>CM064072.1:26121476-28521476 GCA_032594955.1 Panicum miliaceum | reverse complement strand
TTCGAAGAAAAAGTTATGTTTTACTCCGAAACTGGGGGGCATGTGTTGACGCCAGATTTTGACACCTGTTGAATCGGCGTCAGAAGAAGAAGATTGGCCGATGCGGCAGATCTGAAGGCTACAGTAAGGAATCGGCCGATTGAGGTAACAGTTGGAAATCGGCCGATTGGTGATACAGCTTGCGCCAATAGGTTGGAGCTACATCAGAGGGTCCCGGTCAAAAGTTGGTCAACAGAGCGACGCTAATTTGGCCAAGAAGCATTTGGAAAAGTATTGATTGGATTAGGAGACGGCGGCGGAAGATTCTGCGGGAGTCTGTTTCCTTTTTAAAGATATTATAGATATAGTAGTTTTTCTATTTTAAATAAGGTTGTAACGAGTCGTAATCGACCAGGAGTCCTAGTTTTAGGGTATAAATAGGAGTCGTCAGGGCTTTGCACAGACATCAACACATCAATCAACAACAATACTTCTACTTTTTCCAGCAATTTACTTTCAAGTCGGCGACTTCGCCAATACTTTTTCTTCTTTCACGAGTTCGTACGGATTGGCAGGGCTGCATCAACTTGATCTCCGGCCAATTGGTAGGTTCCGCTTATCGAGTAATATCCGAGCTTTAACTACGGGCGCATCGTTGTGGTTTCGTTTGGATTTATTCACCAGTTATCGATATTTACTAGAATTGCAAGTTTTACCTGTTGTTCTAGTATTATCACCAGTTATCCAGCTTGAGATTGGAACTATCGGCTCTGTCATCGCTTTTTCTCGCTCATCGTTATATAGCCGATCAGATCTGTTTCAAGTGTTGCATCTATAATAGTTGTTTAGATCACTCCAGCAGTTTTCTTTACGATTATTACGCGATTATCGGCTGATCCATAGCCGATCATCTTCATAGCAAATCGGCCGATTCACCGACGCGCTCTTCAGGACAGATCGGAACTCCAGCCGATCGGAGCGCCTGGAATTTAATACTTTTATTTCCTTGTCAATCAACAGGTCAGATTGACTGGCACGCCGCGCGAACCGCACCAGGGCGATAACCCGAACAGGAGCTAAGCAGATTCTCCCGGGTCGTGTGTCCGATGATGAAGACCATCTGCCGATTCCTGTCCGGCCGATTTTAGTGCCAACACAAGATAATAAAGTGCAAATGAAAAGGGAAAGTGGGAAAAATGAGTTATCAAGGAGGATTTAGACAAGAAAATGGTTAAGTAATGAGAATATTTATTGGAGAGGTCAAGGATTAGGCATGAATAGACTTTATATCAAAAGAAACCTTAGAAAACGACCATTGCTACCAATGCTTACGTCCTACTGTCGATACAGCTGGATACCACTACCTGGTTTTAAAACAAAACTAGGTGCTACCTATATGTATGCTAGGATCAAATTTCATACATATAGTGACATCATCAGTGAATAACAGCAACAGAATCACGTAAAGAAATATAAATAAAGACTTACAAGTCTACCAGAGATATACGCTTAATCCTGGAAACGGAGGCTCCAAACTTCACAGGCAAACGACTGGGGGCTGCGTACGCCTAGAACTCATCATCATCTTCAGTAGACTTCACACCTTTTTTCTTTTGAGCAGTGGTTAGCAAGGGTGAGTACACTTATGGTTGGTACTCAGCAAGACCACAAGAAATAACCAGAATAGCGATTTAAATCCGTCTTTAAGTTAATTAATCATGTGAGGGTCCAGGCTACTCTTGATCGTGAGCACGGCTGATATATCAGTTTTAGACACTCTGCAGAGGCTGTACACTTTCACCACAAGCCGCGTAAAAGTTCAGAAGAACTTTGGACCCAAACATGTTGTGCTAGCTAGGCACAATACCACACTTCCGAGCTGTGATTGCATAGGGACGCTACGAGGCCTTTATAAAGATTCCCTAATAAGCAGTAGCCCGTTAAGGTTTCCGAAGCAGTAGCAGAGCATAAACCTCCCTAAAGGGCATAGTGTCTTAGCAAAGCCCACTTCCCAAGAGGACCAGGTTATACCCCATCTACCGCCACCCCTCTTGCCCTTTCGGTAAGACTATTTCAAACTAGAGTCTCCAATTAATTAGCCAAGAGCAGAGCCATATGGTTCTCATGGTTGTACTATTTCCCTGGGTGGTACTCCACGTTAAATAAGCATAGATAGAAGGATGGTTAGGGTCACTTAACTTTTACCAACGAAAGTTACTCTTACTGCTCTTCAGCTCTTGCTCTCTTGAAATTCTTGATCTTCAAGCTTTCGAACATCACTCCTTCTCGAAGCAATCATCGGGCACAACCATACAAGCAAAACAAACAAGTACAGCTAAGAACAATACACCAATCACATAAAGGCTTTAAAAGAGCGTACTAAAGTATATGCTCAATTCTATGGATCACGTGAATGCAAGAAACGCTAAAAATGGAACTAAGGTTGAAAAACTACAGCTATCGAAAGATTTGAATTATAAAAGAAAAAAAGAACTATAAGCTTCATTTATTTTAATTAGAAACCACATGTAAAGGATATTTGAAAGAAATTATCCCCTGTTGCAATTAACTCATATTATATTTGCATTTATAAAAGGACGAGGTAAACTTAATCAAATTTTAAATATGTTTGTCTATGTACAAATTACACTAATTAAGCAATTAATTAGAAAGGAACTTGTGAGAGCATATAAACGCATAGCTTTATGATTCGTGGTGAACTAAACAAATTATTTTAAAAATACATTTAAGTTGATATTAAGCATATTAACATCAATTAGGTAATCCGACGTAAAACAGCAAAAGGCAAAAGGAACAAGGCTATAGGGATCTAGTCATAATTAACTATAAACTTGAAGGGCTAGCAGAAAAGATATGCAAGACACAGTAAATAGTGCTCGCAAAAAGAGCAAAGGTTAGGGTTAGATCTGCAAAAGATCGGGGTTGGGGCTGAACTAGAAAGATGTAAAAGATCTAGGGTGTTTTCTGTAGATTTTGCAAGACTCAAAGAAAACTGCAGGATTTACATTAGTTTGCAAGGGCTAGATTGCAAAAACTCCATCTCCTACATGGCTCGCGGACAGAAGCTTCTTTCCTGCCGAAATTCCGGCGATTTAGGCCATGGGAGACCGGGGGAAGAGGGGGAATAGAGAGAGGAGGCCGAGGGGAGTCCGTTTCGACGCTTACCTTTGGCGGAGATGCACCATGGCTGTCGGATTTCCCCGGAAAAGGAGGTGGCGGCGATCTGTTCTGTCCTCGGCGAGCAGAACAGGCGGCGGAGGTTCTGCACAGCAGGGGCGCGTGCAGGAGCGGTGCAGGAGGAGGCAGGAAGGGAAGGGCGAGGCGCGGCGCTGGGGCTCGTGCGCCTAGGGGCGGCGGCAGTCTGCACAGAACGGGCGAGCAGCGATGCGAGAGGGAGAGGGAGCAGGAGGCGAGGAGCGGGAGCGAGGGAATGGCGAGGCAGGGGCTCGGGGGCGTTTTATATAGGCCGAGGAGGGGAGAAGGAGAGACTCGGCAGAGAGAGGGGCGGCGGCGCACAGTGGCCGGCCGTTATGGCCCTAATGGCGTCAGCCGTTAGTGGCTGCAGGAGAGGAGGCGAGGGGGTCGTGGCAGCGTCAATGATGGCAGCAGTGATGGCGAGCAATAGAGGAGGGAGGGAAGGCGAGCAGGTGCGGAGGGAAACGGCTGGCGGCGGGTGTGCGGTGCGGAGGTCGGAGGAGCAGCTGATACACGGCGGGGGGGGGGGGGGGGGGGGGGGGGGGGGGGCGGGATCGGCCGGGGCGGGCGAGCTGGGTCAGGCCGAGACAGGTTCGTGCGGACCGAACTGGCTTTGGTCATGGATCGAGAAGGAAAATGACCTGGCGAAGTAGAAACAGCGGGGAAAAAGAGTATGGACTTGCCGGTTGGGTTGCCCGGGTTCGGGTCAACACAAGTTCAATCGGTTAACATAAAGATGGTCCGTTTGGAGGGAGAAACATTAGAGAACGAGAAACTTATTGGGGTATATTAGGGTGTCGGATAGGACCGAGGAAAAAGAACGGATGGTGATATACAAATCGGTCCGACTGCGACGAGAATTAGGAACTAAATGATGAGATAAAGAAAGAAAAACTAGCTTGAGAGCTTCCTCTCCTCATCTCATAGGAAAACTTCTGGACAACTCCAACTCCACGAAGGAAGGCAATTGGCGGTGAGTAGCGGTGAGGAAAAAGAAGTAGAATTGCTTGGCTAGATATTGAAAAGATTTCGACCTGACAAAGTTCTAAGAATTAATTTAGAATTACAAGCAAGACTGGGATTAAGAGGAAACCTAATCATATTTTAAATTTATTTTTAATTTCATTTTTCACCCAAAAGATTATGCACTCAGCATGAATGCAAGACAAATAGAACAACTTCATTTAATTTAGAGAAAAATAACCAATTTTTTCCTATACTAAATTTCCTATCAAGAAAATAAATGTTGAGTAAAGTTTAAAATTATGAGAAAATCATTGCTTTACTTTTCTTGCTAATCACATCCTAAAATCCAACAATTTCAGGATGTGACATAATAGAGGCAGATAATTTAGATGCAAATTTAATGGATTACTTCATAGTTGCAAAGGTGAATAATTAGAAGCAAATTACATCCAATAGTTGTTGGTGTCAACAATGATTAAGTCTACAGGGGATGATGGCTAGATGTTTAGATATTTTGTTGGATTTTCTAAGGATTTCTCTCTTTTTTACCAAGGATGAACATGGAGGCTCCAAAAGATGTTTCTAATTATTAATAGATTAAGATCTTACATGTTTTCAAAATGTATTAGTAACTACTCCATCCGTTCCAAAATGTAAGTCATTTTAGCTTTTTTTAGATTTATCGTATTTGCTATGTATCTAGATATAATGTATATCTAGGTTCATAGCAAAATTTATGAACTTAGAAAAAATAAAACAACCTATATTTTAAAACGGAGGGAATAGATAATTACTCAACAGTTTCAATATAATATCAAAAAGAAAAATGTTGACATGTTGAATTCTAGGTCCAATTGAAAAACCAGCAAACCAGCATTCCCTATATCACCTGGATCGGAGTGTAACTCAAAAGAAGTTCCAACTAAAGAGATACATGATAAAATAGTGTTGTAATAAAAATAAATAAGATGATCACTTCCACTAAAAGAAGAACAAGAAGTGTATGTAAATGATCACCTGTTCTCATAATACTGTATGCCTGTATGATTATCGTATTTGACATTGTGACCGCGACAACAAAATAATGTGTTTGTATTTGTTACATCATTTGCAAATTCTTTGTAGCACATCAAATCTCAAAGTGGATATAGAAGAAAATTATGTTTCATATTATCCTTAAATATTTTCAAGAACTCATATATGTACTTTCAGACCTAAGCATTACCCTAGGGGTTGGAAGTGGCGCAATGGTTCTTATTCTAGCCTTGAGCACCATGATTATACTTCAGGAACTTAAGAAAAGAAGGATACGGAAACAGAGACAAAGATTCTTCAAGCAAAATCATGGGCAGTTGCTACAACAATTGGTATGCCAAAGAGCAGATATAGCACAAAGAATGATAGTTACTGAAGAAGAGCTAGAGAGAGCTACCAACAACTTTGACAAAGCTCATAAGCTTGGTGGTGGAGGCCATGGCACATTTTATAAGAGGATTTTATCAAGCCAACACATTGTGGCAATTAAGTCAACGATTGTGATAAAAAAGAAATTACTGAGTTTATAAATGAGGCTGGTATTCTTTCTCAGGCAAACCACCGAAACATTGTAAAATTGATTGGATGCTGCCTTGAGACTGAAGTTCCATTACTTGTCTATGAGTTCATCTACAATGGAACCCTTCACGATCATCTTCATGTTGAAGCCTCAGTATCATTATCTTCGAAAGATAGGCTAAGAGTTGCAATTGAAACTGCTAGAGCTCTCACATATCTTCACTCGTTTGTATCAACACCAATAATCCATAGGGATATCAAGTCTCCTAATATACTTCTTGATGACATGTTAACTGTGAAGTTATCTGACTTTGGAGCCTCAAGGTATATTCATGTTGATGAAGAAGTGGTACATACAGCTGTGCAAGGGACATTAGGATATTTGGACCCTACGTACCTTATCACAGGACACTTCACCCAGAAGAGTGATGTCTATAGTTTTGGTGTACTTCTCGTAGAGTTGCTTACTAGGAAGAAGCCTGTTTCCTACAGATCCCGTCAAGGTTCCGGTCTTGTTAACCACTTTGTTGCCCTCCTCTCACAAGGCAGCTTAGATGAAATATTGGACCGGCAAGTCGTGAGGGAGGGTGATGGAGAAGCTGTCGATATTGCTCTGTTGGTGCAGATGTGTGTAAAGTTTAGCAGTGAGGATCGGCCAACAATGCGGCAAGTTGAGATGATACTAGAGAGCATTCAAGCAGCAAAGGAGTTTTCTAGTGACGTGATCGATGATGACATGTATAGCGAAGGAAGTAACCTTGAGGCAAGGAGCTGGGGCTAATTTATGTTTGGAGGAAGAACTAACCTCTTTTCATGATTCAGCTTGTAAAGTATATCAAGTTCACACCTCTTATATCGTCTATGCTAGTAATAATGGTTGAGAACATCTCCTATGTTACAAACGGGTTAGGTGTTATCATGTTAACAAACACGGTAGCACCTAAACTGCTGCATGTAAAATTGCAACAAAAATATGGATTGATAGAGAACACAATCCTTTGCTTGCATGTAAAATTGAGCTTAAACAAAAATTTATGCAAGTATAGAAAAAACAGAAATCAGCACTTGAATAGTTGCGGGCCGTGGATCAGACATGAACAGTTCCACCCACAACTATTCAGATGCTGATTTCTCTTTTTTGTTTCTCATAGAACGAGTGTTGTTTTTACCTCAAATTATACATGCACATGGATAATTGCTTCCTCTATCTATCCATATATTTTTTTATAATTTTACATGCACCGATTTAGGTGCTACCGTGTTTGGTAATACTGTAACACCTGTAACACCTAAGAGGTCGGTAACATAGAAGATGTTCTCAACAGTGGTTTCGCACACCGGAAGTTTTCATTTCTTTTAAAGTTTGAATATATAAATGGCATTCCTTCTCGTTACATATAGGCATAGCTGTGATCATAGAAAATAAAGAAGATCGGGTTATGAAGCTATCTTCACGTAACGCACGCAAGGCGAGCAAAGTGAATGCCCTGATTCGTTATGAACTTATGATGAGTGCAAGTATTCAAGACTCATTTCTTTTGGAGGATTGAGTTACTGCTGTGACCATGCATATTGAATGGTTCGGCTGTGATCTGGCTCGGTATTAGCAAAGTTTATAAACCCATCGGTGTTCTTTCTTGACAGTGTATTGGTACATGCGCCCACCAATTAATGGAGCAGCACACAAGTAGTGGGGGCGCCGTGGTGTGTCCATCCATGTACGTGGAGCTAGCGTAAGAGCATCCGGCTGGGAGCACATCGGCACAGTGGCGGGCCCCGCTGCTGCAACGCTACTCAGCCAATCACCGCCCGCGCAGCGCGTCTCCGCCCGCTGAGGCCGGCGTTTTGCGAGCCGCCCGCTGGCTTCTCTCTCCTCCTCCCACGTCGGACGTCGTCTGCTCCCAGCCGGCCATTATACCTGCTCTAACACGGCTATCGTGTAACTTCCACCAGCTACCTGTGCGGCTGCGCGTATCGCGCCTTCAACACACCATCACGTGCGTCCAAACATGGGCGCGCGCTAGTCTCGGTCGGTCGGTCGGTCGTGTACAGCCCAGCCAGCCAGCCAGTAGTAACTACGTGCTCGTGCTCATCCATCTATACCGAGCCCAACCCGAAAAACCCCGGAGAAAACCCAGCCGCTCTGCCCCCCGCACCGTCACAGCACGGCGTCACCGCGCGGCGCCACGCGCATGTCACGTGCGCCCGGGCCGCGGCTGACACAGTGCCCCACCCCCACACCACCGCGCCCCGGCCGAGCTCCCCTGTTTCACTCTCGCGTCACGCTCACACCTCCTCCCTCTCCTCTCCCCCAGTGTCTCTCCCCGCCACGAGGCCTCGCCGCCCGCGCCCAGCCCCACCCTGCAGCCTGCCAGCCTCCCCTATCCTTCGGCTTTTGCCCCCATTTCCCCCGCCTAGAAACACGAGCCCAGCGGCGCAGGCGCTTCCGCTTCCTGCAGGCACTGCACGCTCCGCGCACCCCTCCATGGCGTCGGAGGCCGCGGCGTTCTGCGCCTCGGCGGCCAAGGGCGGCCCGCGCCCGCCGCACGGCCGCCTCGTGCTCCCGGCGGGGCGCGCCCGCGAGGCGGTGGCGTTCGCGGCGGGCGCCGTGGCGGCCGCGCTCGCGCTCGCGCTCCTCTGCTCCGCCTCCGTCCTCGCCCCCACGCCCGTGCCCAACATCATCTCCATCCCCTCCTCCCACTCCGCCTCTTCCTCCGCCGGCCCCGCCGCGGCGGCGGTCGGGAAGGGCCCGCGCACGTTCTACGACGACCCGTCCCTGTCCTACTCCGTCCGCGGCCGCGTCACGGGCTGGGACGCGAAGCGCGCGGCGTGGCTGCGCGCCCGCGGCCTCGACCCTGACTCGGCCGCCGTGTCCCGGCGCGTGGTCATGGTGACGGGGTCCCAGCCGGAGCCCTGCAAGGGCCCCGGGGGCGACCACCTCCTCCTCCGCTTCCTCAAGAACAAGCTCGACTACTGCCGCCTCCACGGCGTGGAGCTCCTCTACAACACCGCGCTGCTGGAGCCGTCCATGGTGGCGTACTGGGCCAAGATCCCCGCGGTGCGCGCCGCCATGCTGGCGCACCCGGAGGCGGAGTGGGTCTGGTGGGTGGATGCCGACGCCGTCTTCACCGACATGGACTTCGCCCTCCCGCTGGAGCGCTACGCGGGGAGCGACCTGGTGGTGTACGGGTGGGAGGCGGAGGTGTACGAGGAGCGGTCGTGGGTGGGGCTCAACGCCGGCGTGTTCCTCATCCGGAACTGCCAGTGGGCGCTGGACCTCATGGACGCGTGGGCGCGGATGGGGCCGGCCTACCCGGAGCACGCCGCGTGGGGGAAGGCGCTGCGGGAGGAGCTGTCGGGGAAGCCCAACGACGAGTCGGACGACCAGTCGGCGCTCGTGTACCTGCTGGCCAAGGACCCCGGCGGGCGGCGGTGGGCCAACCGGACGCGCCTCGAGACGGGGTACTACTTCCAGGGGTACTGGGCGGAGATCGTGGGCCGGCTCGACGGCGTCGCGTCGCGGTACGAGGCCGTGGAGCGCGGCCGCGGCGCCGCGGCGGCGGGGCTCCGGCGGCGGCACGCGGAGCGGGAGCACCCCCGGTACGCGGCGGCGCGGGACGCGGCCCTGCGGGCGGCGGGCAGAAGGGGTGGCGGCGGCCGTTCGTGACGCACTTCACGGGGTGCCAGCCCTGCGGCGGCGCGCCCAACCGGATGTACACGCGGAGGCGGTGCGCCGAGGGGATGCGCCGCGCGCTGGCGTTCGCGGACGACCAGGTGCTCCGCGCGTACGGGTTCCGCCACGCCGCGCCTCTCAGCGACAGCGTCGTGCCGCTGCCCTTCGACTACCCCGCCGCGCAGTGACGGCGCGGCCGGTGGCCGCGGCGGCGGAAGTGTGCCAGCGTGTGCCGGTGGTAGTCGCAGCAATTACCGTGAGAAATTTGGTTTCAAAGATATTATCATCTACCACGCTTTCAAATCTTTCAATTCCATTGTCCTAGCATACTTGGAACGGTCGCTTTCAGTAACAGGATTCGAGTGGGATGGCACGTTCCAGGCGTGGTCAAAGCCCCGATCTCTAGAGCGAGAAGAGGGAGCCTCCCACGTCAGAGGAGCTCGTTCCCATCCCGAGCCCTGTCGCTGTCGGGTCGGAGCTGCAACAGCCACAGGGAGTGGGAGCGGCTGCTTGCTTCTACGGGAGACGGGAGACGGGAGAGGAAGGGCCTGTGCCCATCCATCCTGCCGCTAGACCACCGACTCGGCGGGCTCGGCTCGGCGGCGATCGAGGACGAGGAAGCTAGCTGGCGGTGGTAAAAAGTAACTATTGCTCTTTTACAGCGAGCTGTAAAACTGTGTCGGGGCGGCGTGCTGGTGGGACACAATGATGACGTTGACGAGGCTCAGTCTCGCTGGCCGGTTTCAGTCTCACCCGGCTGCAATTCTTGTGCACGTGAGGGCAACGTGCTGCCCCTGCCGTCACTATGGGAAGGAAGAAAGAAAGAAAAAATTGTAGGGATCCCTTCATTAATCACGGTGGCTGCAAACCCTCGCGATGCTGAAAAGAAACAACGCATCCGAAACTCTTTCGGTTTCAAATACTATATCTTCACAGATATCGTTTGCCAACCGTGCGGATATATCATGCTCTCCTACTATATGGGACAAGCCAGTTCGGGTACTTCTCAATGGAACATCCGGAAAAACGATTAAATGTAGAAAAGGTCTACGCCAAGGTAATCCCTTATCTCTTCATTCTAGTGGCAGATGTCGGTAAAAAAATGATTAACAACGCCGCAGCTAAGAGCAAGGCCAATAATAAAGCCAAGCTCTTGGCTATTAGTCAAGCCACGTCAGCAATTTAGGAGTAAATCCATACAACAATAGTCTCCACCTTGTCTACGTAGCGATTAGTCTAGAATTTTTTATTTCTTGTTGGGTCCACAGTCCACTAATGCAACGTCATTGATGCAGCATCGGGACTCGTCGCAGCAGGCTGGCAGCGAGTCGCGGTGCCGCTGGGAGGCCCATGGTTGCGTTGAATACCGTGTAGCGCTGATCGACGAAACTTGCGACAAGCCTCCTCCTCTCTTATCCTCTCTGTCCTCCAGGTCACCCGAGAAGCTGACGTGTTAGGCTATTCGACAAGTTATTGTACTTGCTCTAATAGTGTTTCCGAACATCCAATCCTCCTTGGAGCCCCCTGCCCGGTCTTGCAGTACGCCGATGAAGCTGACGAAGGACAGCTGCTGCTTTGCCTCGAAAGAAACTCTTCAAATCTTTTCCAGAGCTACTGATTTACACATCAATTTTGAAAGAAAAAAAGATACTTCCTTGCCGATCTGCATTGAACCTGAAGTTGCAGCTTCCTTGGCCTCGATGTTTCAGTGACCTGTGTCTACTTTCCCTCAACCTTACCTTGGCTTGCCTCTCTGCACGCCCAAATGAAGAATAGCTGATTTCCAACCGATGATACTCAACCAGGACAAATGTTTAGTAGGTCGTTGGCGAGGCCCTGCTCGAAGTGAAATGGGAAGAACAACTTTGGTCACTGCAGTTCTTTCCTTCTTTCATCGGTTTACCTTATGAGCTCACTTTGTTCAACGGAACCTTAAGACTCTCTTGTCCAAAAGCAAAGAGCTTTCCTATGGACCGGAGAGGACAAATGCAAAGGAGGACAATGGACAATGTAAAGCGGCGTGGGAAGATGTATGCCTCCCAAAGGACTTGTACCATTTATTGGTTATGAACAAGGCCCAACCCAAAGGCACCAACCGCTGGTGATAAATGTTCACATTCCTCAAAGTTTCCCCTAGATTTGATTAGAAACAAGTTTGGTTTTTAATTCTCAAATGCGAATCCCATGTAACTAAATTGATTGCTGGAGGACATTTTTAGCTTTTAAACATTGAAGCCTCCCATGACTCATGGGTAAGGTCGTAGATGGTATATAGATAGTGCAAATTTTTTTGCAAGTATGACTACCCTGTATTTTAAAATTAATCCTAATAGATTGAGCAAATGCCCAAATTCAACGTATCTCAAGCTTGAATCGTGGATTGATTCCCAAAGGTACACGGCACACCCGCTACTAGGGACGCAAATACGTGTAAGATTATAGATGATATACAACTACTAAATCATATGACACTGTAATGTTTCATGCTGCCCTGTTTTAACTGTATTTTCCCCACGTCATAGGTTTCCAAGTCAATGTGTACTGAACAATGGAGCTTTTGTTCATTCAAAAAAAAAACAATGAAGCATTTGCTAACCACTATTCGAGTAGCAATATATGTAATCAATGGGAATATTAGGATTCTAGATATGCAGATAATGTAGGTACATAATGTAGGTACAAAGTACATGACCAGATAAGCTCAACAAGCAGTTCACAAATTCAAAGACAGTATCTAGTAACCATTACAATTTTCAGCTTATCATGAGCTGACCTTGGGAGAGTACAAAACCATCCATATGAATAGCAGGTAAAGTCACCATAGCCCTTAGCTGAATATGCGAACAACAAGCTTCTCATATGTTTTTATGTTTACTAATTTTGACAAATGCATCCACCAAGACAGACGTGGAGCTCCTTTTGAGATCCGCAAAGCCCTTTGTTGCCACGACATCGCCCATTGCACAAGAGGACATGAACTCAATGCAGGCATCCTTAAGCATATCACAATGATGTTGATCAGCTAAAGCCAATATAGTTGCCACATTTTCCAAACTGAGATCATCACATAGTATGCTTTGGCACATCAGATTTAGCCTATCCATGGCATATCTATCCGCTGCTACAAGCATGTGTCGAATCAATTCACTACGATCACCTGCCTCAAGATCATCCATCTCAGGCAATGAATCAGTATAAACGAAATGGAGCAGAGCCTTGAAGACAGAAGGTTGCATTCCTTCGATAGTTATGCATTGTTCCCTTGCCTCCTTCATTGGCCCATAGAGTTGTGCCCCGAAGACAGGTGACTGCATAGCGAGCACAAACTTGTGTGCTACAAAAGTCTGTCCTCCAACACTAATTATGAGATCAGCCCCCATCTCGGTTTCGAACAACTTGCCAAGATGCTTTGTGATGTCCGATGGTGGCACCTGAATTTTGGGACATGATTTGGTCTCAAACACCCTTGGCTCTTTGAAAACAGTGACAACACACTCTATGATAAGCCGATCATCCTGAAGGTACACGGAAGGCTCCAGCTCACTCCGTTTCTTGAATAGGCAAGTCTGTGGAGCAAACTTGCTGCAACCTGAAATAAACATCCTTGGATCTGTTTTGTGCACCGAAGCTAACAATCCAGTGCTCTGGTCAACCTGCCTAAGATCGCACGACGCCCTCACCTTAGCTTTGTCCATGAGCTCTAGATAAACTGAGATGTGATCTTCATCTCCTTTGAGGTACCCATCAGGGTAAAAGCGGATGGACCAGTTGTGGCCGCCGACGGAGAAAGTTCTTGACCTAATGAAGTTCTCATGCTCTTGGCCCATCCCCCTATGCTTACTATAGCTGACGATCTCAAACACATGCTTGCCTTGCTCCATCTCTGCAGCACATGTCGACATAGTTGTTGATGCGACTTCGGATGACTGGAGTGGAAAGAATAAATGCCCTACGGTGTCTAGGGTGACCTAGACTCCTGATAAGGAAAAAAAATACTTATTTAGAAATTTGAAGTAAGGGAAAGAGAATAGTAGGACAGCAGATTCGATCGAACCTTTGGACATGCCTAGAGAGGGAGAAGTCGGATGCGGAGACAGCGGCGGCGGCGGTGGCTGGATGTCGGCGCTAGAGAAGACGAAGAGACCATGAGAAATTAGGGCACAGTGTTCTGCAAGCATATAGGGCGCTGACGCAGGGGCCCATTAAATCTAGAAAAAACTTACAGCCCTAAAAGGCTTAAACTAGTAAGTGTAGGCCCATAGTTGCTTGACCTTTTCTCCTTACCAAATCTCGATGTATTTTCTTAACATAACTCTAATGTGCTACCAGTCGTGTTGCTGGCGCACTGCCCGACTATGCTAGCCTAGGGATGAGTGTTCATTGATTCTGTTTGCTCCCAAAGTCTCAAAATAGTCTAAGAAACGTCAAATTCCACCACAAGTGGTTGGAACAAATGAGTATGAAATTGCCAGTAATCCATTAGTAGTTTTTAAATAATCATAACTATCCTATGTGGTGTCCGATCTGGATCAGATTGCAACATTACATTCCTATAATGAGGTCAAAATTATGAGGTCCATATTCGGGTCTATTTTGGAGGTGTTTGAAGTAACAATTTGCATGTAATGTTTCTAGCAAGCTATAAGTAAATTTGGTAATAATGAACTAAACTATTAGTTGCTAGAAACAGTACATAAAATTGCTATCAGATATTTGTTGAAGCTGATACATAATATCCATATGTTGGAATATTAAGTTTCTAAGTAAGTTGTTATAGATATCTACATGAATTTTTTAGTGAAGTTGTGATAATATCCCATCATTGTAAACTTGAGTTTTTACCATATATTTATTTAAATTGGTATACAACACATATTTAATATGCTACTGCCTAGTGAGTGAAGTTGCCACCATTGTACACACTAATAGAGAAATCATAAAATAAATTTATTATTATTATTCCTACATCAGTCAACATCTCATGTTTCCACTTCTTAGTCTCCCATGTCTATTCGTTTCTCATGAATTCCCTTTTTTGCTCCACCATGGAGTTGTTGTGTAAAGTGAGAAGGGATACTTCCCGCACGGGGGAGTGGGAAAGGAGGCCAAGTAGTGTCGATACTCGCAATGGCCGTCGGTAGAGCGTGACAATGACACACAAGAAGGGCAATTTTGTATGGTGATTAGGCCAGGGAAAAGCTAGAGAGGGAAGTGTTTACTTTTCAAAAAAACACGAAAGTCGAGAGGTTGCACTCTCAACTTTGTGAATGACATAGGTCACACTTTAACCGCGTCCCCTCCTTTTTTAACAATTTTTAGGACAGAGGAAATCACTATGCCAGAAACCCTATTTGCAGACGCGGCTCAAAGCTCATCGGAGATGAAAAAAATTTCATCTCCAAATTTGCGTCTCTGATGTGAGGCACATAGGAGACGTGGAAATCCGCATCTCCAATGACCCTCGTCGGAGACGTGTTTTGCGAATACGCATCTCCAACGACACTCATTGCAGACGCGGATTGACAAAATGCGTCTCCAATGACCCTCATCGGAGACGCGGATTGACAAAATGTGTCTCCAATGAGTCTTGCATCGGTGACGTATTTTGCCAACCCGCATCTCTAATTATGAATAAAAAAATAAAAAAAAGAAAAACACAAAAAATACCTTGTATACATCACAAATACACTTGTTTTATCCATTATATACATCACAAATACACAGATTTATCCATTATATATATGTATATACATCACACAAGCCATGTTCTCACAAGGTGAAATATGGAACCATGTTCTCATAAGAACCTGGAAAGACATGCTACAAATGTTACAACTTTCCTAACAAATGCAGTTTCTCATGAGAACCTGGGATGGGAAGCTACATATGTTACAGCTTTCCTAACAAATGCAGCAGAAAATGAAGAAGAAGAAAAAAAGTTGACCTAAGCCTGCCATAGCTTGGACTTCCTTCACTTCTTGCCTCCTGCAATGGAAAATGTAGTATGCAATATTAGTTGATGGGCGATCCTGGTCCTAATTAAGCATTAAACCTACAATGTAATTACCTTTAGATGTCATTATGCAACTGTTTGATGCTCCGGTTCCCTGCATACAAGCACCCATGTATCCTGTTCAGAACTTTGAGGCATTGTAAGACACAACCACGACAACTTGATTGCAATTCATCATCATAGGCATATACACTTGTTACACCCAATTTTTGACAAATCAAATGGGCAAATGACAACAGTACTTTTGCATCATTATTGAACACTTGGAGGCATACTTATTTGAAAGATAAGATAGAAGCGTATTGAGAGCCCTGACACTTCAGTCCACTATCATGCATTAAACATATTTTGGAGCAAAAGAAGAAAAAATAGGAGGTAACCATGGTATGACAAAGAAAGCAAAGCATGAGATGGGGATAAAGGCTTACCGGAAGAGAAAATATGATGAAGCTTAGCTCCCTGTGATAAAAGAATTCTAGTTAGTTTGGGGTAATGAAGGCTTGTTTGATCAAAGGGGTAAAAACAACAGAAAAGGGGAATAAAAACCTGTAGGATTATATGCAAGCAAGTATGAAACAACAAAAAGGGGAATAAAAACCTATAGAAAGTGTTCTACAGGTACATACCATTAGTTACATGGTTAACACTACACTAGGAACTCAGAATACAAACCAATAATTACATGTCTTCGTATGCCATGTTAATCCAAATGAAGGTCAATATATGCCATAATTTCAGTTAGATCCAGTGGTTGCATTTCCTGCATTATATTCCAAACTCAGGTTAGAAAGGACACTCTAAACAATAAGCAATCAGATCAACTAGCAATAGAAATTCCAGAAATGAACATGCAGTAGGAGTTAATGCAAAAGTTAGGCAAGTGAGGTGGAGATGTTTCAGTGTGTGCTTTTCACAAAGGCCTTGAGATGGTAAAGAAGCATGCCAAATGATTGACACATACCAGCAACCATTGCTCAGTCCAAAAGATACTTAGTTACTATCATCAAACATGTCTCAACATAGAAAAGAACATGTTTAGTGGACAAGATAATCCAATAAAGAAACGGATGAAACAGCTACAGGGGCCACTAGTACAACTGAAACTTCCACAAGACAGTAGTAGTAACGCAACTAAAAAAATACTTTGAACAGAATAAACTTCCAATGACTCTTTGTAACTAATAAGACCCAAAGTTCAACATCACCCTATTATAAGAATCAATAAGTTCAGTATTTAAAGGCATAGTAAGCTAGAGTTAGGACAAACGTTAAGAAATATAAGGGGCCATATGAAACACACCCACAAAGCCCCATGGGTTCAGTCTACAATTAACAGGTAGTCTTAACCATGTGTAGATGCATAAACAATCTAAAAGCATAAATCATCTGCCAGATGGAACGAATATTATATGTAAAATAGAGAAATTATTTATAGAAAACAAACAGGAATTACCTCAGTTATCACTAATCGATTAGCGCACAGTAAGCAAACACACAGAAAGCAAAAAGGATTGTGTGCATGGTGCAGAGACTCGAGAGTCAAGGGTGTTGTGTGGCTTACAGTTCATCAAACAGATGTTGCTCGGGGAGGTACTGCATGAAGAGCGTCTTCATGCGCCGGCCGCCGCCACAGCGCGGGAACCTCCCCTTCCGCCTGAGCATCACCCACCGAAGAAGCTTCTGCTGGCGCTTGAACTTGGGCGGCGAGAGGAGAGGTCCCGTTTGTCACAACGCCAACAACCGGGCTGGGCACGAGAGATGTAGAGGCGGGGCCCCCTTGAATCAAGGGTATTCATTATTTTTGACAAAGAATTTTGTATATGTAGTATTTCTCAAGTATATGCGTTGATTCCAACCAAAGTGGTTTGATGAATTCAAGTGGCTAGAGTATAGTGTGCATAAAGATGCTTCATATTGCTTTATTTGCTAATTGTTCAAAGATAGTAGTAAATTTCCTGGTGGAGATGCTTTTGTTGAGGAAGGGTTTCGGAATTGGAACATGAAAGCTAGATTTCGTAAGCATGCGGGTGCTATTGGTATTGCTCATAGTGAAGCTGAAGATAAGTATGATATGTTTAGAAGACCTCGTACATCCATCCGTGAGTCTTGTGCCTCAAACACTGCAGAGTTTAAGGCTAGATATCTTGCTTGCTTGACATGGTCACTTAAGTGCATAAGATATCTTTTGCGTCAGGGGTTGGCTTTTCGTGGTCATGATGAGGGAAAGAATTCGCAGAATCAAGGGAATTTCAGGGAACTTTTGGCATGGCTTGCAGGTAATTTTGAAGAAGTTAATAGGGTGGTTCTTGGAAACACTCCACTTAATTGTCAGATGATTGACCATAAGATTCAGAAGCAACTTATTGCTTCTTGTGCTCATGAAACAACCAAATTTATTATAGAGGAACTTGGTGATGAATGCTTTGCTATTCTTGCTAATGAGTCTAGTGATGCACACCATCAGGAACAATTGGCTCTTTGCTTGCCTTATGTCAATAAAAAAAGGAGAATCTGTTGGGTGGTTTTTTGATCTTGTGCACGTTGAAGATACTACATCATTGACTCTTAAAGAAACAATTCAGTCCTTGCTTATCAAATATCAATTGCCTTTATCCAAGGTGTGTGGTCAAGGGTTTGATGGAGCTAGTAATATGAAAGGTCAGTTAATGGTTTGAAGAAATTAATTATGGAAGAGTCCCCTTCTGCATATTATGTTCATTGCTTCGTCCATCAACTTCAGTTAACCCTTGTAGCTGTTGCTAAAGAGAATATTGATTGTCAATGGTTTTTTGGGCAATTTGCATATTTGTTGAATGTTCTAGAGATGTCATGCAAGAAGATCCGCATGCTTCGCATAGCTCAAGCTAAATACATGATTGAAGCATTGAAATTGGGTGAAATTGAAACTGGCCAAGGATTGAATCAAGAGATGGGTTTAGCAAGACCAGGTGATACACGTTGGGGATCTCATTACAAAACTGTTATGCATGTGATGCATTTGTATCCTTCAATCAAGAAAGTTCTTTTTAGAGTTGGAAAAGAAGGTAAAGGGGCTGAGGCTTTAGGAGCTCAAACTATGCTCAGAGTATTTAACTCATTTGAGTTCATACTCCACTTGATGAATGAAATATTTGAATACACAAATGACTTATGCAATGCTTTGCAAAAGAGAGAGCAAGATATTGTAAATGCAATGGATCTTCTTGAGTTCACAAAGGTAGAATTGGATGTTTTGAGACAAGATGCTAGATGGGAAGAATTTCTTAAGACGGTCGTTTATTTTTGTGAGAAGCATAAAGTTAAAGTTGTTGATATGGATGGAAAGTATATTCCTATACAAAGATCAGCTAAGTTCTATAAAGGTGCCACTAATTACCACGGGTTTCATGCTGATATGTTTTTTGGTGTTATTGATAGGCAACTTCAGGAGCTCAATAGTAGGTTTGATGAGGTAAACACAGAGCTAATTAGATGTATGGCATCATTCAGTTCAGCTAACTCCTTTTCTGCCTTTAATGTTGAGAAGTTGGTTAAGCTTGCGGAGTTCTATCCTCATGACTTTGTATTTGAAGAAATGAATCAACTTCGTTTTCAACTAACTCGCTATATTGCTGATGTGAGGAATAATGACAACTTCAAAAATTTGAGGAATCTATCAGAGTTGTCTATGATGCTAGTTAAAACAAATAAGATAGTTCGGTATGATATTGTGTATAAACTTCTCAAGTTGGTGCTAGTTCTTCTTGTTGCAACTGTTGGTGTTGAGAGGATCTTTTCTGCAATGAACACTATCAAAGCAAGATGGGGTAGAAATTTTTGAATAATTGTTTGGTCACATTCATTGAAAGGGAATTTTTCTTGCAAGTGAAGGATGAGGATATCATCAAGTATTATCAAGCCATGAAGGATCGTAAAGTTATCTTGTAATTTGTAAGCATTCTTATCAATGTCATTTGCTATTTTAGAATTTATCCTCTATTTATTTCAGATGTTCCCACTATGATATGTTGATCATTTAGTGTTCTATTATCTATATGTTGAACAAATTCAAGTTATGAACAATATATGTTGTCGATACTCCATTATGTGCTATTAATATATAGTACGAGCCAGGGGTTGAGCTATCAAAAAAAATTACATCATTTGAAATTTTGAATACCCACCTCCCAAATCCTGGGCCCGCCCCTGTGAGATGAACGCCCGCACAGGGATGCTGGCGTGGAGGTCGAAGCAGTAGTCAACTTCAATGTCAAGTAGGCGGCGCTGCTCCCGCTCCCTTCGTATCTTGTCCATCACGGGCGAGCAGCGAACTCGGTTGCCCCGCCACCGTGGAGCTGAACCCCAGCGCCGCCGCAGATGCGGAACCCAAACGCCGCCGCTGTCGGAGGGGGAACAGCCCAAGCAAAAGGACAGGGACCTGTTGCCCATGCCTAGGCCGAGAACCCGACCGCGTCATCGCCGGGCGCAGGGCCACCTCTCGCTTGCATATCTGAGGGGAGGTAGGATGGGGGAGGAGAGGAATGGGAGAGAAGAGGAATGAGATGGGAGATTGTGTGATGGGAGAGATGGGTGTCTGCCGATGGGAATGGACGTGAGATTCTAACAGTATTTGACAAGAATTTTGGGTCCAGACGCTTCTAATGGGAGACGTGGCGGCAAAACTGATTCTGCGTTCGCTCGCCGATACAAATACGCACCAGCGGACTGCGCACGCATGTGCGCTCGCATCCAAGACGTGGGGCCGTGGGATCTATTTTTATTTTCCATTTTTTTCTTTATTCAATCATTTTTATATTATTATTATTGCTTAAGTTATTGCTTACGTGTATATTGTTTATGTATGTAAATTATGTGTGTAAATTACGTGTATAAGTTAGCTAACAAGTTTTGATAAAAGTTACATGTATAAGTTACATATGACATGAAAGTTGTGATACGAAATTATCAAGCGAGAATATGTTGTGAAAAAATTACGCGCACAATATACACGTATATATTATAACTTTCTGCTAAGTTGTCATTTGAAATCTGTTCCTAGAAGTTATAGGTATATAGTGTGTATGGTGTAAAAAGTTGTGCTATAAATTGTTTTGTAAGAAGTTATCAACAAGAAGTTACGTATCTAAATTATGTATATAAATTATGATATTTTAAAAATAGAAAGTTGCGGGAATCAAAACTTTCCAAAATTGGAAAGTTTGGAAAGACACAGTGACCGTCGGAAATCGCTTGCTAAAACCTGTCTAAGCGCGCACCCGCGAATTAGCAGTTCTGAGACGTGGCTTAGCAAGGCGTGCCACTGTTTATCACCCCTGTTATGTAAGATGCGTGTTGTTGAACCGCGTCCCTTACGTGGGTACATCGGAGACGTGTTTTATTTACTGCCGATAGGAATAAATGTTTACACGCTGAAAGAAATCGGTGTTGTAGCCTAAGAGGGGAAGGGGGTGAATTAGGCAATTCTAAAACCTTAACATATGGCTCAAACTAGTTAGCATAAAATATAAGCTAAAATATATTAACTAGATATGCAATTAGGGTTTAACTAGTGTGAAAACGCCATCCCAAAGAGTTTTGCAACCTATAGCTAATCCTAGCAAGACATTACACTAAGAATGTAAAGGCACAAAAGATTGCAATAATAAATGCGGCAGCTTAAAGAAAAAGGAAGGGGATGAGGGGAAGCAAACTCTCGACACAAAGATTTATCCTGTGGTATCGGTAGGCACAAGGCCACCCATAGTCCACGTTGTTGAAGCACTTACTAAGAGTATTGCTTCCCGATCATCGAGTATCTTCCGGAACTCTTCTTAATTCGCCACTAAGGCTTAGTCACCAAGGCTCTCACCAAGTCCCCGGTCACCTCGATGCCGTCTCCATTAAGATGCTTCTCCACGAAGGAATCTCCACGTCTCCCGCACAAAACCGTCGTCGCCGCTCCACACCAAGCCGGAGGGTCGATGACTTGCCAACGAGCCACGAAGACTCCAAGGGGCCGGCACACCAAGATACAAGCTTAAGGTTCACTCAAGAACCAGCACAAGGTCACAACACCTTGCTCTCACACTCTCTCTAGAACTAGCCTAGCACTACACCTCTCTTACACTCTCTCTAGAACTAACCTAGCACTACACCTCACAAAGCTTGTGCTAAACCTAAGGATTTGATCAATGAGCTCTTTGGTTGGCTTGGAGAACTTCTTTAGAGTTTCTGTAGCTTCTCATGAACTTCAACAACCTAAAATGACCCGGGGTGAAACCTTATATAGGCTAGAGGGCAGCTCATAGCCGTTGCTTGCTTTTACGCAAAAAAGCATAAAGCATCGGTTAAACCTGTCACAGCCATCAGTTTAACTGGTCACTCTGAACTTGCATACTAGCCGTTGCTCTCCTGTCTGCCACGCCTGCTTTTGCTTGCGTCATTGCACCTATGCATGCACCGACGCACCGTCGGTTCAACCGGTGCTGAAGACCTTCAGGCTTCTCCATATCCAAACGCTTCTATATCAGTAAACTACCAATGCACCAACGCTTGACTCAAGGGCGTCGGTTCAACCGGTGCATCTGGTACTTTTCCACTTGATCGCCATGCCTTCTCCTCATTGATGCTCATTACGAACTGATTTCAATCGTCAATTTGATCAGAAAATTGGGAGAACTAACATTTCCTGCATGCATATTTATTCAAAATCATGTCAATTCCACATGTCCCTGGAAAATAGTGCTATGCAGGAATTTGAGTATAAATAGAGGGAAAACACACCTTTGAATCCAAGGCACTAAACACCGACCAATCACGAGCAAGCACGAGGATCAAAGGACCCACATGACAGCCTAAACACACTCTCAATCCAAGGAAACACCTCTCCGACCAATCAGAACGCGTCGTTCAGACTCCCATGGATCAAAAGGCCCACCAGATCATGCACCTAATGTAGGACTGCGCCAAGTCACCTAGAACCGTCCTTGGGGCCCACCTGCCAGCCTCCTAGCCAATGTCGGTGGCCAAAGGCAGTGGCCAGGGTTCAGCCGAAATGACACTGGCCCCCCTCGCCTCCGGCTTCCACGTGGCGACTCCTGGTGAATTCCTAAAGTCGGTTTCGCATGGCTCCATGAGATTGCCGGCCGAGAACCCTCTGGTTCACCCTATAAATATGAGGGGAGGGAGGCTAAAATAGGGACACACCATCACACACAACTCACTCTCATTCTTGAGCTTTAGGCTCACCTTAGAGGCTTAGTGCTGCCTAGGTAGTGCTTAGAAAATAGGAGAGAGTGAGGGAAAGTCGGGGAGGTATCGGGTTTGTCGGGCCTCGGCGCTCTTCTCCAACTTGTACCTCGATAGATGCTTATCAATCATACTAAGTATTCATGATTTTCTTTGTGCTTTAGTTAATTTATAGTTCTAGCCCCCTAGTTGTTTACTGGATCAATCGTTCACTGGTTTAGTGGGTGCTAAAGAGTAAGACTCCTGATAGAGACGGATGTTCCTGTACGCCTCTAGAGTTAGTAAACGACAGCGTAGGCATGGTGTCTAGGCTAGACTTTACCTGTTGGTTGTGGTATATCCCATAGTTTCATGAGGTACGTGACAGGTGGTGACAGCCATGTTTACTCAGCGTAACCCTTCCCGTTCGGGTATATTACAGTGCCGTATTACTGGGGCGTCTAGGTCTTATCCAGGCGGAGCCAGTAGCCCAAAGTAAAAAATTAGGATAGTTCTACCTTATCTTAGATCCTAGCCTTAGAAATCCTCCCTACCCCTTACCTCTTCCATAGTGTGGTGTCTTTGGATGAGCTTAAATCTTAGATAATATACTCACGTTTCTCTATGGATACGATACCCTGGAATACTCCTGGGTGAAAGCTACAACGGTATCTTGGCGCTTGCGGATTTATTCATGATCGTTAAAATACCCAACACTCCTCATTGCACCGACGCCTCCCTTCTTATAGCGTCGGTTCAACCGGTGCTACTTAGTTTTCTGCACTTGATCGCCAATTGAACTACCAATGCACCGATCGGTTCGAAACTAGGGGTGTCGGTTAAACCAGTCGTCCATTTACTGCTGCATCTTGTCCAAATCATCGTTGCCGTCAATTGGACATCCCAAATATATTCTATCTCTGGTTTTTCACTACAACTTGGGCATCTTGACCGCGATTTGGACCGTCTTGTTTATGAATTGGACTCCATCCGTAGGACTAGAAATCCTACAAACTTAAGCTCACAAACTTTTTAGTCTCATTGACTATGTTGTCATACAATCACCAAAATCATAATAATAGTCTAATGGAGCCATGTTTCTTACACACGCGTCTTTGATCTCTAATTGGAGATGAATTTTAGAAGTCTTCTTTGTTAGTTTTTTACAGAGTTAATGCAATAGCATGCTTTTAGAATGTTTCACATACTTTCCGAGACTATAATGGATAAATATAAAAGAGAATGCAATAAAATACCTTGAGCTTTTAGAATGTTTCACATACTTTCCGAGACTATAATGGATAAATATAAAGAGAATGCATTAAAATACCTTGAGCTATTTGTATCTCAATTATGTTTTCCCTAGCTTGAATATCTCAAACCTGCCTTGGCATCATGCTCTTGTTTCTCTGTACATATCATTGGAGTGGATTGCAAAAAGATCCATAGCCTAGCCGGCAAAAGTCGGGGTTCGTAGGTTTTTTGGACACATAGTCGAGGTTGTCTTCCACTTCTCACACAATATATGTGAGAATGTGAGGAGATCCTTCCTAACGGATCAATTTTTTCCAATCGGAGTAGATTTTGGAAGATATGGCTTATATATTCTATCATGTTTCATAGTCATTTCAAAAAAAAATTCATGTTTCATATATTACTCCATCCCATATGTGTTCTTACTCTACTCGTTTGGACAAACCAAAATTTATTCTCTGCATTTGCACCCCCACAGTATATCAGAGCGACTAAGTGTGGGAATATAGCAAACACAAAAAAGACTAAGTGCTAACCAACAAAAAGAAAAGAAGAGACTAATCGCTAACATTTTAGAATACAAGGCTCGGTATTCTCTATATATCTACTCATATGCGGCGAGCTGTCAATGCAGTATGTTAACATATTGCTAAGTGAAACAGTTAACGTGTTGTTTGGATCCAGGGACTAATTTTTAGTACCGGATTATATTGAATGTTTGGATGTTAATTAGGGGACTAAATATGAGCTAATTATAAAACTAATTGCATAAATATAGACTAATTCATGAGGCGAATCTATTAAATCTAATTAATCTATCATTAGAAATGTTTACTGTAGCACAATATTATCAATTCATAACTAATTAGGCTTAATAAATTCGTCT
Source organism: Panicum miliaceum (assembly GCA_032594955.1). Classification (NCBI taxonomy): domain Eukaryota; kingdom Viridiplantae; phylum Streptophyta; class Magnoliopsida; order Poales; family Poaceae; genus Panicum; species Panicum miliaceum. The sequence continues at coordinate 28,496,729 of CM064072.1, read as the reverse complement.
CGTGAATTAGTATCCATTTATGCAATTAGTTTTATAATTAATTTATATTTAATACTTTAATTGGTGTCAAACATCTGGAACTAAACTTTAGTCGGGCGAAACAAATGGGCCAAAGTGCATCTTGGCCGTCAATTCTGACTAATACTCCTACTCATAAATTTAGCTCCTATTACTAATACCATCTTTTTTATTTTTGGCTTGGGCTCGTAGAACATACGGCCCGTGGGCCGTGGGCCGTGAGCACGCGCTTGCAGGCCGACACCGACACGCGTCAAATGAATTCCCACAAATTTATCTCTCGTCTTTTTTCTATTATTTTTCCACCTCGATTTCTCCACGCGCAAAACGACAGAGGCGAATCCGAGCCCCACAGGCCACATCGCCTCGTATGCTTCGTACGTGCCCGCGTGTCGGCGGCGGCGGCCGGCGAGGAGGAGCCCTCATGGCCTCCCTCATCCACTTCCTCCCTTCCTCCGCCTACTCCTCCTCCCATCTCCCGCCCAAGCCCCAGCAGCCGCCTCGGCCAACTCCCACTCCCGCCGCCGCGGCGGCGCGCCCGTCCCGGCTCCGCCTCCTGTTCGCGCGCGCCGCCGCGCGGCGCGACCCCGAGCCTTTGCCGTTCCCGGCGGAGGCGCCTCCGGATCCCGCGGTCGAGGAGAGGAGGTCGCTGGCGGTGAGGACCGGGGAGCTGTTCCTGGGGCTGGCGGCGCTGCTGCTGCGCGGGACGGGGGCCGTGCGCCGGGGCGGCGGGGCGGCGGTGGAGGAGGTGGAGGCGAGGGACGGGGTGGTGTGGGAGCAGCGGCCCGAAGACGTGGAGGCCGAGCGGCGGCGGCGGGAGCTCACCAGCCCTGGGTTCAGCTTCTCCGCGGCCGGGCTGCTCTTCCCCTACCACCTCGGCGCCGCGCAGTGCCTCATGGACAAAGGCTACATCACTGTACGCTCTCCTGCCCGGCTGCTCCGGCCTTCCATCTCAACGTTTCGTATCCTCCATGTAGAATTGTGGGTGCCAACCTAGCTTTTCATGGGTTGAATGAATTGTGATATGTACCCATGTTCTGGATTAGTAGATTTTTAATAAATCTCTAGCAAAAAAACTTAGGATAGTAATGAATAACTGTCGAGTTTGCCTCGGTTCTTCAGCTTACCAGCTTGCGGGAGCTCTTGATATCATTCCACTCTGTTTGTGTGTGATAGTATGGTTTGTTACAATTATGCATGGGAGCTCATATATCTATGAGGTTCACAGCTTATGTGTGATAAATTATTCTCTTTTGTTTGTTCTGTTGACTATCGCGCAGCACTTCTTATAATGGTTTGTTTCTCCATAACATATATTAGGAGAGAACTCCGTTAGCTGGCTCATCAGCTGGTGCCATAATCTGTGCAGTGATTGCATCTGGAAACACAATGCAAGATGCTCTGCAGGTGACTAAAGATCTAGCTGACAACTGCCGGAGTAAGGGGACTGCATTTCGTCTTGGGGTATGTGTTTCCTCTCCCTTTCTTTTTCCCCAGAGAAAAGTCTAATTTTAATTATACTGAGCGTGGCAGATTTGTCATTCATGTTTACCAAGTGTGGAATTGTAGTATCTTACAATATTTGGATTATCAGTTCTTACTGTAATCATTTATGATTGAACTCACCCTTTTAAACTGGCATATCCTCAAAATTCCGCTGCAAAATAGTTGAGCATCACAGACATATGGCATTCAGTCCCTAAGCGGTTATTTATTAGCTGACTAAATTTGATTGGGTTTTCCCTTACGCCTGGTAATCCAATTCACTTATGTAGGCTGTGCTCAGGGATGTCCTTGACAAGTTTCTACCGGATGATTTGCACATCAGATGCAACGGAAGGATTCGTGGTAAGCTTCACACCATGCTACTGCTTGACTCTACATATTGGCTATGCATCCGTCTGGCATTTTTGTTTTCAGCGAGTAACTGGGTTGTGCCATTTTAAGAATATCCATATTCTTCTCATGCAGTTGCTATTACTCAGCTATCCTGGAGGCCTAGGGGCTTACTAGTTGACCAATTTGACTCCAAAGAAGATGTCATTAACGCTGTCATTACATCCTCTTTTATTCCTGGGTAAGATTCAGCTACGCTGTTCTTTCCTAACACTGTTGCTTACAAGAGTTAAATGGTTGTTTTGTTCTTATTTCAGATACTTAGCTCCCAGGCCGGCAACTTACTTCCGTAACCGCCTATGCATTGATGGGGGCCTTACATTGTTTATGCCACCCACTTCTGCTTCCGAAACAGTACGTATGCAGTTTTTGTTTTGGATTCTTTTTGACGGTAAAAATATATCTATTTTGACCATTGAATATTACGTTTATATATGGCGGATCCATGACATGTTCCTGCTAAATCTTAGAAAGTATTAAAACTACATACAAAAGGAGGCATAAAACAGCACTTGTCTACTACTTGCTATCTGGGGAACATTGTTTCATTTCAAAAAGAAAAAAGAAAAAACATGAGTAGGTGACATGTACCATGCTGTATGTTGTTCACGTTGTGACGCTCATTAGTGGCACTATACCTGTCATTGTAGGTCCGAATATGTGCTTTCCCAGCCAACAGACTGGGTTTGGAAGGGATTGGGATTAGTCCAGACTGCAATCCAGAGAACAGGGCTAGCCCAAGACAGGTTACTAAAATTTTCCCAGCATGTACATTCTTCAATTGCATATATTTTTTGTTCTTATTATCTCAAACCAACTGCAGCTGTTTAACTGGGCTCTGGAACCGGCGGAAGATGAAATTCTCGACAAGTTATACGAGCTTGGGTACGTGGATGCAGCTGTATGGGTTGAGCAGAAATCTAGTGAGTTGATTGCGAAGAATGATCAACCTCTCGCTGTTGAATGAGTCGATCACCTTTGGTTCGCTCAGAACTGCTGGGTTCATGTTCATGGGAGTTCTATACCTGTAATATATTATAAAGATTGGATTTTTTAGGAGAAGTACATGAAAAGACGCCGGGAACTGGCCATCAGTCGTTAGGCATGACAACAATGCTAGAGGCAAATTGATATTAGGGTTTACAGACTGATCAGCGTATTCAAATGTATATATTAGACAACGAGGTTTGACCTGAGAGCTCGTTTTGTAATGGTGCAGGGGAGTAATGTTTCCACCTTGCGGACAGGCAACTCGCATACAAACAACTTTCACAAAGTCAACTTGCTATAAACCTATATTCAGAACTTTCATTTCTCATTGATTAAGTAGTTAAGGATCCAATTTTGTGATTCTTGAACGAAAACTCACATCCTTCCACTTAATCAGGGGAACCACTCTGTCAATGCTCAGTTAACCAGTTTCGTACAGGATGTGATCATGCATCAGACAACATGCAACAAGCAAACAAAACAGTTATGTACATTGTTATAAATAATCTGCACCATCTCAGCCTATCTGAAGTCTACATAAAATCCGAACCATTACCCTCACGGGAACGGATAAAATCGCGCACTTCTACAACGGCCTTATGTAACCTTGTAACAGAAGGGCATCGAACCACCAAAAATTAGCAAAGAAAAGAAGTATCTTGGAACGTTGTTGCTCCAATAAATCACTTGTCTTCTGGGGCCTGGGCATAAGCCATAAGGAACAAGAAAATGCTATTCCCGCTTGTCCTCCTCAGCCTCATCTTCCAAACTGAAAGCATTGCTAACACCAACATTCCTGTCCTTGTCAATCTTTACCATCCCAACTTCACCATCTCCCTTTGTCAGGGATTGAGCTTCCTCATCGTCGTCATCAGCAGCTTCACCAGAATATGCATATCTGGAAAAAGGACATGCATATTGATTAAATGATTATGGGGCGGTTCCTAGACATATAGAACTGCTATTTTCTATTGATGTTGGTAAAATTTTGGGCACTTCATGGATGACCAATTGGCTAGTATTGAGTACAAGAAGCAACCAGCAAACATCATGATTATGCATTGCATTGAAAAGGGAAGAGAATTACCTTTGTGAGCTTTGGGACGGTGCCCACAGATAACAGATCACAACAAGCAAAACAAGTGCAAGAACATCCCAGAAGGCAGTTATGATCCAGGCACTCTGCCACCTCTCGCTAAAGGGGTCTGTTGCTTTGAAATATACCTTGAAAATGAAGTCATGGTAACAAAACAGGTTATTCAAGTGAAAATCTGTGAGAAATTTCGCATGAATTAAGCCAGCTATAATTGTTATTGATCAACGAGGAAATTATGTCATCTTCACGCACAAAATCTGCAGAGCATTATACATATGCAGAAAAATATTTTGATTTGAGACAGATGCTCATGGATAGGAACAATTTCAGCCAAATCTATTAGCATATGAATGGCACTGACACATGCATTGGACAAAAAATGCATGCCATTCATCAATCCGTTTCATGCCTTTTGTGGTGATAGCAACAAGTATATGTTGATTTTGAGTGAAAGCTCACCATGTAGATGTCAATTAAAAAAAGGATCATCAGCTCTTAATGTAGATCTTAATTAAAAACAAATAAGATGAGTAAAATTATTTTTACAGCCAAGGAAATGCATCGATATACAGATACTTTTCTTCACTATCCGAAAGTAGCAAAATTGTTCTTTCTCGTAATAGTTTGATCCAGCGTGCATAGGATTTAACATTATCTGACAACTACTGTTGCAAATTTGCAATATTGTGGATGATGGAGACCTCTTTGAAGCACAATCTCTAGTTTAGGAAAACTATTCAGAATTGGAACCTAAGTCAGTCTGCTAAAAGTTATAAATTGTCAAGATTGAGTAGGAGGTGATGTGTCAAGATGGGGCGTACAACAGCAAATGTAACAGAGACATGTCGATGGTGATATTTTCATTAAAAATAGGCAACATTGCTCTTTTATTGATAAAATGTTCACTGTGGATGTATTAGAGAAATATATATACCTCATAACCAATCCAGGCAACTGAAGCTATCACAGAAATAGCCAATGCATTTGTAAATTTTCTGTATATATCCAATTTCACGGAACTCCTCCTTGCCTGTTGAAATAGAGAAGTAGCAAGTTTAGGGGGAAAAAATACAAATATGCATCTCTGTATCCAGGATTCAATAGGCTTCATAATAATTTCTAACTACTTAGCATACTAATCACTCCAGCAGATCTAAATTAGCCACAACCCCTGAAAGTAATTACCGTGTTACCTCACCCACCACATCTAACTAGTGGAAGTTCTAACATTTGCAGATACCCACGAAGTAAATATCAGATCGTATTAATTTCCATAAAGAAAATAAAGAAGTACATGAAAAATTACATCAAATTTAGCTTACCTGTAGCTTCTCTAGAGTGCGTGAAAGAGAAGTAAATATCCAAAGTATGAGAAAAGCATCCAAAAATGCATCAGGAAGGACCAGAAAAAGCCTTGTTTTGCCTGATATATCATTAATTGTTCCAACATTTTCTGCAATGTCCAGCATCTCAGATGCCAGGAAATATGTGAGTCCAAGGAGCAACACCTTGGAAGTGAGACCTCCCAAAGTTGGGCGAACAACACCATATCCCATCGAGATAGAAAGGATCAGTAGACGTGAAACTGTTTTTCTGATGGCTCCAACAGTGACCACCCAAGTTGTGATACCAACTGGCCGCACACCACTGCTGTTGAAGTTTAAGTATTCAAAGTACCATAGTGTCATCTCAAACAGGCCAAGTGCAATGACTAATGTGATCCAATTCTGGATTGGCAATATATCCCTCCAAAACCTTATGTACTGGCTAAACCAAACAATCATTACCAACAGATAAGCCAACGACATGAGAACATAAAATTTCATCAAAGGCGCCATTCTTCCAGGTAGGTACCCACCAGGATTCCTCCAGATAGTCTTCCCACTCATAGTAAGGCCTCTAAGTTTTGGATCACAGGATATGAAGAACAAGTTGTACATGCCTGTCTTTGTAATGTGCACTTGCTCCTCTTCTAACTTCACTGAAAGGTAATTAGCACTGAAGTGTGTGTCTAGCACATAGGGCCAATCTGGATCATCAGATGATGGCCTTCTGATTACTTCTCCTTGCTTGCAGCCCTCTAGTTTAGCAAGGTCTGGGGTACAACATATGGACCTCTGACCCCCATAGGCAGATCCACCGATGTTATCCCTGTCTGCAGCTTCAAATAGAATAGCTTGTACCAAGCCTGTACTATGTGCCATTTTTGCATGTGATTCAGCAGCTTCCGGGGTTCTCCAGAATGTAACATTCACAAACCTAAGACAGTAAGCCAAGACATGTAGTTAATACCAAATTCAGCATCGGACCACACATTTTAAGACTTTAAAAAAGTAGCCAATTAGTGAAGTCACTTGCATAAATTTAAGCCATTTGTGGTTCGATGAAAGGATAAATGTACACAAATGGCTTGAGATTCTCCAATTTGGTGGCTAGCTAAACCTGCTTTCGACATGGTGCCACTACCCTTACTACAAGAAGAACAAGTTCAGCACAAAGTACCCAGACAACCGTAAAACACAACAAAAGAAGAGAAGCTTAACACAAACAACTGTAGAATATCACTCTCAGATTAACATGGGCAGTGCTACTTGCATTCTAAAAGTTCAAAAAAGCCAAGCACATCCAAGCAAGCCCAATCACCACCGCAGCTGCCGTCTCAGTACTAAGCCTGAATTTTCCCAACAGCACCAGTAACCATTTGCCCATTTCACAACGAATCACACAGTGATCATGACCCAGGAGCAAAACCTTCCACCTAATTTCCACCAAGCAAGCAATACCAGCAACCGATTCCCATTTCCCGTGGCAGGCTCTAGCTCCCCCGAGATTCGAAAAGAACAATCGAGCTTCTAGAAACTACGCCCAGACAGTGCGTTCTGCAATCATCAAACGAGGAGGGCGGGGGGAAGGGGCGGGCACGGGGTGCTTGTCTCGGTACTTATTCCGCACTCACTTGATGAAGGACGAGGCGGGGGCGGCCGGGTCGGCCCCGTCGGCGACGATGCCCTCGCTGCCGCCGGAGAGGAGGAAGGCGTTGCCCACCTCGCGGAAGGGCTCCCGGTCGTAGGTGTGGATCGACGCCTCCGCGCCGCGGCCCCACCAGCCGGCGGCGAGGGCGGCGAGCGCAGCCGCGAGCACCGGGAGGCGGCGGAGATCCATGCCGGGGCGGAGGGGAGGCGGGGGCGCGCGGGAGATCTCGCTGGCGCAGTGCAGGGTGCCGGGGTGGGGCGGTGGGTGGGGGTAGATCGGTCACTCGCTTGTCACCGGAAGCGAAGCGAGGAGTGGGAGAGGAAGGGCGCCGGTGGGGCCCATCGGTCAGAGGCGGCGCGAGCTGCTGATGAAGGAGAATGGCAGCGCAACGGAGGCAGCGAGAATGTTGGCACGAGTCACTGCTTGTGGGCCAGGCCAATCAGTTGCAGGATGGCTAGTTATTCGGGCATGTATAGTCTCTAGAAAAAGGTGGCTAAATGATGTACCCGACGGCAACAATTTCATGGGCTCATCCAACACGGATTCTCGAGGAATGCAAGAAATCAACGGACCATAAGATTCACATTGTTTCTCAAAAACTTTAATGTCATCTATAAATCGAGGATTGAAGTTACTCGATGGCAAATCAACGGTACAAATAAACAGAAACTAGCGGTGACTGATTCTCCCCTGACAAAGCCCAGCTTTTAACACCGACCTCATCATCTTCCTTTGTCATACAGATAGATCAAGCTAACAAAAAACCTCAGTATCAAACTATCAACACAGCATGCTCTGCTTTATAAGTTAACTGGTGACTCCTGGCAGCCAATTATTCAACTAGTCTCATGCCGTGATGTAGTCTAGCCTCGCGTTTCCACGGCATGGAAAGATCATGCCCAGAAAGCTCTCCGAGAAGATTCTGAACACGGAAATGAGGGGAAGTCAGAAATGAACCTATAGGTAATTATACAAGCCAAGAATGTACAAAATCAGTTGCAACCTGTACGCGCTCATTAGTCGTCAAGGTAGTAGTAGGATCCAGCCGACTTCTGCTCCCTGTCCTTCGTAGAGTCCAGCTTGTTTATACGGGGCCTATAGTTGGTCGGGTCTCTTCTAAAGGTAATGTCAAGGTGCTACAAAAAGAAAGGCAAAAGAGAGTTAGTGCAAGGAAATGTAGTCAATAATGAAGAAACCAATGTAATGTAAATTTCTACACAGCAATGGAGTTCTGGGGGCTGTTTGGTTTGCTCCTAAATTTGCCACATTAAATTTTTTGTTATCAAATTGGTAGCCCTGAATTTTGCCAACTTTGGACAAAAACTAATTATTTAAGGTTGCCAGATAGGAAGGCTGCCAAGTACCAAAACCAAAATTTGGCTTGGCAAGCTTAGGCACATTTGGGATCTAAACCAAACACGCATGTGCAAATCTAGAATTACTGAATCCTAGTCATGAAAGTGGTAGGAGGGTCTTGAAGAGTCCGGTCTGTTAAAACAAGGCCTATAGTTGGCTGGGTCTTTTATGAAAGTAACACCAAGATGCTACCAAAAAGGGAAAAGAAAGAAAATTACTGCAGAAAATTATAGGTAAGACAATAAGAAACCAAGGTAAGGGTATCTAGACTCCACAACAGTACCAAGTTTAAGTGCAAATCTCTGATTACTATACTACTGAAATCAATCTATGATGAGAACCAAATACAATTGGACAGGACCACATACAATTGGACCAGCAAAGTTGTGCAAGTAGCCCCAAGTTCCGATAACAGGTGATATTTAGTTATTTTTCATTCTTCACTTACCGATAAGAACTTATTCATTCCAGATACCAAAGACTGTGGCGCATTGGCTGTACAGTCAATAGAAGGTCGCCCCTCATAAACAATGACCTTGTCAGCCAAGTAGGTTGCCATGATGAAATCGTGCTCAACAATAAATGCAGTTTTCTTGGCGTGAAGAATGAATCTTTTGATAACCTTGGAGGCAACAATACGCTGCTCTGAATCAAGATACGCACTTGGTTCATCAATCAAATAGATATCTGCAGGCTGAACAAATACCACAGTGTAAGTATCAAGAAGCCGACAGTCAATAACGTATGACAGCGGTAATAAATGCTTAGACCCATTAAAATATTAGACATGGCAGCATGCATCATCATTAATAGGATTAGATCGTAGTTACTATTTGCAAGGCTGCAATGTCAGTTAAACAACTTGTGCTTTGATGATTGATACATTGAAATCAAAATACTAATGCTATTAGAGCCATAAAAAAATAATTCCACAGAATGCATATTTTTCATAGAAATTGCTAGTCAAATGATTAACTTGCAGGGAGTGTCACTGTCCTAAAAATCTTATGTTTCTGATTCTAAGATAGTATTAGCAGATCATAGATGCAGCAGACCTGTAAGGTCCAAATAAATAAAAGAGCAGGAAAAGACACAGGCATCTATATAGTTGAATTGTGAAGATAGTATAGCCCTAAAAATGTGAATATAGTATATCCTACATGCAAACTTTTGAAACAATTAGAACATTAAACATTTATTATCTCCACTCTCCAGACCATTCAATTGACCAATTGAGAAAAGAAAAGGCAAATAAAGCAACACTTCATATTAAAAGAAACAATAATATTACCTTTCCAAGGCAGAGGCATATAGCAACTCTTTGGAGTTCTCCACCTGATAAATTAATAACCTCCTGGTCCATGAGTTGCTCAATTTGTAGTGGTTTCATGACATCAGATACAAACTGAGGATGCATATAAGAATCGCGTATTTTCTGGTGAAGCAAATGCCTCACGGTATTCTGAAATTTTGGACTAATCTTTTGGGGCTTGTACGACACGTTGAATTCAGGAATTTCAATATCAGTTCCTTCCACTGTGTCTGGCTTCAACAACCCAGCCTGTCCAGACATAATAAACAAGCAGAATAAGATGACAAAGGATTCACACACTTGGTGGTGAACACTGCATTTTTTTTCTATTTTCATCCCATCAACTATCAGAAGAAATCAAAGAATGATGAGCAGAGTCTTAATCTCCCACATTGTCAAACTGAACAAGATTTTTGCACCCTGGTACAGCAAACAAAATTAAACTAAAACCAACATAGATCAACACTATTGACCAAAACTGCAAATTACATCAGGTTTTGCAGCACCAACTAATTCAAATTATCAAGGGGAAAAACAACAGAGTGCAAAACTGCATATCAACGCTGTAATAGTGGGCAAAGCAAGCACCTGAATTTTTTCCTCTTCTGTCGTTTTTAATATCCACAGTATTTACAAGACTCTCGCAATGACTTTTTTTCTTTTTTTCTCGAACACGCAGCTGTGTATCTTTGTATTAAGAGGGAAAAATGGTCCAATTACAAAGTAACAACCCCCACCTTGGACCAGAGTGGGGGAAGTCGGTGTCTAGGTGAGACTAATTACAAAGAAACACACACATAGGATCAGACCAGCAATAGCATCCACATTAAGTTGGCACCCCATCAAGACCCAAGGTAACAAGACCCTTAGGGCAAGAGATGCCAGAGAAGTAGGGCAAGAGAGGTGGAATTACCAGCATTCTGATGAATGTAGTTTTCCCTGTACCATTTTCACCAAGCATCACAACAATCTGGGAATCAGTAAATTCACCCTCAACAACAGTTAGCTTGAAATTTCCCTGTGTTTTGCTCATGGTAGGGTACTTGTAACGTTGATATGTCTCAATCTCCTCAGCACTTTCTTGAGTCTCTGCAATCTAAACGAACAACCCTAATGTAAGGTAAAGCTACATCACAGAATAAGGATCTCATGTAGCATTTGCAGATGTTACCTTAAATGTAAGAGATTCATCTCGGAACCGAAGATTTTCTGTTGGAACAAATCCAGCCAAGAAAATGTTGATGCCTTCTCGAACCGAGAATGGCAAGGTAACCACACCATAAGCACCTGGCTTTCCATATAAGCAGCAAATGAAGTCGGACAAGTAATCCAAGACACTCAAGTCATGTTCAACAACGATGACATAGCTGAAACAGAGGGAGATAGCTCTCGATAACGAATTCCTAGCAAAACTTGTTCAACGATTCAACAAGTAATCACGATAGCAAATGTGTTACCTGTTGGGCCTAAGCAAGGACCTAATAACTTGTGCAGCTTTAAGCCTCTGCTTAACATCAAGGTAACTTGATGGCTCATCAAACATGTAAATTTCCGCATTTTGTACAGCAACAACTGCTATTGCAAATCTCTGGAGCTCACCACCAGACAGATCTCCAACATTCCGGTCAATAACTTGGTTTAATTCAAGGTCAACACACAGCTCAGCTTTCATATCCCTCTCATCCTTCTGTTCAAGTACTTGCCCTACATTTCCTTGAACAGCTTTTGGAATGTGGTCAACATACTGAGGTTTAATGATTGCCTATGAAAACAAAAGGAGAATTCAAGGTATCAGATCAAAACAATTCAACCGTTGAGAAAAGTTTAAAAGAACAGCAGCATTTCTTTCTCACTAAGGTATAGCGACAACTACGAATAAAAAATGTATGACTACCCAAAGTTACGAGGCTATGTAAAAAGTGGAACAAAAACCATGGTTGTCTTTTTAGTTCTGCAATCATTCAATGCTACACAACTTCAGATACAGCACAAACATTGTTAAAAAAATTGTACATAATTCAATATAGTACAGGACAGAAGGCAAGGCAAAGACTACAGGACAGAAAATGTGCATCATTTAGCATATGCTAGTAGCCATAAACAGAGCATAGTGATAGTAGACAGGAAATCATGTGATAACTATTACAGGCTGCATACTAACATAGTCTACATGAAGCAAAAGCAGAGAAAGTGTCCAAGCAGCACCTTGAGGTTATCTTCCAATATGCGTGTGAAGTAGTTCTGAAGTTCAGACCCACGGAAGTATGTAAGGATTTCCTGCCAATCAGGTGGGTTCTGCACAATCACACAGATAAAATGTCATCATTTGTGAGGTCTACAAGAGGAATGAGACTTTCTCAAAGAAAATAACTAATATGGAACCAGCAAACAGGGAAAAGAAATTAGGTAGGAGTAGGTATTGGAATATACTTTGAAGCGTCCCAAATTAGGTTTCAGCTTGCCAGCCAAAACTTTAAGTGCTGTCGACTTTCCAATTCCATTTGTTCCAACAAGGCCCAAAACCTGACCAGGCCTCGGGACAGGCAACCTGCAGGTGACTAAATCAGTAACAATCCGAAAGGGGCAAGCTTCAAGCAAGATTAGACAACGTAGCAAGGATTTACAAACAAACCCAGCGCTACAATGAAACATCATACCTGTGCAACTTGAAGGTGTTGGGCCCATATCGGTGAGTGGTATCCTTTTCCAAATCTTTTGGGAGATTGATGATTTCAATGGCGTCAAATGGACATTTCTGCAGCAGAGATTACAGGAGTTACAAATCCCATTACGTAGACCCACCATAGACAGTTATCTTACACATTAGCAGCCCACCTTAACACAAATACCACAACCGATGCACAGCTCCTCAGAAATGAAAGCAAGTTTCGATGCCGGAGTCACTTCAATGCAAAGCTTCCCTGTACACCAAAACAGTATACCATCATAACCGTGGTCCATGATAGGCCAGGAAACTAGCTAACGTACGGAACAACATAGGGAAGAGAACAATACTAGATTGTATATGTTCCCTCAAAATGGATGTTCTTGTATCTGGACGCTGGATATTCACATATACAGTATGAAACAACTATACATATAGTAGCATCATTTCGAGAACTCTATTTAATTCACTGAAAAGCCCTCAAGTGGATGTTCTTGTATTTGGACACTGGATCTTCACATATACAGTATGAAACAACTATACATCTAGTAGCATCATGTTCGAGAATTCTATTTAATTCACTAAACAAGAGTGTCTAACCAAATTTCTAGGGCTGAAAAAATCGGCGTCTAAGCACGCAAGCGTCTTCCGATTCCCCGGATCTTGCAAGACACAACGAATCAACAAGCGTCCGTTCAAGCATCGGATTCGCCACGCTCGAACAGACTCCCCGGTGGGGCAGACGAGCCCTCGGGATCTAAACCTAGGCTCCAAATCGCCGAAGACACGGCGGAGGGGGGAAGGGAGAGGGGGATCCTACCGGTCTTGACGACGGGGCAGCTCTTCTTGCACTCCTGGCGGCACTTCTTGGGCTTGCACTTGTCCTCGCTGACGATCGCGATACGGGTCAGCCGCTCCGCCATCTCTTCTTCCGCCGCCGCCGAGGGGAGGGCTCCGAGGAGGAAGGGGTGGTGGAGCCGAAAGCGTAGCGGCGGCGGTGGGAGAGAGAGGGGTATCCCTTTGGGAGTGTGGCGGACACGTGCGCGCGGCGGAGGGGATTGGACCAAGCCCTAGGCTCGGGTCCCGCCCCGGTTCTTATGCCCGGCCGGCCGGCTTCCTGGTGCGACCGGACCCGGTTTCGTGTACTCGACCGATAGTCCGGTACTCTTCTCCAATTTCCTTTTTTTCTGTCTCTTTTCCCTTTTTTCCCCCTCTCGGTAGAGGATCAGAATTCTTCCTTTGACCTTTCGAAAAAAAGAAAAAAATTCTTCCTTGGGAGGGCTCGGAAGAAAAGTCTAACTTTACGCTTGAATCATGATTCTCCTAGGCATGGCAGCACTTTATTCCCCCTAGCATCAGCATGTAAACAATGAAACAACGCATTCCCCATCTTTGTTTTAAAATTTCTTATTCTAGGAATCTTTAGCCCCTTATACGCTTCATTCTTACCACATCGAGTTTTTTTTAAGAAAAAAGTTACCACATCCTTTTCCGTTATAGTTTACTCCCTCCATCTCTTTTTCTTAGGCGGGTTTTTCCCCAATTTATAGGACTGCGATATGCGATGCCTTGGGAACGCTAGAGTTGACAGGTGCTTGAAAGAAAATGCTTTATTTGACTTGAAATGAATATCAACACTTCAAATACTCTTTCATGTTTATTTTTACCCTATTTGAAACGCTCTCCTCTCTGCCTCCCTGTCATCTACCCCTCCCTCCACTTCGTCTTCACCTCGTCTCAACCAGCATCTTGCATGGCTCATCTCCTCATCCAAAACATTTAGCCACCAAGCTAAAATCAATAAGATGATAATGATAGGTTTCATCATGTTTAAATTGATATCATTCACAAAAACATAGAGTCCACGGATATATGTTGCCCCAGGTTGATTCAATTGTATTATGTTGTGGTGTTAAATTGATAATTGATGTGTCGTGCTCTAATGAAATCATCATATACCCATCATCAACTATACATAAGCATACATTTAGTTATTTTAGCAAGAGTATAGACATGGTATTTATGAATTTAACAACATTTTACTCATCCAACTTGTGTATTCTCTCTGTTGCATGTAGTAGGCTTTACTTAACAAGTTTAGGAAGACTATAGTGAGAGCACATGCCCCTTCCCCTTATTTTTTTTTTTTTGAAGTTGTGAAGGTTAATGGACTCCTAGCAAGCTCGAGATCAAGGTCCGCCCTGCTGAAAACAATTGACAATCAATAACACTTACAACATTTACATGGAAAGTTTTGAGCTAATGAATATTCCTCTAAGCATATGTTCTTATTATTTTCTAATATCATAGTCGTAAGCTTTTCATCACTCTAATCCACTTACATAGTGTCTAGTTGTTACAAGTTATACCTTATTAATTTTTGAGGCAATAACAAATTAACCAGCAATACATCTTGTACTAAAGAATCAAATACCAACAGTCTAAATATTATCTAGATTATGCGTCTATGAAATCCCTCAATATGTTAAATAAGAGCCCCTAGAATAATAGATAGCATCCATTGTCAAAAAAGATACCATGTGTAAAGGTGAATCCAAATGTTAGGGGCATAAGCCCCTCCATGGGCTGGAGCATAGAAACACCAAGGAGAGGAAGAAGAGATGGGAGGGAGAGAGACCCCCTCCCCCACACACGAGGAATTTCTCTATTCCTATAAACTTTTTCTTCTAATTAAAATAATGTGTTATATTATATTACTTATTTTTTTCTATATGTAGCGGTATATTACTTGTCTCTATTGTATATTCAATATAAACTTTTTGATCAATCAAACTAAGAAAAATGTTGAGGAAAGAAAACACTTTGATCGCAATGACATATAATAGAATGTGCATGTTCTGTTTTATATTTCTAACTTTTAGCTTAGTAGGTAGGTGGTTGTTTCATGAGGCAACAACTACCCTCCACACAAAAGGAAATACTAAGTGGTGCTATATAAGTATTAAGAATACTGGTATAGACTTAGTTGACCTTAGAGTACCAGAATTTTTTTAGATGATAACAAATAGTGTATAATTATTATTGTGGGAATTCTGTGGTTTCCCTACATGCCATGGTTACTAGAATTAAGCTTGTCACTAGAAACTACCTTAGCGCGATAAAGCCCCGCCCATTTGGCGATTAGGCCAGTGTTCCTTGTTTCGAAGTAGGAAGTAGTTTTACTGGCGATGATGTGTGAGGAGGTTTAAAGCTGAGTTACATGATTTTTTTTGTCTACCTTTGTCGCTTGAGGATAGTTTTGCTCTGGCATTTCTATTTCTTTTGCAAAGATTGGGCTTCGTGGATTTCGGGCCTTGGTCATTGCCATCGGCATACTTTTTTGTAGAATATTATTATTACTAGATAATTGAATTCGTCAATGCAATTAAGAACTTGAGGTGTACAATTACATTGCTGATTTCTGGTTTGGGTGATCTGCTCTAGTTTATGTTCCGCTCGTGCTTAGTCAGTTGGCTCCATCATCCATCCAAAGTCTCTGCCGCCTGTCGCCTGCATGCTATTCTCTAGACATAACTGATGACTAACGTAAGTTCATGCAAGTGCAGATGGAGCGCATGATTGATTGATGTACAAATAAGGTAGATAGGTATTAAAGAACATTCTAGGACTCTTGTTGAGATTGGGCTACTTAATTATATCAGCTCAGGGCTTGTAAGCAAGGTAATACTTTAAGTCTTTTCCTTTGGCACAAAGGCTTGGGATGGTAGAGACGAAGATTTCTACGCGAATTCTATTTTTGCTAGACAATTAGAACTTTGCAAATTGCATGTTAATATGGCAAAAAAAATTGCCCAGTTGATTTTGCATTAAGCGTGGTGGCACCACCATCTGCTTCTGTTTGCCGGAGCTTTGAAACTAGCATATCAAATAACTTGCAACTTTTGTTTGGCCTCTTATTGAGAGTATCATTAGAAATATATGTCAATCTAGAAGTGTACATCTAGATTAAGGTATCTGTCTAATAAAATTAGAGGAAAAAGTACAAGCTCTACTGAAGACAGTACTATAATTAATTCAGAAGTACCAGAAATTTTAAAGGTTGGTGCATAGTAAATAGGCGCTGAAAATTTCCATGAACTTGTGATCCGCCTCCAACTCAGAGTTCAGCTAACAGAGCAAATGTGTCAAAGAAAAGAATCTTATGACAGTAAAGATGAGTATGAAGAATCACCATACTAAGATGAAGAATCATAGATTATGTAAAAGAGAAATGTGATCCTGAATTCTTAAGATACCCAAAATCTTCATGTTCGTATATGTTGTAGCAAAGCAGACCGTAGAAAAGCAGATCTCAAAATTCATTTGCGCAAAACAACAAGCAGGTGCAGGACATGGTCTGAGTCTCTGGACCTCTAGATGATCTCACCTTTAGTAGGTTTCGGACTTGCTTCTTGACAACTCTTTCACGTAAATGGCTCGCAATCATACATTGAGACAACAGGCTCGCCCATGCCACGCAAATGACACTTGTCAATATTGAACCAGAGAAGAGAGCAAACTTAATGAACAGGCAGGCACACTCCATGAGTCTACGTCTACCGCCCAAATCCTCACGACTTTAGTTTCTTCACTCCCTTGTGCATCCATTTGAGGGCTTTCCATCTTGAAAACTTCACAGGACCGGTGTCAATTGGAGTAGGGCGCCGCCAGTCTCCACTATTGTCACCGCTGCTAAGCACCGGTCAGAGCATCGGCGAAGAAGCATCAGCATGAGATCCCCTCATTTACTAGTGTTGTTGCTGCCTTTCTCCAATTTGGACAGTTCAATTCAGATATCTCTGGAAAAGAGTGATTCAGTGAAGAGAAATTAGGCACGGAAATTTGAAAGTGCATCTAGACCCCTAGTGGATTTTGATGAATTGAATGACACCACGAATAAAGAACTCATCATCTTGTTGAGCATATGAGCAGGAATTGATTGTCATATCAACGGAATATTTATGGTAAAAGATATTGAAAAGTAAAGATAAAAGACTCATATGACAAGACTTATGACTAGGCTATGATTAAACTGATGATACTGATAAGCAATGGATACTATATAGATTGAGTCACGTGTTTTATGACAACTATTTATTCTCATATCCAAATGAAACTTGTTGACATGGTCATAGTACTAGAAGGAAATTTCTTGTGAAGAAATGGACAATCTATCAATAGAAGATATAAGTTACGAAGAATTATAAAGAATGAATTTCATGGATGATTTAATCGTGATACAAACTTCTATGGAGTTCTATGTGACGCAAGGCTGAAGGGTTGGAATCCGGGATAGTGTTTCGAGGGACTAAGCTGGGAGAAGGGCAATAGGTTTGTGCCGAGGAACCAACGCTAGGGTGAAGAAACTTTCTTTGGATTTAACTTGAAAAATCTTGGTCATATATGGTGTTCATATTAGCAAGTATAAATCTTTCGTAAGTCGCTTTGTGAAGGTGGTGATTTGAACTAGAAATGTACTTCATTCAAAGATGAAGGTTCAAGTCATTGGCTCAAGAAAGATGTGCTCAAGGTAAAGGAACAGAGTTGTTTGCACTCATCTGGTTGAGTTTGATCAAGGCACGAGTTGGTACACTTTTGAGAAGCTCAAGTGGTTGAAATGTAATCTACCTTTGATCTTGAGTATAGGTATGCCGTACTATCAAGAGGGATGCACCACATTGTGTTTTGGTTTAGCCTCAGTGCTCAAGTAACCCAAGTGCTCAAGTAAGCCTCAGTGCACATTGGTTAGAAATAACAAGGGCAACCCGGAAGTTCCGAGTTTTGCTACGTGGCATTAACGGCTAGTTGGTTTGAAAACTCGGAAGTTCCGAGTTGGTGAATCCGGAAGTTCCGGGTTCTAACGGTTACTAACGGCTAGTTTCTTGGACCCAGCTATTTATACCCTTAAGCCCCCTCCTTGGTGGGCTCTATTCCAGGCACTGTTTAGCTGCTTCTGGGTCGTCCTAAGAAAGCTTGGTAGCCTTGTTGAACTCTCCCCAACTATCGGTGTTCTACCGCCACACCCACCGAGGGATACCCCCGAGGTGTTGAATTTGTAGGTAGGGTATCGCCGAGATCTGGAACTCGAAGGTGCAAAGGAACACAAGGTTTAGACAAGTTCGGGCCGCCGAGAGCGTAATACCCTACGTCCTGTGTGGTTTGTATTGCCTTTGATGGTGATTGTCCCCGAGGGGGTGCCTGTCCGCCCTTATATAGCCCGAGGGGACAGATTTACGTAGAAGTCCTAGTCGGATACTAGCCTAGGAGTCCTACCCGAGTACTTCTCAGGTGGCTTCCTACCGTGTCCGACTAGTTTAACTACTCTACGAGTAATCCTACTGCATTACGAGTAGTTACAATAGATGTAGGGCGTGGGTCATGTCCCATCCCATATCCTAGGAGAAGTGTGCCACGTATACAGTCCCGTGTACCCGGTCTGACACCAACCTATCTTTGTGAGATTGTGTGATTCTTGTAATATCCTTGAGTTGGGTTTGAGACAGTGAATTCTTGAGAACAGTAAAGAGCACATCAAACCTTTAGCACTTGAGTTTGGCCGAAATCGTGTGTTTCGCATTTGTTACTCTTGGAGCTTTGGCTCCTAGACGGCTAGGTGTTGCCCGATGAGCACCCAAGTGTGTGGGCTGCCACGGGAAGTTTGTAAGGTTTCCACCTCCGCAAAGGAAGGGAATCAACATAGTGGAAGGCCAAGATGTGCTTGTGTAGCACCTTGGTGGGAGGCTTCGCGGAGCTCCTCAACAGAGAGCAGGATTCACTGAGCTTGTGTAGCACATGCAGTGAATCTGAACTTCGGCAAAAATCCTTGTGTTAATTGTCTTTGATATTATCTTGTGGATTTGAGGAGCTCTCCGTTGGACACTTGTGTTCTTGGAGAGATTGTTGTTCTTTAAGTGCAGGGACTGTGTGGACGTGCTCCATAAACTCCATTGAGCCTACCTACATTTGGGGTTTGAACTTGTATCTATTTACTCGCACTAGATTTATTGAGTTCACTCTCTACTATATGTAAACCCGGAAGTTCCAGTTTGCAAAATCTGGAAGTTTCAAGTTCATCTACTGCCCTGCTCAGATTCGGATGTTCCGGATTTGCAAACCCGAAAGTTTCGGGTTTAGCAGGCAGTGAATTTTATCCGCTGCTTTGGAAGTAAAAATTTGTAGGTGCGTCTATTCACCTCCTCTAGGTGACATCACGGTCCTTTCAAAACTAAGGAGAGAAACGTAGAAAACAATGATACTTGTGGCGGAGCTCTTGTTGGGACACGAAGAGGCCAGACGGCCACAGATGCCGAGTTTTGGAGAGGAAGCTGAGTAGCCAACCCGGTCGCCGAGATCTTGCAAGTTGCGGTGCCGCCGGCGCCCAGCGACGCTCGCGCGTCTTTCGTGGCATTGATGGAGAAACGGTGAGGGGTGGTCCGTGGGATTGATGGAGGCCTACTTCTCCCTTGCCCGAGGAGCCCCGAAGCATCATGAAAACTAGGACGGAAGATTCGTGCGGACGGTTTAGATTGACGTTGCCTGAGATCCAACGGACGTTGTTGCTTGGTGACGTGGTCCAATAAAGATTGAGAAAGTTCACCAAATTTAGGTCTTTGAAGATTGGAATATGAAAACAGTGTCCCACATCTGCATGTTTGTGATAGGCCAAAATATGTAACATGATTTGAGATCAGATAGAGAGTTGATCGGATAATCTCCAACAAAACAGAATAAAATAGGATGCAATTAAGTCCCAAAACCCAAATCCAAAGAGGCCCAATTCCTTATTGCCAAGCTCCCATAGTCCCATTTCGTAGCCCGCCAGCGGGGTAGTCGAACGGCAGCGGCCGCACGGTGTCGTTGAACGGCGCGACGTGGCGGAACCCGTACGCGCGGAGCACCTGGTCGTCGGCGAACCCCAGCGCGCAGCGCATCCCGTCGTCGCAGCTCTCCCTCGAGTACATAGGGTTCTGCCCGCCGCTGCAGGGCTGGCAGCCCACGAAGTGTGTGATGAGCGGCCGCCGCCACCCCTCCTTCCCGCCGCCCGCCGGGCCCGGGACGGCGCCCCTCACCACCGCGTTCCGCGCCGCCGCGTACCGCAGGTGCTCCCGCTCCGTGTGGCGCCGCCGGAGCCCCGGTGGCGCGCGCCGCGACGCCGTCAAGCCAGCCCACGACGTCCATCCAGTAGCCCTGGAAGAAGTACTCGGTCTCAATGTAGGCGTTCTTCCCCAGCCCCTCCCAGTTGCTGAGCAGCAGCAGGTAGACGAGCGCCGACTGGTCGTCGCACCACGCGTCATCGCCCTTGTCGCTGAGCGCGCCCCGGATCACCTCGCCCCACCGAGCGTGCTCCGGGTAGGCGGGCCCCATGTGCGTCCCCTCGTCCATGAAGTCGAGCGACCACTGGCAGTTGCGGATGAGAAACACACCGGCGTTGATGCCCAGCCACGACCTCCTCGCGATCTTGTCCGGCCAGCCGTAGGCGGCGAGCGGGAGGGAGAAGTCCATGTCGGTGAAGACGGCGTCGGAGTCCACCCACAAGACCCACTCCACCTCCGAGTGCACGAGCATGGCGGCGCGCACGACGGGGATCTTGGCCCAGTAGCCCGTCATGGCCGGCTGCAGGACATCCCGGTTGTACAGGAGCTCGATCCTGTGGAGGCGGCAGTAGTCGAGCTGGTTCTTGAGGAACCGCAGGAGGAGGTGGTCGCCCACGTCGCCGGGGCACGGCTCCAGCTGCGACCCGGACACCATCACCACGCGCTCGGGAGCGCGCGAGAGCCCGCGCGACCGCAGCCACTCCGTGCGCTTGGCGTCCCACCCGGCGAGCCGGCGGCCGCCCACGGCCTCGTACGAGAGATCCAGGTCGTCGTAGAACGTGTGCGGCCCGTCCTCCGGCACGGGGACGGGGAAGTGTTGGATTGATCTCTACCCCCAAGGCCCAAAGGCCTTAGCCCTTGATCCGCGCCCTGATCGGGGGCGCCCAACCCAACACCTGTTGGTGGGCCCCCGTCGCCAGCGCCATAATAAATAGAAGGTGGGGGCCGGGGGGCACGCACGTCGAGATTCACCGTGCCCCGACTCCCCACCTACACGCTAACCCTAGACCGATCTAGAGGGCAGCGCTGCGGTGGTGGGAAGCACCACCAGCGCTGCACGGCATCAGCCATCGCCGCCTAGCGCGGATCTGCACCGACCTGCCACTACACGACGCTGCCTAGAACAGACTCCACAAACGAACCCAAGATGGCATCGTCATCGGAACAAGGTACACTAAGCTATCTTTCCCTCTCTATCTGATCTAGCACCCGCACACGCACACGCACACCAGTGATTCATCCTAGAACTAGATCAAGAAAGAAAACCCGAGTTGATTCCACTACTAGCGATCCCGGATTAACACCTAACAATGGTATCAGAGCCTCCTAGTTTAGTGGTTTAACTCGGAAGAAATAAAAAAGGGTTAAGATGTCGAGCAAATAGAAGAACCAGAAAGAAAATCGAGGAAGAAAACCAACAGTGCTCGAATCCCTAACCCTAACCCTAGATCTATCCGCTCCCCAACTTACCTGGCCCTTCTTCCTCCTCTGGCCCTTCTTGTTCTTCTCTTCTCCTTCTCTTCCTCTGCCGCTTCCCTTCTTTCCCGTACCCCAGAGATCCCCTCGATGGAGTCGCGCGCGAGACGCACGCGACTCCGGCGAGGATACCCATAGGGCACAGATCCGCTTCGTGTGGACGCACACCGAGCCGAATTCGAGAGAAAACAAACAGTAAGGGGTACTGGGAGCAGATCCGGCCATGGCGCGGCCGCCGGCGTCGAGGACGAACGCGGCGGCGCGGCCTATGACCGGAACAGAGAGAAAAGGGAGAGTGAGAGGGTGAGGGAAAGTCGACAGAGAGAAGGAGAGGGAGAGGATAAGGCTCGCCGGCAGATGACCGGCGGCCGGGCCGTGCACCATGCCGGAGCTCAAGCCGGCGACGGCAGCGGCAGTCAGAGGCGAGGGAGAGAGAGCCAGAGCGAGAGAAGGAGAAGAGAGAGCGAGCGAGAGTGGAAATGAGCTAGGGTTTCCGACGGCGTCGCCTGGCCGCGGGGTTTTTATACCTCCCGAAACGCGCGCTCAGCCGTCGAATCGGGATGGACGGCTGAGATCGACGCGGGCGGGCGGCGGGCGCGCGCGCGGGCGTGGGATGAATTCGCGGCCCATGCCCAGGTTGCGGCCTGTTAAGCCGTGGCTGCACAGTAACGGGCCGATTTCGCGAGTGGGCCGGGCTGCGGAGGCGGTTTTGGGCTGCACAGTAACGGGCTGCACAGTGTTGGGCTGCACAATGCTGAGTTTTTCGGCCCGTTTCGCAGATGAACAGTAAAATTTGATCCTTTTTATTCTGTTTTTGAAGCAAATTTGAATGATTTTGCACAGAATTTGATCTCTTTTCATTTCGAACCAAAGGGATAAATGTTTAGAGAATAGAAATACAGATTTTCACAGATCTTGCTTCAAAATAGAATTATTTTATTCATGTTTCCGCTGCACAGATGATTATTTTGACTTGAATTTAAATTTAAACCAAAGGGATAATTTAAACTTTGAGTCACAGATTATTTCAGATTAAATTGTAATGTTGTTATTTTCTGACCAAAGTTGATGATAACAATATTATAATTTCATAGATTATTTTTTTTCAGATTAAATTGTAATGTTGTTATTTTCTGACCAAAGTTGATAATAACAATATTATGATTTTCATGCATTTATCATTATTGTTATAATGTTCTCACTTGAGCTAACCTATTTCAGCTGGTTTTCCTATGATGGTTTCCATCAAGGATATTACAATTTTGAGAGGCGACAACTATAATGAATGGTATAAGAAGTTGGATCTCTTCTTTACCATGGCTGAGCTAGATTGGGTTCTTTCTGCACCGGTTCCAGTAGAGCCTGAGAGGCCGGTCAGAGGGGATGATGTTACAGATGCTTCTTGGAAGCAAATAGAGCTCACCTATAAGGCGAGCAAACAGAGGTATGACGTTGATCATGCCAAATGGCACCCTACCAACAAGAAATGTTTGGCAGTGGTGAAGAACACTATAGAGCCTGCCATTCTGGGGGCAATCACAGATTTTCTCACTGTCGTCGAGTACCTTGAGAAGATAAGGAGTCAGTACACTGGCTCCTCAAAGACTTATGCTACCCAGTTGATCAAACAACTGGTTATAGAAAGGTACTTGGGAGGTGGGATAAGAGAACACATTCATCGCTTGGTTCATATAAACAGCAAGCTTAAACCGATGGATATGGAGTTCAAACAAGAACACATAGTTCATTTGGTCTTTCCTTCGTTGCCAAAAGAGTTTGACAACTTTGTTGTCAATTACAACATAAACCTCGAGAAATGGGATATAGAAAAGACCATAGCGATGTGTGTTCAAGGAGAAGAAAGAATAAAGACAGCACATGGTGGTTCTATCAACTATGTGAATAAGAAAAGAAATAATAAAGACATTCCCTCCTCATCCAAGGGAAAGGGACCACAGATGCCTCAGCAGCACAGGCCCAAATTTGGGCAAGCTATATTAGAGAAGGATCGGTACCTTCACTGCAAACAGAAGGGACACAACAAGGCAAATTATCCCGACTACTTAAAGATGATCATTAAGAAACGAGATGAGAACATTATCTCATTTGTAAATGAATCCTTATATACATATTATTCGAAATCTACTTGGTGGATTGACTCAGGAGCAACAATTCATGTTGCAAACTCCTTACAGGGATTCCGTTCAACGAGAACTACGGGAAGAGGAGAAAGCAGAATTAAAGTCGCGAACGGAGTCGAGGCAGATGTTGAGGCAGTGGGAGACCTCCTCTTAGAGCTCGACACTGGCTTTAATTTATTACTTATAGATGTATTTTATGTTCCGGTAATACAAAGAAACTTAATAAGTGTGTCTCGTCTAGATGATGATGGATTTGAATGTCGTTTTGGAAATGGCATGTGTGTAATAGAATTTAATGATGCAGTTGCTACTATTGCTTTCAGAAGAAATGATCTTTATTTGTTATCGCTACGTGAAAGTGTGAATTCCGTATGTGATGTGAATGCGACTGTGTCTCCAACCACAGATAATAACAGAAAACGAAAGAGAACTCAAGACACGTCGTTGAAATTATGGCACTGTCATTTAGGCCATATTTCGAGGGGGGGAATAGAAAGGCTGGTTAAGAATGAGATTCTACCTCCTCTTGAGTTCTCAGACTCAGACAAATGCATTGATTGCATAAAAGGAAAACATGTAAAGATAACAAAGAAAAATGCTGAGCATAGCGCAAGTATTTTAGAATTAATTCACACAGATATCTGCGGTCCATTCTCAGTTAAAAGCATAGATGGTTATAACTCTTTCATAACGTTCACAGATGATTATTCCCGTTATGGATATATTTATCCAATAAAAGAGAAATCAGAAGCGTTAGATAAATTTAAAGAATTCAAGGCTGAAGTTGAAAATCAGCATAATTTAAAGATAAAAGTTGTCCGTTCTGACCGTGGAGGGGAATACTACGGTCGGCATACCCCATACAGACAGGTTCCAGGACCTTTTGCGAGGTTCCTCACAGAACAAGGAATAGTTGCCCAGTAATCTATGCCGGGCGATCCTCAGCAGAACGGAATAGCTGAAAGACGGAATTGTACCCTGATGGATATGGTACGAAGCATGATCGGCTATTCTACGCTACCAGTGAGTTTATGGATGGAGACGTTGAAAACCGCTGTCTATATTCTCAACAGAGTACCCAGTAAAGCGGTGCCTAAAACACCGTATGAACTGTGGACATGAAGGATACCCTCACTGAATCACCTACGGGTGTGGGGGAGTCCTGCTGAGGCAAAGATATTTAACCCGAACATTGGGAAATTGGATCCCAAGACAGTGAGTTGCCATTTTATTGGTTATCCAGAGAAATCAAAAGGATATCGTTTCTATTGTTCAGACAGATTTACAAAGTTCGTAGAAACGAGACATGCTACCTTCCTAGAAGAAGAGATGATTCGGGGAAGTACAACAGTTCGAAAGATTGTTCTTGAGGAGAAGCGGGTGTGTGCACCTACTCCAATGATTCAGGAATCATTTTTCTCACTGCCTACTGAGACTGCGCCAGCGGTATGAGTTACTGCGATGCCAGTTCCCGAGTTGATCCCCTCTGTGGTAACACAGAGTGAAAATATGGAACCTGTCCTTCAGAATCCTGTAGATAATAACATTGCCACAGATCAGGGGAGCCATCATAGGCCCCAGCAGAGAATATTCGAATAGAAGAGGCTCCTAGGAGATCTCAAAGAGAAAGAAGATCAGCCATTCCCGATGATTATGAAGTGTATAACACAGAAGAGTTTCGAATGGAAGATAATCCCATCTCATTCGAAGAAGCCATGAGAAGCAGACATTCATCCAAGTGGTTTGAAGCCATGGAAGATGAAATAAAATTGATGAGTACCAACCGAGTTTGGGACCTAGAAGAAATTCCTAAAGGAGCCAAAACAGTAGGCTGCAAATGGGTCTACAAGACGAAATATGACTCCAAAGGGAATAAAGAGAGATACAAGGCTCATCTTATGGCAAAAGGGTTTACACAGAAGGAAGGAATAGATTATAATGAGACGTTTTCTCCAGTCTCTTGTAAAGACTCCTTTAGAATAATTATGGCCTTGGTCGCACATTTCGATCTGGAATTGCACCAAATGGATGTAAAGACGGCATTCCTAAATGGGGATCTCGAAGAAAGAGTTTACATGGCACAACCTAAAGGTTTTGTCGTGAAAGGAAAAGAAAATATGGGATGTCACTTAAAGAAATCTATTTATGGATTAAATCAAGTTTCAAGACAATGGTATTTGAAGTTTAATGAGACGATAAAGAAGTTTGGGTTTGCAGAGAATATTGAGGATAATTGCATTTATGCAAAATTTAAGAAAGAAAAATATATTTTTCTGATACTATGGATGACATTCTGCTAGCGAGTAGTGATGTCAGTCTACTCTTAGAAACAAAAGAATTCTTGTCATCGAATTTTGACATGAAAGATCTTGGTGAAGCCTTATTTGTGCTAGGGATTGAGATTCACCGAGATAGAAGAAATGGGGTACTAGGTTTGTCACAAGAGACATACCTACAAAAGATTCTAGAAAAATATAGTATGCATGCAAGTAAGCCTACTCCTGCTCCGATAGTCAAGGGTGATAGATATGGAGATTTTCAGAGTCCCAGAAACAAATATGAAAAAGAACAGATGAAAACTGTTCCGTATGCTTCGGCAGTCGGAAGTTTACAGTATGCTCAAGTGTGCACACGCCCTGACTTAGCCTTTGTCACTGATGTGCTTGGCAGATTTCAGAAAGATCCAGGTCTAGAACACTGGAAACTTGTAAAGAAAGCCTTGCGATATGTGAAAGGCACAAAAAGCCTCATGCTAACATACAGAAGAAGCGATTCTTTAGAGATTAAAGGATACGCAGATTCAGACTTTGCGGGAGATAAAGATGATAGAAAATCCACGACAGGTTACATCTTCACTCTCGCAGGGGGAGCTATATCGTGGAAAAGCTCTAAACAATCGGTCACAGCAACATCGACGATGTATGCTGAGTTTATAGCATGTTATGAGGCCTCTGGGCAGGTAGAATGGTTAAAGAAATTTATACCTGGCTTAAGAGTGGTGGACAGTATAGAAAGACCACTAAAGATGTACTGTGATAACCAGCCAGCAGTATTTTATGCTCATGACAACAAGAAGAGCACGGCTACAAAGTCGATACAGATAAGATTTTATTCAATAAAAGACAGAATCCAGGATCACACCATAAGTCTCGAGCATATAAGAACAAAAGATATGCTTGCGGATCCGCTAACGAAAGGCCTACCACCCAGCGTGTTCATGGAACACGTAGCCGGCATGGGAATGAGTTACAACCTATGATCTCTGAATAATAGAGGCCCAAAAGGATTATAGAATCTATTTCTGAACAGAGGCGTGTATTATGGCTATTGATTCTATCGGCAGTTGCGCGTGATGATGAGATATGCCCTATACATAAATCTGTGATGAGATAAGGAAAATAGAAAAGTAAAAGAAAAAGATAATGTGAGATCAAGGGGGAGATTGTAGGATTGATCTCTACCCCTAAGGCCCAAAGGTCTTAGCTCTTGATCCGTGCCCTGATCGGGGGCGCCCAACCCAACATCTATTGGTGGGCCCCCGTCGCCAGCGCCACAATAAATAGAAGGTGGGGGCCGGGGGGCACGCACGTCGAGATTCACCGTGCCCCGACTCCCCACCTACACGCTAACCCTAGACCGATCTAGAGGGCGGCGCTGCGGCGGCGGGAAGCACCACCAGCGCTGCACGGCATCAGCCATCGCCGCCTAGCGCGGATCTGCACCGACCCGCCACTGCGCGACGCTGCCTAGAGCAAACTCCACCAACGAACCTGAGATGGCGTCATCATCGGAACAAGGTACACTAGCCTATCTTTTCCTCTCTATCTGATCTAGCACCCGCACATGCACACCAGTGATTCATCCTAGAACTAGATCAAGAGAGAAACCCGAGTTGATTCCACTACTAGCGATCCCGGATTGACACCTAACAGGAAGGCCACCAGCAGGCTGCTGCTTCCGGGCGCGAGGACGGACGCCGAGCCCAGAAGCGCGAGCACGGCCGCGGCCGCCGCCACGCCGGCCGCGAACACGACCGCGTCGCGCGCGCGGCCCGCCAGCATCGGCGGCGCCGCCGGAAACGCGGAGCGGCGTGGCCATTCCGCCGTGCCTGTCACCGTTCGCGGGGCGTGGGGCTTGCGCTCGACCGGCTCGCCGGTGTAGGGTGCGGGCAGGCCGCGCGCGCTCTCGCCCTGGGTACAAAGCTGGCGCCTTTCGCTGCACTCAGGGAGGAAAGTGACGCGGGCTGCAGCCAAGCTTGAGATCGGCGAAACCTGCCCGAGTCATTAGTTTTCTTCCTTTTTTTGGTCTTTTCCTTTTCGGGGCTCGTGCTGTGCAATGTGCAGCAGATGGTATGGCGGCAGTCAGGACTCAGCAGTCGACATCTCGCACGACAAAATGAGCTATGAGGTTACTCAAGAATACCGAGCCGAACTAATAAAGCAACGAACAAAGCCAGCGGTCTGCAAAGAAGAAGACGAACCATGATGCTCGAGAGGACCTCTTGTGGCTTTCCCCCCAACTAAGGCCGGCCTCCACCGTTGCAGTAGTTCAAGTAGCAAAACATCCATTTGAGCTTATCGAACCTACATACAATGGAACTAAAACCTAAATAAATTCATTTACATCGATATTATTTCTTTCACAGCTGGAAAAAATATAAAACCCGATGAAATTCTGAAGCTGCCCACATGGCTCGCTCCTTTAATTTCACGGAAAGAATGAAGTGGCAACACACACTCTCCATGTAGTACGATTTTCCTTTCCTGTGGTGTGTCGGAGAAAGACGGTCAGTCCGAGATCTGGGACGGATCTAAGATTTTGTTCACCTCCGGTTTCATATCTGCCTATATCTATTACTAGTTTGTACTAATTATTTTTCTATTTACATCAATTAAAAATTGAATTAAGAGGGTGAAAAGTGAGAAAATGCATTTTATAAAATTAGATTGACTTGCTCGCTAAAATACTAAAAAGTTATTCGCCCGCTGCTCGCCTCCATCGCCACCCACCCACTCGCTCTCCGTGCAACGGTAAGCGTGCAATATTGTACAGGCCTAGGTAGGTCTCATAATATTCAGTCTGGTAAGCTCATCTCGCATCTGGAGCCTGACTAAACGAGCTGAACCGAGCGTTAGCTCGCGTGCCCAGCCAGCGTTTGGTAAGCTAATTTTCTACCAAGCTTCTTGCTCGATACCCGCCCCAAAACGAGCGAGCATGGCGTGCAGTACACTCTTGCGCCTGCCTGGGGGCACGCCGGTGTCGGAGGCCACCGAACGTTTTCGCTGCAGATTTGCAGGCTGGGTTAGCAGCCAGCAATTCAGAGAATAATCCTCTAGGACTCCGAAATATTTTTGTGCTTGCTTGGCCATTGAAACGAAGCAGCACCCACGCGGGTTTTGCGCTTGCTTATTTTTAATTTTTTCCTGATAATTGGATTCCGGTGGACTAGGCGAGTGGAGCAGCCGGAGACGCACGTAGTTTTGGTTTGAGGCGGGTTATTCTGAAGTAGTGAAGGGAGGAGAAGAGGAAGAAAAAAGAGGTGAGAGAAGAGGAGGAGGAAGGCTTCAGCCCCTATGCCTGCGAGCTGTTGATGTGTTCAAGCGACGACAGCATCCTCATCATAGCGCTTGTGTGCAACAATGCATGATAGAAGTTGATGGCTTATGGAGTCCGTATAGCTTCTCATCACATTGCCGGTATCGGAACGATGCTTCTTTTTTTATTTAGGAAGTTGCTTGATGGAGATTCTTTTTCTAATGATACGATAAGAAGGAAAAGTCCGATTTACACCCTCAATTTTCAACATTTAACTACAAAATCAGATAACAGAGGTCATCCAACTGTCAAAACCGGGTAAATTTAACCCATTGGGTGGTTTCAAAGGTGTCTTTTCATTTTATGAAAATTAAAAATATTCAAATTTAAACAAAAAATTCATAAGCAATCCATTTTAAATTAAAAATACAAAATGGGTATCAAAGGTTTTCTAAAAATGTAACCTATCTATTGGCACTATACTTTGCGAGTTATTCGGATCCAATCTTTTTTATGTTTATAGTATTTGGTTGCTTGTAGTTATGCCTACTATTTTTAAATAAATAATATTCAAATAGAGCAATAATAGATAGTTTACATTTTTAGAAAAATTTTTGTACTAGTTTCATATTTTTCTAATTTAAAATGAATGAATTTTAATTTTTTAGATCTAATTAGAATTTTTTCATTTAAAAAAATACAAAACCACCTTCGAAACCACCCAAAGGGTCAAATTTGCCCGGTTTCGACATTTGGATGTCCTCTCCTATCTATTTTTTTAGTTAAATGTTGAAAATTGGACTTTTGTGATAGTTCGAGGATGTAAACCGGACTTTTCCCCAACAAGAAAGAGGCGATTTCAGCGAATTTTTAAGATCTCGGCTACCGTGTGCTAACCATGGTAGCGACTCTCTAAATTTTTGCATTTGAATTTGCGTTCATCATTTGTAACGGTTCAGAAGTTGGGGAGAGCAGATTGATTTTTTTTTGTTGCGCCGATTTGGTTTGCGGGTTGTCACAATTTCGAGACGAGAACTGCATTTTCATCCCGTGATTATAGAAGCTACGGTTCGCAATCCCAAGCTGAGACGAACATAAACTTTTAAAAGCCTCGGTGACTGCTAAAGCCTTTCTAAAATTTCAGTCGTTGAACCAAACCATGCATGACGCGGGCCGCGGCCGGAGAGCGGCGACGGGCATGTGCGGCCGCTCGGCAAAGCCGCATATCCCGGCGCCTGAGTGCGTGCGCGTCCCTGCCGGCTGCCGCCGTCGATCGCTCTCCGCCGGACACCGGTTTACTGCCGCCGGCTGGCAACGCGCGGATCGACCGACGACGAGTCGGTGGGCGCGCCCGCGCCCGCATTTGACCTTGGCCGACGTCGCTGCCGGCCTGGCCCCGGCGCGGTGGCGCGCCTAGTCTATCGTCACGGGAGACGGGAGGGCAGCATTTGTAACAATTCAAATGTTTGGGGAGAGCGGATTTGCACCAATTTGGTTTGTGGATTGATACAATTTGAGATGAAAGACTGCATTTTTCATCTTGTGATTGTAAAGCTACAGTTCACAATCTTAAGCTGAAACGAACCTGAACGAAAAAAAGCCTCTATATTTAAATTTTGAGAAAAATCGTCTTTTTTTTTTTGAAAAAATGGATTCCAATGAAATAGTATAATCACTGCTGAATTTTTGGATTTTCCTAGAGACCAAGATGATGGCAAAAGGTCGAAGATACACGATACAATTAGGGCCCAAATTGGCCCAATTCCTTCGCCGCGAGTCCGCGCCGGTTATCTGTTGCGCGCGGCGGGGTAGTCGAACGGCAGCGGCAGCACGGTGTCGTTGAGCGGCGCGGCGTGCCGGAACCCGTACGCCCGGAGCACCTGGTCATCGGCGAACCCCAGCGCGCGGCGCATCCCGCCGTCGCAGAGCTCCCTGGAGTACATCGGGTTCCGCCTGCCGCCGCAGGGGTTGCACCCCGTGAAGTGCGTGACGAACGGCCGGCGCCACCCGCGCTGCCCGCCGCCGTCGGGGCCCGGGACGGCGGCCCGCACGGCCGCGTTCCGCGCCGCCGCGTACGCCAGGTGCTCCCGCTCGGCGTGCCGGCGCCGGAGCCCCGGGCCGGCCGCCCGCTCCGCCGCCTCGTACCGCGCCGCGACGCCGCGGAGCTTGCCCACGATCTCCGCGAAGTAGCCCTGGAAGTAGTAGTCGGTGCCGAGGTAGGTCTTGTCCCCCCACCGCTCCCGGTTGGCGAGGAGCAGGTACGCGAGCGCCGACTGGTCGCACGCCACGTCGGAGTCCCGGTCGCTGAGCGCGGCCTTAATCGTCTTCCCCCACGCGGCGTAGTCCGGCGAGGCGGGCCCCATGCGCGCCCACTCGTCCAGGAAGTCGAGCGACCACTGGCAGTTGCGGATGAGAAACACGCCGGCGTTGAGCCCCAGCCACCGCCTCCTCTCGTACACCTCCTTGGGCCAGCCGTAGAGGACGAGGTTGTAGGCGGCGTACTTGGCGAGCGGGAGGGAGAAGTCCATGTCGGTGAAGACGGCGTCGGCGTCGACCCACCAGACCCACTCCGCCTCCGGGTGCGCCAGCATGGCGGCGCGCACGGCGGGGATCTTGGCCCAGTACGCCGCCATGGACGGCTCCAGCAGCGCGTTGTTGTACAGGAGCTCGACCCCGTGGAGGCGGCAGTAGTCGACCTTATTCTTGAGGAACCGCAGGAGGAGGTGGTCGCCCCCGGGGCCCCGGCACGGCTCCGGCTGCGACCCGCTCACCATCACCACGCGCTCCCGGACCCGGTGGCGCCCGCCGCCGCCGAGAAGCCCGCGCGACCGCAGCCACGCCGCGCGCTTGGCGTCCCACCCGGCGACGCGGCGGCCGCCCACGGCCTCGTACGACAGCTCCGGGTCGTCGTAGAACGTGCGCGGCCCGTCCGCCGGACCCGGGACAGGGAACGCGACGAGGCCGCGGCCGGGCGCGAGCGCGGACGACGCCGGGCCCAGGAGCGCGAGCGCCAGCACGGCCGCCGCCACGCCGGCCGCGAACACGAGCGCGTCGCGCGCGCGGCCAGCCGGCCTCGGTGGGGCCGCGCCCTTCTTGCCCTCGGCAGCCTCCGACGACGCGCCGCCGGCCATATGAGGGGAGGAGAGGAGAGGAGCTAGCGCGGCGTGCGAGGGTGCGTGGCTCGGGAGTCGCGAGTGAGGAGGGGGAGTGGAGTGCGCGCGGGGAAAGCGCGAGGGGTACGGTGCAAGGCAAGTACGCGATCCCCGGCGATCGGTCACGTGAGGTGCTCGGCGCCGGCTCCGGTCTCGGCGCGCGACGCGGCTCGGGATCGGCGAAACAGTTGGTTGGCCGGAATTCTTTTATGTCCAGGACTAGGAGGCGGCCGGGATGGGATCTAGGAGTCGGTGCTGCATGCTGCTGCCGTTGAGAGCGAGGGAACTGCAGATTCGAGAAGGCGTCGTGCACCTCCTTATCGGAGACCGGAAGTACGTTCAGGCTTGATGTGTCTAGTTTACTCTGCATTTGGGTGCAGCATATGCCATATGGTGTTGGGGGAATACACAAAGGTACATGCTGCATTCTTGACTTGGTATATAAAACTAGCACTCCCAAGTCATTAAGCCACACATGCAAGCTGTTTTTTCTATCTAAAACGTCTTGTTGTTTCATTAAAAATTATCTTCTGAAAACATTAAAGTACTGGAGCTTGACTCCATTGCGCTGACATTTATGGATACCTATATTCATGGAGCTCTTCCTATCTTCTAGCGAACGTGCCTAGACACGTATTTCATTAAAAGGGAAGCAGTAATAGTGTAATATAGGATCCAAATGTCATGAACTGCGGTTCATAGCAAGAGAAATCCAAAAGGAGGATTTCTATCATGGGCAACTTGGCATGGCACCTGCTAACAAAGATGAAAATATTTAGAAGGATGCACATTAAAAAAAGTGAGCACAACAGTTACGAGAAAACTATAGGAGAGGCATGTGGAGTAGTAGTAATTCAGAACGGCTGCTTCAACTCTACAAAGAAAATTTTGAGTCTGAACCCAAATATTCCTTTTATCTAGAACAAAATAACACCGCCTTCTCATTTTTGTTCATACCATGAGTTGAAGATAGTTCACAATTACAATGGTAATAGTACCTCTTTGCCTACTTATTATAATATTATCTACAAAACAATTTTGATCTTCGCAAAAATAGGGAACAATATTTCTAGTCTTACATAAAAGCAACTGCAGAAGGAATTGGAAGCAGGCGCTTTACCTCTTTATCAATAAATGTATTGTACAAAATAACACCAAGATCATAGAAAGAAACAAATGTGAAACTAAAGCTCAATATGTCGATGCTCTTAATTTTTTTCCCATAGAGCCGAAGTCCTTGGAGATGGGCAAAAAGGGCAAAGATATAGGAGCGGGACGTGCGGCACGGCACTCGATTTCTTCGCTGGGCAAGGACGACTCCCTGGCTGACGGCTGTTTGCACCACATGAAGCATACGCAACATCGGCGGCACAATACAGGGCAAGGTTGGTGTCAACAGTAACCCACTCCAATAGGCCATACGTTGAGTGAGCACTAGCAGAGCTAGTCCAATTTTTCAACATGTGAAAGGCTCTACTCACACGCAGAGTAACCTACAATAACTTGATGGCCTGGTTTGCCTCCTCTTTCTTCTAAGAAAAAAGGTCTCTTTTTTTCTTCTTCCGCCATAAGAGGTAAGTTATGTGACAAAGGGGACAAGGAGTTGTCATTTGGAGAGTATGTGTTTATATGACAGTTCTGGTGATATTAAAATTTGAAGTGCAATTTCATTTAGCACCAAGCCAAACCAAAAATTGGTGATGGCCAAAATTGTGGCATAACGGAAACTTCAAGTAACATTGGAGTGTTCAGGGGCTACTATGACATGTGGATCTCACGTGTAAATGGCATTAACCATCAAAATATAGCAAATACGGGTCAAACACATTGAACATCATGTGAAGATTTTGGAAATAGAACAACCTGAATGAGGCTTATCATACAATCAAAAGCATCACATCCGCCCAATCTAAACTGCCACCTCTCGGTCTCCATGCATGGGCAAGGCAAACCTTCCACAGCAGCCATTTTGCCTGGCTTGGAAAGCCATTGGTCTGCCCCAATTTCCTTTTTGGCAGTATCAAAATTTGGCCTATAGGGCATGATTGGTTGGCTACCAAAACGTGGGCATGCCAATTTTTTACCATAACGTTGGCAATTTTAGAAGGTGAGCTACTTTTTGGATTCCAACCAAATAAGTGCCAAAACTACTATGTATGAGCAAATTTATCAAGGTAAAAAAAATGATCAAATCAAACCACACGTTATATATCCATTTGATATTGTCATTGCTTTGCTGAGCCCACCTATATACTAGTAGAACTGGTTGCTGCGCCAAACCATCCATTTTAATCCAAAAGTTTTGAAAGTGGCCTGTTTATATAGCAATTTTATTTTGTGAAGCACATAGAACAAACACAGATGCTCATATATATATATATATACACATGCTCATCTCTATGAATATATGCATGCAACTCCTACCTCCTATGAGCATCCGACCTATCTTGAGATTGACGAAGTCATAATGCAAATATCATTACCGAATCAAGGATTTGAACTTTAATAGGCACCTTCCATCATAAGAAACCCAATCACGTGAACAACGCTTAATTCTTTTTTTTTTGACTAAAACAACGCTTAATTCACTATATAACAAAATAGTATAGACACAAAAAAGAAAACAAAATGATCCAAACTCCACACGGGTTCTTTTGTATACTGCCGGTTACGGCCCACTGTAGCCCATCACACACCATGGGCTCGTTCCGTTTCCGTTCCGCCTCTCTCCTCTCTCTCTCGGAAACGCCTTCAGTGAGAACGCTCTCGTCTCTTCTTGTCTCGTCGCCCACGTGGGCTCGCCGTCGCCGCGAGCTCCACCTTCCCTCCCTCCCCACTCCACCATTCCAGCCCGAGCGCGATGTGGCGAGCGGCGGTGAGGCGGTGGACGCCGCCGCTGCTGCGGCGTCTCTCGTCGGACGCCGCCGCCGCCTCCAAGGCGCCGCGGCAGCGGCTGGCGGCGCTGTGGGGGAACGGGGACTACGGGCGGCTGGGGCTGGGCGCGCTGGAGTCGCGGTGGAGCCCCGCGGCCTGCCCCTTCTTCCTCGCCCGCGCCGCGGACCCGCCCGCCTCCCTCGCCTGCGGCGGCGCGCACACCCTCTTCCTCACGGGTACGCCCCCGCTCGCCTCCTGCCTCCTCCTCTTCTCTTAACATCATCATCTACTCGTCTAGTAATTCGAGAGATCATGCTTGAGCTGATTCAGCGTCTTGGTTCAAGTAGTTAACTAATTGTGTTTACCCACAAGACTAACATTACTAGATATGTTATGCGCTTGATTTTGACCTTCTTGCTCTAAGCAGGCGTCATTGTAGTTGTATTAGTAATACACAATGTCTTGGGACCCCAATGCCTTGCTCTTCCAGCCTGAAATTAGCTTTTGTGACTGAACGATCAGTATTTATATGCTTGGAAAATTACTATTTTTTTCCAGTTTGTGTTGTAATTGCATCGTAATGCAGGAGATATTTGCCCTTGTGTTTTGGTGCAGAGAGCGGTCGTGTGTTCTCCACGGGTCTGAACGACTTTGGGCAGCTCGGGATAGGATCCTCTGTTACACACACGCTGGTATGGCTTCTTTCCTTTTTTATTTTCATATGTTTGCGTTTACACTGCCAGTTACACATACGCTTGTATGCTTTGCCGCCGTTTCTTTGCTGGCTCTGGCGGATGCTTTGCCGCCGCCGTCGCGTTGGTGCTTCTCTTCAGGCGGATGCTTGGCCGCCTTGGTTGCTCTGGTCGGGTGGATGCTTTGCCACCTTTGACGTGCTGTAACTTTGTGCACCCTTGATGTTGTTGTATCTTGGAGCAGGTTCAGAGGTGTGGTCGTGTCTAGATTTGTGGGTTGGTGTGTGTTCCCTCCCTGTTGTTCTTGCTGTTCTTGCGCAGTTGGGGTCGCCTGCCACTCGCTTGGTGGTGTTTTGTAACCGCCTTAATAGCCTCTGTCTATTAAGGTCTGTAACGGTCGTATTGCTTTCCTCTTAATGAAATATGTGCTTAGGCACGTTCGCGAAAAACATTGCCAATTAACATAGATCCTTCTAGCTCTGGAGGGAAGAAAATGTAAAAGCTGCATGCATACAAATATGAACTGGAGAGGGGGCAATTATATATCCTAATTCATGTAATGAAACCATTCTACCATATGGCTATGTATTCCAGTGAAGTAATTTCGTTATTACCTCGGAGACACAGATATCAATCCTTGGAAGTAGGCAATATTTATCTAATTGGTCCTTGTCAGAACCACATTTTCCACCAGATGTTGGATACATTGGTCTTAAGAAACAAAGCAGACATAATTGGTTATTCACAACATTTATTGACCTTTTATTTATGTGAAATTCAGTAAGCTTTGGTTTTCCTATCTGTAATTTGAATGAATTCGATAGTTTTCGTGGTAAGCTATGAACCCTATGAATCTGATTATTCCACATAATGTGTTCTTTTTTTGTCAATAGTAAATCAGTTCTTCTATTTGTCATGTAGGAGCCAGTCGAAGTTTCTGGATTTCATGAGAGAGTTGTAGAAATTTCAGCTGGCAACCACCATTCTTGTGCAATTACTGGTAAGAGAAAATAATCAGATTCTGTTATTTGCATAGTTTTATTCGCCAGAATAAGGTGAATTTATTAAGTCATAATAGAAGACAGAAAAGGATCTTCTATGTTACTATAAACTATTAGTGGAGCAAAGGACAGTTCAAGCTTCTCGGGTTTTAAGGGTGCATAATTGAGTGTTTTATTACTTCCTATTTGTGTGGTGCACACAATAATCTAGGTCTTGAGTGTTACATTTGTGCTGAACAAGCTCCTTTTTTATTGAGGAGAACTAGAAGAAGCTATTATAAATATTAGTGGACTATCCAGACTGTAAACTCATTTACATGAAAGTAGCCTAAACATAGAAGTATGGGATGAAGGTAATAAATCTTTTTGATCTTTCTGGTTGTTATTATACTGATATAATGCGGGGACTTCTTGATGTGAAGCATATTGCCAGTTATCATGTAGGAAGGTACATGTGGGTACGTTGCTGTAATCCTTCATTATAAGATTGTTGCTATGGTCCTTATTACTCTATTAGATATTGAAAGTAGATTTTATAAAACCAAAATTACATATTGGGTAGGCTGCATTTTCAAACGTAAAGGGCTATATGGAATGGTGCCCTCTCCCTATGCCTAAATTTGTACACTCACACCTTAAATGACATAAATATTGTCCATTTGCTCATGGAGTTGTAATACAATGTTTTGTAAA
The DNA here is from genome assembly GCA_032594955.1 of Panicum miliaceum. Lineage (NCBI taxonomy): Eukaryota > Viridiplantae > Streptophyta > Magnoliopsida > Poales > Poaceae > Panicum > Panicum miliaceum. Next base: position 28,458,766 of record CM064072.1, on the reverse strand, counting down.
AGGTATTGAATTATTTAATGTTATTGTCACTGAATGCTGCACTGTAGCTGTGTAGCATACAACACATTGCTCTATAATAACCTTTTATAGATATTTGAGTAAGTATAACATTAAAGAAATGTGATTACCACATCTTATATTAATGCACCAAATTGCTTTGTGCTGCACATGTGTGCATCTTAATAATTGTATTACCAAGTGCTTGACTATCTTGAACAGTGGATGGTAAACTCTTTGTTTGGGGCAGAAACTCAGGTGGCCAGCTTGGCCTTGGAAAAGGTAATTACACCATCCCCAATTCCCATTCTTTACTTTCTTAATGCCACCTTGTCATGCAGGATTGATAGTTGAATGTTCTAGTATATATACTTTGACACTATCAACAGCAACTTATTGACATTGATGACTGTGGGGTCACTTGGTCCCACAAAAAAAATCTAATAAAATCTCTATGTGAGGTTAGGGAATGTATAGCGCTTAGATATTGCTCGAGCATGGTTTCAACTCACCGTACATGGCTTTACATTATTTTGCATGGAGCATAATCCTTCTTCTATTAAGGTTTTCCTATTAATATGGTACTCACTACTCAGTTGTTCCATTAAGTTATATATTAACATCAGCTTTTATTTCTGAGGTGGAATTGTTTTTTCTTGACTTGGTTTAGGGGCAGGAAAAGTAGTTTCTACCCCAACGAAGGTTGATTGTTTGACTGACTTCAGAGTGAAAATGGTTGCTTTGGGATCAGAGCATTCAATTGCTGTTACAGGTGACTAAGAAATTGGTGTTTTACAGCAATTATATTTAAATGTTGCTACCTTCAAGATTCTAAATCTCTGTCATTTGCTTCTCAAGATGAAGGTGAAGTCTTAAGTTGGGGAGCTGCTGGTTCCGGTAGGCTCGGACATGGCCATCAATCTAGCATACTGGGATTCTCTTTGTCCTCAAGGTATGGTAATATTTGTTTCACAAACACTTAATCTGCAAAAAACTTTTGTCGTGGCACTGAATTGTGTATATACTCTATGTCACGGAAGAATTTATTGTCTTCTAATTAGAAGATAAAAAAAATTAACCATGAGAGATGAAAATCTCTACTAAACGTTGGCATGCCTAAGAACACATGAGAGTCATGGGTATGATTTTAATAGGGATGGGCCTTGCAAGTATCTTAAGCTTGTGGCATATGAATTTGATGTGGCATATATGGGCATTGTCTTTGCTTTTCTTAAAATGAACAAGGTTGCCAGATGATGTAGTGTGAGCTTTGAGTAAAATGTTTGGTGGCAAATAGAAAGTTTCAAACTTGGAAGGCTTATGTCGGCTTTTAGGCTAAAATAGGTCTCACAATTCTGAGAGTGTTTGCATTATACTCCCTTCGTCTTGAAATATAAGGCATTTTGATTTGTCCTAATTCAAACTAGTCTAAGTTTGACCAAATTTATAGAGAAGAATATTAACATATAACGCATCAAATAAGTAAATTATGAAAATATATTTCATAATGAATTTAACTATTCTCATTTGACTTTCAAAATATTATTACTCCTTTCTATAAACTTGGTCAAACTTAGAACAGTTTGACTTAGGACAAACCAAAATGCCTTATATTTCAGGATGGAAAGAGTATGTGCTAAATTGTTACAAGGATGATAAATTGATATCTATATCCTCATTTGTGCAGTGAATATACTCCAAGGTTGATCAAAAACCTTGACGGTATCAAGGTATTTGCTTTGAAACTCAATATGCCTCTTAATCAAATAGTATTCGCTTGTTGTCATGTAGTGATTCTCTTCTCTTTCTGTTTTTTATATGCATTTGCTAGATTAAAAAGATAGCTGCAGGAATGTTGCACTCTGCTTGCATTGATGGTAAGCTTACAGAAAAGCAATAATCAAATCGTAAAAATCACTATTTCCCCATCTTATGATTCCCCTATGTCAAAATTGCAGAAAAAGGTACTTTGTTCATATTTGGGCAGAAGGCTGAGAAGGTGGTATCCAATCAGGCCACATTTGCATTTTTTTAAACTGCCCTTATCGAAATATTTTTTTTATTTCTTTCATTTCCTACGATTTAACTAAAATTTTTAGGGATTTGGAAGATCAAATGAAGCATTCAGACCAGCTGCTGTTGAAGAGATACTGTTTGCAGAAGAAGTTGCTTGTGGAGGTTACCATACTTGTGCTGTAACAGGTATTGGGGTTTGATGCAGTCTTTGTTTTGTATAATGCTAAACTGTCAGTTTTTTAGTTGTGATTTTCCATACAATTTTAAAAGATTTAAGGTGATGTTTTACAGATAATGGTGATCTGTACTCTTGGGGTTCAAATGAAAATGGCTGCCTTGGTCTGGGGTATTTCATCTACCGCATTTTCAAGAACTTTCCTACTTCAACTTGTATCCTACCTATTTCAATGTATATCCAACATCAAAATTGTATTCTTACATAATTATCTCTCACCAGAGGTACGGATATGGTTCAGGCTCCAGAAATTTTGGAAAGCTCACTATTTAAGCTTCCTGTATCTAAGGTTTGTACTTCTGGTCACTTATGTCAAGCTTTTCTTTATAGCGCATCACTCAGATAATTCTTGTATTGATGCATCACTTTAAGTTTTTTTTTGTATATAGCTTATGTTGGATATTATCATATTGACTCCTTGACAATTTGCCCTCTGTAGGTGTCTTGTGGTTGGAAGCACACTGCTGTAATTTCAGGTATCATAATTATAACCCCCCTTTCACCAGTATGTTGGTTCTAATTGGTAGCAAATGCTGGTAAACAGATTTCTTTTTCTCGAGTCTTGGCAACTGTTCTCAATCAAGGTTCAATACATCGTTCGGTTTTCTGATATCTTGTAAGTTGAAAACTTTGTGTTAAACGTTCTAGCAACAAGGATATAGAACAGTAGGCTAGGCTATACTTTGAACTTTGAAGTGACAGATACTTTTGAGTTGAATTCTTAATATAGTATAAGATACAGTATATCAGGTGCTTCCATGCTTGTCATTGCAATGCTGAGACTAAGCTCTAGGTATCTGTGCATACACACAAGCAAATGGGAAAACCTTGATTCTGTATATCCGTACACATAACTCAGACAGAGTCAGAGCAGCAATGTGCTATCTCCTGGTCAGTTCCTTTCGATCTATTTCAGTTAGACAAACATACTAGGAGCTCCTTTGGAAGAGAAGAATTGATCTAGGAACCTCAGATTTAGATCAAATTTGAACTACATCCCAAAGATTTGGATCCCAATCCCACCTTTTCCAAACAGGTCTTAAAGGTCATTTGCAGGTTGAATCAGATTAGCTATGCATCTTTAAAAATCAGTACTGTATTTTCTGAATCCATAGTTCTAGTTCTAAAAGAGAGTGTACATTAATTAAAAAATAGGGCTCTGGCAGGACTCTGGGTAGTGGCCTAAAAAGGTTTTTGGGGCATGCGCATGGAGTGAAGTTGGTTTTCTTTTCTTTTGCTCTGGCTTTTTAAGCTGAAATGGAAGAGAACTAGACAAGAGTACTTGTGTTATATATTGGATAATTGGAGTACTTGTTGAAAGAAGTTTCTTCTGGTTATATTTCATTGCGTAGTGTTTCTGTGCTCTGAGCATCTCAAAACATCCAGGTGATGATATTTACACCTGGGGTTGGGGAGGCGCTAATGGTACTTTTTTCGAAGAGGGTCATTCTTCTGGTGGACAACTGGTGAGTTACTTGCTGCCACTACAACTGCTTGTTCTTCATGATGCAGCTGCACAGCATGCGTAATCTCCACTGAACATCAGTCACTCATATGTTCACATTGCCTTTCTACCAGGGACATGGAAACGACGTAGACTATTTTGAACCTATGATGGTGCCATTCAGCAAGAATGCAAGAGCGGTCCATGTATCATGTGGCTTCAATCATACTGGTGCAATTTATGAGTATTCCGAGGACTGACTTACGTGCCATCTGCAGATTGCGGAATGACATGTTGCAGACTAATTATCCAATCATACTGAGCACAGGTGTACAGAGGAACAGCAGAAATGAGCTAAGGTAATGGCTCTGCATCTATGTGAAGAGAATATAGAACAAAATGATAACACCTCTTGAGCGAGGGGGATGTAAATTGAACAGAATAAGAGATAAACTGGATGCCTTTTGTGATGCATCAGGGTTACAGCAGGTCAGTGTATAGTGTTCATTTATTTTGTGGATATGTATTATTTTTCTGGCTAATAAGGAATCCATTGCCTGAGATCTCACCAGGCTGGTGTTGTACATGATGAGTTCTTGTCTATGTTTGCTGTGTTTCTATGTAAATGATATCTGAATTAGAATAGATCATGTTTGTACAGTTAAATATGTATATGTCCAACCGTTATTTCCAGATGATTTATTGCCCCTCCCTTCGTTATCCTATGTTTGCCTATTGGGTGAAGTGTGTGGTGGCACGGAGATTTTCTTATATGAAAACAATACAAGACAAACATCCCCAAAAAAGGTTGCCCACGATAATATTCTTTCAGTTTATTTTGCGGAGGTGTTGAGGTAATGCACATTTGCTCCTAGAAACATGAACATTGTGTTGGAAAATGTCCAAATTTGATCTGCAGTTCAGAGTTCTCTTCTTTGACATGAAGAATGGTGCCACATAATTCCACACATTATACGTCTAGTGCAATGGAGAAGTTGATGCACAATGGGACTGCGCAAACTCGGAACTAGATGGTCTAGGTCGATTACCTTTGAATGAGTAGAATTTGTATATATTTTCAATTGTATATTGATCAAAACATAAACTGGCCACTGGCGGTGATGGCCGTCGCGGACGTGCATGAGTTCCTCCTCTCCACCATCGCGCTTGCGTAGGAGAGGAAGCAATTGAGAGAGGCACACATGGTAGATTGAGATAGGCAGCATGAGTGGTTTGGTGGGGTATTTCTATTGGATTTTTGAAAATTCAAATGTATTCTTTTTATCAATTCATGCATCCATTTTAAGAACCGATTGAAGTAGGATGATACTCGTAACTAATTCAACAAAACGAGACTGAATATGCATTTTTTTCATTTTTTAGATCAATGTTTTCAAACAACTAGTTCTTTTAAAATATTGAACCATATGTTTTATAATGTACACCTAGATTTTTTAAACGTGTTGATAGGTGCAAGGTTAATCATTTATTTGATTGTATCATTTCAACATTTGGGATTTACAGTGTCAACATTTTGACATTACAATTTCAACATTTTGAATATGAAATGTTGAACATATGTTAAAAATTGTTGAGATATTCTCCATAAATTTTGAATTAAGCATTTAATTGTTTTTGAAAGGTAAACATTTATGAAATATGAATTACTGAAAGTATTAGGGAAATGTGTGCAAAAGAGAGATGGACTAAAAAGAAGAAAGTAAGCCTAGGCTGGCCTTTCTCGCGCGCTGGGCCAAACTGGGCCTTCTACTCCTGCTTGCGGTGCTGGCTGGGCTGCTCGACGTGGAACCAAAGAACATCCGGCATTCCGGCGGCTCTTTCTTTCCTCTCACACGCCTTATCTGTCTCTCGGCCTTCTTCTCTCCTAGCGGCGACGACAGACACGGCGAGTGGCGCCGCCCTTGTCCTTCGTCAGGCGCTTCGCCGGCCGACAAGGGTATGTCCGCCCATTCCCTTCCCTTCGTTTCCTGCTGCGTGAAATCGAACACCCAAGTCCCTATTTTTTACCTATACTGGGTCCGCCCTTGCCTGTGGGCGGCGATGGAGGAAGGGTCTGGCGGCGGCACTGAATAGATGAATGGGGTTCGTAGGGACTCGACCTGTGTGCGTGCAAAACGCTGAAGGGTATTTTTGGGTACCACAAAATCGTAGTTTTGGGCCAAAAATGGAAAGGAAAGAGGAAAGATGAAAAGCCGAAGTGGCATATAAGTGCAGTGATATCTTGCGGTGGTGTGTAGCTAAATGACTATTCTACCCGAATGACCAATGCTGCCGTAAAGGGTATCACACAATCCCCATGGAGGTTGGTTTGGCCATGAGCGGCTTAGTGCAAAATCTGCAATGGACCATCTATTCTGATTGAAAGGGGTGATAGGGTAGGTTTAACAAGTAGAAACATTGGTGATGTTTGAAGTTTACATGATTCTTCTGTTATCCTGAAACACCGTCAAAACTCAAGATTTTCCTTCTCGTTCACACAGGTTGTGACTGGCACAATAGATTGCGATTCACGGAAGGCGCATTGGCCACAATGGCTCTAACGCTCCTCCGAGGGATGAGGACACCGATCTCATTTAGATCAAGTACAGGTTTATTCTTTACTGTTCTACGACCTCGATTGGCCCGCTTCACAACCAGGGCGGAGAGTGCACAGGCAACTGAGGCCAAAGCAGCAGCCAAATCAATTCAACTGGCGACCAAGGAGGCGTCCGAGCAGAAGTTACAAGGGTTTGAAGCGATCATTGGAATTGAGACCCATGTCCAACTCTCGACTGTTACAAAAGCATTTTGTTCTTGCCCGTACAACTATGGCTCCCAGCCAAATAGCACTATCTGCCCCACCTGCATGGGCCATCCAGGGACGCTGCCAGTTCTGAATGAGAAGGTCGTTGAGTGTGCCGTGAAGTTGGGCCTTGCTCTCAACTGTGAGATCTCAATGACATCCAAGTTTGATCGGAAGCAATATTTCTACCCGGACCTCCCCAAGGGGTACCAGATTTCCCAGTTTGACATTCCCATTGCCAAGAAGGGCTACGTTGATTTGGATCTTCCAGTGGAATTTGGTGGTGGACATAGGAAGTTTGGGATCACAAGGGTTCACATGGAAGAAGATGCTGGCAAGCTGCTTCATTCTGAATCCGGCAGTTACTCGCAGGTTTGCCTTGACTATTTTCTGTCAGAGATCTATACTCTTATCAGTTTTCATGATATTCTGATATGCTTAACATATTAGTCTGGCATAACAGCTATGAAACTGCAAAAATCAGTTTTCACATTTACCACAGTGTAAATTTTAAACTTCTAGATTAATTCATAGAACCATAAAATATATATTAAACATTTGAAATCAGTAAACAGCATTTGGATCTTAGGCAAGTGGAATCATTGCGTTGCTGAGAAAGCATTAAAGTTTGTTAGGACAGGAAAAAGCTTGATTTTGAGGGCAATTTCTTGTGTTTTTGCGAATAAAATCTTGCTAGCTGAGGAGAGCCAAATTGGCTCACCGTCAAGAGCAAACAAGCTCTATGGTGAGAACACTGATGGTAACCACTACTCATAATACAGGCAAACAATAATCCTTGCTTTTCGGGCTGTAGCTCAGATGGGCTAGCTGGGCATAGCCTCGGTAGACAAGCCGAGCAGTAAATAGAGACATTACATTCTTCCCGCAGACAAGAATTATTTGAAATTTTCAATCCTCTGGCGATAAACACATGCAATGGAATAAGGAATTAGATTTCTTGTAAGTATGATACATGAAAGGACATACATTGATGCAAATAAATAAACCTTAAGCACTACTCTGGTATCTACAGGAATGTCAAGATATAATCAAAAGAAAAGAAAGCTAATTCATCATCAAAGATTACACATCGGATCATCACTTCGGTAACAGCAACTTCATTTATTAATCTGTGATTTCTACTCTGGCTGTCTAGGTTGACCTAAACAGGGCTGGTGTACCTTTGCTTGAAATTGTCTCGGAGCCAGACATGAGAACAGGGATAGAGGCTGCTGAATATGGTGCTGAGCTGCAAAGGATCGTTAGGTACCTCGGAGTGAGTAATGGTAATATGCAGGAAGGTTCCCTTCGTTGTGATGTGAATGTTTCTGTCCGACCTGTTGGACAGTCAGAATTCGGTACAAAGGTAATGCCCATATTTTTTGGAATTTCCCTTACTGATTTTTTTGCTACATTGTTTTGCTACATGACATTTGTTCAGTGTTACGACTTGCTGATTCATCAGTAAACTAAGTTATTATGTGCAGGCTAAATATAGTAGGGGCTACATTGTCTGACTCCTGACAATTCTACCTTGTCTTTTCTTGATGGCTTGAATTTTCAACTGTGCAAAGAAAAAAAATCACATTGCGTGCTAGTTATATTTGGGAATATACATAATTCAATGGTGGCATGTAATGCTAATTATACCCAGGAACCTGCATACTTGCAGTTCAGTGGTTTCTTAGTTCTTCCAGACTAGTACATGCCACACTATTTTAAGGGAAAATACATTAAATTGTGCTTTACTTTTTATCCACCGTTATACATGGCATCACATTCTTTCAATTCTGACAGGTAGAAATAAAGAATATGAACTCATTTTCTGAGATCAATAGGGCAATCGATTATGAGATCTCCCGACAAATCCTGCTCCATAAAGAAGGCCAGGCTGATCAAATTGTGCAAGAAACCCGTTTATGGGATGAATCTTCTCAGGTTGCTGGCCCCAACCTTAACCTTTTCTTTCGCTGGCCTTTTACTACCATTTTTAATTAATTGTTTTTGTCTACATCTTCAGAAAACTTTCACAATGCGAAAAAAGGAGGGACTTGCTGACTACAGATATTTTCCTGAGCCCGATCTTCCCGAAGTTGTTCTCACTACTGACTATATTGATGAAATCAGCAAGTCCATGCCGGAGCTTCCAGAAGCAAAACGTAGGCGTTATGAGAATATGGGACTTAGCATGCAAGATGTTCTGTTCCTTGCTAATGACGACAATGTATTTATCTTCTGCGTTATTTCCCTTTCTTGTGCATGTGTGTGTCCAAAGATAGTTTAGAAGATCCCATTTAGGGTCTGCTCTTCAACTGGCTATCTAATTGACAAGTTCTTTTTCGTCTGGATGTCACATATTTTCCTGGTGACCTAATTCCATGGACCTTGTTTTTATAATGCATAAGATCATACTAGAATTTTTTGTCCTAGAGAAGATAGTACATTTTCTTTATTGTTGAGAATAGCTTCAGTAATCTGATCAGTCTAATACCTTCCCAGGTTGCTCACTTCTTTGATTCTACTCTTGAGCATGGTGCTGATGCAAAGCTGGCTTGCAACTGGATCATGGGTGACATTGCTGCTTATCTAAAAAATGAAAAGCTTTCCATTGATGAAACTAAATTAACACCTCTGGAGCTTTCTGAACTTATCGCATCCATCAAGAACGGAATTATCAGTGGGAAGATTGGCAAGGAGGTAACTTTGCTAAACTGCCTTGGTTTTTCTTTCTCCTGCTAATTTTGGGATCCATGTCTTCAGTGTCTTGGTTAGAGCCTGTAGAGTCTTCGACGATAATGTCTCTAAAAATCTGTCCTTGCAGATACTGGTTGAGCTCATTTCCAAAGGTGGCACAGTTAAGGGTGTGATAGAGGAGAAAGATTTGGTTCAGGTAACTGTTCTCACATTTGTTAATATTTTGGAAACATAGTAGTTTGTGAATCTAAAAGATACTGTGAATGCACACCATCCTTCAGCATTGCCAATGCGGCTTTCAACCTTTTCCTTTAATGATAGACAGGCGAAAAGACTGGGAAAAAAACATTGGCATGCCCTTGTGTTTGACTTTTTTGTATTTTCTCATTTGTACATTCTTGTACTCTCATGAGAGTAGTTTGGGTGGGGGGGCCTCTACTCTAATATACTTGATGCCATTTATTTATTTTGATTTCTGGTTAGGTTTGATGTCACAAAAAAAATTGTTACATGAAATGGCAGATAGCAGATCCAGCAGCAATCGAGGCAATGGTAGATAAAGTAATTGCTGACAATCCAAAGCAACTTGAGCAGTACCGTGCTGGGAAAACTAAGTTGCAGGGATTTTTTGCAGGCCAGGTTTGTCAATTTTGAACACTAGCATCTGTTTGACTCTGCAGCTTCAAAACCTGATCGGTGATCATATTTTTTCAATCGATTGCAGGTGATGAAAGCATCGAAGGGTAAGGCCAACCCTGTTTTGTTGAATAAAATCCTTGGAGAGAAGTTAAATGCCAATTAGTTCTTATTGCCCGCTACATGGATTAACTAGCACGAGATTCGGTGAAAACCCAGAAAATTATTTGCCGGCTAGGAAATCCCTCGTTTGGGTCTGGAAGTTATTACCTCTACTCCATTAAATCAGAATGTGATTAGCGCTTTCGTTTCCTTGTGGATATTGTAAAAGTCCAGTTCACAATACGCATCTTTGTACTTGACTCGCTCGTTTGAAAAGGAAGCGTACCCGTTGCATCTTGTGCAAGCAGCAAACATAACTGAAGATTAAAATTGCATACGCTTTCCATGGATTTTGTACCGGTATTAGTGACAATCTCCATCTTGGTTTATAATTTTCATCTGTAACATATAATAACTTTTTTATGGAACCAAAAAGTTGATAAATAGAATGATGACTTGAACTGTGAGAATGAAATCAAGTCACACAATTAGGGGTGGTAAAGGGCCTTAGAATTTGATCTAGATAATCTAAGGGCCGGATTCTAATCTTATACGATTTTGAGCTAAAAAGACTCTAACCTTATACAATTTTGAGCTAAAAATATATAAGGATCAAGTTGGATCCGTTACCAGTTACCACCCCTGCACACAATACTGTAGCTGATTGATCATGAGAAAGAAATTAAGGGCGCGTTTGGATGCAAACTGATGCTTGCTAGGGGCGGAGCCAGGAATCAAATTTAAGGGGGCGAGCCAAGCCATATCAAATCAATAAATAATAAATCTATCTGTAACGGTGTATAGAGTGTTGGCGTCAATAAAAGTTACGCCAGACACTTTTTTCACACTAAACAACGGTCAGGATGCGGGCTCCAAACGACAAACACGAGAAGCTTAACTCTTCTGCACGCACTCATATAGAATGCGTTGCCGCGTGACACAGTTTCAAACAAATCCAATAATAATTGTGGTTGTAGAATATATAATATGATAGAATACTTATTCATATTGTAATGTAGCGTGGATAATTATATTTCACTGATGTCAACGGATGGTCAAAAGATGAATAAACTGACAATGCTTTTTATAGTTTTAGCATAATGCGTAGCTTATATATGGAAAAAATTAACTTATATGTCTGATAAATAGGATAAAAATCTAATCATGCTTGGTTCTAATGATTGGGACTCCTAATTATAAAAAAGAGATCTAAATGACTTATGATTAGTCTAAATCAGTAACCTAGCTTGTTTACGGGCCATGCCAACCCCGCCCCCCCCCCCCACCCAGGCATTGCGAAGCCAAATTCTGGCCGTTGACCAGTACAGGTGAGCCCATTTGGATGGGTGCCAAATATTGGCCTGCCCATGCTCCGGCCGGCCAAAGCCATGGGCAGGGCCCCAAGTTCACACAATACCACCTGCAGCTGATTAATCGTGAGAGAAACAAAATCAATTTCACACAATTCTATAGCTGATCGATCATGAGAAAGAAATATAAGTTCTCTCCGTCTCAAATTATAGATCATTTTATCTTTTCTAGTAAAACCAAAACAAGCTATAATTTGAAACAGAGGGAAGACCAAAATAACCTATAATTTGGAACGAAGAATAGATCATTGCAGCAGCCGACAAAACAACAGCGGATTACCATGTGATACACCAGAGAATCACTGATAAAATATGGCAGTACAAATAGTCAAGCACTGCTCAAATACTGGGTTAAATATGACAAAACACTTATAGTCAATCATGTAAAATAAGAGGCAACTACCAAGCAATTATTGGGAAACAAAAGTTACACAGGACAGCTACATAACTGCATCACATCAGCAGCCCATCACAGCTAAGCTGTGGCAACTACTTCAAACTATATTTACATTTTGCAACACCAGAACAGTCCTGTTAGTGCATACAATGAGGACGACCATGACTAATCCTCGTTGTCGTAGTCCTCATCCTCATCAACCTGCACCGTCAGATGCCCAAAACCAGATGGACCAACACCAATGTTTGCAATGGCGGCATCTGGCATTGGCCAATCTGACTGATGGTCGGTATTCGCTTCTTCCACCTTAGATGCACCTGGCGCAGCTGCTGGTGGAGGAGCCTCTACTGGAGGTTGTGCACTTTGGGTTATGTTCTCATTGCTATGGTTGCTCTCTGGAACTGTCTCGTCTCCTGGTAAGGGTTCACCTTGTTCAGCAAACATGCTGCTCTCATCCTCAAATTGTACATAACCAACTTCCTTTCTCTTGGTTGGTGGCCGTCCTCGCCCCCTGCCTCGACCTCTCCCACGTCCTCTGGGGCTGATGTTTGCACTTCTTATGGCCTGAAAAAGCAAAGATCCATTACCACAGCCATTGTTATAACGATATTAATCATATGGGCTGTGGTGGTTGATGTAGCCATACCATTTTGCTGGATCTTGATTCATCATTCTCTGGGTCACTGCCGTTTGACTTTCTGTAAAGTGAATTTCAAGCACTAATAAGGCACTTGTTGCAGTGAATTATGAAGAGCTGATTAAACAACTGAATTTACCTTCTTCTAGGTAACCCTCTTTCATCCCCACAAGAGTCTGCACCACCAAGGTCTGGTACCTTGTTGACAACTTCAGTTAGGAAATCAAAAGAACTGTACCTCTTCACACATTGCTTCCTGAAGATCAAAAAGATAAACATAGAGCTGTTAGGCACTAATAGCTCAAAACCGAAACATCAAGCATATACTAATTGTGAATACAGAGATAAAGCTGAAACAAAATCTATCATGAAGAAACAGATGACATTATGAGCCACAATGTGACAAACATTTTTTTAAAAAAAAAGAAGTTTGATGATCCATCTACATACATTTTAAAATGGAATTAACTTATGAGAATTCAAATAACCCACATTTGCCTATATGAGATGAGGGAAGTATCTGCTCAGTTTCAGTAGGATATCCTCTACAAATCTCCTTGAGCTCAATTCCCAGAAACCACACTATAGCACTTTGTACATTGTGAACAAATAGTATCGGTTTCCAAATTGGTTACCAAAACCAACCTGCTTTCATGTTCAAGATTCATATCTTAGGATGTTATTTTGATGTGACACTTCCGCTGAAAGCGATCAGTCCATCGCTTCCTTCAGATGTCAGTCAAGAACATTAGTTGAGTCTAATTTGAGTACCTTATGTTTTCCCTATACAAATTAGTTGGCCATAGGCAGGGACCGACCAGTTCTCGAACCCCACCTACAGATATTATAAACATTAACTTAGATAACAGCTATTTTTAAACAGTGCACTCTTTTAAATCAATGAATTCCCACAAAACGACATATGCAGTGGTATGGAAAAGTGCCATAGTTATATGAGGCATGTGGTATATCCAATAAATTATCCACCAAGTTATGGGCAATTTGTTCAATAACATAAAAAAGGTGTCCTCAAACAAGATCCTCAGGTCTACAGTGGAAGCCAGCCAAACTTCAACATGGTTAAAAACAAACAGATGGTGGAGCATATCTAAGGGAAAAGAAAACTTTCTCATCTTCACCAAGAAACGAAAAATGTACATGTTATAAAAATGAAGGGATAGGTAAACAGCACAGCCTATATCATACTTAAAAGTTCAAAATTATCAATGGCCACTGAAAGATTTTCAGACTCGAAGTCCCCAGACGTGATAAATAATTGAATCAAACGATTCAATGTATATTATTAGACCAGTACTTAACCCCTTTACGAGATAGTCATTAATCTAAAGAAACATAGAGGGATACATACAATACATCTTCAGACTGTCAAAATCAAAATGTCTGGTGGTACTCACAGGTGGAAGGAATTCAGAGTCTTTGCACCACTTTGAAGCGTAATTTCATAGGTCCGATCAATCAAATCTTGCAAAAACAATTCAAGAGCCCTTGCTGCATGCAAACAAAAAAAAATTCAAAATGTCAGGAATTCAATCTATATGCTTCAACATGATTTCAACAACAATTTGCAGCATATCCAGAACAATAGACAGATGAAACGTTGCCCAGAAACTCAGGAAATAAATTGATAATGCTGACCGCAACCTGCCGTAAACTTATAAGGTGACTCTTCTATAATTTATGTAGTAAGAATGAACCCAAAATCAGTTTGTGCATAAAATTGTTAGCCAGATGGCCAGACCTCAGAGTATGAGATAAAGACCAACCTTTTTCATGTTTTATTGGTGTAGTAATACTAGATTATTGTGGTACAAGAATGCAGTTATGTAAATATCAAAGCACAATGATTCTTATGAAACTTACAAACTAAAACAGGCACCGCTAGTGCAATCTTGCCAACGTCTTCATCTGCTTGCATTATCTTTTTTATCCGAGCCTATCATAACAGAGAAAATAATTAGTGGATAACTTCACATATTAGAACTGTGTAAATATTCAAACATTCCTCAAAAGACCGTATAGTATGGAATTAGTGCACCACATGCAATGAAAACAGTAAGGCAAATGCTCAAAATTATCTAAGAAAGATATCCCAACTTATTGTAATAAGCACAGGCACCAAAAGGCAAAACCCATAACTTTCAGATATCAACACATTGATACAGACATCAAAGAAGTTGTTAAAATCATATTTTTTCTCATGATAAATATAGCAAATGCTGCAATTCGCAAATATTAGCCAGGTAAATACAATAGATGAGGCTCGCTCCTGCAGCACAAACCATGAAACTATGTTGGCTTGGAGCTGTGTAGCTTGGAACTTCAACTATGTTGGCTCTATGAAAACATAAGAATGGGAGAATTCCAAGATTCAGAACCAACACAAAAACACAATGAAGTCTTCTGCATCAGCACTACACTGCAGGTCCCATAAATTGATGCTTGCATGTCCAGTTCAGGTGACCCTGGGACCAAGCATGCGAACAGAATATGACGCCACTTATCATACCTTGGAAGCCAACCAAGGGAGAGCATCAGAACCTATGGCACTGCAACCGAAGACTAGGTAGTTCCTTCTATCGTGAATTTGCGCCGAAAAGAACCAATTACTCGTTAGCTATGGGCCAGTGCTAAACGTTTCTTCCCCTAACTAAACACCACAATTACGAGCGACCATCAAGAATACAAGAACAGAGGAGGTTGTCATCTCTGAAACATCCCTCCTACAGTAACATAATAAAACCCCTAGGTTGCACACGTCGGATCGGCAACCGCACAGGGTAATCACTCCGGCACCAGATCACATGTTGCGTGTATCCCAGCAATACATGGCCACATGACCCGGAAATCTAAAGACCAAACCACGGGAAGGAACAGTGGCACTACATCACGAATCTAGCCCACCCTATGCATCTAGGACGCCATGCGACAGAGCACAAACCTGCAGACGTGGAGATCACACCAGGTCGCCCCGTTCGCACGAGCTTCACACTCACCACAAGCCCAGAGCAGAGCTGATTCACTGGGCCGCGAGCCCCAACAAATTTCTCCATCCTTCCATCAACGCCAGCCCTCCCTCACCCCCCGCACAACACGAACAGAGAAGCGGCCGCAGAAATTCCAAGCCACCTTAGTTCATCGCCACCGAGACAGGCAGGTTTCGAAAAATGAAAATAAATAATAAAAATAATATGGGAAAAAAACCAAAACGAATTAATTTTCCCATGCGCGCGCGAGCGAGCACAGGAGCCGATCTGCGCCTTCGCCTCGCCTCGCCTCCCCGCACAGCCCAGCCAGCCCCCACCCCGCCCCACGAGAACAGAACAACGACGCCGCGGGTCAACGGCGGCCGCCGCCACCGGATCCCGCCCGCGGACACGAAGATCCGCACCGCGCGCGGCGGGGCAGATCGGATCACGCGAGCGCGCGCGCCAGGGGGTGCAGATCAGAGCCACAGACAGACGCACGGAGAGAGATAGGGAGAGAGGGAAGACACGAACCGCGGGGAACCGGGTGCCGAGCTTCTTCCGCATCTTCTTCGCCGCCGCCGCCTCGCCTCCGGCTCGACGGACGCTAACGCTATCGTAGTCTACTCTCTCTCTTAATTTTTTTCTGCTTTTTTTTTGGGCGGCTTGGATGTCTTTTCTTCTTTTGGCGTCGCCCCGCTTCCACCACCAGAGACCGAGACCGAGACCGAGTTGAACCCACGCAGGCGTAGCGCACCACCGCGACGTGACGGCGTCACCCATCGCGAGGAGCCCGTGCTCGCAGCGTCGCATCACGAAAGGCGGCCGGATTGGGCCGGGCTCCCACTGTCTGCACGAGACCAAATTTACTGGCCCGAGATGCCAGTCTTAGGGCTCAAAGGGGGCCTGCTGGAGACTCTACTAGGAGTTCGCGTACGATTGACAATATTGTGTTTTGAGCCATGGAACGCGAAGAAAGAAAAATATCGACCTATCTCGCGTTAAAAAAAAAGATATTTTTTGCGATTAAAAAAAGACATGTTTATCCATAGTTTTTTGCTACTTCAAATAAAAATAACACAAATTAAAACTTAAGCTCCAATGAAAAGATTACTAGCCAACAGCAGGTCAACAAGATTCCATCCAAAATTACTCGGAGAAAAAAAAGATTAGATCCAAAATCTCCGATAGGATTCACCGACTCATCCCAGTTTTAGAGAGGTTTTGAAGCTCCGCGATGCCAATCAGAACTTCAAAACAAGCAATAGCATGAAGCGCAAAGGAATTTCAATCCCTCATCTACAAAAGTTTATTTATATATTAGAACTAACAAATCAATACAGTACTTAATTACCACTAACTTAAAATGTTCTGCGACGCTTGTCTAGACGATCGCGAACAAGATGCTATGAGAGCAAATCTGACATTGTACATAACTACAAGAACAATCTGTTCCCTGATCTTTCACTGAAGCTGAAGCTAGCAAACGTTCCAATCACACACACATGAATAAACATGAGAAGACAGAGCTCCGGAACTGACTAAATCCAGGCATCCAAGGAACCCAGACTCGCCGAAGTCAACATGAAGCTGAACCTTCAGAACTGATTCCACCTTATCTAGCGCAGGAATCAATCGTTGTCCTTTGCAGCATCTGCAAGTGTACAGGAGTGTTATTCAGAAGAAGGCATACAAAAATTATTTTCCTTGGTGTTCAGATAGCTGGCACACCAAGGGCATAAAAACAATTGAATGCCCAGAGGCGGTAACAAGCAGAAACTTTTGAATGAGAGAGAAGGAAAGACACAACCAGGCACCAGCAGGAATTGCAACCAGTATGGGTAGTCAACTATATGATAATAGAGTGTAGGAAAAAACATAAAGTTGATTTCGAAAAGATTGCACATGGTAGAATGCTTTAACTATTGAAGTGCATCCAACTCAGACTGCTAACTGCTGCGGTAGTGTATAGTAAACTTTTCATGTAAAAATGCAATAAAGAGATTCAAAAAGCAAGGTCAGCAGCACATGAGCTACAAAAGTGTGTGCTGAATCAAATGTATTATGAATCTATGATAATCATATACAATCATGTAGAAATTCTCAACCTGCTGGCCACTGTCAGAACATACAGATGTGAGTGTAAAGGAACTATGCACAGCGAGCTCGCAGATAACCTGTTGCATTCTAAATTTATGAGTAACTAAAAGATAATGTGTAGTTCTTTCAGTTTCCACCATTCCAAAATTGAGGATGATTTAATAGCTACTAGATGTTTCTGCAAAATGCCTCATGGAAACAGCCTTTCAGGATTTTTCACGATACCATCTACCGATGGGATGAAGTTTTTTTTTATTTCGGGAGCACACATTCACCATGTATGCAGATACTACAAAGGTCAGGTTCAAGAATATCTTCCAAATGAAGCAAGGCAACATAGGTGTGCTGCAGTGCATATAGCATCAGCCATCAAGGTTTTTTCTTTTGGGAGATTAAGACGAAAGGATTACATCTAAAACCAGGCCAGCTGCTAGTGTGGAGCATAGAAAAATCTGTCTAGCTGCAAGAATAAAGAAATGCCCCAGCTGGTAATGAAGGCCCTTCATGTTTGTTACTTCTTCGATCCATTTTCAGGATCCAAACTTGTACAGAGATATGATGCGCTTTCACAAAATAAATATGATTGCAGTAGTAAGATCATCTCCAAGATAGCAAAAATGTTGAACTCCTTTTTGGGCAAATTCGGTGCCTTCAACAGGGCGAATCTAAGGGAAACTCCTTCCTAATTGTAGCTGGGGCTGAACTGGACTATAGTAATTTAAAGAAAACTGCAGCATATACTTAAAAGTGCACTTATCTCAACATTAAATAACTTGTAAAGTGCTGAAAGCAAATCATGTAAAAAATGATTGAATCATACCATCAGCAGAACCATCGCCAGCTTCTGCATCATCATTATCACCTTTGTCTCCACCCTCTACATTCTCTTCATCATCGTCTTGCGCATCATCATCTTCATCATCATCACTATCAGCTTCAATTTTAGGTGGTGGTGGCAGGGGTATGAAATTTGATGTACTTCTCCGACGAGAACTAGTGATAATATTACTCATGTCTATGCCCTCAAGTTCCTTTGCTCTTTCTTTTCTTTTCTTCACTGCTTTGATTTCTGCCCATTTAACATTAAAAAGCATGTTAGAAAAAGAGGGATGAGCCCAACATGGTTCATTTTAATACCTTACAGAACCAACAACTTCTATTATATTCGAAGTTTGAGAGCAAGGTAAAGGTTACTGGTACCGATACATCACTCAATTAAGTAAAAAACAAAAGGAAACATAAAACAGAAGTTTCCCTAAATAATCTATTATTTAGCAAGAAAACACACCTTTTTCAGAAGGATTTTTTGACAATCCTTCCTTTTTAAGCATATCCTCTAACTCCTTTATCAAACAGGCCTCACGTTTGTGCTCAGGAGCTTGTTTGGCTTTCCGATACACAGTAGGTGGAATACTAAATTAAAGGAAACATATTAGTAAATTTATCATTCTAAAATCCATAATTCGATAGGGTAAATCAAGTATAAGGTAGTACGTCATTCCACAAGACTTGATTATCGACTTCAGATGCTCTACATGTTTCCCGTAAGCTGGAGCCTGTTGTCGTTTTCTCTGCACACCAAAACATGAAGATATATGAGTAAGACACACCTGTTCACATGACAAGAAACTAAGTGTGACAAAAGTTCAAGCTGAAAACCTTGTTATCTTCCTCAGCAGATGAATGAGAATTATCCTCTTCTGCTGAGTTGCCACCCTGTTCATCAGCATTTCTATCTGAATCTCGTTTTGCAACCTTTTTAGACAGTTTCTTCTCATCTGCAACTTTTTTCTGCTTTTTGACGATTTTACCCTTTTCTGCCCTTTTCTTTCTTGGTCTTGTATCCTCATCGCTGTCTTCCATCTCACTCTGGCTATTATTTAATTCAGAGCTATCTGAGTCTTCACGGGTTCTTTTTGAACCTTTACTTGTTTTTTGGTCAGTATCCATGGGAGGTCCCTTTTTACCTTTTTTCTTTGTCCCATTTGCAGGTTCTTGCAAAACCTGCCACCCAGAAAAAGAAAAGAAACAGAACCAAATTTCATATCCTCGAATTAATAAATATAAAAAAGGTTCAAAGCACATTCAATTAAAGAAAATAGATGTTACTCATGCATATTTGAAACTGACCTTGTCTAATTCTGTAGTAATGAAGTTCTTGTAGGCATCTAAAGCTTTCTTCTGAAGCTTGAGATCTTCTTCCAAAGTACGGCGAACTCCTTGCAGCGTAAGATTTCTGCATTTATTTCATTTTGTGAATACATACTGAATAGCGAAATGCACAAAAGACAGGTAAATGGACATTGAGTAACCAAAAAGGGGCATTGGGTATACCCAAAAACATCATTAAATTCTCTTTTCTGTTTCAGCAGCCGTATTTTTATGGTCCAAAATTTAGTGTCCAAACTTCAAACCACAATGAGTAAAATACAACACTAAATAAGAAAGCGCGGTCTAGGAAAATTTCTTAGAATAGAATACCCAAAGTATATACTATCAATACTCCTTGCTACTTCTCCAAATATTGAGCAGGATACGCAGCAACCATTCCAACCAAAATACTTACTCTGACCACTAAACATTAACAGTTCTCTACTTATCATGGACTCGAGGGTGCAACATTGATCAATAATTTTCCAATAGTATTAGAAAAATATAGCATGATGAAAGTACAGTTGATGGTGTATCTCTACCCCTATAAATCCACCAGTTAAATCTTTGCTACGTCCACCTCACCAAATGTCCCCCACAGTGATGTTCTTTACTCCATCCACATCGAACTGTGCACCCAGAAATTCAACTCCCTCAGATTTAACTGTCCAGATCTCTCGCATGTTCTCTCTCCTTACTAACTCAAATCGAACGGTTCATGTTATTTGGATCATCCCGGTTCACCTTCTCCTCCCACGGACGGACCCAAACTTTTTATCAAATGCGGTCTGCCACGGACCCGTCTCTCTCTCTTCCATCTCCCACTGCTGATCCAACCAGGGTGGCGGCCCGTGCTGCTCAAGAAGCAGAGCGGTGATGTGGAGCGTGCAGCCCCAAGAAGCAGTGGCCGCCCATGAAGGATGAGGAGGACGCGCCGAACATGGCCCCATCCCCAGGCGGATGACGCGTCGCCCCACTTCCACCTCCAGTTCGCCTGTGCAAGCTGTTGGCGGTGCCGCTGCGCGTGAGGGATTTATAGGCAGCAGGAGAGGCGGCGCCCATGGCAGTGATGCTGCAGGGGCCGCACTTGAGAGCGGCGGCAGCGTGGCTGGTTCGGATCCGTGGGCAGCAACAACAGTGGTGGCGCGGCGGGGATGTTCGTGTACAGCGACATCTCTGCATCTCGATCCGTCCACCCACACAAGCACCGGCACGGGCATCTATCGGCTCCTCTATCTACGACCTGTCACCATCAACCATCGAGACCATCAAACCTGCAGGTTCACCATCACTGTCTCCTGCACCTTAGGTTTAATGAATCTGTGTTGCCGTTTTGCTTCTGTGCGCTGACTGACTGTAATATGTAATGCTCGATTCTCTGCTCCATTGTGCTGACGACATCAACTGCATAAGAGCGTTGTTCCTACAATTTCCATTGGTGGTAGAATCATGCACAACACGGTAGTCCTGTTTCCAAGTAACAGAGCGGTCCTTTTTTTGTGTGTATGTTTATTTTTCATCCATCTATACGAACAGCATAGGTTCAACACAATTATAATAAGTACTGATTGCTTTCAACTTCGTTCTTTTCTCACTGAACAATAACTATGGTCTTATATACAGTTTGATGCACTTGCTGTGGGAAGAGCATCATTTGACAAAAAAAAATCCAAGAGCTACAGGTGGGTGTAAGATAAACCTGATTAATTTATTTGAAGGATGTACATTAAGCTAACTCCTATAAATTATGTGTAAACTTCAAACATTAAGGCAAAGATTGAAGGCACGACGTTACTGGAGCTCAAGAACAACTATAGTTAAGCCGCTGGTAACATGCTTCTCGCCATTCTGAGTTCCTTCATTCAAGTAAAGTTCTTAGCGTTATATGGCTTAGTAATGATACGATGCATCTCATTGCTGCTACACAGGTGTTTTTAATGAATGAACAAACAATGTGTAAATTTGGAGAAGCCAGATTAGTATGCATGCAAGGTTGAATTAACTCCTTCCACAATACCTCAGTATACTACAGAAATCAAATTTCTCCAATTTGGTTTTCAACGGTCAGTTATTATTTTTCTTGTGACGTTTTGGCACAATAACTTTCTTTTGATCATTTAGCCCTACCTTTCTAGGTGTACAACATAAATAACTTGAAGATAACCATGGTCTTAAAAAATAGTACAATTTATTGGCATACGTTGATCTTATAGCTCATTATCTGATGAATTATTGTCCAATAGGATGGCTGTACAACATGGACTTCAGATCTACTGTTGCTAAAACAATACTTTGCATTGGCAAAGCAAGTGAACTATACCATAAATGTGATAGGTATTATTTTTGTCCATTACATGTATTTTCTCATTTTGTATTAGAGCTAACCGTTGTATAAACAATATTCTATCAATTGTATCATCTTAGCAAAGTGTAGGACTGGACCATGTTTAATAGTTCCTTTTCTTGTTTTTGGGTAGAACCTACTGGACGATGTATTGTATATGATTTATGAAATATCTTCATAGTTTTATTCAACCCTTTTGTGTGCCAAGTGTTTATTGTAGTCATTTTCATTTCACTTAACTGCTTTGCAGACACTTGCAGCTCTACTTTATGAAATTAGCATGCTGTTTGATATTGCAGGAAAGAAACACCTTATCAATCTTGAATTTTGCTTAAGCAACCTATCTGACCCACTTTGTTTCACTCATTGCAGGCAAGCCAGTAAGTGAAATATTTCTGAGATTTGCTGAAACTTGCTTCATCAATCAATTTCCAAGGTCGTTCTAAATACACAATATATTGGAGAATTCAGATAAGTAATGCCACTTCATTACAATTTTCTACTTTGTTCTAAGTATGGGGTGCAGTTCTTTGCAAGCTGCAAGGGGGTACAATGGTTTTTGCTAATTCAGATACAAGTAAGGGAATCAGGATGAGGTCCTTGATTGTTCAATTCAAATGCACATAGATCTATGATACATTAATTACTCCCTAACTTTAGTGCTCAGATGTCTTAACATAAATAACCATGTGTGCAGAAAGATACATCACCGAGCAAGCACAGAGACAATGATGGTGCATGGAGACAACAATGAATCACGAAGTTGAGTGGGCCTAGCTCGACATGAGGACATCTTGATTCTCAAAATGCAGAATTTGGCGTGTAAGAAAATTTACTTCTGAAAATATGCAAGCTCGTAGTACTATTTTTCTGTGTTTGGCAGTTAGTTAATTTGGAATTTAACCTTACATGGTCTTAATTGTATCTTACGATGGTATGTACTTGGTCTGTACCTTTCAATAAATGAAATTTTCAGACAATGATTTAATCATGCATTATACTCACATGCAATATGTTAGAGAAAAACATCGCCATAGCGTTAGCACGGGCAATATACTAGTCTGTTAATATCATCTTCTTGTCCCAATGCTTCATATACATTAACGTGCAAAGTTGAAAAGTTTAATAAACTAAAACATGGTAACAATGGAGATATGTATCAACTTATGATAATCATACATTAGCAACAAGTAGTGGAGAAAACATACTCAGAATTCTTTCTAAAATAAGAAGCCCTCTTCTCAATGGCTTCTTTTATCATGTCTTCACTAATATCACTGCTGGAAGTTTTATCCTTTTCTCCCTCGGGATCTTTTCCTGTCTCACTGGATCTTACTACTTGATCATCAGCACTGGAGGATGTTTTTTTTGAAACAGGCGCTGGTTTAGCATCATCTGGCCCTTCTTTGGATAAATTGTCATCTTTTGCATCAGCATCCTCTGATGCATTATCATTTGTGTTTTCATCATCAGATTCAGCAAAAACCTGTTATAATACTTGGCCAAAAACAAAAAGGGCAAGAGAAAGTGAGTGATACAGAAAGCGACTAACAAAAGAAGAAAAAGGAAAAAAGATTGACGGGATCTTCCAAAACAAAAGGTAACAGGCTCCATCTGGGAATAGAACTGCCACTATACCAAATATAGATATATCATATATCCGGATAACCTTGGTCCCAGTTTTTAGAGAAAATGACAACATGAATTTTCAAAGCTCGTAAGTGCTAACTTTAAATGCAAAATCAGAGCCTGGAATTTAAGATTACATAACATTAGCTGTATAACTGTAGTAACATCGTTCTAAAAACTACCACTATCCATCAGTTTCCCCTTAATTTTGAATTTACTGTGCAGAACATAATATGTCTGAGCACCATCCTACGCCTGTTAGTAGATAATGGTCTCCATATTTCTTAAAGGAAAAAGGATGGATCAAATATATTTCCGCATTTTGCTGTCAGCAGTTGGCATAAATAACCAAATCACTTGGAACACGAACACAGTGGGTTTGGACAAATAGTCAAATAGAGGGGATAGTAAACTATATTATATACTTCCAAATGCATCTGGTTCCATCAGAGGACTCAAACTGAATAGATTGAATACTTATGTACAGGCCCCAACAATTTTTATCAGAATATTTTCATCTTGTTAACAAAACCATTTGGTAAATCTGTAGAATTAAGAAGTATGCACAATTCTCAGTTATAGTTTTTCCCACATTTTTAGAGAAAGATCATCTAAGAGTATGAAAATTTGGATGTATAGAAAAACCATTGCAACACTTTAAAAGGAATACCTCTGTAAACCGCTGAACATACCTTGTCTACACATTGCTTTATGAACTTTTTGTGTGCATCAAGTGAATATGTCTCCAAACCTAGGTCCTTCTCCAGTGCTCTCCTGACGCCTTCAAGGGTCAAGGAGCTGAAAAAGAAAATCTCTTGTGTAAGTGTAACACTCCTCTTTGTTAAAGCTGAATAAGTTCAAATCCAATATCCCTCTCTACTCTGAAATTGACTCTTAGTACAAAATCAACATTAAGCCATATCACCTCTAAAGCTATAGCCAGCAGGTCATACTCAAAAAAATATTAACCATCAGATCTGATCTATGTGACAGCCTGACAGGGTTTTCAGGTAGACACCTAAATGGTGGAAGTTTTTAAAACCACGCGTCCTGTCATGAAAACATGAAAAGGCACCCTTTCAGCCTTTTGTGAAAAGGCATGTTTATATGGCACCTTTAATAATTTACTTCAGCTAGTGACCGAACTTCTTAAGACTAAATATACCGTGAAAGGACAACATGTTTCTATATACTCGTTGGGGCGTAACCCTCTTAGCGACGCGCTACATCGGAACCCGGGTGTGGTGTTAAATGGGCAAGGGCCGGGTCGTCATCCCCCCAAGGGCGCGTCGTATCGTGACCTGGGTACGATGAAAAGTGAGCAAGGGTCGGGTCGTCACAGCCTGAGTGGCGCGCTACATCTGCGCTCGGGTGTAGTGGAAAATGAGCAAGGGTCTTCGCACTTCCCTCGACGGGTGCGAAGGGTAAGGAAGTTAGCCGAGCCAACTAGGATTCGCATAGGTAGCTGGAACGTAAGATCCCTAACAGGTAAGTTGCGGGAGCTAGTTGATGCAGCAATTAGGAGACGTGTAAATATTCTATGCTTTCAGGAGACTAAATGGAAGGGTCAAAAGGCGAAGGAGGTTGAGGATACTCGCTTCAAGCTTTGGTACACGGGGGCAACACCGGATAGGAATGGTGTAGGTATCTTGATCGATAGGAGCCTTAAGGATGGAGTCGTAGAGGTTAGGAGGCGAGGCGACCGGATTATCCTGGTCCGGATGGTAGTTGGAGATTCAGCCCTAAATGTGATCAGTGCCTATGCCCCTCAGGTAGGTCTCAGTGAGAGCACCAAGAGGCAGTTCTGGGAAGACCTAGATAGCATGGCTTGTACCGTTCCTAGCAGCGAGAAACTCTTCATAGGAGGAGATCTCAACAGACATGTGGGTGCGACTAATGTAGGGTTCGAGCGAGTACACGGGGGCTTTGGGTATGGTCGCAAGAGTCAAGAGGGGGAGGATATTTTGAACTTCGCGTTGGCCTACGACTTGTTGATAGCGAATACCCTTTTTAGGAAGAAAGAATCCCATCTTGTGACCTTTCATAGTGGACAACACTCGAACCAGATCGACTTTATCCTTACTAGGAGGAAGGATAGACGGGATTGTTTAGATTGTAAGGTAATACCCGGGGAGTGTGTTGTCCCTCAACATAAGCTTGTGGTGGCGGACTTTCGTTTTCGGGTACGTGTCCATCGAGATAAACGCGCCAAGATTGCGAGAACGAAGTGGTGGAAGCTTAGAGGGGAAGCGGCGCAAACGTTCAAGGAGAGAATGCTAGGTGAGGGGGCCTAGAAGGAAGAAGCAGATGCAGAAGACATGTGGCTAAAGATGGCAACATGTGTTCGGAAGGTGGCCTCAGAGGTGTTTGGCGTGAGTAGGGGAGGCAAACAGGAAGGGAAAGACACCTGGTGGTGGAATGACGAGGTGCAAAGGGCTATTAAGGAGAAGAAGGAGTGTTTGAAGCGCCTCCGCCTTGATAAAAGTGCAGCCAACATCGAGAGCTATAATTTAGCGAAGAGGGTTGCAAAGCGAGCTGTGAGCGTAGGAAAGGGTAAAGCGTACGATGACCTGTATCAGCGGCTAGCCACGAAGGAAGGGGAGAAGGACATCTATAGGATAGCTAGGATTCGCGAGCGGAAGACAAGAGATATCAACCAAATCAAATGCATCAAGGATGGGACAGATCGACTTCTAGTGAAGGATGAGGAGATCAAGGACAAATGGCGAGAGTATTTTGATAAGTTGTTTAATGGGGAGAATGAGGGCCCTACCCTTGAGTTAGATGACTCTTTTGATGACATCAACAGACGCTTTGTGAGGAGAATTCAGGAGGCTGAGATCGGGGAGACGTTAAAGAGGATGAAGGGGGGTAAAGCGATGGGCCCTGATGGTATCCCTATTGAGGGTGTGGAGATGCCTAGGTGCCAAAGCGATAGTATGGTTAACTAAGCTTTTTAACCTTATTTTTCAGTCCAGCAAGATGTCTGAAGAATGGAGGAGAAATATATTAGTACCAATCTTCAAGAACAAAGGAGATGTTCAAAGTTGTACTAACTACCGTGGGATTAAGCTGATGAGCCATACGTTGAAGCTTTGGGAGAGGGTTATCGAGCACCGTCTGAGAAGAGTGACAAGTGTGACCCAAAACCAGTTTGGGTTCATGCCTGGAAGGTCGACCATGAGGCGATTTTCTTAATCCGACAATTGATGGAGAGATATAGAGAGCAGAAGGACTTGCATATGGTCTTTATTGACCTTGAGAAGGTGTATGATAAAATACCGAGAAATGTCATGTGGTGGACCTTGGAGAAGCACAAAGTCCCAACTAAGTACATTACCCTCATCAAGGATATGTATAAGGATGCGATGACGTTTGTCCGGACATGTGATGGCGACACCACTGACTTTCCTATTAATATAGGCCTACATCAGGGGTCAGCATTGAGTCCTTATTTATTTGCCTTGGTGATGGATGAGGTGATAAAGAACATACAAGATGATATCCCTTGGTGTATGCTCTTTGCTGATGATGTGGTGCTGGTGGACGAGAGTAGAGAAGGGGTTAATAGGAAGTTAGAGCTGTGGAGACGCACGTTAGAGTCGAAAGGGTTCAGACTCAGTAGGACCAAGACCGAGTACATGATGTGCGATTTCAGCGCGACTAGGCATGAGGATGGAGATGTTAGCCTCGATGGGCAAGTGATGGCCCAGAAAGATACTTTTCGGTATTTAGGATCGATGTTTCAAAAGGATGGCGACATTGATGAAGATGTTAGATATAGAATCTCAGTTGCCTGGTTGAAGTGGTGTCAAGCTTCTGGCATTCTATGTGACAGAAGGGTGCCACAAAATTTAAAAGGTAAGTTCTATAGGACAGCGATTCGTCCGGCGATATTATACGGTGCTGAATGTTGGCCTACAAAAAGACGACATGTCCAACAACTGAGTGTAGTAGAGATGCGGATGTTACGGTGGTTTTGCGGGCACACACGAAGGGATAGAGTCCGGAACGAAGTTATTCGGGATAGAGTCGGGGTGGCACCAATTGAGGAGAAACTTACCCAACATCGATTGAGATGGTTTGGACATGTCCAACGGAGATCCCCTGAGGCGCCGGTGCGTTGTGGGGTACTAAAGCAGGCCGAAAATGTAAAGAGAGGTAGAGGTAGACCTAAACTGACTTGGGACGAGTCGGTGAAGAGAGACATTAAGGAGTGGAATATCTCCAAAGAGGTAGTTTTGGATAGGAGCGCTTGGAGACTCGCCATCCACGTAGCTGAAGATCCGTGATCTTTATGTTTTTATGGGTTTCATCTCTAGCCTACCCCAACTTGCTTGAGACAAAAGGTTATGTTGATGTTGATGTTGATGACATAAGAATTGTTCAAAGATGGTAGAAAAAATTCCACTAATTCTCCCACAGAAAAACATCATTGAGCGTCAGTAGTAATGAAAGAAGAATATTATATCCTCCTCCTCTTACTCTTGCTCAGATTCATGCAGGAGCCATCACACCAAGCCCTCAAGGAAAGGCACAAGACAAGGTACTACACCAAGTATTGATCACCCCACACAAAACAACAACGCCCTCTGTTTCAAAAGGCAGTGCCTCGGCACCTGGCGGAGCATAGGTGTTTTTTCACCTAGAGTGGTTTAAGATTTCATCTATGTATGGAAGTTTGACTAATTGGACATGGAGATAAATATGGCCATGGAACAGTTATGAATGCATGATAACGTCAGATTTTTTTGGTTTCAATATTCCAATGTTTCTTTACTTAACTATAATTATAGCCATCTGCAAAAGTACAAGTGCCTAGGCAATGCCATCACCTAGGCAGAGCCTGACAGCCTAGCACTTTTTGAAACACTGACAACACTCAACATTAAAATCATTGCCTCCCTGTGAAGAACCGAAACGCGGATTCAGGACAACACGAAAGCAATCAGCGTAAATTGAAGACAAAGGGTAAAAATCCCAACTTGGGTTCTACTGGAAAACAGGATAACTTCTCAATCACGGCATATCTGGGATTACAACAGGCAGGCTGGCAGGCCATTGTATATAATTACACCTTGACAGTGCGTGCAGTAATCAAGTTTAACAGACGAAACGACAAAATTGAAGGAAAGAATGAGCTGGACACAACAATAAAAATGGAAAACAACTTCACGCCACAGCATAACGGCCCACCAACTGCCGCCATCAGGTTCCTATAAACGAATCAGTACAAAGAAATCTCTGACGTCTAAGTGTTTCAACATATTCAGTTGCCTCCTGTCTTGACAGGTGACACCCCACCCCACCCCCCCCCCCCCGAAAAAAAAAATTCCATTTTTCCCTAACCTCTAAAACCCTAGGAGTTGCCGGCTGCTGCTGAGACCAGCACCGCCCATTGAGAAGACCCTGGTTCAGGATTCATCACCACCTCTTGTCGCTCGACTTCTCCTCCTACCCACCCGGCCACCACGACAGCATAATAAGAAACCCCGCCCCGCCCCACTACTCCAAAAGCTCAAAACCCTCCCCCAGTGCACGAACATCCGATGCAAACAACGCCCGACCAACCGAGAAGGGCAGCAATTCCAGACGCCAGCGGCAGCCGCGGCATGGACCTGAACCCTAGGCCGCGCAAAACCCTAGGGGGAGGGACAGGACGGGCGCACCAGCCCGAGGAGGCGGAGGAAGGGGAGGGAGGTGTGCTCACTCGGCCTGCTTCTTGAAGTCGGGGACCCGGGCGCGCATGGCCTTCTCGATCTCCGCCTCCCTCTCGCGCGCCGCCCCCGCGGCGGCGTCGGCGGCGTCTCCCATGCGGTGCCCCGGGGGTGGCCGCCGCCTGCTGCTGCCGCCGCCGTCGCTCGTGCTCGTCTGTCGGCTCTGCCGTTTTCGGTCTCGGCGCAGAAGCAACGGAACACGCCGAGCACGGCTGCCGGGTGATTTGACGGGTCGTGGGCGTTACGTTGGGCTGGGCCGGGGCCCCACCCAACGCGACGCTGAGTGTTAGATTGGTGGGCCGGGCCCCAGCGCCCTCCACGCCCCGGCGTATATGTATCTGGGCCTATCCTTGCCGATTAATTACACCAGCTTGCCACTGGATATATTGCGGCGGGCACGAGCCCCCTCGCCCCATCTGCCCCCACCCCCCCCCCCCCCACCCCCACCGCGTGCGGCGGCGGCGACGACTCTACCTGACCTGGCCTGCGGCCGCCCGCTTTCCCAGCCAGCACGCCAGCCAGCCGCCGTCGCCATAGCCGTTGTCCCTCTCTGATCGTCGGGTCTCGGCCAGATCCGGGGGCACCGGGCTCCGCAGAGGCCCTAGATCGCGTCGCGTGGGATGCCGCGCGACTTGTCGCGGTCGCGGTCGCCGCCGCGCCGGCGCCGGCGGTCGCCGTCCCCCGCGCGGTACCACGGCCGGAGGGGGCGCAGGGACCGAAGCCCGAGCCCCGTCCGTAGCAGATCCCCCTATCGCCCCGCGTATAGGTGACCTCAGCTACCCTGTCGCACCACCACAGAAATCTGGCGACTCTTTTTTATTTATTTATTTTAGGTCGTACTGTAAAAAAAACATGAGGCGATGTATAGTTTATTTGATGGAAATGGGACGTGCGCTTCTGCTTATACTTATTGGATCTACCAATTGTTGTTTGAGCTAGCTAGTGTGGTAGTATGTTGTGGTATACCATATTTCAATAAATTATGTTTTATGAAAATGTGCGATGTTGATGATGCTTGAGAACGATACAGATTTTCAAGGAAAAAAATTACTCCGGTTTCCTTTGGTGCGCAGAGTGGAAATCAGCATGTAATGAGCAGATGATGCTTAGATGTAGTTGTGCCATGTTTTGCTTTACTTGCCTGTACGGACTAACAAGAGTTGCTTTCGTAAAAAGCATGGAATCCACAAAGATTTTACTCTGTGCTGTATTGCTGTGGAATGCTCCACCCCCAAAGGTTACTGTAACAGTGTCTGAGGTAACTGCTTCGCCCGCATTTTAGGGCTTCAGGAGCTGGCGGTAATTCCTTGTTTAATGCTGTTATGCCCCTAGTTTTATCCTCACAGTGCTAATCTTTGTACTGCAGAAGGAGGAGCCCTTCACATTCCCCAAGAAGGCGCAAGAGTCGGTCTCCATCACAAAAGCGTTACGGAAGAAAGAGAAGTCCGAGTGTCACTGATAAGAATGCTACTGATAAGAGTCGGTCTCCATCTCAAAGTTCCCACCTTGGGTTGGCAGAGAATAAGAATGCTACTGATAAGCAAAGGCTAGAAGAAGAAAAGAAAAGGTGGGAAGTATCTGCTTTGCTACATAGTCCAGATTATTCCTTCTACAGACCAAACTATTAACTGCTACACTATTTCCTGTACCTCTTCTGCGATGTTGATAATGAATTTTGTACTAATTTAGCTGCTGTTTGCACCAGAGTATATTTCAAGGTCAGCTCTATTTGACAATCTGCCTATCTATTTTTCAGAGTACATCTGCTGCCGTTTTATTATTGCACTTTCAAAGTAATAATGGAAAAAACTACTTGAGAAAATGAGAATATGAATATTGGATGAGGGTCACTTTGGTTTTATAAGACAATTGCAATTCCAAATTTTGAATTCAGTAGGAGTTCCTGCTTTGCTAGAAATTGTGGCTTTCAGTGTAGCTAGCTCCAAAGAAATCATCAGTGGTGGACCTAATGAATTGTAACTTTCCTGTCAAAAAAGAGCATTGGAAATAAGTTGTCTGTTCTCAAAAATAATGTGTTGGATGTAACAAAATAGTTTGCAACTCTGTCCACAAATTTAAGCTGTTTCTGAGTAAGATATTATTTTGCCATGTGGTATGTACATGTCCTTTTTACTGTCTACTTTGATTGCTGTTAAAAGGTATTTGTGGAGTTTGTTTTCAATTTGAGTTTGTTGTGTTGAATTAGTATCTGTGTTCCAAGAGTTAATTGGAACATTCCTATTTATTCCAGGAAGTTGATTTCGTACATTTTCTTTAACAGTGCTCAATAGAATTTTGTGAAAGAAATAAAAGAAGGTTATGTGCAAAGTTTAACTGGTACCATTGATTAAAATCTGTAGCGGGTTATAGTAGCTATCCTACTCATGACCTGGGAAATTTTGTATTAGTTTTTTGTCTAAGCTGAAATCTACAGTAAAACTACTGCATAATTTTTTTTAGTGGCTATATATTTGAGCAGAGATAAGTTGTTGCCAGGATTACATCATATGTTGCTTGGAAAGAAATCTTTTGATCGCAGCTATTCAGTTACGTTTGCTTTTGTCATGTAGCTGAATTAATTTTTTGTAGGAAATAATCTCATATGTCTGTTTATGTTTATTTGAATGCCATTGGAGTGGCTGCTATATATGTTCTGTTGTGTTTTGGGTATAAAAGTTACGTAGTATTAGTATTTAGTACACTTTAGTGCCATTTCTTCTTGGTTTCACTTACTGTGTGTTAAACTTCACTGTGAAGACAATGTCATTTTAGCTAGGCCGTAGTACAATAGTTTGAGAATGTCTAAGTTGGTTTGATCACTGCATTGTAATGATATTTTTAGAAGGTAAGTAGACCAAAAAAGCTGCATTACAACGATCTACTGTGGTGTCATCTCAGTTCACTTCTTTCTCGTGTTCTAAATCTATAATGCAGTGAGATTTAGCTTGTTTCTGTTAAATTTAAGCCATAGTGATAACCTGTTGTTTCAAAGTGTCCAAAAATTATTCTTGCTGCTGCAGTTCCACTACTAAGTAGTATTGTGCAATATATTGTATAATTGCTTTGAAGTTCGAACATTGACTTTGATTGGGCATGTAGCGTGCAAGAATATTCTTTAGCTGGAATATTGAAATGCTTCATGATAAGCTCTAAAACTGCCACAAGTTACTTGACATTCTTCTCTACAGGCTTTACCGAAGGAAGCTACTGCTATAGTTCCACTTGTTATTTTTGATGATGCAATTGGTGATCCTTTATCTACTCTTGACCAGTTTTGATAATTCGTTTTTGGATCTGGAACGTACTAGAGGTATGCCTGAAAATGCATTAGCTTGTAGTCAAAACTATGCTGATGAAAGGCATAGTAGATCATAGATAGTGTTAAAATTTTAAATCATGTGCTCTGTTTGGCTGCTTTTTTGGCCTTTAAGAGTTAAATAAAATCGGCATTGGCCATGCCTTTCCCTAGTTCATCTCATTAACTTGCTATATCACCTGCAGGCGACAAAAAGAAGTTGAACTGAGACTATTAGAGGAGGAAACGGCAAAAAGAGTTGAGCAGGCTATTAGGAAAAAAGTTGAGGAGAGTTTGAATAGTGAGGAAATTAAGCGTGAAATACAACGGCGAATTGAAGAAGGGCGAAAAAGGATATTTGAGGAGGTAGCGATCCAGATTGAGAAAGAAAAGGAGGCAGCTTTAAATGAAGCCAGGCAGAAAGCGGTAAGCGAACTTTAGCCATATGTTTTTCTCCGGCCTTTATTTATGTTACGTAATTATATTTGGGAAAAAGAGTTACTTTGCCATTTTGTTTTGAACAGTACATGGAACTTCGAATAGTCTTGTTATGTTCCTGCTGCTAGATTACTATGTTCTTGTTGCAACACGATGCAGAGACCCAGCTAAGGGCATTTATTCACTGGGGTTTTGTGAATGCAGGAACGAGAAAAACAGGAGCGGGAGGAGCAAGAGAAGAAGCTCGAAGAAGAACGAAAGAAAGCCGAAGAGGCATTGATGAAAGAAGCGATGGAACAGCAGCAGAAAGAGCTAGAGCGGTATCAGGAGCTGGAGAGGCTTCAGAAAGAAAGGGAGGAGGCCATGAAGCGGAAACAGATGGAGGAAGAGCAGCAGAGGCAGAACCAGATGAAGCTGCTGGGCAAGAACAAGTTGCGGCCAAAGCTGTCGTTCGCTCTTGGAATGAAGTAGCATCTGGTTCACCGAAGTGAAACTAGCATTTTAATTTATCTGTAACCGCGAATCTGTGTATGAAACCGCCCATGTGTTCCGCAGACAATTGCAATGTGTTAATTGTTCTTGATCTGCTGCGTGAGGTGTGCGTCTCAATACTGTCGTGGTGCATCATATTCTTCAGCCACTCCTTTTCTGTTTCGTTGAACGTTGCGTAGGGACAAAACCGCTACCATATTTGGTATTAAGGGTATAGCTGTATAGTTGACTGACGGCATTTAAGTACTTGAAATACAAAAGATCGTATGATGTGTAAAAAGTTCGTAGAAATTTTGCATTTCACAACACATATACAGAGATTTTAACCCTGCATTCTCAGTGTTTCGTTAGCGAATCACAAATAAGCCCTACACTCACGATCAAAGAAAAACTGATTTGCTAAATGATGTTAAAATATTCATGAAATGAGAGTTTGATTTCAAAATGGTATTGGGGGAGAAGCACAACAAAAATCCGCTAGTTTGGCTAGATTTCTTATGGCATGACTCATGAGTGCATGACACATTGACACGGCAAAATTCCTATTAGAAAAACACAACCAAATCCGATCAACAATATCGTAAGCCATATAATCAAATGTTATTTTACATGAATTTTACATAAATAAATTTAATTCTCAAGGTGCAAAGGGTTTATAAAATACGGACATGTCTTAAAGGGAGAGTGTTTTGGGCTCAAGTTTTTGTTAGTCAAATCTACTCTCAATTATTATAATAGGCATCTCTTTTGTCTTCCTTCCAATCATCATCTTCCTCCTCTTGGCCATGAACTTCTCTACTATGGTTACATTGCCTCGTCCACGAGCTCTTGTCTTTTGCGAGTTGCAACTCTCATTGCCAATTGCCATTCGCCAGCGGTGCACACTAATCTGTCTAATTTTGCCATTATGCCTAATTTGTCTAATTTTACCTTAGCCATGACCATCCTCCACCATCCCGATCGTTGGCACCAAGCCACACCCATCCACCAAATAGTCAAATACCACTATCTAGGTAGTTTACCCTTATGACCTCCCTCTAATCACATGAAATCCAAATGCCAAAAAAAAACCCTATCTGAGAAGCTTTTATCCAGAAGAGGGGAGAAGAGCAGAATTTCATCTCTGAGAGAAATATGAGTAGTGTCTGTATATCTGTTGAAATATAATTGTTTAAACCTCTATCTTATCCAAAATAAGCACAGAACATTTCAAGTAAATGAAGTCTGGAATTCTACCAAGGAGCAAAGGAAAAAAGAGAGCCAGCCAGGCTCCACTGCCCAGTGTGCATTCCTCTCACTGCAGATGGGTCCCACGCCAACTCGGGCGAGGTTAGCCACGGAAGTGGGGTCCGCAACCTCAGCACGCGCAAACACTCGCTTTCCCAAGCAAGCGAGCAGCTTTTCGCACTGCCCACCCCACACTCCCATCCCCACGCCAGCCACGCCGCGCCGGCGAGCAAACCAATCCAGCAATGCCGGCGGCCGATCCCCCCGCCGCCGCGGACGCGGCGTCCGATGAAGGCGCGCCTGCCCGCGCACCCCCGCCGCGGCCTCCGCCCCGCCCGCTCTCGCTCGCCTCCGCCCTCCCCTTCTGGTTCTACCTCGCCGCCGCCGTCTCCCTCGTCGCGCTCCTCCTCCCCCGCATCTCCCCTGGCTCCTCCTCTCCCGCGCCTCTCCCACCCCTCCTCCGTGGGCACCTCGCCTCCGGCAGCGTCCTCAAGCTCGATCCAGCCCCCGGCCTCTTCGCCGTGACCTACCGCCCCGGCGGCGGCGGCCCCGCGCCCCGCGTCCTCATCCTCCCGGGCCTCGCCGCGGGATCCTTCTCCTTCCGCCGCGTCCTCTCCTTGCTCTCCTCCCGCGGCGTCCTCGCCGCGGCGCTCGACCTCCCCGGCCAGGGCCTCTCCCAAGCGCCGCCCGCCGCGCCCGCGCCCGCGCGGACGAGCGTTCTCCGGGAGATCATGGACCGCGGCGTCTTCCACGCCTTCGAGCACCTCGTCCAGACCGGCGAGGTCCCGTACCAAGAGGAACCGGCTGCCCCGCCGGCGCCGTCCCCGCACGCGCCCGCCGAGGCGGCCGCAGCCGTCGCCCGAGCCGTGGAGGCTCTCGGCGTGGCTCCCGTCCACCTCGTGCTCCACGACTCCGCGCTCGCGGCCGGAGCCGCCTTCGCGTCGGCCAATCCGGGAGCCGTCCGGAGCATGACGCTGATCGACGCCACCGTGGCCCTGCCGGCGTTTCCGGCTGCGGTGTTCGATGTGCCCGTGCTTGGTAGACTTGTGCTGCGTGTGCCGGCGCTGTTCCGTGGTTTGGTGCGGCTGTGCTGCGCGCGGGGGTTGGGGGCCGAGGAGGCGGAGGCACACCGGGCGGCGATGCAGGGGGAGGGGAGGACACAAGGGGTGATTGAGGCTTGGAAGGCGATGAATCACAGCTTTCAGCTGGGGGAATGGAGGGGTTCTTCAGACGAGGTGAGATGGCTGCCGATGATGGTGCTATGGTCAGGTTCTTGGTCAGATATGTGGATTGATGAGGGGAAGAAAGTGGTTGCTGCATTGCCGGATGCCAAATTTGTCTACCATTCGGGCGGTCGATGGCCTCAGGTCAGTGTGATGACTTAAGCTTAGTTTGAATTGAGCATTGAACAAAATTTAGGAGATGGTCAACATTGGGCACTTCATAGTCCAGACTCCGCATCTGACTGATCTGCCCCTAGACTGACCTTCGCCAGCCTGTTATGAATTTTCAGTGAAATTTCTTTAAGACAGTTCTTTTAGTAACATTTGTGATGTGACGATCGGTGAAAGATGCCAATCATTCCAAGAATAGGTGGTACTTGTCAGTAGTGAATCTCATCGCTAAATTTTAGGTTCAACATAGTCAAGTCATTCCCTTCTCCACGGCATTGACTGTCCATGTTTTTCTTGCTTTTCCATTTTTCCTTTAGAGTGCTCCTGCTGTCAGATTTTCATCATTGAAATACTATTTTAAAACTACAGTCACGAACCGATACCTCACCTTAGCCCTTAGGCACTACTGCATTTTCAAGCAGTCATTGCTAATTTGGTGTTTGCCATCTC
Organism: Panicum miliaceum; assembly: GCA_032594955.1. NCBI lineage: Eukaryota > Viridiplantae > Streptophyta > Magnoliopsida > Poales > Poaceae > Panicum > Panicum miliaceum. Next base: position 28,422,214 of record CM064072.1, on the reverse strand, counting down.
AGTATAACATAAAGTGCCAAGGTGAGATGATGATTTTGTTATTTTCGTTCCTTTGCTCAGGAGGATGTCTCGGAGGAAATATCAGGGCTGATAGCAGATTTTGTGACCTCTTCTGAAGAAGCATCAGGTGGTCGAATCGAGTAGCCTGTTATATGACATCCTATGAGTTCACAGCCATGGTCTTGTGTGCATACATATGGCCCATTCAAACAAGAAGATGACTCTTCCTCAGACAATTTGGTAGCTCCTGATGCTAGCATGAAACACTTACCTAAGGGCGGACATCATGTTCATGTACTATATCTTCTTTAAAGGATAGTTTAACAGATGCACCCATAGAGCTCTTGGGTTGATCTTGAAATTGATGCAGTGATGAGTATTATTAATTAAGCCCTTTCTTTCAGAAGAGTTTCTGCTTGCGGCATCTGTACTGAGTTTCTGACTTATACCGGCTTTGTTGCTAAATTGGTACTGATCCTTGCTGTCTTGCTTGAGTAGTTGAGTTGTAAAATGGTGTGGGGTGGGGTGCAGACTCATGCTAGTGTTCAATTTTTTTTTTATCAAACATGTCCTGTTCTGGTAATGTATTCATTTAAGCAGTACTTTGAAGGCATTATATTTTGTGCAATTGTTTCCTGAGGTGCATTCATTCATGCAATGATTGTTTCCTATGAAATTCCTGCCATATTCTTGTGCTCCAACAAGACCTAGGTCTGAGCTATAATTTTGAGGTCTTGAGCTGTGCCCATTCTGGGATTTAAATTCCCAGGTGCCTTGAAAATGGTTTGGTTCTGCTTTTCATTTTATGTGTGCACTCCCCCTTGAAATCACAATGCCAAGCTTGAAAGCTATACCATGACCTTCATTAACACGGCTAACAATTTATTTCACTAAATTGATTTCCTACCAAATGAATTATCACATGGAATTACATCAAGATTTATGTCGAGCCTGTGACGATTGCCCTTCTTGATGTGTATTCCTAGGAAACAGAAGCTCATGTATTTGTTTCTCTGCGCTGAATTCTGAAGTGGCCTGCAGTTCAAAAGGTTCAGGAATCAGAACCACATGAAAACGCAATGCAAATAGCCAAATACTTTCTTTTCAGTCAACATTTGTTTTCAAGTGGTGGTTTTAAGAATCCAGTTTCAGTGTTATATTTTTTTTTAGAACATGCTAAATGTCAATGTGTATTTACTGATGCTGATGTAAGTGGGTTCATATATTCAGAATGTGAGAAGCAGCACAGACCTTTGTTGGGAAAGCAAATCTCAATGTCTGAACTTGAGTTCCTGAACACACTCTCAAGTCAAATCCAAGGCAGTCCACTCCAATCACCGCTGCTTCCTGCATAGTATAACCAGGCAGTGTTTTCAGTACTAAGTTGAGAGAGATGTGCTTCAATTCCCTAATGTCCAGTCTTGAAAGGGGGTGATGCGATCATTCCGAAGAAACCTTACCTCTACTTGAATGGCCTTGCACCTCCAGCATAGTGATTTCAGAGCCTGTGTGATCTTGTCTCCACCAGCTCTCAGGCGCGATATTATGTTCGGTGCGGAATGCGCAATGATGTCTGGCCTAGCTTTGCGGTATTCTTCGATCTTTACCTTTGGCTACAGGTAGAGACTTTAAACTATGATCAGCAAATGCATAATACCAGTACTAAAGTTTGGTAACAACTCATATTGTGAAGTTAGAATTATGGAGGAGCGCTAGAAGGACATGCCTCGGTTCCATATGCCGTGATCAACTCAATGCTGAGGACCTCAACCTTGAAGAAGGTGGCACCGCTCTCCTTTTTATCTTTCTGTGCCTCATCACCTGCATTAAATTTAGAAACTTGTAAGAATCACCGTAGTTTTGTAAAATGTGGATATCTGCTGAATATAATGTTGATTTCCAGGTTTATCGCGGTCTCTACTTGATAAATGCTTGGCAACCATGGTGCTCTCTTCAGCAAAGGCAGGCCTCAGCTGACCCTCAACAACAAGGCTTGCAGGTGGCCGGTCCAGCCAGTCTATATTAGACTTGGTTGCAGTCTGGAATGGAATTAAGAGAATTGTTGGTAACAAAACATGGTAATACATATACAAATTACATATACCAAACCAAAATCATGTACCTCTACAATCATCCTTGCAAAGTACAATGGATGGCACGAATTCACGGTCTCGAGGTTGGACCAGCTTGGTAGATCGTCATCTTCATCGTCCTCACCATCATCATCGTCTTCATCATCAACAGCAAACACACCCTCCTGCACATTTTCAGACATGTAGGTTGATCATCAACCCCTCTAGAGTTTGGACAGGTAAAGTCAGCAGCTTGAGAATTATTTTCACCACGTCGTTGAAGTCATCATCAAAATCACTTTCCTCATCGTCATCCGAGCCGTCATCATCCTCATCGTCATCGTCATCTTCTTGCGCAAAATCTGTGGCGGAGGCCGCTGCAAGATCCAGGTCGGCAAAGACCTGTGTGTTATCCAACCCAATGATGACATGCTGCATCCATGAACCAACAACATGAACCGGTCGGCTCATCAGACTGACAAATTCATGAAGTGATGGAACAGGGGATGGAGGAAATGGGATGAACAGAGCCGTCACCGCGATCTTGTCCTCGCCCATGATGCTCTCCAGCAGCGCGTCCTCGTTGTCGACCTCGAAGTAGATATCTGAGAGGCAACAAGCAGCTTCAAGAGGGAAGACAAGAGCGTGCACCAAACCAACAAGTTACAAGAGCTGCCAGCTGCATTGCGTCAACCGTGGAGCTTGGTTGGCGATGGCGTACCTCCGTTCTCGTCGGTGAGGTAGGGGAACTCCGGCAGGATGATCCGCTCGTGGACGCCGTCGCCGACGAGCGTGGAGATCATCACCGTCGCCTTGTTGTTCACCTGCACGGGCACGCGCTGATTCCCTTAGCATTTCTTGGTCAGCGAGTGAAAACAGAGCCAGACTGCCAGAGAGAGCGGTCTGGGTGCTGCCATCAGGTGGCGACCTCGACGATTGTGCGGGCAGACTCGGCGTCGGTCAGGTGGACCGGCTCCCCGTCGTCCAGCTTCGCCGCCTCGGGAATGTCCTCGAACGGGTGGTACCGGCCCCTCGCCGGCAGCTCGTCCATGTGGTCCGGCGCCGACGCGACGGCCCTGCACCAGCCAACAGCCATCCCATCAGTCACCTGGCGGCTCCACCACCAAGGCTCTGCCCGCGCCCGATCAGGACATAACGTACCGGCAATGGCGGACGCGGCCGCCCCGGCGCGCGCGCCCATTGCCCCACCAGGCGTGGCAGCGGCAGCGGGAGGGGAGGCTCTGGCACCGGAGCGAGGGACCCGGGCTGGCGGTGGCTCGCCTCCTCGCGAGGGCGAGGCTAGGAGCGCGGCGGGCGGAGGGGAAGGGGGAGCACGAGGGGTCCGGCGCTGCAGCGGTGGCAGCCGCCGGCAGCATGGTATACCATGGAAAGGGAGGCGCGGCGGAGGTAGTTTGTTTAGATAGTTTTGGGTGGCGCGGGCGCCGGCCTCTCGCTCCCTATCCCAAAAACCGGAGCTGACGCGAATAATGCTCGAGGATGACGACGGGCCGGGGGGCATCTTCTTCGTGAGGTCTCGATGGGCTGCGGTTTGCGTGGGCTGATAGTGTGTGGGTTACGACTTACGACTAGCAGGTGGCAGCCTAGTCGATTGTGTAGAACATTTTTTTTACTATACTACTGTCTTTCAAAAATGGAAAAAAATAAAGATTTTATAGAGTGCATTGACTTTGAAGGTCAATACATTTCACTTGATGCACATCAAGCTCCCACTACCAACACATGTGTACTCATATACCCCAAACAATAAAAACTTAAAAAGTAGTAATGTAAAACATACACTTGTATGTTACTACTAACTAGTTACAGCAAGTTCTAGCCAGAACATGTGGAGACTAGATTTGTAAATGTCTCGTAGAATAAAGTGTCATTTCACTATTTAGATGGATCAACAAGCAACCCATCTTTATCTCTCATATTTTCCATCATCCTTATGCTCTTTGGGTTTCACCAAACTTGTCCTCTTCAAGTCCGATATCACCACTCAGCCTCCTTTTATATAGTCAAGGCGGTTCTATCTCACCTCCTTACTCCCAGAGTGCTCCTCAGTACAATCATATTATCCTCAAGATTATTATCCACGTTAACTCTGAATTCTTTCGCCACCACTTTGAAAACGGCAGATCCGAATATCACCTTTTTGGTCCCACTCACTTGGTAGCATCCCACACTTTTGTCTGGCTCGTTACATGGAGGGCTCTACAAAATCGACATGCTAGTCATATAGGGGTCTTGTAACCGATCAATAACGTTGCTCGTGACAAGGTCAAACTCTCTCTCTCTCTTCTTTACTCTGTCATTCACATTAATTTTTGACGAGTTATCTTGGCTTCGATTCAGACTGAGATCTTGATTTTATTAGGCTTGTTCTTATAATTGCGTTTTTGACGAATAATAAATTTTATAATTAGATCGACATATCTGAGTAACAAATGATTAGTTTTCTTATTTCCCCAAATTTGAAATGTATCCAGCAAAAAAGGAATCATCGAAGGTGAAGCAAATAATTACCGTAGCAGTAGCCCGGAAAGAACACATGCGTACAACAAACTTAAATGTGATCCTACGGTAAATCCTGTTCCGATTCCAAAATTCAAACTTGATTTCAAATTCTGAAATGTCTGAGTAGTAAAACCCGAATTGAAGGAGCAGCTAGATCCAAAACCCAGTCGAAAGCTCCATACCTCTCTGCTCATAAATGCTGTAAGCTTGCTGATTCTAGAATTTATTATAAATAAAAAAAAGGAAAAAAGAAACCCGCATCCCCCACTCGTCCGTGCGTGAGTGCGTGCCACCCGGCCCAATCCCATCCGTCCCCTCGCGCCCCCCCCCCCCCCCCCCCCCCCCCCCCCGCTCCCACACACGAATCCACCCACCCCGCCGCCGCCGCCGCGATGGACGCCGGCGAGGCGTCGGAGCTCCAGGCGCGGCTGGCCGCGGCCGTGCACGCGCTCAACCACGACGCGGACCCCTCGGCGCGCCTCGCCGCCAACCAGTGGCTCCTCGCGCTGCAGCGCTCGCCGCAGGGGTGGGCGGTGGCCACCGCGCTCCTGGCCGCGCCGGACCCGCCCCCGCCCGCCGACCTCCTCTTCTTCGCCGCGCAGATGCTCCGCCGGAAGATCCAGGCCCCCGGCCCCGCGCTCCCCGGGGCCGGCCTGGCGCCGCAGCTGCTCGACGCGCTGCTCCTCGCCGCGCGGCGGTTCTGCGCCGCCCCGGCCCCGCGCCAGCTGCTCACGCAGATCTGCCTGGCCCTCTCCGCGCTCGCGCTCCGCGCTGAGGGCGGCGTCGACGGCCTCTTCGCGCGGTTGCCGCACCTGCCGGCGCCCGCGGTGCTGGAGCTGCTCACCGTGCTCCCCGAGGAGGCCGCGCAGGACCAAGCCGGCGACACGGGGGTCGACGCCGCCGCGCGGTGCCGGTTCACGCGCGAGCTGCTCGCCCACGCGCCCGCGGTGCTCGAGTTCCTCCACTCTCAGTCAGAGAAGGTGCCTGCCAACGACGACGGGGTGCCCCTCCACGAGCGCAACCGCAGAATCCTTCGGTGCCTACTGAGCTGGGTACGTATACGCGCACTGCCCTCTCCTTTGCTCCGTGATCAGCAGCGTTCTGCTCTAGCTCGCTCGACTGCTGACATAAAACCAATGGCATAGGTCCGCGTGGGATGCTTCTCGGAGACGCCGGCCACCACGCTTGCCACACACCCACTTCTCACGTTCGCGCTCAACTCGCTGCAGGTGCCAAAAATGCAGCCTCCGCTTCCTTATAAGCAATGAAAAGTGTACTTTGAGGAATTACTTGTGCACTCAGCTGCTCACACGCTGTTTTGTTGCTTTGTGGCTAATGAAGGTGCCCTTCTCGTTTGATGTGGCCATAGAGGTTATGACTGAGCTTGTTAGCCAGCACCAAGTAAGTTCAATTCTTCTGCATTCTGATTCGTGCTACTTTGTTGCTTACTGCGTTGGTCCAATCAAATCATCTAGTAACATCTACTGTTCAGTTTTGTATGAAGTAGTAGTTGAGCTGTATTTTGTTACCCAAAATGGTTTATTTCTAGAACTTCTTTGAACTTACATTCTGCAATGTTCAGAGCTTCAGTTAGACAGTGAGGTCTACTCGCCTTAGATATTTATGTGACGTGAAGATTAATACAGGAAGTGTTGCTATGAGTAAATTCCTGTTCTCTATCTTCTTTCTATACGCAGAGGGGGCATACCCTGTTTCAAATTTCACAAAATAGAACCCAAGCAGTCACAGGTCCAGGTCTTAGAATTATACATTCCAGAGTATATGTAGGAATAGGAACAAGTACACGCTGGCCTAGCTCAAATGCATATAAATCATCTACTGAATAACTAGGAAAACTGCAATGAGAATTAAAGTACATAGCTCATTGACCATGTCCTTGGTCAAACTTTGGCAGTATAATTGTCCCACGAATTCCTCTGGCAGTCATTGTCTCCTTAAGCGCTACCCAAACTTTAGTGTTTCGTTTATCTTCTGCCCTGGGTGTCCAACACAAAAATCCATCCTCACTGTTACTGGTCATGAGTCTTGGCACATCAAGCTGCATCACTTCAAAGTTTGAGTAGTTTTCCTCCGAATCATCTGCATATATATTGTTATTTCATTATTCTTTGACAATATGCGATAAATCTTCTCTATATAAAGCTCTGATCTTGGATATGCCAATATATATGAGTTTTATTTCTTTCCCATTCATTGATTAATGCAATTTGGTGGAATGAGAAACTTTAGTGCTATGATATGAAGTACACATTTCTCTTTCTTATTCCACTGTTTGATGATATGTATTGAATTGACCTGTTTAGGGGTCATCTTCTTTATCATGCGATGATAAGTACCATAAATAGAATCCTTAACAGGCAACAGCTTCTGTTTCCATTTTTTTCCCCTTGATTTTTTTGGGTATCCTAACAACTACAAGCTGTTTTCAACTTATAATAAAGTTTTTGATTCATGTTGCTGTCTGGTCGCAGGAGTTACCTGAGGCCTTTCTAAGTAAGATGCCTTATATAAGGGAAGTTCTTCTCCTACCGGCTCTAGCCAACAGAAGTGAGAAGATCATTGCTGGTCTTGCTTGTTTGATGTGTGAAGTTGGCCAAGCAGTAAGATTTGTTTCATTATACTTTAGTATGATGTCTTTCAGTATCTAAATTATAAGAAAAATCCTAATACGTCAAGAGTGTGTTCGAATGGATATCTGACTTTTCGTAGAGTTAGTGGAAAGTGATAACTAATAATTGACTGTTTCAAGGTAGTAGAGGAAAAGACTAACTAAAACACACTAATGCAATGTTCTAGTGCTCTGTTATCTCTAATGCTCCTAGAATTAGCACAAGGGCTGAAAGTGACGAGTTCTAATATGAAATGACGTATCACCTTTTAACGCATTTTTCTTTTCCTCGTGAGCTTGAATCTGGTGAACACAACCTGATAGCTGTTTAACTTTCTTAGGCACCTGCTTTGGTTGCAGAAGGGGGTAGCCAAGCACTTGCTCTCGCCGATGCACTTTTGAGGTCAATTTATTGCACTGTTTATGTGGTACTTTTCCTTGAGTTTTAATGTTTACTTTGAAGGCTTTCAAATAATGTCATACTGGAGTTCATTTCATTTTACCATTTTGCTGAAGTGCTCTTCCTCCTTTGCAGATGTGTTGCTTTTACTAGTGAAGATTGGGAAATTGCAGATTCAACCTTGCAATTTTGGTAATGACGCTTTCCTTTCCCCCCTTCATTTTCATGCATGACAATGCCCTCCTTTACAATATTAAATAACAATTAGCTGATGCTCTCTGGGAGCAAATTGTGCTCTTCTTTTCTTGGTTTGTATGGAGGTGTTGTTGGTCTTTTGTCTGTGCGTACTAATGTAGGATGGGGTGGATTGGTGACTGGTTACCATCTCCTACGTTGTTGTTGGGGTCTAGTATAGGCCTAGGTTTGGCACAGGGATTTGATCTTCAACTGGAGTTCTGACAAACTTCTCGAAAGCTGTGTTTCCTTACTAGTTTGTGGCCCATATTACTTAAAAGCTGTGTCTGACAGCTTTGTTGACCATTTCAACTTTTCTCATGTGATATTTCACTAATCTCAACTCCATTGTGGTTAACACCTGTATAATATTTGCTATGACTATTATTGATATAAGGCGCATGTAAGTGTGTAAATTGGAACATCTTCCCAATATTATTCTACTGAAATGAAGTTGAATTCTTGCATGTTTGGGATATAACTAATTGTATTTTTATGTTGAAACTCTGCAGGTGCAGTTTGGCACATTTTATTCTTGGTACTGATGTAAAGACAGCCAAAAGAAATGCATCGCAAGAGTTGTTTTTGCCTGTGTTTTCATCACTGCTGGACGCTCTTTTATTTCGTGCTCAGGTTTGTCTGTTTTACTTTAACTTTATGTTTTGCTCATTTTATGTGCGTAGCTATCGTCATCCAAATGGCCTGACTCTCCTGGGTATTTGATTAAGACATAATACTAGTATTATTGCATATTAATCTGATCTCTCATAAGTTGCATATTTAACTTATTTTTCATAATCAAGTAGGCATCTGAAGCTCATTATCTTACAAATGTACCCTTTGGTTTATATCATACTTCATGTATTGTATTTCCTTTCATTTTACTAAATCAGCAATTGCACATTGTCCTTTTTCTTGTATATCTAATTGTAAGAACAGGATTTTTGAACCCTCTTATGCCTTGACATTCTGCCCATTTATAGATTGACACTGATGAGCATCACACTGATGGAGCACCTTGCATACCTGATGGACTAGCACAGTTCAGAATGAATTTGGAGGAGCTCCTAGTTGATATTTGTTTGCTTCTAGGTGCCCCTGCATATATAAACAAGGTATGTGGTGTTTGCTCAAAGATTGCCTATGACCCATTGCTAGCACACATCTGATTACATGTTTATGGTTTAACAAATGTTCTAACATGCTTCTTTCCCTTTGAACTCTATTAAGGATAAGCATGGTGTAAGAACACTAATAGCAATTTTGTGTATGTATCCAAGAAATGGCCATTGTTTACAAAAAGTGCGCAGTCCTTTTCATGGTAGATTTCAGGAATAACTGACATAGCAAATGTGAGCTAAAAAGGAAAAAAAGTTGCATGACTTAATATTTTTAAGAATGAAGAGAGACTTGGTTGCTAAAGATAATCTATTCAGGTCAGTTGCTAAAAAACCTTGACACCTTTATGCCCATTATGTATTTTATTTATGTTTGATTTTGTTATGTCATGGTCATGAAGTACAGCTCTTATTATTGATAACTGATATCATTTTAAACATTTCATGTCAACAATTAATTTGACATTTTTCTTCTGCACATTCAATGAGGCTATTGTGCTTAAAACTATGTGTTCTACTTGTATGTTGTATTATATTCAGCTCTTTTCTCGTGGATGGGACTTCTCAAGCCAATCAGTTCCTTGGAAGGAGGTGGAAGTTAGGATGTATGCACTTAGCATGGTAAGTTTATACCACTTGGTAAAAATTGCTAATTACTGTCATAAGATGCAAATAACATTTGAATCTCACGGCTGATACTAAGTTTATTGCTGTTTATGTGCTTATTCTCAGAATTCTGTATCTGATCACTTCCTGCTAGACCTTCTTTTAGATTGTTTGATATTATTTCCATCTCTGAAAGAAGCTTATATCACTTAACATCAAGCTGGCACTTCAAACTTTTGTGGGAACTTGTTGCATTCAGAGGGTTCAATGGATTGTGTAATATCAATTTAAATGGGCCATAAGTCTTGATATAATCCGTCCTATAATTGTTTTGGAACCAATCAAGAGGATGGTTTCCTACTTTTGGAGTGAATGACGTTAGGTGTGTTTTGCATGCTACAATTCTGTAACATTCATGTTCTGAAAGTTCTAACTCCTTCCCTCCCTCATTTTGCTATTGCTTAGACATGGGCATATCTTTGTATGTTTGGATACAAATCATATAAGCATGCCAGGGAGAGCGTGTTTGATCTATATGCACAAAAACTGTTGAATTTCAGGTTGCTGACACAATTTTACAAGATGAAAGCCCATTTGATTTTTCGATGATAATGCATTTTGTGAACATTCTGTCCAGCAGAACTCCAGTTGAACTGAATGGAAGTCTGTTCATGGTAGGACATCCTCAATATGCTTCCAGAGTTTTTTTTAGTTATCTATCAGATTTTTCTTTATTTTTAATTTGTGAAGCTAATTTTTTTCTGTATTTCCCTAAATGTCAAGGTATACAAATCTTTTGGTGATGTAATTGGTTCTTACTCAAAGTGGCTATCGTCTTCTCAATGTAACATTAAACCCTTACTGTAAGTATTTTGAATGTTTATGGAGTTTAAAGATTCTATTTATTCAGTATGGCTGTTTAATATGTTTTTTTTATCATTATGTTCAGCCTATTTTGCGCATCAGGAATTTCAAAATCTGTATCATCAAATGCTTGCTCCTTAGCCTTGCGCAAACTTTGTGAGGATGCTTCTTCATTCATCCACGAACCTCAGAATCTTGAAATTCTTTTCTGGATTAGTGAGGTAACACACTCTCTCTTCTACTTTACCAAATTCATTTGACCATGATATTCTAGATGGTAGCGGTCATAACTAAAGAGAATATATGATGGCACTTTACCTATATCAAATTATATTCTGACATGTCAACTTAGTATTAAAAAGATTGCTGAAAATATTTTCATTGATTCTACCGTCATGTATCCTTCCTTTCTAAGACATGATCATAGGGAACATTGTTACTTAGGTATGAACTAGTAGGCTGCAGGAGAATTCTCTTGGGGCTGTTTGGGTTTCTTTTCTTTTGCAGAGGATACAAATATACTGTGTACATGACTGGACATGGTAAACTAAATAAATATCATCAAAAACATGTTTATCTAGAAAGGAAGCTGGTTTTGATTTTGCTATGCTCGCTATAGGATAAACTATTTGCATTAGTTACTTCTTTGGCTGCTGATGTCATAACTCATAGGTGCTCATACTTAATGTTTAGCTCTTTCAAGTATACCTTGATAACTCTTCTTTTCGGCATTGTATGCAATGTAATATTTAAAAACAGTGTTCTTATAGGGCATGGATAAAGGGAACCTGCGGCTAGAGGATGAGGAAGAGATAATTAGTGCAATTACGCATGCTTTAAGTTCTGTTCATGACAAAGAGTTGAGGAAAAGTTTGCTGGCCAGGTTACTTTGTTCCAGCTACTCAGCAGTGGAAAAGATTGTATGCTCTCTTTACCTAGTGTAGCTGCTCTTCCAAAATCCATATGTGAACTGTTATTGACTGACATCATCTGCAATTTTTTCCTTCCATTGCCCAGATTGACATAGACAGAGATAACTCACTAAGGCAGAATCCAGCTACTTATACACAATCCTTAGACCTTGCTGTCCGTGGTCTTTACAGGTACATCAATAGTTTTTGCATTCTTTCATGTGGGTTGTGTGCGCTGTACTTCTTTTATCTCTTCTTAACTCAATGATAGGCAGCTGTCCTGTGTACTCAAGAAAAAAGTTTGATGTTTCTTTTTCTTCGAGGATTGCTTGACATGCTATTAGCAATCGATGGGATTTTTCATGTCTCACCGTCATGCCAATATCTTACAACTAGTTTGTTCTATTCTTCCTTTTCTTTTGTGTGCCTAAGGCATATCAATAAATAGTCTGCTATTACATTTTGGCTATTCACATGTTGGTCAAGATACTGGAAGTTTGATGTTATCTACAATATAAGAAATTATATCTTTTACAGGATGAGTGCTCTGTTTGGTCATTTATCTACACCAATTACATCTGGCCTGGTTGACGATGATATAATTTTAGTTCTTCTTGGAATATTTTGGCCACTCCTTGAAAAGCTTTTCCGATCTTCTCATATGGAGAATGTTAGTTTATCTGAAGCTGTATGTCGTTCTCTTTCTTCAGCTATACATATTTGTGGTAAGTTAAATGGATTTCTAAACTGAGAAATTTGAAGCTGTAGCAAATGCATCAGTTATCTGATTTGGCATCTGTATTTTACAGGACAGCACTTTCATGTCTTGTTACCCAAAGTTCTGGAGTGCTTATCTACAAATTTCTTGCGGTTTCAAAGGCATGACTGCTTCTTGAGAACATGTAAGAAGCTATACTCTTATGCACAACTAAATTTTGCTTGCCAAAATTCAATTCAAAATAAAATGTTCTCTATACTTCGTCATAAATAAGGTTAATACTTGATAATGATGTGATCAAGAGGTTTGGCTGCTGCTGTTATTTTAAACATGTGCAAATACATAAGAGCTTATCTTGCATTAAACTCATTTATATCTCTTAGTTAGAGCATTTGAGAACACCTAACTGCCTTAGCTATGCACTTTTGATATCTCTTAGTTAGAGCATTTGGGAACACTTAACTGCCTTAGCTATGCACTGTTGATATACTTCGGTACCACATATTGTTTTCTGAACTAGCTCATATAATCATAGTTATACATATTCTGATATCCATGGAACAATTCTATATACTATACGTCATCTTGTTTCAATTAAATTGTGGACTCTACTTGACCTCATTCAAATTTTCAGCCGCCAACGTTATTGAAGAATTTGGTCACAAGGAAGAATTTGGGGCTTTATGTGTTAGGACTTTTGAAACACTTAGCTCTGCGTCATCAATATTGACTCTTAATTCTTCTTATACGTGTGATCAAGAACCTGATCTAGTTGAAGCCTATACCTACTTTACATCTATGTTTATCCGCTGCTGTCCAAAGGTTCTTACTTTTTCTCATGTTCAATATCTATATTTGTAAAGTATTTGAGCTCAGTACCTTGGCATGATATGGATTGGCATATTTGTGTATTCTCATGTTCTTTGTTGAATGCATAAATAATCAGGAAGCCCTTATTGCATCTAGCTCACTGCTTGAGCTATCGTTTCAAAAGGCAGCTGTATGCTCTACAGCAATGCACCGAGGAGCAGCACTTGCAGCAATGTCATATATGTCATGTGAGTGCTATTTGTTCACTTTTATGTATTGTTCTCTGCATTAACTGCATGTGTTTCTATTCACCTCATTCTTTGAATACATACAATGGGTAAACTTTTATCTGGAAAAGATGGAATTGAAGTGAAAACATATGTCAGAAAAAATATGAGCTCCTAAAACCCATTGGCCTGCTTGACTTACATCTATGATATTTTTCTTTACCTGATAAGATGGATCTTAATACACAACAAAATACTCACACTGGTCTTTTCTGAATGGCATTTTTCACTTGTGCATGCTTACTAAAGAGAGTATAATATAACTGTATGTGCCTATGATATTTCTCTCTTTTAATCTTGCTACCGATTAAAGTCATTTGTCTTGGAAGTTGAGCGAACAAACAGATTGGGCCTTGTAGTCTTGCACAGCTTTAGCGTCAACTAGTTAAAGTAGGTGCCATTCAAAGGAGAACCATTTTCTTACTTTCTACTTTTAAGCATCATTAACAGACGAACACTATATAGAAGGGAGTTAGTGTTTTCACTGCAGATGCATGGATGTAATTTCAGCTAGTTTCTGGATAACAAAAGGCAGTTTGTGTGGCAAAACCTTGCATCAGTTCGTTAGGCTCGGTGAGTTCTGTATGGAATTATGACCGTTTAAAGGGCTTCCTAAGTGTTTATTTTATTAATTTTTTTTTTTTTTGGGGGGGGGGGGGTGTTAAAGTCTATCTGTCCTTGCTGACCATTTTATGCTAATATTAGGTGACCATTGTCATACAGATACCTTATATACTACTACCTCCATTCCAAATTATAGGTCGTTTTAGCTTTTCTAGATACATGGCATTTGCTTTGCACCTGTCTAGATACATAGGAAATACTATGTGTCTAGAAAAGCCAACACGACCTATAATTTGGAACGGAGGGAGTATAACCTACCACCGCGTCATTCATCAGCTCAAGCTATTGCACTTAACCCCTGTTGTTGCATTCACATGATCATTTCCAACTAAATAATGCCAAAGTTACATGCTATCTGCAGGTTTTCTTGAGGTTGTTCTTGCTGCTGTGCTAGAATCTCCAGAGTGCATCCCTAATGGATCACCTGGTGTGGCCCTAATTCAAATCTTGGCTCGCTGTGGTGAAGGTCTATTGTCTAATGTACTTTATGCTCTACTTGGTGTATCAGCCTTGTCAAGGGTGGGTGCAATTTGAAGAACAATTTCATAGTACTTGTTACTATTGGTTTGCATATGTTTTTTCGGGATACTCAACACTGTTATGTGAGACATCTGAACTAAGCTAGTGCATTGTACCTGTGTATGTAAGCCTTTTAGTAAGCTCTTGATCTCATCTGAGTTTTGCTAGCATACCAATGGTGATGGTACTATTTTATACAGTTGCACCAAGTTTGCTCTTGTTGACTTATTTGTTCTATTTATGGGGTAAATTATTTGACTAAATAGATCTCACAGAATATTCACACCACTGTTTCCATGCAGGTGCATAAATCTGCCACAATATTGCAACAACTGGCGGCATTGTGCAGTTTCTGTGAAAGAACAACATGGAAGGCTGTTCTTAATTGGAGTTCTCTTTGTGGGTGGCTACAATCAACGGTATTCTTTTTGCCACTGCTTTAATTGTGATTGTTCCGGTCCGAGACACTCAAAGAAGGCCAATATATTCTTTTTTTTGTCTTTATTTAAGCTCTCAACTATGTTTTGAGTTTGCAATTATCGACCTGAGGTTTCTAAATCCACCATTTAACTTTCAGAAGCATGAGATGTGTTATCATGTACAAGCAAATTGATTAAAGGAGTAGCAATGCTTTGATGGTCATATTCTTAGTAACTGTCTGGCATAACTTCTTCTGTTATTGAACTTGAAACATGGAAGCTGTACTAAAAACATATATTGAAAATCATTGAGACATACCCTTCATTTGATTGCATGAAAATCCTATGCCAGATCTGGATTCGCAGATGTAGAGAGATTTGGCAGTTATTCATTCTCCTATCCAACATCTATCCTCCAAAGTTACTGTCTTGTATTGTCTGACTTGTTTCCAATCTTGTTTAGGTGAAATCATTGCCCTCAGAGTATCTAAAGCAAGGGGAAGCTGAAATGATAATTCCATTGTGGCTGAAGGTGCTCGAGGATGCAGGTTCTGACTATCTTCACAGTAGGACTGGTGATAATATCAGAAACCATCAAGGATACATGCAAGGGAAGGGTGGTAGAACACTTAAACGCATAATCAGGGATTTTGCCGAAAGCCATCGAAATGCCCCAACCCCCGTCCTTCATAATATGCGGATGGAACTGAATTCATCAGTCCTGATGGTGGAGGACGTGGTTTGTGTTGATCCTCGGGTTTGACATCCATATGCAAATCTTTAAGCAGGGAATGGGCTACTTGTTCCAATGACCTGGCTGGGACTTCGTAGTTTTGTCTTCCTTTGTATAGCAAGTCACCTGTGGGCAAAAGGTGGAGCAAGTTGTCAAACCAGGCTACTCTGAACGAACCGGGAGCCCCATGGACCTATATGTTTAATGGCCCTTCTCAAGGTTGGAATTTACATGCCACGGTCCAAAGTTGTGTTTCTCCATGGTCCATGAAGGGCATGTCGGAACATTTTGGTATACTGGATACAGAGAGGCGGAGAGGTGAATGCCTTACCTGTATATATCATCATTCTTTCGCAATTAGTGCGATGTACAAAACATTCTTCTTTGTTCATACTCATCTTTTGAGCTTACATGGGTTTGGTGGCATTTGATACGATTGTTATCATGCCAAGTTAACTTTGAATGTATGTATATATTTATTACTTCATCGGCGACGGCCCTGCGACTTAAAATTGCACTCACTGGCCTTGAGGGTCATTTATTCCCCCGGTCCTTCCAGGACGAAAGGTACTAGGATGAGTTGCGCGCTTCCCTGCGCCCGTGAAGGGATGACTTCGCTGCGCCTGTGAAGGGATGACGCGCGAATTATAGTGGAACACTAGTACATATGGATTCAGCTAAAGTAATACTAAATGCACTCGTTTTATGAATGATGTCCACAAGTAAAATTGAAAAAGGAAAGAAATGTTGAAAAAGAAAATATCAAGAAATACAATATTCATGCTGACAGTTAGAGATGCCGGTATGTCCTCTTTGTGCAGATTAATGCCCCTAATACTGGGCAATCAGATAGCAAAGCGGAAGGAGCCTACAATGAGCTCTTGTTTTGACGAGCAACAAATCAAAACCATGTAACATAAAAGACGGAGAGGAAGGTCTACTAACAGCAAGATCGAGTACGTAGTATTTAGTATGCACGGTTAGAGGCAGCTATATCCGGTGACAATAGCTCCACTGGTGGTCGCTGCTCCGCCTGGAGACACGCGTGGGCCATCACTTTGACATCCATCTCATTCTCAGGCAGTAAGCAGGCTGAGTGTTGAGGTGGAGAAAATAGAAGAGGAAAGAGGGAAGAAACATGCTGTAATCTTACAACCGATTTCAACACAAGAACTTTGTGAGATATAAAAATGGATCACGTATTAATGATGAAAAGCTAACCATTGTACAAAGCTAACCTGTACAAATAAGCTGAGAGAGTTAGACTGTCAGCAACCGGCTGTATTATTAATCTTCTTAGAAGCTTTTTCATGGCTAGGACAGGGCGTGGCTGTGGACATGGGGAGAGAGGCTTACACGAGCGGCACTAGGGAGGTGGCCGTGGGAGGCCGGAGGCCGGAGGCGGAGCAGCGTGACACCGGCCATGCGAATTGAGTGTCTGGGAGGAGGAGACGGAGAATGCGAGGAGCCCGTGCGATTTTTTTTTACCCTCCTTTCTTACCTGTGTGGGTTGGACGGGTGGCACGCAGGGCGTCGGCCAAAATCTTAGCGGGACACGGAGGACGCGTGTACTCTTTAATTGGCTCACGCGCGCGCCACAGAGGCGAGCACCGGCACGCCGAAACACACACCCGCGTACAACGTCGCGCGGACTCAATCGGGAACGATCCACGCGGCACGCAGCTATTAGTCAAAAAGCGGTAGCAGTAAATGGATGGCCTGGGAGGCCGCGGTTTTCTTCGGCGATAAGAGGTTACTTATAGGAGTATCTCGAGATATCTTGAGTAGATTACTCATCTCTCTCTTCAATATTAAAAAATTATCTTTTTAATAATAGAAGGTGTTCTAATAGATTAGAAATTACACGATAAATACCAAAATATCTTTGGTGATCGTCAAAACATACTTTCCTCTTGCTCAAATGTGGGGGACTCCTCCCTCTATTCTATCCATTTAGTAATCTGCTACAACACTGCTTGCTAAAAAAACAAAAGATGTTATTGATGATAGAGAGAAAATATATAGAGATAAGTAATCTGCTGAAGATGCTTAGGAGGCGCAGTCCAAGATGACAACCATACATTTTCTTTAAAGAAAATGGATGCGGCCTAAATGCACGTTGTATGGCGTCGACCTAGTCTGGTCATGTCTGTAAAGCACATTATCGATCATATCAAGTGCAGTTTATAAAATTATCAGCAGAACTTTTAATTTGCACCTTTGGAGTTTGGACCTAAGTAGCCTAGGCAACAAAGGCAAGCACACACCTTGAAAAGCACAGGCTTTGGCTAGATTATGCTCCCACATGTGGCTTTAACCTAGCTAGGAAGCCACTGCCCACTGCTAGGTTTCACATGCAAAGATCAGTAAGGAGAAGGCGAGAAGCATGTTCGGCGCTTCCTTTCTTAAAGTTGTCAAACAATTGCTTAATTTCAAGAGCTTTTTTAGGTATTATGAAAAGTACCATGCAAATAGCTACAGCTTATAACGGTCTATTTGTAATGCAGAATTCCAGGAACGTAGGAATAGAACACCCTAACCTCTGTATCCTATGGAATAAAGAAACATAAGAGGTTGCAAGAATAGTTTTGGATGGAATACATGAGAGAGAGAGGGGGAGAGAGAGAGAGAGAGAGAGTGAGTGAGAGAGAGCGAGGGTTTTACTGATGTTATAGGCTTTCTATGAGGTTTTATCTCTTGGTAGAGTTTTCTACAGAATCCCTATGAAACAAGCCATTTCATCGTCTCATCCGAATGTCATAAGATTTGTGTCCTTTGTTCCAAAGGGTTTCGTGGAAAAAAATTTCTTGTAGATTCTCATCCTCCAAATTCCTCTACTTTGTTCCCAAAAGTACTAAAAAAGAAGATTCCTCATGATAAATTTTGCACCTCATTGGAAAAAGGAGGCATATATCATTAGTAAACAATATAGACTATAAAAATCTTTGAATTTTTAATTCAAAATATATTTACTTATTCCAAGTCTAACATCGGTAAAACTTCTTTAGTTTTGACCGTGGATGTGTAAAATGTCATAGAAATCATTGAGAACATCAAACTGGTGTTGTTGTTAGGTGTATCACGAAGTATATTTTCTTAATACATAATTGTGGTATTTGAAATGATATACTTTACAGAGAACGCTATTGACTGTATTTCAGTGTCGTCCTAAATGATTTTTATTTTGCGGATCAGTGGGAATTGAGAAGAAGAAGGTAGGGCTTGGAAAAGACAGAAATCCTTTTTCCCGAATTTCCCTGGCTTTCAGGCTAATCACACTCCAATCGCTGTCACATTTCATCTCCATCCCGTTCTTTATTCAAAATTTTGACAATTTCTAACTCTTTAACTATATCCACAATGACCCAAAGTTAAACAACAAAGAGATGTCCTGTAATCCCTCCTGATCCGGGGTTAACCTGACAAGCTCTCCAAGGAATGGGAACATTGGGACGACGTGCATGTGAAGGCACTTGTGCCCCTCTCACCGGTTGCCTATACGTGCATCTACCTATCAGCCTGTGCAATCCAAGTGTTCTTGTCAGCTTCCACACAATCGATCAGTGCATACATGATACATCTACAGCTAGAAGCAGATAGGTTTCAGTAACACCGGCCGATCGAATTGGTCCAATCCACCACATGTGGGTGGTGGACATGCACAAGGCGCTCGACGTCGCTGATCTGCCGGCGACGGTGGACAAATGGCCGCGGCACTCCATCTTCCGCGTGCCGCCGCGCTTCCGGGCCGTCCACGGCGGCGTCTACAAGCCGCAGACGGTGGCGCTCGGCCCCTTCCACCACGGCGACCCGGACCTCGCCCCCATGGAGCCGCAAAAGCGCAGGGCCGTCGCGCACCTGCTCCGGCGCGCCGGCAGGGCGCTGGGCGAGCTCGCCGCGGCCGTGGAGATGATGGTCGCCGATGGCTGCTTCCTGCTGGAGGTGATGCGGCGGCGCTCCGACGACTACGCGTTATGCAACCCCGTCTTCAGCCGGCACGCCGCCGGGCACATCGCGCCGTTCGTGCAGCGCGACATGCTCATGATCGAGAACCAGCTGCCGCTGCTCTGCTGCACACGATCGCCGACGTCGAGGGTGGAGGAGCTTCGTTTAGTGCTCGCTGCGCACAAGCATCGTCGTCTATCGATGCCGTGCCACGATCACGATGGACACTACTAACAAAGCTTTGCGCGTTCCATGCCATGCCATGGCCTTGCTGGACAGAGCGAGTCTTACATCAACCGGGAGGTCCTCAAGTTCCTGGGCGTGGACTATGCAGGCCGCGCCGCCGGGTCGGGTCCGGGGCTGACTGGACTCCACCCTCTCGACCTCTACCGCCGGAGCCTCCTCAGCAACCTCCATCACCACAAGAGGCAAGCGCCGTACCCCAGCAGCAGCGTCGGCGTGGCTGCCCGCGCCGCGCCGCGCTCGGCGCAGAGGCTCTGTTGGATTTAATCTTGTTTCCAGTAACTCTTAGCATATATAAGGAAAGTATACTAGTATTTGCATGTATGGACGTAGAAAGGTAGAAAACATAGTTGGTTTTTTGTTTGGCAGGTGCCATATACGAGCGCAGCGCGTATACGAGGAGGTCTACGAGCTTGCGGAAAGTGGCAGCCAATTGAGTCTGAGTAGGAGAGTCTTCGCTTATTTGGTAAGTACACGTGCAAGAGCATGGAGTCCGAATACGAGTCGGTAGCTCATAGCTCTGGCTGGTTATGTACTCAGAACTATATAAGCAAGAGTATGTAATAGGATTTTGCAACGTAAGAAAAAAGGCTAAGCTGTCGCGGTCTCGGAAATCTTTGTGTTATTGTGTTTCTCGTGTTCGTGTGTGTTAGATCCTGGTGAAAAGCCAACAATGATATTAAAGTCGAAGGTCGGAAAATCTGGAATACGGGGTCACATGGTGACGGGGGAACCCGTGAATGTCTCCAGAAGGTCGCACGGGTTGTGTGTGGCTAGAGAGTTGGACTCGGCGTCTGATAGAACGTCTTCTGGAAGATCACATGATTTGCTTGTATGGAAGAGTTGGACCCAATGCGTGACGGGGGAGATTGTTAGATTTAATCCCACATCGAAAATTGATGGTGAGCACAACATATAAAGTGGGGGCAGCCCTCACCCAGTTTTTTGAGTTGAGTTAGACTCGAGACGTTGGTTGTTGTGGGCTTCGATAGATCTAGATGGTAGAGCGCCGACTTGTAGGTATATCGGGTCAGGCCGAATTCCGTTGTGCATTCTGACATGCTCTTGGAGGCGGGCGTCCGGTTCCGCCCCAGCTCCGGCTTCGTCGTTCGAGGCGCTGCTCGGCGCCACGGGCAACGACGTGACGGCGTTCGTGCTGTTCATGAGGGATATGGCCGACTCCCCGGGTGACGTGGCGCTGCTGGCCAGGGAAGGGATCCTCTGGCACGACCTCGCCGGCGGCGAGCCTGTTCAACGGCCTGACCCAAGGACGTGGCCAAGACCGGGGAGAGCAGGCTGTGCGCCGTCGCCTGGGCGACCGTCGCGCTCACCGTCTCCATCTTCTTTCTCATCGCCGATGTCATGCAGATCGCGTAAGACGTCATGAGTTCAAATAGCGGTACCCTGCCTCAAATAGCTATAGCGGACTATAGCGGAAGACTTAGAATCTTGTGCACAGTGGTCATAAAGCATGAGGCCATAGCCAGCCCACGGCACAGGATTTTGGCTCGGCCCAAGCCTGGCACAGCCCGGTTATCATCGTGCCTGTGCTGGACTGACCCGTGGCGCGGCACGTAGTGCCAGCCTGGCCTGGCAACACTTCATAAATATTGGAAATCCCACCATCTACCCTAATTTTCTACCCTCACCCCCTCCTCATGCTCCAGCCCCACCCTCTCCCTCCAAGCCGCCCCCACCCCGCCCATCCATCCCTCTCACTGTGAGCTGCCCTTGCCCCATGGCCACCCGCCCTTTCACTCCTCTCCCTCCACGCAGCCCCCGCTCCATGGCTAATTGCCCCTCCCTACATGGATTTAATTCTATTGGCCGCCACTCCCCTGAGTCCCGCAGCCCTACTACCGGATTCGGTGTCTTACTCGTTCATGTGGCAGCGGCGAGGTAGCTTGTAGACCTGGTGCTCGTGAAGAACAACAAACTCTCATCTCTTGATCTATTGGAATGATGGTTGCTTGGTTATGTAATATTTTCGTTGGTCTGTGAACAATGTTGTACTTGTGTTATGAACTGTGTACAATGAGGCCGTGCCGGCATGGCACAGATAAATCCCCGTCTAGTAGGTTTGCGCTGCTGGGCTTTCATAGGCTGTTGGACTAGGCTTCTATAGGTTGTGCGATTTATATAGTTTCTATCACACGAAAGGTGGATAGGAAACCCCCCCTCTCCCTTCCCTCTCCCCGCGGTGATGCTTCATGGATAAGCGAGACATGAATTAAAATGTGCCATGTCTTTTGCTCTTGTCTTCTCTGTATTCAGTGTGGTTAACTCATAACTTCACCTAGTCTCTCAGTTCTCCGTTCCCAAGTCTCCTGCTTTGGCCTAGAACCTCTAGCCATTGACCATCACCTTGACTCAATTTGTCATCATATTATAAAACAATTAAGATACATGCATGTTGTTCTCAACATCTCCAATCCAATATTTAACAATATATATCTAGTTCCTCTACGAGTGGTGAATATAGAATTTCAAGCTAAGGTGGTCCAATGAAATAATTTTTTTAAAATATTTAGGGAATAGATCAATTTAATCTTATAAAGTTTTAATTTCTCACTTTTTACCTTCTCAATTTGAATATCAATTTTTATAGACAACAAAAATAATTAGTAACAACAACTTCAAAGATATTGCCTACAATAAAATTAAAGGTGTTACCTGCAATAAAATCAAGAGGGTTGAGGTTGTTGGGCCGAATCTTAGGGTGGGCCGGGTGGGCCACCCCCTAGATCCGCCCCTAAATCGCATATGGTTCGTCCTCAAATAATCATAGTTCCTCAAACATAATAAGGTACAGCCGGTAAACCAGTGAATCACTCATCACAGATATGTGAACTATGGCAAATCTCATCATATGGTTCCTCAAATAAGAAGTACGCAAATATCACCTCGTCTTGGGATGAGACTCGCCTGCAGTAGCGGCTCTTGCAATTAATTAAGTCACTAACTTGTGGGTCTCGTCTTGTAATCCTGATGGCTGGAAAGTACACCTACACTTCTGTCGCATTGTCACCTTCACTGAAATTCCCGTTTGCTTCTTGGTCAGCACGCTGTCTTCATCACCTCCCATGCTTCTTGTCATGCATGTCTATGCATGGCGAGGGTCACCTTAGGCAGAACTCCCTTCTACTACCAAGATATATAGGGTCTGATTTTAAGCATTTTTGGAATTGGAAGACATGTTTTTATCTGATTTTGTAGATAAGTGCTGGAAACTGATCTATATGACAAAGAGTTAATCATGCACGAGGAACCAAAAATAGACCGACTTTTTGATCACACAAACGACTAGCTCGTGGTAAATGTAAGAAGAGAACAAGCATGTAAACGTGTCATAACTTAGCACATCAATCATTTGAGTGCCAAGGGAAATATCAGATATGGCTGTAAATTAAAACTAACTTTCAAATTCGTGTATTACTAGCAGGCTTCGATTGCAGCATTGTTCGAGAAGCTACATGCAGCTAAGCTTCTCATGGAAGATAGGTATAAAGGTATAGTGGCTATAATAATGTGTTGCACGTTCACAATGTGTACAAGTTTATATATACTTTCTCCATCCTAAATTATTAGTCGTTTTAACTTTTCTAGATTTATAGATTTTACTATACACCTAAACATAAATATATATATATATATATAGATGCATAGTAAAAATTATGTATCTAAAAAAGTTAAAATGACTAATAATTTGAGAGAGATGGAGTAGTACACAACTCAACAGGTAGTGAGGCACATGAATGATTGCATCATGCTCCTTTCGGTAAAGCCTAGATGCCCGTTACAGAGCTTCGACCTGGCTATATGACTGTTAAGCGCATATTATTAGCCATGTGTCCAGGTAGATTATGTAACATTATCCACTAGAACAGTAGAACCTTTGAAACCTTTCTCTTTAATCTAGGCACGGGTAATCTGATACATGTCGTGTACATGCAAAAGAAAACGCATGTGATGCGTGTGCAGCTAGATGCCAAGCTGCCAAGGACTTAAGGCAGCTTGAGGCAGCTAGCTGGTAGCTAGGTTTTTCTGTAGCGAAATCGAGTTGGACAATATGTGGGTGGAATCCATGGAGAAGAAGCTGGACGGCGCCGAGCCGGTGGGGACGAAGGAGAAGTGGAAGCGGCACTCCATCTTCCGCGTGCCGCACCGGTTCAAGGCGGTCCACGGCAACGTGTTCGCGCCGCAGACGGTGGCCCTGGGCCCCTTCCACCACCACGACGCCGCCCTGCGCCCCACGGAGGAGCACAAGCTCAGGGCCGTCCGGCGCCTGCTCCGGCGAGCCGGCGACAGGCCGCTGCGCGAGCTCGCCGCCGCCGTGGGGGACATGGCCGAGGAACTGGAGGACGCGTACGCGGGGCTGGGCGCCGAGTGGCGCGGCGGGAACAGGGGCAGGTTCCTGGAGTTGATGGTCGCGGACGGCTGCTTCCTGCTGGAGGTGATGCGGAGGCAGTTCAAGGACTACGACCCGGATGACCCTGTGTTCGGCGAGCACGCCGGGAAGCACATCGCGGCGTTCGTGCAGCGCGACATGCTCATGATCGAGAACCAGCTGCCGCTGGCCCTGCTCCGGAGGATCGTCGCCGTCGAGAGCTATATCATCCTCGCTGCACATTCCTTCCATATACCGATGCATGCTATTTAATTTAACCTTATTGAACTTGCATGTGGATTGTGATTGCCAGGACGAGCGTTCGATCAACAACCTAGTGGCCGAGTTCCTCTGCGAGGACGGTTGGTGTGCCACCGAGGTAGGTTCGCGACTCGGGCTTCACCCTCTCGACGTCTACCGCCGGAGCCTTCTCCGGCCTTGGCCGTCGCCGTCCAGACAAGAGGGGCAGAGAACCTACTGTTGCTTTCCGACAATAGGTGGAGCAGCAAGGGCCAGTCAGCAGCATTACAGTTCTTGTTGCCTTCCACGACCACGACCTCGCCGGCAGCGACTGGGCCGTGGTCAGGCTGGTCAACCGCCTGAGCAGGGACGTGGCCAAGATCGGCGACAGCGACCTGTGCCGCGTCCGCCGTGAGGTTGAGGACTACTGCAACGGCGACAAGTGGCGCGTCTTCGTCTTCAAGTCGTGGGCCAAGCTCAAGGGCACCTACCTGTCGAGCCCCTGGGCGTTCATCGCCCTCGTCGTCACCATCTGGCTCGTCGGCACCGACATGACCCAGACGCTGTACGCCGTCAAGACCTAGGAGCGTGAATATGGAGGAAACGCCACCAAGAGCCCCTGACCGGTCCTGTGCATTGACGGATCGAGGACGTGCTACAGTGTTGCAAGTTGAAATTGCAGTGATCTTCTTGTCTCTCCTGTTGTGTACCCGTAGAGCGTGTATGTGTATGCGTGCATGTTGTGTCGTCGCTTGTGTCATGTCGCATCATGTAGCTACATACGTCGCTTGTGTTTCCTTTGGAACGTGCTTTGTGTTTATTACAGAGAAGATTCACCCCTGCATAGAAGGGTACGTAAACTTCTATGATTTGGGCAGACGTGATAGTAATCGTATTAGGTATGATGCCATTTTCAGCCATGAATAGAGTTACCGTCGGCATTTCTTCAATTTCAGCTCTATCTGGCACATGCTTGCAAACTTAAAAATATGTTTCATAAACTTCAAAAATTCAAAGAACCGAGGAGCTAGCTACATGTACAGCTCAGCTTCTCACGGGACGGAAGATATAGGTATAAAGGTAGCAGTTATAGAATAGCGACATCCTCAACTTCATATACACCACACGACGCGCGCATTGTCCTTTCGGTAAAGCCTTATCGATTAGCCTCGGCAACAAGGCAAGTACTAAGCCTCCTCGATCTGTCACTGCACACGCCTTTAAGCTTAATTACTGAATGAGGCTTAATGTAACTTATCATGCCCTAACCTTTCTCTTTAACCTAGGCAGGCGTTATCTGATCGATACGTGTCCTATATGCAAAAGATCACGTACGTGATGCACGTGCAGCAAGCTAGATGCCAAGCTGGTACCAGGGACAAACTTTGTCACCGCCGCCGGATCGTTTTCTTTGTCATCTATTTGGCCTACTCACGGCCTAGCTGACATGTACTTGCATGCAGCAGTCTTGTGCATGCAATATAATCGAGTTGGAATCTAGTAGAACACCTTGTCTCTGCTCTCCTTTTAATTTATTTATTTTTGCTGAAATGTTGAAATCATGACCTCAGTAAACTTAATTTAGCAGTATCGAATACTCCGATCCCTCGAGTCTACGATAAATTTTTAACATGTTTTTAAACCATTACAATTTAACCTTCGTACTCGCAGGCTCGCATGCAGCGCTCTTGCGCCGCCCAGAAGGCCAGCGAAACCAAAGCCCCAGTCAGCTCGGGCAAGTTTGCCTCTTCTGATGACCAGATTAAGCCCCTTAATCTCCACCTACCCGAAGGCCACAAAGCTCCTCCGCCCGCTAAATAGGTCGCTCGCATCAGCTAACTGCGCCGGTGACGCCGCCGCCGGCCGGCCGGCCGGCCGGCCTACCTGATCAATTGCAGCCTCCCCCGGTTAGCCGCTTCCGGGACATGTAAGCATGTGGCCTACGCTCAGACACGCGCGCTCTAACCGTTTCCTAGTGCGTCCACGACCACGCTTGCCGTTACGATGGTGCTGAGCAGCGCGGTGGCATCCGAATATGAGATGTCCTTACAGTCACTCACTACCGGAAACACTAAGTTTGCCGAGTGCCCCAGGCACTCGGCGAAGGCCCAAATACACTCGGCAAAGGGTTTGCCGAGTGTAACACTCGGCGAACACTACTCGGCAAACAGCGGGTTTGCCGAGTATCGATCGTCGGGCACTCGGCAAATCCTTTGCCGAGTGCCAGAATACACTCGGCAAAATATAACACTCGGCACAAAGACGATAACGGTCTGTGACGGTAATGGCTGCTTTGCCGAGTGTCAGACGGCCGACACTCGGCAAAAAGAAAATCTTTGCCGAGTGTATTCATATACGGCACTCGGTGAACGTACACGGTTTGCCGAGTGCCTTCCACGTGGCACTCGGCAAAGAGGCCAATCCCGCAAAAATTTTATGACGCCTTTGCCGAGTGTTTTGGCAAAGCACTCGGCAAAGACGTCGACCTAACAGAAAATGGCCTCTTTGCCGAGTGTTAACACTCGGCAAAGTATCTATCCCCCTACTGACAAAACAGAAATTTTACGTATAAAGGACCCCTCTCAAAAAACAACCACAGAAGCACAGGCATATAAATTACACCACAGGTATATAAATTGCACCACAAGCATCACAAGCACACAAATAATATTCACAAGTTCTCGTTGAAACAAGTAATTCACAAACAAGTAATTCACAGGTTTTGCATCAGAAACACCTCTAGTTCACAAGTCACTGAGGAGGATGAGGAGGCTGAGGAGGATGTGCAGGTGGCCACTGCCCCCAAGAAGAATCTGCATTGGCCGCCGCCGATTGATTCTGCACAAAGTTATAGAGATTGCATTAGTCACTTTTTTAGTGTAAGTCTGTAGTGCCTGTAGTTTCTAGTTTAACTCTAGATTGATTCTAAGGTTGAGAGTGACTCACAGGAGTAGCTGCAGGAGGTGGTCGAGGTGACGGGAATAGGTTCGGTGGCATAGTTATATCTGAAATTTATATTGCATTTGTAAGAACTATGAAAAAAAATGCAAAACACAGTAAACAACAAAACATAGTTACACCACTAAGCACCAATTTCTAGTCAAAATTCTAATTTCTACTACATTGCTATAATTTACAATAAAATTCAGCGAGAACTAAAAATTCCAACAAAACCTTTCACCACTAATTTCCATCAAGCTGTTAACTTTACATTTTCTAACCAGTTGCCACACCCGGTTTTAAGAAGAAACCAGATGCATCTCATATGTGCGCCAGGATCAAGTTCACACACATATGATAGACGATATAAGTGTATATCCGAAACAATGTCATAACGAAAGAGAGTGTTAAAGTACTTTATTACATGACCGAAAGTCTTAATCTTAAGCAAACAAATGTACGTCCTTAACTAGCAGCGGAACTTCAACTTCACATGCAGATGACTGGGAGACATACGCCTAGAACTCCTCAAAGTCTTTAGGGAACTCTGAACAATTATCTTGTTCTAAGCAGCATTGGTTTTAATAAAACAAGCGTGAGTACACTTATGGTTGGTACTCAACAAGTGGAGTAAATTATATGACATGCAAGGCCAATTTCAAGGAATAACTGACATGGTTTGATTGCGATAAGCACTTTTAGTTGGTCACATTTTATTTAGCAAGCATTAACTAAGTGTAAGTATATACCATAAACCCTTAAGTAAGTAAAAGAGATAATTAACAACAACATAAATAAAGAACATCAATTTAGATCATCTTCAAGTTCAATTATGGTCCAAGCCGCTCTTAACCGTAAGCACGACTGATATATCAGTTTTCACTCTATAGAGGTTATACACTTTACCCACAACTCGTGTTTCCCTTGATGCCCGGGTTTGCAAGACCCTTAAACACTTCCGAGGTGAGTGGCAGGAATTCACTACGAGGCCTTTACAAAGGGAATAACTTATGATAATCCGCTAAGGTTTCAAGCGACGCATTAACCAGGATCATATCATAACCTCAAGAGGACCGAGCTATACCATGACGACGCAACCCCTCTTGCCCTTTCGGTAAGATTATCATAAGCTAAAGTTTCTAATTAATTAGCCAAGACCAGAGCCATGTAGTATTGTAGTTGCACTGTTTTCCTGGTTGGTTCTCCATATTCCAATTAAAATAATGATCTTATAATTATCACTACAAAGTATTCCAAAACATGAAGTAAAATAAGTGTAGCATTGTTTCCAAATTAACCAACCATAGTCTAAGTATATGAGCAACTAGCATAGCTACAACATAAAGTAAAACAACCCAAGTTTAATCAAGGAAGTACAATAGAAACTAGGCACATCCTTAGTTTGGGATCCATCAAATTATAGACTCATGCATGCATATAAAGTAAATGTGTGTATATTGAGAAATATTGGGACCGAAATATGATCAAGGACCACTTCCCTTCCTCAAGCACTATTGCTGCTCAGGGGCGTCTTCAAAGCCTTGGTCTTGTGGATCCTCGAACTGCGCACCGTCTATCGCATCACACAAGTACATACAAGCAAACAAGTAAAATAAATAAGAAATAGTACACCACACAATGTAAATAGAATAAAATAAGGTTATAAAGCTACTGTACACGTCGCAAGGATCGCGTGAGTGTGAGAATCGATGAAAACAGAGTTAAAACGGAGAAGTTATGGCTAAACCAAGATTCCAGGGGCTTATTCGTAAAAGATTTGAAACTAAAAGGGCTCTGAACGAAGAAACCGAGGGCTAAAATATAAATAAACTTTAAACTCGAGTCTTGGATTGAAAACCGAGGGGTTAGGGATGGCGGGTTGGATTTTGTAAAAGCGCAGTGGTTAAAATAGAAGAGAAAGGATCTTTTTATAAATATTTTGAACTAGACAGGAGCGCTACTTGATTCTAATGAAACTGAGGGTCTCTTTTGCAAACTTTCCTAGGGTTCGACCGATATGAGTTGGATTGACCCGAACTAGATCGGATCTGGGCGGTCTGATCTCGATCGCATGGTTGCGGGCGGCTGAGGCAGCTCGACGGCAGCGTTGGCGCGGTTGGCGGCGGCGCACGGCGGCGGGCTCGCCGGAGAATCGCGTAAGTGCGATTCCGGCCAAGGTTTTGGCTCGGGTTTGGCCTGGGGGGAGATTGAGAGAGCAAGGTGGGGAATGCGCCGGCGGGTGTGTGCGGCGGCGAGGTGGCCCGACGGCGCTCCTGCGACCAATTGGACGCACGAGGAAGCAAGAAAGAGAGGAAGGAGGGGGCCGGCGAGTTGCTCATCGCGTAGAGAAGCTCCGGCGGCGGTTTGTCGTCGAGGAGAGGCGGCGGAACGGCATCGCGGCAGAGCACCCGAGCTTGGCGAAGGCGGTGGCGCGGCTATGGTTGCGGCGAAGGCAAAGGTGGGTGCGGCGCAGGTCGAAGGTAGGTCAAGGGGGGTCCTGGTGGCCCCTTATATAGGGGCAGCCGAGAGTCCTTGGCGTGTGAGCCAATGCGCACGCAGCGGCGTGCGCCGGCCAGACTCGGGCTCGAGTCCGAGCTTGGCTTGAGGTGGGGGATGGACCTGACGGGCAAGGCCCGCCTGGCAGTGAGGGAGAGGGGAGAGAAGGGAGAGAGAGATGCCGGTTGGGCCAGGAAAGAAGCTGGGCCGGGGAAGGAAGGAAGAAAAGGGAGAGGGAGATTTGGGCTGGGCCAAAAGAGAGAAGAGAGGAAGGTAAAAAGAGAAAGGGGTTGAAACAAAAGAGAACAAGCAAATTCATTTGAATTCAAACTGGGGAATTTAAATTCAACTGAAGGCAAACAATAAAACAATGCAATGCGGCATGAAATGCACAAAAAATATGTGACCTTATATTTCTTTTTATGGCTAGGTAATTTATTTATTTCACGATATATTTTCTAAATTCAAAAGAAATTGAATAAAACCCTTATGGATCCTGCAAATAATCTAGCAAAATTTATTTAGGTTCCTAAATTGAAAATTTGGGTGTTACACCAATAAAGATAGAAGAAAAAAAGAAAAATAAACTCACTTTACACTAATGAGCGCACAAAGGGGACGGGCGGTAGTGGTGCGGGAGGAGGGCGACATGGAGGACAAGGAGGGCGGCAACATAGAGGACGAGGACGGTGGCATGAAGGAGGCGGCGGCGCATAGGAGGAGGGCTGGGTGGTGCGAAGGAGGGGCAGCATTCAAATTTTTTTTGGCAGAGTTTCCCTTAGGCATGCGTGAAGATAGCTTCACTCCCGCACAGGGAGGTTTCAGGTTTTTATATATCTAAAAATATTTTGTATTTTGTATTATGAACTAAAAAAATTATTTAAACTACGAAAATAGAAAATTAGTTCAACATTATTGAAACTTGTGCATAACAATTTTTTATGTAGTGTGTTGTAAAAAAATGTGTTCGTTGGATATGAGCAGAACTATAGTTGTAGTTTGTATAAACTTCAAAGTTTCACTTAAATTATATTAAATAGTGAGAGACGTACCCATCTATGAACAATGTATAATCTAATGTTTGTGAAATATTTCAAGTTTTTTATGTCAAGGTTATGCACCTATAAAAGGAATTCATACCAATGTATAGAATTTCTAGATGATGTTTAGAAGTTATTAACATTATTTGCAATGAAGTTGTAATTTTGAGTTTTGATGGTAAATAATAAACATTTGGAATTACTTACACTAAGAACACAAAAATTTATGTAAATCATAGAAAATAATAAACAATTCAAAATTTATTGAAACTTGTATACAACAATTTTTATGCAGTATGTCACGTCCGAGGATATGAGTAAAATTTTTAGTATTTTCACTAAAAATAATAAAAGAATAAATCTTCTTTTCTATGGGCTGATTGATTTCCAAGCGCGGTTCATGGTCTGAGCCGCCCTGGTAATCCTTGTATTAGGGAGCAGTCTATATTTCGGTCCTTCCGAATAAATCATGGTGTTTTTTAAGAGCGGTTCACCCTGATGTCCGTCCCTAGGAAAATATGGGTGAATTTCTTAACCGTGCTTAAAAAGTAAGGTGCTCCTACAAATGATTTGTGTAGTAGTGATGTCTCCTCCGTTTGGTCTCTCTCATTCTTTTATTCTTGTTTTTGCTGAAATGTTGAAACCATTGCCTTTAGTTATTAACTAACAACTACTCGCATTGGTTAGAAAAAAAACAAATTAAAAGGGAACATTGAAACTTGATCTGTATCCTGCGTACTAGACTAGTACTTGCACCTCTTCGGTCGCCTAGAAGGCCAAACCAAATCCGAGAGGCGAACATCGACCTCGTCAGTTCTGGGCTTGGGGAAGTTGCCTCTTCAGACGAGACCAGATTAAGCCCCCGTAATCTCCACCCAAAGGCCACAAAGCTCCGCCGCTAATTAATTAGGCCTCTCACATCAGCTAACTGCGCCGGTGACGCCGCCGCCGCCGCCGGCCGGCCGGCCTACCGGGATCAACTGCAGCCTCCCCCGCGCGCGCTCTAACCGTTTCATAATGCGTCGACGGCCACGCGTGCCCTCACCATGGCGCGGAGCAGCGCGGTGGCATCCGCGGAGATGCGATGCCCTTACGTAGCGGCGCAGCGTCCAAGGCATGCAAACCAAGCCAAGGCCACCGGTGTGCGCTTTCAGTTGGGGGCCGGTGCTGTGTGTCTGTCCATGTCATTCTGCACATCCTAAAGTTTTGGGTTTAATATTTGTGGCAAGTGGTACGGCGTCGAGCTCGACCGATCATGCCTTAGGTTGTTGTAGCCAATGGCCATGGTTCGAGTTCTACTGGCTTCTGTTTGGGTTCAAGTGCTAATTTTTAGCCCTCAGATTTGAATGTCAAATAGGAGGATTAAATATGGACTAATTGTGGGCTAATTTACATAGACAATGACTAATTGTTGGCTAAAGCCATTAGCCCTAGTTAGCCCATGTTCACCTATTACATCTGGGATTAATTTTTAGTGCTCACTTTTAATTAGCCCATTGAAACAAATTCTCAACCTGCTGAGGCTATCGTAAAACAATCCTTGACCTTTGTAATCTGTTGGTCACTGGTCGAGCTTTGTCTAGGACGTCTGGGATCAATAGCCAACAATTGTGTTCTCTTTGAAGTTTTTTTTTAAAAAGCACGCTTTCGATGTTGCCAATCTAAATAAATAAACTATTAATCAAGGATATAGAAAGGTCTAACTTCATGCTTTTATTTGTAGACGTCACATGTTGATCGTATAGACAACATGACGCCACATCCGCGCAAATATCAATGCTTTTGCGAACTGCGTGGGATTTTTGTCGAGGTGTACATGTACCTAACAAAGTAGGGTTTTATATTTGTTGGGCTGAATATTTGTTTTCCCCATTTGAGGCACGAGATCGAAAAGTGTGCTGATATGTGTTACGACGTAATTGATAACTTATATTTGCTCATGCCAAGTTGAGGCATCTAATAACTTTCATATGTCTATCCCACAGGCTTAAGCGTAGAAAGCTATAGCCTTTGTCACACCACCTTCCTTGTTGTTATTGGGGTACGTCGCTAGCCTGAACTTTCTCAAACAAACTTTGGTTTCTGTGAGTGTCCTGATGCATAGCAATATATAGCCAAAAGCTGAAGACGAATACGAGGAGGCCAAACTAGTTGGATTACATATATATAGACAGATGCCCATGTTATTACGACCATCTTTTTTTACTCTTTCAAGATAAGAAGATATGGACATATGATGAAATATTTTGAGGTACGAGGAAAATTGAACCTATCAAGACTACAGTCGCATATTTAAATATGGTGCACTACTACAAAACCGATTTGTAGCAACGCCTATTTTTTTTCAAAGACGGGTCAAAATGTAACCCGTTCCTAAAAAAGAGTGGGGGTATTATAGCAGCTGACCCGCCCCTGGAATTCCATCTTTATGAGTTGGTGGTGCCTTCACCCGCCTGTGAAAATGAGCCCCATTTTCAGGGCGGCTGATGGCGCCGCCCGTCCCTGCAAATTTCATCTTTAGGGGAGGGTGGCGCCATCACCTATACCTAAAAATGCCCATAAAAATTTGGATGTCACCATTCTTCCTCCTCCCGACAGCACAGTGTTTGCTCGAGGGAGGTGGTGTCCGAAAATCCAATAAAAGGCAAAATGGGGAAGGTTTTAAACTTGATTTCCTTCAAGTTGGGGGCTCTAAGAGGTAAGTTGATGCTAATCCAATATCTTTTCTAAGCTTTTTGGATAATTTTAAGCCTCAAATGAAGCTCTCTTAGCTCTAGCTAGATCTAGATCTACATGGTGTGGATTTACCATTTGGGGCTCCATTTACCTCAAACTTTTGGATGAATTTAGGTTATTTCAGTAGGAGAACAAGATTATGTAATCATTTGAGTCCAATCTTTATATTTTAGCCTCATTCTTAAGTAAACATATTCATAGATCTATATAGAAGAGAGAAGAAGCTTTATTTTTTTTCTATATTTACACACATGCATGATAGATTTTTTAAACAAAATTTAGTATTTCAATAATAGGTTGGATTTTATTTTTTTGTTTTTTATGTTAAATTGAAATTTTCGAATATCTATGTATATATAAAAGTATATATTTATGGTTATTTTGGGCTTTATTTGCCTTAAACTTTTGGATGAAGTTATATTATTTTAGTAGGATAAGACATTTATATAATCATTTGGACCCAATGTTTATGTTTTAGCCTCATTTCTAAGTCACCAATTTCCTAGATTCTTGGAGGAGATAGAAGAAGATTTGAGTTTTTTTCTATATTTACACATATGCATATCTACGCGTAATAAAGCTACGTATGTATTTTAAAAATTATTGAAGAGCTTGTTTTAATCCATTTAAATTATTTGTTGATGTTCGGAGATGGATAGGACATGGATGTACAAAGCACGCAAGACTGATGCCTATTTCCGTGGAGATTTTGATAAATTCATTAAACACACAGAGGATACCTTGCCCGTGCAAAACATGCAAGAATATGAGAGTATTCAGCGTACTACTACAATCAGATCTCATGTGTTGGTGGGTGATTTTGTTGAGAATTACATGATCTGGACGTATCATGGCGAGAAAGCACCCCCTCTGACGGAGAATACCCTCGATGAAATGATAGAAGACGTCGAGTTTGATAGATTGTTTGATACTTATGATGAATTTTGTGCGGATGTCGGCTATGATGATGGTGATGGTGTTGGCGAGGAGCCCATCGATGGTGGTAGTGATGATGGTAGTGCTGACGAACTTGATGACAATGATTTCCTTAGCCAGTTGTTGTGCCACACCAAAGCAGAGCTATTGGTAGGTACTGCAAAGGCGTTAGCAAACTTCGAGACGGTGAAAAAAATCAGCAGAGGAAAATATATACGAGCGATCGAAGGGATGTCCGAAACATTGGACTGTGCTTCGTTTCATACTTGAGCTGTTGACTGGCTAAGCACAGTTGGTCAGGTAATAGTTTCAATGATCTCCTGCATATGTTGGCTTGGTTCCTTCCAAAGCCAAATAAAGTGCCCGCCAACATCTATCGAGCAAAGAAGCTTGTCAGTCTGTTTATGATGGGTGTGGAAAGAATCCACGCATGTCGAAATCATTGTATTTCGTATCGTTGAGATACTTTCAAAGACTTGGACAAATACCTTGTTTGTTCTGCAAGTCGATACAATAACAATTCCGGTTATTGTGGTGGCGACATTTAAGGTTCAAGTGATGGGAATAAAAGAAAGATGAAGGGTGCAAGGAATAGTGTTGCCTCTGTTGAGTTAGCCAACGCTACTTTAGGCATTTCTGAGAAGCAGAGCAAAATTCCTGCGATGGTTATGTGGTACCTCTCAATTGCCAATCGCCTGAGGCGTTTCTTCTCCAACCCAAAGAATGCTGAACTGATGCAGTGGTGGGATTCAGATAAGCGCAAGAAGGGCACCGAAAAGATCCGACATCCAGCTGATGCTCGCCAATGGAAGAAGTTCGATGAGTAGTATTATCTGGAATTTGGAAAGGACCCGAGGAATGTTCGGTTTGGGTTGAGTACGGATGGAATGAATCCGTTTGGTGATAGAACCTGTACTCACATCACATGGCCAATGATCCTGACGATGTACAACCTTCCTACATGGTTGTGCTTGAAGAGAAAGTATCTTTTGCTATCAATCCTTATACAAGGCCCCAAGCATCCTGGCATCAATATTGATGTTTTCCTTGAGCCTCTGATGCAGGAGATGGAAACTCTATGGAAGGAGGGTATCGATATCTTTGATGGTTTTACACGGCAGACCTTTAATCTAAGAGGCATTATCTTCATCACCATCCATGATTACCAGGCTCTGTTTGTCCTTTCGGGACAGATCAAAGGTAGGACGGGATGCAAAGTCTGCGTGGATGACACTGTATCGTCTTTCCTGGAAGGTTCTAGAAAGGTAGTTTACCTTGGGTACAGGCGCTTCTTGGTGGAAGGACATCGGTACCGAAGTAAGAAGTTCTACAACTTGTTTGATGGCAAGCCTGAGTTACATTCTGCTTCAGTAAAATGAGACTGGCACTATATTTTCGAAATGATCAGGACCATACAGGTCACCTATGGGAAGATGACGAAAGATGGGAAGAAGAGAAACAGAGATAAGCCACCTATTGAAGGGGTACCATTCAAGAAACAATCCATCTTCCATAAGTACTTGCCGTATTGGGCGGATCTTGAGGTCCGCCATCCAATTGATGGTGTGCACCTGAAGAAGAATGTGTTTGGTAACACATTTGGGCTGCTTCTGGAGACATCAGTCACGTCAAGACCTGGTAGCCATGAAGATAAGAGAAGATCTTCACCCTGTAGATAAAGGGAATGGAAGATATGAACTTCCCCCGGCTAGCTACAACTTGACACAAGATGAGAAGAAGGCAATGTGCGAGAGCTTATGGGGGATCAGAGTCCCAAGTCGTTTCCCATCCAACATAAGGAAACTAGTCTCGATGAAAGACCTCTCGTTATGCAGCTATAACTGTCACAATTGTCATGTGTTGCTGACGGTGTTCGTCCCTATTGCAATCAGAGCGATCAAGCCAGTATACGTGAAGATGGTAATCACTTGGTTGCGTTACTTCTTCAACAAGATTTCAGAAAAGGTGATCGATGAAGATGAATTGCAGGATCTCCAAGAATTTATTGGGGAGACTATGGCGCATCTCGAGATGTGCTTCCCTCCTGGATTTTTTGATATAACAGAGCACCTAATGATTCACATGGTCGACTAGATACGTGCACTTTGTCCACTTTACCTACATAAAAGCGTTTCATGTCGATTCTAAACTGGTACGTATAGGATCGTGCATACCCTGAGGGGTCCATGATAGAGGGATATAGTGCTGAGGAAATCATCGAATGTTGCCTAGGTTACCTAAAAGATAAAGTAGGCATTGGTTTGCCCGTTCCATGCTTTTTGGGAGGTTGGAAGGGGTTGGCACAGTTGGGAGGAAAACCTTCATCGACAAGGATTTCAAAGGTGTGCAACAAGCACATTATAGCATCTTGCAACATCTTACGATAAGGACACCTTTAGTCGATCAACACTTGAGTATGATTCGTGCAGAAAGTAATGGTCGCTTGGATGATTGGATCATGAGAGAGCACAAGCGTCGATTGACTGCATGGCTGAAGGACCTGGATCTACCAGATGGGAAGACCGTGAACAACAAACGGTCAAAAGATTGACAGCTGACCCATCTAGCCAGGTAACATCATGGAAAGGGTATGATATTAATAGATATCTATTTTATACTGCCGCAAAGGATAAGGATACCGTGTCTCAGAACAGTGGTGTTCGCATTGAGGCCTTAGACGAGAGAACAGACCAAAATACCACATACTATGGCGTCATAGATGATATATGAAAAGTGCACTATGGTTCCAATATATAAATTCTGGTGTTTCGGTGTTTTTGGGTCAAACACCCAAGAGGTGTTGAGGTGGATGGCTATGGGCTCACGATCGTTGACCTCAACAATGTTGGTTACAAAGACGATCTATGGGTACTTGCATCACAGGTCGC
Organism: Panicum miliaceum; assembly: GCA_032594955.1. Lineage (NCBI taxonomy): Eukaryota > Viridiplantae > Streptophyta > Magnoliopsida > Poales > Poaceae > Panicum > Panicum miliaceum. Next base: position 28,384,899 of record CM064072.1, on the reverse strand, counting down.
ATAGGTACTGTATGTAGCTGATCCCGCAAAGAAGATAAAGCACGTTGCTGTCCCTGGAAAACAAGATATCATAGGAGTTGATGGTATTGACGATGTGCAAGAACATAATCAATACGATGAAATGAACCTCATCACAGACCTACCACAAAAGATGAGGATTATTGAAGCAGCCACAAGAAAAGACGATAAGCCATGGGCACGCAAAGACGGAGAATCGAGAATTGTTACCGCTTAAATATGCAGCTAGTAAATTATTCTTTGATTCATGTAATCTCTCTTAATGTCTCGTGCATAAGTGTATTCTGAATGAATTATATATATGAGACTTATTAATGACACTTGGGACTTAATTTTTACGTTCTAGCCTCATTACTTATTGATAAAATTTCACATATAGGAGAGAGACGTATATTTGATTTTTTCTATTTTGTTTTAATTATGGTTTTTTTTGTACTTAGGTATAAGACACACTCACACACACACTAGGTAGCACACACTCTCTAAAAGTGTGCATATTTAGCCCACACATTGTGGTTTCCATACTTTTAACCTAAATATGCATTGAAATATGCTTTTCATATTTTCTTAAATTCTATAGGTTAAAATAACCTTAGTGTACAAGTTTCACTTTTTTTAATATGTTCTGCTATAGTCTACAACTTAAACAAAATATCAGAAAAAAAGAAAATCATTTGTAGCGGCGGGTGGGTGCGTCACCCGCCCCTGCAAATCGATTTCTAGGGGCGGGTGATGCCCCCACCCGCCCCTAGAAATCGCTTTGGAGGGGCGGTTGGCGCCCTTACCCGCCCCTACAAACTATTTTCAAATTTAATTTGAAAAATAGATTAAAGCATAAAAAATAGCAAAACACATCAAAAAAAGATGAAATTTGTACCCTAATTTTTTTGTGATCCATAGAACAAGATAAAAATATGCAAAAGCATATTTCAGTACATTTAACACATAAGGGTGTGCAAACCTCAAGTATAGGTTGAGTTGTATTGTGGTTAGCCCATACAATATGGTTTCCACACTTTTAACCTAAATATGCACTGAAATATACTTTTCATATTTTTTTAAATTCAATAGGTTAAAATAACCTTAGTGTACAAGTTTCACTTTTCTTATGTGTTTTGCTTTAGTCTACAACATAAACAAAATTTTAGAAAAAAAGAAAATCATTTGTAGGGCGGGTGGGGGCGTCACCCGCCCCTACAAATCGTTTTCTAGGGGCGGGTGATGCTCCAACCTCCCTAGAAATCACTTTGTAGGGGTGGTTGGCGCCCTTTCCCGGCCCTACAAATTATTTTTAAATTTATTCTGAAAAATAGATTAAAGCATAAAAAATAGCAAAACACATCAAAAAAGATAAAATTTGTACCCTAAATTTTTTGTGACCCATAGATCAAGATAAAAATATGTAAAAAAATATTTCAGTTCATTTAATATATAAGGGTGTGCAAAGCTCAAAGTATGAGTTGAGTTGTATTGTGGTTAGCCCATATATTGTGGTTTCCACACTTTTAACCCAAATATGCATTGGAATATACTTTTTATATATTTTTTTAAATTCTATAGGTTAAAATAACCTTAGTGTACAAGTTTCACTTTTTTGGATATGTTTTGCTATAGTCTACAACATAAACAAAATTTCAGAAAAAAAGAAAATTATTTTTGTAGGGGCTGGGGGCATCATCCGCCCCTACAAATCAATTTTTAGAGGCAGGTGATACCCCCACCCGCCCTAGAAATCGCTTTGCAGAGGTGGTTTTCGCCCTTACCCGCCCCTACAAATGATTTTTAGGGGCGAGTGGGGCGCCACCCGCCCCTACAAATGCCCCTCCTATATAACCGAGTGGAGATCTAGGACTTAGCAAAATTTCGGTAGTGCCCGCAAGACGCCGTCAGACTGCCGAAATTTTGAAGTCCCGGCCTACTCCTCCCTGCGCCGCTGCCTCCCCACGCCGCCTTCTCTTCGCGCCGCCGTCTCCTCGCGCCGCGCCCCTCCCTTCCTCCTCCCCTCCTCCTCGCGCCGCCTCCTCCCCGTGCCGCCGCGCCGCCGCCCCTCCTCGTGCCGGATGTGCGCCGCCGCCCCTCCTCACGCCGTTGGCACCTCCTCGCGCCGGATCTGTGCCGCCGCCCCTCCTCACGCTGTTGGCACCTCCTCGCGCCGGCCTCCTCCCCGCTGCTAGCCCTCCTCGCGGCCGGCCTCGTCGCGCCGCCAGCCCTCCACGCGCGGGCCCTCCCTCACGCCGCTGGCCCTCCACGCGTCGGCGCTCCCCGTGCCGCCGGCCCTCCCCGCGCCCTCCTCCCCTAGACCGAGAGAGGTAGGTGTTCTTGGTTTTCATTTTCATTTTCTTTTTTTTCCATATGAAATGTGAATGCATATGAGGAACAGTGAAATGTGAATATTCATGTATATGAGGAATAGTGAAATGTGAATGTGAATAAATGTGTAATTAGTGAATATTCATGTATATAAGTAATAATGATTGAAATTCTATATGAATATAAGATAAATTTGAGTGTAATTAATTTAATATATCATGAATATGAGTGTAATTAGTGAAAATATAATTAGTAAAATTAAATTTGAATGTGTTATTTTTTGTACTCTCAATTTGAATGTGAAAATGATTGTATTTTTTTTCAAAGGTATAGTTCTTGATTTATATGAGGAATATTAGTGTAATTAGTGAATAGTTAGTGAAGAAGTTAGGAATAGTTAGTGTATACTTGTACTCTGAAACTGTAATAGTAGTCCTCGATTCGATTATAGGAAGGACTTTGCGATATCCCCATTCTCTCTCTCTTTTTCGCGAGAGACAAATACATAGACACATACATAGAGAGACACAAAGAGAGAGTGATAATGTGGACACTACATAGTCCTTCTTATAAGAAAGAACGAGGTCTGAAATGTGAATGTATATGAGGAACAGTGAAATATGAATATTCATGTATATTAGGAATAGTGAAATATGAATGTGAATACATGTGAAATTAGTGAATATTCATGTATATAAGGAATAATGATTGAAATTCTAATTGAATATATGATGAATTTGAGTGTAATTAATTAAAAATATGATGAGTATGAGTGCAATTAGTGAAAATATAATTAGTAAAATTCAACTTGAATGTGTTATTTTTTGTACTCTCAATTTGAATGTGAATGTGAAAATGATTGTATTTTCTTCAAAGGTCTAGTTCTTGATTTGTATGAGAAATACTAGTGTAAAATAGTTAGTGAAGAAGTTAGGAATAGTTAGTGTATACTTGTACTCTGAAAGTGTAATAGTAGCCCTCGATTGGATTACAGGAAGGACTTTGCTATGTCCCCATTCTCTCTCTCTCTCTCTCTCTCTCTCTCTCTCTCTCGCGCGCGCGCGAGAGACAAATACATAGACACAGACATAGAGAGACACATAGAGAGAGTGATAATGTGGACATTGTGGAGTCCTTCTTATAAGAAAGAACGAGGTCTGTCTATTGTTAGTTCTTTTCTTTTTGATTTCAATGTGAAAATTTGAAAATACTGTAGTTTTTTCAAATATTTTGAGATAGTGTATATTTCAAGCATTTTTTGATCATGAATGAATTATTGTGACACTCTAATGATTCTTTTCAAAATTTATATTCAAATATGATTCTATGGAGATTTTGTATTCATATAAGTTTCTACTGAAATATGTAGAACTCGTAAATGGATCAACCGTCGTCATCATCCCCGCATAGACGCATAGAGAGGATGCAGTACCGAAAATCGACGAAGTCGAGCGAATTGCATCCCAGATGTCGTGGGACGACCTGGCTGACGTCCGTGTGCAATTAAGAAATGGCGATGCTAATGACGGTGTGAAATCTGGGGACGATGATGCTGACGACCTGGAAAATGAAGGACCTGGGATTGGACAGGGGGTTGGGTGGACGGTCAATGGTAGGATCCGATAGATCCAGATCTTATCGCTCCAAGAGAATGCCGTTCAAAGTCGGAGTTCAATCCGGATTACATTCCGAATCCAGCTCAGGTGGACTACACACGATTAATTACCACCTGGCTTCTAGTATATGTTTTTCATAGACTACGCATAATGACTAGCCGAAATCCTATGATCCGTGTAGGCGGCTCCAACAGGAAGGAGTAAACGCCGACGCCGACCCCCAAGCCCCACAAAGGAAGAACTTGAAGGCAACGATAACTCCAGTCCAGAGCCTCAAACTACGACCTCTAGCAGCCAAAGCAAAAGGAAACGGGGCTAACGAGGAAGAAACCAATACCCCAAAGGCCAATGGATGGTCAATGCAGTTAACGCAGCAGGCGAGCCCATAGAGCCCCCTGAGGTGTGTGCAAAGTTTCGGAATGCAATCGGTTCTATAATTAGAATAAAGATGGTTTTGGATCCAACGATACCTGATTGGCTAACGGTTCCTGATGGGAACAAAGAAGCAATGTGGGCACTGTTGAGAAAACATTTATTTTGCCACGAGGAACTCTGGAAAAGAGTTAAGCATTATGCTAAGAAGATGCTGGGTGAAACTTTTCGCCTATGGAAGAGTGATTTGAATACCAAGTATGTCCAGAAGGGCTGAGAGCCATTTGCAGATTATGGGGAAATCACACGGGCACAATGGGAGGAGTTTGTTCGGCAAAAAAACCTTTGAGGAAGCTCTAGCCCTAAGCTAGAGGTATAGAGAACTTGCACGGAGTAACATACATAAAGTTCATCTTGGGCCGAGTGGATACCAAAGGCAACTCGAGAAGGCAATAGCCGCCAGGCAACCCGACCCTTTTGAAGGCCTTGACGAACGTGCCTGGATGTGGCTTCAAGCAAGGAAGCCTAAGATAGTGGATGGCAAGCTGCAGTTTGACCAACTCGAGACCGAAGAAGTAGCAAAAAAAATGTACGAACTTAATGAGCTCTAGAAGCAAGGAAAGTTCAAATCCAAGAGGGACAAGGATGTGCTCAGTACAACCATTGGGTCCAAAGAGCATGGAGGCCGCGTCAGAGGCTTGTCCTCTAAGTTTACCATCAAGGATGGGTTCCAGCAGGACCGGGATAGCTATAGGAAGCATGACCGCTACAAGGAACAATTGCAAGAAGCGGTAGAGGAAGCCCTAAAAGTAGGTTTAGGCAATATTTCCGGGCAGCAGTTGCAGAGGAGCAGCAGCCCGGGCTATTATTGATTAACCCGTCACAAGAGGTGGGGCAACAACAGATGGTGATGATGCCCCCTCCGATAATGGCCCAAGCGAATATGGCATGTGCTCAAAGCAGTGTCACATCTACCACATCACAGCCATATCCGGTAGATTGCATATCATTACTTCTCCCTGCCTGTTGCTTTATCCGATCGGCAGAGCTGGGAAGACAAAGGAAGTTGCCAAGGCCTAGGTGTATCCGGGTGGGGGTTTGTTTGAGGAAAAACCGATCCGCCCCTATATGCATGCGTACAAGTGGAGCAACTCCTGAAATCAAGCTATGAGAATAACAAGATAGACATCTCCACTGCAGATGGGAAGACTTGCCTTGGAGAATGCATCGACAGTACCATTCTGTGGCATAAACGAGATATCGTACTACTTGGTGCACAACCTATTTCTGCTCTGGATCGTACCTTGCCACCACCACCACAACAACAAGAGGGGGCAGCACCTGAGCATACTCCACCGACTCTGCCATCTCTACCGGCCCCGCCATCACCACCACCACCACGACAGTCGTCACCACCGCCCCCTGCTATCTTCACCGGCTCAGGGTGCCCGATCACGAGAGCCATCACCACCGACCCCGCTATCACCACCGGCTCAGGTTGCCTGATCACGAGAGCATACTCCACTGGCTCCGCCAGCGGCTCTGACAAAGGCTCCGCAGTTGGTGCACCGAGTGATACGGGCTTTAGGGGACGATCCGGAAGGCAGATCTATGGCACGTTGCAAATAAAAAGGACAAGTCAAAGGACAAGTCAAAAGCTAAGTCAAATGATGATTCCAATTCTGGTTCCAGCAGACGACGTGGCTTTTCCTTGCCCCGCACTGACACGGACTTCAGACAGGATGTTGGGGTCGATAGATTTCTAGACTTACCCGATTGTCCTAAAAGCTTTGAGTACGGTAAACCATTTCTACCCGACTGGGCTATCACAGCAGTTCCAAGTGAAATGCAAAGGATGCATAATTGGTACCTGAGAGCATGTAGACTTGGGCTCCGTACCCTATGCGCTCCATACCATCCGCAAGTATTCGGACTTCAAGGTCAGGGCATCATGGATGTCATGTTCGATTTTCGAGACATCCACAACATCTTCTGCCTCGGTGAACTAGACATCAAAATGGTTAGACTTTGGTGCATTTAAGTGCCTCATCGATAGTAATATCTTGTATGCTATGGCCTTAATTACTATATATGCATATCTAATTAATTGTCATACATTCAATTCTACAGGATGCAAACAAATGATGTCATTGTTTTAGGTAAAAGGTGTAGATATCTTGATCCTACAGCTATTTGCGAGACCAGGCATGCCGGACCAAGTAAGTGGGTGGACAATGATGACATGCTAGCTGGGTGTAAAATGCCCAAGGAGAAGAACGAGAAACGAATGTCATATCACAAAGATGCCATGAAGAGGGTTGCGGTCTACATAGGGGTTATGATGGTAAATGGCAAGACGTGGCCAATACCATATATGCACCATGCCACATCAGGTAAGTCTAATTTCAATCTTTTGTTACAATATATATTTGGTCTGATCCATGGCTAAAAATTATATATAATATTTTTGCATGGGTCACTGGATTGCTTTTCTGATACATCCAAAGCTTGGAAGAGTCCTCGTATTGGACTCCTTGGATTGTCCAAAGACTAGATACAATGAGTTCTTATCCGTCCTCAAAATGTTAGCGAATTTCTTATCTCCCATAAGTACATCATGCTAATTTTTCCATTAAAGTAAATATTTATAATCTAACTTCTCATTTCTTTCTTTTTTAAACAGGACTTACGGGCACTACATTAAAAAGGAGGTGTTCATCCCGCTGATAAAGGTTCAACAATGACTCTACGCACAAACCTCCCGTGCCACAAGCAACCTGCAAATTCCGTATATTGCGGGTATTACATTTGCGAGCATATGAGAAGGATGCAAGGGAGGTACACAACAGATCCTGAACGTGTAAGGGACTACTCTTTATTAGGGATAGATGTATATGTGTACATTATTTTTGTGTCTATCTAACATTTGCTTAATCTTTCCGTGGATTCATTAATTGCAGATTCATCCAACAAGGAATATGGGGGCACTCCATGAGAAATAACTTCTAGAAGTAGTAGCTGATTTATGTCGTTTAGGAGTAGTAGCCGATTTATATCGTTTCATTATGCATGAAGTGATCCACCCCGAAAGGCACATTTTTTCAAAAGGACCACGAATTAGCAACGAACCCTAAATATATTAGTCTTCGTGACTGGGCGAACCAGCATCACCGTGCCGCCTCAAGTAGCGTTGGAAAATAGAAGAAAAACTTGTATTCAAGCAGCACTTTTAATGATGTACTATAATGATGCACTGTAATTATATATATGCTTTATTACTTTACCTTTTAAATTTATATGTGCAATTATTTATATTCATGAAACACATTCCATGTCAATAACTATAACATTCGGTCGCGCACTAGCTTGGTAGGTCAAAATTGGCGGAAAATAAAATTTTAAAAGGTAGCGGGAAACAGATTTGGAAAATTTAAATTCAAATTATTGAAATTTCAGGCGGGAAACCGATTTTCAGGGGCGGCCCTAACCCGCCCCTGGAAATCAGGAAATCAATTTTCAGGGGCGGGTCATGCCCTAACCCGCCCATAAAAACACCTGAAATTGGTATCCAGGGACGGGTTAGGTCATGACCCGCCCCTAGAAATCGGTTTTCAGGGGCGGGTAATATACCCTTCCCTGCAAACAGCTATTTTTAGCTGCGAGAAACAGGGACGGGTACCGCACCCGCCCCTACGAATGTTATTTTACCCGCCTCTATAAACCTTTTCTGTAGTAGCGGTGCCTTTCAACATCTTTAAGCTAGATTTTGGGTTACTACCGCACGTAGCATGCTGTAGCAAGGACGGAGCATGCTTCGTCGGAATGAGTGAGAGGTGTCTAGTGTGTACAATTAATACAAAAGTCCATTTTACTATCCATAATAAAATTTTTGTCTCAACAGATTGTTTAAATTTTTTTAAGTAGGATTTTATCCGTGCGTTGCCATGGGTGCCGAAAATCTTTTAATGCAATAAGAGGAGCTTGAAGAAACATGACTGATTGTGGAATATTAAGTTTTGGGCCATTGGAGTTATGACTTATGAGTTTTAATGTTTTCGGTGCCTTTTGACAGCTATTTCGGTCCAACACGAGAACATCCTTGACCATACCATTGTCCATGAACCTTCATAGACAAACTAAGTATTATGGATCCATAAACATTTAGTTATTTTTCCTGCGATCCAAATTTGAGTTGTCTAATTGTGTTTCCTGTGTTTTTCTTATATTTGAGATGGACTCTAGCTACTTCACATATGTTTTATAGTGCTCTGTTCTTGCATTGATTTATTATATGCTTCTAGGTGAAGTGAGGCATTATAATTGTAGTGTAAATTTCTGCTTTTTTTTTGCGTGTGCTACAATAATAGTGCCGCACTTGCAAAGCCATTTATAAATCCTTCACCAGATTTAGCAAGTGTGACCCACACCAGGGTCGGTCGACTCAGCTGCCCTTGCTCAATGTGGAACGGCCAGAACTCGACGGATCGGATCAGCTGGTGGTGATGGCCGTGCGCGTGACGGATTCGTCGACGGCGACAGCAAAGCCGCGCTCCGTTTCCCTGCAGGCTGCAGGTGAGTCGCCAGGGCCGCGCCACTGCCGGCCGGCACCGTATAAATACGCGGCACAGGCCACAGGGTTGAGTACCTGCTCGCCACGGGAACCTGCAGCCGCAATCGACGTACGGCGCTAGATCAGGCGTCCATGGCACCGGCGAAGAGCGTCGACTTCCCCGCTGGCGCCGACGGCGGCTCCGCATCGGGAGCAAATGAGGGCGGCGAGGGCCACCGCGACATCGAGGCTGGTGGCTGGGCCAGCGCTCCGGCTTCGGCTCCGGCCCTCTCGACGACGTCGAGGCCGAGGGGACAACGCCTCGCCTCGCTCGACGTCTTCAGGGGCATCACCGTCGTGGTCAGTAAGAGCTTAGCCTCCCCTATAGCTACGTTCCTAGCTACTCGTCCATATAGAAATGCGAGAACGCGCATGTGTGTGTCCTTTGATGGCCGCCATGGATGGTTAAGCACCTGCGCGAGCTGAAGCAAGGAGGTCTGTGTCTCACGCTCCATGAATAATGATGACGCGGGTGCCCACATGAACACTGGGCTACCAGTAGCTACTACTAGCTAGTCGATAGCCATGGATGGATGGGTGTTGGGTCGAGGAGAGTATCAGAGAGAGGAATATGCTTGCGCGTAGGCCTGCCGGCCGGTAGTGCCGAGAGAGAAGCCGCTAGCGATAAGGAACCTGCCGCGGTGGGTGACCGCCGGGTGCCGCGGCTTCTCCATCACACACACAAGAAATATATAGCTAGAAACAGAGATGGTGACTGGTGAGGAGTAAGTTGTGTCGTTTATGCGGAAAAAAAAGAGAGAGTGACTTGTGTCTTTTTGGGCCTTGTCGTTGTCGTCAATGTGTGCACGAAATAAATGGCCGCGTGTCGTCGTCCGGTGTTTTTTTTGGTCTTTTGTTGCGTTGGGCGACTCCTCAACGACCTCATGCCACTGCTCCATCCTGTCGTGAGTAAACCAAGTAGTAGCATGCGTGTTGACTGATCAGCAACGCGTGATGTGACACAAGGATCCTTTCATCCTTTCCGGAAAGAGAAGCCAAGACATCCACACACGTAAACAAAAGAACAAGATGGACTGAGTATGCATTGCTGAATAAAACTCGCTTAATATATGGTTACCGTGCAAAAATGACAGCTTATGATCGTTGTGGACGATGTTGGTGGCCTTGTCCCTGCCATCAGCCACTCACCGTGGGACGGCGTGACGCTTGCAGATTTTGTATTCCCCTTCTTCCTCTTCATCGTTGGAGTCTCCTTGGCCTTTGCATACAAGGTAGTTCAAAAAAAAAATCTAATGCAAACATTTTAGTACTTAACAGTCAAAATAGAGTTTGTATTTTTTTCTAGTATGTTGAAAAGATTATAAAAGATATAGCCAAATCAATTTTTGCAGAGAGTGCCCGACAGAGCGCTGGCAACCAAGAAGGCTGTGATCCGGGCTTCAAAGCTCTTCCTTCTAGGCCTAGTATTGCAAGGTATGATACTGGTGGTTGTTGGTATCCCATACTTAGATTATTAATACGGATGATGCTCAATATGTAGATCTTTTCACTGCAGCGAAAACACTGAAAGTAACAATGACTTGATGTTTTCTCTTGAAAGGTGGCTTCTTTCACAGCATCCACGATCTTACTTATGGAGTTGATATTCGTAAGATACGGTTCATGGGTGTACTTCAGGTATCACCACAGCTCTGTCTATTTCCTATCCACATTATTCTACGAATCGGCCTTGCATACAATCTTTTTTATTTTCGAAATGGTCATATTATGAAGGAAAGTTGCATCCAGCAAATGTCCGAATCTTCTGATTAAAATTGTCCACTTGCTGTAGAGAATTGCAATAGCGTACTTAACGGTGGCACTTTGTGAAATATGGCCACGAGGTGGTGCAAGTAACATTGGAGCCGGTGGCTATACGTTGATCAAAAGATATCGTCATCAGCTGTAAGCATGCTACAACTTTAACAGACAATTCAAATAGTAAAGTATCAGATAGTCGGTTAGATAATGTAGTCACTATTTTTGCATTGCGTCACCGTGTATTCTTTTCCTTATTTTGCACAGGTTTGTGGGTTTGGTTCTCACGGTCACCTACACGGCGCTTTTGTATGGCATGTATGTGCCGGACTGGGAATATGAGATCACATCTCAAGACACCACTTTGAACCACTTTATGGTAATAAATTAATAAAAATGAAAAAAATATGTTTTGCATCCTTTTATTTATGGAAATTATGTGTTTGTTCCAGGATGTTGTTACTTAATCTTTTTGCGAGGTTTTGCTGCATCCAGGTGAAATGTGGAGTCAGGGGTGATACAGGACCAGGCTGCAATGCCGTGGGCATGATTGACCGACATGTGCTTGGAATCCAACATCTCTATACACGCCCCGTTTACCTCAAGACAGCGGTATGCAAAAAAATGCAGTTGATGAAATGCGGCCTAGAAGATGACTTTTATGCATATTTGAGTACATAGCTTAGATCCTGCAATTTCAACCTGACATTTCTAAACTACACATTCAAATATTAGCGCGTAAGTTATACTTGAATAATATTACGGCTACTATTGATGAACTAACATTCTTATGTGTCTATTTTTTTTTGGGCGTAACTATAGCAATGCAGCATCAACTCCCCACGAAATGGCCCGCTTCCGTCAAACGCTCCCACATGGTGTGAAGCTCCCTTTGATCCTGAAGGCCTCCTCAGGTAATTTGTGGCTTACACTAGCTTAATTTCTAATGACTTGCTTTAGTTCTAAACTATATGTCTTTATGATGTGTAGTTCCCTAATGGCCATTGTGACCTGCTTGATCGGCCTCCAAATTGGGCATATCATTGTGCACTTCAAGGTACCAATCCAGAGGCTACATTCTTTTTTCTTAAGTTGATTTATCAACATCTTTTGTTCTTTCATTTGGAGTTTGTGCTATTCGTTGATAAGTATGTAATTGTGTTGTCAGTGTTGTGCATATGTAACTAATCTTTCAGTTCTTGATTTCCTCCCAAAATTTTGTTACTACAGGAGCATGGCGAGAGAATAGTGCGGTGTTCGATCCCATCTCTAAGCTTGCTGATTCTTGGCTTCTCGCTTGACTTGTTTGGTAAATGAATTGATGTGTTAACTAAATATTTTGTCGTGATAATAACAATTGTGCTGTATGTTAGTGCCATCTACACCCTAAGGTACAACAATAATATTCTACACCTAACTTGTACTACTGAAAAGGTTTGGAAAATTAAACCGCTGAACCTGAATAATTTCACTACAGAACGCTCACTAAAATTTCGTTCAGTATTTCAATGTGGTGTAGTTATTATGTCCTAGGTGTAGAATAATAACACTTTTATTAATTTTGTAGTATGACTATCAACTACATTTGCATTAAAATGCAGGCCTGCGCTTGAACAAGTCGTTGTATAGTCTGAGCTACACCTGCGTCACCACGGGCACCGCAGGTCTCTTCTTTGCAGGAATCTATTTGCTGGTTGGTGAAATTTTCTTTTTAAGTAAAGAAGCACATGAGCTCTGCCATCCATTTGATGAAGTATTGTGATAGATACCTGAATGCCAGCAAATGTTAGCAAATAATTAAACCAAACTAGCATGAAGACCAAGTATATCAACAACTTTTCAAAATACTATTTCCCCCCTTATGTTCATGTATGTATGACGAGCCCAAAGGTTTTCGAATAGATTGTCCCTGTTCCATTAACATAATCAAAAAAAATCTTCAGTTCGTGCAAGTTATGATGAAAGTATGTGCTACATGGATTCGTGATGCCATCGACATGATATGTATTTTCAGGTGGATGTTTATGGTTACAAGAAGCCGCTTTTCCCTATGGAGTGGGTGGGAAAGCATGCCCTCATGATTTTTGTTCTAGTGGCATGCAACATCGCCCCAATCCTGCTACATGGCTTCTATTGGAGGGAACCACAAAACAACCTTGTAAGACATATGACCATGTCCTGTTTGTTTCTTCCTACCATATTCCAAATCATGAAGTACTAATGGTTTAACTTATTAAATATTGGTGCTATTTATTTTGAACAGTTGAAATTTATCGGAATAGGACGCTGACGACCGCATTCCTTCTTATGATTTTGGGTAACAATTACAGAGCATACATCACCAGTTTTGGGAACAGTCAGTGCTACCCACATGCTGCAACACACGCCTGTAGCAGGAGATGTCTAAGATTTGAGGGCCCCATGCTAAGACTAGAATGGGCTCATACACATGGAAATGTCAATTGGCAATATGAAATAGTCAATCATGTTCACTATATTAGTTGCTTTATTATTTTCATATTTCATTTATCCTACTAGATTTGAGGGTCTGCTTTCTCCAAAATATTATTTCCATAATCCGATATCCCAATCCTTCATTCAAACAACAACAACACAGGGCACACAAAAAGACCCAAAAAACGAAACTCAAGAAATAAAATCCGCAACAATCAAACGCACCATATACCTCAAGAAAATCAAAGCAAAACCAAACCCAAACAGATTATCAATGTACATGGTGCCAGCATGCAAACAAGCAGATCAATGAAAAAGCAGCATGGCAATGTTCACATCGGAGCAGGCGCCGCCGACGAGCCGTCACTGCCATTGTTCGGATTGTAGAATTGCAGCACGGTGTAGACGGTCTGCATGATGGTCATGACGAGGAGGAAGATGGCGGCGGCGAGGGAGAGGAACGCCCAGGGGCTCCTGAAGTAGGTGTGGATGAGGTTGGCGCGCCACATGTTCCACGGCTTCCGGCAGTAGGCGTTCACCTCCCGGTGCACGGCGTCGAGCTTGCTGTCCGGCTCGATCACCACGTCCTTGGAGATGCTGTTGAACAGCTTCGCCACCGCCTTGTCGCTGCCGACGGCGTTCTGGATGATGCCCCTGGAGCTCAGCAGCGCCACGTCCTTGGCGGAGTCGATGATGTTGTCCATGAAGAAGACGTAGGCCGTGACGTCGCTGCCTGCGCCGACGTGCAGCCGCTCGAACGCCATCATGTTCAGGAACATGTACTCGGTGGAGTCGTCCACGGTCACCGCCGGCATGCTCAGCACGCCGTGCCGGAAGCGGATGTCGTGGAGGCTCTCCGAGTGGCTCTTCTTGAACCGGATCCCGGCCTCGTACAGCTCCACCGCCGACCGGATGATGTCCGCCTCCGGCACGTCGCGCGAAGTCCAGTGGGGCGCCTGGTAGTGGCCGTAGAGCATGTTCCGGCGGTGCACGTCGAGCGCGTGGAGACCCAGGCTGCCACCGGACGGCGGCAGCCGCGGCGACGGGGACAGGAACCTCAGCACCATCCTGTTGATGGCGTCTCCATTCTTCGCGCACATGCAAAAGGGTTCTATGGTTAGTTCCAGTTCAGTTGTAACTGAATGACCATAAAGCAGCACTTGAAAACTTTTTCACGTGAAGAAGCTGAACCACCGGCAACAAAAAAGAACCAATATTGCAGAAGTGCCTCAATAAGTTACTCTTCTGAAAGACTGAAACATGTGAATTTTTCCCAATCCCAGAAGAAATTGAACTGTTCTGTGTGAAACTGTTGTAAGGTTCATAGAATATTTCTACGGTTCAGAAAAGAACGAAGTGGTCTCCTTCAAAGTAAATGTGATACCATGTGAAAAGAAGAGAAGTCAAGATCGAAGGTGCTACATCTAGCTTTGCTTTTGCTTTATTTGGCTTCGATGCCTTGATAAAGCGAAGCATAAAGACAACACTGCTAAAATAATAATCTTTTTTGTGTCTTCCGACTGCATGATGACTCCATGCTTTACCATTCGGTTTAGAAATTTTTTTATCAGAGAACGCAGTAATTTACCGGAGGCTTGGCCGTCTCGACGGCGACGAGCCTCTCGAGCAGTAGCAGCGGCAGCTGGTTCTCGAGCATGAGCATGTCGCGGCGGATGTAGGGCACCATGTAGAGGACGCCATGGTGGCTAAAGATGGGGTCGTTGGGCGCGTAGTCCCCGGTGTTCTTCCCGATCCCGTCGAGGTTGGTGGCCCTCATCACCTCCAGCAGGAAGCACCCGTCCACGATCATCATCTCCAGGAACCGCTCCCTCCCGTCGCCGTCACGCCACTCGGCGCCGAGGTCCAGGTACGCGCTCGCTAGCTGCTCGGCGACCTCCTCGACGGCGGCCACGAACTCCTCCAGCGGCTTCTTGGCCCGCCGCAGCAGGTGCCGCAGCGCCCGGCGCTTGTGCTCCTCCATGGGGAGCAGCTCGGGGTCGCCGTGGTGGAAGGGCCCCAGCGACACCACCTGCGGCCGGTACGCCTTGGGCTTGAGGTCCTTGATGCACGCCGGCACGCGGTAGATGCAGTGGCGCTGCCACCGCGACACCTCCACCGACGCGTCGGCCTCGCCGAGCTTCCTCTCCACGTCCACCACCCATACCCTCCTGCCGTCGCCGGCCGCAGCCATGGATCCGGCAAGGAATCTGCCTATGTTAACTTGGGATTCGGCTGCTATAGCTAGAGATTTTGCTACTCATCTAGACTTTTATGAAGGGAGGTTAGACACTAATCTAGACTAGAACCCTCTAAATTTATATAGCGATGTATGTGTCCAAGATACCGGTGTTGCAAACAGCCACATAGGCATAGCTTGCGTTGCATGCCACCGCTTGCGTGCTATGTGCACGATAAAGAGGCCTGTCATGTGAATCCATGGCTACTCACTGAGCTCTAAACTTAATCTAAGGCTCCTTATGGAATTCGGGTGTCTGGGTTAACCGAGATTTTTTAATTTGCAATGTAAAGCGATCTATGTTAAACAGAGCCTAATAAGTAAATACATATAGGTTTTTACCGGTTGCAATGATCTAGTAAAAGGGTGAAGAATGTGGTCATTTTCAGGGAGCTATCATGCATGGTCACTGCGAGCAACATATATTTTTTAAGATTACACACTACAACTCAGATAGTCACAACGCACGTACGCTCACCCCTATGAACACACGTACGCAAACCCTACCCCTATAAGTATCTTCGAAGACTGAGCCGGCACATTCTCGAGATTGATGAAGTCATCATAGGCGCTTCACTGTCGACGGAAACGTCACCTACCACTAAAAGCACAATATGCTTTTACAGCTGAGAGATGATCAAAGAGGCGTATTACATTACCCCAGTTTAGGTATAGGTTTTACGTAATTAAGAGATCAAGAATAATCAAGATGCCAGTGTTACGTAATGTAATGTGTAATCTGAGTGGTTAGCTGGCTGGAACAACACTGAGGAAGCGAGGAATATGTAAAAGGCTTCCCTGCTGGCTGTTGTTGCATTGGTGCATGCACGTAGGAGAAAGTTTGGTGGTAAGGGGATCGGATAGACTACAGGCCAGGGGAGGTATCTTGCTCATTTGCTCTCTACAGTTTTCCATCATGCACGAGAGGGAGGAATCAAGAAAGGAAGCTCCAGTTGCAAGTAAATCACGTGAGACATGGTCTGCTGTCCACAGAAAAATTTCCGAAGCAAAACCTGGTTGTTGGTCCCCGTAGGAACTCAAACGGGTCAAGCAGGGTCTGATCTGCCTTTTTGGCCAAAGTTCAGAAGTTTTGGTCAAAATTTCCAAGTCACAAATTTTGTGTTTTCAGGAAGGTTTCAATTCACATTATATTGCTTTTGCAGTGAAGCAAATCCAAATTGGTTCATGTTGCATCATACCAGCTCCCTATGATTGGAGGTACATGACATATAATTTTAGTTTATCTAGATTCCCATCATTTATGACAACTAGCATATACCAAACAATATTAATTGGTAGCATATAATAGCGATATATACCATTATATTTGTTATAACAAGTAGCTTCGAAATACTATTTTGATCTATTTATTATCCTTCATCCACAAAAGCGTCGTCATCTAGAGTTCATGGATCCTCCTTCCATGAACTCGTAGGTGGGTGGCGAGTGGATCCATGAGTCGCGGCAAAGCAGATACATGGGCTCGTCCATCGTCGTGGCTATACCTGTGACCTCTTATCTAGGAAGCACGGCAGGTGGATCCGTGAGCTCTTCTCCATGGAAGCAACATTGGATTTGCAAGGGCGTCCATGGTAGTGCTCTACTCACTACTTGGGTCTCAACAACTTCAAATGAAGAAATTCAACCAGGAAGTTGTAGATATAGTCAAAATATGATTTGTTTGTATAAAGTTTGCAGCACCAAAATCCATAGAGAGTAATGAAGTTTCTAAACAATCTATATTTAAAATTACAATGTGGAACAATTAGGCAGGGATACAGTTGAATGAAAAAGTATGAATGAAAGTTTTGACGAACCGGTAGGCATACTAAGAATTTTTGCAGGTTTAAATAATACAAGCAAGAAGGAATAGTCGCGGAGGTATCCCTGTCTGCGTTACGAGCCTGGCACAGATATATGCCTGCATGTGTACATCATCAATTGACATAGATAGTCATGAACATTTATATATAAAACACTCAGGATCTTATCGCTGTTCGTGTTATGATCCAATGGTGATGTCTTTTGTTCGAAATTTCTAATTTTTTCAACATGGTGATTAGCCGGTAGAAAGGAGTGCTCTGTAGCACTGTATATATTTTTGTTCAATCAAAAACAAGTTCAGTTATGTACAATACCAACACCATTTTCCAAAACTTGAAATATTCAGTTGACCAATTCAAACAAAACCCCAAGAAACAAATAAATCCAACACATTATTCTTTTTGGCAACACAGAGCAGCTTAAAAACCAAAGCAAAACTGAAAAACAATGCCAAATAGGTCTCCGACGTACATGGTGCCGGCACGCTTGCATATGTAGATGAACGCAGAAGCTGTGCTGCAAGATCACATCGGAGCCGGTGCCACCGGAGAGCTGCTGCTGGCTTGGTCTTGCTGGTAGTACGGCAGCACGGTGTAGACGGTCTGCATGACGGTCATGACGAGGAGGAACACGGCGGCGGCGAGGGACATGAACGCCCATGGGCTCCGGAAGTAGGTGTGGATCAGGTTGGCGCGCCACAGGTTCCACGGCTTCCGGCAGTAGGCGTTCACCTCCCGGTGCACGGCGTCGAGATCGCTGTCCGGCTCGAGCACGACGTCCTTGGAGATGCTGTTGAACAGCTGCGCCACCGCCTTGTCGCTGCCGACGGCGTTCTGGATGATGCCGCTGGTGCTCAGCAGCGCCACGTCCTTGGCCGAGTCGATGATGTTGTCCATGAAGAAGATGTACGCCGTGACGTCATTGCCGGCGCCGACGTGCAGCCGCTCGAACGCCATCATGTTCAGGAACATGTACTCCGTGGAGTCGTCCACCGACACCGCCGGCATGGTGAGCACGCCGTGCCGGAACCGGATGTTGTGGAGGCTGTCCGTGTTGCTCTTCCTGAACCGGATCCCGGCCTCGTACAGCTCCAGCGCCGACCGGATGATGTCTGTCTCCGGCACGATGTCCCGCGCCCGCGGCGAGTCCTGGTAGGGGCCGTAGAGCATGCTCCGGCGGCGAACGTCCAGCGGGTGGAGACCAAGATTGCTGCCAGCCGGCGGCAGCCGCGACGTCGGGGACATGAACCTCAGCACCATCCTGTTGATCACGTCGTCGTTCTGCGTGGCACCCGTCATCCACGAACATGGAATGGAAGTATTGTATTTGATGGGTTAGACTTAGTTCAGTTGCTACGAATTTGGTTAGAATTTTGACACTAAAAATTGAATCAAACGCAATTTGATTTTCTTCCCCCAAAATCCAGTGTAGACGCACACATTTACATACATGCATCCAGGTTCAATTCACTCCTATAAATATAGGGCCACTACTCATCACAAGTGCGACTACAACGGGATATGTCACCAACGTAGAGCACACTGCTTCCCTGGTTTCCATTCTATTTTTAAGGGCGCCAAGCAAGAACATGTGGAGTTGACGTTTGTTTGAACCACGTGATCTTTTAGAAAAAAACAGTGGTTTTCTGATTTGAGCATCCAAATTAAATTAGGACTGCACTTTTTTATTTCTTACTCTAAACGTAAGACTGCACTCTAGTATATTTTGATGATATTTTCTTAAAAAAATTTATAAACTATTCTAGGTTTCATGAAAAATGTTCTAACTTCATGAAAAAAATATTCTAGGCTTCAAGAGAAAAATATTCCCACTTCATAAAAAACATATTGGATATTTTTTAAATAGAAACTATTCATATTAGTTCTTATTTTTTTACGCTAATTCTTAAGAATGAAAAAAGATTCCAAAACAGATATACAGTTTAAAAGAAATATAAACTCGAGGTGGTGAAGCAAGGTGGCTTAGGAGGCCACATGCATCACTTGGGCTAGAAAAACTATATGGGCTAGGAAAGTAAGAAAAAACCGGCAGGGGAGACGGTTGGGGACAGCTCCGACTATTCAAGCGACTGGACAGGCAATTTTGATATTGATAATGACACCACATGTATCTCGATGTCCATAAGCACGTTGTCTATCAAAATAAT
The DNA here is from genome assembly GCA_032594955.1 of Panicum miliaceum. Lineage (NCBI taxonomy): Eukaryota > Viridiplantae > Streptophyta > Magnoliopsida > Poales > Poaceae > Panicum > Panicum miliaceum. Next base: position 28,365,535 of record CM064072.1, on the reverse strand, counting down.
ACTACCGTTTATTCTAAAATAAATTTAGAAAAAACGAGCACACGAGCTAATTCTAGCTAGGGCTTGGACCTAGTTAGATAGGTCTCATCATCCTACGAGAAATTTAACCAACTGAGCTATGCTTACTTCTCCATTTATTAGTACTTTTACTTATAGCTGAACCATAATATGTCCGCAAAGGTGACATGCCTCTGTGCCTTTATAAGTTCATTATATATTCCAAACACCTAAAATTTTGCCCATTCCTGAAGAAAATGTAAATGTTTTGTCTGAAACTATTACTTCCAAAATTTATTTGAGAGATTTAAAATCTAAACAAAAGAATAATGTTTATCTCGAGAGGGTGTGATGTGATGTAAAGAAAAGATCTGTCTAGCTTTGCTTTTGCTTTGGCTTGCCTGGATAAAGGGAAGCATAAACTAAACACTGCTAATAACAATGTAAATTTAAACTATCGCCTTTTCATGTTACAGAAGAGTGTCGTTTTAAACAGTGTTGTGGTCAACAAGACATTACCTTGACCACACTTAGCGTCATAAAATTTATGAGAAATATAGCAAAGTTATAAGATTTCACGACTATTTTCGAAGAAAAAACAGACATAACATTTTTTTATAAAAAAAATATTGGTGAAGATACCACAACAATCAACAAAAGAATGAATGCAACTTGAAATGACAACCAACTTTTGACAGGAGTATAATAGTATAACTCTATGTGCTCATTCACCAGGATAGAAAATGCCGAGTAGAAATGGCAGCAATAAATTACCGGAGGCTTGGCAGTCTCTACGGCGACGAGCTTCTGCAGCAGGAGCAACGGCAGCTGGTTCTCGAGCATGAGCATGTCGCGGCGGATGTAGGGCACCATGTAGAGCACACCGTGGTGGCTGAAGATGGGGTCGTTGGGCGCGTAGTCGCCGGTGTTCCTCCCGTCGAGGCCGGCGGCCCTCATCACCTCGAGCAAGAAGCACCCGTCGACGATCATCATCTCCAGGAACCGCTCCCTCCCCTCCTCACCGCGCCACCGGTCGCCCAGGTCCATGTACGCGCTCTCCATCTGATCGGCGACCTTCTCCACGGCGGCCACGAACTCCTCCAGCGACTTCTTGGCTCGGCGCAGCAGGTGCTGCAGCGCCCGGCGCTTGTGCTCCTCCATGGGGAGCAGCTCGGGGTCGCCGTGGTGGAACGGGCCCAGCGACACCACCTGCGGCCGGTACGCCTTGGGTTTGAGGTCCTTGATGCACGCCGGCACGCGGTAGATGCAGTGGCGCTGCCACCGCGACACCTCCACCGACGCGTCGGCCTCGTCCAGCGTCCTCTCCACATCCACCACCCACGCCCTTCTGCTGCTCCCGCCACCGGCTGCCGCCATGGACCCGATAGCTACTGATCTAGATAAAGCTTCACGAATGGAAGATAGCAATTAATCTAGTCTAGAGCTCTAGCCTCGTTATATATATATAGCTATGTTACTATGTGTATGTGAAAGATAGACATATGGGTTACTTGCGTTGCGTGCCACGGCGCGCGTGCTAGGTGCCCCGAAAAGTGGCCATGGTCATATGCGTAGCGGTAGCAAAGAGCTTTAAATTTTAGCCTATATAATTTAAGGGCCAGACTCTAAAAAGGTTGTACTCTAATACTACACAATTTTTAGCTAAAAGTATATAAGAGCCAAGTTGGATTATGAAAGAAGTATGAGAGCCGTTATTAGTTACCACCCCTACATATGCGTATGTAGATGAGTACTCCATGGGGCTCTAAACGAACTTGGTCCAACTGTATAAGAGCAAATTCAGCAGGATCCTATTTAGCCCCTCTACTCGAAAAGTAGGGGCCTGTATCAAAAAAATAAACTCCAGCAGGATCCCTACTTCGGTCCCTAGAGTAGGGAGGCCCTTAGATTTCCTCGGGTGGGAAGGGAGGCCCAACTCGATGGTTGTGGCCGTTTTCACCCCGCGCGCATGGAATCCATCCGAGCTCGTGCTCCACGCTGCACACTGCCCCTGATGGATTCCGCCGCCGCTTGCTCGATTTCCCGTCCAACTGAGTGGCCCGGCTGCCTGGATCCATGTGTTGCTCTTTCCCCAAACTCCGCAGGTCGCTCGAGCTCAGCTATGGAGCGACGCTGGTCTCCCGCGAGCGTCGCCCCAACTCCACCATGGAGCCTCGCGGACATGGAGCCACCGGTCGGCCTCAACTGGCTCTAGCATGGCCATCCGTCGGAGAGAGACATGAGGTAGAGAGAGAAGGAGATGCATTGGGGGGAGAGAGAAATGCTGAGGCATAGATGTCTTGAGAGGAAGAGATGCATCAGGAAGAGATACCAGAGAGAGATGCAGTTTTTTTTTGCAAAAGAGAGATGCTCGGGAGAAAACAAAGATTAAAAAAGATCCTAACAGGTGGGTCCCAATTGTCATAAAAGAGTAGGGGCTGAGATGTAGAGGTTGTTGTTGGAGTTGATGAGCATCAAAATTACAGTCCCCAAAAGTAGGAGAAGCATCTGCTTAAAAAAGTAGGGACCTGAAGTAGGAGCTATTGTTGGAGATGCTCTAAGACTTCATTTAGAATTACAGCGTAGCCGTGGCACAGCACAATAATGGTTGAAATGCTTCACTTTGTGACATTATCAAACAGTGTGATTAAATCTACTCTGACCATCTGCAAAGTGCAAAGACCACGTTAAAGGGTGAATGAACAGCTGAAAGATGCTCAGAGAAATCCGAAGAAGCATAATATTACCACATTTGCAGGCTTTAATTGTGAAAAGTGATCTTGATGCTTAGTACGGATATAGTGAGCGTGATGCAAGGTATATGCTACGCGAGAAGGTGGATGGAGGTGCATTGCTGGTTGGGGTTTCGTTTTCGCTGGCGGGACGCTGAGGAAGCGAGGAATATGTAAAAGGTACCTGCAGCCTGCTGGCCATTGTTGAGAATGGTGTGAGCATGTAGGAGAAAGTTTGGTGCTAAGGGGATAGAGTAGAGGGCAGGGAAGGTATCTTGATCATTGCTCTGTACTGTTTTCCATCATGCATTGAGCGGGAGGAATCAAGAAAGGAAGCTCCGGTTGCACGTGAATCATGTGCTACAGCCTACATGATCTGTCATCCATTGAAACATGAACATCCATGAATTAAACCCGGTTCACGTCTTGGTCACAGTAAAAATGTCAAACCTTTCAAATTGGGTTTGTTCAAATAATTTTGATCAAACTTCACAGATTAATTTGGGCAAAATCCGTTAATTTTTGAATTTGTGGTCAATTTGGTACCAGATTTGTAATCTCCTATGGTAAATCCCCCAAAAGACCAAATTTTCTTCCTTTTGTTGAGAGATCTTTAGAAGGTGATAGCTGTTGGAGGGGAGTACCATGCAAAAGATGATATACAACCTGAACATGTGACAGGCTCTAACGTATTTCGTTGAGTTAGTTCTTTTTCGACCACTGTATTTGGACAATTGCATATCACTAGGCTTTGTGGGCTGGGTGGAACGTGACAAGGCCAGAAATTACTGCCATCTGTTACAAGTAAATGTTTTGGACAATTTGAAAGGGTATTAAAAATGTAGATCGCTATTTTCTACTGAGATACATTTGTAAGTCTGATAAAGTTATGGTATTTAAGCTTGAATTTCAAGAGAAAGAATATAATTTTTTTAATCCAATCTAATAATAATATTATACATGTACTTCGTTCTTGCGTGAACGCAAGATGTTGAATACTAGCATTCACACCCAACCGGAATTATTGAAGGAAGAACACAATGTTTAGTATTGCTCTTTAATAATGATCGCAATTTTAGTAGTTGTTCAGCATATCTTGGCCAGTTTCCACAATTTGGCTTAGTATAGCTACACCCTAGGTGCAAAATATTATTTCTAGGTTCCAATTTATATAAATTATGAATGATACCGATAAAGCAATTCAAACTATAATTGGAAGCAGTCAGAAGTGACCTGCATTTTTCACTGGATGGAGTATTAGAGATCTTTTCCCTACTTCAATTTGTTTGAATTGGCAAACTGGGCTAAGCAGCAATACAAGCTTTAACTACTTGGTGTTGATCTAATGCAGATAGTGTATTCAACTTTTACTCTATAGATAGCATTATCTCGCGATATATTTATTCAATTTTCAATCCTCAGTCTTGCATGCTAATCATTCATATAGGAATACCCTATTGTTCTTTTCTCAATATTTATGTTGTTCTTGTAATATCTATGCTTATAAACTCTCTATTTAAATGGTAGCCTTCATGCGGTCATAGTTTTTTTCTTGCAAAGTTTTTCCACATAACTTTGTTGCTGTTCTTCTAGTATTTTGCCAATCATGAGGACTGTGATGGGTTCTAAACTAATGGCTCAAGCGTGTATCAAAATCACAGGATTTCTATCTATGTGCTCCTAACCCTTTTGCTGTGTACAAAGTTGTGTACTCTAGATATCCAATCGAAATATTGTATCATCCTGAGAGGATATGACGCATAGTGCCGATCATGATGCATAGTCAGCCCCTGGAAACCGTAGGAAGAGCTTTGTTACCCATCCTGTGAGTTGGTGGCCTTGGTCCACCACCTAGATGGGGGCCTAGCCTAGCCAAGTTTACAAGCCCCCTTCGGATTATAGTGTCCCTAGAGAAGGCCCGCTAAGGATCCTCCGCCTTTGGTTCTATCCGTGGCCCCTATAGGCTCTGAGCCTCGAGAGGTGGGGGGCCAACAAAGTAGCACCCTAACAGTCCAAGGCACTTATTGCTCTCTGCTTAACAACATACATAAAGGCCTTCAAATTGTGCTAAAATGATTGGCCAGGAAGGTCAGAGTGCATGGGATCAATGCAAACAGATTCTCTATAAATGCAACTAGGTAATTTTTGCTTTGAAATTATAATAAGCTCTTTAGTTTGCTAATCACTAATATTAGTAGAGGAAAAAAAGGAGATGATCTATTCTAATATTTTGTAATTACACTATGACACATATGACCTTTCTTGACGAATATCTCACGATAGTTGATCAAAATGTCATTAGATCATTTCGGTTTATGATATTTTGTTGGATGCAGTATAACTTAGTGACGAAAACATGGTGTTCGTCGCTAAAACCAAGTAGAAATTGTAACGAAAAAACTAGTCTCAGTGACGTCACAGAAAATCACATGTGTTGTAGACTTATAGTGTTAATGTATTACTTATTAGCATGTGCGCTTCTTTCAACCAACAACAGGATATTCCAATTTGGAGAATCATGGATTGATTAATGTAAACTTCCATTGTCACATATGAATGACTGATGAGTGCAATTTCATATCATGTACTCCTTTTGTAAAATGCTTGCTTTCCATCAATAGATATTTGATCATGTTAAAGGATATGATTAAAGGGACTGTTTAGCTATCTATCGACAGATTTATGCTGTCAAAATCTATCAAATTTTTGACAAATAAGAAGCTAACACGTAAGCAGAAAAATTAGACATATTTTAATAGGACAATTCTGTCAGATTTATTTATAGGCTCTTAACGGTTACATTAGTATCCAAAAACATGATAAGAACTTTGGTGCCAAATTGTAATCAAAGATCCTGATCCATTATCCCTTTTGTTATCACATTTTTATAATTAAAAAGCATGAACATATAGCAGAGATACATAATTTGAGTTCATGGGGACAAAATTTACATCAATAAAAATACTATAATATCCATAAATGTTAGATATATGCACAAATATAAATTAGATACAGTCGCAAATCACATCAATACAAATAATCAAACAGAATATCATCAACTAGAAGAAGTCATCAATTACACAGCACAACAATCAGAATATAAGCTGTAGAGCACCGTCTCCAAATCCAACACCTCAGTCCTCACAACAACACATCAACACCCACAAGGCCACAGAGAGACAACGACCGCGTCCGGAGCACGAGAGAACGAACAACGTGAACAATCACGAGGAACACGAACATCGTACCCTACATAAATACAAAAATCAAACCGCACTACAAATCGAATAAGCACAAGACAAACCTAGGATTTAACAGCCACACGGGGAGAGGGTCCGCAGCAAAATGAATGCGCCAGCGGCTGGCCAGGAAGACGAATGTGCCCACGAAAGGAGCCGGGCAATCAAGGCCAGCGGCAAGCATAAACGCCTTGCGCCTGCGCCGCTTGAGGAACGAAAGAGGTCAAAGGAGATAGTGCCGGTGTTCCAATGCAAACGGGAGAGAAACACCATGGACTTCAAAAAGTTCTCACAGTTACAAGTTTCAGAGCATGAATTCACACCCATTAACACAGCGTGCCGGTGAGAGAGGACATCAGATTGATGATACAGATCTTAAAGCATGATCTAACAGCCTAAAATTCGAGAGATTTTCTCAATAAAATATGATGATAGATAATTAGCAAAACTCATTATTAAATTTGAACAAAGCATAGCAATGAATTATCATTGACTACTTATTGCGTTGAATAAATTATTCTAGAAGCATTTTTCTACATCAACTACTAAAATTCGCATCATGTTTGTTTATGCATAGACTACTCTTATCAACCGATCGTTGTATTCTTGTTAGCACAATTTTTTTGATGTTGTTAGATTAACCCTTCATATTGATGGAAGGATATGTTAAATTCGATTTTGTTATTTACATGTCATATGTTCAAATATTTTCCACCGATTAAATAGGTTCGTGGTGCTGGACTTCATTACTCTCAACATTTGCCCTTTTTTGGTGGATTTACATTCTCTATTTTTTACAATAAAAGGGGTGTTCATCATTGCTGTTTGCAAAATAGTTTCGAATGTTTTGGATTTGAGATTATATATGAACAAATAATAGGATTTCTTCAGTTTTTCATTAGCAGTGATAGGATGCTCAAGTATTCATTCGACTGCAATGTGATATCAAACCAAGTCTTGAGATATCAAAAATGGTGCTCACGATATGAGAGACATAAATTTTGAGAGGATATTGTCTGGATACTCCACATATTTGTGGACATGTGTGTTAAAGGATATAAAAACACTAGCTCCTTCTGATATGAGAAACACGTTTATTCTGAGAGAATTGATCGTGATATTGAGATATTCATGTGTGTAAGAAGATACGGCCGGGACACTGGTATTGAAATATCTAGCTACCTGGGATATATTGTTTGGACGCTCACAAATTTATCTCCAAGATAGAAATCGGACCATATCTCTTGCCAGCATGCAGCTTTAGTTTGCATGGTACAGGCATCCCAACCATAACATATATCGCCAAGACTGATCTCCAGCCGCCCAAGCCCTCTCCATATATATGCATATACTACCTTCTATAACCCTGTCAACTTGCCAGCATCTACCATTTTATGATATCATCGTCTCCATGGAGATGAAGCTTAAGCTCATGACCGCTCTTGCTTTCTTCACTGCACTATTCGCGCACCACCTCCCTCTCGCCATTGCTGACCACATAAGAGCGTTCTCCAACAGCTCGGCCGCCGCTTTTAGCCTCCCACTGTTCGCCAAGTAGGGCCCTGGCCACACCGTTCGTCGCGGCAACGACGGCTTTCTGTACTTGCAGCACAGCCTCGTCGCCCCGGTGGACAACATCACCAGCATTGGCCCGGAGACCGTCGCTCCACACGCGTCCGAAGTCCATTTCGGCACCGGCATTGGGAGACGGAAGCTCCTTCTCGAGGTTCACGGCACGGCCCCGATCACATGGATCCAGTGCCGACCGTGTCATCCAGTGGCCACGCAGTACGGCCCCCTGTTCGACGGGGAGCTCTCCCCAACCTTCCGGCATGTCGACGCCAGAGTCTGCAGGCGCCGTTCGTCCCCGACCCCGCCATACATCGGTGTCAATTCCACCTCACCGGTCCGAGTGGCTTGTCGGTCAAAGGCCTTGTCTCCGTCGACCAGTACACCAGGGAAGACGGCCGTGTCTTCCGGAGGTTCTTCTTCGGCTGCGCCCACGAGACCTGGCACTTCCACAACATCAACATGTACGCCGGCATCCTCGCCTACAGGGCGTTCGCGACGCAGGCGGCGGCGCACGGGCTGACGCGCGCCTCCTACTGCCTCTTCCGGGAAGTGGACCGCCAGGGCTTCCTCCGGTTCGGAGCCGACGCCGACATCCCGAGCCACCCGCACTACAAGACCGCCAGGATCCTGCCGGCGCGTGACGACGGCGCGCACGAGTCGGCGTACCACGTGAGCCTCGTCGGCGTCAGCCTCGGCGGGCGCAGGCTCGGCGGGGTCCGCCCGGAGATGTTCGCCCACCGGAAGGACGGCGGGCAAGGCGGATGCATCATCAACCTCGGCACGCCGCTGACGATCATGGCCCGGGAGGCGTACCGCGTCGTCGAGGAGGCCGTGTGGTCGGACCTCGAGCGCCATGGCGCGGCGCGGGTCGAGCGGGCCGGCTACGGCCTCTGCGTCCGCGCGACGGAGGCGATCAGGGGGCGCCTCCAGTCGCTGCCGCTTCACTTAGCCGGGGAGGAAGAGGAAGCGACGCTCGTGGTCTCGCCAAAGCAGCTGTTCTTGATGGTGGATGACAAACGAGCAGGGCAGGTTGCGTGCCTCGCCATGGTGCCGGGAGGCCGGACCGTCATCGGCGCGTTGCAGCAGGTGGATACGCGGTTCGTGTATGACCTAAAGGAGAACAAGCTTTCCTTTGCACCGGAGTCATGCGTCCAGGACACTGTCCCGGTCGTTTGAACCATCGGTCTGTAATACTCTCAAAAATAAAGAAACTATAGAGTATCTGTCTGTCGCTTTTCTAACCATTTGATTGAAATACAATGGTAAGGATTCATCCTTCCATGACGGAGAAAACTGGATAAATTTGTACGAGGTTTATTTAATTTTCTAGGACAGTTTATGCGAGGAACCGCCAAAATTATCTCGACTAAACCGGATTATCATCCTCGATCAACCCAGCTTAAACGAAATAATCCCTGTAGTCCCCGGTATGCGCTTTGAGCATCGCCTAGGAACGGTGTCCTGGACAACATAGCAAACATCACAAGGATACATATGAGAGCAAATTTTAAACTTTTAATTACAAGTCTTGATCATCTTACAAAAAATTCATAAATTGAAACTATAACATATAATCATGAAGGTTTTCACCAATTAAAAAGGTTCTCTCCCAATTAAGATGTAGGTCTAGGTGGATATCCTATCATGTCTTTGTTAGATTGAGAGCTAAAACGCAGCGGAAAAGTAGAAAAGTAGAGAGTATTAATTAGCAATAATGATGTCATTGCCCATAAGGCACCACTTGCATAAGTTTTGAGTAACTTCCACCATACATCCACATTGCCGGCTCTGGCAGGATGAACATGGTCGTCACTCCCTAGAAGAAAACCTGCAAAACAACTTAGCGGCAACACCGTAAGTACATTTCGTACTTGCAGAACTTATCTATAATACTATACATTTGGTGGATGCATGAGGCTAGTCAATTTTTAACATTATTCTATAAAAAAATACAAGCATAATTTATCAAGTGAATAAGCAAAAGACATGGTATCTACATTCCTATATCAAGCACCAATACAATTGCATAAGTAAAATGATCATGTAATCACGAGGTCAATCTTCCATAAACCCTTCACGAAACTCTACGTTAAACTCAAAGTACAAGAGCGCGCTCTTTGATCGGAAGCGCGGCTATTGCAATAGATTAAGATCCTACAGAAGTGTACAACTTTTCCCACCAAACACGAGACCATAGGCCATATGACCCGTCGGTCCGTAAGCAATGATTCATGTGCCAACCGTTCGCATACCCAACCCCGATGCTAAACGAACGGCCGGGATGGACAGGTGCAACGGAACCACCGACTACACCGCATCACAAACCGCACCGAATTCGCTCAGTGAAGGGTGCTCGTATGGTACTTAGCTTACCATTACCATATTTAAGAATGTGGTTTGTACAAAAAAATGCTCAAGTATCAAAACGATGACGCGTCGGTCCTGAACCAACTCAAGAATGCCTATGCCACTTGGATTCCACTCCCAACATGGCCTTATCTCACTTGCTGAAGTCTCGATCCAACATTCATACCTTGCTCATATTTTAATTCTTGTCATCTACTCAAGTATATATTTAGATAAACACCGTACAGCTCGCGAGTGACGGTGACCATGCCATCTCTTGACTTCTATCATAAGCTAAGCATGGCTAAGCAAATTAATTCAAAAAGTCTAAACATACATACTTTACCTAGTATAGATTATTCTAGAGCTAGAAGGAGAAAACATGACAAGTAGGTTCTACACATATCACATGAACTAGGTAGGTTTAAGCCCATGCACAAGCAATATTTTATAATAGCAAATTAAGAATTCAAAAGTAAGGTTTGAGATACATAGGTGCCTGCCTTGGTACTCCGCAACCGCGACACTCCGAAACGTCATCCTCTTAGAAAGTAGACAAATGCATGAATTAGAAAAGATGCTATGAATGCATTTGCTTATGAGATGCAATGAGTCATGAGAGGTAAAGGCTAACATGATTCAAGGCCATAAAGTAAGCAATTAAAAGAGGGAAATTAGGCACACAAGAATTACATAGGGTGAAGATGCCAAAACAATTATTCATAAATTTGCACACACTCTACAAGACAAGTTGTAACATGAGGATGTCATCAAAATTAGTTGAGCTATTATTATTTATCATATAATCTAACAATAAGTTAAGTCATCATAATATGAAGCATCAACCATGGGAGTCATGGGAGTTAGTTCATGATTGTTATCAACATAGAGTGCTAGAGAATAGAGCATGCTCATACAAGTTAATAACATTAGTATAGCTAAATTTAGACAATTTAAGAATTAACGGGTAGCTGCTAGCTAGCAACATCACATCTTAGCACATCTTAATTAAGGTAATAACTTCCGTCTACAAATAAGCAACTAGCTAAGTTTGTTATATTTAATTAAGACAAGCATCATCATTGTAAGTTGTATCTTGAAAATTTGTAAACATCAAGCATATCACATTTATCTTTAATTAACGAAGAAAAGTTGATAGCTCACATGAGCATAATTGATTCGCTAGGAATTTTACAAGTAAATTAGTTCTAGAACAAACATATCTAAATTTGTATCCTTCTACAAATATCTAATGAAATCTAACATTTAACAACAACATATCATCATGGCCATAGCTAACTAACAAAATTATTTCATGATTTTAGGAGCATCATAAAAATAATTGGCCAGGTATTCAACTAAGTAGCAAACTCTTAATCAATAAATTACAAAGCATATGAATATATAAATATTACATGGATGTTATCAATTTCAGGAAGTATACAAAGGTTAAAAAAAGTTAATAAAATTGGATCCATAATTTTAGAGGCAAATATGTATTTATTGTGCAATTTATAATTTAACTAGGTTGAAACAAATATAGATTAAACTGTACAAATCTAGAAACAATTAATTCGAAAAAACATGTGTAAAGGATATTATATTTCATAAGGAAGCTAGCAGAATTGGTTTCATAATTTTTGGACTAACAGAGAATTAATTATGCAATTAACGTGATAAACACATATTTAATAAACAAGGAAATAATATAATTATTTTGGGAGCGAACATATTTTTAACAGGTAGAGAACATCAGGAAAAAGCCAACAAAATTTGTTTCACATCAATCTGAGCTATATTAAATTTTATATGAATTATGCAAGATGCCTATTATGTTGCAACAGTACAGCGGACCGTCCGGCCCAGACAGGCGGACCGTCCGCCATACAAGGTCAGGATGAGTTCTAGAAATGATTTGGTTGTGTGTGGAGTTCGGAATTGCACTACGGACCGTCCGAGGGCGGATGGCGGACTGTCCGCCATAGAAATTTTTGGTGATTTGTTTATGTGCAGAAGCTCGGTGGTGGTCATGAGTGGACTGTCCGACCGTAGGTGGCGGACCGTCTGCTCATCAGCCGAGGGTCACCGGCGAGGTCGCTGGCGGAGGCTTCGACATTGGTTTGTTCCTATAGGTTTCTAAAGACATGGGGAACTCACTTTGGCTAGTAGATTTGATATGCATGGAGTCTCTAAAGCTATAGGTCATCAATGGTGAAAGGCCATGGATGGGCTAGGGACCTTGATTGAGGGCAAAAGTAGGAAGGGGAATGGCGAGGGGAGCTCATCGGCGACGAGTAGAGCATGAACAAGGGGCCACTTGTTGGAGTTGAGTTCATCCTTAAGATGCTTTGGGAAGATAAAGGAAAGGCTTGGGGATGGTCTTCTCCTAGGTCTCCAGCGAGGAAGAAGTGCTCGAGGTGGTGGAGAAGCTCGTCGGCATCGTCCTCCGCTGATCCTCCTATGGTGTTCTCCTATGTCTCCAGTGAGGATGTGGTGGATATGGTACGTTTGGATGGGTTTCTCCTCCATGGTTTGGTTGGGGAGAAAGCAAGGGAAGGAAGAGGAGACTTCTACGTGGGAGAGAGAAGCACGGGGGGAGGAGGCGCTGGGTGAGGTGGGGGTCGGGTGGGGCTCGGCAGAAGCACGTGGCACAACTTCTCTGCACAGACGACACGCACACACGGTCTTCCCACGGATAGTCCACGAGAAAAAAGCGGACAGTCCTGAGAACAAAATCATGTAACATGTTGTTCTGTACAGAAACTTTTTTCTTTGCTTCAATCTCCAAAACTGGCCTTCCAAGACTCTAAAAATTCCACCAATTTTTGTGTTGATACAAGAAATCAAGAGCAACCCATTTTGCTTGGACTTGGTAGAAAAGCTACTATAGATTTGAAATGAAAATTCTTCTCGGAATGCTACTTTTGGATTTTTGGCTGAGCTTCAAGATGGTTTCCTAAAATCCAGGAAAATCACCTAAATTCAAGTCTTTCAACGCCATCACCAGGAGGTTTTCCACGCAAGCATCAGAAAATTGTATCTATACACTAGAGCAAGTGCACTCTCCTTCGCTTCATATCGAATATAAAGTGGGTTTCCATAGATGATAAACAATGTTGTAGTGTGTTCTACTACTCCGCTGTGCTAACACGACACCCAAACGTTTGCAAGGCTTGAGATAGCATTGCAATAGAACTCATTGCTGCAAAGGTATGATCAAATATATCCTACAAGAGATGACAATAACATGATTAATCAATGAAAGGTGTACCACATTGAAAACAAAAAGGATGACTAAAAATAACAACTTTCCATACCATACCTTTTTGTTGACATGTGCAAGCAGCCTCTCACTAATCACATACACATTTTGTTCACCCTCCTCAAGTGCTTTTATATGAAGATATGATAAGTCTAGCACAAAGTACTCTTTCTCCATAAGCTGATTTAGGCACGCTTCAATGGCGGTTTTTTTGAAAGTCAACCTTGCAGATATCTCCATCTCATGCTCTTACCCCAAAAGAGAGTTATTTTCATAAAGTTGTTAATACCTCGGAATATTGATTGCACCATAGGAGGAGTATTTAATAAAGTTCATAGTCTACATTAGATGTAAATTAAATTCAGTAATGATTATCCATCGTAAAATAAAATAATTACAATAAGATAAGGATGTTACTATCAGGTGTTGATCCTCCTTTTGGGTGGGTAGGATGCAAGTTAGCAACGCCGTGAGGAAACTGCAATCCTAGAGGGTGAGCCAAAGTAGGATTATTCATGATTATACACGCCGGGCGGGCCAAAGTAGGGTGAGCCAAACTTGTGTAACCCCTACCATGACTCATCATACTTAGACCTATTTTTTTGCAAATGTGAAACAAGTGTTATAATATTTAACTAAGAATTTGTTGTATTATTCATGGTTAGACAAATATGTAGAATTGAACAATAGAAAGAAAAACTCACCATGCTAGGGCGGTGTGAAGGAGGGGCGGTGCGGAGGCGGGCCATCACGGGAGAGGGCCGACTTGGGAGGAAAGTGGCACGGAAGCAGTGGCGGTACCCACACTGGAGAGGTGGAGGTAGAGTAGGGTCGCACGGGGAAGGAGGGTCACATGAGGGAGGATGTCCACGTAGAGGAGGGTCGCACGGGGGAGGAGGTCCATGTAGAGGAGGGTCGCACGGGGGAGGATGTCCACGCAGAGGAGGGCGTGTGGGGCGGCGGCGGAGGTGGCAACACGAAAGCAGGGCGGCGTGGGAGAGGGCAGTCGGTGTGGGAGGGGGCGGGTCTAGAAATTTTGGCAGTATTTTCCGTTGGGGCTGATGATGTTTTCACCCACCCTTAGAAATTCAATTGTAGGGGTGGGTTAGGAGTTTACCTGCCCTAACAAATATTATTATTCTTATTTTAAATTATAAAATAATTATTTAAATTATATAAAATAGTAAATTAGTTCAAAAAATTATTGAAATTCCTACCTGACAACTTCTATATAGTATATTATGTGTAAAAATGTCAGCGTGTATAAACTTCAAAGTTTTTCTTAAGCTATGTGAAACAATGTGAGAGATGTACCCATCTGTGAAAAATGTGTAGTGTAATTATTGTGACATATTTTGAATTTTTTATAACTGGTTATACAACTATAAAAAGAATCCATACCAATTTACAGTTTGTTTTAGGCAATGAATAGATATTATTAGTTATTATTGTATGCAGTAAAGATGTAAATTTGAGTTTCCATGATACATAATAAACAAAGAAACCTTTCATCTAATTTCAAGATATAAAAATCATATGTAGTATTTTCAATAATAACAGTAGAAAATAATAAATTATATTTTTCACGGGTGAAATGATTTCCAGGGACGGTCCATGGTCCAATCCGACCCTCAAAATCCTTGTTCTAGGGTTATTCCATGTTTCGCTCTGCCCATGAAAATCATGGTATTTTCAAGGATGATTGGCCACATGCCCGCATGCATGGACCACCCCTGGAAATCGATTGCCGGTGCCGCCCGGATGATCTAGTGTTGCACTCGGTTTTTTAGGACAGGCAAACGCCTGCTCCTAAAAAATAGATTGCTTCTACAAATTATTTTTATAGTAGTGATATGAGCACATTAGCTCGTGCAAACACAGTGAGTCAGTGTATCTCAATAAGGAAAGAAAAATAACTAGATGTAAACAAGTCAATGTAGAAATGTGGAGATCGATCACTTTATAAATATTATATTGACAAAAGATAAGAAAATCAACAACAGCATGTATGATCTCCATGGTATCACCCACATTTAGCTCATGTATCATCTCCATGGTATCGCCCACATTTAGCTCATGTATCATATCTATGGTATCGCCCACATTTACAGACATAGGGCCCACAAGAAAATTTGGGAAACATTGGCTCATGGAGACACAGTGATTCATCATATCCTGAAGAAATGACAACATATCACTACAAACATGTAGAGATCACTAATAATTATTATTTCCACAAAAAAAAATCAGTAACAACTCATGAGATACGATGATATCATCTCCATCCTAACCCGCAGGCATAATAGATATAGCACCCACAGGAAAATATGGGCAGCATTATCTCGTGCAGACATGCTAAGTCATAATATATTGAAGAAAGAAAATTGGGTGTAAACAGGTCACTATGTGTTGAAATCACTAGTAATTTAAAATCAACAGCAACTAATGTAGATACGGTGAGAAATATCTCCATCGTATCTCCTCACATTTAACAGACATAGCGACAAGAGAAAATATGGGCGGCACTAAAGATATGGTGTCCCCTTCCAGTACATGCATGCTCAAGCCAAAATGCAGATATGGCACACAAGAAGATAGTGAAAAAGAAGAGAAATTAAATAAACAAATCAGTGGCCGTTTCGGCGCAGTCCCTCAGATGCAGTCTATAAAATGGCAGGAAGGAGCGAGCGCTTCTTGCATCCAATTCCTCTCAACATTACTCCTCTCCCAATGATTAGTTGATTCTCAGTGTTATTTCACCATTAAACCTTCTCGCTTTGCCCTTCAAGGAAGCCCAGTAACTCCTTCTATAGTCATCCAGTTAACGACGCAAACTCTTTCGGTTGCCTGAATCAGCGGTGAGTGATTTACTTGCATTTTTGTCTTTGGAAGAGTTAAGCCTTGATTCTTTCCATAGGATATCCTTCTGGCAAAGTATTTAAAGAGTTATAGGATATCCTTTCTTTAAAGTTCGAGTATTTCAGTAAAAAAGTATCCATATACAATGAGAACATACTCTATGAAATTTGATGTATGAGTAGAAGTTAATGGTTAGTGTGGCAATCCATGAACAATCGTTTTCTCAAGATTGACAAGATGAAATGTTATTTTTCACAAAAACTAAAAAGAGGATCATATATGCCCTTTAGATTCTTAGAGTGAGAATATCTTTTAGCTTGCTTTTGAGCCCAGAATATCAATTCCAACGGTCATTTATTTGTAGCATACTATTTTATTTTACAAAAAATATTGGAATGTACTACTATATTGTGTATGATAGCATTTGCTTAGCATACATGATAGATAGGTTTCATAGGAACATATAGAGCTGCCGACATAGACACTTCCGGGCATGCAGTTTCGATAGACTTCCCGAATGCGTTGCAGGTTTGGTTCCAGCTTGTTTAGTTGTTACAAACTACGGTATCTTTTGCCTGCATTCTATCTTAACTTTAAAGTACTTTTTTTAAATTTGCAATAGCAATGGTTCAGCTCTATCCATTTAAGTAGCTGAAATTTTGTTTGTTTTCTTCATGTACAATTTGTGTGACTCTTCTTTCTATGTTTTCTTGGTTCCTTTATTGCCATAAACCAAGGTTCTGCGTGTACAAATGCCGATCTTTAATTGTGAAGAGACCATCAACGAGTTTGAGAAGTTAACACGTGATGCCGGACGAGTCCAGCAGGATACACTGAAGAGGATCCTTGAGTTGAATGCTGATGCTGAATATCTGAACCACTTTGGGCTCAATGGGAGGACGGATGTACAGAGCTACAAATCCTGCGTCCCCCTGTGCGTTCACAGTGATCTTGAGCCATATATCCAAAGGATTGCTGATGGAGATGGCTCCCCACTGCTCACTAGGAAGCCCATCACCTCCCTGTCTCTCAGGTATTTTTGTTGTTTGAAAAATGTGATCTCTTCTTGTATATATTGGTCTACCAAGGTCCATGTTTGTAACCTTATATGTTTTCTGTCTTTGGCTCCAGTTCTGGTACAACACACGGAAAGCCCAAGTTCTTGCCATTTAATGATGAATTGCTCGAGAACACACTAGAAATAAACCGGATTTCTTATGCATTTAGGAATCGGTGAGCAGCTTCAAATAGATTTATAAATTGCTTACTAATTAGAAGTTGCTTAGTTTGTAGATATGCATCCTAGAATTTTGGAACAACATTTTGTTCTTTTTACAGTGAATATCCCGTGGGCAAAGGAAAAGCCTTACAGTTTATCTATAGTAGCAAGCAAGTGGTAACAAAAGGTGGCATCCTTGCTACAACTGCAACAACAAACTTGTACCGGAGGCCACGCTACAAGGAAGGGATGCAGGATATCAGGTCTCAGTGCTGCAGTCCTGATGAAGTTGTTTTTGGCCCTGACTTCAAACAGTCCTTATATTGCCACTTGCTCTGTGGGTTAATATACTCTGACGAGGTCCGTCAGGTGTTTGCACCATTTGCTCACAGCTTAGTCCGTGCATTTCAGACATTTGAGGAGGTTTGGGAGGATTTATGTGCTGACATAAGGGATGGTGCTCTCTCAGATAAAGTTACAGTGCCATCGATCCGTGACGCCATTACAAAGATCCTTAAGCCCAACCCTGAACTTGCTGACTCGATCCAGAAGAAGTGTATGGGCTTGAGCAACTGGTATGGCGTGATCCCTGCACTCTGGCCAAATGCAAATTATGTCTATGGCATCATGACAGGATCCATGGAGCCATATCTAAAGAAATTAAGGCATTATGCAGGGTACTTGCCACTGATAAGTGCGGACTATGGTGCATCTGAAGGATGGGTTGGCGCCAATATAAACCCCACACTGCCACCTGAACAGGTGACATATGCTGTGCTCCCTCAGACTGGTTATTTTGAGTTCATTCCTTTGGAGAACCCAAAAGCGGAGGAGACGGAGAACAGTGCCTCCACTCATTACATAGAATCAGATCCAGTTGGCCTGACTGAAGTAAAGACTGGCAAAATTTATGAAGTTGTAATGACTACCTTTGCAGGTACATTCCTTCTCTGTTACCATAATATTCTGCATGGAGATTCATTTTGGGTTCATGTAGCTAAATACAGCATTCTGTTGAAATTATATTTTCTATTTCTAGTTTCTACCACTGTCACCTGGTTCAGGTATGTTACTTAACAGTTTTCCAGAAGTAGAATCTGATGATGCCTGATGGTTTGCTTACAGTATTTCAGAAGTATAACCTGATGATAAGTTTGCTTAGGTTCAATGACTTGCATCTAGAAGTTTGCTTATGTTAAAGTTGCTGGAGAAATAGATCACATCTCTGAATATCATTACAGTTCCTTTTTGGCGATGTTGTTATAGGTCTGTCTGTACCGCTACAGGCTAGGAGATGTCGTGGAGGTAGTGAGCTTCCACAACTCAACACCTGAGCTCCGATTCATCTGCCGCAGAAGCCTAGTCCTGAGCATCAACATCGACAAAAACACTGAGAAGGACCTCCAGCTGGCTGTTGAGGAGGCAGGAAAACTCTTGGAAGCGGAGAAGTTGGAGATTGTGGATTTCACTAGCTCCGTGGAGAAGTCAAGTGATCCTGGTCGCTATGTCATCTTCTGGGAGCTGAGCTCTGAATCTGATGCGGGCGAGGCTGTCTTACAAAGCTGTGCAAATTGCTTGGACCTTGCCTTCGTTGATGGGGACTACGTGGGTTCCAGGAAGATCAGGACCATTGGGCCCCTTGAGCTACGGGTCCTGAAGAAGGGAACCTTCAAGGAGATACTAGATCACTTCCTGAGCCTCTGATGATAAAAACGAAATGCTGCTAGCAGTTCAATTCCATGTTTTCTTTCCTTTGATGAAAATAATTCTAGTGCATGTCGTTTCCTGTTTCAGTTAGGCGCAAGGCCGCGTCTTCAGGCTGTGTGCATGTTGAGCTCTGACGTGCACTGGTCTGCACGGGAGCGCGTCATCCGCGCCACATTCTCCGACGTTTGGGATGGCACTCGTCGCATGGAGGGTGTGACGCAAATGTCGGCCCATCGTGGCCATTTCAGTTTATGTAATCTAGTTTTTTTAAAGTCAATCGAGTCAGTTGTTACAGCACAAAAACAAGATCGTTTCTCTGAGTTCTACTCTCTCTAGCGTGAGTTTTTTTTTCTTGTGTGTGTGACTTCCTGAGATTCCCAGCAACGTGCATCACGTCGTTACTCCGGTGATCGCTGACATCCTGTTCTGTTTTAGTTTCCAGATAAAGAAAACAATATGTTTTAGTCTCTTGCCATAATCATAGCGGTCCATGTATTCGCAGCGGAAACATCTTGTAATCTATTTCCACCTAGCAAAAAATGTAATGTCTTGAGGCATATCATCTCCTACACAAACGTGGAATAGATTGAGTTCACCAAGACAAGGTGATAGAATGCAAAGGTGCTGTCTACCTGCACCTGCAGTTCCTACTAATTCATTTATGCGTGGTTTTCGCTGTGAACCCTACACGGGTGCCTCAAGATGGATCTACCATTGACTTGATGACACCAGTTGACTTGTTTCAATTTCGCCTATAGCCCATCTTGGTTGAAGTTCCAGCTACGGTGGCATGTGAAGTTGCCCTTACTTGGTGGCCAGGCTTTGCTTGTTGGGATCGGCTTGCACTATGTGTTTTTTTTTTCTTTGCAGCAAAGCTTGGACAGTCGTTGTTGGAATCCTTCGAGATCATGCCCGGGAGAGGGAGGATGTGAAGACAAGGGAGCAGTGGAATAAATAAATTAGTGTTGACATAAAAAACCGGCAATTGGCTTCGTGCATGACCTCACACAAGGATCTGAGAGATTTGCTTTCCTCCAGCGTAGGCTCCAATTAGCTTCACGTAGGTGCAAGGTATGCCAATCAATTTGATCTGAAATTGATAAGGAATAAGGCAACGTCAAATTCTGGAACATATCGGCTGGTGTTCTGAATCGTTCCACAGGGGATATTGGCTAGAGATCCGATATGAATCAAAAAACAATCGGCTAGGGTCAGCTGATTCAACTGTAGAAGCAGTATTAATTTTACTTAATAACGCCTCAAAAACAACACCTAGATCTGATCGGCTGTGCTTGGCGAAATAGATTGAAACAACAAAACTGCAGCAAAAGCCGATAGATAACTAAAATCTAAGCTAGAAAACCATGATAAAAGCTGAACTAAACAAGATTAAATAAATTAATCTCGCGAAGAAAAGAAAATATCGATAACTGGTGAATAAATAGATCGAGAAAGAAGCGATGCGCTGTCAATCAAAGACCTAATTTACTCAGTAAAACGCGGAACTTACTAGCAAGCCGGAGATCGAAGCGATGCAGCCTTGCTGACTAGAAGAACTCATTGAAGAAAAGAAAAAGCTATAAAACTAGGGTTTGGCGAAATCCCCGACAAAGAAGAAGTAATTGTTGTATTTGATCGGATGGGTCTTTAATTACAAGCTAGGGTTGTTTTATTATATGCTAATATTTATAGTCTAAGCTAACAAGTCCTTATCAATCACTGACATAATATAATTCGACTAAAAAGAAATAACCATCCTAACAACCCTGACAGAACTTGGACTCTACATAATATCTTGCTGACATAGACCATCAGCGCCAATCTTTCTCCATCGGCTGCGACATCCCGTCGGCCAATCCTGCTTTAGCGTCTGCCAAACACATGCCAAAAACCGATGTCAACACATGCCCCCAGTTTCAGAATAAAATATTTTTATTCCAAAATTCTTTCCAGACATGATTGCTTTTCTGATTCTGCGCGTGCGCACATAGTGTTCAAACACCTCATCGCGCTCCGTGCGGGCGGCACTTCAAATTCCATTTCTACCCCCAAGTGCAGAAACTATAAAGACTCGCCCACCGCGACCCTTCTTCTCCCCAGCCAACTGCTCCCGAGCATTCTTTCTCCTCAAGAACAGATCTCCATTTTCTCCGGCGAGCGACTCACAGGCAACTTTCTTCGACAACTCTTCAGCACCTTCTGTGGCAGCGTAGTTCCTCCTCAACAACCGGGGCACAGATCTGATCTTCATCAATGGTTTCCCTCTCAAACATCCCCATGCTACGAGATCTCAACTGTTCATTCCTTTGCATTTTCCGCTCCATCTCATAGAACTTCCTTTTACACTTGTAGAACGTTAGAGACAGAATCACCATAGCCATAGAAGACAAACCAGGACTCGTTTGCCTAGGTCCCATGGGGGATCCAGATCCCACAAATCGGATCAATTTAGAAATCGGCCGCATTCCGCTCAAACACTTGTTGACGCCAGATTTTAACACGTGTTGAATCGGCGTCAGGAGAGGAAGAGATTGACCGATGCGGCAGGTTTAAAGGTTATAGTTGGGAATCGGCCGATTGACGCTACAGTTAGGAATTGGCCGATTGGCGCTACAGTGTTTTGTGCGATTGGCGAATGGAGTTGGTAGGGGTCGGCCGATTGAAAGGCTAAAGCGTTTGGGCCAATATGGGCTTGCGCCAACAGATAGGGGATGAAGCCAATGGAATCCCAACAGAGAATCCCAGTCAAAGATGACCTAACGTTGGTCAAAGAATGACGCCGACTCGGTCGAGGAGCAGTGGAAGGAGTCCGGATTGGATTAGGAGATGGCGGCAAAAGATTCTGCGGGAGCCCGTTTCCTTTAGGAAAATCTTATAGATATAGTAGTTTTTATTTAAATCAAGTTTATATCGGATCGTAATAGATCAGGAGTCTCAGTCCTAGGGTATAAATAGGAGCAGTCAGGGCTTTGTAACAGATACACATCAATCAACACAAACAATCTACTTTTTCATCGTACTTTACTTTCAAGTCGGCGACTTCGCCAATATTTCTGTTTTTTTCACGAGTTCGTACGGATTGGCAGGGCTGCATCAACACGATTTCCGGCCAATTGGTAGGTTCCGTTTATCGAATAACATCTAAGTTTTAACTTCGGGCGCATCGCCGTTGTTTCGTTTAGATTTATTCATCAGTTATCGATATTTACTAGAATTATAGGTTTTACCTATTGTTCTAGTTTTATCACCAGTTATCTAGCTTGAGATCGAACTGTCGGCTTTATCATTATTTCTCCTTGTTTACTATCGTATAGCCGATTAGATCTATTTCGAGTGTTGCATCTGTAACAATTGTTTAAGTTACTCTAGTAGTTTCTTGGCAATCGTTACGTGATTATTGGTTGGTCTATAGCCGGTCATCTTCATAGCAAATCGGCCGATTCGCTGATACGCTTTTCGGGACAGATCGGAACTTTAGCCGATCGGAACCCCGGAATTTAATACGTTTCTTTCCTTGTCAATCAACAGGTCAGATTGACTGGCACGCCGCGCGAACCACACCAGGGCAGTCACCCAAACAGGAGTTAAGCAGATTCTCCCGGGTCGTGTGTCCGACGTTGAAGGTCATCGGCCGATCCCCGGTCCATTTTTAGTGCCAACACACTTTTGGCACGCCCGGTGGGACGACCTCAACATCCAACATGTCAAAGACCACCAAAATCTCTGAGAACAACATCATTGAGGTTACGGTGGCGGATCTCAAGGACGACCAGAAAGAAGAACTGGCAAGACATCTGGAGGACTACAAGAAGGTATATCTGCAATCTTTCAGTGGTACCGGAAGCGGGGAGACCGTCAAGAAAGCTTCTCTTCCAATTCCCCGCCAGATCACCATCGCTGAGGACTCGGGCAAGATGTCCGATATGATTCAACAGTCTGTTTATCAGGCTTTCATCGACCAACCCTCAGTAATGACCAACACGGTATACAATGCCGTCATCAGTTCTTTGGTCAGCAGAGTAGCTCAGGGGTATCAGGGGCCATCATACGCCCCACCTATTGTAGCTCCAGCCAGAAGCTTACCAGGCACGTCTCACTCGGCTCCTCAACCGATACCGACGCAACACGAAGGATACAACACTTCATTGCCTTCCATGCCTCCAGGATATAACGGTGCACCATGCTTTCAATCACAAGCGCCGCTTCAGCCTGTCCAGATTGCTTCCGTGCAATCACTGCCCTCAAACTCAGTACCTTGGGGAGCACCAGCAACGGTGGCTTTTCCGGACCAATCAACCGGTCATGGGAGCTCTCCGATCCAGGCACCGTTCTATTCGGCTGTCCGGCCGACGGTCCCTTAGTATCAACTGGCCATGTCCGAAATCGGCAGGCGGGCAGATGCCGCAGAAACACTTAGAAGCGCGGTGCCGATGATGCTGTACGATGGAGCGGCAGATTCGCTATGCCACCAGCTGTCAACTGCTCAGCCAGCCATGATGCAGCAGAATCCGCCACACGCTTTGATCCATCACCCAGCCGTCCCGCCGCCGATCCACCAACATGTGCCGATACCCCGGCCAGTTGTTCATCAGCAGCAAGTGGATTGGACAGCAAGGATAGCAGAGGTAATTGAAGACCAATTCGGGTTAAAGCCAAAAGTACAAACCTATACGTACAAAATACCATACCCACCTGCCTACGATCTACTGCCGTTTCCCCATCGGTACAAAGTTCCTGACTTCACCAAATTTTCGGGGCTGGATGACACCTCAACTATGGAGGCCGCCACACAAGATGCTTTGCGGGTGCATCTGTTCTCGTCATCTCTATCTGGGTCGGCCTTCCTGTGGTTCACTACCCTACCACCCAACTCCATCGTTACTTAGGCCGATCTGGAAAAGCAATTCCATAAGTATTTCTACGCGGGAGTCCATGAGATGAAGCTTTCATATCTGACCAGCCTCAGGCAAAGGAGCGACGAACCAGTAACTAATTACGTACAAAGGTTCAGAGAGGTCAGAAACAAATGCTATACCCTAGCCCTGACTGACGCTCAGTTGGCCGACATCGCCTTCCAAGGTCTCCTGCCACATATCAAGGAGAGGTACGCCTCACAAGAGTTTGAAAGTTTAAGTCAGATCGTTCACCGATTGGCCGGTCAAGAAGTACGTCCGTTTGATCAGCGGAGGAATTTCCAGAAAAAAGTGGCATATTTAGGAGGGTCTGAATCTGAAGAAGAAGAGTAAATCGGCCTAGCAGAATGGGTCAAAGGGAAGAAGCCGATATCGTGCCCTTTCGGGAAGAAAGAACCAGAGGCGTTCGGCTTTGACACGTCAAAGGCCGATAAAATCTTCGACTTACTTCTCCAAGAGGGGCAGATCAAGCTCTCACCTTACCACACCATTCCCTCGGCCGATCAACTCAAAAAGGTGAGATATTGCAAGTGGCACAATGCCACGTCTCACGACACAAATGAGTGCAAAATCTTCCGTCAGCAGATACAGTCGGCCATTGAGCAAGGCAGACTTAAATTTGAAGTCTCGGCGAAGCCAGCAAAGCCGATGAAAATTGATCAGCATCCTTTCCCTGCTAACATGGTTGACACGGGAAAAAACTCGCTTCAAACCAAGGTGCTAACGTCGGAATCGGCTAAGAGAAGCGGCGCCGTGGACCCCAGAAAGCAGGTTACGGTGGACGATGTCAAAGGGAAAAGATGGGTTGAAGTCGAGGGCGAAGGATCAGAACGATCGCGTAGACCCGTCACTTCCCAATTCTTACTCAGCAAATATCAGCGGCAGCAGGAAAGATCGAGACATCGTGAAGAGATGATACGCCGACACGAAGATCATTGGCGATGTCCGTTCTTCATCCATTGCTGGGAAAATGACCTCAGATTGCCATCAGCTGATAATTGCCCTGAGTGCAGCGGATCAAATCGTAACGATCGGCCGCTCAAAAGATCACGCTCCAGAGACGGAGGATCAGAGCCGATCAGCAGAAACTGGCGCGAACAAGAGGGTCGGCGCCTTTCAGTGCATGATCGGCTGGGGGGCAGAGTTGACCGGTATGACCGGTCGAGGGGCAGGATCAACCAGCAGAAGCGACTGGGGGCCAGAACCAGCGTATTCGATCGGCTAGAAGAAATGGCCGATGCTAGGGTGTCAGATGAGAACCCCCTAGGAAGGGAACCAGACTGGGAGCACGCCAAACCACCGGCCAAACCAGTGAACCCCAGGTGGTGCCCTGATGGACTGTTCAAATCTCAAAAACGAAGGATCCAATGTCTGCGCCAATGGGAACAACAAGAGGAATAGCAGAGGCAGGTGGTGGATAAGAAAAATGACAGGTCTCGGGTCTGGCGCCCTAAAAGAAACAACAACGAGGAGGGCGACAATCAAGAATCGGCAGCTGATGTCAACATGGTGTTCATCTTGCCGATGGAGTTCATGGCACCCGCCGATCGAGACAATGCGACAAGGATGGAGGAGCAGATGGCGCAATTGGTTTTGGAGCCAATGACGGCCACTTTTGAGAAATCGGAAGACCATAGCTGCCATCAATAAGGTTGTGGCCCCGTAGAATAAAACTGAGCTGCAGCCCCTAATCGGCAAGGTCAACTTTATCAGAAGATTCATATCCAACTTGTCCGGGCGTATTCAAGCTTTCACTCCTTTGTTGAAATTGAAGCCCGATCAGGAATTCGTGTGGGGAGAAGAACAACGCAAAGCGTTAGAAGATATCAAGCAATATCTAATTTCACCACCTGTATTAGTCCCGCCACAGGCTGACAAGCCGTTCAAACTATACTTATTGGCCGACGAGCGGGCTATCGGATCGACGCTGGCACAGGAGTTCGAAGGGAAAGAACGGGTGGTATATTATGTCAGCAGAAGACTCCTGGACGCCGAAACGAGATATTCCCCGATGGAACGGCTGTGCCTGTGTCTATATTTCTCGTGTACCAAGCTCAGGCACTATTTGTTATCGGCAGAGTGTGTAGTCGTATGCAAGGATGATGTGGTAAAATATATGCTATCACTGCCAATTTTGAAAGGACGGATTGGAAAGTGGATCCTGGCTCTGTCAGAGTTTGACCTAAGGTACGAATCGGCCAAGGCTGTCAAGGGTCAAGTCATGGCCGATTTCGTCACTCAGCATTGTGGACCGGAAATTGGTGTCATTGAACCAGTTCCATGGACTCTATACTTTGATGGTTCCTCGTGTGGAGGCGGATCGGGAATCGGCATCATTCTTGTATCGCCTCGGGGGGCAAGCTATGATTTCTCTCTGCCGATAGAGGCATCCACGACCAACAACCAGGCGGAATACCGAGCCGTCCTAAAAGGTATCCAATTGTTAAGGGAAGTCAAAGCTGATGCGGTAGAAATTTTTGGAGATTCCATGCTCATTGTAGATCAATTAACGGGGAGATTTGAATGCAAAGATGATATCTTAAGGATTTACTATGAAGATTGCCTCCAGCTGTTAAAGGAATTCAAGTCTGCGGTTATTGAGCACATTCCCAGAAATTACAATGAAGAGGCCAATAGACTTGCCCAACACGCGTCCGGGTACCGGTCGATTCAAGGGGCCATGATTCTGGAACTTGCGGCCGATGATTGGCAAAAGGAGATTGCCGATTACTCGAAAGATCCGTCCCAGAAAGTGGATCGGCGAGTGCGTTTTAGGCCACGAAATATGTATTGCTCGAAGACGATTTGTTTTATCGGACGATTGATGGGGTTCTTCTCAAATGCCTGGGAACGGAAGAAGCAAAGGTCCTGATGGGAGAAATCCACTAAGGCATATGCAGAGCTCATCAATCAGCTCACAAGATGAAGTGGATGATCAGAAACAACGGGTATTATTGGCCGACGATTCCCGAATATTGTTTTAAATATTATAAAGGTTGTCAAGACTGTTAGAAGTTTGGCAATGTGCAGCGCGCGCCAGCCTTGGCTATGAATCCGATAATCAAACCATGGCCGTTTAGAGGTTGGGGGATAGACAGATTTACCCTCCATCAAGCAAAGGGCACAAGTTTATATTAGTAGCCACTGATTATTTTACCAAATGGGTGGAGGCAGTTCCGTTGAAAACTGAGGCATCGGCCGATATGATCGATTTCGTGAAGAACCACATTGTTTATCGGTTCGGCATCCCTCAAACTATCACAACTAATCAAGGAACGATGTTCACCTCAGGGGAGTTTGAGGAATTCGCCGCCGATATGGGGATTAAATTGTTGAATTCTTCTCCGTACTGTGCTCAAACCAACGGCCAGGCCGAGTCATCCAATAAGGGGATAATCAAGTTGATGAAGAGGAAGATAGAGGAACAACCCAAGAAGTGGCACATGTCTTTAACTGAATCTCTATGGGCTTATAGGATGGCTTGCCACGGGGCCACTAAGATATCTCCTTATCAGTTGGTATATGGTCACGAGGCAGTATTGCCTTGGGAATTAAGGACGGGGTCAAGGCGCACATCGCTTCAAGATCAGTTGACGGCCCATGACTATTCCCTCCTCATGAAGGGAGAGCTCGACGATTTGGCGGGTCAGCGATTGAGGGCCCTGATTAGCATCGAAGAAAACAAGAAAAGGGTGGCCAGGTGGTATGACAAGAAGGTCAAAGTTAAACAATTCTCCCAAGGAGATTTGGTATGGAAGTTGGTGCTGCCGATAGGGTCTAAGGATCCCAAATTCGGTAAATGGTCGCCCACTTGGGAGGGGCCGTATAAAATCGGCCGATGTGCTCCGGGAAATGCATATGTACTAGAAACTATCGAAGGGGAAGAATTCACAAGAGCCTTAAAGGGAGATATCTGAAGAGGTACTATCCAAGTATATGGGTGGGTGCATAACTTACGATAGAGTACAACAAGATAACGTGGCCAACTCCTATTGGCTCCTGTCTATATAGCCGATGTGAAGATGACATCGCCTTAAGGATGAAATGTTCGATTTAGTCTGACCGATTCATTATTCGGTAAGAATGGCAAGGTACATGGCCGACACGGTACAAGTCGCCCTTAGAATAAAAATACCAACATATTTATTGACCATGTTTTTTCTTAATCTCTCTCTCGATCCGGCCTAATTTTATCAAGAGGCAGATGCTCTTTTCCTCCAGATCCTCCATGGCAACTTCAGCCTCGACTTGACGAGGGAGTGGGTGGCTCCTATCGAGAGGTGGTTGGGATGTCCCCGCCGCAGCATCTTCAAGGACGATTGAGCGAGGGAGTGGATGACTCTTCTCAGTTGGCGGCCGCCGGAAGCAGTTAGCGTCTACACTGTCCCAGACCTTCTAGACGTCAGCAGGGACATGACCTTTGAGTTCTTCGAAATGAGCTTTGATCAGATCTATGTCCGCCTGCGACAATGGTTCGTGTGAATGCATGACTTCAATCGCTCGTTCCAGACTGGGACTAAGGCGTTTCGGCTAAAAGGAGAGCAAACAATCACCCAGCTTCAGCATGATTGAAATGTCAAGAGAGGAAATGGAGGAGGATTTCACACCTGGTTGACGGAGAAAGAAGAAGATGAAGAGGACATCTTGACGTCTAGTCTGGGAGGACGGAGCTCAAATTGTTAGAGGGGAAGAAGATGGGTAATACGGACGCCTTTGGAAACGATACGGGATCTCATAATTATAGAAGGAAGAGGGTGAAGGGATGGTAGGATGTGTCCCATCGGAATAAAAGGGTAAATAAATGAAAAGCTGCCAAAAAGGATGGTCCAAGTTTGAATCTGCGCGTCAACGGCAAGAAGACATTAAATGTTTACAGAATTTTTACAGTTCACCCAAGAGGGCATCAATAGCCGCAATTGCTCGTTGCCTAACTTGATTGGCCGAGTCTACAATTCTTTGGTCGTCATCGGCCGATCCGAGGACTTCTGGCATATGACGATGGATTTTTATTGCTTCACGGGCCAGGTTCTTCCTTTCCTGCTTCAGCTCAGCGATGACAGATGGGAGGTCTTGGAGTCTTTTTTCTTCAGCAACTATGGCCTTGGTCACCTGCTCCATCTCTTTGGCTAGCTCTGCTTTTCGCCGTTTAAGGCGGTCTATGGCACCGATGATATCTGGACGAGAGTTCTCAAGGAAGCTGATTCGCCGATGCACCTCTTGAGCTCGATGTTTGTAGAAGTCTTCCTCCTCGCGGGCTTTCGCTAGTTTGGCACGATCGGACATATGGTGCAAGGCCCTTAACACCGAAGTCTGCATTGACTCTATATATGCAGCAGGATCCAGAGCCTCTGTCGCTTCCTCTGGAATTCGGCCTCTAATTTCACTAAGAAGTTGCCGAATCGGCGAGGCATCTCCCACTAATCGGCCGATGTCGTCTTGGAGGAGGGTTCGTATGCTCTTGAGCTTGGCACGGAGGTCATCAGGGATTGAGCTCGGTGTGACTTGGCGTGAAGCAATCTCTTCATCGTCAGAAAGGGCAACCGCGAAAGGAAAAAGACTGTTGTTGGGAGTGTCCTGCTCCTGTGAGAGAATAAAAGAGATAAAAATAAGAATTAGCCGACGATAAGGGGAAATCGGCTGATTTGGGTGACAAGTTCCTTACCTCTTTGAAACGGATTTCTTTTGCTTGCGTCGGCGGAAGTGCCACCCTCATCTTGGGAACTAGCGCGATTGGCTCGTCAGAAGAAGAAGATTCGACGACTATCAGTGCTCTGCTCGGACCAGCCTCCTGGAAAGGTATGGGAAACAGATTTTATAAGCATAATGCAAATGATTAAGTCTGATGATATATGATGCCTGCCGTACCTCCGTGAGTCCTCTGGCCGATGTTTGTTGGGGAGGAGCAATCGATGCACTCGGAGTAGGCTGCATAAACAATTTGTTAGTCTTTGGTTGAGTATCAAGAAATTGAGTTAAGAGACTCTCTACCTCGGTGAGGGGAATTGCTGGTATTTCGGTTTCCGCCTGGGATGTAGCTGATTGCTGCGGAGACTGCACTGGGGCGATTTGCGCAGCCTGGCAGAAAGAAGAAGTCAATATCGATAGAATACTTAGAAGTATGTGAAGTGTGCGAAATTACCTGAACAGCTTCTACTAGCAATGATGCAATGGCCGCTCCAACTTCTATAGCAGTCTGGAGATTGACTTCCTCAATAATCGGCAAAGTTGGTGCAGTTGAAGGTTCACCCGATGCCGCCGCCGATTGATCAGCCGGTTCTATACGGGCATGCACTCGGCGGCTCATCTTCTTTAAAGAGGGCCTCTTCGGTGTTTGCTTCAATCGGCCGCTGCTGATGTCTTTGATAGTTGGGGCGTGGTAGCCGATGAGTGGGAATGGTGTGTATGGGCGGCTACTCTCTATCGGCCTACCACTTCGGCTCCGCATCGGAGGAAGTTGATTTTCGAACTGAAAAGGGAAATAAGAGTTAGCGGCAAATTTGTAGCATAAAAAGGGATAACATCAAAATCGGCCGGGAGAAGGGCAGTACCGCTGCATTTGAGTCGATGTTGTCCGGATCCAGATTATTGCAATATGTTGAAGGAGATGCACAGAAGAGATGCTGCTTCCATTCTGCCCACCATAACTTGAATTGTTGGGCAGCAATAGGAGCTACTATCCAATTGTTTAGATCAATGGTACTGGAATCCGGTACTAAATTGCACAGCCGACTATAATTAAGGCCCTTAGTGAGCTCATCCCGGAATTTTGCGCGACCGGCAAAATAAATTTGAATCGGCAGCTGACCAAAGCCAAACTGCCGTGCTGCAACTGATGGGTTGTAAAACTCATAAATTGGGGAATCTTCCCCGGAGAAGAAGTTTGCCGGTAAAATCCCTGGTTTGATCAAGACATCCATGAGATCATTATCAAAGGAGTTGGACGATGAGTCATAGCAGTAAGGAAGCTCAAAAAGTGGCTCTGTCCTCTGGAACGGATATCAACTGGTGGTTTCTTCACTAAAGCCGTTGTAAAAACATCTGAAATACTCGGCTGTTCGGGTGGCGGTGAACTGGCAACCAGGAAAAACTGATGCTGCTTCGCCGAAAGAGGTGCACCGTCGTCGTATGGTGGGGTTCTCCTCTGACTCGATGTTGGGAAATGTTTTGGTCTGTATCTGCTGCTGGGAGACCTTGCTCATGTACAAGTTAAGCCAGAGGATGATGAACCACCAGGGGCCACCACGGTTACCAATCGGCTCTCCCTTTGATAATTTGACGCCGATCTGGTGCATCATGTGGTAGGCCGATCCTAACAGATGCTTCCCAAGGGGGATGGTCGATCCTATTGACAGGGCTTTGGCCAGAGCTTGTGTATTGGAAGAAGGACCAACCGCTCTGCCGCAGAAAAGGTGCTTCTCTAGCCACATCATCAAGAACGCTGTATGTTCTCTCTCCGAAATCGTCCTGGTCCTCATGTTTCTGTTGATATACCGTTTCCACCCGCCGATTCCTTTCGTCTCTAGCCGATGGGTTGGTTTGATCAGATAATCAAAGGGTGTATCGGGGGAGGAAATGTCAAGGCCAGTCAGCATCAGTACATCGGCCAGAGTTGGGGTCATGGGTCCGTGCCCGAAGAGAAACGTGTTAAGCGCGTCAGACCAGAAATAGGAGGCTGCTATTACCAGGGGTTCATTCTTCTCCATCTGGGACAAAGAGAGATTGATGCACTGGCCGATTTTTAATTCATCCCATTGAACTCTCTTAGAGTTAGCTAATCTTTGGTACCGCTCTTTCCAGCCGGGGGTTTCATTCGGCCAAGATCTGAAAGCGCCTGACCACTAACCCAAATCCATAGGTGATTGCTTGAAAGGGATTCTATCTATGGGTTTCTAAGTCTATCAGATCGGTCGGGTCTGGATTCCCCATGGGGCCTAAGAAGATGAGACCAGGAACTTCGGAAAGGGGAATAGTGATTTGGTTTCTAACTGTCTAAAAAAGGTGAAAAGGGAAGAGCTAAGAATAGATCTAAAAGGTACATGGGCGATAAAAAGTAAAAGGGGAAAGTTTCGAGTGTTTACCTCCAGGATGAAGCTCATCGTCGCCAATGGAGTTGCTGATGGAACCGCCGTCGCCATTGGAATTGCTGATGAAACCGCCGTCATCGATGGAGTCACTGATGGAACCACCGTCGCCAATGGAGTTGCTGATGGAGCCTCCGTTGTTGGTGGAGTTGCCGACGCCATTGGAGGAAGGAAGCGGAGTGTAGACGAAAGGAGGATCGCCGGAGAGTACGGTTGGAAACCAAGAGGGGCGCTGGGAGAAGATAGAAAGTGATTCGTTGGGGAGGAAATTACTAAGCTCGTGGAGAAGAAGCAGCAGAGAATGATAGTACTTAAAGACAGTTCGAGAGAGAAAGGGTAAAGGTGGGATTTTTGCCGCGCAGTTTGCACGAATTACAGGGGAACAGTTGTCTCAGGCGCCTAGATCGAAAAGATTGCAATCATCATGTAGAAGACCGCGAGACGGAACGAGATTTTTGCCGTGTTTGTTTTGGAGGAGAGATTAAAAAAGAGTTTCGAAGTAAAAGTCATGTTTTACTCCGAAACTGGGGGCCATGTGTTGACGCCAGATTTTGACACGTGTTGAATCGGCGTCAGAAGAGGAAGAGATTGACCGATGCGGCAGGTTTAAAGGTTATAGTTGGGAATCGGCCGATTGACGCTACAGTTAGGAATCGGCCGATTGGCGCTGCAGTGATTTGTGCGATTGGCGAATGGAGTTGGTAGGGGTCGGCCGATTGAAAGGCTAGAGCGTTTGGGCCAATATGGGCTTGCGCTAACAGATAGGGATTGAAGCCAACAATGCACTTGAGTTGTCTGTCAAGTTCTTGATGCTGATGCTGATAGTATGATAAGTTTTGGGGAAACAATTACCCTAGGGATCCTTCCTGTCGACTTCTTCACCGGACGGAGCCATCGACCATCATATGAGTTCTACTATCCATCCATAGCAGCCCGTCAACTCGGCTTCGGCCAATTACCAGTTCGCCTTTTCTTCATCGATCTAGTAAAACCAAGAGAGACTGTCAGCAATCGCTTGGAGTATGATCAGCTGAAGAATCTGGTACTTGATGCCGAAACCATTGATCTGGAGGGCTGGATCATCAGTTCTTTCACTACCAAGCCCTTCAGACAATGGTGGTCAGAATGGAGTCTCCATATCTTTTGTGCATCGGCTAAAACATACTGCCAACAATTTGACCCTGACTCCATTGTG
Source organism: Panicum miliaceum (assembly GCA_032594955.1). NCBI lineage: Eukaryota > Viridiplantae > Streptophyta > Magnoliopsida > Poales > Poaceae > Panicum > Panicum miliaceum. Next base: position 28,332,413 of record CM064072.1, on the reverse strand, counting down.
CCAGACGACAAGGTAACCTGCCCTTCACTGTTCCATAAATTCTACATCAAAACATTACTTGACATTTTTCCAATTATTATGCCTTCAGGATGTCGATACCACTCCTCCAGAGACCAGCAGCACCAACCGGCCGATCAACTATGCTCCTCCTTCGGAAATGCCATATATCGGCCGCAGCGCACCATCCCTTAAGGATGTAGCTGAAGGCCGATCCTTCAAGCGTAAGGCACAGACATTGGCTTCGACTCCGTCAGTGCCAATTCCTCTGATTGCTCCAATAATTGAACCATCGGTAGAACCATCATCAAACTCGCCATCGGACACATTACCGCCTCAATCCATTCACGTATAACATAACCTCAAAATATTTTAGCATAAATGTAGTCATCCATTAACCTCCTCGACACTTGACTAGGCATTAGCAACCGACACCCAAGAACATCCTCAGGGAACTGCCACATCGGTTCGGTCCAACCCGTTACCAGAAGAGCAACAGGACCAAAGACCAGGAACCGATGCAAGCGCCCTCCCCAGAGCCGATCCAACACCTCTTGCTGAGCCGATCAAAAAGCAACCCTCTACGATTTTTTGTGACAATGATGCCAACTCAATTTGACAAAATTAACCTGAAACAAGTAAATACCTTGTAGCTTTTGTTGATTCATCATTATGACATCATTACTGAATCTTATTCACTCATGTAGGCTCAAGACACTCCCGACAACAATCTCTTCTCGTATCAGATTGGTGATCTTCTGGAAGAAGAAGAAGTCACTTCAAGGACTGTAGCACTGGGAGAAACACCTGATGAGATTAAATCAAAGCTTCAAGAAATCCTTCAGCTCTTGAATCAAGATATCAGCTCGTTGGTCCAAGATGCAGAAGGCATAAGGGAAGCATCCCGTCACCTAAAAGGACAACTGCCATCCGATATAGAAGCTGCTCTGCTTCCGGCCGCCTTCATAGAAGGATATCAATTCAAAGGTCTTCAAACCAAGCAACGTCTGTCCGATCGTGCCTCTCAAGCGGAGCTGATCACCCAGAAGAAGCCAACCGATCTCGAGCCAACGACATCAAACCCAGGATCAAACTTCTTGAAAACTCTCGACCGACCATTGTGAATGAAATCGATCGGCTAAAGGCAAGAAGAGCAGCACTCATGAAAGAAATAGAGGCAGTGACTCTTGCTCTGATAGAAGAAGAAAAAAAGCTAGATCAACTCCACAATACTATACACAGAATGAAATAAGACATGAAAGCACCGGTCCGCGAAGCTGTCTGCCTCCACAAGCTGACCAAGCGGATCCCAGGGTCAGCCGATGATGATCAGAGAGAAGTCGACGAGGTTGACCAGATTCGCCTGCGTGCTATTCAAGCAATCCGGCCCTTCCTCGGGTCGTTGTAATGAACTTGACACCACTTTGCTATCTCACAACTTGAAGTCATCATGATGACGCAAACAATTTTTGTTGTAAATATTTTTGCACTAAGGGTGACGCATGTCGTGCCAGCCATAGCCGATCGTAGTTAGGTACCATCGGCTTCAATCGAGCCCACTTGCTTCGTGTGCCACTTTGTTTTTACCCTTTATGTATTTAAAAGGCGATATCCTTGTATCGGCCATAATCCTTAACCAATCATCTCGATTAGGTTTTACGCATCCATCCATATATAATACTCCCAAGCGAAACAATCCCTGAATTCTTTTAACAATTCAACTAATTCTCGTTTATACTCAAGATCTAACTTGGCTGATAAACTTCGGCCTTGGCTTACCGCCATCCCCAATATCAACTTGTTCTAACTCATCGGCCGATGTAAATCCGTGCCCTAGCTTGCCTTCATCATCTACCAGGAAATCATCCATCAGGACGATTCTTCAGAGCCGACTGCTTGGATCGGCTTTAGTCCAAAATCAGACATTTTCAGGAAATCTCATTCCCAAACCTTGCCCGATATACATTCTAAACCGTTATACCCCCATACCTGAGGATCGGTTGTTGCAACACTGAGCAATGAATCAGCGTAGACGATCTCAATAGTATCCTCCAACCATTGAATAAGACATTGATGCATGGTAGATAGAATACAACAGTTGGCATGGATCCAATCCCGACCCAAGAGCAAACTATATGAACCCTTGCCATTAATGATGAAGAAAGTAGTTGGGAGAGTCTTACTTCCGATCGTCAATTCAACGTTGATTGCCCCCCGAGCTGGCGAGGCTTTCCCTTTGAAGTCCTTGAGCATCATGTCGGTCTTGATCAGATCCTCTTTGCCTTTTCCCAGCTTCCGATACATGGTATATGGCATCACATTGACGACGGCCCCACCATCGACAGCATCTTGGTCATCGGCCGGCCATCCACGTGTCCCTTGATGTACAAAGGCCTCAGGTGTTGACGCTCTTTTTTCTCCGGCTTGTCGAACGTAGCTGGCATCGGATCCAGAGTTAGTTGGTTCATTGCCTGCTCCTCTGGTTCTTCTTCATCGGTCGGAGCCTTGAACTCCATTGGCAAGATGAAGACCATATTAACCGATGCTGATGGAGCAGTTTCATCGGTCTTTTGCTTGACGCGCCACACATGGGACCTTACTTGCTACTTTTCTTGAGTACGTTCTTCCTCTAGCTCCTTGTGGTGCAATCTCTGAACCCTTCTTTTCTGAGACTTAGTCAACCCTTCGGGGCTCCATTGGGGATACATCTCAGAATCATAATGATAGGTGCGCTGATGCTAATTTTTGTGGTTCAAAGGTTCTTCATCCGATACCAGATCATCGGCCTCGTCCTCCAGCAGATCTTGTACCTTAACCCTGCCTCCCAGCCGATCATGAATAGGAACGCATTTCTCCTCGCATCTGTCTCTGCTGATTGGCCAACGACTCCTGTCGTCGTGGCACTGTCTCAGAAATCTTCACATGACCCATTGCATTTGGGATAGTTGTCGGCGGATGGCAGCCTCAACCCTTCGTTCCAGCAGAAAGCGAAGAAGGGGCACCACCAGTGATCCTAATCGCGTCCGCTTTTTTCCTCTTGTTGACATCTTTCTCTATCTTGCAGACGTTGCTATTTATTCAGTAACATCTGGGATGTGATAGTTGTACGAGGCCCTCTAGAACTCTACCCTTGGTCATATCAGCTCTGACTCTTCAACCCGTCAGCCCATATCTGCATCTTGGGATCCACGCTCTTGTCTGCTTGGCCCGTTCTGAAGTCAACACCTTAGCTTTCCCTTTATTGCCTGGATCATAGATTTCCACTATATTTGTTGAAGGGAAAGGATGCCCATCTATCTTCATCGGCTTTGTAGGATTTTCAAATTTAATCCTCTCCAGATCGATAGCCGCTTGAATTTGCTGACAGAATGTTTTGCATTCATTGGTATTATGGGACATAGCATTGTGCCACTTGCAATACCTGCAATTTTTTAGCTCCTCGGCCGATGGGATCGTATGATTAGGAGACAACTTGATCTGCCTTTCCTGCAATAGCAAATCAAAGATCCTATCAGCCTTGGTGACGTCAAACCTATATTTCTTTGTGTCCTTCCTGGCAAACGAGCATGAAACCAGCTTATTGTTCGTGGTCCACTCTGCCAAGATGATTTCAGCCTATACATGGATGTCAACATTTGACAACCTCTGAACGAGGTGACTTAAGCTCTCAAACTCTTGTGAAGAAAATCTTTCCTTGATGTGAGGCCAAAGTCCTTGAAAAGCCAATTCAGCTAACTAGCTATCACTGAGAGATAAGATGTAGCATCGGCTTCTCATGTCCTTGAATCTCTGAATAAAATCGGGGACCGGTTCATCATTCCTCTATTTCACAGCCGTCAGATCCGTAAGCTTTATCTCGTAAACACCAGCGAAGAAGTATTTGTGGAGCTGCTTTTCAAGATCAGCCCATGTGATAATGGAGTTGGCTAGCCCAATCCAGAAAGAGACAACGGGAATAAACAAATTTTTAAGGCGTCGCTCCTGGAAGCTTCCCCGCACGGGACTAAGAACCTACTGATATGTTCAATTTTTGTTACATTGTCTTGTCCAAAGAACTTGGCAAAATCCAGCACCTTGTACCGGTGAGGCAAGGCAACTTGATCGTAGGCCTCAGGATAGGGCCTGCGATACATGTAAGTTGGCTCCTTAGGCTTTAAGCCGAACTGACTCTTCATCACATCGGCTATCCAGCCAGCCCAATCAATGTTTTGGAAGACATTGTCTTGTTGTTGTGCTGCCGGGTGTGGTTGTTGCAGTGGAGGTTGAGGCTGATAAGCAACATGCTGATGAGCCATCACCTGTGGCTGATAACCCATGTGTTGCCTTAGATGATTGGCCGTCGGCTGAGAAACTGATGGGCCAGTTGGTAACCACCAGCCTGCTGCTGATATAGGATCATCGGCTGAGGAGCCGATGTATGTGTCTGGGGGACACTTGGCTGCTATTGAAGACTCAATGGTTGGGTGTATGGCATTAGTGGCTGCGACCCCTGAGGCATGAATGACGTGCCCTGAGCTGATTCCCCTGCACTTGTAGCATTTTGATCCTGGGTGGGCGCCTCTGTACTAGTAGAGATCATATATTCAGGAGGCATCCCTAACGATGTATTGGGGACGTAACCAGTCGGGGTGCTGAAGAGGCCTCCATGTGCCGATGACACCTTCAACGGCGAGCTAGAAGTGAACAACGGGGCTGTTGAGATGGGAGTTACCATCGGCTAATACGCTTGTGTCTGGAGCAAATAAGGCCGCATCGGATATCCTCCAGTGCCAATCTTTGTCGTGTTGAGTTGTGGCTGAATGTCGGCGCCTGATACAGCAGTGCTTCCAGCTCTAGCTCCTGCTGCAGCTGATGACTCCGGTTGAGAGTAGCATGGCCCTTTATAGCCCATCTGCATACCGCAAGCGATTGTCTATATGACAACATTCTGAACTGAGTTCATCAAGACGCTTGACTAATTGATCATTGCGTGGTGCATGGCCTGGTCAAACATCTCTTGAAACTTAGTCGAGTCTTCAGTGACCGCGATCTCTCTCGGCTTTAGGAAAGCGGTCTTCTGTATAGCCTCTCCTTTCCCGTTAGAGCTGAAAGTCTTGAGGCATGCTTGTTGGTAATCATCCCTGGCCTTCTGCAACAGCTGTTTATGAGTATTGTTAAGGTCTTCCATGGTGACGTTGATGACGTTGTCTGGGTCCACTTCACCAGGCTTCGGCATGGTCATGTTGAAGTTGTTGTTGTGTCCCACCGGGTGAGCCAAAAGTGTGTTGACACAAAAAATCGGCAATCGGCTTCCTGCATGACCCCACACAAGGACATGGGAGATTTGCTTTCGTCAGGCGCAGGCTCCAATTAGCTTCGCATAGGTGCAAGGCGTGCCAGTTAATTCGACCTGAAATTGACAAGGAATAAGGCAATGTCAAATTCTGGAACGTGTCCGCTAGTGTTTCGAATCGTTCCACAGGGGATATTGGCTAGATATCCAATATGAGTCAAAAAGCAATCGGCTAGGGTCAGCCGATTCAATTACAAAAGCAGTATTAATTTTACTTAATAACGCCTCGAAAACAACACCTAGATCGAGATCTGATGGACTGTGCTTGGCGAAATAGATTGAAGCAACAAAACTGCAGCAAAATCCGATACCTAACTAAAATCTAAGCTGGATAACCATGATAAAAGTTGAACTAAACAAAACTAAATAAATTAATCTCGTGAAAAAAAGTTAATATCGATAACCGGTGAATAAATAGATCGAGAAAGAAGCGATGCGTTGTCAATCAAAGACCTAATTTACTCAGTAAAACGTGGAACTTACTATCAAGCCGGAGATCGAAGCGATGCAGCCCTACCGACTAGAAGAACTCGTTGAAGAAAAGAAAAAGCTATGAAACTAGGGTTTGGCGAAGTCGCTGATAAAGAAGAAGAAATTGTTGTATTTCATTGGATGTGTCTTTAATTACAGGCCCGTAGGCCAATATTTATAGTCTAAGCTAACAAATCCTAGTCGATCATGACATCATATACCTCAACTAAAAAGAAATAACCCTCGTATAATTAAACAACCCGCACAAGACTCAAACTCTACATGATATCTTGCTGATGTAGACAATCAGCGCCAATCTTGCTCCATCGGTTGCGACATCCCGTCGGCCAATCCTGCTTTAGCGTCTGCCGGACACATGCCAAAACCGGTGTCAACAATTAGCAAACTATCTTTCACAAGCATTTCACCAAACACCATGTGTGCATGAATAAAAATAGCATATATACTTCAAACCATCAAACCATAAGCTGTCCTATGATTCAGTAACAAAATACTTGCAGCAGCTAGCTCACTAGGATACCAATCCCCATCATGTCATATCAATATACCAAAGAACACACATATGCCTCTCATACCAACTCATCCATACAATCAACCACTTCACACATGGGTCAATAGCATGCAAGATGGTGACTTAATAAATAGATATGGCAAGAGAAATATCAAATTAAGAGTAGACACCAAGATTTACGTGGAAACCCTTTGCTGAGAAAAATCATGGGCGGCCGCGAGCAATCCACTATATGAAGAAGCAATACAAGAGGCGTGGGAGCCAATAAGGATGGGGAGGCTCCAAATCTTCCATGAATTTCACTTTATATTGGATGGATTTGGTGGATCTGTGCCTCTCCTTTTCTCTCCCTAACCCTAACTCTGCCCAAGAACAAGAACAAGAACAGAACACTTTGTCCAGTGGCGGAACTGGGGGGAGGGGCTAGCAGGGCACATGGCTCCCCCTAACAATTAAAAAACCAATGCATAGCACATAATTTGTTGTTAAAATTAGATCAAATTTTTGTAGAAAATTATTGCAAAACTAAAAGAAAGACATGTTTTTTTAGCGGATAGATGATTTCGTTCTCGAACTTTTAATTAAGGGTCAACTTCGTCCCTAAACTTCCAGCTTTATTCATGCAGCTCATCATTCTACGTGTCTTGCCACATTGTTATACCATATCAACATATAAGTGTTCCTATTTTTTTGCAGCAACATATATTGGTTCACACATGCTTAAAGATGGCGCAACAAAACTTTAACTTGTGTCTACATGAATTTTTTTCACAAAAAGAAACTTTTGTACGTGTATAACAAATATGTTCGGGATCATCACTAGTACAGAAATGGTTTGTGCTGGCGCCTCCCATTTTACATCGCTGGCGGTTGGTTTTAGCCACCGCCAGCACAATTGGGCAGGTGGCCGGTACCTTACGGGCCGCCAGCACTGATGCATCTATGCTGGCGGGCCACTTAAGCAATCGCCGGCACTAATGGGCACCATTTCCGCTGGCAAGCGACTTAAGCAACCGCCAGCACAAATGCCATAGTATATAGCCGTTCGCACCATCTTCCTCCTCCAGCCCGCCTTTCATTCTTGCCCGAGAGGAGCTCGTGGCGAGGTGGAAAAAAGAGAAATACAAGAGGGGTGATTTTTCTTCTTGATTTTCTTGGAGGAGTGGGCTCTATTAGGTGAGTTTATACCACTCACCGTTATTTTGTAAGCTTCTCACGATGAACATGAGCAAAATTAAATTATGGTCGGGTTTCTTTAATGAGAGCTCCCATGGTGGTTGTCCCTATTTTCATGTAAATGTAGCTCAATTTAGTGCTGATTCTCTCTTCAAAGGAGAAGTGGCTAGCGCCCACCTTATTATCTAGCATCAATTTGTAGCTTTTTAACTAAATTTTGTTGGGGAATGGAGAGGATTTTCGTCCATAGTAGATGAGAGAGGGATGGAGAGAAAGGGAGAGAGGAACAATGATATAGTTTGTTGTAGTTAAATAATTTGATGAAGCATAGCAAGATATTAATATTTGTTTAAAGGAAGTTTTAATTATATAAATTGGTGTATATCTATAAAAATGTTGATTATTTATAGTGGTAAATCGTTAATTATGAAAATTGTTTGATATACAAATGGGTAAATTATTTTTTTATTATTGTATATAGGTAAGAAGTTAGAGATGGATGGGTCATGGAGGTACAAGAAACGTGGAGCTTTTAGAGTATCACGGGTCATTAGGAAATGAAAGGATAAAAATTACATTATGTGTCCCTATGGTTTTGAGTAAGTTTCTTTTGCGACCTATACGAACTATACTCCCTAAGTAAATACAGTACGGAATCACATACGTTCATGTTTTGCAGTGACCACTGGATCTTAATCATCATTCAACCAAAGCGGGGCCTTGCGGTGGTCTTGGACTCAGCCAACTACCCACATGAGAAATATGCGGAGTTCATTGAAATCCTACACAAGTAAGTGACATAATTTCTTTCTATGCTTATTTACAGAAAATAAATATGAAAGTTCTTAAATTAACTTTTTATACTTGTTTTGAACAGCGCTTACCGGTTTAGCAAGCTTAACGGAAGCCCACATCTGCAAGGAGGATCTGATTATTTGAAATAATACATCACAAATGGGTTAGTGCCTATTTTTGTACCTTATATCACTATGTTACTAATAGTTAATTTATTACACATGGCAACACTTGTATTTTATTTTATGCAGTGTCACAAACAACCTAAGGGGATTGTGCTTTATGGATACTATGTGTGCGAATTCCTCAGGAACAACGGGCTCTACCGAACGAATCCCGAAGTACGTTATTATACCCATATTTATATTCAGATCCTTCAATTTCCATGTTTATACCCATGTAATCTAATTATTACTAATCATTCTATTCTCATTTAGTTTTTTTTGTTGCAGTTGTCTGAGATTCGAAGAGCCAACACATCCTTAACCTAAGACGATATTGATGACATTTGCGCCGACATATGCAAATTCATCCATCGCGAGATCTGTCATGAGAGAGAATTGTACTATAGCGATGAAAACGAGTTGGTAAAGACAAGTGTCGTCAACTTCGCAACTCAAATACTGCTAGGTGAACAGACCATATTATATATATGTTCATGCTACATTGTAACATGAAACACGAATACATCATATCAGTTGTGTAATAATTAATTATATCTTCGAATATATAATATTAATGTCCCATATTCATGTATGTATTAATATATAATTTAATCAATTAATTATCTAAATAAGAAAATAAATACAGCAACTGTATTTGCAAAGGCCGAAATACATTTGTCAAAATTGGCGTGAAATTTAAATTTGAAAATTGGCGGAAAATTTAAATTTGAAAACTGGCACGAACAATTGAGAATTCAAACCTGGCGCGGATAGTGATGATCCTGCTGGCGTTTCAGCAGCCGCCAACGTAGATGTGCCCTCCGCCAGCACAGATCAATCTGTACTAGCGGTTAGGAACCGCAAGCAGAAATCGGTATTTGTGCTGGCAAAGAGTTCCTAGCGGACACTCAGCCCACCAGCACAAAGCCAATTTAGCCGCTGGTGGAAACCGTGTCTGTGCTAGTGCATCTCCCTTAAAAATTGTCAATGTTAGAAATAGCATGCTATAGCTTCGCTATAGCCCGCTATTAGCTTTTTAGGAGATCTACCGCTACACTATGCAACATTTGTCCGCTACGTCCGCTAAAGGGGTTTTACGAGATTAGCAATGCTAAATGTCCGCTAAAGTGGCTTTTGCGAGATTTAGCATCGCTACATGTCAAGTTGCTAGTAGATTTCAGTGGTGTCATTCGATCAAAGACGCAGTCAAAAGAATTGATACAACTAAAAGAACGTAGTGTGGACTCTAGACAACATAGCATGGGCACCGTTGAGCAGTTAAGAGACATGTTAGAGTTTATATTTTGGTGTTAGACCAATAATGCTTATAATTTTATATATGATTATTGATTATTTTATCATTTCGCTAAATGATTTAGCTTTCACTGTAGCCCGCTATAGTTTACGATAGCTTTTAGAAGGCTGCTGCTAAACTTCATAGCCCGCTATTTACAACATTGAAAAATGTACATCATTTTAGTTTCATCAAGGTGAAACTTTTACAATGATTAAATTTATAGAAATGAATCATATTTGACTATATGTGATGAAGCATGCCATATAGGATGAAGGACTAGATTGAACCGGATGGAGAAGTTTAAGAACTGAAATGGTCGTTTTGGAAGCTTAGGGATGAAGTTGAGCTACGACCGAAAGTTTGAAGATGAAATTGACTATTCCATATGTTTGTATGGCCTCTTTTAATTTTCTCTCCAGCTCCGCTATTGACTCTGTCCATTCCCGAGTTAGGGATGAACCATATAATGATAGCTTTTTAGAATGACCTAATTTAATAGAACTGACGCTAGTATACGCTGATGACCTAGGCGATCTAGGGTCTGGGCGACCTTGTTGGCGACTCCTCTCCGACGAGGGTTCTTGACCTGACAACTCCTGTTCAGGCCCTCTCCTTCCCGCTCGGGTTGACGAAGGGGTCGACTAGCTCGACTGCCTGGCCTTGGCAGGACGGAGTTAGGGTTTCGAGGGGCTGTTTACAGGTTGCGCATGGAGGAGATGGCGGCTAGAACATCTTTCCCAAGTGTGAAGAGGGGAGTGATAGACGTGGACGAGCTGCTCGGGAAGAAAGAGGCGGGCTCCCTTGAGGAGCACCGCCAAGTGCAATGAGTTGCTTAAGTTGGAACTGTCGCGGCTTGGGCAATGCGCAACAGTAAAAGAGCTTCGTGATCTCATGAAGAGTTTTGCTCCCTCACTGCTGTGTTCTCAAAACCCAAGTTCTCAAAGCCCGGGTGGAAGGGCTGAAGGGTACATTAGGGTTCGATAATTCTTTTGCCGTGGGTAGTACAGGTCGTAGTGGCGGCCTGGGTATCTTCTGGAACAAGGAAATAAAAGTGGATATTTTACCTTACTCACGGTATCATATAGATGCGATTATTACTGAAGCTGACGGGAGCCCTTGGAGGCTGACCTGCGTGTATGGCGAGGCGCAAATCCAGGAGCGTTTCAAAACCTAGGATATGCTCAAGTTCATGAGATCATCATCGCCCCTGCCTTGGGTATGTGTGGGCGATTTTAACGAAGTTTTACACCAATCGGAACATGATGGAGTACAAGCTCGCAGCTATGCTCAGATAGCGGGTTTCCGATTGGTGGTGGATGTGTGTGGCCTTTTTGATCTCGGTTATGAGGGCCGTGGTTGGACTTTTGAAAAGCGAGTTGCAGGTGGTGCCTACTGCCGGGTGCGACTGGACCGTGCATTGGCTACACCTGAGTGGAGCACTCGGTTTTCAATGGCTAGAGTGAAACATCTCACGGCGGCTGCGTCGGACCATGGCCCTATTGTGCTCTAGTGGCGGCCCCTGGATCGACCTCACAAGAAGAGGGCAGGGAAATTGTTCAGGTATGAATTGATGTGGGAAACACATGCAGACTTCTCTCCTATGCTGTCGCAAGTTTGGGATGCTGGAGGGAAGGCATCAACGTTGCAGGAATTGCAGCAGAAATTAGCGGCCATCTCGGCCAAGCTGAACCGATGGGGATTATCCACTTTTGGCCAGGTACGTTTGGAGTTGAGTAAGCTCAAGAAGGAGCTCGATCGCCTAAGGGCCGACCCATCTCGGGTGGGACCTTCGCATGCGGAAATCAAGATAACCGATCGGCTGGTTGAACTGTACCATCGTGAGGAAATAATGTGGCAGCAGCGCTCTAGAATCCTGTGGATCACTGCAGGTGATAAGAATACTAAATTCTTCAATCTGCGCGCAAGCCAACGGAGAAGAAAAAACAAGATCAGCAAGCTGAGGAAAGCAAATGGCAGCTTCACAGATATTCCGCAAGAGATGGTTAACTTAACTACTACTTTTTATAAGGACTTATATCGATCAGAGGGGACTGCAAATATGGAGGAGGTACTTGACACTGTTCCGGTGAAATTAACTGAAGCGATGAACAGTCAATTAATGGTCCCTTTTGAGGAGAAAGAGGTAAAGGAAGCATTATTTCAAATGTTTCCTACAAACTCCCCAGGCCCCGACGGTTTTCCTGCGCATTTCTTCCAAAGACACTGGGACATTTGTGGCCAAGAGGTGACGTCGGTGGTCTTGAGGGTGCTACGAGGAGAGGATGATCCATCTATTATCAACAAGACCTTCATTGTTCTGATTCCAAAGGTGGCTAATCCTGAAGAGTTGGGTCAATTTCGCCCCATTAGTTTGTGCAATGTGATCTACAAGGTGGCGTCAAAAGTGCTCACCAACAGACTAAAGGTAATTCTACCCGAGATTATATCTGATGAACAATCTGCTTTTGTACCGGGCCGTTTGATTACAGATAACATAATTACTGCATATGAGTGCCTCCATTTTATGAAAAAGAAAAGATCTCGGGATCAGAGATGTTGTGCACTAAAACTCGACATGAAGAAGGCATACGACCGTGTGGAGTGGAATTATTTGCGTGCTATCATGCAACGGTTGGGTTTTCATAGAAGATGGGTGGAGACAATTATGCGCCTGGTTACTACTGTCTTCTTCTCAGTTTTGCTAAATGGCGAGCGACTAGAGAATTTTATTCCTTCGAGAGGGATTCATCAAGGGGATCCAATTTCTCCCTATTTATTTTTGTTGGCAGCAGAGGGCCTTTCGTGCCTGTTAAAGACAAGAACTCAGTCATCGATTCTCAAGAGAATTACAGTGGCTCCATCGGCTCCGATGGTCAGCCATTTACTCTTGCGGATGACAGCCTGCTGTTTTTCAAAGCTAACAGGGTGAATGCATAGGAGGTTAATGATGTTCTGAGTCTATATTGCCGTGCTTCGGGACAACAAATAAACATGGACAAGTCATCGGTCCACTTTGCCAAGGGATGTAGCCAGACAGTTCGTCAAGAGATAATGGACTTGCTTCACGTCCAAAATCAGTCACTCAGTGAGAAATATCTGGGAATGCCATCGGATGTTAGTTCCTCGATTGGTGGCGCTTTCAAATATCTGAAAGACAGAGTATGGAAGAGAGTTCAAGGGTGGATGGAGCAATCCCTGTCGGCAGGGGGTAAAGAAGTTTTGATCAAAGCCGTCGCCCAGGCAGTTCCAACATACTCTATGTCCTGCTTCAAGTTGCCTAGGGGTTTGTGCAACCACATCAATGGGATGCTGCGTAACTTCTGGTGGGGAAGCAAGGAGGGTAAAAGGAAGACATGCTGGGTAGCATGGGAGGAGATGACAAAGCCAAAATTTTTGGGTGGCCTTGGTTTCAGAGACATTGAGCTTTTCAATCTTGCTCTGTTAGCAAGACAGGCATGGCACATCGTGCAAGATCCTAACTCGCTAAGTGCTCGAGTCCTTAAAGCTGTTTATTTCCCTAGTACTGATTTTCTGGAGGCGGTGGTGGGCTCCTCTCCATCACGCATCCGGAGGGCGATTGTTGAGGGCTTAATCAGGAGGATAGGGACAGGCGAGGACACAGATATATGGTCCATGAACTGGCTGCCGAGGGATGGTTTACTTCGACCTTTGAGGAGTATCTGTGCGGACCCGCCGCGTCGTGTGAGTGAGCTGATCGATTCATCGACGGCGACATGGGACGTACAGAAGCTGCAAGACTGCTTCAATCCGATGGACAATGAAGTCATTCGCAACATCCCTATCAGCACTAGGAGGCAGAGGAACTTCTGGGCTTGGCATTATGAGAAGTCGGGAATTTTTTCAGTAAGATCTGCCTACCGCATGCTAGTTCTTAACAAGGAACATGGGGAGGCATGGCTGGAAAGCAGAGCAGGAAAATCAGATACGAGAGGGGAACAGAAGGATTGGTCGGCTATTTGGAGGGTCCAGGTGCCGTCATAAATTCGGGTGTTCCTATGGCGTTTGGCTCAGCATTCACTGCCATCTAGTGATGTTCTCCATCACAGGAATATGGCAGCTCAAGGTACATGTACAATTTGTGGAGCACCGGACTCGTGGAAGCATTCTTTAATGGAGTGCAGTATGTCCAAGTGTGTGTGGGCATTAGAAAGCGAAGAGGTAACTGAACATCTATGCAAGATTCAGGAGCAGGATGCCAGGGGTTGGCTGGCAGTGGTAATTGACTCACTGTCCCATACAGTTTTAACCCGAGTCGTGGTGACTTTATGGGCGATTTGGCATGCGAGGAGGAAAGCGATTCACGAAAGCTTGTTTCAGAGCCCTCTCTCAACTCACAAGTTCATAGAGAAGTTTTTTTCAGAGCTGGAGCTTCTGAAAGTTCAACCAAAGGAGAATCGGGCGGGGCGGCCTGCTGTTCCCAGATGGCTGCCTCCCGCAGAGGGGATGATGAAGATCAATGTTGGCGCAGCTATGTCCAAGAACTCAAGTGTGGTTTCGGTCGCTGCAGTAGCCCGTGACTCATCGGGGACGTTCTTGGGAGCCTCTGCGGTGGTCTCTGCAGATGTGATGGAACCCGAGACGCTGGAAGCACTGGCTTGCAGGGAGGGTCTGGCTTTGGCGAAGGATCTGGTTTTGCACCGCCTGGTGATAGCAAGTGATTGTGCCAACGTTGTTAGAAGCATCAAAGGAGAGGCGATGGGGCTTTATGGCCAGATTGTCCAAGAGATCAAGGCGACGGCGAAGGATTTCCAGTCCATCCGTTTTGTTCACGAACGCCGTGAATCGAATATGGATGCTCATAGTTTGGCTAGATCCTCTCTGTACAAGGATTTAGGTCGTCATGTTTGGTTTTTTGATCCGCCAATAAGCATTTGTAATTCGTACTCCGTTCATAATCAATAAGAATGTGGCGGGTTTGCTCAAAAAAAAACTAATTTAATAGAACATCTTTTCGCTAGGGGGGACTACAGGTTTGATTCTGAATCGTCTGGCATGTTTTTCACTCACTACGGTACCCTATTGTTTATATTTATTTCTTTTTCTTTTGTAATTGCATATGCATATGCTAGTTATTTTGTGGTGGGAAGTGAACTGAGTTTCTTACTGCAGTGACATTATTTGTCAGGCGTTACATCTAGCTCGTCGAGAGTTGAATTTGGCCTTATCACAATGTTTCCAGAGCATCTTTAAGTTAGAAAATATAGCGACGAACTGCAGGTGCATGATTACACTAGCAGTACTAACAATGAGATTATTATCTCATTCCTATAGTTTCCCTAATATATATAATGAATAAGTAAAAGACGTGCTCAACTCAATCAGTGTATAATCTATGCTATAATTCAGCTCATTCAATCGATAAGTAAACAACAGGTTAGATGCTCTTGAAAAGAGATTCTTATGAACATATATGGACTTACTTATAACATTTTTTAGTTAGGTAGTAAGTGCATCGTGGTCTCCTCTCCAGATGATCTATCAGCCTAGGTGGCGCAGGCTGGATTGAATATTGGCAGGCCATGTGCATGTGGCTAGCCATCCAACCAAACCAAAATGATTTGTCAGAGCAACCGATAAATCTTATCTTGCTAAAGAAATGCAGCAATCAGACGCTGATGTTTCCTTAAATGCGTAGTACTCCGGAGCTATCACATGTAATTATTTATGCCATGGTGGACCAGTCATGCTACATCTATATATATAGCGTGTAATATTTATGAATTGAGCAACAATATATCGAATCTAAGTCTCATCATATGCTAGACACAATCATGCTATTGTTAGGACCAAACGCAGATGGGAAAGATGTTTGGAATCCACAAACTCATCAAAAGATAAGGGAGGCACATCATTGCCATAGCAAATAGACCGTTTTGCCTTTTTTGCACAAAAGTAGGTCAACCAAATCTCCACATCATACACAATCCATATATTGAGTTAACTAGTCAGATCCAAGGATCTAAAAATGTCACTGGGTTAGTTTTTCTACTGCCTGAAATACAATGAATTCCTCCAGTTCAACCACCAATAAACGAAAAATTCAGAAAGCTGCTCTGTTGAAATACCTTTGTAAACACTTAACAACTCATCATATATTTCTGATTAAAATACTTGTCATTTAGTTTGACTGGAAAGCTCCCCACACATTATGATCGTATGAAAAAATATTTGGCGGTGACAACCGTGAAATATGTGAATTAGTTCATTCATGTACTAACCAGATAGCAAAGCGTTCATTCCTACAGGTACTATCCAAACACCCACGGTGTCATCATTGCTGATGCATCTATGAACCTGAATTGCACATTATCCATTAAAATTTCCAATTGAGTGCATTTGCATACCAGCACAAACTCGCATATATTTTTTTTCTTAGTTCTAGAAAATATCATATTTTGCAATTGGTTGGATTAGTTGTTGGCACTAATGTTTGAGTGACAACAACCTAAATTATGGAGTATGGACTACCAAATGATGATGTTCATTGACAACAACATGAGAGGTGACTGACCTCACCTGCAGGCCATGATTAATTTATGGCCATGCACATACATATTCGTCGATGCATTTGATTATGCAGATCGAGATCCCATCATCCATATGGATTAAATAATTGAGGAAACAACAGTTAATGACTGTGGCAGCTTACTTTCGAAACTTCAACGGCTCTTTTAGAACAAATTTTGAAGGTATGAGAGATTGCAAAAAAATAATGCAGGAATAGCGATAATGAGACATTTCTTTGTAGCAACAAATGGAGGTGAAAACAAGGAATGACGAGACTAGCTCATTGCCTCTTCCTTCTAGGAAAATGCTTTCATGGGCGGACCAGTAGCTAGGTCTACTTTCTAGGTCCTGAGGTTGTGGAACTTTCTAGTCAATCAATACAAGATGAAGGCAAGGACTAGAGTACCAGACATCTACAACCTTCCATGTGACCATCTCCCATAATCTTTATCTAGACATCTTCATTACAAAGCAGTACAGTTTATTGAACTAATAGCTGGTGCCTCTTAACTAATGATCAGTAAATAAACTATATATTAGGACTCAATTGCATCAAATAGGTCTATAACCTATCTATCTGTAATATTTTTATAATTCAGCTTGCAGAATCAAATAAATAACAACAGGATAAGATGCCCTTGCAAGACTCTTCTGAACATATGGGTTTATTTATAGTATTCAGTTATATTAGTAAGAAATTGTAGTCTCCACCGCAGATTTTCCATCAAGCTTGCTTTTGGAGGCACAAGTTGGACTCAACTTTTGTATGTAGGACATGTGCACATGATGGGGCCTAGCCAACCCTAAATCTAGACTTATTAAACAAATCCAGCAACGACATGATGCTACCTTGATGTTTCCTTGAAAAGGTCGACTAATATATTTATGTGGAGTGGAGGGCTACCTCGTGCAATTATTTGTTTATGGTGGACCAGTCCAATTACAAATGTATACAGAGTGATTAATTATTATTTTATTTTCTCAGATAGCTAAATACACAATAGCATAAAAGATTCAGTAATCTGTGAGCAGTATGTTTTATAATATTGGATTGGTGAAGACAAATTCGAATTGTCAAAGTTTTACCTCTTTTCCAAGTTAGACATATAATGCAACTAATTTTCTGATTTTTTTTCCTTTTTAGAAGACTATCATCATGCTCCCCGGAAGGGTTCTTATTAAGAAAACATGTTGATTAAGAACACACTAAAATTTAATCAAGTATCTATAATTGTATAGTTCCTTTTATCAGAATCACTATTCTAGAAATAAATAGCTGCGTGTATCCAAGTAGAGGTTTATCATGTCACAACCATGGAATTTTTAGGCCCAAAAGTAATGGTAAAAGATACGTAGAAGAAATAAAGACAGGACACCATTGACATGGACCGTACCATTTTTTCCTTCTTCATGCAAAAGCTGACCAAGTATATCTTGGTTTCCTCGTAATATACAACCCGCTTGATGGAATAATCAGAATTATTAATCTGGTAAAGATATTTATTTCTGAAGATAGGTTTCATTGGGATTAACATTTTCTGTGCCAAGCACTAAACTGCTGCTTTTTTTTAGTAAAGTTAACGAATTTCTATTGAAGTTCCCTTTATTTTGTATACTATAAGTAAGAAGTACTATAATAACTTTAAACCATGGTCATCTTTGTGGTGTTGTACTAATTGAATCAAATGATCCATGTAGCCAGGTATCAGCAATAAAAGCGTGAATTTACGAAATCTCCTAATCCGCATTGTCATCATTTCTGCCATTGCCATATAAATGACCTGAGTGCACGTTATATAGAAGAAAATATTATTTGTTAAGTATTATATAGGAGCTGACTATCCCCCTACTTGAACAGCATGCTCGTGACCATAAAAGTAACCAGAGATAGCTATGGGGGCTTCTAATCTGCACGCGCTCGCCAGGAGGGCTGCTAGCGAGCGTTATCTGACAGCACGCCAGTTTACTTTTTAGGAAAGTTTCCTCCTCCGCAACTGCAACTGTGTAGTTTTGGAAATTTATAATCTATGCACATAATTTTTGTATCTATTTTTTTCCAAACAAAATCTCAAGGAATACTTTTTCAGCACAACTTTCATGATAAATAAAACTTTTACGCGTAACTTCTTCCAACCAACTACTCGGAGAATAATTTTTAGCATAACTTTGCACGATACGTACAACTTACATGTATAACTTTTTTAAGAAAACTTATCAGAGAATATCTTTTTAGCATGATTTACATGATAATATTACCAGGAAAACTTCTCACACAACTTTTACACATAAGTTCACTTTCCTGAGAAAATTTTTTAGCACAATTTTAATGAAACATTTATCAAACAAAAAATTCTTAGGAGACAACATAATAGAAGGGAAAAAAACTGAAAAGGAGAAAAGAGAATACTTGTTTTAATAGAACATAAAGGAACACAATAGAAAGGAGGAAAAAAAGAACGTAACTAATACATGTGTCCATCAACGTATCATATTAGCTGATGATATATGTATGCACGAGACCCTTACGTATACAGAATCAAGCTAGCCTCTATCTCATATACATATAGGACAGGCACGCAGAGCAGCAGACAGCTTGCGTCGGTGTCTCGTCGCATGCCACGCAGCGTGCTATGGCGGCTAGCTGTATTTGATAATGCTAACTTAGTGCTTGGACCAATCAATGGGATAGCGAATGGAGGCGAAGCTAGAGAGTTTTATAGTGGCCGGAAAAGTTGTGTGTTGCAAACATTGTGTTGGTAGAGATTGGGTTAGAGGATCACCAATCAGTGGAATAGTGCAAAGCTAGGCCGTCGAGCTGGGGTCAGTGATAGAGATATGGGCACATTATCATCACCAATTCACCATCATCCTTGGCCAATTGGGCACAGCATACACATATATGGGCTGTCACAGCCATCATATCGATATCGTACATGCACTCTCCTGTGTGTATCAACTGCAAAAGGCAGGCCGCCTAAAATATTTTGACGGACAACACGCAGCTGGACATGAGAAAGAGAAATTGACCGGTGGCCACGGCACACCGATGTAGATCTCGCATAAGGTGACATGTGGTTGCCATCTTGCAATGCATATATACACACACATCTATCAACTGGGTATGGCTCCCCTCTAGCATAGCTTGCCTTGGTTAGCATATGATTTGGCGGGTTCACACATCCCACATCCCATGAGTCACCCATCACGAAACATCAGTAAATGATGATGAGGAAAGCAAATGTTACGAGAAGATGCATGGGAGGGAGACAACAAGAAAGGATAAAAAGGTAGCAATCAACAAGACCAAGAATGGAGCAAAGCAAAAGGCACAAGTCACACACACATGTATACATGTATATGTAGGTTGTTTGAATAGGCTGTTGACTTTGAATGGACGACCATTCAGCGTTACACGAGCATGTGCGGTTACGCTGATTACATACAGTTTTTCCAGTCCCTAATTAACAAGGCTAAAATTGATTAAGCCTCAGGAAAAAGGCGAAGAGAAAATTAAAGGAGAAAAAAACTGGTAATAGTTACCTTTATCCCTGCTTCATCTTTACACCATGGACTAGCTAGGTTTCCGGTGTTTCTTCTTTATCTGCCGAGTGGTACGGCTCCACTTTTTTTATTGTACTCATCAACTTCGGTTTAGTCAATAATTAGAGAAGATTTGTCAATCTAGAATGCAACAGTATACTCATATAACTCTCTCTCTCTCTCTCTCTCTCTCTCTCTCTCTCTCTCCCCCCGTCCGTGTGGCCCACATTGGCCAGTAGGAGGTGAAGTGATGTGTGATCTATGAATGAATGGATATAGACAATCCTTGTCAACTAGGCAAGTAACCAGAAATTGCACCTATGTAAAAAAATGGAAAAGGCTAAAGAAACAATGGATCGCAAAACAATGATGTGGTACGGATCCATGTGCATTGGCATTGCCTTCAGCAGTTTGCTTTCAATGGAACTGTTGACTACTCACGACGTGTGCGGACATGGATTTCTCTGTATTCTGCTCCATGTTGCTTGCTATGGGAGGCCCATGGGGATGATAAGAGTTTGGATCAGCGGAAGCAAGCATGAATGTACCAGCATTGGTGGACCCAACAATTTTACCAGCTTGGATGAAGTACCCTACAACTCTTCAAATAGTGTTGTCGAACATTGTTGATGCAAGATATCTCCATGGCGGCCTTTTGCCATCGAACCCGGGTGGTTTCCCGAAGTCGTTGGGCCTTAGGTCCACCGTTCGAGTAGGACAGGACTACACTGTATCCTGCTAAAGATCTTTTTAGAAATGAGTTTTCTCTACTTTTATTAAACTAGCAAATATACCCGTGTGTTCCTACGGTTGAAGGTCCCATACAGGTCGTGCTGATTTTTATTTCTGCGATGGGTTTTCTTCGATACGGATTTTGTTGTGTTTTCACGTCCTTATTATATTCAAATCTGTTTAGGTTACAATATAGTGTTGTTGTTCGATTCTTATTGCATATGCTTTGGATCCACCCGTCGGTGATATTGTTGGACCAAACTAAAATTTTTGGTGAAAACATTATATGCTTTCAAAATAGGTAAAGAAAAGCATATAAAGGTAGACAAGAGATGGAAACACAAAATAGTTACATCTATTGCCGAGCAAAACAGAGTTATCATATAAAGTTCAAAGCACCAAGCAACCTATCACATTATAGCCACAACTCAAATTTCTACCTTAGAGCACATAACAATTGTATTGAACATCATTCAAATATGGCTTTTTGTTCCTGGACACCCTAGTCATTAAATTAATGCTATGAATAGAAGAGAAAGATGAGTGAATTGACGAAAATGCCCATGCAAGCTAATGTTACATCCGGCCATGTTCCGTCGGCCTCATGTGCTGATCCAATAATCTAAATAAGTATCAATTTCGAATTAATTAGTTGACTAAGCATTGGTCAAGGTGGTGTTCCATCGAGCAGTTACCCTTTCCTATCAATTCTCTCTCACCGAACACTTTGGTGTAAAAAGATCCATGTCTTGATCTTTTCCCTTGAGGAGGGATGCTCCACTTCTGCACAAATGAGATGCCAATAAATAGAACTCTAGAAAAGGACGGCACCTGTAGTCGACTAATTTGTTAGAAAACATTGTTCATTTACAGCCATTGATTTTATGTTTAGATTGTGAGACTAGATTCCTAATGATGCTTATGTCCTAACCAAAATAGAGTTATATTTCATATGAATACATTTTGTTTGAATACATTAGTTGAACATAAATACAATATTCTTACTATACCAACATCCATCATGTGTGTGCGGCATGTGCATCGTAATTATAGACAAGATCGAAAAGGATAAAGAAGAAGGTCACATAAGAAGTATTAATATCTTTGTACATGTATCATATGAGAGTAGATGTCACTGTGAATTTTCATACCCATTAACATCTTCGGTATTGATATAATGCTATTTTGCTTTCGTTATGCTTTCTTTGCCAACTATACATAAAAGAATATACAACTCGTGTAGTCCATCCATAGACTCAAATGCGACATTATACAGTAACTTTGTGCCGCACATGCATGATAATTGTTGTTTTCCATTTTTTTTATAATTCCATAGTATTGCTCTCCTTTTCTATCGGCCACCATGTTGGAAGGGTCGTTCTATTTATTTATTGAACACATTAGGGAACAGCGCATGTCTAACTCACCGTGCAGCATCTGAAGGAAGAATCGAGATACTTGCGCACCCAAAAGGATCAAGGCCTTCAACGAATTGAGATGCTATCGGTTTCAACCTCATGCTGTTAACGTGAGATATGTGTAGCAAGCCAGCATTGCGGAGGGAGCGAGGGGCTCGGCGGAAAAGAAACCCCATGCTAGGTGCACCCATCTTATTAGATACACAAAAGTTAACCATATCATATATTTTTGTTGAAAACTTTGATTAATTTTGCGCCGGCCAAAATAGCTAGCTCAGCTGTTAGTTAGGGCTTCACTGTACGCCACCTGCCTCAAGGCGCGCCTTGATCGAGTCCTGACCGATCGATCCCCCTCGCTCCCTCTGTACTGTGTTGTCTTGGCTTGGACGCACGCCGCACGCAGATGTTTGTTGGAAGTTGAACCGTTCGAAGAGCCATCGAGAAGCGTACGTCGTCAGACCACCAGAAAACTAACCGTTGTCCGGGGCAAGAAAATCAAAGGCATGCATGCATGCATGCACGCACGAACGACGACGTACTTGATCAATCGGCACAAACTCTGGAGTCGTCGTCAGTTGCGCGCGTGGGGCCGCGGTTTGACGATACATCGTCCCGTAGTTTGTACGCATGCACGACGGATCGGAGGAGTACGCACCTCCGCCGTATGCACCTAGACAGCTAGACTAGCTATAGAGACATACGCGCCATTTGGAGTTGAGCACACGCAAGGTACAGGTAGCAGTACGGGCTACGGCACCGCGAAATGGTCAGTTCCTGTCCGGCCAGGGCGTCGATAGACGGCCCCGCTCGCCCATCCAACAACAGCTCGTACGTGTGTGCGGACGCGCGAGCCCAATGGGACGGACGCGTGCGTTGCGTACGTGCCCGCGTGCATGCCGGACACGTCGTGCTTACATCGATCGCGTCCGCACGTACATACTAGGGGAGTTTTTAAGTCATAACTAACATGATCCTGTTAGGCTGTAATTATAATTTTGATGATTGTGTAATAATAGTCAATGAGACTAATAAATTTTTTGAGCAAAATTTGTAGAATTTCTAAATTCTATGGATGAAGTCCACTCCATAGTCAAGGTGTCCAAATCGTTGTCGAGGTGTCCAAGGTTAAACCGACGGCATCATATTTGAACTGCGCCGTGCATTGGTAAAATACAACTACGATCAAGTGCAGAGAAAGCTAGTAGCACCGGTTAAACCGACGCTATGAACAGTAGGCGCCGGTGCATATCTCAGTTAGCCTGGTAATATGCACAGAAGCTCCAGAAGGTTTTGGGCAGAAGTTCTTTCAGCACCGGTTGAACCGACGCTATATGCCCGGTTGTACCGACGCTATGTGCAGAGATGTCGGTACATTGGTCAGTTCATTACCCTGAGAGCATTTCAAGATACAGATGTGTTCGAGGGATAAAGTTTTCAGCACCGGTTAAACAGACATCCGTCGATGCAAGCGTCGGCGCAATGATATGAGCAGAAGCATGCAGTTGGAGTTCAACGGCTAGCAGGCAGGCACAGTGTTTCTATCTTTCTTGGTAAAAGCATGCAACGGGTATGAGCTACCCTCTAGTCTTTATAAGCGCCTCACCCCGGGTCATTTGTGGCTACTAGAGTTCGTGAGAAGTGATTAGACTCTGCAGAAGTTCTCCAAGCCACCCAAGAGCATATTGATCACATCCATAGGCTTTAGCTATTGCTATAAGAGTGTTATTGCTAGGATAGCTCTAGAGAGTGAGAGAACAAGGTGTTGCTGCCTTGTGCATGATTCTAGAGTGAACCACCGCTGTAATCTTGGTGTGCCGGCCCTTGGAGTCTTTGTGACTCCTCGGCAAGTCTTCGCCCCTCCGACTTTGTGTGGAGCGGCGGCGACGGCTTTGTACGAGGGATGATGAGACCCCTCTTTCACGGGAAGCTCCGTAGTGAAGGTGGGCATCCGGATGACCGGGGGACTTGACGTGAACCTTAGTGGTCGAGCCTTTGTGGCGAGTAAAACGAAGTCCCGGAAGAGATCTGGTGACCGGGAAGCAATACTCTTTGTGAGTGCTTCAACAACGTGAACTAGGGGTGGCTTAGTGCCTACCGATACCACGGGATAAATTCTCATGTCAAGAGTTTTCTTTCTTTTATCCCCTTCTTTACGTTTCCGCATTTCATATTTTCAATTTGTGTGGCTTTAAAGTAGTTCCAATCTTCCAATCTAGAATTGGTTATAGGATGCAAAATTTATTTTGGGATTAGGATTTCACATTAGATGAACCATAGTTGCACATCTAGGTTGCTTAGTTTAAATTTTGTACAAATTAAGGGAGACCATATATTCATATATTTTGCCCAATTCATTCCCTCTCTCCATTAAACTATGAGCATCTGTTCCTTTCATTTGGTCGCCATCAACCGTGCAAACGGACACGTGCTTCACGGGATGTACGTACGAACGTAACGTACCGTACCTACAGGCCGGGTACGTACAGTACGTACGTCGAATTCATTCTGCATGTACAGATCCTGTACGATAGATGGGCATGCATGTGGTACCGTACGTTACGTCACACAGGTCCAGGAGTAGCGTGTAGTACGTACGGTGCGCACGTACGGCACAGTACTGCCAGTACGCGCGCGAACATGCATGCACCGCGATCGATCGATCCCGGCCGCGGTTCTACGTGTACGTACACATGCGTGGACGCACAACACATGGCCTGTCTCGTCCCTGTCCCCAGCCGTTTAGGCCAACCGCCGATCGATTTTTTTTCCACACTGTTCCGGCGTAGGAGTGCAGAGTGAGTAGCAGGGTAGTAGAAAGAAAGAAAGGAAAGGAAAAAAAGAAAACAAAAGAGAGAAAAAAATACTCCTCGTTGGTCAGCACGATGTAGGCGCCGCCGTGCAAATTGCATTGCAAGAACAAGACAGGCCGGGGTGCGGTGCCGGCGCCGCGGCCCTTTAGCCCCGAGTCCAATAGATCTGCAGGTTAAAAAATAATCATCGCAAGTCAAACCTAGGACTTGAACCTAAGGTCTTTTGTCTCACGTACGTCTCACGTACAGCTTGTTTACCACCCCACCTATACAACATACATGATTTTGAATGGAATGTCTTCCTTTTAAACTAACCCGTGAATGACCTTTCGCCCCGGTTGGACCAACCGGACTAAAAACCCTTTTAATCCGGGTTGGAGCCACCAACCGGAACTAAAGTAAGGGTCATCCTTCAGTCCCGGTTGGAACCACCAACCGGAACTAAAAGGTAACTTTTAGTCCCAGTTGGTAAAACTTCCCGCTTTGCTATAACCGTTGGATCTGGAACTAAAACGTTCATTAGTCCTGAACTATCAAACACCATTTCTGATTTCTGTACTAGTGGCGTGGGTCTCCCGGGCCGCAGGTCGATCGGGTCATACTCATACGCGGCATGGCACGTCCAGGACAAGCACGAGCAGAGCCGCCGTAAGGAGGAAAGTGCGCGCAGAACTGCAGATGAATGCAGCCGGAAATAAAGCAAGCAAAAAGGGAAGCACGAAGGTAGCTACGGCATTCTGTTTGTTTTGTGTCCAGTCCATGCACATTAGGCTAGTTTGATTTGATTAGGTAGGCGCAGTACGTACGTAGGGGCTGATAAGGTAAAGACCGGCCGGCTGAGACGACGACAACGACGATATGATGATGATTAGGTTCGGACAGCACTTGCTTGTCGTGAAGCCAGCAAATAAGACTAGTGCTATAAAGCTAGCTGATCCCTTTTGTAGTGGAGCATGCAACTATGGTCTAACAGAGAGACCACAACAATAGGATCCAGAATGATGGAAACGCTAGCTAACCTAGCTTTGTGGATCAGCTAACCTAGCACGCTCCACTGGTGGAAATAAGGGTCTGTTTGGATCTAGGTGACTAAATTTTAGTCCCGTCACATCGGATATTCGACACCAATTAAGCGTATTAAGTATAGACTAATTATAAAACCAATTATATAAATGAAGGCTAATTCACGAGATGAATTAAGCCTAATTAATTCATCATTAGCATGTATTTATTGTAGCACAACATTGTTAAATTATAAATTAATTAAGTTTATTGGATTCGTCTTGTAAATTAGCTGATGAAACAGACCCTAAGGACGAGGTCTCCCGGGTCGTCCATGGCAGGCGCTGGTCGAGCGCGTCATGATGATGAGCCCATTGTGTACGTACGTGTTCTTGCGACGAAGCGGCAGGGGCGGTGGTGGTCACCGTCAATAATTGGTTGGTCGCCGTCGTCAATGCAAGCCGCCCGCCAGCGCTACGCGCATGCGTCCGGACCCATCCAAAGAGGCCGCGCTATGATAGCATTCCGGAAGAGAACTAACAAAATCAGGAAACAAGAAAAAGTAAAAAACAATGGGGCGAAGCACCTATCATAGCTCAGCTACCTATTATAGCTCAGCTTGTAAGGTGCCTCGAATATGATGAAAACTTTTTCTTCAAGTCTCTAAAACCAAGTTTATATATTTTCCAGGCAGAATATATAATATATATACATGTATGTATATAATGAATTTTTCATATATATATATATATATGCTAGGCTACATAATCTGAAACAAGCAAATCTTTCCACGGCAATTAGTGGTGTTTTCTATACATATGAGAGATTATTATATAATTTAGAGGGCAAACAGACATGCTCTTATAGTCTTATATTAGTTATATGGGCGCTTGTACCAGAATTACAAGCTATAGACGGCTATCAGCTAGCACCCTGTAGCGCTGCAACCGTGTCCAGATGAACGACGATGCGTTAATTAGGCGTCCACAATGATTAAATCAATTAGCCTGGCTAATCGATCGATCCACGCTGCTTGGTGGACCAGCATCAGTGCATCAGCGCGTTAGCACGGCTCAGCACTTCAGCTAACGAGAAGGGTTGAAACGGCACCGGCAGGCAGCGTGGACTAATAAAGAAACTAAAGAGCAGCAGCCGCTTGCCGCAGGTCACCCACGGCTGGCTGATCGATCGCACTGCCTTGGGAGTGCTGGGTCGTGATCATCACTTCGCCCTCGATGGATAGAAGAGGCCGCGCCACCACAATTATGAAAATTCCCGGTACGTAGCAACGAGGAATGTGGGACAATTTGGGTCGAGGATGGGATTATGATCCCTAAATAATTTGGACGATAGACCCGGAACGTAGCTATGGAACGCGGATATCATTTTTATATCATTTTTCCCTAATTTGTAACAATTTTTAGACTCCATAAATAAAAAGAAAAAATGAACTGGGCTGGAGGCCCATTTACAGTCGAGTGTTAGTTCATCCAGCCTCATTCACCGGAACCTTCATCGAGCGCAGGCGCCGCCGCCGCCGCCGCCGCCGCCGCCAGCGCACAACGCGACGCTGCTCCGACGCTGCTTCACCTTCCGATGTCGCGTCGCTTCCCCACTCCAGCGCGACTTCCCCAACCGATGCCGCGTCGCCGGTTGCCCACTGCCGCCGGAAGCCAAATTAATCAGACTGGATTCGTATTTATTTCTCACATTAATCAGATCGAGATAGCTGAGGGTTGAATTTGACCATATCACAAATTGTCTATGAAAAGCATCTTTTATATTTGAAAATACGCTGCTGAATTCGGTGGTGTCTGGTGACGGCCGGCACTTCTGACCGTGAGGAGATTATCAAATTCGAATAGCTTGTCCACTATATTTGAAACCTTAAATAGATACAAAAGACTAGCTATCTGGTACCTGCTCAGCTCGATCAGGTAGATCTACGCACCTGTAAAATACTCGTCAATCCAGCTAGGTCGTCGTCACGGAATCAAAGCCGGCGGCAGCGTCGGATGCTCCCGAGAGACTCTTCTGGACACATGGTGTTTGTTTTATCGTGGAATTTAGCTGTATTTTTTATAGTAGGTTCGTCGTTGCGATCTCATGATCCATCAGCTCGGCCGGCCTGGCAGGGCATGTGCGTGCGTGCGATGGTAATGCTGCGTTTTGATTCCTTAGAAGTGCATAGAGATAGTACATGTGTGGGGTGGGGGTACTCCACTGGTGGAGCTGCCTCAGCTCGTGCAATTGTTTAGCCCATGTTGGACCAGTCAAGCTACAGTGGATAGGTTTATTTTTTTGTCTAGAATATGCTGGTAGATAATATGCAGCCTCATTTTTTCAACGTAGTGGTCGGTTTATGATTTAAAATGCTCACCTTTACATGGCCTCTTCTCTGATCTCTGCTAAGCACCAAATGGCAATCATTATTTCGAATCTTAAAAGTTGCATCAGGTTAGGCACAATCATATCGTTATTAGGACCAACACAAATGGGGAAGAGATGTTTGGAATCCACCATATATAAACTCCTCATCAAGAAGAACTAGCAAACATCAGTGGCAGACCATTTTGCCTTTTTTCACACAAAAGCAGGCCAGCCAAATCTCCTCATCCTCACGGTGGACCATTCATTGTGGAATCAAACATAACTAGTCAGATCGAAAAATCCCTCTCATTCTCTAGTGACAAGATGTCATTGGGATTAGTTTTCTACTGCCACAGCAGATGCATTGAACTACCCCGGCAGCCTAGCGACTAAACTATTTTTCCTAAGTCTTGCTGTCGATCGAGGTAGCTACCTTTTACTAATCAAGCTACGCAATAACTTAATCAATCATCATCTAATTTGACCCGAAAGCTCCCACACTCATCGCGATCCATGGGAAAAAGAATATATATGTTTATTGGCTTTGGCAGTCATCATAGTTGGCGAATCAAGTCGATTCTTGTGCGAAGCAGCGAAGGCTCCATTTTTAGGAAATTTCCTAATAACACCCCATTATCATCATCATCGTCATCATCATCGCTGTCGCGTATTCGGACCTGAACGCACGTTATGAGAAATATTCCTGATCGAGAGCATCAGCAAAAACGACCTATATGCGTGCGTGCATACATGTGCATACCTGCACAAAGGTCCCAAACTTTTTATTTCCTTAATTCCACAAGCTAGATGGAGTAGTATTATTATAGTCCGCAAGGTTGGATTGGTTGCTGGCACACTTTCAGTGACGACGTACACACACATCAATTATGTGGGGGTGCCAAGTGATAATGCTTATCGACAGCACCATGAGAGGAGACCAGCAGCAGACCCTGCTGCTCGTGATTTCTTTACTGTGCATGCGCATACTTATTTGCATATCCTCGCAAAAAAGAAATACTTGTTTGCATATGCGCCTGATTAAGCAGATCGAGACGGCATCACGCATCCGGATTATTGAATAATAGTTGAGGAAACGGCAATGCCGGTGTGGCAGGCAGCTTGCGTTTGTTTGAAGCTTCAACGGCACTTTCTGGAACAAGATTTGGAAGTATTAGCGATTATTAGAAAATGAAGTAGCTAGGAATGATAACGAGACGCCACCACTACACGCACGCACAAATATCGGCATTTTGGAGGAGCAGACGGGATGAAAGCGAGGTGTGGAGGAAAGGCTACTAGCACAATGGCTCTAGCTTGTTATTTCCAACAAGCACATGTAGTGGTTGGAAGGTGAGGCGAAAACACAAGGTAGCACTATAAAAAAGAATATTTTAGGAGCGGGTAAAAACATATTTAGGGGCAGATACGGTACCCGTCCCTACTTCTCGCAGCTAGAAATGCTATTTTTAGAGGTGGGTAATGCGCCGGCCCCTGAAAATAATTTCTAGGCCAGCCACCGTACTATCGAGTACAATTTTTTTAACGAAATATGCACACCTGCATCATCTGGGTTCGAACCGCATACCTCAAGCCTCGCGCATAACTTTCTCTCCACCACACTACACAGTCGCTTGTGACTCTATAGGATATAATATTATTTTATATTAACTCTGAAATTGCTTTGTAATGGTGGGTGACGCCATCACCCGCCCCTAAAAATGTTTTTCTACTTTATTCCGAAAATTCATTTAAATCTTTACATATAGCAAAACAAATTAAAAAAAGGAAACTTCTACACTATCATTATTGTAAACTGTAGATACAAAAAATATACCAAGTATATTTCAGCGTATATAAAGGTTAAGATTGTGGAAACCTCAAAGTACAACTTGAGTTGTATGAGATATTGTATAGGCATAGCTATTAGACAACTTATAATAATTTATTGGACTATTAAATGACCTTAAATAAAAAAGTTATCAACTAAAATTTAAAGTTGTAGGTGTCGTCAATCTTTACAATTTTGGTATAAAGTTTGACTTCATCCGAGATCATATAAAAAAAGTTATAATTTTTTTTGCGTAGGACTATTTGTAGGGGCGGGTGATGCCCGCCCCGTAAAATAGCATTTCTAGGGATGGGTGACGCCATCACCCGCCCTAAAAATGCATTTTGGGGACGGGTGAAGGCGTCACCTGCCCTTAAAAATAGTGGACATTTTTAGGGACAGGTGACGTCATCACCCGCCTCTAAAAATATATTTTCAGGAGCGGATCAATTGCTATAGTAGCCCCGGAACAGGTTATATTTTAACCAGCCTCTAGAGAAAAAACGGAACGGAACGTTACTACAGATCGTTTTTAGTAGTGTATATAGCAAAGGCCCGGACACACACAGTTTGTGAAAGCAGTGTCCGGTTCAAAGGTGCTGACTGCTGAGGCCAGAACAGAAATAATCAACGACAACGGTGACTCTCAAACGTGACAAACATTACGAGACGGGAGATGCTGATCGGTTGGGGTTTGTTTATTGTGCGACTCGATCATCAAGCTCTTCCTTTACTTGGTTTTGAATAGTTTTCGTTATGTGAAAGCACGATAGTTGCTAGGATCTCAATTCTCACTTGTGGTTTTCGCTACTTTACAATCAAGTTAAGGTTACAATTCTAGGAGCTACCGGAATTACCTAGAGACTTCCGATTCGATTTAGAATATGCGATTTTGACAACCTTGTTCGTACATGTATCCACGAAACAAAAGATGGGCGTGGGTCTGGAACTATCCATAGATCTATTTAAAGATGAAAGGAGCACCGCTCTAACCATTCCTTCCTAAGCTATCTGCGTGAGTGCTCCAATGGTTCTCGTGGATCGAACTATTTGTTAATCAATTACGGCAGTTAACATGCGGATGGAACTTCACGATATATTCATATTATGGTAGCAGGAAGATATTACATTAACAACGACTATTATGCAGTTTAGAAATTTTATATGCTACTGGCTGCTGTTCCTACACATATGTTTAGCTAGCTAAACGATCTAAAGAGACTACCATCAAAGTTAAAGTCCATTCCTAATTCTTAGAATAACATTGAAATGTTGAAGTTTCGGTGTCAAATCAAACAGACCAGGCCAACTGTACCCCTGTGGCAAACATTGAAATGACTGATTCGCTATACCATTTGAACTTTTGAAGTCGTACATGGCAGTCGTGGCGCTGACGAGCTATAGGTAGCTAGGCGCGTTGTCCGCGGGTCTACGCAAGCACTTACTAGAATTTTTTTTTTAAAGAAATGCCGCCCTGCATGCATGGCCCATGCCCTCTCGAAATTGATGGAGTCGCCACAGATATATCGTCGTCGACGGACACATCGACTGCAACCGAAATAATAGCGCCGGTTTAATTCTGGAATAAATCTAGAAAAATACGAGCACCTGTACCGAGTCGAGGATTCGAACTCGGGTCAGCAGATTCCACCACGAGCGACCTTACCAGCTCATCTACGCTCAGTTCGCTGTGATTCAGAAGTTTTCTAGCCAAGGAGCGGGTTGCTTCATCTTTATGAAAAGCTGTGGTGCGGTCTTAACCCTGCTGATCTCTTTTTTTTTTTGAAAAAATTGTGGTCGGATCACACTCCCTGTCGGTCCCTTTTCGTTCTCTAATTTTAGGTTGTGGAAGAGAAAGTTAATGTATCCGCGATCACTAGCAGGTTCATAATGGGGAAGGGGATATCTATCAATCCGTTTAGACTTGAGGCAAAGTGATTTGCCTAGCATTTTGTTGATAGGGATTGGTTGGAGAACGGCTCCAACGCTTAGCTTAGCCAGGGCGCCTAATTAATCATGGTGGCTGCCCGGCCACCGGCCACCAGCATTTCCGTTCCATTCCATGTGCTCTTTGCATCACATCAGACACAGACCCCATCATCCGGCATCGACCATCAAAGGCGGAAGGCCATGATGCCATGCGTGCAGCTGGTGTTTTTGGTCGCAAAAGGCAGGCAGGCTCATCGGTTTGGCTGACGGGGACTACACGGACGAAGCAGGCCATGAGCGGCAGCATCAATGATCAATGCACGATCGGTCGAGGAAAGGGGCTCCGGCCGGCCGGTGGTCAGTCGGTCACGCACTGGTCGACCAGGGAAAATAAAAGCGGATGTGACCTGCTTGATCTTTGCCGTCTTGTAGATAGGACACGGATTGTGGGCTCGTGGGGTTTGGTTGGATTCACATACACGCCTCATGACGCGCAGAGAGATGAGAGAGCCATCTGCCCAACTTCTCGACCGAAACGTACGTCAAAAGGATGGAGAAAAAGGATTGGAAAATAAAGGCCGGAGAAGGACACGATCAAAAGCTAGCAAAGAAGAACAAAGCAGAACGGGCATGGGCCGTATGCACGTAGGTTGGTAGAGACAAGGCTAATGATGTGACTCCATGCCTGATGCCTCACCATTTTGAACTGGTGATCTGTATGGTTTCCCCCCTAGCAGGCTAACACGTGCAAAACTGAAGCCCTAATCAAGTGATCGACGCGGTGAATGTGAAACAAAGATCGCTAAGACAAAAGGAGAAAGACTAGCTGGCTAGGTCCGGACAAGTACTACTTTACGTACAAGCAGCCATCTATCCCTGTCATGGTGCAAAAGGACAATAGCAAACCAGGAATGGCACGCAAGGAAAAGAACAGACGCCGATGCCCGATGCATGGCAACTGTTTATACTGCGTGCTCTGTGCTGATGACTCGTCGCCGGGCCTCTTCCCCGCGCTTTCTCTTAACGAAAGCTTGGAAGACGCGGCGTACGGCGCACGCGAGCCCACACGGCCTGGTTGCAGATCGACGGCGTCCGCTCTGCCCCTTCAGGCGGTGCCAGTATAGGGTTTCGACCACAAGTACGTATAGTTGCGGCAGCATGAAAAGATGCTCATTCACATTCAACAGAAGACGGAACAAATCATCCACCGGGCCGTAACTCCCGGAAAGAACAAACGAACGGGATCGAGCTCATCTAACCCAACTGCCTACTAGTTACGCATCTGGAGTAATGTCGGTTGACGACACGGCCCACGGAGCCAACCGACGCGCGCCGTGGCGACCTCCGGTGGTCATCAGTCAGTCGGCGGCGACGTGGATGGACGCGCTCCTGGCGGCGAGGCAGACGGGGCACGCGTCCGCCCGGGGCTCGCACGCCCTGCACAGGCACAGGTGCCGGCACGGCAGCAGGAGCACCGACGCCTCGCCGCCGCCGCACGCCCGGCACGCCCACTTGCTGCCACCCGAGGACGAGGCGGTGGCGGCGTGTACCACCGGCGCGTCGTCGGCGTCGGCCACGAAGCAGCACGACCCGGAGTCGCCGAAGCCCTCCTCTGCGGGCTGCGCTGCGGGGCCGCCGCCGAGGAGGAGGGTCGCGAGCGTGGCGCGGAGCCCGGCCGCGACGGCCTCGCTGCTGCGCGCCGCGCCGCGCCACGCCTGGCTCTCGGCCGCCGCCTGCCGCAGCCGCTCCTCGAGCTCCGCCGCGCGGCGCCGGGCCGCCTCCAGCTCCACCTCCCGGTCGCGCAGCGCGCGCGCCGCGCCCTCCGCGGCGGCGCGCGCCAGCGCCACGCACCTCCGCTTGCGCGCCTGCTCCAGCCCGGCGCGGAGGCGGTCGCACTCGGCGCGCACCAGCGCGTCGACCTCCGCGCTCTGCTGGCACATCTCGGCCACCAGCGCGTCCGCCACCGACGACGCGGCGACCGCGGCGGCAGGCCGGCCGCTCGTCGACGCCATCGCGGACTCCGCCATCCGGCTCGCAACAGCCGCTGGGGGCTGGTGCGCGACGGGGGCTGTCTCGTGCCACCCCGGGATCGGCAGGAGCGCCGCCGATGAGGCCGCCGCCACGTAGTGCCGCTCGGGCTCGTCCTCCCTGCCGCGCTTCCGCGAGGGCAGGGCCACCGCGGCGCCACCGTTGCACGTCAGCTCGCTCTGCGCGCCGCTTGCCACGCCGCCGCCGGCGGCGCAGTCGTACTGCCACCCGTCGTTGGCAGCCGCGGCGAACAGGAGCGCGCCGTAGTCGTTGAGCTCCCCGTACCCGGCGCGTGGCGGAAGGACGCCGGCGAAGCGCGCCTGGTGCACGGCCATTGTTGTGCCCGGAAGAGTTGTCTCCATGGAATCGGGTGAGCACGCGATCGAATAGATGGAAGAGAGATGAAGTGGGGAAGTCGAAGAGGAAGTGGGTGGAGGTGCGGTTGGCTTATATACCGCGGAGGTGGCGACGCCACATGGACTGCGGCGGCGACGGGAGTCGCTGCGAGTGGGTGGGCGGTAGTGGTGGCCTGGTCACTCACTGGTGCGAGAGCATGGGTGATATGGGTGAGGCGACGACAAAAGGGGAGGCGGGCGCCCGGGGTTCGCGGTGGGAGGCGGACGACGAGCTGACGGAGCGTGCGTGTACGGCTGCCGGAAATCAGTGTGGGGCCGGGCGGCAAAGCAGTACGAGACGCGGTGTAGTGCCGTGGATCAAGTAGGGCAATAATGGCGGGTGCCCAATGCAACGGCCGTCGACAAGCGGATCCCGACGGCGCTAAGGGCATCAGTACTCTCGAATCAAACACCCTTTTTGGATCAGCCGGATTAATCAGCCGCGGCGCTAAGGGTACGAGTAGTGTTGGGAATAAGTGGGTCTCAAGGATCTTAGGGTCCATCTTATACGTAACATCACCGATCCTCAGAGCGGGTCGTAACGGCACAAAGTAAAGAGCCGGCGTCAAACTAAAAACCGGATTATAAGCAATAAAAAAATCAGCAAAGGATGACGATGGGACGAGGACACGCACATGCTGCAGCTTGGCGTGCAATCGCCAGGGGGTTTAAGAGATAGAAAATTATCTTTTTAATTCGGAGAGGGACGTACCTCTTAAGGCGGCAACCAACCATATGCTAGGTGGGGTCCAGCTTGAGGGCGGCCCGAATGCCGCGGGGAGCCTGGAGATCTGGCGATCTCTTCCCCCCCGTGTCGCTTCCCGTGCCGCTGCCCGCTGCAGGAACACCCTTTTCTGGACAAGATCGTAGAGACAAATCCGACCCCTCCGGATTTCCTATACTTGGATAAAGAAGCTCGGTCGCTGCGTCCAACTGTCCCAAGGATGAAAGGGTGGCTGGCGGCCACAGCCACGCGGGGGCACGTGGGGGCCCTGCGCTGGGTGGCGCCACCGTGGCCACGCCGTGCCACGCGGCCGCGCCACCCGGGCGCCTGGAGCGTTGGGTGGATGTGGAGCACGCACCCGAGCTGCGTGGCCCGCGTGGAGGTGAAACGATCGGGCGCAGGGCCTTTGATGGTCTGGTTGTGCGGTGATCTTGCTGCCAGAGGTTTCGCAGGGCACATGGCCGGCAAGGTACCGGAAGCCATGCACGTCCGGAGAGGGAAAGGCGCAGGATCGGAAGCTCCCCACGGCCCGCCACGGGAAGACCAAGACCGCCCGGATCGCCTGACCCCGATCGTGGAGAGGCGCGCGTCCAGCTGCCCCGGGGGACCCGGACGACGCACGCTAGCCTGCGCCTGCAGGCCAGGTGCAGACGCCCAGGTGCATGCATCGCGCGCGTGCCGTGCCGTGCCGTGACCCACATTCGTTGGTCCCACGGGCCGGCGAGAGACAGACAGGCCATGTGCACGTACGTCGTCGGTACGTGCCCGCGCGTGGGGACGGGACTGCATGCGTGGTAGGGTACGGTGCCGCCGGGACGTACGCTAGCTACCTGCAGGTACGCCGCACCCGCGCAACCTGCATCTGCGGTGCCGTGCGTCCTCGCCTTTGTACGTACGTACACACGTCGTGATGAAACAGCAGCTAGCGTCCGGTCATGAACGTGACGGAAACACGCGTCGCTCGTGGCGCCCCCCACCGTGCGCAGGCAGCACAGCACGGGCATGCATGCCTCCTGGTGCGCGCAGCCAGTGAGGTGGCTGATGGGATCGATGGCGCTGGCGTACGCGCGCGCGCAAGCGGCCAGCGGCTTCTGGCTAGGTGACCGTTGGCTGCTGAGCTGGCGTATAGCCGCGCTGGCCTGCATGCACGGCGTGAAAGTTCCCGGATCGATGGACCAAGAAATGCAGTATTTTTGTTTAAAAGTAATTTTAATACTATTAGAATAAAATTATATTCGCGTTCTCGGTACGCGAAGGACGTTCCCGGAACGATAAATATAGCCTGCCACGTTCCCGGTGACCGTGGTTGTACACTCTCGCCCGTCACACGCACACCAACAAACACCACGTCATGGATCATGGGTGCCCCCGCACGTCATAGCTAGGTGTAGATTAACGTTGGCTCACGCAACGTCTCCTGATCTGATGCGCCCATGCCCTTCTGTTGCCTCGGGGAGCAGATGGGTCTACGCTCTACAGGCTGGGGCCTTGGCGTGCTGTTCCATCGATGGCCTGGCCTTATATTAGAGCATGGCTAATAGTCTCAGCCGGCTGCCGGCTGCGAGACTGCCAGTGCACCGTGCGATGGTGGCAGGGCCCGCTGCTGTTTAACGCAGCGCTGGCTGTTCCGCCGACTGACGCAGGAACAAGCTACCAATATAGTCATAAACAAACGAGATAGGATTAAGGATTAAGTTGGTTAATAGCCCTAGTATTAGCAGCAACATTGTCCAATGTAACGGAGAATATTTTATCAGTTAATCCAAAATTACTAAGAACAAAAGTAATACGCTCAGCAATACTCTCAGCATTGTGAGCACATCAATCAGCGTGGGACCTATGATCCTTTTCTCTAATTGCCAATCAACATTCACATAGTGAGCAATCACACTAAGATAATCCTCCTTAGCATTGCTAGACCAGATATCAAAAGTAAGAGCAACAGAGGATACATATTTCAAGCTCTCAACAAGCTGTGCACGATGATCATTAAATTACCTAGCAAAATCTCTAGCAAAATCTTAGTTGTTGTTTGCCTAGAGACACGATAAAATCTAGGATTATGAGTAGTAGTAATGTACTCTTCAAAAGCATCACTTTCACCAATGCATAAAGGCAGGTCAAGATGTGCAATCAACCTACACAACTGAGTACGAGCAACATCAGGACTATACTCCCAAGTGCGAGCCATCAAGATTAAACTTAAATTGAGATTGAGCCATGTCAGAACGACCTTTCAAAACAGGGCATATAGGAATGTGCCTAAGCAAGTGGCCAATAACATGGGTGGATTTACCAGCGAAATCTTTCTTGCAATGCCTACATTTAGCACCAGTTCAACGTTCCTTACTGTCGATTACCTCACAGATCTCCTTGAAGTCCTTCCACATCCTAGAGGTGGACGTCCTCCTCTTTTTGGAGCCACCACTGCCACTGGCAGTGCTGGTGCTCACGCTCTCATAGCCGCCCGACTGCGCAGACGGCCCTGAGAAAGTCCCTGGACGTCTGCATCTAGGTCGATGGCAGCGTTGCTGCCAAACAACTCCTTTGCATCCGCAGTCAGGTCATCCTCATCGTCTCCGCGAAGACCCATCGCCCGCAACTCATAGTGGTGGGACGACGGGTTGTCGTCGGCCACCGCCGGCCTCCGGTCCCTTGACGGCCTGCGCAAGAAGAAAGAGCAACAGAGGCGGTTAGAAACGAAACAAGAAAGAAAAAAAGAAAGAGAAGAGGACCGGAGTTACCTGTGGCCGGAGCACCAGAGTTGCCGTCGACGACCTCACCGAAGACTAGGAGAGGGAGATGGGGATTGGAGAAGAGGAAGACGAAGAAGGTCGAGAAGCAACAAAACAAGAGAGGGGGGGGGGAGCAGATCTGACGCCGAGTAGAGGAGACGAGGAGGACGCCGAGAAGAGGACCAGACCTGGCGCCACTGGCTTGCGTCGCCGGCTCGCCGCCGCTTGGCCTTCCCCGCCTTCCCCTTCTTCAATCCCCTTCACGGCCACAGGAGGGGGAGGGAAAGGATTGCCAGCGTCGGATCTGGCGGCGCCGAGGAGCTAGATCCGGCGAGCAGAGGAGCCGAGGAGGCCACTGAGCAGAGGAACCAGACTTGGCTTGCGTCGACGCCGCTCGGCTATAACCCCGGCACCCCGTGGTCCCGCCTCCACGTTCTTCAATCCCCCTCACCGGCGACAGGTGAGGGAGGAGTGCGGCTACCAGTGTCGGATCGGGCCGAGCCGCGGCTCGGGAGGCGGCGTGGGAGGTGAGGAGGACCACCGAGGAGCTAGATTTGGCGAGCAAAGGGGAGGAGAAGGGAGGGGAACACCAGATTTAGGCGAGGAGAGGTGGAGGAGGCGAGGGGAGCGGCGGATCTACATCGGCGACGGCGGCGAGGCTAGGGTTTAGGGAAGGTGGGGGGCGGGGAGGCGCGCGCGTGGAGCGGGGGAGGCAAAGAGGCGGCAGGCGATGCGAGGCGAAAGGGAATGGGGGCCTAGGGTTTCGGGGTCAGCACTCGGGCGTTATATATGCCGAGCCGCTCGGGCTCCCGGGACTTAGCAGGCCTCCCGTGCCCGGGCCAGCTCACGTGCCTGATCGGGCCGCGGCTTAAACATGTTGGGCCGGCCCGGCCCACATGCCGAGGAGTCGGCCCAGGCACGGCACGAGCCCGTGCCGTCTGGCCCGGGCCCGACTAACTTCGTGCCGGGCCGTGCCCGTGCCGGGCCAAAAAAACCGGGCCGTGGGCCGGCCTTTGGCTAGCTAGCTAGGTTGATGGGTCAGATGGACGAGGTAGGCTGTAGGCACGCACGCACGCGATGACGCGTGTGGTCTGTCTCGCGGAGATGGTCGTGGCATGGGAACAGTATAGTGTCTGTCTATGTACGCTTCTTGGCCCCATCGTCGTTTGCTAGAAATGGACCCGGTCATGCACGCGGCAATCCTCGGCCCATACCGTTCCCACTACAAGAAAAGAGCCCTGTAGATATGTTTTCCTTCTAACGCTTTCTACAACGTGTCTAAGCTAAGTGTCCCATAGCGCCTGGATACAAACTTTATTACGACTAAAAAAAGCGTGTCAAGATCATGTGCTCCATAGCTCGAGGGAAGAAAAAAAAATCTAGTCCTAGATACGTGTCCTCTGCCTCCACTACTCAACTCTAACCCAACCGCCCCCAATCTAAAAAGTCCCACACTGCCCTCCCCTGTGCGGTTGCGCCGCCTCCGATCATGTCGTCGCTCCACCCCGTGCTGCAACTCTCATCTGCTATCTTCCCTGGCACTACTGCTCGCAGCAATTGGTGATCCTCCCTATCTGCATCTAGCACTGCACATCGATCTTGTTCCTACAATGCGCTGACCTCTTCGGTGTGTTGTATCCCCCAAATCAATCCGCCGGAGGAGCCAGTGATGTCCCCTACGCCGCCACCACTCGCAGCGCCGACGGCGTAAAAGGTTTGAGAAGCATCCTTGACAGGCCCTCGATATGGGAGCGGCTCATGAGGACGGCACCTTCGTTGCGCCCATCTGTGCCACAGCCTCCGCATAGCTCGCCGTCGCCTCACGCAGCTGTGCTCTAACAGGTTAGGAGCACTTCCCTGCGTAACACTTCCCTTCTTAGTTCACACATGAACTAGTTGAAATCCAGCTTCCATTGATTAATTGATGATAGTGTGATACATCCCATGCAGTACTGCGATGCTAGATATCTAATTTTAGAATCTCATGTGCGTTGTAATAGTAGATCATGCAAAACACATATAGCTGCACTTGAAATTGATGTTAAAAAATAAAAAGACACATATTAGATTAATTGTAACTATCCAATGTGCTTTTAAAAACTCCATATGGAGACATATGGATTCTTAATAAAAACATGATAAAACAAGAAGTATTTTTTGCTGCACATAGACATTTCATCGAGCACATACCGGTTCTGTCTTCCTTATCTCTTGAGTGAGTTGCTTGAATCTGACATCTTGATTATGATTAGATAACACTAGTTCCATTACAATTTTGTATGCAGAGTACAATTTTGTATATCATTTATTTCTTGAGAATTTTCACCGTATCTTCAAATTAAGATCTTCCGCAGGTTGTGATGCAGAATCTGAAGCCCCTTTGATGCGGCTCATTTCATAATTGGCTTGAAATGAAGTGGAGGCAATGCAAGTACTTCCCTGCAAGACCCTGATTCATTTTTTTTTGTTTCTTCAAAATTGAGTTTTGACAACTAAATTTTTAAACTTTTATTATGGCATCAAAGTTCCAAGATATGTCGTAAGGATAATTTTAAGCTCCTAAGCTACTGACAGGCACGCGTGATGCTCTCATTATAGCTTGGTAAGTTTCATGGTGCAGCCTATCATGTTAATATGAATATATTATCCAATAACATCAGTTACCAACTAATATGAGCACTGTACTATTGTCTTCAGAGGATATACATCCTGCATCCTTTAATAAACATTCTGCATCGTTCAAATGCTATTGTTTATGTTTGACATTGCATAATTCGATCTTGAATTTAAGAGTCCGTTCATACAAATTGACTACAATTTAATTGGATCTTCAAATGCTATTGTTTGTGA
Organism: Panicum miliaceum; assembly: GCA_032594955.1. Classification (NCBI taxonomy): domain Eukaryota; kingdom Viridiplantae; phylum Streptophyta; class Magnoliopsida; order Poales; family Poaceae; genus Panicum; species Panicum miliaceum. The sequence goes on along the minus strand of CM064072.1, from coordinate 28,291,760 downwards.
TGATTTCTGTTGAAAGATGCTTGACATAACCTCATTTATAGGTTATTGAAGTATTCTAATTTCATCATGAAAATTTGGGTGGCCACACATATTTGCTTAATCTGCATGATCCTGGAAGACCGTGAGAAAATCTGAAGAATGAAGCAAAGGAGAAGTGAAATACAAATTATATCTTCAAGCATCAAGCTTTTTAAATAGATTTCAAATATATAAAAATTAGAGTAATATGTAAGATTTTCATTTGTTAGATGATTGATTGTTGACTATATTTGATCTAATATGAAATGGTATTTGTTCCCGTTAGGTTTCCTTGTTGTTTACTCTCTGGTATGCATCCGTAGTGAATAAAATGACTGCATATAAAAAGAGATCGTAAAATAATGTCCTTAGTGACGTCATAGTCAAACTATATTAGAAAATTAAAGAAGATCGATCAAATTCAAGAAAATGGATCTAATTAAATTGCTCAAGATAAAATGTAGAATGTCACTAAAAGCTTAGACACGCAATTTATCGTATCTAAAAAAGTATATTATGTGCACGCTTAATAAAAGCATATCTGTAGTTCCTGACACGGTCCGCGGGGAGACGCTACATACACGTTTACTTGTTTTAGTAAAGTGTGTCTAAACTCCATTAGATATCAAATAAAGTGTACCTAGTCTACAAATAAAGCATATATATAGGGAGATTTTCTTGTAGTGTCCCAGAGCTAGACGTCACGTATATATATCGCGTCGTGCACGTCTCTTCCTTTTCCCGTGCGCAAACGCCCGACCAAGTTTTCCGTGTGCCCCGTCCCGCGCGTTGGACTCCATCCATCCCATTCCAAATGGCTCGCGGGTGATCACGTGGACTCGACCTGGCTCCATCGACCGGACAAATGAGCTAGTCATCGACGAGATGGCATCGGAACAGAATACTGTATCAACTACGGTGTGAACGATGACGCGAACGACTTGTTCTCCTCTCCGCCGTGGACGAGGACAAGACGATCGAGATGACGTGACGTCCAGGATAGGAGAGGGTTAGTTGCACTGTACGTACATGCCGCCACAGTACACGTACCTGTAGTAGGCTGGAGCCCCAGTAGTGACGACGACTGCTGACCACTGTACGTAGTCTGTAGCGTGAGCCAACGGAGCTTGTTCGTATATGTGTCCTTGTGCCGTACGTGCCATTTCTGGTTTGGACGTTTGGTTGCTAATTGCTATAGAGTCCTGCGCGTACGTGACAGGGATAGATAGGAGCTTAATTAGATGCCGGCCAAGTGGGAATCGTACACACATGCACCATGCATACATGTCAAACACATGGACGGACGGCGGCTTGTACACTTGTACGCAAATTTGTCCGGTCCTATTATTTATACCAAGTCTTTCTAGCTAGGTTAGTTCTACCTCCTTTTTCTCGTTGCCATTCACAAATTCTAACCACCAGCAATAAAACTTCGCAGAGTCAATACTATGCATGCTCGGCTGGTAAGGTTTATTGTACGTGGTGGAACCTATTCATCAGAGTTCGAGTCCTCGACTCAACACGAGTGCTCATATTTTTCTGGATTATTTCAGGATTTAAACGCACCATTCTTTCAGTGGTAGGCAACATGTCCGTCGACAGCGAGGCGCTTGTGATGAGTTCGTCCCTATCTCGATCAATCTAACGTAGTGCACATGGCATCTCGACCTCTGGATCATCCTCTCTCTCATGTCTCTTTTGGCTCTTTTCTTCTTACCTTCTTGCTACCTCTTGATCCCTTCTTCCCAGCCTCTTTATTAGTTCCTACCTGTCTCTCTCCATCCTTTTGACATTGCTTCCGAGACGCGTGCGCGGCATAAGCTGACAATCTGTGTCCTAGCAGATGACGACCCACGACCGATGGATGGATGGATACGTTGCGAGCAGAGCAGAGCGGGCAGGTCACGTCCGGCGCGCATCGACGATCGATCAGTGCGTGATTGACGCCTGACGAACGGCCGCCCGGCCGGCGTCCCTTTCTATCCTTCTGCCTGCCGCATGTGGATGGTGCATTGATGCCGCCCCTCATGGCTTGCTCGGCGTGTGGTGCCGTCCCCGTCAGTCAAACTGATGATGAGCCTGCCATTAGCGATAGATGGAAGTGCTGGTGGTGGGCAGCCACCTTAATGATGCGCCCTGGCAAGCCGGGAACACGGTCCTCAATCTACTCTCTAGCCAAACCCCGCCTTCGAAAAAAAAATGTTAGTACGTTCGAACGAATATAATCAAAATTTTGCCCCCTAAATTAGGCTCTCCATGAGCATAATCTGGTAATTTAGGCTGCTCGCTAAATCCGATCCCTACGAGATGTGATAGGGAAAAAAAGATAAATCCTAGGATTTCTCATTAAAATCAGAAACATCCTGCAATCAATCCAATAAAATTTAATCAATTGACAATAATATAAGATTTTTTAAAAAAATTATCCATCACTATCATTCAGAAAGTAGTCCCTTAAATCTATATCGAAATTACCTAGCTCTATCATTATAAAAAGTAAGGAAAAATAATCTTTAATTTTTATCTAAATTACCCACCTATAGCATTATAAAAAGTAATAATCTAAACTAACATAAATATATATATATATAATAACCACTTTTCATTAATTACTCAAAATAATCTGAAGTAAGCAGCCTAAGTTACACTTAGCCATTCCATAGCGCACTAATATATAATTTTAAATTATCTATTTCTATTATTACTAATATAAAAAAAATACTAACTTACACATGCATGGTAGGTGCAATGGGAGAATACCTATTCTCATGTTAAACATATAGCTCAAGCTAAGGATTTAACTAAACCATCTAAAAATACATGGAGGCGTGATGCAACTGAAAAAAACCCCTATAAATGTGGATGTAAAAGTGTTTAGAGTAGTAATTGCTACCAAAAGTGTGTCACAACCAGTAAAGATAGGTATGTATCTATACGGGTATTTGGAATATCTAATGAATGAGATAGAAAAGAGGAGCATAAATTTAACCAAACCAACTTTGACAATTAGCTATCCTCCCTAATTTTTCAATAAATTTTTAATACTTATGTCTTCCAAAAACTAATATCCTGTGCGGAAGCATGGGTTGGGCAAGTGTTGTCTGATGGCGTCTATTTCTCTACATATTGAAATAAACTAGCTAGTTCACTCCATTCCAAAGATAAGTCACACTACAAAAATAAAAGTCTGTCTCACATCTCAACTCTCCTCGAAGCATAAGTCGTTTTATGATGATACCGGCCTGTCGGCACAATAAAACATTGTTGGATCGTCCACGTACATGTACAGGCCCCATCAGTCCACCATTTCGTGCGCGGTGCGCCCACATCATCAACAGGGAGACGAGAGATCGGATCAGGGAGCGAGGAGGAGGCAGACCGGCCGTTGCGCGCCGTGATGGCAGGATCACGCGGTAGGTGGAACGAACGCGCGGCAGCCAGCCATCATCATCTTCCTCATGGGTCATGCATGTACGTGTGCTACCTGCAGTGGGTCATGCGTGCCTACCACAGTTTCTGATCTGCACCTAGTTGCTGGCTTGCTTTTAAGTATTAAGTACTGTCGAATTTACCAAACAAGTTTTCAGAAACTGCCTGTGTGCTACAAGCAGCTAGCCCTCGTTGACGAATGCTAATACTTCCAAATCCTGTTCAGGAAAGTGCCGTTGAAGCTTCAAAGCAAGCTGCCACCGGCGTTGCTGTTTTCTTCTCAATTATTCAGCCCACACGCGTGGTGCGGTCTCGATCTGCTTGAGCCGGCTTACATGTATATATACAAACATGCAGATGTGCATGCCCAATAAATAAAGTATCATGAGCAGCTTTCAGAGTGCCAGCAACTAATCCAACCTTTCAGAGTATAATATCTCGTGGAACTAGTAAGGAAAAAGTCTGGGACTTTGTGCAGGTATATATGCACATGCACGCACATATCTAGGTCATCTTGGTTGATACTCTCAATCAAGAATATTTTCATAACGTGCGTTCAGGTCCGAATACACGACAGCGATGATATGACAGCGGAGTGTTAGGAAATTTCCTAAAACGTCTTTTTTTTTTCAGGGATCACGATGCGTGGAGGAGCTTTCAGGTCAAATTAGACGGTGAGTTATCAAAGTGATTGCATAGATTGGTGGAGTATAAAGGTACTTCAACAGCAAGACAAAGAAAAAGTTCGGTGGTGGGCTGGAGAGGTCCAATGCGTTTGAGGCAGACAGGCAGTACAAAATTTGCCCCAGTGACATCTTGCCAATAGAGAAAGGTAGGAATTTTTCGATCTAATTAATTAAGGTCTGATTCCATCTCGAATTGTCTATCAGTATGAGGTTGTGGAGATTTGGTTGGTCTGCTTTCTGCGTGGAAAAGCCAAAATAGTCTGTCAATGATGTTCCTAATGAGGAGTTTATGGATTCCAAACATCTTTTCCCATTTGTGCTGGTTCTAATAATGACATGCAAGATGGTGTCCACCATGATGAAAGTTTAAGATTTGATACAAGGGATTCTCCTTTGGTGATAATTAATATTCTTTTCTTTTGCGAAAGGGTGATATTAATTCATACTAAACTAATAAATTTATAAATGAGGCTGTAAATTATATATCAATATATGCATTTTTAGAATATGAAAATGCGCAATTTTTCAAACCTACAGATACATTGGTCAAATTTATTGTAAACCAAATAATTTAAGAAGTTCTATAATATGAACCTATAGATTTAACATCATAAAACTACATATTTAAGAAATCGTATGGCAAAACTATATTATAATTCGGGTCAAAGATAGCAAAAGGCTCCATGTTAACAGATTTTTGAAACATAAATATGTAACTTTTTAGTACATTGTATGCTAATAGATCTGTAGGTTTCCTATGTTATTTATCAATTTCTAGTTTTATGTGATGCTTGACATGTTAAATGTACTTATAGCTTTGTTAAATTTACTCTCTAAAGATCAATACAAGTGAGCAGATGACAGCAGTCAAGTTAAAAAAACAGAGAAAATCAGGAATTAATTGTAATGTTACTGGGAATAACCTTAATGCGGTAACATCCACATTGTAATATGTGGTGTCCTGATAACTACACTAAATTCAAAAATAAATTGATAGTTATGTCTTGAAGTTTTCATCGCCAATCAAAACCGTAGAACCATAAATGCATTACTTTGGTACTCCTACCAGTAGATTATTGCATACCTGTCCAAACCACGGTCTGAAACACTGGATAGCCCTCCCAATGGCCATTGCATTGCTCCACATATATCTATATCCCTTTTAAGGAAACATCAAGCATCGTCGCTAGCCGGATTTGTTTAGCTAGATAAGATTTGGCGTTCGCTCTGAGACTAATTGTTTTGGGTTTGGTTAGGCTAGCCACCAAGCATCACATGCACATGTCTTGCCAGGATCCGGTCCAACTCGTGCCACCCAGCTAGGCTGGTAGATCCTCGCAGGGGAGGAGATCACAATGCACTTATTATACTAATATTTAAATAACAAAATGCTAAACTTAAATAAATCCATCTGTGTACCTATCCTGTTGTTTACTTGATTCCGTGAGCAGAATATATTATTTGTTGATTGTGGATGCATCTGACCAAGTTGTTGAGTACCGGGCTGTTCTTTTATTTGTTGATTGCATAAGCAGTGTAGACAAGCTACAGGAATTGGATAATCTCCTCATGGTCAGAACCGCTGGGTACCACCAGACTCCTGCAACTCAGCAACATCTTTTCAAATATAAAAGATGCCTTTCATAGACATTGTGGCACGGTCAAATTCAACCCTTAGCGAGCTCCATTTGATTAGTATTTGAGGCAAATAATGCCACAACATCTCAGCTTAATTATTTATTTATAGATCACAAAATATTTGGCGTATGCGTATCCATCCCCACCTGTAGACTGTAGCAGCAGCGGGAATAGCATACGCATTCCGAGCTGCGGAGGCGTGGGCGGGCCCCACCGCGGCCGTGCTTGTCGCGGCCGTTGCGGCAGGCGCGCCATTATCGCGGTAGCTGGTGACCGCGCGTCGCCACCTTCGATCCGCCGCTTTATATAGCTTCGAGACCCCTCCCCATCCTCCTCACCTTAGCTGCTCCGGCCGTGTGATCTTGAGCCTTGATCTCGTCGCCTCTCCGCTGCTCTCCGTCCCCTCTAGGAAGAAGACTCGGCGGCATGGCCGTGCAAGCTCAGTTCGGCGGCCTCGCCGGCTGCTTGCCGCCCTACGCGGCGGCGGCGGAGGCGGATTGCTTGGCCGACGAGCAGGTGCGCGCGCTCCTGGCAGCCGCCGCGGGCAACAAGGCGTGCCAGTACACCTGCGCAGCCGGCGTGGTCAGCGGCGCGCAGAGCGAGCTGACGTGCAACGGCGGCGGCGGCGGTGTGGCGCTGCCGTCGCGGAAGCGCGGCAGGGAGGATGCGTTCGATCAGTACGTGGCGTCCTCGTCGGCGGCGCTGCTGCCGATCCCGGGGATGCAGAGGGCGTTCGTCAAGCAGAACTCGCCCTTGCCGGCGGCGGCGATCGCGAGCCGGGTGGCGGATTCCGCGACGGCGTCGACGAGCGGCCGGCCGGCCGCCGCGTCGGTGGCGGACGCGCTGGCGGCGGAGCTTTGCCAGCAGGGCGCGGAGGTGGACGCGCTGGTGCGCGCCGAGTGCGAGCGGCTGCGCGCCGGGCTGGAGCAGGCGCGGAAGCGCCAGCGCCAGGCGCTGGTGCGCGCCGCCGCGGCGGGCTCGGCGCGCGCGCTGCGGGCGAAGGAGGCCGAGCTGGAGGCCGCGCGCCGCCGCGCTGCGGAGCTCGAGGAGCGGCTCCGGCAGGCGGCCGACGAGAGCCAGGCGTGGTGCGGCCTGGCGCGCAGCAACGAGGCCGTCGCCGCGGGGCTCCGCGCCGCGCTCGACACCCTGCTCCTCCGCGGCGCCGGCGCCGCCCCCGCGCATCCCGCCGAGGAGGAGGGCTTCGGCGACTCCGGCCCCGGCCTCGCCGCCGCGGGGGCGGACGACGCGGAGTCCTGCTGCTTCGTCGAGGCTGAGGACGCCGGCGCGGGCGCGGACACGTCGTCCCCTGCGGCGAGCAGGTGGGCGTGCAGGGGGTGCGGCGGTGCGGAGGCGTCGGTGCTGCTGCTGCCGTGCCGGCACCTGTGCCTGTGCAAGGCGTGCGAGCCCCGGGCGGACGCGTGCCCCGTCTGCCTGGCGCCCAAGAACGCGGCCATCCACGTCGCCGCCAACTGACAGCGTGATCCCGCCGCCGCCAACTGACAGCGTGATCCCGCCGCCGCCGTTGTCCACGGCGCGCCGAGCGAGCCGGCTCCGGCGATCTCGCTACCAGCTAACCTCCAGCCGAGTAATTCAGGCAGCCTGTAGATTAGGCCGATTAGCTTAACCCCGTTCGTTCAGTTCTTTTGGTGAATATTGAAAGGTTGAAATGAACATCTAGACTCGAGTTCTGATGTAAAAGAGATTATCATCTTTTTGACTGGCTACTATTACTGTTACAGTTGCACCATTCCGTCCGGATGCAGTGCCTCTGTCTCGTTGCTCTCTGTTTCTGCTGTGCTTCTTTGTGACGAGTTGTTGCTCTGTGTTTCCGTCTGATCTTCCTCATGAATCACCAAAGCGTTATGGAGACGTTCAGCGCCATCACAGCACGGATTCAGATAAAGATACACGCACGCAAGAACAGCAGGATCTGGTGAACAAAAGATACCCTGCCGGGGTGGTGTGTGCTGCTTGCCACTCGCTCTGTCAGCAAAAGGCCTTTTTTCCCCAGCAGCTTTGAGTTTCAACTGCCGCATCGAGTAACTGTGCTTTGGCGGTGGTTGTTCCTTGCAGTGACGCAAACAGGCAGTGCGACCCGATTGTTACTGCAGACCTGCAGCTGCAGATGCTGCTGCTGCCCTCGCCACCATTTGTGCGTGGGCATTCTGCAGCCTCCCTCCCCTCTTTTCCTCCTGCAAACCTGCTGCACCAGCCACGTTTTGTCTGGTGCCTGTGGCTGGCGTATCCAATAAGATTTGTAATCGTATTCGAATTCAGATTAGAGGGAAGAAGGTCAACGGCGTGACGAGTGATGCCTATAGCTATACGCTTGCACGACACAGGTATGCATAAACAACGGTTCAAAGAATTGTCACCGTCGATTAAAACCATAAGGTCCGACGAGTGGCATTTGGCCTTGTTTGAGGCAGCAGAAATTGACACACGACGACGCAACACGCATGAAAGTACGCGTCGATTGCCTAACGGACGAGCAAGTCGCGGCTTCTCAGACTCGAGTCGTCGATCGTGCATGCTTTTTTTTTCTTCTCTATTTATTTTTCGGCGAAGCGTGCATGGCTTTTCTTTCTGTGTTTTGACCTTTCTCGATGGCTTCAGTTGAACTTCCAACGCAGGTACTTGCGCGTACATCAAGACGATATTCGCAGGGTCCGACGGGGACGCCGTATGAAGTTTTACTTGATATATGGCGTATTTGAGGTTGTCTTGTCCATTTTGTGTGTGCAAGCATTCTTCTTTCTAATGGTGTGCTGCTAGGTGAACCCTAGGTTCCTCCCGTATTTGCGGACCGTAGCATGTAATTTATCTATACTCCATGCTCCCCATATTTTTTGTTGAACTAACTAAAGGGATTTATTGCTTGCGTTGTATATATCCCTTTTAAAGATTTATATAGAAACTTTATATGACGAACAATCTTTTTCTGACCAAAGTCAGCAGGGGAGGTCCCTACCTATAATTTTTATGTAAATTTTATTTAATCCAGACCCACTCTTAATTCGTTACTGCAAAAAGTAAATTCGGCAGATGTGCCTTGTTACGGCATCTTTATCCATTCCGTCTTGCACAATAAAATATTTTTAATTTTCGGAAAGCTCCAACCAAAATATTGACAAACCTGCATTGGGCTAGGAATTGAAGGGGCACATGTCCCCTCTACCTTACACAAAAATTATTGTGTGCTGCAGTGGTTGTCTATGTTTTATTTCTAGCCACCCACGTGTGTGTGCTGTTCATTTGGTTGACAATTCAATTCTCCGTGTGCATAATCTTTTGGTCAGCAATTGATGACTCTAGTTGCTATCTTGCCAGGAGGCTATCGTGTGTGCTTTGCTCTTGATATTACCGACATGGTAATTGATAAATTATTTTTTTTCTCTTGATATTTACTAAGTAATTATACTTGGTTGATGGATCATTGGATCATCATTTCATCAGTGCCCTATTGACTTATCTACGATTCACTACATTGGGCGGTAACTATTCAAGTCACTTGATGAAGCATCACTCATTGACGGTTTCAGAACATTAAGATTCAGAAAATACTTGTGCTCGTCCCTTTAAGCTTGCGTATATCAGTGGTTGGTATGTTTATGTGGTCGATTGCTATGCGCGCCTAGGCTCCGGAAAAACTCATCTGGATCCGCCACTGTTTGCACTGGTGGGAATCGGCAATGCAATAATGCATACATACCGAGTGTAATACTAGCACATTTTCTTGCAAGAATAACGTGGTGCGGAATCTGAATCACTGATGCTGTTAACCTTGAGCTTGGAAATTAATGGATGCTGCTGGCCACGCCAATCACCAGCAGACAGCAAGGCACAATGCCTTGCATTTGATGCATGCATGCAGGTCCCCTGTCCTGGTCCGCGCATGCATGGTTGCTTGCGGCGTACTGGTCCTAACTCTGTTCGTCGTCCGCTTGTGCCATGGCGACAAGCATAGAATGAACAGAGCAATAATCCATGGCGGCATGGGCTCGAGCCACGATCGAGCTCATAGACTTTCAGAGAAAGGCATGCAGAACGCTAGGGAGCCAGTACAATGTACGATACTCACATCGTCCTTGCATTATTGTGCCGGCCATCTGGGGGCCATGCACACATTACATGCATAGACGGTTCCTATTCATCGCCATGTCGGCCTGTCATCGATGAAACAGAAAGCTGACGAGTGAATGAACTACACTACAACTTGAAGACACCTTTTCCTGCTGTTGTTGATACCTTATTGTATCTCCTTTGCTGCTTTCCTCGTCCTCGTCTGATGACGTTTCGTCGTGATTGACGAGCTGGGGCCTCTGATCCATCCGTGAGACGACGTGTCAATCCATCGATCTGCTGACAAGGTGGTGTGGATCAGATGCAGCAGGCCAAGTCCTAGCAAATAGCGAAGGACGTGCACTACAAGGCGTGGTGACGGCGACGGGTGACCACACGTAGTCAGAGGCACCCATGGCACGTACAGCGCATAGACAGGACTCGTCTGTGTAGCGCCACGTCAACATATTCGTCCTACGCGTACCATAATTAACAGCACTCGTATATCCAATTTGCTACGGCAGCAGCATGTACGTGCTCGTTCTTCCTCGCTCCGATGCTCTGCATCTGCGCGGTAAGGATCCTAACTTTTCTTGACATATACGTGCATGCTCGTGCTTGTAACTAGCCGCAATGTAGTTTATCTTGTCGAGGGAACCCATGTTAGCTCTCATGACGATGAAGGTGGGGCACACATAGAATCCTTGAGGTTCTTCATTTTCTCCAACTATTATTTTCAATTTTGCATCCTTTTGTCCGAAGAGCTGCTTATTATGCCACAAGGGCTGGAGCTCTCTGGACTCCCTGCAACGTGTTAATCAGATGGTGTGGACAACGTAATTTTTAATTCATGGCAGCGCTATTATATATTGATAAATATTGTATTCACGTTCATCTTATTTTGCTTGATCTCATTTGTACGGAAAAAAGCAACAAAATGGTATACATAGATCTCATTCATGCTTAATCATGGTTGTATGCATGCATTAAACGGTTTGTGGACAGTCAAATAGACAATTTATTGTACAAGCTGTCTATTTAACCGTCTATGTATGATGTGGTAAAAACTTGCAGACAACAGCCGTCTGTACATGCCCTGATGATTTATATGCACGTCCTTAAAACAATCATGACTAGCTTGAGGTCAGCTGCGGCAGCTCTAATGGTGCTATCGATAAGCATTACCAGATACGACACAACTAGCAGAAAAATGCTCATCCAATACCGGTTGGAAATGGGCTTTAGTACCGGTTGGAAATGGACATTAATCCTAGTAATGCTTTCAATCTCGGTTTTCGTCACCGGGTAAACCATATTGTTACTAACAAATAATATGCACTGCTAGATAAACTAGCATTAGTACCGGGCATATGACGTGTTTAGTATCGGTCGGGCTCACCGGTACCGCCTGGCCGGTACTAAATGGTAGTACCGGTCGCAGCGACCGGTACTAAACGTGCCACCTAGAAAAGTAAAAAAAAATTATGAACCACCCAGAAAAGTTACAAGTCATGCGAATTTTTCACACGTAAATGTGCGTGCGCGGCTGCGAGGATTCAAACCCACGACCTTCAGCCCCGCGCGTAGCTTCCTTACCATCCCACCTACGCATCACATGTGACTGGATGGGAGATTCTTTTTAAAGTAACCACTGGAGGATCATTTAGTACCGGGCCAAAACACCGACTAGTACTAAATATTTAGTACCGGCTGGTGTTATTGACCGGTACTAAATGGCCGGCCATTTTAGTACCGAGCCAAAATACCACCCGGCAATAAATGGTGTCTTGGTACGCTCTGGAGGCTTTCAAATTTGGATCCGATACTAAAATGGCTTCGTGGCAGCTTTAGTATCGGATCAAATTGTGTCCGGTACTAACGTGCGCGATGAAGATCATTTTTCTTGCAGTGATGATACTATAATGTCTGTATTGTGATATGGTCAAATTCAACCTATTTGCGAATCAGATCTAACAAAGAACGACAGCTAATGCCACAATAACTAGAGAACAATAATAAGTCATTTTTTTGGACCTCAAAATCAATGGCACACACAGATATCTGCAGAAGCAGAATGCAGATATTTGACTACTAAAGTACTAATTAACGCAGGAATGGAGACTAAAGAAATAGAATTTTTTGTTGCAATAGGGTTCTCCAACGGAGAATTAAAGCAGATAATTCCTTCATGTCGATTCATAAAACAAATAGCCTCTATCTTGAGGGGAAATTCAATAGGTAAATACTTCTCTACGGATGGCCGTACGGAAGGACTACATTACGACCATCACGTGGCTTAATAGTGGCCACATGCTTATGACCATCAAGCACCATATGCTGTGGACTCTATATTTTTCTTCCATACTGACATATATACTTAGATAAGTCAAACTAGATGACACATCGCATGTAATGTGGTTTTCAAACTGATAAATATCATAAATTCAAAATCAAGCATCCGAGTTAAAATCCAATTAGACCATTGTGTTCCTCTTAAAGATATTTTCAAAATAAGATCTCACTTGCATATATTTAGATGCTAATTTCTTTGTGGTACAAAATGCTTTTGTCTTTGTTCTAGAACTTGCTTATATCAAAACATGCTTATGTGTGTTCTAGAATGTTGCTTATTATAAGTTGGTTGGGGAGCTGAGTCCGATAGTAGATAATGATATCCTTGATGTAAAGAGAGCGGTGTGAAGGCATGATATGGTAACCAGATAATTATGCTTGAATATTCTTTATGTCAAAGATGTAGGAAATTTTGGTGAATACTCCCATGCATTTTATTTGATTTATTAATATCTTTTTTAGTTTGGTATAGGCAGTTTTTTGTCCAACTAAAATGGCTGCAAAATATAGACAGACTGGTCTTGTTTTGTTGATAAAAATATAGGAATTACAGTGATGTAAAGGGAACCTAAATTCGATATATATGATTTAAGAAATATAAACATTAAAGATGATTCAATCTCTTTTTTCATGTGTTCACACTTGTACCGTGGATGCACGCAACTTCTTATGGTTAAAAGTAGAAAAGATACAAGTTTCTGACAGCAATATTTTCTAAATTTGAATGTGCCATGAAGAGAGGTTAAAATACAGCCCGTCATATATTAGCTGGGTCCAATTCAAAATGGCATCTATATGAGATCAACACAAAACAGGTACAACATAAACTGGCCCGGCCCAGCTGGCACATGCATGGCTCGTCAACCAACACACACAAACAAACAATTCTTGGTTAGGCCCAGAGCTTTGCTACGGCCCAATAATGGCAGCAATGGACGATAGAAAATGGAAAATATCACGAGTCAGAGCCCTGTCATTTGCTACTAGTCACAGTTTGCATTCCTGCCCATGTTCAGATACCATCCAACTGATAGGAAAAAAAATGTTAAACCGTAAGCAGTCATGAGCAGGCTATGCATGGAGAAGAGTAGCGACATTAGAAAGGACGGATTATGGCTTCTGGAGGAATATGCTGAGTTGTTGATGTTGTTAACACATTCGGTTGCTGGAGGAGCAACAGAAGGTAACATTTCACAGGACACTCAAACACAAATAGAAACTGCACCATTCTTTGACCTTGCATAATTGTACATTTATGAAAAATAATCCAGCCATCAATTCTTTCCCGACTGGAATTAGCAGCTCAACGACAGTATGGCTCAGATTAGCATTAGATGTCATCTCCAGTGGAGAAGAAATACTGTTCAAATTAGGAGCGCGTAACAGGCACGGGCGCTAGCATGAAAACATCAGCCGGATCTCGATCAAAAAGAAAACTAAGATGCTTGCTAGTTATAATTCGTGACCGTTGGTGCCAAAACAAACACTGTTGAATAAAATGTTCTTCCCTCAGAGTCAAATTAAAACATACTGTAATCTCTCACAAATGCACAGAGCGAAGCACAGATGTAGAGCCAAAACTCACAGAAACATACAATCTCTCTCCAAATAAATGGTACAACTAATGGAGAGAAATAATAATCGTCCACACGTATACCCATGTATAGAAAGGCACATACAACTACCATAGAAAGTCACATTATTGTACACAATAATAATTCCTGCTAGCCCTTGTTGGTGTAGAATGGCACGTCGGTGTAGATTGTCCGCATGATGGTGGCAATTAGCAGGATGAAGGCGGCCACCAGGAAGATGAACACCCAGGGGTTGCTCAGGTAGTTGTTCATGAAGATGGCGCGCCACTTGTTCCGGCGCTTCTTGCAGTGGGCGTTCATCTTCCACTGCACGTGGCCCAGCCTGTTGCTTATGTTCGCCTTTCCTAACTTTGTGGTAATGTTGAACAACTCCACCACCTTCTTGTCGCTGAACATCCTGTTCTCAATGAGCCCTTGGGATCTCAGAAGTGCCACGTTTCTTTCCGACTCAATGATGTCGTCCACAAAGGTTATGTAGCACCTCACGTCGTTTGTCGTGTTGGGGTGTAGCCACTCAAATGCCATCAGGTTGAGGAGCTCCATCTCCGTTTGATCATGTAACCTTAACAGCGGCATGCTCAGCACCCCGTTTACGAAGTCAACATCGTGGATGCTTTTGTGTTGCTTTTTTTGAACTGGATCCCTGCCTCGCTCAGCTCAACTGCACAGGGCGTGCGAGTCTCATAAATCTCCGACCTTTCCCAATATGGTCTTGTGCCACAATAGCCTTTGTGAAGAATGTCCAGGAAATGAAGGCCTAGGTTGTCCATGCCTTCCTCAAAGCTTGGGCCACACAGAAGAAGTCGCACCATATTGTTGATCCATCTAGAGCTCTGTGCTCAACATTTTGAGGAAACAAAAAGCAGTAGTTAGAGCCAGATACTGGAACGTTTCCAATCCCCCCTCCTTTTTTTTTTGGTTAGGAGGTGGTTTGTTCTAAAAAAATATACCTCATGGATGAACTCCATTCCACGGCCTAGCCTAGCCTAGAAAAGAAATAAACAAGGCCGATGCTTTCTTATTTGGGCCATCCAATATGCTCATTCCTTGTTATATGATCTTTACTTTGAGAAGTTCTTAGAAGCATAGAATATGTGTATCTGAAAATTAATGGACAAACTTATGAGAAGATTGCCAAACAAACCAGAATTACCCACACTGTTCCTCCTGTGCTTCTGCACGGGTAATATATATAAGAGAGAAATGTGTGTTATAAATTCCTAGATAATGTTGGGACCACAACAAATCAAAATTTCTTATATTTACTCTTTGTCTCATTTTTCTTTATCATATTCTAAAACAATGCTTCTATAGATACTTTCTTATCTTTATCTGGTTTGCTCTCTTCAATGCTTTCGTTACCTTTTTTAAGGTAATTAAGCATCCATGCACTTGAAGTTCTTCCATATCACAACTCACGTTGACTCTAAGCTTATCATTAAAAACTCATAAATAAGAAAATCTTTGATCACCAGACTTAAATGGTTATTAAAAGTTGTATACAATAAAATCGGAAGGCGTGATTGGAAAAAGGGCTTTGCTACGGTACTCCGAAGTAACTGTGGACTATAGATCTAATGACATATTACCTCCTATGAGGTAATAGATAAATTTTTTATTATATAATTAATTCCAAAAGTAGGGAAAATCTAGAAAATATCTTCCTATTAGATCTAACTTGCTTCCATGCATGATTGTATCATATCTTCGTTTTAAATTATTAAATTATTAGTCGTTTTAGCTTTTCTAGATTTATACACTTTGCTATGCACCTAGATATAATATATATGTAGATGCATAGTAAAAACTATGAATCTAGTAAAGACAAAACAGCTAATAATTTGGAACGGAGGGAGTACTTTTTTTAACTAAGCACGAATGTGACATGGGTGCATGAGACGCATCATGTCTGTTTCCTTTTCCCTAACGTGAACACTGATGGGTTTTTGCTACGTGTTTGTAACCATCACGATGGATTTTTGTAACATGAGGTAGCTCTGTATCACGTCACGTTTAAATTTGGTGAGAGAAAAATGCTTCAGGTGTGCTAGATCCAGGCGTTTATTTTCTGTAGTGTGACATAAATACATGTGTATATGTTATTGCTATTTTTGGGTGAGAGGTGCTATGTATTTTAACTGAGTATGGAAAATTTTTCTAAACTCCAACATGACTAAGAGGTTATTTGGATCCAAGTGCTAATGCCTAAAAGTGCTAAAGTTTAGTACTAGCCTATCCAAACAGGAGTGCTAATAGAATGGGCTATACTTTAGTCAAGATTTAAAAACTTTAGCAAAGATATGAGTACAAATATGTGCTAAAGTTTAGCACTCAACTTTAGCCCATCCAAACAGGCTCTAATATTGCTATAATTTCTTCCATACAGGTACATGCATGATTTAGGTAAAACGGGCGTGCATGCATGATTATAAAACAGCCTCTGCATGCATGCATGCAAGATAATTAAGCACAAATGTTTTTTATTTTTAAGATGAATTTAACTCTTGAAAATTCAATGGCTCGGATTCATTTGACCTCTTAGCTCCTAAGAGGTAAATGGAGTACTGTAGCATTGCCCTTGGAAGAAACGAAATTTGTTTTAAAAAAGTTGAAAAATAGTGTAAGCAATTTTTACGAGTATGAAGTGCCACTGCTTATTGCTACTCGAATCGCATAATAACAATGCATATTCGACCAGGGTATGAGTCAAGCATCATATGAGGGAAACAAATAACTTACCGGGGGTGTGCCACTCCAAATAACATATAAGATCCTCTGCAGAACGATTAGAGGTATTTGGTTTTCCATCGCGATCATGTCGTTCTTCATCATTGACCACAAATTAAGAAAGCTGCTCCTACTGAAGACAGGGTCGTTGGCCGCGTAACCAGTATATGCTTCCCGTCCCCCGTCGTCATTGGCCACTCGACTTAGCTGTATCATTATGAGCTCCAACAGGAAGCATCCATCCGTGACCATCATCTCCACGAAGCTACCTCTGCTTGCTCCCCGCCATCTATCATCAAGGCAATCGTAGGCGGCCTCGAGCTCATCCGCCACTTCCTCGATTGCTTCGACGAACTTCGTTAGAGGCTTCGTGGCCCGATTAACCATGTGCAGCACCGCCCGCCTCTTGTGCTCCTCCATGGGCAGGAGATGGGGCTCGCCGTGGTGCAAGGGGCCCAGCGATACAAACTGTGGCTGGTAGGCATCTTTGTTGGTCATCTTCTTGATAAACTCCGGCACCCGGTAGATGGAGTGCTGCTTCCACCGCGCCATCTCCACTGATGGCCTGGTGTCCTCGAGCAGCTTCTCCATCTCCACCACCCAGCTGGAAGAACTAGCCCTCCCCGCCATATTCTGCTCCACCAGTAGGCGTCGCAGTCGCAGACAACCTCCCTAATTGACTTCTGGTGTACTAAACCTTGCGGCTGATGTAGTAGTAATTTACGTATGCACTCGTACCTAGCCCAAAAGGTTTTGAGCTCTATATATGTGGCACATGAGAACACCTTGCAGGATGCAGATGCATGTATCA
This sequence comes from Panicum miliaceum, assembly GCA_032594955.1. Lineage (NCBI taxonomy): Eukaryota > Viridiplantae > Streptophyta > Magnoliopsida > Poales > Poaceae > Panicum > Panicum miliaceum. The sequence continues at coordinate 28,274,442 of CM064072.1, read as the reverse complement.
TTTATTTATGTACTATGCACACTTTTCTATGACCCATCGAGTCTGAAGTCTTCGGTTAATATGTTCAGATCCGACCACTGGCCTCTACCTGTTCACGTTCGGTGTTAGTAGTTGGCACTTAGCATCCATACTTAATCCAATGAACTTTGGGTTGCTCTTGAGCTTGAACGAAACGTTGACAATAGAATATATAAAATACTACAATATTTGTCTACTTTTGCTGGCCTACTACATTGAGATTCCATCGAAGATCGAAGCTCGTGAAGGGAGGCATGGACCATGGACAACGTCGAGATCTGAGCGCGACCTCGATCATAGCTATCCAAACAGGATTAGTTTTCTCCGCTATGGAACGACAATTAACATTTAAATGTGGCTCTTGGTTACGGCGCCAAGAAATAAAACATGCTTGAAAACGTTTCTTATGATAAAAGTCTTGACTGGTCAGTGGAAGCGGCGAAGCACGACCTTTTGATCGGCTTGTGAAATTTCTTGGAACCGCCCAACTACAATGTTGTAATTCTGGTTTGCTACTTAATTAGTACGTCACCTGTTGCTCAAGAACAATTAGATGAAAGTACAAGCACGCGTGCTAAGTCAAACTCAATTTGCTAGCTGAAGAACTGCACTTTGTTCATTCTATCTGTTTAAGTTTGTCTTGTGAGGTGACAAGGGCGTTAATTTCTTTTTACCAAAGTGTGGATCACGACCGTTCATGTTACACTCCTTGGCCAAAATGAAATTTCATGATGCACCAACATCAATAAGGGCGTCTCCAACAGAAATAGTCAGCTGTTAGCTCTTACATGCCACATCATATTGTAGGTCCCACGTGTAAGATGTTTTTTATTTCAAGTTTTATCTATGTGGGGCCGTCCTCAGTGATAATTTTATCATCACAGCGGGGCCTGACAGCTTCAAAGTCAATTGCAACGAAGCGCTGCCGTTTTACCTTTTGCACTATCTTCTCCACATCTGCTCTCTATACGAGCCTCCTAGCTACGCCGCCTTGCGTTGGAGAAGCTCTAATAAAGCTCGATTCACATGGACAATTTCCTAGTTTTTAGGTCATGATAGTGCAAATTTCATAGGGGTTGCGATCTTTTTAAATGATATGTCATGTAAGTAAAAATAATGACCATGCCGTAAAATTAATGAGAAGACAGAAGAGTTGGGTTTTCATCAGGATGAAACCTGCTGGTGTATATAGTTACCAAGGGTTCAAAAATGAATGAAGTCCCAGTTGAGAGCAATTCGTTCATGCCTTTTGTTGATCCCGTGAGGTCGTGTTGAGCTACTACTTAGTATAAATACAATTGCAAGTGGCTACATAATCCATTTGACACATCTGATCTCAACATAATGCAACAATGAAACGCTATGTCTAGCCTATGAAACCCTTAAATAAACTACATATTGTGAGGAGATTTTTCATCCATCATCGTCCTAATATCTTTAGAGATCACGTGGCACTCATGCAAACCGCATAATGAAACACTCCACTGAAAATGGCTTAATCCTAATAATATAAAAGTTGAAAAGAGAGTCAGAAGGCTGATAACCGATCGATCAATGGGCTACCGAAAAAAATTGGCACAAGTTGCCATCGAAGGGGCTAAAAGTATATAAACTTACTGTTCATAGATGTTTCCTCGAAAAAAATATTGTGCATCAATCACTCAGTCGATACATGTCAACGAAATGCATCCGTCCTGATACCAATACTGCTGGTGGTATTCCCGACGACAGATGGTTACATGCTAATCCTAATAATATGAAACCGACAACTAATGATCAATCAATTGGCTAACGGGCAATTATCTCCTTAATTTATAGTGAAAACTGTTTGTCATAGATCAGGCATCAACAGTACCCTTGCCCCATTGTTGTTAGCATATAAGATGATAATATAATGTTTTTTGTTTGTGATGTATGTGGTCAAATTCAACCTATTAGTTAACCAGATCTAACGAAAGACAGATAATTTCACAATAACTAGAGAACAATAATAAGTCATTTGGACCTCAAAATCATTGGCACACGCAGATCTTTGCAGAAGCAAAATGAAGAGATTTGACTACTAAAATACTTATTAACGCAGGAACGGAGACTAAAGAAATAGAATTATTTTGTGGCATTAGGGTTCTCGGACGAAGAATTAAAGCAGATGATTCCTTTATATCGGTTCATAAGACAAATAGCCTCTATCTTGAGGGGAAATTCAAAATGACATCTATATGAGATCAGCACAAAACCGGTAAAGCATAAACTGGCGCAGCCAGCTGGCACGTGCATGACTCGACTCGTCAACAAACACACACAAGAAGGCAAACGATTCTTGATTAGGCCCAGAGCTTTGCTACGGCCCAATAAAATGGCAGCAATGGACGATAGAAATTATCAGGAGTCAGAGGCCTGTCAGTTGCTGTCAGTTGCAGTTTGCATTACTGCGCCATGTTGAAAGGATGGTGGCCCAAGAAGGGGATGAATTGAGTCTTTTTTAATTTCTACCGAGTCCTTAGCCTATCACTAGTATTACCCAAACTATAAATTCAAAGCCTATCAATTAGAGCACACTAGTTATAATCCTAGGTGGGCAACCACACTAACATGATCATTTTGCCTAGTTGAGATCATACCATCAAAAATAGAACCTAGTCAAAAGAGCACACTACCATGCATATGTCCTAGTCAACAAGCAAACAACAGCAAGAGAAAAGAACAACCGGAATTAAATGCTTGAATGTAAATAAGAAGGACACGAGACAACCGGATTTTTTCCTATAGTATCAAGGAGTTGACACTCCCCCTTAATCCATGTTGGAGCACCCACTAAGGGTTGAGCTCCCTTGCCTTACAAAAAAGCAAGTCTTCACTAAGAATGCTCCTTCATCATCTTCGGAGCGGCGAGCTTCAAACTACGTACAACCACCGTCTTGGGGCTCCCATAAACTCCAAGAGCTCTCCAAGATGTTCCGGGTCACCAAGACCGTCTAGGTGCCGTCAAACATCAAGAGTAACAAGCTCTTAAGCCTTCACTTGACCTACACTAAGCTGACCTTAAGCTCAAGCCTTTAAGCCTTCACTTGACCTACACTAAGCTGACCCTAAGCTCAAGCACACTTGCTACTCTCAAATGGAAGTGTTGTTCTTGTTTGGATCAATTTTCAAGCTCAAGATCTTCTTCTTATGGATCAAGCACTTTCTCTGCAGTTCAGGTATTTAGGGTGTCAAAGGCAGCTCAAGTGATACGGGGAAACTCCTTATATAGGCTAGAAAGCCATCCATAGCCATTACCTGCCACATTGCCGAAAAGTATAAAGCGTTGGATGATCCGGTGGTAAGCGTCGGTTCATCCGGTCACACTGAGCTTGCATAGTAGCCGTTAAACTCTGGCTGCATACTTTTGCTGGCATCATTGCACCGACGGGTGTCGGTTTATCCAGTGCTGAAGAGTTTGCTGGGTGAAGCCTTCTGGAGTAAAACATGCCCTCTAAGTAATCAAAACACTAATGCACTGATGTCTCTGCATGTAGCGTCGGTTAATCCGGTGTAGATGCCAATTTTGCCCAAAACCTTCTGGATGTTCTGTGCAAGCAGTCAGAGCAAGCTTAAATTGCACCGACGCCTAACCCTAGGGCATCGGTTGATCCGGAGCTATAGAGTTTTCCAGCCTTGATCGTAGTTGCAGTTTTTCAATGCACCGACCCATTGATTTTTTAAGGTGCTGGTTTATCCGACATTGAATATTTCTGCCACTTGTGCAATTGACTTGGAGTTGAGTTTTTCTTTGAGTTTCTTCTTCTTCCAAGTGTTCTCTTGACTTCTCTGAGCTGTCCAAAACTGAGCTTGAGCAAGTATGTGTACTTTTAAGGCCAACTTTCATTAGGTCAAGCTACTAATTCAAGAGCCCCCTCTTAACAGTATGGTCAACGACTAAAAATTATAAAACCTGAACTAAATCGTGTCTTTCATCTTCCTGTGACACTTGATACTAGAAATGTCCTTAATCTTCATGTCCAAGTCCTTGACACGCATTCCCATGAAAATTGAGGGGTCTCCTTTCATATTTTGTTCTTTCATATTTTATTTTGACATAACCAATAAAAGATATTTCCTTCAAAACACGCGTTAGTCACATACAATTGTCATTAATTACTGAAACTTACCACATGCATCTATCGGCCTAGATGCTTTCACATGTCCAAATACCATCCAACTGATAGAAAAAACTGTTAAACCGTAAGCAGTCATGAGCAGGCAATGCACAGAGAAGAGTGGCAACATTAGAAAGGAAACATTATGGTGTCTGGAGGAATATGTCGAGTTGTTGATGTTGTTAACACATTCAGTTGCTGGAGTAACACAAGGTAACATTTCCCAGGACACTCAAACATAGATAGAAATTGCACTATTCCTTGACCTCTACAATTCATCTGCACAATTGAAAATGTATATTTATGAAACTAGTTCTAGCTAGAAAATGTACATTTATGAAACTAGTTCTAGAAAGTGCGAGAGGGACGATGTGTGAGGACCCAACAGGGATAGGAATCGGAAGTGGCAACAAGACTCAGAGATTTGGGCAACCAACAAGGAACTAGATAACTGCAATTGAAGGTTACAAGCCAGTTCGATGAGGACTTAACCAATCACCACAAGAGAGGCGACGAGATACAACTAACTAGTTCTAGCTAGGGTTTACTTATTGCCCAAGATGATCCCACACAGTGCACGACCAGAGTCTTTATGCTGACTCGATCATTAGTTTAGCAGGCGTATTAATTAACACAAAGTACAATTACCAACTGACTAAGAAGGAAAAGACTCTCACACAACTTAGCTAAACGAAAGAGCATATGAGCCGTCCGATGCATGATGAGAGGTCCACATTGAAGTCGACGAAACGATGAGCATGGCGCCGACTTGCACAATACTCTGAATGCTGAAAATACTGCAACTGAAGATATTGCATTTCTGAAGAACGATGATGGTGAATGCCTGACAAAGCCCCATCCTTAGCATCCTTGCCCTCGAGGATGGAAAGATGGAAACACCCTTCTGATGAAGTTTGCATCCTCCCATGTGGCCTCCGAGATTGGCAGATTTGACCATTGAATGAGCCATTGGACCACAGGTTCATTCTTGCGAGGAATTAATCTTCTCTCAAGAATGGACATTGGTGCAACTTTTATATTGCCTTTGTCATCCACGAGTGGTAGTTCAGGGCTTGGCACTGCTGTTGGGCCAATGTGTTTCTTCAATTGACTCACATTGAAGACTGGGTGTAGTTGACAACCATCAGGTAGTAGTAGCTTGTAAGCAACCTTTCCAACTTTTTCCAGCACTTGAAAAAAGGGCCATAGAACTTGGAGTGTAATTTCAGAGAGCGATGTATACTCAGTGAAGTGTGCCTATATGGTTGAATCTTTAGATATACCATGTCTCCCAACTCAAAGGATCTTTCAGTTCTGTGTTTATCTGCTTGATGTTTAATTCGAGCTTGAGCCTTCACAATATTATCTCTGATTAATTGAGTGGGAAGCTGCCTGTTCTGGAGAATATCCCTGGCATTGTCATCAGGACAATCAGGTAAAACCACTTCAGCAACCATTGGAGGTGGAAAACCATAGAGAGCTTGAAAAGGTGTCATGTTAAGAGATGTGTGATATGATGTATTATACCACCATTCTGCCAATGAAATCCAACGATACCACTTCTTGGGAGCTGTAAAACACATACACCTCAAATAATTCTCAAGGCATTGATTCACTCTCTCTGTTTGCCCATCTGTTTCAGGGTGGTAAGCAGTACTTAAATGGAGCTTCACATCCAATGACTTGAATTAGGCTTTCCATAAGTTACTAGTAAAGATCTTGTCTCTGTCAGTTACTATCACTGAGGGCACTCCATGTAATTTGAAAATGTGATCAAATGAATAATGTAACCACATCTTGGATAGTAAAAGGATGGCTGAGAGTTAAAAAGTGAGCATATTTAGTAAATCTATCTACAACCACCAAAATGACATCTTTACCATTGGACTTAGGTAATCCCTCCACAAAATCCATGGATATATGAGTCCAAGCCAAATCAGCTACTGGGGGTTGTTGCAGCAGACCTGGGTAAGGAATGTGTTCAGATTTATTTTTCTGACACACAACACAAGCTTTGCATACTCCTTGACCCATTGTTGCATTTTTGGCCAATAGAACACTAGTTTAAGTCTCTGATAAGTAGCCCTTTCACCAGAATGACCTCCTAATGCTGATTTATGGAAGTTATCCAATAATTGCAACCTAAGAGGTCCATTCTCACCAACTACCACTTTTCCTTTATATCTCAGAGCTCCATTCTGAAAAGAGAATTATGGCACTGCAGCATTGTCAATACTCAATTTAGTAAGAAGCTCAAGACACTTATCATCTTGCTGATATGAATCAGTGACCTGTTCAATCCAAACAGGTATGACTGAAGAAATGGTCATTAATTGTGGTGCATGAGGAGCTCTGGATAATGCATCTACAGCTCTATTCTCTCTGGCCTTTTTATATTCCACCTTGTAATTATACCCCAAGAGCTTGATAAGTAGTTTATGCTGAATACCCTCTACCATCTTTTGTTCATGTATGTATTTGAGACTCTGTTGGTTTGTTCTGATAATAAGAGAGGTACTAGCAAAATAATACTTCTATTTTTTAAGTGCTTACAAAATGGCTAGAGCTTCTTTTTCATAAGTGGATGCAGCTGCAGCTCTGGGTCCAAGTGATTTACTAAAAAAGGCTATTGGTTTACCTTGTTGCATAATGACAGCCCCAATTCCTTGCCCACTAGCATCCGTTTCCAATACAAATGGCTCACTGAAATTTGGTAGTGCTAATAATGGTGGTTCAGACATAAGCATTTTTAATTGCTGAAAGGCTTTTTCTTGCAGCTCAGACCATGCAAATGAATTTTTCTTTAGAGCATCAAAAAGAGGTCTGCAAATAACTCCATAACCTCTGATAAATCTCCTGTAATAGCCAGTTAGCCACAAGAAGGCTCTCACCTGAGTAATAGTTTGAGGAGAAGGCCATTTCTGAATGATCTGCATTTTTGTTGGGTCAGTAGCAACTCCATCTTTACTGATAACATGTCCCAAATACTCAATTTCAGTTTGACCAAATGTGCATTTACTCATTTTGGCAAACAATTTGTGCTGCCTTAGAACTTGAAGGACCGCTTTGAGATGTTGCACATGATCAGAAAAGCTTGTACTATATATCAATATGTCATCAAAGAAGACTAGGGCAAATTTTCTCAAGAACTCAAACAATACATTGTTCATCAAGGATTGGAAGGTTGCAGGTGCATTTGTCAAGCCAAAAGGCATGACCACAAACTCAAAATGGCCTAAATGAGTTGTGAATGCTGTTTTAGGTATATCTTCATCTCTCATCCTTATCTGATGATAGCCAGATCTAAGGTCAATTTTGGAAAAGATCTGAGCTCCAAATAACTCATCTAAAAGATCTTCAATTATTGGGATAGGATATTTGTTTTTCACTGTATATGCCTGTAATCCACACACATCCTTTAAGTGCCATCTTTTTTCTTGACTAAGATCACTGGAGAAGAGAAGGGACGAATACTGGGTCTGATTTGATGAGATTGAAGCATGTGTTTAATGAGCTCTTCCATTGCATTTTTCTGGTGATAGGGCAGCCTGTATGGTCTCTGGACACCATTTGAGTATCATTCATTAAGGCAATAGCATGATCAACTTTTCTTTTGGGAGGCAATTGATCTGTCTCTTTGAAGACATTTGCAAATTCATGTAAAATTTTCTCAATGTCTTTAGGGATTGTTGACATGGTGGATGTATCATTTTCCATTGTAGACTTGGTATTCAATACCAATATAGCTCTGCATGCCTTTTTCCTCAAGAGTTGTAACAGCTTCTTGGTGCTGATTGTGATTTTACTGCTCACAATAGATTCATCACTGAATGTGAGAAGTTGGCTGCCATTCCTATTGATAGAAAATTCTCTTGTCTTCAAATTGAGGCCCACAGGACTATGTGCAAATATCCAATCATTTCCCAGAATAATATCATATCCTTGTACTTCCAAAATTCTGAAGTTAGAAGAAAAGGTGTGACCTTGAATAGTGTAAGAGCAATTTAAGCATGCGGATTCACTCAACATGGTTGCTCCATTAGCGGCAGTTACCTTGATCTTCTCAACTGTAGATATCATATCTTACAGTTGGACTTGATAGCAAATTTTGCTTGCATAAAAGATATGCCACTTCCAGTGTCCACCAAGGCAGTAGCAATGTTTTTGCCTATATGAATCTTCAAAGTAAAAGTGCTAGCAGCTATAAATGATTCATTCAAGGCATGCATTGATAAATTATGCACCGGTACAGGTTCTGCATCATAGAATTCTTCAGTTTCAGAGTGTACCGTCTTCCACCACAGAAACTTCTTCATGCCCATCTGCATTTTCCACCACTATTACTGAAAAAACATGTTTTCCTTTACAAACTTTGGCATGACCAGGAGCCCATGGCTCTTTACACTTGAAACATTTACCAGCAGCTCTCAATTCAGCTATATTGTTGGCTTGTTGATCTTTTTCTTTACTGTCCTTAACCGAGGGCTTTTGTGGTCTGTAAGTTGTAGCCACAAAAGATGTTTTCTTTGGAACAGGGTTGGCTTGCTCAAGTCTCTTAGCATACCAAAATGCTTGACTTAAAGTTGAAGGTTTGTAGCACTGCAAATGATGCTGTATGTATTCCTTGAGGCCAGACACAAAACTACTGACAAAGTAAGCTTCAGTTAAGGAAGGGTTGTTCCTTTTCACTACACCCATCAATTCTTCAAAGTTTTCCACATATTCTATAACTGAAGAAGTCTGTTTCAAATTATGGAACTAACCCACAACATCACATATGGATACTTCATTGAATCTGTCCCCAATCATAGCGCAAAATTGATGCCATGGCAATTGAGCAGCATTACACCCAGTACCCTCCACCAAAATTCTGCCTTGCCCTTAATATACATGACAGCAATCTGCACCCTATCCTCATTGGGAACTCTCACCAATTCAAAATATTTCTCTGCTTTTCTTATCTACCCATCTGAATCTGACCTATCAAATTCAGGGAAACTTAGCTTGGGGCCTTTAGCTATTGCTCTATGTTGGAATTGTATATGAGACTGAAATGGTGTAGCAGGTGGTATGAACATTGTGGCAGGAACATGTGGTGGTACTTGATGGTGAAACATCTGTTGTTCCTACTGCAAATTATGTTGTTCTCTATGTGGTGGAACAGAGACAGTTGGTTTGACAGTAGCAAACTCATAAAATTTTTCTAGCTCTTCAACACTCCAAGGACAATCATCAAGATCATATTCAACAAAAGCATTTTCATGATGGGACCAATCTATTTCCTTAGAAAAATCAATATGAGCTTTAGTGGAGTGAGGGGGTTGATAGAAGTGTCTGGTAACCTGTGGTTTCTTACCCTTGAAACTTGAGCCCTTATCTTCAGTACTTTGTCCACCCAATCTGGTGAGAGATGCCAATACCTCATCCAAACTCCTCTTCACTGCTTCATTACATACATCTTGTTTCTTCATGAAAGAATCTAAGGTATGACGGATGCCATCTACTTCAACAGCAGTGGCATACTGCTGCTCCTCTTACTCCACATCATCCACTTTAGCCATCAGATTATTTTGCAGATTCGGTTTAGGATAAATCCTTCCCCACAAGAACTGCAAAACTAATCTACCGCCGCCAAGGTCGTGGCTTTAGCCTTGGAATTTTGCACAAGAACAAGTCTTGCAACCCGAGCTAAAGAGCAACCTTCCTCCACACGCCACCACGGTTCTGAATCAGCTCAAGCACACAGAATTTTACACAGGAACAGTGCCTTGCAACCCTAGCTCTCTGTCGATTCAACCGCTAATTTTGTTGGGAAAAAAGGGGGTGTTTTCCATGGATCTGGGTCGGATGGGAGGGAACTTCACGCAGGTGAGCCGCAACTCCAAAACCACCGCGCCGATCGAACTCGATCCGGGAAATTTGGCTCTGGAAATGGTTTCTTGCCAAGGATATCGTGGCTCTGATTACCAATTGTGAGGACCCAACAGGGATAGGAGTCGGAAGTGGCAACAAGACTCAGAGATTTGGGCAACCAGCAAGGAACTAGATAACTGGAATTGAAGGTTACAAGCCAGTTCGATGAGGACTTAACCAATCACCACAAGAGAGGCGACGAGATACAACTAACTAGTTCTAGCTAGGGTTTACTTCTTGCCCAAGATGATCCCACGCAGTGCACGACCAGAGTCTTTATGCTGACTCGGTCATTAGTTTAGCAAGCGTATTAATTAACGCAAAGTAAAATTACCAACTGACTAAGAAGGAAAAGGCTCTCACACAACTTAGCTAAACGAAAGAGCATATGAGCCGTCTGATATATGATGAGAGGTCCACATTGAAGTCGACGAAACGATGAGCATGGCGCCAATGCTGAAAATACTGCAACTGAAGATACTGCATTTGATGGTCGTTGGCCACGTAACCAGTATCTACTTCCCCTCCCCCGTCATCCTTGGCCACTAGACTTAGCTGTATCCTCATCAGCTCCAACAGGAAGCATCCATCCGTGACCATCATCTCCACGAAGCTACCTCTGCTTGCTCCCCGCCATCTATCTTCAAGGCCATCGTAGGCAGCCTCGAGCTCATCCGCCACTTCCTCGATTGCTTCGACGAACTTCATTAGAGGCTTCCTGGCCCGCTTAACCATGTGCAGCACCGCCCGCCTCTTGTGCTCCTCAATGGGCATGAGATGGGGCTCGCCGTGGTGCAAGGGGCCTAGCGATACGAACTGCGGCTGGTAGGCATCTCTGTTGGTCATTTTCTTGATAAACTCCGGCACCCGGTAGATGTATAGCTGCTTCCACCGCGCCATCTCCACCGATGGCCTGGTGTCCTCGAGCAGCTTCTCCATCTCCACCATCCAACTAGAGCTAGAGCTACCATTGGTAGACATCCCCGCCATGAGGTACTATGGTAGTTATCCTCAGGTATGTTTTTTGTGATTTTCCAGTTGATGAAGTGTTTGTCACTCACCACCTAGCTTCTAGGCTGTCCCCATATCCATATGCTTTGGTAGGGAGTCCGGAACAAAAGGAGCAAGGCCACGAGCCCAGGAATGCATGGTGCAGATCGCTTGCATCAGTTGCACACACATACACCATCACGTAATGAGCACAGGAGTTAAGGACGAGGCTTTGCGTAAAGAGAGACGGAGCACAGGATGCTCCGGGCATATATATCTCTTGCGGTGGAGCCAGAGCAAAGCAGATGTAGGACTAGCGGGAGCGGCCGAGGGAAGAAGAAAGGAACCAAAGCGCAGACGAGGCGTGCGTATATCCTTGAGCTTCGGGTGGAGAGAATGCAAGGGGAAATTCTTAGCCTAGATAGATTGCATAGCCAGTGCTGCGTCAGCTGAATGTGATTCCGGATCAGCTTCGGGTCGGGGATGAGCTTGCATTGGTCGGACAAGCCGCCTGACTATATGTCACGCGCACTATGAAATTTATTTTTGTCACCTGCATCGTTGCTCTGCGCAACGAGGAACTACTCCTTTCCATAATTCCCGGGAGCACTCCTAATTGGCTTAATTTGTGAGGTTGGGCTAGCTAGACGTACGAATTCCCAGAAGTTATTATTTTTGGGAAAATTTAAACGTGGCACAAGTCCATTTTGGGTTGGAGGGAGTGCAATGTTGGAGATAGTTTACAGTTTTGGTAAATTGTGGGAGAAACACCATTTAAACTAAGAAATCCATCGGCACTCGAGAAAAATATACTAAATAAGGAGCAGAATTGTTGGTCACTTATGCAATACTGATGGGGAAGATATATGGAGATTATCTTGTAGTGAAAATGGAGAGAGTACTACCTACTGAATACATCAGTCAACTCCATATTCCGACAGTGGTGTGCAACTATATACAATCCTTAGAGAGAAAGCAATGGTCACTTTAGTACTTTACTCGGTATGAGATTTAATTGGGCACGAGATCGGAAAGAAAGTATAAGACACAGGCAGCAGCAACACATCCATGGAGTGTTTCCATATACCGGTTGTGCACTCGTATATAGAAAAGGATGTTTACTGATATTTGCATGAGAAAAACGGATGCACGCATTACACCGCTTAATAGTGCGGGCAGCAGCATTTGTACGGAATAACCTTAGTATCGCAGTAGGCGTCCTTGCACCCCCTTGATGCCTTTCTCTGAGCAGACAACCTGGGCACTCAGCAGCTGAACATCGCCTTGGTCGCCCGGGCGCGAAGCATGGCACTTTCAGCACTGGTGGCGGCGACGGCGGCCTGCAAGGTTTGCCCCAGCCTGCACATCCAACCAAACACAATGAAGATATATATGAAGTCCTTTCCTATATCCTGCGTTGGAGTTTTGGTATTAATCTCACTACTTGCTAGCATTAATATATCTTCTCATGCTCGAACAGATATTCGAGTATCCAGACCAATCTCAAGTACATCTGCATCGTTTTAGAAGTTACGCCATTTATTGTTCTACACTAGTGTTGGATATCGTTCAAGTGCCAGGCCTTGGCTTTGCTTTCTGTCTGATTATTTTGACAGAAAGCCCTTCTCAGTACCGTATCCTTCACTTGTGTGGATTCATCTGATCTCCGCTCCCTTCTCTCGAGGTGGCGTTCTTAGTCCCACTTTACTTGAACATGCAGCAAAGAGAGTTTCCATTTCTTAGACACCACCATTCAAGGATCTCGGCTGCACCTTCAGGTTCGCCTAAGATGCCATTTTTGTGTCATCCCGGTCATTTGTGAAGTGAACTCCAGCATGAAAAACACAAGAAAACAATACTTTATAGCATCATTGCCAATGGTAAATGCATCAAAACCTAAATCTCCACTTCCCATAGAACACATGAGAAGATACAACCCTGTAATCTTAACCTAAGCACTAGGTGAAAACAAGGCAAACTTCGACCTGCAAAGAACCTTACCGCTAATGATTTGTAAAAGGTGGCGGGCTTTTGTTTGTCACCTATAGGTTATCACAACTGACGGGCAGCGCCGCTCAACACCTGTCACCTATTTGTTGTCAGCAGTGACCTAGGTAACTCATGTACCTCGTAATCTATGACCACGCCATTTAGTAGATTGTAGGTAACGAGATCTATTATTTGTCCGGCCGTCACCTGTATGGCAGGTACTTATCTCTTGAATGTTTTCTGCCAGAGTACCAAATCCCCAACATCAAGTTTAAAAGAACAGAGGCTGATTATTATTTCTGGCTTATCAGTCATGGACAAAGGTGTTTCGGCCGTCCCTGCAGTCAAAATCAGTCATAATGAAATGGATTAACTTGAAGGGATGCCCAAGGAAAAACAACAACAAATCAAGGGATACTGAGTCGATGGATCGCGAGATGGGAAGATTGCTTTCTTCTTGTTACCGAAAATAGAGCATGGGTTACCCAAATAAGGACTTGTTCAGATTGAAGGGGATTGAAGCGGATTCGAGGGGACTGGGGAGGGATTAAATTCCATACAAGTCAAAATTCCCCTCAATCCTCTTGGGAAGGGGATTAACCGAACAAGGCTGAAGGAGGTCCCATCCTTCTCTGCGATGCTATAAGAGGTACCATTGTATAGTTTCAATTTCAACAGATAAATCTGCTTCTACTGCTATGTTTAATATGAAAGATCGACTGGTGAGAAATATACATTTTGGATTTAGTTTCTATTGTTGAGAAGTTGGCTAACAATAATGAAAAGGGACAACTGTAACACCCTAGGTGTTTAAAATCCTAAACAAGAAAACCTAAACATGGCATCATGCATAATAACCAAGAATCATTGAAATAATGCATTTAATTATGTGTGTGCATATGCATGTGTATGTATGTGTGTATGTGAGACTTTTTGCTTTTGTGTTTGTAATCTTTCATGATCCACTTTTTATGATAAATGTAGTATAAAAACACACTCATATTTTAGTGCCTTACAAGTTTACTTAAACGGTCTTTTGCAAATTCAAATTTTTAAACTCATAAAAAGACTAGAAATTCAAATCCAAGTTATCATAAATTTAAAATAACTTTTAAATCATGGATCTAATGAACTTTTTCTTGAAAGAAAAGTTGTAGGTTTTTAAATTATCTACAACTTTCATGTTGAGAGTTTTTCAAGTTCCTATGACAACTTTTGAGAAAATTCACGGTCAAATGGCTGTTGACCAGCCCCTTTTCTCTCTTCTCCCTCCTCTCTCCTTCTCTCCCCTCCCCTCCCTCCCCTCCCCTGTCCCGACCATGGCAGGCAACCGCCGTCCAGGTGGCTGCCGATTCCTGCAGCCCGAGCCTCCACCGCTGCCAGCCATTGCTGCCGCTCGGCCCTCGCCGTTGAGCTCCTCCCTCCGGCCCTCCTCCGCCCCAACTAACCCCCGGAACGGCTTGCCCTCATCCCCCTGATCCTCCCCAACCTGGCCTCCCTCGCGCTGCCCACCACCGCCGGCCACCGGCGAGCAAGGCTCCCACGGCCAGCTCTCCTCCGGCCGTCCTAGCCCCGGCCAAGACCACCGGGAGACTCGACTACTCTCGCGGACGGAACGTAAGAGCTGGTCCCTGAGTCCGAGAGTGAGCAGCGTGGAGCTCAAATGAATCTAACTGAAGTTGCTGAAAACCCGAACCAAAGTTCGCAAGAGCCTAAGGCTAGCTTTGCTTATGAAGGCAAGCCCCGAAGTATAAATCCTATTTTCGATCTATGCAATGTTATTACTTCGATATAGTTGTGCATTTAAGTTTATAAGAGTTTATTGAAACCTTAGCTGCATGATCCTAGTATCTATGCTTGAACACTTGTATGTGTAGGATGCTAGATTGCCATGCTAATAGGGTTTCGGTAAAGTCGAGTGATTGCCTATCACTCGCGAGATATAGGAGTTCCTTGTTTACTTATGTTGGAATCATAAGGTCGAAGGGCGGGGCTGGTTACGATATTCATGTTGATGATTGAGGCCTCCTCTGTGTAGCAAAACTTGGCTAAGGTCGAAGTGTGTGGTAGCATGTGGTCAAGTTTTTGAACGTACTAACCACATGCCGAGATATGGTGATCGGTAAGCTTATGTACCTGATTGAACCGGGGCGTGGAACATACCACCCAACTGTATTGACTTTGTTCCCATGCGGCCTCATGGTGGGTGCAGCTGGGCGCTATACTCAAGGGTGGTGGGCCTGTTCTGCGAAACGGGAATAAAGGGAGAAGTTGCACATGTGACTCTGGGAGTAACCACGTGATGTGTGTTTAGGTTTGCCTTGCAAAGTTAAGAAATTTGATTCGAAATGTTCATTTCTCGCGGCTATTAAGACTGCTTGACCCTTTTACCACATAGAGCAAGAAGTGGAACAATGATGATGATCAATACTGATGGATGTTCAAATTAATTCTTTCCACCATGTGTCATGTTGGATAGTTGCATATCTGGAATGGTTAATCAACTAGAACTTGATGCTAAAACTGGAAAGCAAGGACTCACATTTAGATGCTTTTCGGCAAAACAAACCCTTCAAGCCGAAAGCCTTGCATGTTTAGAAGTCTGCTAAGTTATTCCACTAGTTGGGTAAGCCTTGCTGAGTATTAGTATACTCAGCCTTGCTTGTGGCTTTGTTTCCAGGTGAGACGTTTGAGATTATGGTTGCTAGTTTGACTTGGCCGTGTGCTCTTCCTCTTGGTTGGTCGGTGGAATGGGATGCATCCCCGGCCAAGGATGATAACGCTAAATGATATCATGTACGAGCTTCATCATGATGTCTTGTATTGTCGCTAGATTGTCGTTTATTTTCCGCCGCACTTGAACTCTAAAGTACTTTTATGAATTCGAACTCGGTTTGTAATAATAATTCAATGTCAGACTCTGTGACATAAAGTTTGTAGAATATTGTAAACTCTGAGCTCACCTTCGCGTGGGCTTTATGTTTGCTTTATTTCGATCGAAATTCCAGTGGTTGCATCGGGATGTTACCCGACAGACTGTCGAGTTACTCGGTTTTAAGTACAAATTAGACCGGATTGACTTTATGGTGATGGTTAGCACACTTGAGCCAGATTAATTCGGTCGGTTCTGCCACATCTGGTATCAGAGCTGAAAAGCATACACTAGAGAGTATAACGAGCCTTAAAAACTTATTTTCGTAAAATTTGACAACAAAACTGCGTTGGTTCGTTAAGGATGACTCCTAGTTCGTAAAACCCTAGAGGATTATGAGAATATGACTAGGTGGCTATCTAACTTATGTTTAATATAATTGACTTCTAGCATATTTACTTTCAGTACTTTAAATTCTGTAACGATGCATCTACGCTAAAGTAAAAAGGTAAGGATTCTCAGTCAACTGAGAGAGCTTGACCCTCCCGTCGGTGATGCGAGCCGAATGCTGCCCTCAAGTAGTGGCTTACTTGAGATGCTGCCAATATACCAACTATTCGTTGATTATATTGGCAGTAAAGGTTTGGCGCAGGGTATGGCGATTGTTGTTCATACCCCTGTCTCATTAAGTGAGGGTACCCCGTGAATACGCTATCTCAGTAGCGTATGCTAACATTGTCCATACGGCGGGAATTGTACGGATGTTGTTTCTATAGTGAACGGTAATGAATGTGGACACTTTCGTGAGTGCTGGCACGAAATGTTCAATATATATTCTGTCAATCTTCTGCAGGTACACTAACCGCGCATCCGTTAAGTTAAGAATGGTTAGAATTCAGCTAGCTAATATAGGAAAATCCGTAAATTATGCCATGCCAACGGTGCTAACCCTGTAGGTCCAAAACTATTTGGCAATTGTTTTGTTTTGCCAGGACGGATAGGACGTGCATGCATCATGTCATATAGAAACTGAATGAAAATGGGTTATGGAATGATTGAGAACGATGAAGTTACACTTGTGCACGGTTATCAATCACTTAAGGCTTATCTAGAAATGTGTCACTTTTCTACCATATCTAGAAAGGTGAATTTATTGGGTATATAAAATGACCTTATCTGTAGAAGTGCGTATTGAGAAAGTTGCTCCAAAATTTTTCTACTACTTTTTGTTAAAATTTGAAAATTTTTGGACTAGTACTCAGTAGGCAACACTAGAAACTTCTACGCCAGTTTTCTGCCTATTTTGAGCACTTTTGTCATATAACTTTTTCGACCCTTTTAGTAACGTTTTATGCAGAAGTGTTCAACGCAAAACTTGTTGCCAACTTGATCAAGAATCTACTGGTAAAATTTTGTAATTGGTGGCTAAGTAGATTTTTCCTGGTGATCACAATGCTAGCTCTCTGTCCACTGAAATTTTGGGTAGACAACAACTAAAAATCTTAAGGATATGACCATCTTAGAGCTTGTTCCAGCCAATGTGCTAACTAGCAAAGTTGTGCACAATTATCATAGGAATGTTTTGGTGAAGTTTGAGAACTTTTGGATTACTGAATTTGGAGTTGTGAAGTTTTGAAGCTGCTTCCAGAAATATTGAACTTCCATTGTCCAGTTCATATCCTACAGCAAGATTTCTTCAAAATTTTTACCCCTTGAAGATTATTCTTCTGGGTAACAAGTTGAATACCAAAGTTGTAGGGCGTTGCCTGAAATACTCACTGACAAATATTAAGCACCATTGGACTTTTGTAGTCAGAATTATATGCACTATATCTCGGTCTGCTGAAAAATAGCCAGAAGAGAGAGGCAAGGAACAGATTGTTCGACCACTTTAACCATCGATTTAGCTTCTGAGTTGAATACCAAAGTTGTAACTCTCAAAATTTCCTAGTCACTGCTAAAAGATGAGAAATTTTGGATAAATTTACTAGGAGTTTTGAATTTTCTTGTAAAGAGCAGTATTTTGTCCATAGCATAGTATATGATATTTTGAGTTCTAATTTTTTCCGCACTTATGCTATTAAGCATTGGATCACTTAGCTAATGAAAAGCTTGTACATTTTAGATGGTTGGAGCGACACGTGGTACCCCGGATGGTTTTGGGACTTCCAGTGGTAGTGGACAGCCACCACCACCGCCACCACCGCCCAATATGGCCGAAGTGATGGCTACTCAGACTGAACTGCTGCACCAGATTGTCCAAGGACAGCAAGTGTTCCAGCAGCAGCAGCGGGGTGGGCACAATGTCCACCAACCTCAAGTTGCGGGCTATCAAGACTTTCTGGGCACTCAGTCCCCTCTGTTTAACCGAATAGAGGAACCTTTGGATGCGGATGCTTGGATTCACACGATTGAATCGAAGTTTTCTCTACTTCCAGTACCTTGTACCATGCAAAAAAGGCCTATTTTGCTGGGCAAAAACTTCGTGGTACTGCACATCTTTGGTGGGATAATTATTTCACCATACTCCTGGCCGATCATGTTGTCAGTTGGGATGAATTCAAGAATGCCTTCACAGCCCATCACATTCCAGAAGGGCTTATGGAGAGGAAACTGAATGAGTTTTTGGCTCTCACTCAGGATACTCGCACAGTACTTCAGTACTCTCAGGCTTTCAATAATAGCCAAATCAGGGCCAAGATTCTAGTCAAAATAATAAGAACAAGGGCAAGAGACAGATCGTGCAGGTCAGGCAGGGAAGGATCAACTTCACCACACTTACTGAGCTTCCCGAGGGTGCACCAATGATGTCGGATACATTTCCTATCTACCAAAAGTCTGCAGTTATATTATTTGATTCTGGTGCATCGCATAGCTTCATTAGTGCAAAATTCGGTGCAAAAATAGGTTTTGATTTCAATCACCCGAAAGGTTCATATATGATACCAACACCTGGTGGTAAAATTGCTTCCAACAAAATAATACGGTTTGTACCAATCACGCTGGGTAGCAAAACCATCAAAACTGATCTTATCATCTTGGCACTGGAAGGCATAAATATTATTCTGCAAATGAATTGGATGACGCAACATGGAGTTATGTTAGATATTACTTCAAGAGCCGTTGAAATCAACTCCCCAACCCATGGAGCCTCTACTCTTTACTTGCCAATCCAAGAGTGCACAAATTCACGTGCCGTTATCAAGATCAAATCTGAGTTAGAAGAAATTCCTGTGGTAAGCGAGTATGTCGATGTTTTTTTGGATGACTTGCCAGGAATGCCACCAGATAGGGATATTGAGTTTGTCATTGAATTGCAACCAGACGCTGCAGCTAACTCGAAAAGACCCTATCGGATGCAACTCAAAGAGTTGGCCGAATTGAAAATACAACTCCAAGACCTTCTAGATAAAGGTTTCATTCGTCCAAGCGCATCACCTTGGGGTTTTCCAACCTTCTTTGTGAAGAAAAAGGATGAGAGCTTGAGGTTGTGTGTGGAATACCGACCTCTAAATGCAGTGACAATCAAAAATAAATATCAACTGCCCCGCATTGATGTTCTTTTCGATCAACTAGCCGGAGCTAGAGTCTTTTCGAAAATTGACCTTCGCTCTGAATATTATCAGATTAAAATCTATCCAAGTGACATTTCTAAGACTGCTTTCTCCACATGATACGGACTCTACGAGTAACTAGTCATATCTTTCGGGCTGACAAATGCCCCTGCCTACTTCATGTATCTCATGAATTCGGTATTCATGCCCGAACTTGATGTACTTCGATGTACTTGTGCATTTAAGTTTATAATAGTTTATTGAAACCTTAGCTGCATGATCCTACTACCTATGCTTGAACACTAGTATGTGTAGGACGCTAGATTGCCATGCTAATAGGGTTTCGGTAAAAGTCGAGTGACTGCCTGCCACTCGCGAGATATAGGAGTTGCTTGTTTACCTATGTTGGAATCATAAGGTCGACGGGCGGGACTGGTTACGATATTCATGTTGATGATTGAGGCCCCGTCTGTGTAGGAAAATTTGGCTAAGGTCGAAGTGTGTGGTAGCATGTGGTCAAGTTTTTGAACATACTAACCACATGCCGAGAATATGGTGATCGGTAAGCTTAAGTACCTGATTGAACCGGGACGTGGAACATACCATCCCACCGTCTTGACGTCGTTCCCATGCGGTCTCATGGTGGGTGCAGAGCTGGGCTCTGTACTCAAGGGTGGTGGGCCTATTCCGCGAAACGGGACTAAAAGGAAAAAGTTGCATGTGTGACTCTGGGAGTAACTACGTGATGTGTGTTTAGATTTGCCTTGCAAGGTTAAGAAATTCGATTCGAATCGTCCGTTTCTCGTGGCCATTGAGACTGCTTGACCCTTTTACCACATAGAGTAAGGAGTGGAATAATGATGATGATCAATACCTATGGATGCTCAAATTAATTCTTTCCACCATGTGTGATTTTGGATAGTTGCTTATCTAGAATGGTTAGTCAACTAGAACTTGATTCTAAAACTTAAAAGCAAGGACTCACTTTTAGATGCTTTTTGGCAAAACAAACCCTTCAAGTCAAAAGCCTTGCATGTTTAGGAGTCGGCTAAGTATATTCCACTAGTCGTGTAAGCCTTGCTGAGTATTAGTATACTCAACCTTACTTGTAGCTTTATTTTCAGGTGAGACTTTTGAGGACATGGTTGCTAGTTTGACTTGGCTGTGTACTCTTCCTCCTGGTTGGTCGGTGGAATGGGATGCGTCCCCAGCCAAGGATGATAACGCTGAATGATATCATGTACGGGCTTCAGCATGATGTCTTGTATCATCGCTAGATTGTCGTTTATTTTCTGCTGCACTTGAACTCTGAAGTACTTTTATGAATTTGAACTCGGTTTGTAATAATAATTCAGTGACAGACTCTGTGATGTAAAATTTGTGAAATGTTGTAAACTCAGGGCTCGCCTTCGCGTGGGCTTTATGTATGATTTGTTTCGATCGAAATTTCAGTGGTTGCATCGGGGTGTTACCCGACATACTTTTGAGTTACTCGGTCTTAAGTGCGAGTTAGCCCGGATTGCCTTTATGCTGATGGTTAGCGCACTTGAGCCGGGCGGTTCTGCCACAACTACCTGTTGTTGTCTTTAGTGGCTGTTGGCGCTAAGAATTGGCCAGGAATCGGCCGATGACCTTCAGCGTCGGACACACGACCCGGGAGAATCTGCTTAGCTCATGTTCGGGTTATTGCCCTGGTGCGGTTCGCGCGGCATGCCAGTCAATCTGACCTGTTGATTGACAAGGAAATAAACGTATTAAATTCCAGGCGCTCCGATCGGCTGAGATTCCGATCTGTCCCAGAAGCGTATCGGCGAATCGGCCGATTTGCTATGAAGATGACCGGCTATGGATCAGCCGATGATCACGTAATAATTGCAAAGAAAACTACTGGAGCAATTTAAACAATTATTACAGATGCAACACTTGAAATAGATCTAGTCGGCTATATAATGATGAACGAGGGAAGGCGATGATAAAGCCGATAGTTTCAATCTCAAGCTGGATAACTGGTGATAATACTAGAACAACAGGTAAAACCTATACTTCTAGTAAATATTGATAACTGGTGAATAAATCCAAACGAAACCACAGCGATGCGCCCGAAGTTAAAGCTCAGATGTTATTCGATAAGCGGAACCTACCAATTGGCCGGAGATCGAGTCGATGCAGCCCTGCCAATCCGTACGAACTCGTGAAAGAAAAAGAAGTAATGGCGAAGTCGCCGACTTGAAAGTAAAGTGCGATGAAAAAGTAGATTGTTTTGTTGATTGATTCATCTCTTGATACAAAACTCTGACGACTCCTATTTATACCCTAGGACTAGGACTCCTGATCGATTACGACTTGTTACAAACTTGATTTAAATAGAAAACTACTATATCTATAATACTTTCCTAAAGGAAACGGGCTCCCGCAGAATCTTCTGCCGCCATCTCCTAGTCCAATCCGGACTCTTTTCATTGCTCCACGATCGAGTCGGCATCGTTCTTTCGACCAACGTCAGGCCACTTTTGACTGGGATCTTCTGTTAGGATTCCAATAGCTTCATCTCCCTAACTGCTAGCGCAGACTGCATCGTCCATCGGCCGATCCCCAACTGTAGCCTCAATCGTCCGATTCCCAACTGTAGTTCTCAAATCTGCCGCATCGGCCGGTCTCTTCTCTTCCTGACGCCGATTCAACACGTGTCAAAATCTGGCATCAACAGTGGCCAAATTAGTAGAAAAGATGAAGGAGAAAATGATAGACGAGTTGCTGATGTTATTGGTCAGGAAACAAATAATTTGGTCACTGTTAGCCATGCTGAGGCATTAATTTTTGGTGCAGCTATCGACCATGGAGCAAAAGAGAATGATGACAGCCTTACTGAAGAATGATTGCCTAGTTCCATGTGTATATATATACAGCTAGGGTCTGGCTCGGCTAGAAAAGAAAAACAGTAGTAGTATTGCAAATGCAGCTTATGACAAACATGGTTGGGATGGAAGCATATTTACTGGCTTGCATGTAAGCTGCACAAACAAAAGAAAAACAGAGTTAGTTTTGGGGAAAGAAAAGCCGGCTATAGAAGAGGAACAGGCTCATACTATTATCTTTGGTCTAGCTCCACTAACCCCCCAGTGTTGGACGCAGAGTGGCAACAAGAGAAGGGAGAACAAAAGTATGCAGGCGTGAAGCATGTTGAACTGTTGGGGTTACGACATTCTGTTGCAGTTGCAGGAAGAGCTAGCAACAGAGAACCTAGCATCTGCCAGAACATACCGGTAAATTGTGTGACATTCGTAGGGCGCTGTCGGGTCTCCCCATCAACAGTACATTCAAGCCCTATGTATATGCTCTGGCCGCAGCACAACCGAAATTATAGATTTATGGCTTAGAACAGCATTATTGGAAGTAATCTCCAGTTCAGACGAATGGTAATAATATGGCTCAAAGTAGCATATCGATCGTATCATGCAAAAATAAAACTAGCTAGGATATTTGCTAAGTATAAATCGCTATCGCTGATGCAGTGATGCCAAGAAACACTGTTGAATGATTTTCCCACAAGTTCACAATGTCCAATTAAAACACAATGTAATTCCTCACGAAATGTATTTAATTACTGTGAATATGGATAGCATCCATAGCTAGGCACAGATATATAGAGAGAGGCACACATTTGTAGATCTGAAACTCACATTGACATAATGTGTCTCCAAATGGTTTCACAAGGATATCATTGGAGAGAAACTGTAGTTGTCCAGACATGCTGATATATACACAGATGTAGCTAGAACTGAAACTCACAATAACTCCAAATTGGGCATGCTATAACAATTGAGAAACAATAGTAGTCCGCATGTACCAACCAATATTTAGTGGCTAAGAGCATCTCCAACAAAGTCCCTATTTGAGCCCCTACTCAAAAAATAGGGGCCGAAGGTAAAAAATCTCCTCCAGCAGGGGCCCTACTTGAGTCTCTAGAGTAGGGAGGACCCCAAATCCACCCCTCCAGCCCTTGTCAGACCCGGGCATACAGGACTGCGCATATGGCCTACATCTTGCAGGATAAGGGGTGGGACATGGACCACGCCCTACATTGGTTGTAACTACTTGTAGCATAGTAGAACTACTCATACAGTAGTGAAACTAGTCGGATACAGTAGAGAACTACCAGAAAAGTACTCGGGTAGGACTCTAGGACTCGTATCCGACTAGTATTTCCATGTAAACCTGTCCCCCCAGACTATATAAGGGTAGACAGAGACCCCCTCCAAACAGGAGATCACCCGATCACCACGTAAGAAAATACAAACTACACAGGACGTAGGGTATTACGCTCTCGGTGGCCCAAACCTGTCTAAACCTTGTGTTCCTTGCACCTTCGAGTTCCTGATCTCGGCGACACCCTATTTACAAACTAACCACCTCGGGGGTATCAATTCGGTGGGCGTGGCGGTAAAACACCGACAGCTGGCGCGCCAGGTAGGGGTGTTCATCGAGCATCCACTAGAGAACTCGATGGCATCGCTCAGCTTCACCAGCACCATGTTCGACGAGGGCACAACTTTCATCTTTGGCTCCTGGATCTGCGTCGCCAACGGCTTGGGTGGCTTCAACAGCCACCTAGTCGACTCCAGGAAGTCGGAGGCCTCTACATCAACTCGAAGCAGCGACCTCGACAAGTTGCTGCTCCCCGATCTACCCAGGCAGATCGAAAGGACGTCCGTTTTCAACACAACTTCAACTTGTGCTGCACTAGGACTACTCGGATCAGATTCAAACCGATCTGGGGAGGCTTCACGATCCAAGTACCTCTCCGACTTGGAGGAGGACTTGGAACGCTTCTTCAAGATTCAAGACAAGGGAGCCACCGCGCGTCGGGGGCCCCCCGTTCTAGACTTCGACTCTGAAAATGAAGAGTACCCGTTAATTACAAGTGCGAGCCAAGGAGGACTCGAGGACGGGGGAGCTACCGCTCGTCAGGAGGCCCCAGTTCTCGACAACCACGCGTAACCCAATGATTACTCCGAGTCATTTTTGGGTAATCATCCGGGTTTAACCATAACATCTATGCCGCAAGGCCGTTTCGTGCACTGGAAGGGTCCAGAGCCCTCTGAGTCACTCGAATACGACTCCTACCTTGTGGCAGAGTCTACCCTTCGGTGTATCAACCCCAGAAAGCCAAAAGAATTTGACTACTCCGCTCAACTTCACCTCGCATCACGACATCGACGCGCTGCAGTGACAACCTTGACTACTCGACTCGCGCCGCATTCACGACTGCTTCAAAAAATCGGCAGCGCTAATGACAACTTCAGAAACTCATCTCGACTAGAAATTAGTTGGGAACGAGCCGCAAACTACTCGGCGACTAGCTCTGCACGGTCAACAACTAGTCGGAATCAGCTCCGACTAGTTGGCTCCATCGACAAATCGCTCACAAATCAAAATCGGTTCGAGGCAGTTCAACCCAGGACCCTCTCCGCACTGAAAGAGGATTTGGATCGTCTACCACCACTCGAAGAAGGAGAAGCCACCGCGCATCAGGGGCCTATTGTTTTTGACAGTTACTCGGATTCAGCTACTCATGTGACCCGGGGTCTGGTAACGGGATCAGATTGGTCGGGCAGGTTTGGGCATCGGAAGGGCATGAAACCGTCCAGGTCTCTCAAATCAAGTCCACAACGATTCATTGCCACACCCGCGAACTACCTTTCCAAGAAGGCAGACCCCTCCCTCCTTCCAACGCCGAAGACGAGGGCCAAGTGGTGCGGAGTGCCAACGCTTTGCCCCCAATCGAGAAGTACTCATGATTCACGTCGACGAGGACTGTGAAGGCCTATAGCGGGTCCAACTAGACGACTACGACGACTACCTCCTTGATCCACTCGATGAAGACATGGACGTAACAATGGATAGCGAATCTTCAGCCAACATCAAGGCAGAAGACGCAGATGACATCCAGAAGGAACGCCGTAGGCTCATCAATGCAGGCACCGTGGTCGAGACGAACCAGCAGGGGAGCAACAACCTCCACGACTCCTCCACGGGCGATCTTTGCGCCATCATCAACATTGGCAGGGACGCCCGCAATGTCGTCATTGCCAGGCAGCAGGAGTGCGATGAAGTGGTAGCCTACAAACCCACCTGCTATCAACTCCCTCTCGACTAACTGGAGACAACTTGGAAGCGCAAGCCAGAAGCTGGGGAACAATCCACCCATAAAAGGAAGGCTCTCAGTTTGAAGAAATGATTCGAGGAAGCCCTCCACGGGCAATGCCTGTGGCACCCGAAGAGCAAGCATTCTGCGTTTGAATGTCAAACCCTTCGGAGGGCCCTGGGAGCTCCGCCAAGTCTACGGAGAAAGGCGACGGGACTACCCGACTAATGATTTACTCATAAATTAAGTACCCGGTTCTGGGAGATTTTCTGAGTTTCTTTTAGGTGTTTCATTTTTTAAACCATTGTTTTGGGACTGTATCTCGAAACAAGGGGTTCCGTACACCTAAAAGCACCCCTTTTCTACCACTTAATCAGGGTCACCATTTATGTTTATTATTTGGGTCAATCATGCCTCCCTCGCTAAACTCAGGGAACCCTGTCACAGCCAAACCATGCGACTACCAAAAGTGGTTGCCTCGTTTAGCAATGACTAGTGGAATCCGTTAATTAGTCAATTAAAGGACCTACGTGATTATCTATCAAACACTCTCAGTAACAATCAGAATACTATGCCACGACTAGTTTTCTATGTTACTAAAGGGGCCTTGACCCCAAACTCACAATAACGCTCAGATTTCTAGTTCCCGACTGGTCTTCTATGTCACTGAAGGAGGGCCTCGACCCCAAACTTCCAGTGATAATCCGTTTACTAGTGTTGACGCCGGATTTTGACACGTGTTGAATCAGCGTCAGGAAAGGAAGAGACTGGCCGATGCGGCAGATTTAAAGGCTATAGTTGGGAATCGGCCGATTGAGGCTACAGTTAGGGATCGGCCGATTGGTGATGCAGCTTGCACCAACAGATAAGGGATGAAGCCAATGGAATCCCAACAGAGGATCCCAGTCAAAGATGACCTGACGTTAGTCAAAGAATGACGCCGACTCGGTCGTGAAGCAATGGAAAGAGTCCGGATTGGACTAGGAGATGGCGGCAGAAGATTCTGCGGGAGCCCGTTTCCTTTAGGAAAATATTATAGATATAGTAGTTTTTTTATTTAAATCAAGTTTGTAACGGATCGTAATAGATCAGGAATCTTAGTCCTAGGGTATAAATAGGAGCAGTCAGGGTTTTGTAGAAGATATACATCAATCAACAAAAACAATTTACTCTTTCATCGTACTTTACTTTCAAGTCGGCGACTTCGCCAATACTTCTTTTTCTTTCACGAGTTCGTACGGATTGGTAGGGCTGCATCGACACGATCTCCGGCCAATTGGTAAGTTCCGTTTATCGAATAACATCTAATCCTTAACTTCGGGCGCATCGCCGTTGTTTCGTTTAGATTTATTCACCAGTTATCGATATTTACTAGAATTATAGGTTTTACCTATTGTTCTAGTTTTATCACCAGTTATCCAGCTTGAGATCGAACTGTCGGCTTCATCATTATCTATCCTTGTTTACCATCGCATAGCCGATTAGATCTATTTCGAGTGTTGCATCTGTAGTGACTGTTTAAGTTACTCTAGTAGTTTCTTGGCAATCGTTACGTGATTATCGGCTGGTCCATAGCCGGTCATCCTCATAGCAAATCGGCCGATTTGCTGATACGCTTTTCGGGACAGATCGGAACTTTAACCGATCGGAACCCTGGAATTTAATATGTTTATTTCCTTGCCAATCAACAGGTCAGATTGACTGGCACGCCGCGCGAACCGCACCAGGGCAATCACCCGAACAGGAGTTAAGCAGATTCTCCCGGGTCGTGTGTCCGACGCTGAAGGTCATCGGCCGATTCCCGGCCGATTTTTAGCGCCAACACACTTTTGGCACGCCCGGTGGGACCACCTCAACATCCAACATGTCAAAGACCACCGAAATCTCTGAGAACAACATCATTGAGGTTACGGAAGCAGATCTCAAGGACGACCAGAAAGAAGAATGGGCAAGACACCTAGAAGACTACAAAAGGGTGTATCTGCAATCTTTCAGTCGTACCAGAAGCGGGGAGACAATCAAGAAAGCTCCTCTTCCAGTTCCCCACCACATCACCATCGCTGAGGATTCGGGCAAGATGTCCGATATGATTCAACAGTCCGTTTATCAGGCTTTCATCGACCAATCCTCAGTAATGACCAACATGGTGTATAATGTCGTCATCAGTTCTCTGGTCAGCGGAGTAGCTCAGGGATATCAGGGGCTAACATACGCCCCACCTATTGTAGCTCCAGCCAGAAGCTTACTGGGCACATCTCACTCGGCTCCTCAGCCGATGTCGACGCAACACGAAGGATACAACACTTCGTTGCCTTCAATGCCTCCAGGATATAACGGTGCATCATGTTTTCGATCGCAAGCGCTGCTTCAGCCTGTCCAGATTGCTTCCGTGCAATCGCTGCCCTCAAACTCAGTACCTTGGGGGGCACCAACAACGGCGGCTTTTCCTGATCAATCAACCAGACATGGGAGCCCTCCGATCCAGGCATCGTTCCATCCGGCCGTCCGGCCGACGGTCCCTCAATATCAACCGGCCACGTCAGAAATCGGCAGGGGGCAGATGCTGCGAAAACATTCAGAAGCGCGGCGCCAATGATGCCGTACGATGGGGTGGCAGATTCGCTACGCCACCAGCTGTCAACGGCTCAGGCGGCCACGATGCAGCAGAATCCGCCACACGCTTTGATCCATCACCCGGCCGTCCCACCGTCGATTCACCAACATGTGCCGACGCCCCGACCAGTTGTTCATCGGCAGTAGGTGGATTGGACAGCAAGGATAGCGGAGGTAATTCAAGACCAATTCGGGTTGAAGCCGAAAGTACAAACCTATACGTACAAAACGCCATACCCTCCCGCCTACGATCTACTGCCGTTTCCCCATCGGTACAAAGTTCCTGACTTCACCAAATTTTTGGGGCTGGATGACACCTCAACTGTGGAGCACATAAATAGATTCATCATCCAATGCGGGGAGGCCGTCACACAAGATGCTCTGCGGATGCGTTTGTTCTCGTCATCTCTATCTGGGTCAGCCTTCCAGTGGTTCACTACCCTACCACCCAACTCCATCATTACTTGGGCCGATCTAGAAAAGCAATTCCATAAATACTTCTATGCGGGGGTCCACGAGATGAAGCTTTCAGATCTGACCATCCTCAGGCAAAGGAGCGATGAACCAGTGACTAGCTACATACAGAGGTTCAGAGAGGTCAGAAACAAATGCTATACCCTGGCCCTGACCGACGCTCAGTTGGCCGACATCGCCTTCCAAGGCCTCCTGCCACATATCAAGGAGAGGTATGCCTCACAAGAGTTTGAAAGCTTAAGTCAGATCGTTCACCGATTGGCCGGTCAAGAAGTACGTCCGTTTGATCAATGGAGGAATTTCCAGAAAAAGGTGGCATATTTGGAAGGGTTTGAATCTGAGGAAGAAGAAGAAATCGGCCTAGCAGAATGGGTCAAAGGGAAGAAGCCGATATCGTGCCCTTTTGGCAAGAAAGAACCAGAGGCGTTCGGCTTTGACACGTCAAAGGCCAATAAAATCTTCGACTTACTTCTCCAAGAGGAGCAGATCAAGCTCTCACCTTACCACACCATTCCCACGGCCGATCAGCTCAAAAAGATGAAGTATTGCAAATGACACAATGCTACATCTCATGACACAAATGAGTGCAAGATCTTCCGTCAGCAGATATAGTCGGCCATTGAGCAAGGCAGACTCAAATTCGAAGTCCCGGCGAAGCCAGCAAGGTCGATGAAGATTGATCAGCATCCTTTCTCTGCTAACATGGTTGACACGGGAAAAAACTCACTTCAAACCAAGGTGGTGATGTCGGAATCGGCTAGAAGAAGCGGCGCCGTGGACCCCAGAAAGCAGGTTACGGTGGGCGATGTCAAAGGGAAAAGACGGGTTGAAGACGAGGGCGAAGGATCAGAACGATCGCGTAGACCCGTCACTTCCCAATTCTTAATCAGCAAATATCAGCGGCAGCAGGAAAGATCGAGACACCACGATGAGATGATACGCCGACACGAAGATCATTGGCGATGTCCGTTCTTCATCCATTACTGGGAAAATGACCTCAGATTGCCATCAGCTGTTAATTGCCCTGAGTGCAGCGGATCAAATCGCAACGATCGCCCGCTCAAAAGATCGCGCTCTAGAGACAGAGGATCAGAGCCGATCAGCAGAAACTAGCGCGAACAAGAGGGTCGGCGCCTTTCAGTGCATGATCGGCTGGGGGGCAGAGTTGACCAGTATGACCGGTCGAAGGGCAGGATCAACCAGCAGAAGCGACTGTGGGGCAGAACCAGCGTACACGATCGGCTAGAAGAAATGGCTGATGCTAGGGTGTCAGATGAGAACGCCCTAGGAAGGGAACCAGACTGGGAGCACGCCACCGGCCAAACCAGTGAACCCCAGGTGGTGCCCTGATGGACTGTCCAAATCTCAAAAATGAAGGATCCAACGTCTGCGCCAATGTGAACAACAAGAGGAAGAGCAGAGGCAGGTGCTGGATAAGAAAAAGACAGGTCTCGGGTCTGGCGCCCCAAGAGAAACAACAACAAGGAGGGCGACAATCAAGAATCGGCAGCTGATGTCAACACGGTGTTCATATTGCCGATGGAGTTCATGGCGCCCGCTGATCGAGATAAAGCGACAAGGATGGAGGAGTAGATGGCGCAGTTGGTTTTGGAGCCGATGACAGCCACTTTTGAGAAACCGGAAGACGAAAAATGGCAACATCTCAAGGCTCTATTTCTCAAAGGACACGTTAACGGACGACCTGTTACCAGGCTACTAGTGGACGGAAGCGCTGCAGTCAATATCATGCCATATGCCGTGTTCCGGAAGTTAGGCAAAAGCGATGAAGACTTGACCAAGACGGACATGATGCTCAAAGACTTCGAAGGCAACGTGTCTCCCGCCCGCGGAGCGCTCTGCGTCAACCTCACCATCGGTAGTAAGACCCTTCCCACTACCTTCTTTATTATTAATGGAAAGGGGTCCTACAACATGTTGCTCGGTCGCGATTGGATACACGCGAATTGTTGCATCCCGTCTACAATGCACCAATGCCTCGTACAGTGGGTCGGCGACAGTGCAGAGATAGTCACCGCCGATTCCACCTACAGTGTTGTGGCGGCCGATACGCAACAGTGGAGCTGCGAACACGTCAAGTGTATATCTGGTAGAACTTGGGACACTGATTTCCTGAAAGTGTCCGATTTTGGTCTACAGCCGATCCAAGCAGTCGGCTCTGAAGATTCAGATTAGATGGATCAGTTCATCCTGGAAGACGGGAAGCTTGGGCATGGATTTACGTCGGCCGATTCATTGGAGATGGTGGATTTAGGAGATGGTAGCAAGCCAAGGCCGACGTATATTAGTGTTGGCCTGGATCCCGATTACAAATGTAGATTGATAAGTTTATTAAAAGAATTCAAAGATTGCTTTGCTTGGGAATACCATGAGATGCCTAGCCTAGACCGGTCCATTGTCGAACACCGGTTGCCTATAAAACCAGGATATCGGCCATATCAGCAGCCTGCACGATGGTGCAACCCTAAAATTCTACCTGATATAAAGGCCGAGATCACAAGATTGATTGAAGCAAGATTTATTCGGCAGTGCCGTTACGCCGAATGGATTTCTAATATTGTACCCGTATATAAGAAAAACGGAAAGTTGCGCGTATGCATCGACTTCAGGAACCTAGATCAGGCTACACCAATGGACGGGTATCCGATAAGCTGTTCAAACTATACTTATCGGCCGACGAACAGGCTATCGGATCGGCGCTGGTACAGGAGTTCGAAGGAAAAGAATGGGTGGTATATTATGTCAGCAGAAGACTCCTAGACGCCGAAATGAGATATTCCCCGGTGGAACGGCTGTGCCTGTGTCTATATTTCTGGTGTACCAAGCACAGGCACTATTTGTTATCGGCAGAGTGCGTAGTCGTATGCAAGGATGATGTGGTAAAATATATGCTATCACTGCCAATTTTGAAAGGATGGATTGGAAAGTGGATCCTGGCTTCGTCAGAGTTTGACCTAAGGTATGAATCGGCCAAGGCTGTCAAGGGTCAAGTCATGGCCGATTTCGTGGCTCAGCATTGTGGACCGGAAATTGCTGTCGTTGAACCGGTTCCGTGGACTCTATACTTCGATGGTTCCTCGTGTGGAGCCGGATCGGGAATCGGCATCGTTCTTGTATCGCCTCGGGGGGCAAGCTATGATTTCTCTCTGCCAATAGAGGCATCCGCAACCAACAACCAGGCGGAATACCGAGCCATCCTAAAAGGTATCCAATTGTTAAGGGAAGTCAAAGCTGATGCAGTTGAAATTTTTGGAGACTCCATGCTCATTGTAGATCAATTGACGGGGAGATCTGAATGCAAAGATGATATCTTAAGGATTTACTATGAAGATTGCCTCCAGCTGTTAAAGGAATTCAAGTCTGCGGTGATTGAGCACATTCCCAGAAATTACAATGAAGAGGCCAATAGACTTGCCCAACATGCGTCCGGGTATCGGCCGATTCAAGGGGCCATGATTCTGGAACTTGCGGCCGACGATTGGCGAAAGGAGATTGCCGATTACTTGAAAGATCCATCCCAGAATGTGGATCGGCGAGTGCGTTTTCAGGCCACAAAATATGTGTTACTCGAAGATGATTTGTTTTACCGGACGATTGATGGGGTTCTTCTCAAATGCCTGGGAACGAAAGAAGCAAAGGTCCTGATGGGGGAAATCCATGAAGGCGTATGCGGAGCCCATCAATCGGCTCACAAGATGAAGTGGATGATCAGAAACAATGGGTCTTATTGGCCGACAATTCTCGAAGATTGTTTTAAATATTATAAAGGTTGTCAAGACTGTCAGAAGTTTGGCAATGTGCAGTGCGCGCCAGCTTCGGCTATGAATCCGGTAATCAAGCCATGGCCGTTTAGAGGTTGGAGAATAGATCTCATCGGGTAGATTCACCCTCCATCAAGCAAAGGGCACAAGTTTATATTAGTAGCCACTGATTATTTTACCAAATGGGTGGAGGCAGTTCCGTTGAAGACCGTGACATCGGCCGATATGATTGATTTCGTTAAGAACCACATTGTTTATCGGTTCGGTATCCCTCAAACTATCACAACTGATCAAGGAACGATGTTCACCTCAGGGGAGTTCGAAGAATTCACCGCCGATATGGGGATTAAATTGTTGAATTCTTCTCTGTACTATGCTCAAGCCAACGGCACGGCCGAATCATCCAATAAGGGGATAATCAAGTTGATCAAGAGGAAGATAGAGGAACAACCCAAGAAGTGGCACTTGTCTTTAGCTGAATCTCTATGGGCTTATAGGATGGCTTGCCACGGGGCCACTAAGATATCTCCTTATCAGTTGGTATATGGTCACGAGGCAGTCTTGCCTTGGGAATTAAGGACAGGGTCAAGGCGCACATCGCTTAAAGATCAGTTGACGGCCGATGACTATTCCTTCCTCATGAAGGGAGAACTCGATGATTCGGCGGGTCAGCAATTGAGGGCCCTGATTAGCATCGAAGAAAATAAGAAAAGGGTGGCCAGGTGGTATGACAAGGTCAAAGTTAAACAATTCTCCCAAGGAGATTTGGTATGGAAGTTGGTGCTGCCGATAGGGTCTGAGGATCCCAAATTCGGTAAATGGTCGCCCACTTGGGAGGGGCCGTATAAAATCGGCCGATGTGCTCCGGGAAATGCATATATACTAGAAACTATCGAAGGGGAAGAATTCACAAGAGCCTTAAACGGGAGATATCTGAAGAGGTACTATCCAAGTATATGGGTGGGTGCATAACTTGCGATAGGGTGCATCAAGACAACATGGCCAACTCCCATTGGCTCCTGTCTATATAGCCGATGTAAAAATGACATCGCATTAAGGATGAAACATTTTGATTTAGTCTGACCGATTCATTATTCGGTGAAAACAGCAGAGTACATGGCCGACATGGTACAAGTCGCCCTTAGAATAAAAGTACCAATATATCTATTGATCACACTTTTTCTTAATCTCTCTCTCAATCCGGCCTAATTTTATCAAAAGACGGATGCTCTTTTCCTCCAGATCCTCCATGGTGGCTTCAGCCTTGACTTGACGAGGGAGTGGATGGCTCCTGTCGAGAGGTGGTTGGGATGTCCCCGCCGCAGCATCTTCAAGGGCAACTGAGCGAGGGAGTGGATGACTCCTTTCAGTTGGTGGTCGCCTGGAGCAGTTAGCGTCTATATGGTCCCAGACTTTCTGGACGTCAGCAGGAATATGACCTTTGAGTTCTTCAAAATGCTTTTATCAGATCTATGTCCGCCTGCGATAATGGTTCGTCTGAATGCATAACTTCAATCGCTCGTTCCAGACTAGGACTAAGGCATTTCGGCTAAAGAAAGAGCAAACAACTACCCAGTGTTAGAGCGATTGAAATGTGAAGGGAGGAAATAGAGGAGGGTTCGTACCTGGTTGACAGAGAAGGAAGAAGACGAAGAAGACATCTTGATGTCTAGCCTGGGAGGACAGAGATCAAATTGTTGGAGGGGAAGAAGATGGGTAATACGGACGCCGTTGGAAATGATATGGGATCTCATACTTATAGAAGGAAGAGGGTGAAGAGATGGTAGGATGCGTCCCATCAGAGTAAAAGTGTTAATAAATGAAAAGCTGCCAAAGAGGACGGTCCAAGTTTGAATCTGCTCGTCAACAGTGAGAGGGCATTAAATGTTTACAAGATTTTTTAAAGTTCACACAAGGAGGGCATCAATAGCCGCAATCACTCGTTGCCTAATTTGATCGGCCGAGTCTACAATTCTTTGGTCGTCATCAGCCGGTCCGGGGACTTCTGGCATACGACGATGGATTTTTATTGCTTCACGGGCCAGGTTATGTCTTTCCTGCTTCAGTTCGGCGATGACAGGTGGGAGGTCTTGGAGTCTTTTTTCTTCAGCAGCTATGGCCTTGGTCCCCTGCTCCATCTCGTTGGCTAGCTCTGCCCTTCGCCGTTTAAGGCGATCTATGGCACCGACGATATCTGGACGAGAATTCTCAAGGAAGTTGATTCGCTAATGCACCTCTTGGGCTCGATGTTTGTAGGAGTCTTCTTCCTCGCAGGCTTTCGCTAGTTTGGCGCGATCGGCCATATGGCGCAAGGACCTGAACACTGAAGTCTGCATTGACTCTATATATGCAGCAGGATCCAGAGCCTCTATTGCTTCCTCTGGAATTCGGCCTCTGATTTCATTAAGAAGTTGCCGAATCGACGAGGCATCTCCCACTAATCGGCCGATATCGTCTTGGAGGAGGGTCCGTATACTCTCGAGCTTGGCACGGACGTCATCAGGGATTGAGCTCGGTGTGACTTGGTGTGAAGCGACCTCTTCATCGTCAGAAAGGGGAACCGCGAAAGAAAAAAGACTGTTATTGGGAGTGTCCTGCTCCTGCGAAAGAATAAAAGAAGTAAAAATATGGATTAGCAGACAGTAAGGGGGAATCGGCCAATTTGGGTGATAAGTTCCCTACCTCTTTGAAATGGATTTCTCTTGCTTGCGCCGGCGGAAGTGCCACCCTCGTCTCGGGAACCAGCGCGATCGGCTCGTCAGAAGAAGAAGACTCGACGACTATCAGTATACTGCAAATAATTAAGTCTGACGATATATGATGCCTGCCATACCTCTATGAGTCTTCCGGCCGATGTTTGTTGGGGAGGTACAATCGATGCACCCAGCTTGGCCTGCATCAAAAATCTGTTAGCTTTTTGTTGAGTATCAAGAAATTGAGTTAAAAAACTCTCTACCTCGGTGAGGGAAATCGCTGGCATTTCGGTTTCCGCTTGGGATGTAGCCGATTGCTGCGGAGACTGCGCTGGGGCGATTTGCGCAGCCTGGCAGAAAGAAGAGGTTAATATCGATAGAATACTTAGAAGTATGTGAAGTGTGCGGAATTACCTGAACAGCTTCTACCAGCAATGATGCAGCAGCCGCTCCAACTTCTGTAACAGTCTGGAGATCGACCTCCTCAGCAATCGGCAAAGTTGGTGCAGTTGAAGGTTCAGCCGATGCCGCCGCCGATTGATTAGCCGGTTCTATACGGGCATGCACTCGGCGGCTCGTCTTCTTTAAAGTGGGCCTCTTCGGTGTTTGCTTCCATCGGCCGCTGGTGATGTCTTTGATGGTCGGGGCGTGATGGCCGATGAGTGGGAATGGTGTGTATGGGCGGTTGCTCTCTATCGGCCTACCACTTCGGCTCCGCGTCGGGGGAAGTTGATTTTCGGACTGAAAAGGGAAATAAGAGTTAGCGGCAAATTTGTAGCATGAAAACGGATAATGTTGAAATCGGTTGGGAGAAGGGCAATACCGCTGCGTTTGAGTCGATGTTGTTGGGATCCAGATTATTACAATATGTTGAAGGAGATGAACAGAAGAGATGCTGCTTCCATTCTGCCCACCATAATTTGAATTGTTGGACGGTAAAGGGAGCCACTATCCAGTTGTTTAGATCAATGGTACCGGAGTCTGGCACTAGATTGCACAACCGACTGTAGTCGAGGCTCTTGGTGAGTTCATCTCGGAATTTCGCACGGCCTGCAAAATAAACTTGAATCGGCAGCTGACCAAGGCTGAATTGCCGTGCTGCAACTGATGGGTTGTAAAATTCAAAAGTTGGAAAATCTTTCCCAAAGAAGAAATTTGCCGGTAAAATCCCTGGCTTGATCAAAATGTTCATGAGATCATCATCAAAGGAGTTGGACGATGAATCATAGCAGACGGGAAGCTCAAAAAGCGGCTCTGTCATCTGGTATGGGTACCAACTGGTGGTTTCTTCACTGAAGCCGTTGTAAAAACATCTGAAATACTCGGCTGTTCGGGTAGCAGTGAACTGGCAACCAGGAAAAACTGATGCCGCTTCGCCGAAAGAAATGCACTGTCGTCGTATGGTGAGGTTCTCCTCTGACTCAATGTTGGGGAATGTTTTGGTCTCTCTCTGCTACTGGGAAACCTTACTCATTTACAAGTTAAGCCAGAGGGTGATGAACCACCAAGGGTCACCAGGGTTACCAATCGGCTCTCCTTTTGATAATTTGACGCCGATTTGGTGCATCATGTGGTAGGCCGATCCTAACAGATGCTTCCCAAGGGGGATGGTGGACCCTATTGACAAGGCTTCTGTTAGAGCTTGTGTATTGGAGGAAGGACCGACCGCTCTGCCATAGAAGAAGTGCTCCTCTAGCCACATCATCAAGAACGTTGTATGTACCCTTTCCACCCGGCGATTCCTTTCGTCTCTAGCCGATGGGTTGGTTTGGTCAGATAATCAAAGGGTGTATCAGGGGAGGAAATGTCAAGGCCGGTCAGCATCAGGACATCGGCCAGAGTTGGAGTCATGGGTCTGAGCCCAAAGAGAAACGCGTTGAGCGCGTCGAACCAAAAATAGGAGGCCGCCATTACCAGGGGCTCATTTTTCTCCATCTGGGACAAAGAGAGATTGATGCACTGGCCGATTTTTAATTCATCCCACTAAACTCTCTTAGAATTGGCTAATCTTTGGTACCACTCTTTCTAGCCGGGGGTTTCATTCGGCCAAGATCTAAAAGTGTCTGACCATTGACCCAGATCCATAGGTGATTGCTTGAAAGGGATTCTATGGGTTTCTAAGTTGATTAAATCAGTCGGGTCTGGATTCCCCATAGGGCCTAAGCAGATGAGACCAGGAGCGTCGGAAAGGGGAATAGTAATTTGTTGTCTAAATGCCTAAAAAAGGTGAAAAAGGGAAGAACTGAGAATAGATCTAAAAGGTGCCTAAGCGGTAAAAAGTAAAAAAGGAGAGTTTCGGATGTTTACCTCCGGGATGAAGCTCATCGTCGCTGATGGAGTCGCCGATGGAGTCGCTGATGGAACCACCGTCGCCGACGGAGTCGCTGGCGGAGCCTCCATGGTTGGTGGAGTTCCTGATGGCGCCGCCATTGGAGGGATGAAGCAGATCGTAGACGAGAGAAAGATCGCCGGAGAATGCGGTTGGAAACCGAGAGGGCGTTGGGAGAAGATGGAAAGTGATTCGCTGGGGAGGAGATTACTAAGCTCGTGGAGAAGAAGCGGCGGAGAACGCCGGTACTTAAAAGACAGTCCGAGAGAGAAAGGGTAAAGGCGGGATTTTTGCCGCGCCGTCTACACGAATTCCAGGGGAACAGTTGTCTCAAGCGCCCGGTTCGAGAAGATTGCAATCTTCATGTAGAATACCGCGAAACGGAGGGAGATTTTTGCTGCGTTTGTTTTGGAGGAGAGATTAAAAAAGAATTTCGAAGTAAAAGTCATGTTTTACTCCGAAACTGGGGGGCATGTGTTGACGCCGGATTTTGACACGTGTTGAATCGGCGTCAGGAAAGGAAGAGACTGGCCGATGCGGCAGATTTAAAGGCTACAGTTGGGAATCGGCCGATTGAGGCTGCAGTTAGGGATCGACCGATTGGCGATGCAGCTTGCGCCAACAGATAAGGGATGAAGCCAATGGAATCCCAACAGAGGATCCCAGTCAAAGATGATCTGACGTTAGTCAAAGAATGACGCCGACTCGGTCATGAAGCAATGGAAAGAGTCCGGATTGGACTAGGAGATGGCGGCAGAAGATTCTGCGGGAGCCCGTTTCCTTTAGGAAAATATTATAGATATAGTATTTTTTTATTTAAATCAAGTTTGTAACGGATCGTAATAGATCAGGAATCTTAGTCCTACGGTATAAATAGGAGCAGTCAAGGTTTTGTAGAAGATATACATCAATCAACAAAAATAATTTACTCTTTCATCGTACTTTACTTTCAAGTCGGCGACTTCGCCAATACTTCTTTCTCTTTCACGAGTTTGTATGGATTGGCAGGGCTGCATCGACACGATCTCCGGCCAATTGGTAGGTTCCGTTTATCGAATAACATCTAAGCCTTAACTTCGGGCGCAACGCCGTTTTTTCGTTTAGATTTATTCACCAGTTATCGATATTTACTAGAATTATAGGTTTTACCTATTGTTCTAGTTTTATCACCAGTTATCCAGCTTGAGATCGAACTGTCGGCTTCATCATTATCTATCCTTGTTTACCATCGCATAGCCGATTAGATCTATTTCGAGTGTTGCATCTGTAGCGACTGTTTAAGTTACTCCAGTAGTTTCTTGGCAATCGTTACGTGATTATTGGCTGATCCATAGCCGGTCATCCTCATAGCAAATCGGCCGATTCGCTGATACGCTTTTCGGGACAGATCGGAACTTTAACCGATCGGAACCCCGGAATTTAATACGTTTATTTCCTTGCCAATCAACAGGTCAGATTGACTGGCACGCCGCGCGAACCGCACCAGGGCAATCACCCGAACAGGAGTTAAGCAGATTCTCCCGGGTCGTGTGTCCGACGCTGAAGGTCATCGGCCGATTCCCGGCCGATTTTTAGCTCCAACAACTAGTTTTCGACTAGTACTACGTGTAGTTTACTTAAGGGGCCTTGCTCCCAAACTTCAAGTAACACTCCGTATACTACTTTTCGATTAGTATTACGCTTAGTTTACTGAAGGGGCCTTCCTCCCGTACGACCTCGACAATGGTCTCGACGGAATTCAATTTTTCTCGACCTGAAGCAGCCTATAGGACCCATAACACCCGCATGGATGTCAACCGTGCAATCGACGACTTGATCGACAACCCGGAACCCCTCGAACCGAATCTCCCTCGGCCCGCGGTCCTGTACCACAAGTCGGAGGAGGATTTGGATCGTCTACTACAAGTCGGAGGAGGATTTGGATCATCTACTACAAGTTGGTGGAGGACTAGCCAGCATCCATCGAAGGGCTCCTGTCTGCCCCGACTACTCGAACTTCGTCAACGATGCACTACCTTTATCAAACGGCCACCAGGGCCTGATGGCGCCTCCATCTTGGTCGGGCGGGCCTGGGTATCGGAAGGTCACAAGTCCTCCAACCTACCCGGCTCAACCCACCTTTCTGCGCCTCCAACTTGGTCGGGCGGGCCTGGGCATTGGAAGGGCACGAGTCCTCCAAGCTACCCGGCTCAGCCCACCTTTTTGCGTTTCCAACTTGGTCGGGCAGGCCTGGGCATTCAAAGGGCACGAGTCCTCCAAGATGCCCAATCCTAGCCCACTTTTCTGCGCCACCAACCCCGACAACCTATCAGGCCTAGAACCATTCCAAGAAGGCAGGACCCTCGATTCCTCGATGACTACTTCGCCCTCTCGAGGGCACGCGGCAACCCGCCGATGACTACTTCGACTACACAACTAGTCGGGAGCGGGACTCATTTCCACCAGTGACTAGTTGGAATCGATTCTGACTAGTTGGGTTTCATCAACAAACCGGCGTGGCTTCATCAACAAGCGACACGGCTTCATCGGCAATTTCCCACAAATCCACATCGACAACTATACATGCTCGTCTTTTTTCTACGCTCTGGGGCTGGGCGCAACAAGGCGGCTGCCCACGAGAAGACTGAGACCCGATTCAAGGAGGTTTTATGGAGATCTTTAGGGAACTTATTTAACCATTGTCTCGAGTTTTATCTCGACACAAGGGATTTCTTCCCAAATAATTCATTCAACCACTCGGTCAGGGGATCAAGGAGTTTACCCAAAACAGGGCTTGTTCGTTCATCCATACTTCAGCGCCGTAGGACTTGTTTTGGCCCGCCCAAGGAGTTCCCTTGGGCCAACCGAGACATTCTCGCATGGCAACATACGACTTGTTTTGGCCCGCCCAAGGAGTTCCTTCGGGCTAGCCGAGTCATTTTTTCTCAATGACTACTTTCATAACAACGCATGTGCAGCATTGCGTTGTTACTTCCTTTGGGCTAACTAAGACATCTTCGCATGGCAACATACGACTTGTCTTGGCCTGCCCAAGCAATTGATCAAGATCAAGTGCAGGACCTCGTTGTCACCTCCTTTGGGCCAACCGAGATATCTTTGCATGGCAACATATGACTTGTCTTGGCCCGCCCAAG
This sequence comes from Panicum miliaceum, assembly GCA_032594955.1. Classification (NCBI taxonomy): domain Eukaryota; kingdom Viridiplantae; phylum Streptophyta; class Magnoliopsida; order Poales; family Poaceae; genus Panicum; species Panicum miliaceum. Next base: position 28,233,800 of record CM064072.1, on the reverse strand, counting down.
GAACTGATTACCCAACGTGAAGGATCTTGTCGTCAATCCCTTCGGGCCAATCGTGATGTTTTCGTAAGTCAACATGTGAATTCTCATGGTCCGCCCAAGGAATCGACTAAAACTACTAGCAATATTTATTTCTCCCTCGCTAATTGACTTCTAGTCACCTTCACATACTTCCACCAGTGTTACGTGCAAGTTTACTGAAGGGGCCCCGCTCCCATACTTCCAGTAACAGATTACTAGTTTCCGACTAGTATGCTATGTTATGAAGGGGCATCGCTCCCGTACTCCCAGTACAACTTTGTTTACTGGTTTACGACTGGTATCCGTGCAAGTTTATTGAAGGGATCTCGCTCCCATAGTTCCAGTAATACTCTGATTACTAGTTTCCGACTAGTATTCTATGTTACTGAAGGGGCCTCCCTCCCATACTTCCAGTAACGCTCCGATTACTAGTTTACGACTAGTATTCTATGTTAGTCAAGAGGCCTAGCTCCCATACTTCCAGTACAACTCCGTTATACTGGTTTACGACCAGTATTATGTGCAAGTTTACTGAAGGGGCCTCGCTCCCATACTTCCAGTAAAATATTACTAGTTTCCGACTAGTATGCTATGTTACTGAAGGGGCTTCGCTCCCAATTTCCAGTATAACTCTGTTTACTGGTTCACGATTGGTATCCGTGCAAGTTTACTGAAGGGGCCTCGCTCCCATACTTCCAGTAACGCTCCGATTACAAGTTTCCGACTAGTATGCTATGTTATTGAAGGGGCTTCGCTCCCATATTTCCAGTATAACTCCGTTTACTGGTTCACGAGTGGTATCCGTGCAAGTTTACGTAAGGGGCCTCGTTCCCATACTTTCAGTATTATTTCGTTTACTGGTTTTTGACTAGTTATACATGGAGTTTACTGCAAGGGCATTGCTCCAAACACGGTTTCATGTCTATCACTTACAACATACTTTTATGTTTACCTTGCAGGGAAGATGATCTGGACCGTGCTGCTGGGCGAGTCAGATTCAACTCCGATTAGTTGGCTTCATCAACAATCGCCAACGACTACTCCAATTTCGCGAGAATGCTCGACTACACGTCGCTGACTACAATCACTACTCGTCGGATTTGACTCCGACTAGTTGGGTTCATCAACAACCGTCGGCGACTACTGGACTTCGTGAAGAATGCACGGCAACATGCTGGCGACTACTTCGACTACTCGTTTTGCCTACAAGCTAGTCAGAATCGACTGTGCTTGGCGACACGCTGGTGGCTACATCGACTACTCGTCTCGTCTACAAGACTAGTCGGAATCGTCTCCGACTAGTTGGCTTCATCGACAGTTCAAGATCCAGAGGCAATTAGCCAATACCTAGGCTCGGTGGCTGGCGCCACCGACTACTAGGCATATACTATGCGACTCATCTAGCTCCCAGGCTCGGGGGCTGGATACAACACGACCCTCAGCAATGAAGGTTTGATTTGAGTGGTAATTTAGGGCGTTGTTTGGTGAAGTTATTTGTTTAATCATTTTTTCAGGGAAGTTACCCCAAAAAAGAGGTTTTCGAATTTACTAAACCAATTTGCCCATCTTAACCATCAAATCTCTACTGTCATATATTGCATGCCACGATTCTTTAAATCCTTTATTCCAAAACTTGGGGATTTGGATTCAAGGCTCGAGGGCTGCGGGACACGTGTCATCAGCGATTTATTTTTCAAATCTGTTGGAAGATAAGGATAGAAGACTCAAGATTAATTTGACCCTCAGCCTGATTCTACGAGTCAACCTAAGGCTCGGGGGCTACTCCATATGGAGTGCGAGTTTAATCGCACCCCATATAAAAGAAGACTTGACAACTACTCGGGGCATGAGCACCTCATAGCCTCGATGCAACCAATTAAGTACTCGGAAGAAACCTTCAAGATGGAGTTCGGGAGGACTCGAAGACGCCTTCAGAAGTACTTAGAAGCCTGCGGTACTTGACTACGAAGAGCTCGGGGGCTTGTCAGACCCGGGCATACGAGACTGCGCATATAGCCTACATCTTATAGGATAAGGGGTGGGACATGGCCCACGCCCTACACTGGTTGTAACTACTCGTAGCATAGTAGAACTACTCATAGAGTAGTAAAACTAGTCGGATATAGTAGTGAACTACCAGAAAAGTATACGGGTAGGACTCTAGGGCTCGTATCCGACTAGGATTTCCAAGTAAACCTGTCCCACCCAGACTATATAAGGTCGGACAGGGACTCCCTCCAAACAGGAGATCACCCGATCACCACCTAAGGAAATACAACCACACAGGACGTAGGGTATTACGCTCTCGGTGGCCCGAACCTGTCTAAACCTTGTGTTCCTTGCACCTTTGAGTTCCTGATTTTGGCGACATCCTACCTACAAAGTCACCAACTCAGGGGTATCCCTCAGTCGGCGTGGCGGTAAAACACCGACAGCCCCTTCTCCCACGGGTGGCTAGGGAGGCCCCTACTTTTCGCTTCTTCTGTTTCTCTCTCTCTCACTCTATCGCCTCACGCGCTTGTCGAGTTGTGCCCGCCCCGCCGCCGGTCCCGAGTTGCGGCACCCGCGCCATGCCGCGTTGCTCTGTTGCGGCACGCGCCGCAGGCCCCGAGAGTTGCGGCACCGTCGCTGCCGCCCCCGAGATTGAGTACCCGCGCTACCGGTACCGAACCACGGCAACCTCGCTGCCGGCCCTAAGGTGCGACACCCTCGCTGCCACACTCGAGCTCAAACACCGCGCCGCCGCTCCCGAGCTCGTGCACGCGAGCCGCACAGAGCTTAGGTCTGCCTGTTCCCCCAACCACCCCTAACCTCCGGTGCCGCAAACAACCCCTCGCGCCCAGACCTACCACGAAGAGCGTGCGGCCCACGAGCTCGGGAGAGAGAGGAGTGTGTGAAGGGAGAGAGAGTACGAGGAAGCGAGAGAGAGAGAGATTACATGGAGGAAGGGAGAGTATGAGAGAGAGGGGTACGAGTAGAGAGAGAAAGCACAAAGAGAGAGGAGTACCGGAGATGGAGGAGAGTATGAGAGAGAGGAGTTCGGGGAAGAGAGAGAGAAGGGTGGGCGAGCGATTTAGAAAGAAAAAAAGAATTGACTCACTGACGCGTGGGTCCCACATGTCATATGAAAGTAGGGGCTATGAAATTGGGACTATTGCTGGAATTGTGGATTAAATCTAGAGCCCCATAAAGTTGGGGTAGCCCCTACTCAGGAAGTAGGGACCCTGAAGTAGGGGCTATTGCAGGAGTTGCTCCAAGATCTATAGTTGTAGCCCTTAAAGTTTTTGCTACCCTTTGTTGTATATCGGCATGATGGCATAGACGATCTGCAGTAGGGTGGCAATGAGCAAGATGATGGTGGCTCAAAAGACCGTGACACCCTAAGAGGGGGGGTGAATTAGGTGTTCTTAAAACTAAGGCTCCAAGCACATATAAAGATCTATTCCAAAATCTATCTAGATGTGCGCTAGGTTTTTCTATATGTTGTTATCTCTACCGCATAAAAGTTTTGCACTCTAGGTTCCAATACTATAAACTACACGGAATGTAACTCCAAGAAGTAATGCGGAAGGTAAATGGGGTAGAGAATGCAAACTCCTGGAACAATGAATTTTTACTGAGGTATCGGAAAGCTCTTGCTTTCCACTAATCCTCATTGGAGCCCCTCGCGAGGGAATGTCGTGCAAGGGCCAAGCTCCCGGACTCCGTGGATAGCCGATGGGCCTTCCCCACGCGCAAGTGGGTCTCCGCCTTGCCTCTCCCAGATGCTCCCCGCTGTCTTCACTAGGTAGAGCTTTGGCAAATTGCTGAAAGCCTCTCCTCCCTCTTACAAGCACCGGCGGCCACTCCTCAAACGCGGTTGGAGGGTCTCGCAAGACTACAAGCCCCGGAATTACAACTCTTGGTGCACGCAAGCACCAATAGCAAAGAGGTGTGCAAAACTTGCCTAACTCTAGGCTAACACCCAAAGCAATGCGCTAAGAGGCCTAAACTAGCACTAAACAAGCCCTAAGACTTTTGCTAATTGCCTTAATCTTCTCTTGAACACTTTGGTGGATAGAGCACTTGAATATGTGTGGAACACAAGTCTACAACTTCCCCAAGCTCTGACACCCTTGAAATGGTCGGGTGGAGGGGTATTTATAGCCCCAACCAAAGATTCAAGCTGTTGCTCAAACGGGTAGAAAATCTGCCTTGACAGACTAAATCGGTCAATTAACCAATTTAATCGGTCACCTCACAATCCACTGATCAAATTAATCGGTCAAGCTGTGCAAGGTAGCCATTGACCGACTAACTCCCGGGCCCCACGAGCCTCACCGACTGATTCGGTGATGCTCCTATGGACATGACCAATTAATCGTTCATTCCAGAGCCGTTCTCTTCGTTCCAACACCACGGATTGATTCGGTGGTGATCTTCATGGCAATGACAGAATGAATTGGTCATTCTAGAGACGATCCTCAGCTTCCCAGTCCACAGACTAATTCGGTGGTCTCTCTTCTTCCTGACAGTATTAGTCGGTCAGTTGAAATAAGCTGCCCTTAGTTCCCTGACAGATTAAATAGGTCCCTTCCTTTGTGACGACAGAATGAATCGGTCAATTGCATCGATCCGGAATCTATGCATATTTTTCTTCATTTCTTCGCGAATCTTTCATACTTGATCATTTGAATGTCTTCCATTATATCCTTGGAACCTAACAAACACCTTCAAAGATATATCTTAACAAATCATTAGTCCAATGGTTATGTTGTTATTCAATCACTAAAATCACAAACAATGGCTTAAGGGCCATTTTCCTTACAATCTCCCCCTTTTTGGTGATTCATGACAACACAACCAAAGCAAGAGATAATAATGCAAAATTAAAGACAACTACTTGCTTGGATGCAATGCAAGAGTAAGAACATATGCTAATTGAAATATGCAAAGATACCAATTGAAAACATGGAGATGATCATACCTTGCTCTTACCATTTGAAATACAAATCCCCTTGTGTGGTCACAATGGACATGAGACTCCCCCTCATTCCAATGCCACTTTTCTCCCTTTCTTGGACCAAATTCTTACAATCTCCCCCAAGATAGAGATATATACGGGTGATATGCACTGGAGGTTCTTGCTTTTCTTGCATGCTCCCCCTTAAGGTATACTTGCTTTGGTCGCTAAAATTCTCCACCTTTGTAATCAAACACCAAAACGGAAGAAATCAAATGCACAAGGGAGAGTTTCATAGATCATGATCTTTTGAATGTGGAAGGCAAACAAGATCATGAACATGAAACTCATAACATAGACTAAGCTCCCCCTAAGTGTGTGCATACATATGGTGGAAGGCAAAGCATATGCACAACTAGTCAATTAAGACAAGATGAGGAGATTAATCTATATTATGCATGGAGATAGCTTCAAATGAATTGAAAGATATGGAATCAATGAAAACAAAGACACCACATATGTTGAAACCAATTGAAGAGAGATTCATGCATATCTCCGGGCATTATTCTTCTTTCAACTTGAGACTACACACATGATAAGCTTGCAAACAAGGTTAGTCTCAAAATCACAAATCATAAGATAGCTCCCCCTAAATATGAGCATACAAGTACTTGAGTTACTTGTGAGAGACATGCACTAGTCAATGACGATATTGGGAAGTTATCCTATGACTTGGATTTGGCACATAAGATAAGAAATAAAGGTTAGTGCCATTTTCCTACAACTAATAAACCATGTAGGTTGCTCTTGGGTTAGAGAGAAACACAAGCAACCTACCTTAAGAAAGATTACTCTAGGTTTTGCAAAGGAATTTAAATATGCTCATGCAATCCTGTTGGCACTAAAATCGGCCGGATAGGAATCGGCCGATGAGTCTTTAGCGTCGGACACACGACCCGGGAGAATCTGCTTAGCTCCTGTTCGGGTTATCGCCCCGGTGCAGTTCGCGCGGCGTGCCAGTCAATCTGACCTGTTGATTGACAAGGAAATAGAGTATTAAATTCCAGGCGCGTCGATCGGCTGGATTTCCGATCTGTCCTGAGGAGCGCGTCGGCGGCAAATTGGCCGATTTGCTGTAGAGATGATCGGCTATAGGTCAGCCGATGATCGTATAGTAATTGTAAAGAGAACTGCTGGAGCAATCTAAACAATTACTATAGAAACAACACTTGAAACAGATCTAATCGGCCATATGGCGATGAATCGAAGAAGAACAATGACGAAGCCGATTACCCTGATCTCAAGCTGGATAACTGGTGATAATACTAGAATAACAGGTAAAACTTGCAATTCTAGTAAATATCGATAACTTGTGAATAAATCCAAAGGAAACCACAGCGATGCGCCCGTAGTTAAAGCTCGGATATTACTCGATAAGCGGAACCTACCAATTGGCCGGAGATCAGGTTGATGCAGCCCTGCCAATCCGTACGAACTCGTAAAAGAAGAAAATATTGGCGAAGTCGCCGACTTGAAAAGTAAAGTACTGGTAAAAAGTAGAAGTGTTTTTGTTGATTGATGTTGGTTGTTTTTTGCAAAACCCTAGCGACTCCTATTTATACCCTGAAACTAGGACTCCTGGTCGATTACGACTTGTTACAACCTTATTTAAAACAGGAAAACTACTATATCTATAATAACTTTAAAAAGGAAACAGACTCCCGCAGAATCTTCCGCCGCCGTTTCCTAATCCAATCAGGGCCTCTTCAATTGCTTTCCGGCCAAGTTAGCATGCCGTGTTGACCAGCTTTTGACTAGGATCTTTTGGAATAATCCTATCCTGTTGGCATAGGCTGCGCCACCAATCGGCCGATTTTCAACTGTTACCCCGATCGGCCGATTCCTTACTGTAGCTTTCAAATCCGCTTCGTCGGCCAATCTTCTCCTCCTGACGCCGATTCAATACGTGTCAAAATCTGGCGTCAACACATGCCCCCCAGTTTCGGAGTAAAATATAACTTTTTCTTCGAAACTCCCTCTTTAATCTTTTTCTCCAAAACTCTTTCTTCAATCCTTCTTTCTAAGCTTCCCCATTGTGACAGGAGTAAACCTCGGAATCAGTTGCGTTACCTTTTCCTCTGCATCTGATCCTTTCTCTAGAATCAGCTCTATGACATGGAATCCGGTAACAGGATAAACATTATGTTGGCGTGTAGATTCAGACTTTGACCATCTCCCCTGGCAGCTTTTCATTTACTGATGCCTTTACTCCGACGGTACTCGTCTTGCCAACCCTTTGTCTCTTCCTTTCTATAAATACGACTCTTCGTATTATTTCCAAAAATGCTCATCTGACTCGTCTCCTTTTCCTTCTGAAACCCGCCCCTCGCCGTCTCTGGTCAAGCATTAAAATGTCTTCTCGATCCTCCTCTTCCGTTAACCAGGTATCAATTTTCTCTCCATCCCTTCCTGAGATATCTTACTTTGTTCCAACATATTTGTCTATTCCTTCTTTCAGCCGAACCGTCTCAGCCCTGGTTTGGAAAGAGCAATCGAAATCATGCATTCAGGCAAGCCATTGTCGCAAGATGATATAGATCTGATAAAAGCTCATTCTGAAGAACTCAAAGATCATGTTCCTGCCAATGTCCGACCAATCTTGGATTATATGGATCTCGTCTGCTTTGAACAAATGCCAACCTCTGACGAGAGTTCTTCATCTTCACATCGACTTGCTGAAGCTAAGACTGAAGTCACCATGAAAGATTTGGAAGAGGAGAAGACCCGCCTGCTGAAAGAACTCTGCAACCAAGCTGAAGCTGGAGCCACTGCAAAGGACTTGGAAGACGAAAGGCTCTCCCTCATGATAAGATTAGGTCGCGTCGAAAGAGAAATCCAACGCAGGCGTAACCAGTAGTGTTTTTATTCTAAGGGCGACTTACACCATGTCGGCCATATAATCTGTGATTTCCATTCGATAATGAATCCCAATGTTTTCTTCACCAGATGTGTGATCAGAAAACCGACGAGAAATCGGCCACGTTACCTTGATATATCTTGCTGTAAGTTATGCATCTACCCAAATGCTTGGATAGTACCTTTTCAAATATCGTCCATTCAGAGCTCTTGGGAATTCCTCCCCTTCTATTGTCTCCAGAATGTACGCATTTCCGGAAGCACATCGGCCGATTCTATACGGCCCTTCCCAAGTGGGTGACCACTTACCGAATTTGGGATCCTTAGATCCTATCGGCAGCACCAGCTTCCATACCAGATCTCCCTGAGAGAACTGTTTGACTTTGATCTTCTTGTCATACCATCTGGCCACCCTTTTCTTATTCTCCTCTATGCTGATCAGAGCTCTTAACCGCAAACCCGCCGAATCGTCAAGTTCATCTTTCATGAGAAAGGAATAATCATCGGCCGTTAACTGATCCTGTAGCGATATGCGTCTTGACCCCGTTCTTATTTCCCATGGTAAGACCGCCTCATGGCCATAAACCAAACGATAAGGGGATATTTTAGTGGCCCCATGACAAGCCATCCTGTACGCCCATAAAGATTCAGCCAAAGACATATGCCACTTCTTGGGCTGCTCCTCTACCTTCCTCTTGATTAGCTTGATTATCCCCTTGTTAGACGACTCTGCTTGGCCATTGGCTTGAGCATAGTACGGAGAAGAATTTAATAATTTAATTCCCATATCGGCGGCGAACTCTCCGAATTCTCCAGAAGTGAACATTGTCCCTTGATCAGTTGTGATGGTTTGAGGAATACCAAATCGATATATAATGTGGCTTTTAACAAACTCAATCATATCGGCTGATGTCACGTTCCTCAAAGGAACTGCCTCCACCCATTTGGTAAAATAATCTGTAGCCACCAATATGAACTTATGCCCTTTGCTAGATGGAGGATGAATCTGCCCGATGAGATCTATTCCCCAACCTCTGAACGGCCACGGCTTAATTATTGGATTCATAGCCGACGCTGGTGCGCGCTGCACATTGCCAAACCTCTGACAGTCTTGGCATCCTCTGTAATACTTGAAACAATCTTCAAGGATGGTCGGCCAGTAATATCCATTGTTCCTGATCATCCACTTCATTTTGTGAGCCAATTGATGAGCTCCACACACGCCTTCATGGATCTCTCCCATTAGAATCTTTGCCTCTTCTGTTCCCAGGCATTTGAGAAGAACTCCATCAATCGTCCGAAAAAATAAGTCATCCTCAAGCAACACATACTTTGTAGCCTGAAAACGTGTTCGCCGATCCACCTTTTGGGATGGATTTTTCAAATAATCGGCGATCTCCTTCCGCCAGTCATCGGCCGCGAGTTCTAGCGCCATCGCTCCCTGAATCGGCCGATACCCAGAAGCATGTTGAGCCAGTCTGTTGGCTTCTTCATTATAATCTCTGGGGATGTGTTCAATTGTTGCAGATTTGAAGCCTTTCAAAAGTTGAAGACAATCTTCATAATAAATCCTCAAGATGTCGTCCTTGCATTCGGATCGTCCTGTTAACTGATCTACAATGAGCATGGAGTCCCCAAAGATCTCGACTGCATCCGCCCTGACTTCCCTTAACAATTGGATGCCTTTTAGAACAGCTCGATATTCCGCCTGGTTGTTGGTTGCAGAAGCTTCTATCGGCAGAGAGAAATCATAAGTTGCCCCCCGAGGCGACACAAGAACGATGCCGATTCCTGATCCGACCCCACACGAAGAACCATCAAAATATAGAGTCCATGGAACTGGTTCAACGGTGGCAATTCCTGGTCCACAATGCTGAACTACGAAATCGGCCATCACTTGACCTTTGACGGCTTTGGCCGATTCGTACCTTAGATCGAATTCTGACAAAGCCAGGATCCATTTTCCAATCCGCCCCTTCAAAATCGGCAATGATAGCATATACTTCACCGCATCATCCTTGCATACGACTATGCATTCTGCCGATAGCAAATAGTGCCTGAGCTTAGTACATGAAAAGTACAAGCACAAGCATAATCGCTCCACCGAAGAATATCTTGTTTTGGCGTCTAAAAGTCTTCTGCTGACGTAGTACACCACTCGTTCTTTCCCTTCAAACTCCTGTACCAACGCCGATCCAATAGCCTGCTCGTCAGCCGATAAATATAACTTGAACGGCTTACCAGGCTGTGGCGGGGCTAACACCGGAGGTGAAACCAGATACTGCTTGATATTCTCCAGTGCCTTGCGTTGTTCTTCTTCCCATGTGAACTCTTGGTCAGGCTTTAATTTCAACAGAGGAGTAAAAGCCTGAATACGTCCCGATAGATTGGATATGAATCTTCTGATGAAATTGACCTTGCCGATGAGGGACTGCAGTTCAGTTTTATTTTGTGGGGCCACTACTTTATTGATGGCGTCTATAGTCTTGCAGCTGACTTCTATCCGACGCTCATGGACCATAAATCCCAAGAATTGTCCGGCCGATACACCAAACGCACACTTGTTTGGGTTCATCTTCAGCCCATGCTTCCTTGTGCATTCCAGTACTTCCTGTAAATTGGCCAGATGATCCTGGTGACCTTTTGACTTGACCACGACGTCATCTATATAAATTTCCACTGATGAACCAATGAGTTTGTGGAAGATGTAGTTCATGGCCCGTTGATATGTAGCACCGGCGTTTTTCAAGCCAAAAGTCATAACCACCCATTCAAATAAACCAAGATTGCCTGGGCACCTAAAAGCCGTTTTCGAAATATCTTCTTCGGCCATTAATATCTGATTGTATCCGGCATTCCCATCCATGAAACTTATGACTTTGTGGCCTGCCGCAGCATCCACCAAGATATCGGCCGTTGGCATCGGATAACCATCCATTGGCGTAGCCTGATTTAAGTTCCTAAAATCGATACACACACGCAATTTTCCATTCTTCTTGTATACAGGCACAATGTTAGAAATCCATTCGGCGTAGCGGCACTGCCGAATAAATCCTGCCTCAATCAACTTTGTTATCTCAGCCTTTATATCAGGTAGAATCTTGGGATTACACCGCCGTGCAGGTTGCTGATACGGCCGATATCCTGATTTTATAGGTAACCGGTGTTCAACAATAGACCGGTCTAGTCCTGGCATCTCGTGGTATTCCCAAGCAAAGCAATCCCTGAACTCTTTCAATAATTTTATCAATTTGCATTTGTACTCAGAATCCAAATTGGCACTAACGTACGTCGGCCTCGATTTGCTGCTATCTCCCAAATCTACCATCTCTAACAAATCGGCCGACGTGAACCCGTGCCCCAGCTTCCCATCTTCTCGGATGAGCTGATCCATTTATTCTGAATCTTCGGAGCCGACTGCTTGGATCGGCTGCAGACCGAAATCGGACACTCTCAGGAAGTCAGTGTCCCAAGTCCTGCCAGATATACACTTGACGTGCTCGCAACTCCACTGTTGTGTTTCGGCCGCTGCAACGCTGTAGACAGAATCGGCTGCGACTATCTCTGTACTGTCGCCGACCCATTGCACAAGGCATTGATGCATTGTAGAGGGGACACAGCAATTTGCATGTATCCAGTCGCGACCAAGCAGCATATTATAGGACCCTTTGCCATTAATGACGAAGAAAGTAGTGGGGAGGGTCTTACTGCCGATGGTGAGGTCGACGTAGAATGCCCCGCGGGCAGGCGACACGTTGCCTTCGAAATCCTTCAGCATCATGTCCGTCTTGGTGAGGTCGTCATCGCCCTTGCCTAGCTTGCGGAACATGGCATACGGCATGATGTTGACTGCCGCGCCTCCATCTACCAGTAGTCTGGTGACGGGTCTTCCGTTGACATAGCCCTTGAGAAACAGCGCTTTGAGGTGCTGTCGTTTTTCTTCTTCTGGCTTCTCAAACATAGCCGTCATCGGCTCTAATACCAGTTGTGCCATTTGCTCTTCCTCTGTGTTTGTCACTTTGTCCCGATCGCTTGGCGCCATGAACTCCATCGGCAGTATGAAAACCATATCGATTTCGGCCGCCGATTCTTGGCTGTTTGCTTCCTGATCATTTTTCTTTGGGCGCCAAATTCGAGATTTCACATTCCTTCTTTCTGGCACATGTCTTTGTTCTCCTTCTTGATGTTCTAACTGGCGTAGGCGTTGGATTCTCCGCTTTTGGGATCTGGATAGGCCATCGGGACACCACCTGGGGTTCACTGGTTTGGCCGATGGTTTAGCGTGTTCCCAATCTGGTTCCCTTCCTAGGGGATCTTCGTCTGACACCCTATCATCAGCCATCTCTTCCAGCCGATCGTGCGCGCTGATCCTGCCCCCCAGTCCATCTTGCTGGCCGATCTTGCTTTTTGACCTGCCGTACCGGTCAACTCTGCCCCCCAGCCGATCATGCACCGAAACGCGCCGTTCTTCGCGCCGATTTCTGTTGATCGGCTCTGATCCTCTGTCCCTAGAGTGTGGCTTCGGGCGATCGTTGCGGTTTGATCCGTTGCACTCCGGACAGTTATCGGCAGAGGGCAATCTGATATCGTTCTCCCAGCAGTGGATGAAGAAGGGACACTGCCAGTGATCTTTGCGCCGGCGTATCATCTCTTCCTGGTGTTGCGCTTGTTCTTGCTGCCGCCGATATTTACTGAGTAGAAATCGGGAGGTGACAGACCTGTGTGGTCGTTCTGGTCCTTGCCTGTTCCTTCTGATTTCTTCCGTCGTGATCTGCCTCCTGGGATCGACAACGCCGTCTTTTCTCGCCGATTCTGCCGTCAGCACCCTGGTTTGACTTGATTCTTCTCCAGCGTTGACCGTGTTGGCCGGGAAGGGATGTTGATCTATCTTCATCGGCTTTGCTGATTGGCTTGGAGTTTCAAACTTGAGCCGCCCCTGTTCAATGGCCGATTGTATCTGCTGGCGGAAGACTTTGCATTCATTGGTGTCATGAGAAGTAGCGTTGTGCCACTTGCAGTACTTCATCTTCTTCAGCTGATCGGCCGTAGGGATGGTGTGATGTTGCGACAGCTTAATCTGTCCCTCCTGAAGCAGTAGATCAAAAATTTTATCGGCCTTGGACGTGTCAAAGCCGAATGTCTCTGGCTCCTTCTTGCCAAAGGGGCAGGATATTGGTTTTTTCCCTTTTACCCATTCCGCCAGGCCGATTTCTTCCTCCGCGTCAGATTCAGATCCCTCCAAGTACGCCACTTTCTTCTGGAAGCTCCTCCGCTGTTCAAGTGGTCGGATCTCCTGCCCTGACAATCGGTGGACGATTTGACTCAGGCTCTCAAACTCTTGGGCGGCATACCTCTCTCTGATTTGCGGTAAGAGGCCCTGGAAAGCGATATCGGCCAACTGTGCATCGGTCAGAGCCAGACTGTAGCACTTGTTCTTGATTTCTCTGAACCTCTGTATATATCCTGTCACTGGCTCATCGCTCCTCTGCCTGAGGCTGGTTAGTTCCGAAATCTTCATCTCGTGTACCCCTGCATAGAAGTACTTGTGGAATTGTTTCTCCAGATCGGCCCACGTGACGATAGAATTTGGCGGTAAAGTGGTGAACCACTGGAAGGCCGATCCGGATAGAGATGATGAAAATAACCGTACCCTCAGAGCGTCTTGTGTGGCAGCTTCACCGCACTGGATGATGAATCTATTGATGTGTTCCACAGTGGATGTGTCATCCGTCCCTGAGAACTTGGTGAAATCAGGAACCTTGTAGCGGTGTGGGAACGGCAACGAGTCATAGGCCGATGGATACGGCGTCTTGTAAGTATAAGTTTGAACTTTCGGCTTTAGCCCAAACTGATCTTGGATTACTTCTGCTATTCTTGCCGTCCAATCCACCTGCTGCTGATGAATAGTTGTTCGCGGCGCGGGCACGTGTTGAAGGGCTGGTTCGGCCAGGTGATGAATCGGCGAAGTTTGCTGAGCGGCCGATAACTGCTGGCGAAACGCGTCCGCACCCCCTTCGTACGTCGTTGCTGGCACCGTGCCTCTGAATGCCTCCACAGTGCTTGCCCCCCTGCCGATTTCTGGTAAAATCGGCTGGTACTGAGAGACCACCGGCCGGACGGCCGATTGGTATGGCACCTGGAACGGATAAGTGCCATGCCCGTTCGCTGGCTCGGGAAAATGCGTCATGGCTGATGCCCCCCTGCCGATTTCTGGTAAAATCGGCTGGTACTGGGAGACCGTTGGCCGGGCGGCCGATTGGTACGGCACCTGGAACGGATAAGTGCGATGCCCGTTCGCTGGCTCGGGTAAATACGTCGTGGCTGATGCCCCCCAAGGCACTGAGCTCGTAGGTAGTGTTTACACAGAAGCCATTTGAACGGGTTGAAGCGGCGCTCGCGATGGGAGACATGGTGCACCGCTGTATCTTGGAGACGCCGGAAGTGGTGGAGAGCTGTATCCTTCGCGCTGCGTCAATATCGGCTGAGAAGCCGATTGGGATGTGTAGGGTAAGCTTCTGGCCGGCAGGGTAATTGGAGGGGCATATGCCGGTCCCTGATAACCCTGAACGGCTCCGCTGGCCAGAGAGTTGACGACGGCGTTGTACACCGTGTTGCTCATCACCGAGGATTGGTCAATGAACGCTTGATACACGGACTGCTGAATCATCTCTGACATCTTGCCCGAGTCTTCAGCAATGGTGATGTGGCGAGGTGCTGGAATAGGAGCTTTCTTAACTGCTTCCCCGCTTCTGGTACGACTGAACGATTGGAGGTACATCTTCTTATAATCTTCCAGATATTTGGCCAATTCCTCCCTCTGGTCGTCCTTGAGATCAGCTTCTGTGACTCCGATGATGTTGCTGTCAGAGATTTCTGCGTTGTTCGACATATCAGGTCTTGGATGGTCCCACCAGGCGTGCCAAAAGTGTGTTGGCGCTAAAATCGGCCGGATAGGAATTGGCCGATGAGTCTTCAGCGTCGGACACACGACCCGGGAGAATCTGCTTAGCTCCTGTTCGGGTTATCACCCTGGTACAGTTCGCGCGGCGTGCCAGTCAATCTGACCTGTTGATTGACAAGGAAATAGAGTATTAAATTCCAGGCGCGTCGATCGGCTGGATTTCCGATCTGTCCTGAGGAGCGCGTCGGCGGCAAATCGGCCGATTTGCTGTAGAGATGATCGGCTATAGGTCAGCCGATGATCGTATAGTAATTGTAAAGAGAACTGCTGGAGCAATCTAAACAATTACTATAGAAGCAACACTTGAAACAGATCTAATCGGCCATATGGCGATGAATCGAAGAAGAACAATGACGAAGCCGATTACCCTGATCTCAAGCTGGATAACTGGTGATAATACTAGAATAACAGGTAAAACTTGCAATTCTAGTAAATATCGATAACTTGTGAATAAATCCAAAGGAAACCACAGCGATGCGCCCGTAGTTAAAGCTCGGATATTACTCGATAAGCGGAACCTACCAATTGGCCGGAGATCAGGTTGATGCAGCCCTGCCAATCCGTACGAACTCGTAAAAGAAGAAAATATTGGCGAAGTCGCCGACTTGAAAAGTAAAGTACTGGTAAAAAGTAGAAGTGTTTTTGTTGATTGATGTTGGTTGTTTTTTGCAAAACCCTAGCGACTCCTATTTATACCCTGAAACTAGGACTCCTGGTCGATTACGACTTGTTACAACCTTATTTAAAACAGGAAAACTACTATATCTATAATAACTTTAAAAAGGAAACGGACTCCCGCAGAATCTTCCGCCGTCGTTTCCTAATCCAATCAGGGCCTCTTCAATTGCTTTCCGGCCGACTTAGCATGCCGTGTTGACCAGCTTTTGACTAGGATCTTCTGGAATAATCCTATCCTGTTGGCATAGGCTGCGCCACCAATCGGCCGATTTTCAACTGTTACCCCGATCGGCCGATTCCTTACTGTAGCTTTCAGATCCGCTTCGTCGGCCAATCTTCTCCTCCTGACGCCGATTCAATACGTGTCAAAATCTGGCGTCAACAAATCCTAGACAAGTATATGAACTAGATGCTGATTGAAATTGTATGAAAGTACATGTAGTTACCAAAGTTACCTATGGAGGATTTCGGTACTGGATGGATCAAGAATTTTGCAATTTCCTTCAATTCTTGATAAACTTGGCATAGGCATGAACAACTTCTTCTTTTGTAGCCAAGTCTCCAAATCCTCTCGAGTCCCATGGACTCTAAGTCGCCTTTGGAACCTTCTTGGAGCCCTTCATGGTAGAAATTATTTCTTTGGGCACCCATATAGGTTGGCTCCACCCCTTGCCTTGCTTGTTGATCATGTGAGCCACCACCTTATTTTCTTTCTTCTTGAGGAGATAGAGTGTGCTCTTTTTCTTATCAACCTTCAAGTAAGGCTTGGTGTTGGAGTTGACTTTCTTCTTGTTTTCTTTCCCTTTCCTTTCTTTTTATTCTTGCACTCATAGGACTTGTGGCCTTCTTGATGGCATGAATAGCAAGTCACGGTTGCTCCCTTCTCAAGCTTCTTCACCATCTTGGGACGGTTATCTCGAGAAGGTTGTATCTTGCACTCATGACAACTTTCCTTTTTTTCTTTAGCCTTGTCAAGTCCTTTGTGAGCCTTGTTACTTCTTTCTTGAGCTCTTCATTTTCTTGGACAATGAGATCATAACAAGTTTCTACAACAACATTCTCAACACAAATCTCATTGCAAGAGGGTGAGCTAGATTGATCAATCAAATCAATACAAGAAGTAGAAGCATACTATTTAGATTTAAAGATAGATTTTGATGCCTTCTTAGAGGTAGTTTTAGTTTGTTCAAGAATCTCAATTTTCTTGGTTAGCTCATCATTTTGATCCATGATCATATCAATTTTTTTGGCCAATTCTTTATAATTGGATGATGAGCTAGCCAATATTCCTTTGAGTTCCTTGTTTTAGAAAGAAGTTTTGTTATTGCTACCTCTTGAGTGTGAACAAGGTCCACAAGTTCATGAATTGAAGGACAAGAGTCATCATCACTTACATCGCTATCACTTGTACTTTTAGCCATAAGGCAAATATGCGATGAGCTTGATGAAGGCAAGAAGGTACGTGGCTTGTGGTGGATTTCTTCATCACTTGATCTTGTCATATCAAATCCACCCTTTGAAATGCTAGTGAAAGCCTTCTTGCTTGCCTTTCTTTCCTTTTTCTTTTGCTTGCATCTTGCTTTCATGAGAGGATAATATTCTATGTAGTGTCCCTTTTCGCCACAACCAAGACATTCCTTTTTCTTGTTCTTCTTTAGTTGGTTGTAGCTCACTAATTGTTCAATGGTAGTAGGGACACCCTTTGAGTTGAGCTTCTTGAGTAGCTTGTTGACTCCTTTAACAAGTTGCTCGATTTCTTCACTATCATCAGAGGAGCTACAACTTGCTTGATCATAATCACCTTCCTCTTCTTCATCATCACTACTCTCATTTCACTGGAGCTTGAAGCTTCTCTTGTGCTTGATTCTTGCTCTTGAGCTTTCTTGCTTGATGTGAAAGATTCTTGTTTATCTACAATTTTCTTCTCCTTTTCTTCTTTGCTTGATGTACCAACATCTTGGCTTCAGGGAGAAGGTTCTTTGTCAATTTTCATAGATAGCTCATGAGCAATGATCTTGCTTAATACTTGAGTTGGCTTCAACTTCCTCAAGTTCTCAAATAAGTGGAAGTAGGTGACGATGGCGGAGTATCGGTCCTTGGGAAGTACTTGGATGATCTTTCTTGATATGTCCTGATCACTCAGCTTGATCAAACCTATTTCATTTAGCTCATTGACAATAAAATTTAAACGTGAGTACATTTCATTAGCTAATTCATTAGGCATCATTTTAAAAGAATTAAAAGCTTCTTTGACCAAGAGATATTTTTGCTCCCTAACATCTTTCATGCCTTTGTGGAGCTCCTTGAGCATGTTCCGAATTTTGTGTGCACTTTTAAAATTATACACTCTATTGAACATGTCCATGCTAAGGGATTCTAGAAGAGAGTTTTGAGCAATGGCGTTGAGATATATCTTTTTTTCATCGGCCTTAGTGGGGTTTGCTGGCCGGGTTAGGGGTTTCATTCCTTCATTTATCACTCTCCAAACACGTAAACCTTTTGCTTCTAGAAAGCATGACATGCAAACATGCCAATAGGGGTAGTTTGTGCCGTCAAATTGTGGAGGCCTACCGAGATCACTCCTAACCTCTTCGGATGTCATTTTACTCATTGGCGGTGAAGCCAAACGTCCAAAAATGAGCCACCGGCTTTGATACCAATTGAAAGGACCATGACACCCTAATGGGGGTGAATTAGGTTTTTCCATGTGTTGCTATCTCTACCGCACAAAAGTTTTCCACCCTAGGTTCCAATCCTGTAAACTACACAAGGCAATTCTAGGAAAGGTAAACGCGGAATGTAAGTGCAAGAAGTAATGCGGAATGTAAATGGGGTAGAGAATGCAAACTCCTGGTACGATGACTTTTTACTGAGGTATCGGAAAGCTCTCGCTTTCCACTAATTCTCGTTGGAGTCCCTCGCGAGGGAATGCCCGCGCAAGGGCCAAGCTCCCGATCGAGTAACTCCGTGGATAGCCGATGGGCCTTCCCCACGCGCAAGTGGGTCTCCGCCTTGCCTCTCCCGAATGCTCCCCGCCGTCTTCACTAGGTAGAGCTTTGGCAAATCGCCGAGGGCCTCTCCTCCCTCTCACAAGCATCGGCGCCCACTCCACAAACGCGGTTGGAGGGTCTCGCAAGACTAGAAGCCCCGGAATTACAACTCTTGGTGCGCGCAAACACCAATAGCAAAGAGGTGTGCAAACCTCGCCTAACTCTAGGCTAACACCCAAAGCAATGCACTAAGAGTCCTAAACTAGCACTAAACAAGCCCTAAGACTTTTGCTAATTTCCTTAATGGAGGGAACTCTCAATCTTTTCAAAACTTTTGTTTTCAGGCTCCAACCCAATGACGTTTATCTCGTCCATCGAGCCCCTCAACGAAGGGAACTATGCCTCATGGCGATAGAAGGTTGAGATGGCATTTGCGCTGTCCGACATTGATCTACCACTAACCCCACCCTGTCCCACTAAACCTATGGACCTGGTGAGGGGAGAAAATGAGACGGATGCAGCGTGGACCGCTCGGACGCGTGAGCATGCACCGATAATAATGAAGTATGACCTTGATAAGGGAAAGTGGGATCAGTTGAACCGCAAGTGTTTGATGGTGATTAAGAGCTCCATTTTGGAGGCCATAAGGGGAGAAATCCTAGAAAGTACCACCGCCGTTGAGTATCTCAGGAAGGTGGAGAGTCAGTTCATTGGCTCTCAAAGGCTTATACAAGAACTCTTATTAAGAGGTTAGTCATTGAGAAATACACTGGTGGAGGGATAAGAGAGCACATATTGAGGATGAGCAACATGGCATCCAAGCTCAAGCCTATGGACATGGAGCTCAAGACTGAGTTCCTAGTACACTTGGTTTTTGCCTCCTTCCCTAAAGAGTATGATTCTTTTGTTGTTAATTACATCTTATAGCCAGAGAAGTGGGACATTGAGGAGCTCATTGCCATGTGTGTGCAAGAAGAGGAGAGACTTAAGGGCGCACATGTTGATTCCGTCAACTATGTGAAGCAAAACAAGAAAAGGAGCTTCCATGACAAGAATGCTAAACTACAAGGGAAACCTCAGTGGGACAGAAGCTCCTCTTCTAAGTCACATGCAAAGGCCCCACAAAATGATCACCATCCCAGATAGAACCATGATGACGTAGTGGACAAGGACTATGCAAATGGTGCAAGAAGAATGGAAACTACCAGAAGGACTGTCCGGGGTTCCTGAAGCATCTGATTAAAAAGGGTGAGAACATTATTATGTTTGTAGATGAGTCCTTATATTTAAGTTATGCAAAATCTACTTGGTGGATTGATTCAGGTTCAACTATTCATGTTGTTAATTCTTTACAGGGATTCCATACGAGTAGGACCCTTCAAAGAGGAGAAAGAAGGCTTAGAGTCGCCAATGCCGTCAAGGCTGAAGTTGAAGCGATAGGAGAACTTCCATTAGAATTGAATAATAGCTTCATACTTCATTTTCACAATGTGCTCTATGTACCCTCTTTGAGTAGAAATTTGATTTCAGTCTCATGCTTAGCTGATGATGGATATGATTGCCATTTTGGCCAAGAATAATGTTTGATTAAGTTTAATGATAAGTGATGGTTTTGCCTTTCAACAAGACAAGATTCATATGTTATCTATGCATGAGAATGTGAATGTTGTATGCAATGAAGAAAAGAATGAGTCTTCCTCGGCTACGAATGTCGAAACAAGCGCAAATGATGTGATAACAAAACATCTGCGAAATTATGGCACTATCGCCATATTTCGAGGGGATAATTGAACGATTAATCAAAGAGAAAATTTTGCATCCTCTAGATTTTTCAGATACAGAATATTGCATCGATTGCACTAAAGGAAAGTATTTTAAACAAATTAAGGAAGGAGCCAAACGAAGTGCAGGGGTTTTGGAAATCATACACACAAATATTTGTGGCCCATTTCCCGTAAAGACCATGGACGGTTATGATTCATTCATAACGTTTACATATGATTATTTGCATTATGGCTATATTTATCCAATTAAAGAACAATCGGAAGCATTGGATAAATTTATGATATTCAAGGCTGAAGTAGAAAATCAGCACAGTTTAAAGATAAAGATAGTAAGATCCGACTGTAGGGGGAGTACTATGGTCAACATACCTCATATGGACAAGTTCCTGGACCTTTTGCAAGGTTCCTATAGGAAAATGGTATAATCACCCAATACTCTACACTGGGCGAGCCTCAGCAGAACGGAGTAGCTGAAAGACGCAACCGTACCTTAATGGATATGGTGAGAAGTATGATAATTTACTCCACCTTACCGATAAGTTTGTGGATGGAGGTTTTAAAAACCGCTGCTCACATTCTTAATCGAGTACCAAGCAAGTCGGTGCCAAAAACACCATATGACTTATGGACAGGAAGAAAACCCACGTTAAACTATTTACATATGTGGGATTGTCTGGCTGAGGTAAATTTAACCCAAATATTGGGAAGCTAATCCCAAGACAGTCAGTTGCCATTTCATTGGCTATCCAGATAAAGGTTATCGTTTCTATTGTCGTTACACACATACGAAGTTTGTAGAAATGAGACACGTTGTCTTCTTGGAGGACGAGATGGTCAAGGGGAGCATGGTAGCGCGAGAAACTAGTCTTGAGGAGGAGCGGGTGTATGTACCTACTCCGATGACTTAGGAACCTTTTTTCTCGACACCTGTTGCTGTTGCACCGACAGTACAGGACACTGCGGTGATAACATCTGTTGTTAGTTCTTCTATGGCAACAATGAATGAAAATGAGGAACCTATCATTCAGGATCTTATAGAACCCGTTGTCACACATGAGGAAGAGCAACAACAATCCCAAGTGGAAGAAGGGCCAATGACGAAGGCCCTAGAAGGTCTCAAAGAACTAGAAAATCAGCTATCTCTAAAGACTACAAAGTCTATGTTAGCAAACAAATTGAAATGGAAGGTGATCCCACCTCATTTGAAGAAGCCATGAAAAGCGCTCACTCGTCGAAGTGGCTTGAAGCCATGCAGGATGAGATGAAATTAATGAGTACCAATAAAGTTTGGGACTTAGAAGAAATTCCTAAAGGAGCCAAGATAGTAGGCTTTAAATAGGTCTACAAGACAAAATGTGACTCCAAAGGGAATGTAGAAAGATATAAAGCGCGACTTGTGGTGAAAGGCTTCACGCAAAGAGAAGGAATAGATTATTGTGAGACATTTTCTCCGATCTCATGTAAGGATTCTTTTAGAGTCATAATGGCGTTAGTGGCACATTACGATTTAGAGTTACATCAGATGAATGTAAAGACGACATTCCTTAACAGAGATTTGTATGAAAATGTTTACATGGCACAACCTAAAGGTTTTGTCATGGAAGGAAAAGAACATATGGGATGCCGCCTGAAGGAAAAGAACATATTTGAAGTTTGATGAAACAGTAAGAAAGTTTGGGTTTAAAGAGAATGAGGAGGACAATTGCGTTTTACGCAAAGTTCAAGAATGGAAAATTTATTTTCCTAATCCTATATGTGGATCAATTACGCGCTAGGAGTGATGTTAATCTACTATTGGAGATGAAGAAGTTCTTGTCCTCAAACTTTGATATGAAAGATCTTGGTGAAGCTTCATTCGTTTTAGGAATAGAAATTCACCGAGATAGAAGAAGGGGGGTTTTAGGATTATCGCAAAAGGCATATTTAGAAAAGATTCTAAAAAATATAGTTTGCATCCGAGTAAGCCTGCACCTGCTCCTATATTCAAGGGCGATAGTTTTGGGAAATTTCAATCTCCAGGAATAAATATGAGATCGATCAAATGAAAGCAGTTCCATATGCTTCAGCTGTCGGAAGCTTACAGTATGCTCAAGTATGTACACGTCCTGACTTAGCATTTGTTACCGGGATACTTGGCAGATATCAGGATAATCCAGGAATAGAACAATAGAGAATGGTAAATAAAGCTTTACGCTATGTGCAAGGCACAAAAGGTCCCATGCTAACATACAGAAGATCTGATTCCCTAGATATAGAAGGGTATTCAGATTCAGATTTTGCGGGAGACGTAGATGACAGAAAGTCCACATCAGGTTATGTTTTCACTCTCGCAAAAGGAGCAATATCGTGGAAAAGCTCCAAGCAAACCGTCATTGCATCATCGACAATGTATGCTAAGTTTGTAGCTTGTTATGAGGCCCGGGGCAGGTAAAATGGCTAAAGAAATTTGTACCCGGGTTGAAAGTGGTTGATAGCATTAATTGAAAGACCACTCAAGATGTACTGCAATAATAAGCCAGTAGTATTCTATGCTAACAACAACAAGTCAAGTGGTGCTGCCAAACACATTGACATAAAGTTTTATGTTGTGAAAGAGAAGATCCAGGATCATACCATTAGTCTCGAGCATGTAATAACAAAGGAAATGCTTGTGGATCCCCTCATGAAACGCTTACCACCCAATATATTTAGAGAACACTTAGCCGGCATGGGTTTACCAAGAAAGCCTATGATCCTTGGATAGTAAGGGCCTAGTTGAGAATCTATTTCAAAATAGAAAGGTATATTATGTTTGTTAATCTAACGGTATTAATTGTTATGACGATCTATATACTTATCTGTGATAAAATGGGTTGAGTTGTGAAAGACGGAGATCAAAGGGGAGAATGTTAGTTGTGATCTCCGAATCGGTCGGAGGACCGATTCCTCCGCCCGTCACACTCCCTGAACGGGGGCACGCCAGCCCTCTATGGTTGTGGGCCCTCCTCGTACAGCGCAACAATAAATAGAGAGGAGGCTCGCCGGGCACGCAATCAAACAATTGCCGTGCTATAGTGCCCCAACAAAACCCTAGTCGACCCGTTCTCGAAGGTGCTGAAGCTAGGAGAAGAACACGCAGAGCCGCCGTCCTCGACCTCGTCCGCCGCCCCTGCGCCACGACACCGACGTGCTCGACCTCGGTCGCCGTCCCTGCGCCGCGACACCGTGTCCCCGACCTCACCGCCATCGCCATGGCTAGCTCCGCCTCCACCACGACGGACAATTGCTCCCTCTCCCTCTCTCTTGGTGTAACCCAAAACAATGTCATTGATTCAAAGTTAATGCAAAGCACCCGTTGATCTACTCCTAGAGGTCCTAAAATATCTAACAAGGTTGTGTTGATTTTTCTAGATTTATAGATTTTTCCATGTACCTAGAGATACGCTGTCTAGATACTCAAATTTTACTATGTATTTTAAAAAATCAAAACGACCTATAATTTGGAACAGATGGAGTATTAGCTAAGATGAATCCAGTTCACAATTAGTGCCAGTCGGTTATGTCTATGCAATATACACCAGTTTAACCGGCACATAAATGTACAAGACCGTGGCCTTGTTTAGGCACGGCAAACTTTCCAGTTCCGCTGGTAGTTCAGCTGGTAGTTGACGCCATCCATTTAGCCATTGAATCGCCGACGGGCATTCAGCTGCTGGTCGTTGCCCCGACGACCTTGACTTGGCACCTTTGCCTGCACTCACCTTAATTACTCTGTCAACCACTACACAATACAGTGTATACGAATCATCATTCGTATCACTTTAGAAGGCTAGCTCTCCCACAGGCCACAGGCCCACAGCCATGCGCCCGTCTGGTCTCATTCTCTTGCCCATCACCTCGAAAAGGGAGGGAAGGCGTGGCTTGCATTGATCAACGAGACGGCAGTAGCAGCGGCTCGTCTTTATTCTCCTCAAGAGCAGAGGGAGGGGCAGCTCGAGTCTGGCAGGCAAGGTGGACTTGGTGGAATTGGCTGCCACTGTTGCTGATTCCAAACAGCGCATCAGAACTCAGAAGGTGCAGACAGGAGAGGGACTCCGAGCTACGCGCCGTGGAGATGCTGAGGGACGGCAACTTACCCAAGACCTATACCTCAAGTAGAAAAAGAGTCTTGGTTTAGGAGGAGTTTAGTCTGAACTTCTGTAACGTTGATGCAAGTTTTCGTGGCTCGAATGGATCTCATTTGAGTTTCTTGGAATGCTCTGTCGTTGTAAAGTGCACTGCAAACGTTATAATTAGGATAAATTCCCACTATGGCCTTAGAAATAATACACTTCCTTATATAGCCCTTAAAAGTTGAATCTTCCTTATTTAGCCCTATATTTAACTTCTATCTTTTCTTTAGCCCTACCGTCAACTCTGTCATTTAAATCGTATGAACAGTAACTTATGCTTTTTCACCCTTTTTTCTTGACTAAAACGACCTCCAAATCACCTCCAAAATTCATAAAACTTTTTACAGTGATACAACTGATAGAGATGAATCCATTTTGCAAAAAAAAAGATATATGTAGCTATCACGATCTTAAAATGAAAATTCACCAAATTAGGCTACATTTTAAGACTATCTGTTTTTTTTGCACAAAACTACTATACACAAATTGAGAAAAAATACCTAATATTTCTAAGATGATATGTATTAATTTAGAAAATTATTTTCTATCATATGTTACTTAGAAAATTTTGAAGTTGCGTTAAAAAATTATTTTTTAAAAGAAAGTTTAAATTTGTTTTTGTTAAAGAACATCAAAATTATCTAAGTAACATATAGTACAAAATAATTTTATAAATTAGTACATCTCATCTTAAAAATATTAGGTATTTTTTACAAATTTTTGGATAATAGTTTGTGCCATAAAAAATCAGATAGTCTTAAAAAGTGGCTTAATTTGGTGAATTTTAGTTTTAAGATAGTAAATGATAAATATGTTTTTTTTAAATAGATTCATCTCCATCAGTTGTATCACTGTAAAAAATTTTATGAATTTTGGAGGTGACTTGGAGGTCATTTTAGTCAAGAAAAGAGGGGTAAAAAACTACTGTAAAAAGTTTTATGAATTTTGGAGGTGACTTGGAGGTCGTTTTAGTCAAGAAAAGGGGTGAAAAATCACAAGTTACTACTTATGCGAGTTAACTGATAGAGTTGACGGTAGAGCCAAATAAGGGATAGAAGTTAAAAAGGGGCCAAATAAGGAAGATTCAACTTTCGAGGACCATAAAAGAAAGTAGTATTATTTCTAGGGTCATAAAGGGAATTTGTATCCTTCAATGCTATGGACAGGGGAGAGTTTCCCTAGAACTCCAAATAGAAAAAGAAACATGTGCCTGAATAAAATCCATGAAGGATAATAGGAATGTACTATAGGCCTTATAACAGCGCAAACGAAATCTGACATTTATGGCACCCGTTAATCATCCTTTTTCTTCTCAATTGGACAGTATGGCCCAAAGTGTCATTGCAGTCGTCCAGACCCATTGGACAAATCATACGGAGCTGCTTGTGACAGCACGCGATGTACCTCAACCACGCAACTACGCAAGTATAAGAGGCTATCAGCCGGAGCGGCAAATTTGCAAACACGCTAATACCATCATACCATTACTAATTGAAGGCTATTTTAAAATCTCCATATTAAGCCACCTAGTATCCTAGATGGACACTCTAAAAATAGAGAAATTCTCATAAAAAATAGAAATATCCGGCAAACAATGCGATAACTCTAATCATAATAGCCATTGAATCTGGTATTTTTTCTAATAAATTACTCACCTCTGCCATTATGAAAATAGTCTAAAATAACCCTCTAAACATGTATCTAAATTTTCCACCTTTGCCATTATAGAAACTAATCTAAAGTAACCCCCTAATCTTCATGCAAATTACCCACATATATATGCCATTAGAAAAATAATGTCAAATAACCCCAAGTTTGTATATAAATTATCTAATTATGTCATTATTAAAAGTTAAAGTAACTCCTAAATTTGAATCTAAGTTATATAATTATAACAAAATTTTAAAGTGTACCAATATAAAATTCTAAATTACTATATCTATCATTATTAATATATTATTTATGTTATTGCTTATATAAAAATATTACTCATAGTGCATGTCATGTATGGGGAAGATATATGAATACCAATTTTTATGTTGTTCACATAGCTTAAAGAAATGGTTCAATTAAATATATATCAAATACATATGGAGCTATGATACAAAGTAAAAAAAAAATTGTTACTAGCTAAATATATTACAACTAGATAATGATGAAAGAGAGTATTGTACATTAGAATATTTAATAGATGAAAGAGAGCATGGGATAGATAATTATAATTATTAGCTATAAGTATTATTTTTATATTAATTCTAATTAACCTGTGCAGGAGCACGGGTTAATAGGCTAGTCTTCTGGGTAATGGAATGAAACAAGTATTCCAGTCTCTACAAATGACATGTGTACGGGTCATTTGTCATTATTACAAGGTTCAGAAATAGCTTGACTGACTCTTATATATATAAAAAAAATCTGAACCTGCAGGGGTAAAATGGTCCTGGAAATTTTTCATAGAGAAGATCTTCTCATGCAGATCCAGAAAACCCCTAAATCCAGTCTCACCCTACACAGCGACATCGTAACCCGTGTGGGAGGACCAACAACTTGGGCCGGCATCTTAGGCACATTCGCCTGACTCTTATAATACAAGGAAGACATCACCATAATTATTGTAGAACATATCATTAGACTTCCCCATGCTTGGTGATAATATCCATTATTGCTGCATTTTTCAACACAGAACATGATCCGGCCAGTATGATGCCTGCAAAAAAAAGTTCCCTCATTCTGTTAGATATTAATAACACATTAACAACAGTAACATTTTGGCTCACTCAAGTCACTCATCAAAGAGCATTCGCCCTTATTACACCAAACCTGACTTCTTAGTTTCTTATCAATTCCATTAAAGAGTACAGGAGGCTTGGAAATGAGTACTATATTCGAAAATCTGAAAAAGGTAGCATATATACTGAATAGAGGCACATAGACACGTACCTTCTTGCTAGCTCTTTGTGTAGAAGGGGACGACAGTGTACACGGTCTGCAGGACTGTAGTGACGAGCAGGACGGCGGCCATGAGGGAGATGAACACCCAGGGGTTGCTAAGGTACTTGTGCACGAAGCTGGCTCGCCACCTGTTCCAGGGCTTCTTGCAGTGGGCCTTCACCATACGCTGCACGTCGTTCAATTTGCTGGATGGGTTCATAAGCGCTCCATTGCCAAGGCTGTTGACCAGCTTCGCCAACTCCTTGTCGCTGCTCAGCAGGTTTTCGACGAGCTCTTTCGACCTCAGCAACGCCACATCTCTTTCCGTGTTGATCATGTTGTCCATGAAGAACAGGTAGGACAAAACCTCGTACCTGGTGCTTGGATGGAGCTTCTCGAACGCCAGCAGATTGAGCAGGTTCTTCTCGGTGTCGTCGTGGGCCTCAAACGGTGGCATGCTCAGCACGCCGTCTTCAAAGTCGATGTCATGGATGAAGTGAGTCTTGCTCACCTTGAAATGGATGCCTGCCTCGCTGAGCTCCGCAGCAGGCGGCATGGTACCCTCCCACTCTCCCGGCACATGGAAGAGTGGGGGGCCACACAAGCTTCTATGTAACATGTCCAACGGGTGGAGGCCCAGACTCTCGAAGTCATTCGTCTTGTACTCGGAGCCCAGGTAACCCAGCACCATATTGTTGATCTGTGCAGCGCTCTGTATGTTGTTCTCATCAAGGACGTACGTGGAGCAGTAAGAACCCATATACTTCCACCGTTCCAAATTATTAGTCATTTTCGCTTTTCTAAATACTTTGATTTTACTATGCACCTAAACATATATATCTAGATGCATAAAATTATGTATCTAGAAAAGCCAAAAACGACTAATAATTTGTAATGGGGGAGTATTATATACTGCACATTGATTTTAGGGCACAAACAAATAGCCAATGCCCATTTGAAAATGCTTTCGACTTGAGGGTTTCTTTTTTTGAGTATTTATATGATTTTCTTAACTAATGTGAATTCTTGTTCCGTTGGGACTAATCTTCTTACTTTCGCTATTTTACAATTATATGGACAATTATGGAGCAAAAAATTCGGTACAGAGCTCAGCTGAATGGATTCTTTGTGTGAGAACAAGTCCACCATGGTACAAGTACTATTTCACGAATAAACGGGAATATTCTTTCAGTGCTGGTGATTTGCTTCTTGATAAGAGATACGTCTACAGTAGCTTCCTTAATCTTAAGGCTAGCAATCCTAGTCTCACGTGCATACGAATATGTGGGCGTCTGTATTTGTATTGTGTGTCTTATAAAAAAGAAAAATAAAAAATATAAGGTGAAAACTTCAAGCAACATTGCTAATGAATCATTATTTTCAATCAAACAAGTGGGTTAAGCCACAAACCTTCATGGCGTCCGCCAGCGGCAATACTCCCGTCAAACCAGTCATAAGGAAATAGGTCCCCGACCCCACCCACCCCCTTTATTAATATTTTTTGTTATTTTAGCTATTTATTAAATTGGATCATGATGGCCCATTTAGTTAGACAATATATACAATTAGTGATCCTAGTAAGGGGTGATTTAGCCCATCTAACGTGTTTAGATGTGCTAATTTAATTTTTTTTCTTTTTGTTTGCCTACTTGTATTTTCTTCTCCATATTTTTCGTCAGTTAAGGTTGAGTAAATTTTGGCCCATCAATGATTTGACCTAAATTTTTATTTCACGATTCATGTACTATTATTCAATTATATAAAGTTTTGTTTCACGAGTTTTTATGATTTATTATGCTAGTATATTTCTTTTTATTCTGTGAGTTTATTTAATTATTCTTTGAGTTTATATGATTTGTTCAATGAATATATTTTTTTGTTTGGTGAGTCTTATAATTTTTTCCATGTGTATATTTTTCCATGTGCCCTATGATCTTTACATCTATGTTTTTCCCCAAGTCCATAATTTATCCAATTTTTATATTTTTAATTCCTCAATTTTTATTATTTATTCTATATGTTTTTTCTAGCCCTTTAGTAGGAGTTATATAGTTGTGAAGTCCGATTTGTAGTGCCATAGCTTACCTTTTCTTTTCTTGAATTATTATTATAAGTATAAAAAATACAATTTCATATGCAAATATGAAAAAAAATTACCTAGTACCGTAGTAGTTGGACCAAATCAAATTAAATCTATTTAGATAAGAATATATCCCCTGTATATGTGGATTTATTATGATCCTTACAAATATACAAAAGCTAACTAACATATAATACCATGTATATGTCAATTTGTAAGGTTCCCTAGATGATAGTTTTTCTACCCGGGGTACTACAGTTGTGAAGTCCGAGCTGTGCCATAGCTTACATTTTCTTTTGTTGAATTTCTGCTAAATACCTTTATCTTTATTTTTGTCTATTACTAAAGCACGCAACTTTTTCATCAGAAATTTCGATTTGATCCAACACTTATCATCGGCATATATATAACAAGAATCGAACAACTATATTATATTATAATCTAAAAGGACTTGAATACAATAAGATTGTGTGTCCCTTCGCAAAAAAAAAAATCTAATCCGTTCGGGACCTTCTATCATGGCAACGCACGAGCCTATTGGCTAATCCATATGCAAATATGAAAAAAGTCACCTAGTGCGGCAGTAGTTGGACCAAATTAAATTAAATCTATTTAAACACGTACCGGATCTCTGTCATCCCGAACAGCTACAAGCCTTTGCAGAACAAGCAGCGGCAGCTGGTTCTCCATGACGACCATGTCGGACCGGATGTCGGACCACATAGTCAGATGGCCATGGTAGCAAAAGATGGGGTTGTTCGGCGCGTAATCACGGCTGCTCTGCATAAAGTCCAGCATAAACTCCAGCAGGAAGCATCCGTCCATGACCATCATCTGCACGAAGCGACCCCTGCTTTCCCCGCGCCATCTGCCATCTAGCTTGTCGTAGGCGCCCAGCAGGTCCTCCACCACCTCCTCGATGGAGGCGGTGAACTCCGCGAGCGGCTTCCCGGAGCGCTTGACGAGGTGCAGGACGGCCTGCCGCTTGTGCTCCTCCATGGGCACCAGGTCAGGCGCGCCGTGGTGGAAGGGGCCGAACGACACCAGCCGCGGCCGGTAAGCGCTTCTGTTGGTGAGCCCCTGGATCCACTCCGGCACCCGGTAGATGGAGGGTTTCTGCTGGCAGCACGCCGCTGCCGTATCCCCCGGCGTGTCAGCTTTAAAGCCCAGCTCCTCCATCTCCACTATCCAGCTGCCACAGCTACCCTTCATCTCCTCTGGCGGTCTAGTGGTGCCACCGCCGGACCCCTCGTCGTCGTCCATCGACGATAACTTCTCCTTTGCTCGCACGTCGTGTTGGAGCGTCTTGATCTCCTGTGTCTCGGTCTCCACCACCGAGCTGCTACCGATACCATTCTCCTCGGCTGCCTCGCCGGCGGAACCCTCCTCTATCAGATATCCTTCTCTATTTGATTCGTTTTCTACTAGTAAGACTTGTGTGTTCTAGTCTCCGAACGAATACATTTGTGCTCAGCTCGGGCAGGTGTCTGAAGCTCTCATGAATTAATAGCCTGCTCTCAATCACGTAGATCGTCGACTGGTGCTTGCTTCAATCAGATCCATGGAGTACGACGAGGGGGCCGAGCGGACGACCGTGTTCGGCTGCAGTTGGCGCCGTGCATCGAGACATTGATTGAATTGCTGGGAACGTCGCCGTGGCTCGTGGGAACAGACATGGCGAACAGTGGATGGTTGCCCAGATCAGACGACCTTGACCTGGATCAGCCTGTGCCGACACTCGCCTTAATCACTCTGTCACCCACTGTGTCTGTGTGACACAGTGTGCATGCGCAGTTGCGCACCATCATCATCCCTGTACAATCTACACTGCAACTCTAGCGGACCGCTAGTTCTGCCACTGCCATGCGTGTATCCATTGGTCAGTCCAAAGGCCAAAAGCCTCGGCCTTGCTCTCATGTCCCATTTCACCCTATTACATCTCAACTACCATTTCCCAAGCCCATCAATCTTCTGTGGAAAAAGTTAATATTACTGCCTCAGACAGTCAGACCTTGAACACCTACCGTAAAGGATCTCACTTTATTTATCTCAATCCGGATGACGATAACATCAACATCTAAATTTTTCATTTGCGCCATTATGAAAAATAATAGTAGAAAATAAGCTCATAATTAATTCATGTCTAAATTACCAGCATTTGTCAATACATCTACATCTAGATTAATACATCAGCCATTACGAAAAGAATAAGACATGCCCCCCTATAGTTGCTTTTAAATTACTCAATTTTGTCATTATCAGTATATAAAAACAAAATCAAAATATCCAAGCATCATTGGTTGTAACAAGCATATCACGTATACATGCATCCGGGGAGCAATGATGAAGAAATGATGATTTGCATGGTTTAGCAATCATGAAGAAATGATTCTGGAGTTGGTCACATACCGAGGACAATCGAAATCTATGATAAATTATATTAATACTTCGTGATAAGGACTACGTAAGTTGCTAACTTTAGATAGTTTGTTATATTTTGGCTCAAAAATTATAAAAACATATCTACGTTGATAATTAAATTATAACAGTCATGTTTTAATAAAAAGAAATATATAAGGGTACACAAAGGGGAAAGAGTATACATCGCGTGCTACATCTCTACCTGCTATCACCTGAAGGATACGCGAGCAGGCAAGAAACATAATTGGCCCAGTAACTAGATATGACCCACTAGATGGCATGTTATGCCCAAGCGTCAGGCCAAGATGCTTAAGAGAGGCCAAGATGCCCAAGCGTCAGGCCAAGCATCGGCCGTGTGATTTTCGTTTTCAGCCTATGAGAGGACGACACATCCCTACAGACCCCTTTTTGTTTTTATTCTCCTCCATTTCTTTTGTTTCGTTTCTTTTTCTTTTGATTCTATCTTTTATTCTTTTCTATTTTCTTCCTTTTCTAATCTCGCTCTAAGTACTTCCATCATGTATGTAATTAACCTCTTCTTCACAATGTTATAATAGAATTCCTCGTTATTCTTCTTTTTTAATGGACACTTGATGTTTTCTGTTATCTTCTTTCTTTAATATTTTATTTCATTTGATTTTTCTCTTATTTCCTATCTAATGATTTTTTTACTTTTTTATTTCTTATATCATCCTTTCTTCCCCTATCCTCTTATTATTACTTTTGTCTAGTTTTCATTCTTCCCTTACTCCATATACTTAAATTTATTATTTCATTTTTCATATATCATAACATTTATTTATATTGATAATCTATTTATTTCTGGTGTGCAAATATTTGTTCTGCAGGTTCATATAATTTGTTCTAAGTGTCAATATATTTGTTCCGTGAATCTATATAATTTATTTTCTTCCTTACGTTAGTATGTTTTGTTCTAAGTATACAAGTCTTTGTTTTGTGAGTTCGTATAAATTGTTTTAGGTCTATATATCTTTACTTTATGAGTTCGTATAATTTTTGCAGGCATATATATCTTTGTTATATAAATTCGTACAATATGTTCGAGGCATACAATACATGTGGTGCAAAAAGTTCCTGTACAGATTGCTGCATGTAATAAGATCCAACGTCAAGCCAAAATATGGATTCATGAGGTTATTACAATGAATGGCTGCAACAAAGATAACATAGCTCATCAAGCTAAGGTCTCAACTAAATGGAGTTGTGATGCAAATGAGAAGACACTATTGTTAGCAAGGGTTATTGGGCCGGGCCTTAGGTGCTGGGCGCACAGGCCATTTCCTGCCGTGTGCTGCAGCCCTAGGATAGATAGATGGGATAGATGATGATCTATTAGGCAAGGATCTCTCGGTTGGTTCTGTTTCTATAAACCCTAGAGACCATTGCCTATATATGTAATACACTTTGTACCTCTTCAATCAATCTACTGTTCCGAGCCATATTGCTTTCATGGTATGACGAGCCCGGGTTCCTCACCCAATTCATCTTCCGCTGCCCTAGCTCCGCGCCCCGCCCTTGGTTGCGCCTATGGCTGGATCCCCATCTCCCTCGGTCACCGCTGCTGCTGCCGGCCAGCCTCTCACCGACGAGGCGCACGCCAGGCTGCAACAGGAGCACCAGGCCGCGCGCGACGCCCTGCTGGCCCGCGCCCTGGAGGCCGAGCAGGAGGCGGCCAACACTGCAAAGGATCACGGACGCTCGCGCGCACGATGCCCTAGCGCGCGCTGCTCGCGAGCACAAGGCCGCCGCCACTGACTTCCCGGACGTGGATGCTGCCTTCAACGCTGACGACGACGACGGCAACAAGTCCGGCGCCTCTGATCCTGACGATCAAGGCATCCGCGACGCCATGCTGATGCATGCCGGCTTCAACCTCCACACTCAGGCCGTCGCTGTCCAGAACATCCAAAGCCTCATACCCATCGTCCTCGATATCACCTCGGGTAATTACACTTGCTCGCGTGATCAGTTCCTTCTCACCATCAGCAAGTACAATCTTCAGGATCATGTTCTTCGCGACACCGCCTCCTCGACGTTCCCGGCCTGGACGCACATGGATTGCATCGTCAAGTCCTCGATCTATGGCACAATCTCCAGCGACCTTGCCGAGACGGTGATGGCGCGCAACGCCACTGCTCATGCAGCCTGGTTGGCCACTAAAACACAGTTTCTTGGCAACCGGGAGACACACACGCTCTACCTCGACGCGCAGTTCCAGAACTTCGTCCAGGGCGATCTCTCTATCACCTACTACTGCCACCGCTTCAAAGCACGACACAAGCCCTCGGCAACCTCGGCGAGACCGTCACCGACCGTACTCTCGTCCTCAACGTCATCCGTGGTCTCAACGGCCGCTTCACCGATATTGGGACACATCTTCGGTGCGGGCGCCCGTTCCCCACCTTCCTCGACATCCGCACCGAGCTCCTCATGGAGGAACTCAACATGGCGCACCGCACATCTGCGCCATCTGCTGCTCACATCACCATGGCAGCCAAGTTACTCGCCCCTAGCGTCACTGGCTCATCAACCCGCGGACATCGCCCGTCTGCCCGGCCACCAGCTGCAGGCGGGTCGACTTTTGGGGGTGCCGGCTCTAAGTCTGCAAAGACCAAGAGCCCTTGCAGCAAGCGCAGCGGTCGTGACAGCTCGGTTGGCGGGGACCAGACCACTCCAGGAGGGAGCAGCATCTTGATGTCCGCAGGGAGCACCAAGAGCGCCGGGTCTACCCGGCGTGGCCCGCCTTCTTCAACCCGTGGGCTGGGTCCATTCAGATGTGGCCCGGTCCGCGGCCTCCGGTGCCACCCTCGCCAGCTCCTCTGCCCCAACAGCAGGCCCTCCTGGCGCGGCTCAAGTGCATGCGCTAGCACAAGCGCAGGCGCAATAGGGCATGCTGCCTTGCACTGCACCAGGGTTCTACAACCTCCCGTCGCGCCCTCGTCATGGGATCAGCAGTCTCTGGCTTTCACCTTCAGCACTATGACTATGAACCATCCGCCGAACAACGACTAGTATTTCGATTCAGGTGCCTCTTCTCACATGACCTCTGATTCTGGCAATCTTTCACATTCTTTTTTCCCGTCGTACCCGTCACCCACCTCCATTGTCTTCGGCAATGGATCGTTACTTCCAATCACCGCCACAGGCACGGCACTCCTTCCAGAATCTTTTTCTCTCAATAACATTCTTGTCTCACCGAACTTTAAGAGTCTTATTTATGTTCGCCAGTTTACTTGTGATAACACCTACTCAGTTGAATTTGACCCTCTTGGTTGCTCTGTGAAGGATCTCCAGTCTCAGAAAGTGCTCGTCCGGTGCAATAGCTCTGGACCGCTCTACCCGTTGTGTCTCCCTGCGGCCGCAGTTCTAGTTGTTGGCTCCCCATCCTAGCTTTGGCACCGTCGCCTCGGTCATCCCGATCATGAAGCCCTGTCCAAGGTTGCCTCCATGATCTCGGCTTGTAATAAAGAAATTAGTACCACTCTCTATCGTCTACCCTTCCATACGTCCACGTCTGGTGCGTCTTGAAATTTTGATCTTATACATTGTGATCTTTGAACATCTCCTGTTATCAGTGTCTCAGGTTACAAGTATTATTTGGTCAGCCTCATCGATTGCTCACATCACACTTGTGGATGTTTCCCTTACGCCTGAAATCTGACACATTTTCCACTCTTACTAATTTCTTTGCTCATGTTGCTACTCAGTTTGGTGCCACCATTAAGGCAGTTCAGTGCGACAACGGACGCGAGTTCGATAACTCCAGTACCCGCACGTTCTTCCTCACTCATGGCATCCACATGTGCATGTCCTGCCCGTACACCTCCCCTAGAACGGTAAAGTTGAGCGCATTATTCGTTCCAATAATAATGTCATTCGCTCGCTCTTGTTTGAGGCCAGCATGCCACCGTCCTATTGGGTCGAAGCACTTGCTACAGCCACCTATCTCCTCAACATGTTACCCACCATAATGATGAGCTTTGCCACGCCGCACTTTGCTCTTCACGGCACCTTGCCGTCCTATGGGCATCTTCGCATTTTCGGTTATAAGTGTTATCCCAACCTTTCCACCACGGCTAGCCATAAACTCGCACCTTGCTCCGTCCTTTGCGTCATTCTTAGCTATTCCGCACATCATAAAGGGTATCGCTGCCTTGATATCGCCTCTAACCGTGTGATCATCTCTCGTCATGTTGTCTTGGACGAGTCCTCGTTTCCCTTTGCCGAACAGTTATCTGTTCCCACCGCTGTAGACTTTGAGTTCTTAGATAATTTCACTAACGTTGTGCAGGCCCCCATGGGACCTCCACAGTTGTTTCTCCCTGCAGGATCTGTCATCAGCGGCTCCCCTCCTGCCGCAATGCCACGTGCGGCCCCCGACGTGCCGCCTCCAGCTGTGAGCGACCCACTGCCACGCGCAGCAGGGCCCTGCAGCTCTCCCCTGTCGCACTGCCACGTGCGGCCCCCGGCGCGTCTCCTCCGGCTGTGGGCGACCTGCTGCCGCATGCAGCAGGGCCCCTGCAACCCTCCCCTGCAGGGTGTGGCGCCCAGCAGGCCACCAGCAACGCCCCCGCCGTGGCTGCCGGAGCGGCATCTACAGCTGTTGTGCCCCCCGGCACCGGTGTTGCTCCCGCAGCTCCAGCCAGCGGCGCCTCTGCAGCTGCTGCACCAGCCGCGGCTGCCCACCCCGAGCGCATCATCCGCCGCATCTACACGCGCCGAACACCTGCTCCTCCTCCTGCGCCCGTTGCTGCTGCTCCAGTACCGGCCGCCGCTGTTGCGCTTGCACCGACCGCCCCCTGTTCCAGCCCCGCCGAAGGGCGCCATGCCTGTTCCCTCTGTGGTGAACCAGCATGGCATGACCACGCGCGCCAAGCACGGGTTTCGACAACCTGCGCTGCTCCACACCGTGCTGTTGTGGTCTGTTCCGAAGACCTTCTGTAGTGCCCTTGCCGATCCAAATTGCCGGGCCGCTATGGAGGAAGAGCATGTTGCCCTCGTCCGCCACGTGCTAACTTCGTCTCCGGCAAGTGGATCTTCGAGCACAAATTTCTGTCCGATGGGTCTCTTGAGCGCTACAAGGCTAGGTAGGTTCTTCGTGGCTTCACACATCGACCTAGCGTAGATTTCGATGAGACTTTCAGCCCCGTCATGAAGCCAGCCACTTTGTGCACTGTGCTATCCTTAGCGCTCTCGCAACATGCATGGTACAATCATTTCGCTAGCCATCTGCTCAGTCTGGGTTTTGTGGAAGCCAAGTCAGACACCTCTTTGTTTGTCTATCGCCCGCGGATCTGATCTCATCTACTTATTGTTATATATGGATGACATTGTCCTCACAGCTTCTTCTCCAGCTCTCCTCAGTCGTACCATTTAGGCACTACAGCTGGAATTCTCTATGAAGGACCTTAGCGAGCTTCACCACTTCCTGGCAATGCATGTTCAGCGATGTGGTTCTGGTCTTCTCCTTTCACAGCGACAGTACATGTTGGATATTCTCGATCGTGCTGGTATGGCTAAGTGCAAGCCCTGCTCTACACCCGTGGATACAAATCCCAAGCTTCCCGCTGATGGACCACCTGTTTCGGATGCTTCAGATTTTTGCAGTTTGACTGGTGCGCTTCAGTATCTGACTTTCACTCGGCCAGACATCGCCTATGCTGTTCAGCAGGTTTGTCTCCATATGCATGATCCCCGGGAACTTCATCTTGCTGCTCTAAAGAGGATTTTGAGATACATCCAAGGCACTCTACACTTGGGCTTGGTTCTGCATCCTTCTTCTCAGACTGAGCTGATTGTGTAATCTGATGCTGACTGGGCTGGATGTCCGCACACACGGAAGCCTACTTCAGGCTATGAAGTGTTCCTTGATGATAACTTGGTCTCCTGGTCTTCAAAGCGGCAGAATACTGTTTTTAGATCGAGTGCCGAAGCTGAGTATCGCGCATGGCTAATGGTGTTGCGCCAGCTTCTTCTTGAGCTCCACGCTCCCCTTCAGCACGCTGCTCTTGTCTATAGTAACAACATCAGCATTGTCTGCATGTCCTCCAACCCAGTTCAGCATCAGCGCACCAAACACACAGTGATTGACTTTCATTTTGTTCGGGAACGCAGTTGGTGATATTCGCATCATGCATGTACCTACATCTTCACAGTACGCCAACATCTTCACCAAATGATTGCCTTCTTCTATTTTCACAGAGTTTTAGGTCCAGCTTGAACATTCGTGGTGCCAACAATCACACTGCGAGGGCGTGTTAGCAAGGGTTATTGGGCCGGGCCTTTGGGCCCTAGGTGCTTGGCGCACATGCCATTGCCTGCCGTGTGCTACAGCGCTAGGATAGATGGATGGGATATCTCTGTGTTGGTTTTCTATAAACCCTAGGGACCCTTGCCTATATATGTAATACACTTTGTATCTCATCAATCAATCTATTATTCCGAACCATATTGCTTTCAACTATCAACAGGGGTGAAAAGGCATATACGTAAGGAGTAATTGGTACCAAATTACTATAGAGTATCAACAGGGGTATTAAGTCAGAAAATGAACAAATTAAAAGAGCGAAAAACAGTAAAGATGAGCATTTTTTTAGTATCAGTTGTGTACCATAAATTTATTCATCACAATCTTCTAATTAATATTATGTTTAAAATAGTTATGCCGCCTACCCGTGCAGGAGCATGGGCTGATGCTAATCCTCCAAAAACCCAAACACAATGTCATTTCTGACCGGATTACGTTTAATACATTTTCTTGGAACAATGTCTATGCTCAATAAATAATGGAGTAAAACAATACTTGTCCACCGGTACAATATAGATAGGGCACATAGCCACATCATACTTCTTGCTTACCCTTAGCTGTAAAAGGGGAGAATAGCGTAGACAGTTTGCAGCAAGGTGGCCATGAGTAGGATGACAGCGGCGATGAGCGAGATGAACACCCATGGGCTGCTCAGGTACCTGTGCACGAAGTTGGCTCGCCACTTGTTCCGGCGCTTCTTGCAGTGTGCTTTCACCTCCCGTAGCACGCCGTTCAGCTTGCTGGACGGGTGCATCAGCGTTGCCCTGCCCAGCATGTTGAACATCTCTACCAGCTCCTTGTCGCTGCTGCGTATGTTTCTGATGATCCCTCTGGACCTCAGCAGCGCCACGTCTCTCTTCGATTCGATCAGGCCCACCATGAAGAACATGTAGGACAACAACTCGTACCCGGTGTCTGGGTGCAGCTGCTCGAAGGCGAACAGGTTCAGGTAGAGGTTCTCGGTGTCCCCGTAGGCCTTGAACTCGGGCATGCTCAGGACACCGTTTCTGAAGGTTATGGCGTCGATGAGGTGAGTGTTGCTGCTCTTTAAAAGGACCCTTGCCTCCCTGAGCTCCACGGCAGATGGCATGCAGTCCTCCTCAAAAGAGGCTGAATCGCCTCCCTGGTGTTGTGC
Organism: Panicum miliaceum; assembly: GCA_032594955.1. NCBI lineage: Eukaryota > Viridiplantae > Streptophyta > Magnoliopsida > Poales > Poaceae > Panicum > Panicum miliaceum. The sequence continues at coordinate 28,194,465 of CM064072.1, read as the reverse complement.
ATCAGGTTGAGGGGCACACATGCTTCTATGTAAAATATCCAACGGATGGAGGCCTAGCTTGCCGGTGGGAGTTCCCTCACACGAGCAGTAGTATAGATACCTCACCACCGTCGTGTTGATCTCGGCAGGTTCCTGTGGTTATGATTGAAATGGGGTAGTAAGAACAATATGTCCATTGCCTTGGACTTGGTTATTCGTTCTAAGACAACTTAGAGTCTTGAATTGGAGAGAGGAGGCTCATGCATCGATGCATATGGCCATGGCACTACAGCCTGTAGGAGTGGTAAAGGGCCTTAAAATTTAGCATAACTAGGATCGGTCTCAAAAAGAACTGGACTCATATTTTATAAAATTTTAAGCTAAGAAAATACTTAAGGGCCAAGTTGGTTTGTGAAGAGAGCGCTAGGGACATAATCCATTATCATCCCTAACTACAGGTGGCGGTACTTATGACCAAAAATAGATCTTACGAATCATTTTCATGCATAGATGGTGATGTATAAAGTTAATATTTTCCCAACCTGGTGGGCAGAATGCAATGAAAAGAGCAAGTATCGCTATGGGAAGAAAATTGCAGCATAATAGCCCCACATGGATTTTGGAGTTTGGACATTAGTACTGCCAGCTGTGATTGACAATGAGGCCAAGCATTTCGGTTCAAAGTACCAAAAATGCACCTATGCTTTTGACTTCTCGATAAAGAACTTCCAAATACCGGCAATACCATATCAACAATGAAATTTTGGACCTGGATGACACATTTGACAAGTTTAATTAAAAGTTCTTGAATCTGTATTTTCAAAATTTATGTATCTAGATGACACTATATTATAAGTTTAAGGACCGGATATGCATTTAGCTTAAAAATTTTGAAGCCTCGCCTATGCTGTGGACAGTCTATGTATTGGTGTATATGGCAAGGATATGAAAGAATCCAGATATTATTGGTAGGATATGATGTGTATCCATCTCTTTCTCTAAACATTTTGCAGGTTGGGTAACAAAATTCATTCCAGGGGCCAGAAACCAATGCCCACGGTGAAAGTGAAAGCGATTTTGTTTTTAACTACTTGTATAATATGAACTTAAATTTCTAGATCAACCACAAACCACGAAATGAGGAATGGAGATATGAATAACAGTACAAACATTATTAGATACTCACCGGAGTTGTTCCACGCTCCACGGCTAAAAGCCTTTGTAGAACGAGTAGGGGCAATTGGTTTTCCAAGGCGATCACATCGGACCGGATGCCCGGCCACAAAATATGGTTAGCGTGGGCGCTGAAGACGGGGTCATTGGGCGCATAGTCCCCCCATTGATCATCCTTCACAGGGGCAGAGCTCAAACTTACTGCTGCGGCCCGCGGACTCTGACGAGTTCGGAAGATTTCAATAGAAAAACAATGTGGATCGGTGTCAATAGTGTTAATGACCTCGTCCTCTTTTACACTAGATCCCGGTGGTTTCGTGGCCTTCATAAGCTCCAGCAAGAAGCACCCGTCCATGACCATCATCTGCACGAACCGGTCCCGGCTTGACTCACGCCACTTCTCGTCGAGGCCCTGGTAGGCATCCAGCAGCTCGTCTGCCACCATCTCGACGGCGGCGACGAAGTCCCGGAGCGGTTTCCCGGAGCGCTTGACCAAGTGCAGCACCGCCCGGCGCTTGTGCTCCTCCATGGGCAGCAGGTCGGGCTCACCGTGGTGGAAGGGACCCAGCGACACCAGCCTCGGCCGGTAGGCTGAAGTGTTGTTGGTCGTCATGCCCTTGATCCACTCCGGCACCCGGTAGATGGAGGGCTTGCTCCACCGCGCCTTCTCCGCTAGCAGATCGGTGCCTGGTAGCAGCTCCTCCATCTCCTCCACATATCTGCTGCAGAGAGTATCATTCTCCTGCACTCTTGCAGTACTCTCCTTCTTCATCATCAGCTTCTCGTCTGCTTGCAGTATAATATCAGTATTCTTCAGAAACTGTTCACGGAGGAAAATCATAATGTATCGGTGATTACAACTGAACATGACATAGTACAATCTGATAAGAAGATAGAAGTACAACAACAAGATTAAGTTCCCATGAAAACTTCTTTTTGCTGCAACTTGCATACAAAGGAACAGGGGAGAAAAATTACAACATGGAGCTTAACATAACCATTCATGAAAAGAACTAGAAAATCACAACATGGAGCAAATTTTGAGTAGCATGTAAAAACCTGAGCTATTGGGGATTCTGAGTTTATATAGTTAATGCACCATATAATTTGTGGGAAAAAATGTATCTCTATACCCTGTCAAACAAGCAAAAAGAAAAGCAAATACACACCAGGCAATTCAATCAAGAATTATGAATGGTGTGGAGCACAGAATCAAACACACCTCAGTTTTCAGAAGTAAATTTACTTGCATACTATGAAGGACTACATTCAGCAACAGTTCCATAAAAAATTAATGCACTCCTGAACTTAAAAGAAAAAAGAAAAGAAAAGAAAATAAAAGAAAAGAAAAGAAAAGGGAGTGCATGATACCTACAGTACAATCTGTTTGACTCAGCCAAATTCTAATTGATGAATAAATGGAAAGTTTTTTGTGGTTCTTATGGGTTCATCATGCAGGTGGCAGTTCTGAGGAAATTTTGTCAAATGAAACAATATGTAGGGTAAAGGATGTTCACTACTACAGATTCATTTTCACCGCCGGCCCTAAACCCATCATCACCACCGGTTTAGGCGCCGGCAGTGAAAATGAGTTACGGGCTGGCGTTGATATTCCTTTGCCTAGGCAATACTTTCAGCTGCTCCATTTTCACGATAAAAGCACATTCAAATGATATGCCAAGACCAGGAGCAACCCATACCAGAAAACATCTTGCAAGGGTAAACTAAATAATGTATGTGTGGACAGAGCCTACTAAACATTGCAATCTGTTACCAGTAACTACACGACAGTTTGGAGCAGACCCACCACTATTATAACAAAATAAAATATTTCAACGAATAGCATATCTTCTAAGCTTGGAAACTAGGGATACACAATAAGAGAAGCTTGTGAATTGCTTGATTAGCTAGCACAGTATATCATAACATGCAGCAAAGGCATTTGTTAAGGAGACAACATGAGATGCGAAATACCCTGACACTATGACAGAAGCTAAACTATACAGCAGTCAGCAGATACATGACACAACATGATATAGACTGTGGATACTATGTTGCAACTAAACTAGCATATTACTCATCATGATGCTAATCACCATACGCTACTGCACACTACACCTAATCAACGGAGCGTGTATTTTCAATCACATCCTCGCAACAGCCTAGACCACTAATAAGCATCGTAGAATTACTGAAGATAAACATGCTTCAGTGCCTCAAATACCTGGCTGAGGCAATCTGTCGAGCACTTGGTGGGCGAGGTGGTGAAAAACTCCAGCACTAGGCAGCGCCGGGGCCTGCATCGCAGGGCGGGCAGGGCTGCGTCGCTGGCGTGCTCCGCGGGGAGGAAGGCGTCACTGGCGGACCTGCATCGGGGAGGCGTCTGGCAGCAGACGCCGCGGCGGGGGGGGTGGTCGCGGAGCCGCGTCGGGGAGGGGTGGCGGCGGCGCGGCGGGCGAGGGGCCGGATGCGGCTTCCCACCCGTGGAGGCCGGCAGCGGGGTGGGATCCGGCGCGCGGAGGGCGGAGGGAGCGGCGGCGGCGGCGGGGTCTGGAGTGGGGAGTGCGGGGTCTGCATTTTGAGCGCGGTCTTTCGATTCAATCCAGCAACGGACAATATTGACTGACCGGCGACATGGCGAGGGGTCCCGCGCAACAGGAAGCTAGCCGAGTGGCATGCGTTGTCGTGCCCCATTATTGCTCTAGTTCGCAGACCACACGAAGATTATCGTGTTCAGCTGGCAACTAGAGCTGCACGAGGGAACAGTGCCTGTTGTTCCTATCGAACCTGTCACATGCTCTGCATCTCTGGTAGACTACGACACTACCGTTGGCAGTGCCTGCAGCCAAGGTACTGGTCACTCCGACCCAAAGGTTGAAGGCTCCGTCTACCTCCCTCGTGCAATCGGACTAGTGTGGCATCCCAAAAGTTTCTAATTTTGAGACATCAATAGATGACCTTAATAGTTTTACGATTTTCTTACATTCCTTGATTTTCTTCCCCATTTTTTGATAGTAAAGCATTTAATTACATGGAATGAAATAATACTTTCTCAAAAATTGAAATGATATAAGATAAATTTTAATTCAGTGCATTCATGCTCGCGACATCATGTGTTTTGGTTCACAACAAATTTCAAAATTTACCTCAGTTTGTTACAGGTTTTGAGTTACTTGAGATTACATTTGAGTAGAAGTCTGGAAGGGTATATTCGTTTAGGCCAAAATCCATTCTACCTTGGGCCCAAGCACCATTCCAATCTGGGCCAAGCCGATTTATCTCCCCTCTCCTCTTCTTTTTTTTTCATATCATATAACGCTTCCTTCCAACACTAGTTGCAGTACTTCCACAAGCTAATTTACGCACATTCATGTATTTGAGATCCGTATAGTAGTAGATACATAGCTAAGATGAGATACGGGAAGTAAGCCAACTATGTACATGCATGCATATTTGATCCCGGTAAAATGGTTAATTAGCATATCTGAAATGTTGAGCGAGGATTCGCTCGTTGTTGAATCAGTTGTAAGATAATGTCCATGGAAATGAAAAAAGTATTTTTTTTATTTATATTCTGAATTTAGTTGTTTATTATGACATCGGCTCTTTATTTATACTTTTGCTACCCGATTCATATAGAAATCATGAGCTAATTGTCTCAATGAAATCTAGTGCAATATTTATGAAACTAAATATCCGAATAACCTCTAAAAATGGACATTATCAATGTAGGTTGTTTTAACTTTTCAAGATTCATAGTTTTTTCTATTCACCTAGACATACATTATATCTAGGTACATAGCAAATACTATAAACTAAAAAAGCCAAAACGACCTATTATTTAGAACGAAGGGAGTATCTTCTACGCGATCCCATGCACCACATCAACTAGCTCAAATAAGAGCTGCTACTTCCCTCTATAATTCAGTCTTAATTAGTCTTGTTCATGATGCTCAACCGGTCACGCCCATCCACCAGTTTCCTACTGTTGACGGTCCTTAAGCGCCAACTCCAACCGTCAACTATACTCAGAAGTAAAGGAGGATGACCTTACTTACTTAACCTAGTTCGATATGAATTGCACAATAAGTCATTTTAGGGACACAAGTCTGAAAACAAAGAAAAATGTGTATAGAACGTAGAAGAAATGCACGGAAGATCACATCTTGCGTCGCATGAAGATAGAAGGGCCCATCTAGCAGATCAAACTAACCGATCTTGGTGGGAATCACCCGCCAAACAACCAGAGGAAGGCGGTGCCAGAGCGGCCCCACCAGGGGTCAGCTGAACCCCAGGTTCGGCCGAACCTGAACGGGCTCCCGGCACGCCCAACTTTGGCGGGAAGCTCTCCCGCGCTCTCCCCAAGGCGGTTGTCAAGGCTTCCATACATAGATGTGCTGGGAACCGCCCTTTAGCTAGTATAAAAGGAGGAGGAGAGCACCCCTCTTCACGCACCACACATTTGAGCCTCCCTCTCTACCTAGTTGTTACTTGTAATCCTTAGGCTAGTGGAGCTAGGCTAGAATTCTCTTAGTGAGTGCCAAGTCGTCTTCGGGATCGTTAAGTAATCCTCGGCCTCCGGTATGGCTTTATTTCAACTTATCGGTATTCTATCCATAATACAGAGTTTAGTCATGGTTGCTATGCTATCTTGATAGTTTGCCATACCATGTCTTGTGCTTCCTTAAGTTATATGACTATGTTTAGGCTAGATCTAAGCTTCGGCATTGGTTCGCTGTGCCTTGGGGCTTGTTCTAGCTCTATGCTTGTCCATATGAAAGGTGGGAGTCCCGGGGGAGCTAGGGTCGTTTTCTCATGCATAAGCGTGATTCTCGGGCATGACAAGACATTCGGATATGATTGTGCCCTACGGATTCGTAGGGGTAGGCGGCAGGTGGTGACAACCCTGTCCGTCCTTTCTAGTCCCCATGTTCGGGTATGGTGTAGGAGTTCTGAAAGCATTTTGAGCGCGGGGAGTGCGGGGTCTGCATTTTGAGCGCGGTCTTTCGATTCAATCCAGCAACGGACAATATTGACTGACCGGCGACATGGCGAGGGGTCCCGCGCAACAGGAAGCTAGCCGAGTGGCATGCGTTGTCGTGCCCCATTATTGCTCTAGTTCGCAGACCACACGAAGATTATCGTGTTCAGCTGGCAACTAGAGCTGCACGAGGGAACAGTGCCTGTTGTTCCTATCGAACCTGTCACATGCTCTGCATCTCTGGTAGACTACGACACTACCGTTGGCAGTGCCTGCAGCCAAGGTACTGGTCACTCCGACCCAAAGGTTGAAGGCTCCGTCTACCTCCCTCGTGCAATCGGACTAGTGTGGCATCCCAAAAGTTTCTAATTTTGAGACATCAATAGATGACCTTAATAGTTTTACGATTTTCTTACATTCCTTGATTTTCTTCCCCATTTTTTGATAGTAAAGCATTTAATTACATGGAATGAAATAATACTTTCTCAAAAATTGAAATGATATAAGATAAATTTTAATTCAGTGCATTCATGCTCGCGACATCATGTGTTTTGGTTCACAACAAATTTCAAAATTTACCTCAGTTTGTTACAGGTTTTGAGTTACTTGAGATTACATTTGAGTAGAAGTCTGGAAGGGTATATTCGTTTAGGCCAAAATCCATTCTACCTTGGGCCCAAGCACCATTCCAATCTGGGCCAAGCCGATTTATCTCCCCTCTCCTCTTCTTTTTTTTTCATATCATATAACGCTTCCTTCCAACACTAGTTGCAGTACTTCCACAAGCTAATTTACGCACATTCATGTATTTGAGATCCGTATAGTAGTAGATACATAGCTAAGATGAGATACGGGAAGTAAGCCAACTATGTACATGCATGCATATTTGATCCCGGTAAAATGGTTAATTAGCATATCTGAAATGTTGAGCGAGGATTCGCTCGTTGTTGAATCAGTTGTAAGATAATGTCCATGGAAATGAAAAAAGTATTTTTTTTATTTATATTCTGAATTTAGTTGTTTATTATGACATCGGCTCTTTATTTATACTTTTGCTACCCGATTCATATAGAAATCATGAGCTAATTGTCTCAATGAAATCTAGTGCAATATTTATGAAACTAAATATCCGAATAACCTCTAAAAATGGACATTATCAATGTAGGTTGTTTTAACTTTTCAAGATTCATAGTTTTTTCTATTCACCTAGACATACATTATATCTAGGTACATAGCAAATACTATAAACTAAAAAAGCCAAAACGACCTATTATTTAGAACGAAGGGAGTATCTTCTACGCGATCCCATGCACCACATCAACTAGCTCAAATAAGAGCTGCTACTTCCCTCTATAATTCAGTCTTAATTAGTCTTGTTCATGATGCTCAACCGGTCACGCCCATCCACCAGTTTCCTACTGTTGACGGTCCTTAAGCGCCAACTCCAACCGTCAACTATACTCAGAAGTAAAGGAGGATGACCTTACTTACTTAACCTAGTTCGATATGAATTGCACAATAAGTCATTTTAGGGACACAAGTCTGAAAACAAAGAAAAATGTGTATAGAACGTAGAAGAAATGCACGGAAGATCACATCTTGCGTCGCATGAAGATAGAAGGGCCCATCTAGCAGATCAAACTAACCGATCTTGGTGGGAATCACCCGCCAAACAACCAGAGGAAGGCGGTGCCAGAGCGGCCCCACCAGGGGTCAGCTGAACCCCAGGTTCGGCCGAACCTGAACGGGCTCCCGGCACGCCCAACTTTGGCGGGAAGCTCTCCCGCGCTCTCCCCAAGGCGGTTGTCAAGGCTTCCATACATAGATGTGCTGGGAACCGCCCTTTAGCTAGTATAAAAGGAGGAGGAGAGCACCCCTCTTCACGCACCACACATTTGAGCCTCCCTCTCTACCTAGTTGTTACTTGTAATCCTTAGGCTAGTGGAGCTAGGCTAGAATTCTCTTAGTGAGTGCCAAGTCGTCTTCGGGATCGTTAAGTAATCCTCGGCCTCCGGTATGGCTTTATTTCAACTTATCGGTATTCTATCCATAATACAGAGTTTAGTCATGGTTGCTATGCTATCTTGATAGTTTGCCATACCATGTCTTGTGCTTCCTTAAGTTATATGACTATGTTTAGGCTAGATCTAAGCTTCGGCATTGGTTCGCTGTGCCTTGGGGCTTGTTCTAGCTCTATGCTTGTCCATATGAAAGGTGGGAGTCCCGGGGGAGCTAGGGTCGTTTTCTCATGCATAAGCGTGATTCTCGGGCATGACAAGACATTCGGATATGATTGTGCCCTACGGATTCGTAGGGGTAGGCGGCAGGTGGTGACAACCCTGTCCGTCCTTTCTAGTCCCCATGTTCGGGTATGGTGTAGGAGTTCTGAAAGCATTTTGAGCGCGGGGAGTGCGGGGTCTGCATTTTGAGCGCGGTCTTTCGATTCAATCCAGCAACGGACAATATTGACTGACCGGCGACATGGCGAGGGGTCCCGCGCAACAGGAAGCTAGCCGAGTGGCATGCGTTGTCGTGCCCCATTATTGCTCTAGTTCGCAGACCACACGAAGATTATCGTGTTCAGCTGGCAACTAGAGCTGCACGAGGGAACAGTGCCTGTTGTTCCTATCGAACCTGTCACATGCTCTGCATCTCTGGTAGACTACGACACTACCGTTGGCAGTGCCTGCAGCCAAGGTACTGGTCACTCCGACCCAAAGGTTGAAGGCTCCGTCTACCTCCCTCGTGCAATCGGACTAGTGTGGCATCCCAAAAGTTTCTAATTTTGAGACATCAATAGATGACCTTAATAGTTTTACGATTTTCTTACATTCCTTGATTTTCTTCCCCATTTTTTGATAGTAAAGCATTTAATTACATGGAATGAAATAATACTTTCTCAAAAATTGAAATGATATAAGATAAATTTTAATTCAGTGCATTCATGCTCGCGACATCATGTGTTTTGGTTCACAACAAATTTCAAAATTTACCTCAGTTTGTTACAGGTTTTGAGTTACTTGAGATTACATTTGAGTAGAAGTCTGGAAGGGTATATTCGTTTAGGCCAAAATCCATTCTACCTTGGGCCCAAGCACCATTCCAATCTGGGCCAAGCCGATTTATCTCCCCTCTCCTCTTCTTTTTTTTTCATATCATATAACGCTTCCTTCCAACACTAGTTGCAGTACTTCCACAAGCTAATTTACGCACATTCATGTATTTGAGATCCGTATAGTAGTAGATACATAGCTAAGATGAGATACGGGAAGTAAGCCAACTATGTACATGCATGCATATTTGATCCCGGTAAAATGGTTAATTAGCATATCTGAAATGTTGAGCGAGGATTCGCTCGTTGTTGAATCAGTTGTAAGATAATGTCCATGGAAATGAAAAAAGTATTTTTTTTATTTATATTCTGAATTTAGTTGTTTATTATGACATCGGCTCTTTATTTATACTTTTGCTACCCGATTCATATAGAAATCATGAGCTAATTGTCTCAATGAAATCTAGTGCAATATTTATGAAACTAAATATCCGAATAACCTCTAAAAATGGACATTATCAATGTAGGTTGTTTTAACTTTTCAAGATTCATAGTTTTTTCTATTCACCTAGACATACATTATATCTAGGTACATAGCAAATACTATAAACTAAAAAAGCCAAAACGACCTATTATTTAGAACGAAGGGAGTATCTTCTACGCGATCCCATGCACCACATCAACTAGCTCAAATAAGAGCTGCTACTTCCCTCTATAATTCAGTCTTAATTAGTCTTGTTCATGATGCTCAACCGGTCACGCCCATCCACCAGTTTCCTACTGTTGACGGTCCTTAAGCGCCAACTCCAACCGTCAACTATACTCAGAAGTAAAGGAGGATGACCTTACTTACTTAACCTAGTTCGATATGAATTGCACAATAAGTCATTTTAGGGACACAAGTCTGAAAACAAAGAAAAATGTGTATAGAACGTAGAAGAAATGCACGGAAGATCACATCTTGCGTCGCATGAAGATAGAAGGGCCCATCTAGCAGATCAAACTAACCGATCTTGGTGGGAATCACCCGCCAAACAACCAGAGGAAGGCGGTGCCAGAGCGGCCCCACCAGGGGTCAGCTGAACCCCAGGTTCGGCCGAACCTGAACGGGCTCCCGGCACGCCCAACTTTGGCGGGAAGCTCTCCCGCGCTCTCCCCAAGGCGGTTGTCAAGGCTTCCATACATAGATGTGCTGGGAACCGCCCTTTAGCTAGTATAAAAGGAGGAGGAGAGCACCCCTCTTCACGCACCACACATTTGAGCCTCCCTCTCTACCTAGTTGTTACTTGTAATCCTTAGGCTAGTGGAGCTAGGCTAGAATTCTCTTAGTGAGTGCCAAGTCGTCTTCGGGATCGTTAAGTAATCCTCGGCCTCCGGTATGGCTTTATTTCAACTTATCGGTATTCTATCCATAATACAGAGTTTAGTCATGGTTGCTATGCTATCTTGATAGTTTGCCATACCATGTCTTGTGCTTCCTTAAGTTATATGACTATGTTTAGGCTAGATCTAAGCTTCGGCATTGGTTCGCTGTGCCTTGGGGCTTGTTCTAGCTCTATGCTTGTCCATATGAAAGGTGGGAGTCCCGGGGGAGCTAGGGTCGTTTTCTCATGCATAAGCGTGATTCTCGGGCATGACAAGACATTCGGATATGATTGTGCCCTACGGATTCGTAGGGGTAGGCGGCAGGTGGTGACAACCCTGTCCGTCCTTTCTAGTCCCCATGTTCGGGTATGGTGTAGGAGTTCTGAAAGCATTTTGAGCGCGGGGAGTGCGGGGTCTGCATTTTGAGCGCGGTCTTTCGATTCAATCCAGCAACGGACAATATTGACTGACCGGCGACATGGCGAGGGGTCCCGCGCAACAGGAAGCTAGCCGAGTGGCATGCGTTGTCGTGCCCCATTATTGCTCTAGTTCGCAGACCACACGAAGATTATCGTGTTCAGCTGGCAACTAGAGCTGCACGAGGGAACAGTGCCTGTTGTTCCTATCGAACCTGTCACATGCTCTGCATCTCTGGTAGACTACGACACTACCGTTGGCAGTGCCTGCAGCCAAGGTACTGGTCACTCCGACCCAAAGGTTGAAGGCTCCGTCTACCTCCCTCGTGCAATCGGACTAGTGTGGCATCCCAAAAGTTTCTAATTTTGAGACATCAATAGATGACCTTAATAGTTTTACGATTTTCTTACATTCCTTGATTTTCTTCCCCATTTTTTGATAGTAAAGCATTTAATTACATGGAATGAAATAATACTTTCTCAAAAATTGAAATGATATAAGATAAATTTTAATTCAGTGCATTCATGCTCGCGACATCATGTGTTTTGGTTCACAACAAATTTCAAAATTTACCTCAGTTTGTTACAGGTTTTGAGTTACTTGAGATTACATTTGAGTAGAAGTCTGGAAGGGTATATTCGTTTAGGCCAAAATCCATTCTACCTTGGGCCCAAGCACCATTCCAATCTGGGCCAAGCCGATTTATCTCCCCTCTCCTCTTCTTTTTTTTTCATATCATATAACGCTTCCTTCCAACACTAGTTGCAGTACTTCCACAAGCTAATTTACGCACATTCATGTATTTGAGATCCGTATAGTAGTAGATACATAGCTAAGATGAGATACGGGAAGTAAGCCAACTATGTACATGCATGCATATTTGATCCCGGTAAAATGGTTAATTAGCATATCTGAAATGTTGAGCGAGGATTCGCTCGTTGTTGAATCAGTTGTAAGATAATGTCCATGGAAATGAAAAAAGTATTTTTTTTATTTATATTCTGAATTTAGTTGTTTATTATGACATCGGCTCTTTATTTATACTTTTGCTACCCGATTCATATAGAAATCATGAGCTAATTGTCTCAATGAAATCTAGTGCAATATTTATGAAACTAAATATCCGAATAACCTCTAAAAATGGACATTATCAATGTAGGTTGTTTTAACTTTTCAAGATTCATAGTTTTTTCTATTCACCTAGACATACATTATATCTAGGTACATAGCAAATACTATAAACTAAAAAAGCCAAAACGACCTATTATTTAGAACGAAGGGAGTATCTTCTACGCGATCCCATGCACCACATCAACTAGCTCAAATAAGAGCTGCTACTTCCCTCTATAATTCAGTCTTAATTAGTCTTGTTCATGATGCTCAACCGGTCACGCCCATCCACCAGTTTCCTACTGTTGACGGTCCTTAAGCGCCAACTCCAACCGTCAACTATACTCAGAAGTAAAGGAGGATGACCTTACTTACTTAACCTAGTTCGATATGAATTGCACAATAAGTCATTTTAGGGACACAAGTCTGAAAACAAAGAAAAATGTGTATAGAACGTAGAAGAAATGCACGGAAGATCACATCTTGCGTCGCATGAAGATAGAAGGGCCCATCTAGCAGATCAAACTAACCGATCTTGGTGGGAATCACCCGCCAAACAACCAGAGGAAGGCGGTGCCAGAGCGGCCCCACCAGGGGTCAGCTGAACCCCAGGTTCGGCCGAACCTGAACGGGCTCCCGGCACGCCCAACTTTGGCGGGAAGCTCTCCCGCGCTCTCCCCAAGGCGGTTGTCAAGGCTTCCATACATAGATGTGCTGGGAACCGCCCTTTAGCTAGTATAAAAGGAGGAGGAGAGCACCCCTCTTCACGCACCACACATTTGAGCCTCCCTCTCTACCTAGTTGTTACTTGTAATCCTTAGGCTAGTGGAGCTAGGCTAGAATTCTCTTAGTGAGTGCCAAGTCGTCTTCGGGATCGTTAAGTAATCCTCGGCCTCCGGTATGGCTTTATTTCAACTTATCGGTATTCTATCCATAATACAGAGTTTAGTCATGGTTGCTATGCTATCTTGATAGTTTGCCATACCATGTCTTGTGCTTCCTTAAGTTATATGACTATGTTTAGGCTAGATCTAAGCTTCGGCATTGGTTCGCTGTGCCTTGGGGCTTGTTCTAGCTCTATGCTTGTCCATATGAAAGGTGGGAGTCCCGGGGGAGCTAGGGTCGTTTTCTCATGCATAAGCGTGATTCTCGGGCATGACAAGACATTCGGATATGATTGTGCCCTACGGATTCGTAGGGGTAGGCGGCAGGTGGTGACAACCCTGTCCGTCCTTTCTAGTCCCCATGTTCGGGTATGGTGTAGGAGTTCTGAAAGCATTTTGAGCGCGGGGAGTGCGGGGTCTGCATTTTGAGCGCGGTCTTTCGATTCAATCCAGCAACGGACAATATTGACTGACCGGCGACATGGCGAGGGGTCCCGCGCAACAGGAAGCTAGCCGAGTGGCATGCGTTGTCGTGCCCCATTATTGCTCTAGTTCGCAGACCACACGAAGATTATCGTGTTCAGCTGGCAACTAGAGCTGCACGAGGGAACAGTGCCTGTTGTTCCTATCGAACCTGTCACATGCTCTGCATCTCTGGTAGACTACGACACTACCGTTGGCAGTGCCTGCAGCCAAGGTACTGGTCACTCCGACCCAAAGGTTGAAGGCTCCGTCTACCTCCCTCGTGCAATCGGACTAGTGTGGCATCCCAAAAGTTTCTAATTTTGAGACATCAATAGATGACCTTAATAGTTTTACGATTTTCTTACATTCCTTGATTTTCTTCCCCATTTTTTGATAGTAAAGCATTTAATTACATGGAATGAAATAATACTTTCTCAAAAATTGAAATGATATAAGATAAATTTTAATTCAGTGCATTCATGCTCGCGACATCATGTGTTTTGGTTCACAACAAATTTCAAAATTTACCTCAGTTTGTTACAGGTTTTGAGTTACTTGAGATTACATTTGAGTAGAAGTCTGGAAGGGTATATTCGTTTAGGCCAAAATCCATTCTACCTTGGGCCCAAGCACCATTCCAATCTGGGCCAAGCCGATTTATCTCCCCTCTCCTCTTCTTTTTTTTTCATATCATATAACGCTTCCTTCCAACACTAGTTGCAGTACTTCCACAAGCTAATTTACGCACATTCATGTATTTGAGATCCGTATAGTAGTAGATACATAGCTAAGATGAGATACGGGAAGTAAGCCAACTATGTACATGCATGCATATTTGATCCCGGTAAAATGGTTAATTAGCATATCTGAAATGTTGAGCGAGGATTCGCTCGTTGTTGAATCAGTTGTAAGATAATGTCCATGGAAATGAAAAAAGTATTTTTTTTATTTATATTCTGAATTTAGTTGTTTATTATGACATCGGCTCTTTATTTATACTTTTGCTACCCGATTCATATAGAAATCATGAGCTAATTGTCTCAATGAAATCTAGTGCAATATTTATGAAACTAAATATCCGAATAACCTCTAAAAATGGACATTATCAATGTAGGTTGTTTTAACTTTTCAAGATTCATAGTTTTTTCTATTCACCTAGACATACATTATATCTAGGTACATAGCAAATACTATAAACTAAAAAAGCCAAAACGACCTATTATTTAGAACGAAGGGAGTATCTTCTACGCGATCCCATGCACCACATCAACTAGCTCAAATAAGAGCTGCTACTTCCCTCTATAATTCAGTCTTAATTAGTCTTGTTCATGATGCTCAACCGGTCACGCCCATCCACCAGTTTCCTACTGTTGACGGTCCTTAAGCGCCAACTCCAACCGTCAACTATACTCAGAAGTAAAGGAGGATGACCTTACTTACTTAACCTAGTTCGATATGAATTGCACAATAAGTCATTTTAGGGACACAAGTCTGAAAACAAAGAAAAATGTGTATAGAACGTAGAAGAAATGCACGGAAGATCACATCTTGCGTCGCATGAAGATAGAAGGGCCCATCTAGCAGATCAAACTAACCGATCTTGGTGGGAATCACCCGCCAAACAACCAGAGGAAGGCGGTGCCAGAGCGGCCCCACCAGGGGTCAGCTGAACCCCAGGTTCGGCCGAACCTGAACGGGCTCCCGGCACGCCCAACTTTGGCGGGAAGCTCTCCCGCGCTCTCCCCAAGGCGGTTGTCAAGGCTTCCATACATAGATGTGCTGGGAACCGCCCTTTAGCTAGTATAAAAGGAGGAGGAGAGCACCCCTCTTCACGCACCACACATTTGAGCCTCCCTCTCTACCTAGTTGTTACTTGTAATCCTTAGGCTAGTGGAGCTAGGCTAGAATTCTCTTAGTGAGTGCCAAGTCGTCTTCGGGATCGTTAAGTAATCCTCGGCCTCCGGTATGGCTTTATTTCAACTTATCGGTATTCTATCCATAATACAGAGTTTAGTCATGGTTGCTATGCTATCTTGATAGTTTGCCATACCATGTCTTGTGCTTCCTTAAGTTATATGACTATGTTTAGGCTAGATCTAAGCTTCGGCATTGGTTCGCTGTGCCTTGGGGCTTGTTCTAGCTCTATGCTTGTCCATATGAAAGGTGGGAGTCCCGGGGGAGCTAGGGTCGTTTTCTCATGCATAAGCGTGATTCTCGGGCATGACAAGACATTCGGATATGATTGTGCCCTACGGATTCGTAGGGGTAGGCGGCAGGTGGTGACAACCCTGTCCGTCCTTTCTAGTCCCCATGTTCGGGTATGGTGTAGGAGTTCTGAAAGCATTTTGAGCGCGGGGAGTGCGGGGTCTGCATTTTGAGCGCGGTCTTTCGATTCAATCCAGCAACGGACAATATTGACTGACCGGCGACATGGCGAGGGGTCCCGCGCAACAGGAAGCTAGCCGAGTGGCATGCGTTGTCGTGCCCCATTATTGCTCTAGTTCGCAGACCACACGAAGATTATCGTGTTCAGCTGGCAACTAGAGCTGCACGAGGGAACAGTGCCTGTTGTTCCTATCGAACCTGTCACATGCTCTGCATCTCTGGTAGACTACGACACTACCGTTGGCAGTGCCTGCAGCCAAGGTACTGGTCACTCCGACCCAAAGGTTGAAGGCTCCGTCTACCTCCCTCGTGCAATCGGACTAGTGTGGCATCCCAAAAGTTTCTAATTTTGAGACATCAATAGATGACCTTAATAGTTTTACGATTTTCTTACATTCCTTGATTTTCTTCCCCATTTTTTGATAGTAAAGCATTTAATTACATGGAATGAAATAATACTTTCTCAAAAATTGAAATGATATAAGATAAATTTTAATTCAGTGCATTCATGCTCGCGACATCATGTGTTTTGGTTCACAACAAATTTCAAAATTTACCTCAGTTTGTTACAGGTTTTGAGTTACTTGAGATTACATTTGAGTAGAAGTCTGGAAGGGTATATTCGTTTAGGCCAAAATCCATTCTACCTTGGGCCCAAGCACCATTCCAATCTGGGCCAAGCCGATTTATCTCCCCTCTCCTCTTCTTTTTTTTTCATATCATATAACGCTTCCTTCCAACACTAGTTGCAGTACTTCCACAAGCTAATTTACGCACATTCATGTATTTGAGATCCGTATAGTAGTAGATACATAGCTAAGATGAGATACGGGAAGTAAGCCAACTATGTACATGCATGCATATTTGATCCCGGTAAAATGGTTAATTAGCATATCTGAAATGTTGAGCGAGGATTCGCTCGTTGTTGAATCAGTTGTAAGATAATGTCCATGGAAATGAAAAAAGTATTTTTTTTATTTATATTCTGAATTTAGTTGTTTATTATGACATCGGCTCTTTATTTATACTTTTGCTACCCGATTCATATAGAAATCATGAGCTAATTGTCTCAATGAAATCTAGTGCAATATTTATGAAACTAAATATCCGAATAACCTCTAAAAATGGACATTATCAATGTAGGTTGTTTTAACTTTTCAAGATTCATAGTTTTTTCTATTCACCTAGACATACATTATATCTAGGTACATAGCAAATACTATAAACTAAAAAAGCCAAAACGACCTATTATTTAGAACGAAGGGAGTATCTTCTACGCGATCCCATGCACCACATCAACTAGCTCAAATAAGAGCTGCTACTTCCCTCTATAATTCAGTCTTAATTAGTCTTGTTCATGATGCTCAACCGGTCACGCCCATCCACCAGTTTCCTACTGTTGACGGTCCTTAAGCGCCAACTCCAACCGTCAACTATACTCAGAAGTAAAGGAGGATGACCTTACTTACTTAACCTAGTTCGATATGAATTGCACAATAAGTCATTTTAGGGACACAAGTCTGAAAACAAAGAAAAATGTGTATAGAACGTAGAAGAAATGCACGGAAGATCACATCTTGCGTCGCATGAAGATAGAAGGGCCCATCTAGCAGATCAAACTAACCGATCTTGGTGGGAATCACCCGCCAAACAACCAGAGGAAGGCGGTGCCAGAGCGGCCCCACCAGGGGTCAGCTGAACCCCAGGTTCGGCCGAACCTGAACGGGCTCCCGGCACGCCCAACTTTGGCGGGAAGCTCTCCCGCGCTCTCCCCAAGGCGGTTGTCAAGGCTTCCATACATAGATGTGCTGGGAACCGCCCTTTAGCTAGTATAAAAGGAGGAGGAGAGCACCCCTCTTCACGCACCACACATTTGAGCCTCCCTCTCTACCTAGTTGTTACTTGTAATCCTTAGGCTAGTGGAGCTAGGCTAGAATTCTCTTAGTGAGTGCCAAGTCGTCTTCGGGATCGTTAAGTAATCCTCGGCCTCCGGTATGGCTTTATTTCAACTTATCGGTATTCTATCCATAATACAGAGTTTAGTCATGGTTGCTATGCTATCTTGATAGTTTGCCATACCATGTCTTGTGCTTCCTTAAGTTATATGACTATGTTTAGGCTAGATCTAAGCTTCGGCATTGGTTCGCTGTGCCTTGGGGCTTGTTCTAGCTCTATGCTTGTCCATATGAAAGGTGGGAGTCCCGGGGGAGCTAGGGTCGTTTTCTCATGCATAAGCGTGATTCTCGGGCATGACAAGACATTCGGATATGATTGTGCCCTACGGATTCGTAGGGGTAGGCGGCAGGTGGTGACAACCCTGTCCGTCCTTTCTAGTCCCCATGTTCGGGTATGGTGTAGGAGTTCTGAAAGCTATCTCACTTGCTGGCAGACCAATGCTGGATAGTCTCCCCGTAATGTTTGAATGCTCAGAACTAAGTTCTAACCATATGCTTATATAACCCTTGCTAACGTGAATAGATACCACTAGGCCCCTTTTGTATGCCTTGCTTCTGCTAACCTTAGGTTTATTCATTTATTCTTTATTCTTGAGATTGACATGTGTGTTTCACATTACGCTCTACTCTTTATCATGACTTACGTCTGTATGAAATGTGGTCTATATCTTAAGCATATTGTCTGTCAGACCCGGGGCTACAAGACTGCGCACATAGCATAGAATATTTTAGAATAAGGGATGGGGCATGTCCCATACCTTATATCTGTTATAACTACTCGCATGCGAGTAGGACTAGTCGGAACAGAAAGAAACTACCTGAGTAGTACTCGGGTAGGACTCTTAAGCTAGTATCGGGCTAGGATTCCATGTAACCCTGTCCCCCAAGAGTATATAAGGGCGGGCAGGGACCCCTCCAAAGGACAACACATCGATAACCAATCCAAGGCAATACAAAGCACCATATAGGACGTAAGGTATTACACACATCGCGGCCCGAACCTGTCTAAACCTTGTGTTGCTTGCACCTTCAAGTTTTTGATCTCGGCGACACCCTGCCTACAAGTCTACTATCTTAGGGTATACCTAGATAGGCTTGCCGGTAAAATACCGACAACTGACGTGCCAGGTAGGGGTGTTCATCGAAGATCCATCGGCGAACTCGATGGCATCCTTCAACTCTGTCGTTGTACCTAAGGAGGGCACCACTTTCGTCTTCGGCTCCTAGGTCTGCGTCGCCAATGTTCAAGATGGCTTCAGCAGCCACGTCACCAACCCTATGGAGCCAGAGACACTGTCGCTCGCCTTCAGCCAATATGTCGGCACTCTAGTTGATGGATCCTGCCAAACCAGACTTTCCGATCTAATTGGAAACTACGCTAGCCGTCTTCGGGCGATCCCCCGTCCCCGGATCAGTGCTGGTGATCTAATCGCCGAAATTGATCGCCGAGTGCATCGAGCTCGCGGAGGCTGCTCTCCGACGCCCTTGCGACTCGGCCCCCACAACCCGGAACCGCTCTGAGACACCGCGTCCACTTCTCACTGATGCCGGCGACATCTTCTCCGGAATTGATCAGGTCGACCGATCCGTCGCCGAGCGCATCAGGAGCACGAAAAGCCACTCTCCAGAACTCCAGCCCTCAGGGGCCAGGTGCACCCACATCGGCGTTCGATCATGACTTGGAGGACATCATCAACAAACTTGGCGACTCACCGCTACCTGACCTGCCGGAGAAACCCAAGCACAGTCCCGTGTTCGACTCCACGTCCCTCTCCGCACTGGAGGAGGACCTGGATTTCCTACTACAACTCGGAGGAGAAGCCATTGCTTGACAGGGGGCTCCTATCTTCGACGACTACTCAGACTCCAACGACCACATCACGCATTTATTAGGAGGACACGAGGCCCTGGCAATGAAATCAAATCTGGTGGGTGAGCTCACACGTCGAAAGGGCACGAAACCCTCCGAACCACTCGACCTCAGCCCACCATGCTACGCCACCGACCCCGACAAACTTCCATTCCAGGAAGGCTGGCCCCTCGATCTGATCAAGCCAAAAGCGGGAAAATAGGAGTGAGGAATATTCATGGTTTGCATCACAGAAATTCAGCCCACAGACAAAGAAGGCTCGGAGCATCTCCAATTGGACGACTACTGCATCAACGACAACTACATTCCGATACGCTAGGGCAAGATACGGATACGACGATGAAATTCGACAGCTCCAAACTACCCGATCATCTTCACGACACTCGCACGCAGCACCGGGCAGCGCAACCGAGCGGTGACCAGGGCGCGCACAGGCCGCAAGGAGCGCGCAGCACCTGGGGGCACGCGGAATGGCACACTGGCTGCACCCGCGCCTCGCGCGCGCCTTGCTGCGGCGTGGCCCAGGCAGCAGAGCTGCGCCGGCGGTGGCGCCAACAGCCGGCGGCTGTGGCCGGTTTGCGGGCGGTGACTGGGCATGAGGAGCGGCGGCTGTTGTTGGGAGAGAAGGGGAAGAGACTGAGCTGATTTTTAGGGTTCCAACCAGCTCATCCCTTTTTTATGCAACTCAAGCATGATTTTCGGCCGTTGGATTAATCTGGATGGCTGAGATTCGCCCTGATTAGGGTTTTGGGTGATTGGGCCGGTTTTGGGCCGCTATGCTCGTTGCTGGACCGTTGCGCGCTACTGGGCTGCTGTGCGGCTGGCTGGGCCGAGCTGGCCTGCGCACAAGCCGAGCTGCTATGCGGTTGGACTGAGCCGAGCTGGCCCGCGGCTGGCTGGGCTGCGCGGCTTGCTGGGCCGAGCCGCGGGTGCGCGCGCGAGTGAAGTTTTGGGCCTTTTCAGTTCGGATTTTATTTTGAAGTTTTAGCCCAGTTTATGTTTAAAGTCCTTTTCCTCACTGTTTTAATGTTTATTTATTTACTGTTTAATGTTTTTCATCTTTTAGTTAATTATTTCTGTTGCACTTTAAATTTCAGTATTATGTTTATAATTTTTCCATGAGTTATTTAAATACTTTTATTTATATTTTAATTGCATTTATTCACTGAAAATTATGTTTATCCACCGTATGCAATTAAGATGCCCTCTATTTAAATGAAACCATCGGAAAGTTTATTTAGAGTTCACTTGTAATTAATTCTGACCATCGTTGTTTTAATTATGAGTTTTTATGATAAATTTTGTTTGTTTTCCCCATCGGTGATGCAAATTGAAATTTTTAGTATGATTTTAATCAAACAACTACGTAGGGTTAATTTCATACCTTTTATGAGCATCTTAATTGTGAATTTAATTGAGTTATTATTTTTCATGATTTTTAATGAACACTGTGACGAACTACCTGAGTTACATTGAGCCCCTGAATGGCACCAACTACCCCAAGTGGTTGAACCAGGTGCAGGTGGTCATTGCCGTGTGCGAGTACGACCTCGCATTACGTGAAGATAAGCTAGCAGAGCCCACTAGAGCAAATGCTGATCGTATTTCCATTGAAAAGTGGGGGAGATGTGATAGGATGGCCAACTTGATCATTAAGCAGACGATCTCATCGGCCTTACTTGGTGTTATTCCTGACATTACTTGGTGTTATTCCTGACAAGGACCAGGATGGTAAGGAGAAGACCGCCAAGACTTATCTTGCCAAGGTGGAAGAGAACTTCAAGAGCTCCTCCAAAACTTATGCTAGCACCCTCATCATGAAGATGCTGACTTCACAGTATAATGGGTAAAGTGGAATCAGGGAGCATATTATGAATTTGTGTGACATGGCAAACAAGCTCAAACACTGGATATGGCCATCTCTGATGGTTTTCTGGTGCATTTCATTATGACTTTATTGCCTCCACAGTATAGTCCCTTCAAGATAAGCTACAACACTCAGAAGGCGACTTGGAGCATGGTTGAGCTCATTAGTTACTGTGTTGAGGAAGAGGAAAGGCTGAAGGCTGAAAGGATGAAGGATGCTATCAACATAGTCAGCCAGCGCTTTGAGCGTGTTAGTGTCAGCAATGCTTCTAAGCATCAGGCTGAATCAGGCAGCAGCAAGCAGCGCAAGAAGAAGTTCAAGAGCCATAAAGTGAGCAAGTCCGTGGCACACAAGAAGACTTCTGATGAGAAGCTGTGCAGGTTCTGCAAGTCATCTAAGCATGTGCAGAAGGACTGCGTAGGATTTAAGAAGTGGCTGAAGAACAAAGGTACAATTATTGATTATGTTTCATTTATTCATGAATCATTCTTAGTGAATTTTTCTCCTGATACTTGGTGGACTGACTCAGGTGCCACTGTGCATATTTCCAATTCATTACATGTATTTAGTTCGATCTGAACTATAAGAGAGGGGAAGCGAAGTCTAAGAGTGGCTGATGGCAATGAAGTCAAGGTTGAAGGCATTGGGAGCTTCGACTTGGAGTTACGTGGTGGCTTCCATCTTCATTTGCAAGATGTTCTTTATGTTTCTAGTTTAAAGAGAAACCTTATTTCTGTTTCGAGATTAGATAAGTCAGGACATATTTGTGAGTTTGGCAACTCGAAGTGCAACATTAAGTTTCATTAAGTTTCGAGATTAGATAAGTCAGGACATATCTGAATACATATGGATGTTTTGAAATAAGCAATGTGATAGATGTGTTAATAAAAAGTGATTGTTTCTCCGATTTCTCTAATTTGCTATAGAAAAGAAGCAAAATGACATGCTCATGTGAAGAAGAACGACAGGCTTCGGGTGAATTAAAATGTAGGGTTTCTCTGATTTGCTGTACAAAAGAATCACAAGTTCATGTGAGGAAGAAAAATTGTGAAATTCTGAAAAATGATAGGTTTCTCTGAATTTCTGGAATGTGGGTATGGAAGCTAACAAACAATTAAAATGTGCAATGTGCAAGTGAATAACAAGAAAATTATAAATTCAGAAATGAGTTCCGTAACTTGCTGATCCTTCTCAGATTAGTTCACATCTCATAGAAAATATGCAAATGATGGATGTGTTTAAAAAGTGTGGCTGTTTTCTGGTTCCTTTCAAAAACAAAATACGGAGTATACTATAAAAAAAATCAAATCTGGAATGTGATGCCTGGAAGGCATTAAACAATTAAAATATGCTCCCTGCTATGTGCTTGGGCAAGCAAAGATGCCACCATAGGTGACGCGGGGAGACTTATCCTCCTGGTCTCTCCTGCCATGGCGGTTGCTACGGCTGCATTGTCTGGAGAGGCTTCTCATGCCATGGTGGCTGCTCTTCCTGGCAGCCATCTTAGGATCACCGGAAGGCAAGACATCGCGGCCTCACCGTTGTTATGTGACGGGAGCCTGAGGACATTCTACTCTACGAGCCGAGCTGCTGTGTTCATCTTGCCAGGGAGCCAAGCTGCACGTTGGGCAGCCAGAAAGAGCCGAGCTCAGGACTGTGCGCTTGAGCAGGAGATATCAATTTGCACGGATGCCCATGCGTCACCCATCTGGGGCAGGTCCGCACGGGAGGCACTCTGGGATCGTCCCTACCTTTCCCAAACTAATAACACGAAATTATGCATATACCATTTCTTTATTACGGAAAATAAAAAGAAATTAGATATCGGGTCCACCGTTTTTGGTACTTGGTCCCACCTATTTAGTACTTCTTGATACTTTTATCTAGGTACCTCTAGGTACTTGCTATCTTTTTCACAGTACGATTCCTATAGATAGACGGCTCTAATTATTGTCAATCATTGTAAAAAACTTATTATATTAGGCTATTCTTAATGGAAGTTTTGTTCTTATTAAATATCATAAATAGAGTGCCATGTCAATATTTTTTGATCATGTGGCAACGGGTTAATGAAGAAAGAAGTGAAATGAGTCTTGCGGAGATGAAATGTTGTATACACGGTTCCAATGAAAGTTTGTGTCTTGAATGTATCGTAGGAAACATGAATAAAAAATGTATGACACTATTTCAACTACAAATTAAATATTCTATTTCTTATGTGACATTCTAGCAAACATAAATATGAAATCCCTCATTGAGAATGGTCTTATGCACTATCAAGAGGCTCCCAAAATTAATCAAGAAAAGAAAAGAAAACACCAAACCATCTATATTAACATAGAGCATCGCATAAAGTACTTCAAAATAAATAATAGCATCTGCCATGAAAGAGAGGATACTGTGAATATGCATATAGTGTGGATGCGGATACTGTGGACATTAGCTTCGTAGCAGCACCACAGCTGGGAGCCTGCAGAAGCTGTTCATCATGCATCTTGGTTGGTGATGAACCTAGGCGCCTATAATCTATTGTTCTATTTATTTTTGGACCCGGCTATCTTACGGCGCTTTAAAACTAGCCTGCCGTACGGCCGCACTACTTTTGGCAAAATGTAATTACCCACCCGGGCCCCACCAGGACACTGGCTAACTTGCGTGCCCCGTTTCTTCCCCGCATGATCAACTTGCCCCCAAGATTAAAAAAAGCTGCCTCCACCGTCCGCCGCCGCCAGACAGAGAAAGAAAAGCTTAAACTGCCAAAATCCGGCCAACGGCGCCAGGCGAGACGCCAGCAACATCAGCCACAAAAAAAATGCTCAAGCAGATGGGGAAGAAGACGAAGATAGTGTCCTAAAATCGACTAGCTAACCAGGGGTAAGTACATTTTACACCACTCCCCAAAGAAAATGCTGCCACAGATCTACATTTCTTTTGCGTTCATTTGCAGTGATTTTAGGATTCCTCACCCCACACCCCTGCAGAGGAACAGAATCTGAACCAGACTTTTTTCTATGTCTACAATGTTGCTACAAAATAGTTGTCATCTATCCAAAATAGAACTTGAATGGTGAAAGTAAAACTGTCGACACCAACACGACGCCCCTGAAGCAGGTGACACTTTCATTCTTATATATATGTTAAATTAGTTCAACATGTTATATATATGTTATGGCTACCTCAACGACCAACCAGTACCACAAGCATCAAGCAGAGGTCCGGGACGAGCATGGAAGGTAGCAGCCAACCCTTTTTTAACAAAAATATAAACATCCGCGTCTTTGAAAAGATGTTGTATGGGCTGGATGAGGATGAGGAGACTGATTCCGAGGAGCTGTTACCACGCAACATAACAGGGCGTGCAAGTGAATGGAGAAGCATCCCGGTGTTGTAACAATAAATTTATTCATTATTTAGTATTGGCTCATCTATGTTTATCGAATAAATTCAATCATTTAAGTTCTAGTGTGAAATATTTATACAAAGGGGGAGAGATCAAGACAATGCAGTAGGGTTGATTATCTAATTGGCCAGTCAAACATGAGGTGGTTCATAGATCTTTGGTCTTCAATCACTGGCTAGCGATCCCAGTCCGTGGTAGACAACAAGACAGCATGCGAGCACCTTTGTTCGCTTCTTTTTCACCAAGCATAGAAATTGAAGGAGAAATGTAGGTGGGTGGCTACCTAAGGAAACTCCAATTTGATCCGCCCCGGCTGGGAGGCATCTACCTCATCCCGAGCATAAGGAGCGGTTCACCATAATGGGGGGTCCTCTCTGGATCCTCGAATTGGAAGAGAGATTGAGAGCTGTGATATGGTGGCTAGATTAAAATATATAGAATTATGGGTTTTGAACACCCTCTTCTCTCTGTTGTGAAACCTCATAGATAGGATGCACCATGCATGTGTACGCATGAGCGAATATAATGCATTAGGGTGCTACCCCTCGTGTCTCAGTGAAGAACAGGAGCACATGCCTTATCTATCTTCTCTGTATTAATTATATCAGGCTATTCTTAATGGGAGTTTCTTTCTTATTAAATATCATAAATAGAGTGTCATGCCAATAATTTGTTATGATGTGGCAATGAGTTAATGAAGAAAGAAGTGAAATGAGTTTTATGGGGATGAAAACATGTATATACTGTTCCCAAGATAGGTTGTGTCTTGAATGTATCCTAGGAAGCAACAAAGAAAGCACAATACATTGTATGACATTATTTCAACTATAAATTAAATATTCTATTTCTTATATGACATTCTATTTTCCCTCGTTGTGAATGGCCTTATAGACTCTCAAGAGGCTCCCAAATTAATCGAGAAAAAAAAAGAAAACACCAAACCATCTATATTGCTCCCTCCTTCCATTTTTATAAAGCATAGTATAATATGGCACGGTCTTCCGAATAATATTTTGACCATTCATTTATCATGTATTATATTACTTATGATTATAAATTAATAATCATGGTAAAGTATATTTGATTACGAATCCAATCATATAAAGTTTACATTTAAAAAGAAAAAAATAATAGTCAAATTTGCTGGTCAAAGATTACAAAGTTTGAATCTTGATTTGCGTGTGCGCCTTATGAAGGTAGATGGAGGGAGTAACATAGAGCATCGCATAAAGTACTTCAACATAAATAGCATCTGCCATGAAAGAGAGGACACACCCACTTTCTATGTTTTCGCCCATTAACGTCGAATGTAGTTGTTTCCTTTAACCTTTTTATACTTATTCCTGTGTTTTCAATTTCTTTTTTTTTGCTACTACACCCACTTTCTACTCCTATGTTTCCCGGTTGCTTTGTTTGCTGCTCTTTTGATCCAGACAGACCTTAAATGTGTGGAATCATTGCACATCAGGGGCTTGGAAGTAGAGGAGGCCACTAAAATGTTCCAGGCGAACGGAATATTTGCTTTGTCATTTAGTTAGTGGAGTGTAGGTACGTGTCGGATGCCTAAGCATATAAAAATATGAGACATGTTGTTCCCTGTCTAGTTGGGGAATACAATTTCAAGATGCTTGAGCCACTTAATATTAGTTACAAACAAAAGAAAACGAGCACATATTCATTACCTGCACCGATTCGCGAGCACAAACGCTAACACGCACCGAGGCGCCTATAAAGAGAGACCCATGCAAGGGAGCGTTGTACCGGCAGACAAAGCAATGAGTGGGCAAAGCATACCACCACGGCACCACCCAGGCAAAGATGAGTAAAGGCATAGGACACTAGTTTTCAGAGCATGTTCATTCATCCCGAGCAAGTACAACGAACCCAATCTAGAGGCATAGGACACTTGGCTTCGGAGTATCATTCCTTCATCGGCCCCCACCAGGTACAACAAACCCAACGTGTAGTATTTTAGTGTTGTAGCTTAATTCAGAACCCAAAGTTAGTTAGTTGTTGGATTTGTTCTGTCTGCGTTACTAATGGGCATAATGCTCAAGCTGTATCTCTTTTGAAGATTCAGCTTCTTCCTTCTCTCCTCTTTTTAACTACCTGGACTCATTTAATGTGAATGATGCTATGCACTCGGATTTACCTAGAGCTAATGCATTCCTATGAAATTCAGCATATAAGTTGGTATTAACTATATACTACACGTAGTTTAATCCTAGTATTTACAAGCCAATGTGCTATATTTAAAACAAATGTTTACTCATTTGGATATAGAACGGTAGGTCAAAGAGGAAGATGAAATTCGTCCTACTGAAGATAAAGAAAAGAAGTACTGGTTGTTTTACTAAAATTATCGTTAATCTCTTTTGCAGATTGGATAGAAACCTGAAATGTTGATGAAACAATAGTGTGTGTGTGTTATGTTTAAATTGGCTATTAATTTTTTGTATCACGCAACATGTACTCCAAAATTTTCAACATATTCCCTTTTCTTTTAGTTTAATATATGCCTTTTTTTAGTTTAGTATATGCCTTGTTGGATTGGCTTCCATATGCCTGAGATCCTGCCATACCGACAAGGGTGGTAAAGGACCTCAATTTTTAGTCTAGATAATCTAAAGGCCAAGCTCTAAAATGGTCAGGTTCTAATCTTATACAATTTTGAGTTAAAAATATTAAGGGCCAAGTTGCATTGTGAAAAGAGCGTTAGGGCTATGATCCGTTACCACCCCTACGTACCGATGTAGACGTGTGTGAGAAGATTATTAATACTATGAATATTGGATGACCGTATTAAAGCGCGTTGGCTGTCTAGAAGATAGGGATAAAACTAATGAGAGGATCCAATCAATCAACCTTAACTAATTTGAGCTTACCATAACAGCCGGATCCTATCGGATCTCATGTACTCTAACATCCTCCACAGTCATAGCGTAAGCAACACGGACACTAAGTTTGGAACAGAAGCTGACGAGTTTTCTCAAGTGGTTGAAAGCCCTATTGTTGCCAAGGTAGTCGAGATTGAAACATCGTGGCCGTAGCTGTGGAGAGGGGGTGTATGTCTATTACTTCAACACAGAGCACACACAAGAGCACAATAAGTTTGATCCAACCAAAGATGTCAACTGGCAGTGGCGGTGGCCTTAGCGGGATGGCTGGGATGTCCTAGAGGTCTGAGGGGACATGTCAATTCAGGGAATGAGCAAGTGTGCGATGAGGATTAGCAGCATGAGTGAAACCACCACTAGGACAGGTGGCGATCCTCGCGATATGGCCCCATAACAGGCATTGATTCCAGAGATAGCTGACGGGTCATGCTTGTGGACGATGAGCCGCCGACGATCACCCGATGTGATGGTGATGATAGATGGGCAGGGAGACATAGATCAATCTATGATCTGAAGAAAAAATAAGAAAAAAAATAGAGATCTGAAGGTGACCTAGAAAAACACTAAGTGGTGGCCCATTTATGGATCAATGACATAACATGCACTAATCTAGCGGTGCACAGCCCCGATGGAGATTATGAAGGTCAATCTCCCAGGGGTAGCGCAATGTGGAACCATTGAGTTGGCAGCATAGGAGGGATGCTGGGCTTGAAGATGAATATATTAGGTCCTGTGGGCTGTTTATATTGTATATGTTAGGTTGGATCTCAAGCTATCCTAGAGATAGACATGAAATCTAATTAGAGCATTACAGTAATCAATCGTAACAAATTCTATCTTATCGTAACAGCCGAATCTTATTAGACCTCGTCCACAGAGGTGCCCCGGCCCGCATTGATGATGACTGTTAGCACTACTGACTACCCTTCCGACACAATCAGCTATGGAGGCTATGGGCAAGGGTGGAGGGAAGAACAAATGCGAGGCCATCAGGGTGAACAAGCTAATGTATGTCTAATTCTGGTCTAATGCACCGTTGTCTTTTAGGTTCAAGACTCGGGGGGCACCACAGCGTCCGGCTTCGCCACTAATGAAAAATATGAATATAATTTAAGCCTTGGGGGGTTCTGGTCCCTTGGTGTCTGGCTCTAACTCCGCCGCTGTTGAACATTTCAGATACGACTATGGCTATGGAGCTTTTGGTCCCTACGGTTTAGGATTTTGGAATCCGCACCACTTCAACAAGCGGAAGACCCTATACCAGCAGCACATCAGCGGTGGTGTGGCGGGATGCGCAACCAGAACTCCGCAACCAAAATGCATAGCATGAGTGTGTATGAAGAAATGGACATATACTTATTCATGCCTGCATTTGAGGCGGTTCGACTTTCGAGCTCGTCGCCAGTTTCTTCCTTCCCGACCCGCTCGGCTGCTGCGCGCCGGCTCTTCTTGCACGCCGCTGCGGCGTTGCGCCGTTGCCGCCGCCGGGCAGCCCCAGCTAAACAGCAAACACCACCGCATTCATGGTGCCTCACCTCACTACGCAGTAAAGAGATGAATTATCGGTGAGATGAGCTCGATCTGGTTGTGGCGCGGCAGCAGATGCTACCGCAGGCCTGTTGCTCCGAGTAGTCGGCTAGCAGTGGGGCAACTGCAAGGCTGCAACTGCAGCCAGTAGTCGACCAGCCAGCGAGTGAGTGGCTACAGTGCGCATGCACCAGCTGCGGCTGACGTGGCCACAGATCGATCGAGCCAGCGACGCGCGCGTGAATGCGCGGGGTTCGGGTCGGTTGGGTTTGGTCCGATCCACGGTGTACGCTTGCCGAGCTCGGCGGTGTGGGTGCCGCGCCGGCCGCTACTACCGGGGCCGGGAAGAACTGGCGCATGACCACGGCGTCCGCGGTAGCAGCGGAGTCGTCGTCAAGTGTCTCGACGACCACGGCCGTGACAAGGAGGACGCGCCGGAGCATTGGCGGATGCGGATGGTGGCGTGGCCTCGGCTGCCCGTGAGCCATGGCTTGCTGGGTGCTGGGTCTTTGTGTGGTCCTCCCCCCATCAAATCGACTAGCTCGTGCTGTTGAAGCTCGACAGGCGGCAGGTTCATACTCATTCCCTGCAGAAGCCTCCAATTTCCTCCCAGTTCCCCTTCCGATCCCGGTCAGCTACAATGGAATCGCATTTGTGGCGTTCTTCCCAGGTGGAGGCAGCTTCCTATCCCTCCCCTTCGCCGTGGAATTCTTCAGATTGATGGGCTCTGAGCCTCTGATTCTGCCCCAGTGCAAGGTGCCATCCATCCTTTCGTAGTTGTGAGATCATTTTCCATGTTCCCCATTTGATTCCTTAATGTCTGATGTTTCCATATTCATTTTAGATCTCCATGACGTTTTCTGGTCATAGGATGCTGCATATTCTCTACCGCAGCAGGTGGCAGTGGCACATTGGGGCACGACGCAAGGACACTGTTGCGATGTCGTCAAATAGACAAATACTCTGAGGTTGCCGCTGCACCACTGTCGCCATAGCCAATGATGACGGCCACGAACATGCCGTGTGAGACTGTTTCTTCTCCTCTTTTATTGTCTGTATAAGGTGGAGCATTTGGTCGCACGTTTGGTGCTCGAGCAAATGCCTATGTGCCGTGAACTTAGTAGTATGTTGCATTTTTTAAGTTATTATTTCCCTATCAAGTATCTAAATTATTACTGCTATGCAATGATTCAGTATATATATTTGTGACTTTGTACCATTCTATTTAAATAAAACTTTGCACAATCCTTATTCTTCTCTATTTATTATCAATTTCAAGCACGCTTCTGATCTATTCTGTACTAAATAATACTTATACTCTTTGACATTGCATACTTATGAATCACATTGAAAAGAGGCGCAACATACTGTTTAATAACACACAACCACACATGCTCCGTGAGCTGTAGCTGAAGAGCAGATTCAGCAGTGGGTGGTTGTGGTCATTGTCCATTGCCGACCACGGCAGCAGCTTCATGACCATGCATCTCCAAGCCGAACCTGGATGAATTCAAGGAGTTAATCCATTCTGGTGCCTGGTGCCCTGGAGAAGGTGAGCTATGGCGAGAGTGTATGCCGTAGTCTAGCAGACATGACAGGCAGGTGAGTAGCTAGTAATTAGGATTTCCCCAAATGATAGCATATCCTTGTTTTCAGTACGTATAGGCAGGTACCTCTCAGATTATACTGAATTTTCATTTGACATGCCATGGCCTGATGGTGGGGATAGATACCCATGTAATATACTTGCAAAATAAAATAGATCATGTTTCATACAATCTGTAGTTCACTTTTATTATTTGAAATGCACCATACTCTGTTATGTATAAATCTCATGTCCAGGACACCTCCTGCAATGGCAACTGCAAGCATGGAATTGTGAGATTGATGTACCCAAAGCCTTCTGCATGCTCCTCTCCTGCTTATGTACTAGTTTATACTGACCGTACTGTGTGGACTTTTTTCCTTCTAAACTACCATTTTGAGTTGACAGTTTACAATAAGAGATCAAGCATGCTACCCTTTGATTAGGTTCAGATCTTCCTAGTAGGAACAAAAATGGTTCTTATATATTTTTTTTACTCCTTGCCATTCCAAACCATATTGTTTTATAGCTTCTGTTTGTGAGTACAACCTCTAATTAAACACACCTATGAGGCTATGACTGTGGAAAGAATGTGAGGATTATATCGAGAATAGGACAAATCTGCTCTGCCATATCCTACTATTGTTTCACTAATGCAATTAGCAGATGTATTCCGAGATAAGTTTCTGAATTTTGAAGTTTCTTTATTCAATTTCTTAATACTTGCTTCCAATCTGATCCTCATGATCCCATTAATAAATGGATGGGATGCTTTAATAGGGGTATTTTTTCGAATGTTCAGGTTTGGATATTCCATCTCTATATGCATCTTTAAATTTCAGAACTGAATCATGAGAATTATCTTGTTCGTGGTGTAGGTCAATTTGGATGTCCTCATGACAAAGCTATTGTCCGACTTGCTGCCTTTCCTTTCTGTGAACCCCAGCATATGAGGTATCTGCCATTGCAAAATCTCCTCGATCACTTTTTTTGATAATGTCATTTTCTAAAAACTGCTTTACATCATGGCTGCATCTTAAATTAATCCCTTTACATCATCTACTACATTATCTTGAGGGGGCTTTTCTTTCATATCTATCTGTCAGCCCGTTCATGTGTTTAATGAGTTTTGTGCAAGGAGCATGACTGTACAGTAGTTCTGGTTATATGATTTCAATGGAGCAAACCCCGATCCACGGTTCTTTTGTGAGCAGGTGCATGTAAGTGTCAGAGGCTTCTCACCTTGGCTAGTTTTCATCTTCTTAATTTGTAAGGCATATGAGCTTGGGTTGTACACTGTTGCCATAGGGTTTTTGATTTTTGTGAATCCGTTTTCTTCTCTCTATTTTTATATGCTCATCTAATGCTGCATTTCAGTTGGTTCATTGCTTGGTGGGTCGAGGATCATAGAAAGCACGCCTGCTTTTTTTGTGTTGGAACGAGCTGCCTGTTGGAGTTCCTGCTTCTACCTGTCCACGAGCGGAAAAAGGCGCTTGTTTTTTTCGTGGCAGGAAGAATCGAATATGGGTGGGGATTGCCACGCGAGGGGAGTCCGGCGCGACGCTCGGTCGAAGTAACCCGCGCCCCTGAGAAAAAACCGGCTGACGGACGGAGCGTACGCTGGGGCTTCGGAGGCCGGCGCGCAGGGGAGCGTGGGTCGGAGGGTGGCTCGGGTATGGAATAGCGCCGTTTTGTACCCTGGGTATATGATTTCACTACACAAACAATGGCATACTGGTCCATTTCAGAGAGAGAGAGTGAGAGAGAGGGCCAAGCGTCTATGCATGTCACCGCCATTGTTTGTGTAGTGGAGTCATATATCCAAGTGATCCTATATCCTATGGAGGATGTGTTTATCTACCTTGTTCACAACACTTTACGTCACCACTTGTTTTAGTTAATTTCTTTATTTCATAGGCTATATAGACAACTCTACACCATTGAGCTTCTTTTAGTAGAATTACTGTAAGGTTTGAGTTAGTAATCCACCGGCCTGTTCCTATTAGTTCAAGATAAACCTTGGAGAATACTTGTAGAGAAATGCTACAATGATACGTGTGCTCATAGTAGTTGCTTTCACGATTAGTGTGCTTTATATTAGAAGCATCAACATGAACACCGAATGATTCAGCATGTTCACATTCTCCATCGCTGGACCATCCGATCCGGACCTCTTTCTTCATCTCTACCAAGCCCAACTAGCCATTTAACTTCATTTTTCATCCCCCAACTATGATCCTCTGGCATGTACACTTTGGTCACTAGAAATCTGACTTGTACAACCTGTCTTCCAGCTTCAAACTTTAAAATCCTCTAGAGAAAATTGCAGCAAATCTTCCAATCTGTATAATCTCCATCACCAAACCATCCAGCGTGCACTACTTAGTGCTCTATCAAGTACACCCTTCGGTCACCAAACCATCCGCGTGTGCAACTCCTCCATTGTACTGGGCCATCAGGCATGTATAATCTTCTAGTAGTACTTCATCCATTTCAATCCAATCTTTGTCCTAACCTCCGTGCAGTGGCTTCTTCATGCCTTACAGACCTACTAAGCATATTTTTGACAAACATGTTAGTTACATTAAATATGCTGTCATTGATGATCACCAAAATCACACGTATTGGCCCGTAAGAGCCATATTGGCTACACAAACTAGAAAAATGACATCTTACAAGAACTAAATCTGATATACAGATGTCGTGACAACTTTGTGCACCAAGGACAATACTGCAACTAGCATATACTTGCAAGTGCCAGAATGCAAGTGAGATTGTCACAAAGGTCATTTTAAATAGCAACAGATTTAAATAGGATAACACTATTTCCATACTCTCATTGGAAAACCTAAAAATAAAATACAAATATGCTATAATTTCACAGTTGTAATAAACATAAGGAAATTCATTACTTTCTTCTGATCATGCAAATTCCCATGAGCAACACTTGACATGGTCAATTAATTGGTTGTTGGGTGGCTGGCTATCTCTTTGTGTAGAACGGTACAACAGTATATATGGTTTGCATCAGGGTGGCGACGAGCAGAACAACAGCGGCGACAAGTGAGATGAAGACCCAAGGGTTGCTTAGGTAGGTGTGTTTGAAGGTCGCCTGCCACTTGTTGCATGGCTTCCTGCAGTGGTCGTTCATCTTCTTTTGCACATCGAGCAGTTTGCAGAACGGGCTCATCACTGCTCCCTTGGATAGGGAGTTGAAGAGCTGCGCTACATCTTTGTCACTGCCCAGCCCGCTTTTGATGAGCCCTTTGGACCTTAGCAGTGCCACGTCTCTTTCGGAGTTGATCATGTTGTCCATGAAGATTAGATAGTCGGTCACATCGTTCCCGGCGTACATGTATAGCCGCTCAAACGCCATGATGTTGAGGTAGCTTTTCTCGGTTTCATCATAGACCCTGATCAATGGCATTCTTAGCACACCATTTTTGAATTCGATGTCGCATACGCTTTTAGCATTATTACTCTTCTTGAAATTGACTCCTGCCTCACTGAGCTCCACAGCAGATGGCACGGTGACCTCTGCAAACTTGTCCAATCTGCTAAGGACTGGTTGGAGGTCACGGAAGCTTTTGTGAAACAAGTCCAGGGGGTGGAGACCAAGTTCATCATTGTCTTCGTCGAGCAGCGGGCAATCCAGAAAATGGAGTACCATTTTGTTGATATCTTTAGCGCTCTGTGCTCATGATTAAAGATGAGTATAGTAGTAAGAAAAGCCAAGAAAATTAAACTGCATGCACCATATATACTAGCGCAGAGTATTTTATATATAGGCTGGCCCAGCAAGTAAAAGTTTGATTCTTTCAGGTCAGAAACCAGTACATGAGTGATGGAAAAACTACTTTCATAACATAACAATTTTGGTGAACTAGTAGTATTAAAGCAATTCAAATTTGTAGGACCAACTAATTAAATCTTAAACAACATTTCATCTAGTGGAAACATAAATACAGCACTTCTCACTGAATTGCGTGTGTCTAAAGCTGGTGATGTACGACATACCGGCCATGATATGCCGCGCTGGACAACTGAAATCCTCTGCAAAACCAGCAGAGGAAGCTGGTTTTCCATCAGGATCATGTCGGACTGGATGTCCGGACGCAGAAAATAGAAGCCGTGGATGCTGAAGATGGGGTCGTTGGGCGCATAATCATCCAGCGCTTCGCCCTTATGCACATGCTCGCGCGCCCTCATCATCTCCAGCAGGAAGCACCCGTCCGTGAGCATCACCTCGACGAAGCGGTGCCGGCCCACCCCGCGCCACCGCTAGTCCAGGTTATCGTAGGCGTCCAGCAGCTCGTCCGCCGCCTCCTCCACGTCCGGTAGGCGTCGCGGTTCGTCTGGTGCTTGATGCGCTCCGGCACCCGGTAGATGGAAGCCTTCGTCCACCGCACCATCTCCGCGGACGGGTCGGTGTGCTCGAGCAACCTCTCCATGTCCACCACCCAGCTGCTGGAAGAACTAGCCTCCGCAGACGACCCGCCCTCCATCAGGTAGATTCTGAAGAGTATTTGGTGGTAAGTGGCAGTCAACTCACGTAGGTGTTTAGTTCTCTGCACATGGAGAGAATGGCAGACGCACTTGGGGAACTTGTGGCTGGCAACTGGAAAGAACAGACATCGGACGCATGCTTGATCGATAATTCGATGTAGAGGCAAATAAGAAAGTATGCCTGGGGATAATTTTCAGTTTGATCAGAAGCGCAAGTATGACATCGAAGAAAGGAATCAGAACTCAGAAGAGGCTGTGTGCAAAAGAGAAAGCTTAGTCCAAAAGGATGCTCTCGGTGTTCAGTTTGATCAGAGAGACGCTGCGCTTAGAGATTGTCTTAGGAAGAAAAGAATCAGAACGAAGACGCTTTGCGTAAGGAGAGACGAGTCCAAGATGCCTGCTGTCCACATGCCCGCTCCAACTAGGTCCGGTTTGATTTGCTAAGTTGCTGTTAGCTGTGCTGCTATCCGATTGATTTGCTGTTCTAGCTGTGCTGCTACTAAACTTCTAGCAAATTGACAGCTGGGAATTTAAACCAGCAATGCAAATCATTAACCGTAAGAATTACATGAAGAAATGTTACATGATCTGTAGCAACATGAGAATTACATGAGAAAATATAGAAAAAATAAAATAATGATGATGATAAAGCCATTACATATCTATATGATACCACATAATCATGAATGATTTTGAGGGCAAAGGCTTCCTCTTGATACATGCACAGCCCAAAAGTCACTCTACTGCCTCCTACATCCACATAAACAACTCAAAATTAGCATGTCTGCCATATCCAATTTGTGTAGAATCACTATATTCAAGATGTTCAAAGTACGATTCACTTCCCTGAACCTGATGCCCACCACCACTCTGTTCCAGATGCTGCCTGGGATTAACATGTGTAATATAAGAAACAACTTGAGTGGTTAGTAGGTAAAAAAGTGCAGGGTAATCACTTCGTAACATGTAGCAATGCAAATATTTGTGTTGAATACGGCGCTTAGCAGAAGAAACAATTTGTCAATTTAGTTCAAGGAAAACAACAATTGTGCAGTGCAAGGATATAACACGCCAATGTGCAATTTGACTTGTGCAGTCTGTAGGTCAGATTATATCAACCCTACTCCCATTTTCTGCTCCACTCACTCTACAAAATCTCTTGCTCATAATAAGCTGAGGACATTAACTACTTTCAATTTGATTTGAGCAAGGTTGCTCGAGCAATACTAACTTTCTTGACACATCTTTGGAAATGAAGAACATTTGGGGATATGTTTCAGTTGGTATTTTTTATCAACTAAATTCACTGGATCTTCGCTACATCAATTTGTTTTACGGACAATTTGTAAACAGACTGTATTAATAAAGAGTGAAATAAGCTGAAACAATTTAGAGATCACTCATGACAAATTAGATAACAGAAAAAGCTTGCTCATGACAGTTGTGTTAGGCACACTAGAAAACATACAGCTAACTACTGATAGAAGAACAAACACAGTGAATTTATGCTCCTTCCTTTTGATCCAAGTAAAAAGGTGCATGGTATACTATAAATAGAAAACTACAGCTGCAGCAGCAAAAAGATGGATGAGCAGGCAGTTTGACAAATACTGCATTTAGGTGGGGCAATAGAAGTAAAGGTTTAAGGTTGATTGCTGAACGGTGACCAAAGCAAAATTGTTTATTGATAAAATGGGCAACTCCAGTTTGATAAGGAAAATATATCTACAACTATACACGACCAAACAAGCTGAAAATGTAGAATGAATGCAGGACACTAGCTAGATTTGGGGAGTATGGTCAAAGCAAATACAGTAAGGCATCATGCTACTGCTTCTGCTTGTAAGCAACCATACTTTAGTAATTTTTATTTTTCAATGATCAAAAAGGCTTTGTGTGGTGGTGTAAATGGTGAATGGTTTTCTAGAGTGAATGCGGCATGACAGACTTCAGTCATCAGTCTCTCACAAAGTAACCACTATGCATCTCTCTGATCTACTATGCATGTCATCCAGTAACACCAAGTGCTTGTGGTATCAGTTAAACTTTGCGCATACCCTTCTTTTATTTCTTTCACAAAATTCTATTGAGCACTGTTAAAGAAAATGTTCAAAATCAACTTCCTGGAATAAATAGAAATGTTTTGATTAACTCTTGGAACACATATACTAATTCAATTCAACATACCAAAACTCAAATTCAAAACAAACTGCACGAGTGCCTTTCAAAAGCAGTCAAAGTAGGCAGTAAAAAGGACATGTACATACCACATGGCAAAAATACTATCTTAGTCAGAAACAGCTTAAATTTGTGGACAGAGTTACAAACTATTTTGTTACATCCAACACATTATTTTTGAGAAGAGACAACTTATTTCCAATGCTCTTTTTTGACAGGAAAGTTACAGTGCATTATGTCCGCCATAGATGATTTCTTTGGAGCTAGCTGCACAGAAAGCCACAATTTCTAGCAAAGCAGGAACTCCTACCGAATTCAAATTTGGAATTGCAATTGTCTTATAAAACCAAAGTGACTCTCATCCAATATTCGTATTCTCAAGTAGTTTTTTTCATTATTACCTCGAAAGTGCAATAATAAAATGGAAGCAGATGTACTCTGAAAAATAGATAGACAGATTGTCAAATAGAGCTGACCTTGAAATATACTCTGGTGCAAACAGCTGCTAAATTAGTACAAAGTCATTATCAACATTGCAGAAGAGGTACAGGAAATGGTCAGCAGTAAATAGTTTGGTCTGTACAAGGAATAATCTGGACTATGTAGCAAAGCAGATACTTCCCACCTTTTCTTCTTCTTCTAGCCTTTGCTTATCAGTAGCATTCTTATTCTCTCCCAACCCAAGTGTAGCACCTCTATGTCAGGGTTGCCCCAAGTGGAAACAAGAAAGTGTAGCACCTCTTCCTGGCAAAAGCATGCATGCCAAGCTAGTCTGATCTTTTGCCCTAAAAAAAGCTAGTTTGATCTTTAACTTTTGTGATTATTTTGGCTAGCATTTTTTACACATTAACCACCTGACAGTCTTCTCTTCCAAAATATAAAGCATGTTGGCCTTATCAACTCTTCTCCAAACCTATTACTCTCAAGTCTCAACAATAATGTATCTTTTTCCAATGTGGGTCTAAACAAACAACAATAAAAACATTTGATCTACTTTCTAATTTCTTGTTAACAAGCCTAAAATGACTCATGGAAACAGGAGTAAGGGTAAGGCTTAAAGCAATGGTAGCCTAAAGCCAAAGCATTCAACCCTACCAAACAGTCCATCAACACCTTCCAAACTGAAGTGGCGAAGCAATAACATCTAGGATAATGTAAAAGTGCAAGGAGTGAAAAGACAAGACTATTTGTCAATAAGTCAAGCTGTTTTTTATCTTAACATGCTTAGCAAC
Source organism: Panicum miliaceum (assembly GCA_032594955.1). Classification (NCBI taxonomy): domain Eukaryota; kingdom Viridiplantae; phylum Streptophyta; class Magnoliopsida; order Poales; family Poaceae; genus Panicum; species Panicum miliaceum. Next base: position 28,155,637 of record CM064072.1, on the reverse strand, counting down.
TACCATCAATTATCAACACACCCCAATACTGGTAGCAAAGCAATTGTTCTCTACAATAATGTATAAGTGCAAGGAGGGAAAAGAAAAGTACAAGACTATTTGTCAATAAGTCAGTCTGTTTTTCATCTTAACATGCTTAGCAACTACCATCGATTATCAGCACACCAAATACTCGTAGCAATAATTTTCAAGGCACCTATATGGCAAATTTCTAGCCTCTAAGATAAAGAATAGGCCCGATTCCAATGAAAATGATAAAAGTTGTTTCTATATATTTTCTCAAGGCAATTCATGTTTGTATATGGGAACAGAACAATCGAAAAACTTATGCTGCACTAGGAAATGTAGCAGTGCCAGAAATATTCCAGTGCAAGGAAAACATCCTATGAAATATAGGAACTGTGAGAAACGAACAGGCATGCGGAAAAGTACATGGCATTTATATTTGCAGCTACAAGGTTCTTAAGGAACGTATTTCTGAAACAAATGTGTCAATGGGACTTACTTATATGGGTAGAAGAGTGAAGGCAAACTGAGAGAACCCATGGGATGAACAGGAAATCTTGAAGGCCTGTTCCCATTGGTTGCAGACTGCAACCTCCTGCTTCACAGCTAGCAATGTTTCCTCTGGAACTTCCAGGGATGGGTTCTCTGTCTCATAGGTTCTCAAGTTGACATGTGCCACCTTTGGAAACAATTCGAGCTTGTCAGGATGAAGAGTCATGCTGCGGCTATCAAGCAAAAAACTGAATGAACAGAAGCATCCATCCGCCAAGGAAAAGAAGCAGGGCCCTGCATCAACTTCATGTTCCATGTATTTTACCGGGAGCACAGTGATTGATAAGTTAGGAACATGATCCTTGTCAGAAGTTGTGACATCGATGTGGTAAGCATTGATGGGTCCATTGTCCTTCGACAAGCCAAGGAATAAAGAGCCATGTGGGGTGGCGTGGCCATAGAACGGCAGCCTCTTGTCGTCAACCTTGTGCCACTTGTATGGGTCAACTGAGTTGGTGTCAAATGCATACGTGCCCCACGGTTGATTGAATGATACCAATATGTAGGTGTCGACCACCACATAGGACCTGACTATTACAATTGGCAGCCTGGTGTAGCCTCTTGGCCTAAGCTTCCAAGGAAAGCAAGGTGGATGCGGTAGCTCGATCCAGGAGCACCCTTCCAGGTGGGAGCGGTCGCCGGCGGTGACGACCTTGGCGTTGGAAAGATCGAGCACCTCGAACCAGGGTGGGAAATCGGGGTCTCTAATCCAGCAGGGAGTCTTGGACAGGGCGTAAACCTTGTCCCCCACGGCCGTTAGGACAGGGCACCATTTTGCAGAATTGAGAACCGGCCCGTGATGACCTTCCTCGTCTTGGTGTCGAAGATGACGGTGCCGCCGGGATCACCTCCGACGCCGACGATCCACGCGCGGTGCGCCGACCGCACGGAGGCGAAGGTCTTGCCGCCGGCAACGGTGGGCAGACGGCCGACGCGGTGCAGGCGCTTCCGCTTCGCCCGCGGAGGATGGGAAGTGGCCACGTCCACCTTGTACACGGCGTAGGGCTTGGAGTACTCGGACCAATCCCACTGGCATGCCACGAGGTAGGCGGAACGGCCCCGGCCCTCATCCAACTCATCGCCGACGATCCCCGTCTGGTTGAGATCCTCTGTTTCTTGCACCGGCGAATCGCCATCCGCTCGGTCCTCATACGAATCACCGCCGCCCACGATCTTCTGAATCTGATCGGGATCTTCCCTTTCTTCCAGCTCCAAATCTGTAATTGATGGCTTGGGCTTGTCACAGGAAGCACCGGACCTTCCGTAATGGTCCCCCGTCTTCTTTCTCTTCCCGCGACCCATCCCTCCCAAAGGTCTCTGCTGCCGCCGGAGGAGGCGGAAGGTTTCGAGACTTTCTTTTTTCCCTTGACCGGACGAAGTGGCGGCGGCGGACGATTGGACCGCAAGCTGTTCATTCATGTTGCGTGGATTCCGAGCCCATGAAAGCCCAAGAAAGAGTTCTGTCCAGAAAGGCCGAATTGTAGTTTGGGCTGGACCAGGCCGATTCCAATTGTGTCGAGACGTGTGCCGTGTGCCCCATGCCCACTCCGCTCCGCAGACGGTTTTCCACCCGAGGAGATATTAATTGCCGCTCCACCTTTCCCGTCGGAAAATCCAACAGACCTCTCCACTTCGGCACTTCCCAGTCGAGGAAGCGAGCGAGAGGGGGGCGATTGCGGCGGCGCCGGCGGAGGAGGAGATAATGGCGGCGGCGAGGGACCAGCTCCTGGACGCGATCCGCGCGCTGATGGCGGCCCAGTCGCCGCCGCTCCACGCGCTGGTCGTCCCCTCCGAGGACGCGCACCAGGTACGTGCCGCGCCGCTGCTCCCCCCGCGCAGATCGGGGGGATCAGATCTCCGGCTGGGGTCGGCTGCTCGCCGGGCTTAGGATTTCGTTCGATCGGATCGTCCCGCGGGCTGACGATGGCTGTGGATTGTGCGTGCAGAGCGAGTACGTCTCGGAGCAGGACAAGCGGCGGGAGTTCATCTCCGGCTTCACAGGGAGCGCTGGTGCTTGCTGAATTCGACCCCTCCCTCGTCCTAGTTTAATTTTGAGAGAATCATCATGTTCTTCGTGTTTCTACTTGATATTAGGTTTCGCGTGATTTTGGCATGGTTAGGGTAGCACTTTAGGCGATTGCGTATTTCCGCTACATGCTTCTACTGCCAGATCCATGTTTGTGGAGGCAGTGAGGTAGTTAGACGGGTTAGCGCGGCACGATAAGATATGACTGTGCTTGCGCTGTGTTGTTCTGGTTAGGTTAGCTGTTTTGGCGATGAAGTGCTACAAACTGGTGGAGCCCTGTGGCAGTGTGGCCTTGTTGGGGCTAGTAATTTCTGCAGTGTGAATCGAGTCGGCAAGTGCTGCTAACTGTTAGTTACAGAGATTGAGCTAATACAATACGGTTTGTAGGAATCTTAAATACTCCCGCCAAAAGTTGAAAATCCGCCACATTCTTATTACAATGTGGTTTTGTACGTAGTTTGCATGGTCGCTAAAGGGTCACAGAAAAAGAAATGATGTCCTCTCTAGGAGTTGAGAAGTAACGTACAAATTCAAATACGACAAAACCTTTGGACCAATCAAGGACGGTTTAGATTGTTGGTCACTAACTTAGTCAGAATGGGACAATTGGTTATTTTTGGCGTTATGTGTTAGACAGAAAAGCAAATTTCAGCATGTACACTTGTACAGAAATATGAAGATGCAGTGGATAACCGATGCAGTTTCCTTTTTTTTCTCTATGTATGTAATCGTGTATGATAAATTTGAAAGCTCTTGTTTTCACATTCCACAGACACATTGGACCATTGTTCAACGTTACAATTTACTTGGTAGGCCATTGATGTGCAACCTTGTTTCCACAATTTCCACATTTGCATGGTACCATGTTTAGTAATATATTAAACTATCAATGAGAAATCATATTATATGCACTTTTGGTTGCTGCTCTCTGTAGCTATTGGTGTTGTCTTACGTACCTTGATCAGAAAGTAGATGAGGGCAGTGAGCCGGTCACTTTAATGCAAACTATGTAAATGGGATGATATTGATTATATTCAAAGCTACCAGAAGTGAAACTTGTATTTCTTCAATCTTTCAATTGCTTTCAACAAAGATACTCCCTCGAGCCACAAATTCTTTTCCACAAGAATCAAACTTTTCTAAATTTTAAAACACGAAACTTATATGTTTAGACTTTACTTGAAAAGTACTTCCATACTTTAAATTTATATAATTGTATAGATATGTTCCGTCTATTGTAGAATAGTGGTCAAAGCTACACTTTGGAGTCTATTATTGTCAGCCCAACTATTTGTGACTGTGTGTGATGGGTGGGCGGGGGTGGGGCTGTAAATTGATTTGGACAACAATGTAACTGTCTTGCTGTGTATGGTTATGATAATCCCCTAGCTGAATCTGAATATGGGACAACCTTTAGTCGCTTGTATTGTATTACTGTTTTGTACTTTGTGTTAGCATTTGGTTGAGGTCTTAAACAGTTTGCTGGTTGTCACTTTGATTTCTCAGTTAGTGTGTATGTTGAATTTTAAACAGGCTTGGCTCTTATCACCATGAATGAGGCCTTGTTGTGGACGGATGGACGCTACTTCTTGCAAGCAACACAGCAACTGAGTGATCGTTGGAAATTAATGCGCATGGGAGAAGACCCACCGGTTGAAGCTTGGATAGCTGATGTAAGCACTTGCTTCCTTTCTGAAGCACATTTGTGATTTATAGCCTTCTAAGATTCCAAATAAAACCACTCATCTCATGACTCGTACATGGCAATGACTGGGTTATTTGAACTCATCCACTATTTGTTGTTGTGAAATACAATATGGTTTCCTTTTTTACTTATCTTTTTAATACAAATTTTTCCCAGTTTTTGTGGGGATACCACTAGGATATACTTTGTTTTCTTGGGATGATGCAGTAGATTTGAAATTCGCACCTCTAACTGCTTTTTTATATGTGAATGGAACTGTTCTAACTTCTGACACTTAACTGCTGGTAGTTAGCTGTAGATAAAAATATCATCAATGTTAAAGCCTTAACTTTGTTCCCATCTTGTTGAATTTTAACTAGCTACTTAAGGATTTTTAGTTTATCGTGAGAAAATTAATAACTATAATTTTAAAAGGTTTTGGTGATTGAGTAAATTTCTGGTGTTCTGTATTGAATATTACTTCTGGCTAATTTGTTGCATTTTTGTTGTTGTGCTATCAGAATCTGGCAGATGAAGCTGTCATTGGAATCAATCCATGGTGTATTTCGGTTGACTCTGCTCAAAGATATGAGCATGCATTTTCAAAGAAGCACCAGACATTGTTTCAGCTTTCTATTGACTTGGTGGATGAAGTATGGATGGATCGCCCACCAGTCGAACCTAGGCCTGTAATTGTACACCCAGTAGAATTTGCAGGGCGTAGTGTATCAGAAAAGATCAAGGAGCTAAGAGAAAAGCTATTACATGAAAAAGCTACTGCAATTATAATAACTGCTCTTGATGAGGTACATTATATTATTTGAAGTTGTTTCATTTTTCATAATTTTCGTCAGGGTTGTGGTGTTTCTAATTTCCTTTATTTTCTAATGGTTGTTTAGGTTGCTTGGTTGTACAACATTCGAGGAAGTGATGTGGATTATAGCCCAGTGGTTCATTCTTATGCTATTGTAACCTTGCACAGTGCTTTCTTTTATGTGGACAAGAGAAAAGTAACAGCCGAGGTCAGTTAATTAACATAGCACATATCTTTTTTTGATGGTTATCAAATTGTACTGTTCATGCTCATGATTTTGTAGGTTATGGTGTAATATCTTTGTTATGCAATTCTTCTATTTTACAGGTTGAGAAATACATGGTTGAAAATGGTATTGATATAAGAGAGTATGAAACGGTTGAATCAGATGTGAGTCTACTCGCATCTGGCAATCTAAAAAGTTCTGTGCATGGGGAAAAGGATATCAATGAGGTGGAGGATTCAAAAATTTGGATTGATTCTGCCTCATGTTGCCTTGCACTCTACTCAAAGTTGAGCCCGCATCAAGTTTTGACACTTCAATCACCAATTGCCCTTCCGAAGGCTATTAAGGTGAAGTTACTTTCTTCTCTCTTGTGCTAGTGTTAATACAAAATTGTACGGAAAATTAACTGTGGAACTTTCAGTACTTTAATACGATATATCAATATGTTAGCACTCCTTGAATTGTAGTTGTGTCAAGCAAGTTTTAGAAAGCATGGGACTTGCTAGTTTAACCTCAACTTGCTAGCTGGATGGATGTGTTACTTTGAGCTGGATGTGGTAGATGTTTAATTAATTATCACAAATCTGCCGTTTCTTTTACATCAGAATGATTAGAGAGTATGGGCGTGAAAATGAAAGAGAGGGTAACATACGTCAGTACAATATAATATATCATTCGGAATATGGCTTTAGTAATATAGAATAATAAACAAAAACAGTGTGCCAATCTGCTAGACTAACTACAAATACTGCTCAGTTATGGTTGAGGATGTAACAAGAACATGAAAAAAATGGTAGCTCTAGCAAATAGTGCTGGACAAATTTTCTCAGGTCTATTGAAGGACATGTTAACAACCATCCCGTTTTGGTGAAAAAAGATACATCTCTATTATGACTGTTAACTTCCGTAATCACAGATATTATAGTAATTTATCTGTATATTATCATATAGTAGTAAGAAATATGAATCAGTACTCCCTCTGTTGTCAAATACATGTCATTTAGACTTGTGCAGTGTAATTTTGAAAAACTTTTTTGAAGATCTAGATTCTGGAATATTAAAAGTGTGTACTGAAGACAACGAATTGTTGAAATCAATAATATAGTTGCTGGTATTCCATCCCATTCTGTTATGGAACAAAAATTTAATCGCAATTTGTGTGATTAAAGACTTCTTTCCTCATATTTTGATGTGTGCTTTGTTCAAAATCTGAAATGGTGGAAGAATAGAAAGAAACATGTGCACCCGAAATGCATCACTGAGATTTTTTTTTTGTTTTGTACTCGTTTTCCTATTATATATTTATGGTTCACAGATAGTTTATGAATTTGCAATTCTTGGAATTTAGCATGTTTGTTTCTCTAGATTTTTTTTAATTTCTTTGCAAAAATGGTGTAGAATCCCACAGAACTGGATGGGTTAAGGAAGGCGCATATTCGAGATGGTGCGGCTGTTGTGCAATACCTTTCTTGGCTGGATATTCAGGTAAGCATAGATTAATTTCTCATCAAACTAATATATGTCTGAATTTTGTATACACCTGGTTTGCCATGTGTACACCAGCTTTATTTGCATCTTCAAACGTGCTTATCTTCTTTGGTGATTTTGCAAGCTTACTAATTGTCCTCAGAAAATTGTAGTTGCTGTTCAGTACTTGGTCTGATACTCTGATATTCTTTTCTCCCTAATTCAGATGCAGGAGAACTATGGAGCTTCTGGTTACTTCAGTGAGATAAAAGGATCATACAAAAAGGGAATTTCGTAAGTGTATCCTATTGGTGTACTGGTAGTTTGTTTTGGGCGTCATATTATCTATCATAAGGAGATCTCCTACAACACATTGCATTAGATTGCCTTGTTTATGCACCATTTTTTTAAAAAAAAAACTTGTTTATAAGACTCCAGTGTGCATTTCCTTTATTTTTTTGTCGGTCTCGAATCCAAATTTACAGTTGTTTTAATGGTTTGATCTCTTTTCTGTTCTGCAGAGCAACCAAACTTACTGAGGTTTCTGTCAGTGATAAACTTGAAGGCTTCCGTGCAACAAAAGAGGTATACTATGGCAGGATTATATGTTATTGTAGTAATTCGATACATGTATCATTTAAATCTGCTATTGCTGCTGTTAGCCTGTTACTGGCCTCAACTTTGGAACTTGGAAGTGAGCCCAGCAGGGATCACTTTTACTGGGACTAATTTATCGAATTTCTTAATACATCTTTGTCACAGTTCAAGTGGCTGTTGATATCCTTCTGAACTACTGTAAATCATGTGTTTAAGCCAAGTTCCCTGTTACTTCAGCTCTGTTGGTTGATCGTCAAACATAAATTGCTAAAACTACTTTTTATTGGATTTGTTTGTCTTCATTTATGCATATTTGCTGTTCAATAAAGTGAAAACCAAATCATGACAATGCCTTTGTTTTTTGTCATCATTTCTTATGATGTTGTTGGATGACTGGATCTAAAGTGCATTCTTTCATAGAGGCTAGAGAGCGTTTTTTGCATTCATTGCAATGTGTGACAAGTTACAATATTTTTGCAGCACTTCAGAGGTTTGAGTTTTCCTACAATTTCATCCGTGGGACCAAATGCAGCAGTCATTCACTATAAACCCGAAGCAAGCACATGTTCGGAAATGGATGCTGATAAGATCTATCTTTGTGACTCTGGGGCACAGGTATTTGGTCCTGAACTGTAGCTTTATGTTATTAGATCTCTTGAATCTGCTGACCTCTTCCGTTATGGTGTACCTGCAGTACTTGGATGGTACAACGGACATTACAAGAACTGTACATTTTGGTAAACCCTCAGAGCATGAGAAGTCATGCTACACAGCAGTAAGTGCTATTTTTTTGCTGCAATATTTTATTGGGATTTCAGAAGGATGGATATTATTGTGCCATCCAGCACTTGTTTAGGAAGTGTTTTTTTTTCCATCATACCCTAAGTCCATATATTTCATCTATTGCAATAATTGCATTACTCTTTCACTAAACCATCAGTTTCTGGCACTGGGAGATAGCAAATGAATGGATTGCGATATGTTTTTTCTACGTCACTCTTTATTACTCTGAAAGCTTCTCATTATTCTGGCGTTTTACAAAAAGATAGTAATCTAACAAGCTAAGATTTTATGTATTTATCATTACAGTGAACTTCATCATGAATTCCTGAAATTATTGAAACTCATGTTAGAATCATTTCCACTTCAGTTTTGGTCCCTGTGGTTGGTCAATTTCTAATACCGAATCGCTTCATGTTGAAAATAGGTCCTGAAAGGCCACATCGCACTTGACATTGCTGTATTTCCTAATGGGACGACAGGCAAGTTCTATTTGACTCTTTAATCATATCTATATATTAAACTGTCTGCAAGATTATTACAGTGAAATATGGTTGGATCAAGTCACTAAGTCATAGCTGCCTTGGTATCAGTATTTTGCTCCAAACTTAAAGTGACCATTACCTCAGGGTTCGAAACAGGACCTTAGATTAAATTTCCCAGGTTTAGCCAAGGCTTAGCTCAGGACCCCACTACTCATCGTATTTGGTTTCATTTAGTTCTGGAACACTTCCCAAATTGATATACGAAGAAGGGCAATCTCAGTATTTAAGTAATTATTTTTTGTACAAATAAATTAATTGTCTTAAAGACAGACCACCCTGATACTTCTACCATTTGCAAGTCAGCTTACATATGTTATTATAGCTGTGTCAAGGTATCAGCTGTAAATGTGATCTTACCATCCTGAATGCTGCAAGAGACACTGTAGGAAGTTATATTTTATCATATGTACACTCCTAACACCAATGTATGTGCAATAGTTTTCTTTTATAGGAATCATCTATTCTGAACTGTAATGGAATTCCGTAAATTGTTGTACTGAACCTCACTGATGCTTGCAGGGCATGCTCTTGATATCCTTTCACGAGCTCCACTATGGAGAGAGGGTCTTGACTATCGGCATGGTACAGGCCATGGAATCGGGTCTTATTTGAATGTTCATGAAGGTTTGACTAACATGTTCTCCTTATACTATCTCGGTTCATCTAATTTTATGGCTGCCCTGAAATGATGAAGCTGTTCATTTGTCTTTTTTGAACTAGGTCCTCATCTAATTAGCTTCAGACCTACTGCTCGAAATGTGCCATTGCAAGCATCAATGACTGTAACAGATGGTCAGTGAATATCCTACTTCAAAGTTTGTTTTAATTATTAACTTGATGTCACATTTCTATTGCATGCCAATGTTGATGATATGGATTGTTATGGAACTAATAATTGCATAATCCTTCCTTGCAGAGCCTGGTTATTATGAAGATGGGAGCTTTGGTATCAGATTGGAGAATGTTCTTATTTGCAAAGAGGCCAATGCTAAATTTAACTTTGGAGATAAAGGTTATTTGGCATTTGAACATATTACATGGGTAAGCATTGTTTGCTTGTTTTCCTATTCTTCTATGTCGGTGTCATCTGACTATCCAAATAACACTTGTTTTATCATCCATTGATGAATCTCTTCTGTCATGCAGGCTCCATACCAGGCCAAACTGATTGACACCAAGCTGCTGACCCCTGTCGAGATCGAGTGGGTAAACACATACCACTCTGACTGCCGGAGAATCTTGGAACCCTATCTGAACGAGCAGGAGAAGGAATGGCTGCGGAAGGCCACTGAGCCCATTGCCCTAAGCGGCTGAGCCCATTCATGTAGTGCTGTGGCGTTCCGGTGCGTAGATAGATTGCCTGCTCCGGCTCCTTGGTCGCCTGCAAAATAACACCAGCGAAGGAAAATGCGTAGACAGATTATTACTCAAGTTATTCTTTCTGCGAAAATGGAGTCAGTCTTGAAATAAAATTAAGCGCTGGATAATGTACATACAGTTTTCAAATTAAATACCGTGTTATACATGCAGTTTTCAAATTAAATACCGTGCTAATCTTTTCACACCGAATAACGATGGCTTGCCCTCAAGGTTTTCGTAATGCATAACAATTGGTTTCACATGCGCATGGTTGGGGCCTTGGGGGTTGCTTACGATAGCGATACCGTTACTCCCTCAGCAGCTGCCTTTCTCCGATATTGACTTTGTTTCGCATGAGATGGATAAGTGGATTGTACAGTTATATACTACGTGCTTCAAATTGAATGCCTGGGTTGTTTTTTTTTTCCGATTCTTGCTCTGATGGTTAATTTAGTTTCAATGGGAAAATGTTGCACTATTGTTTCGAGGCTGAGGCCGGGCCCTGGGTCCAATTGTGCACGCACGGGGCAGGTGTCTCTTGATGGCCGTGCGTGCTGCTACTAGCTGGCTCATTGGCGCCCATATTTGGCATTTCTCGTCAATGTTTTTTTTTTTGCCCATTTGTACCGGTGTGAGATAATGGAGCATTGTTGTGTTCAGATATCATAAAATCAACAATGAAATTATGTGTTTCAATAATCAAATTTGTTTGGTGGAGAGCCTGGTGCGAAATGTTAAACCATTTTTTCTTGGCGGAGAGCAGAACAGGGGGAGGTTTGTGGGTTCATTTCCCGCTTGTGGGCTGTTCTAGCAGCGTGGGCGGTATAGAAAAAGAATTGTATGGACAATTGTTTTAATGAACCAAGCATAAGAGCCGCTGATTATATTAAAAATAAGATGAAATCTAGACTGAACAAAGTAACAGAGTGACGCGGCCCAACCTACCTGATCGAGCAACAACAACCGAAACAACAAACCTAACAAAGTAACAGAGTGACGCGACCCAACCTACCTGATCAAGCAACAACAACCGAAACAACAAACCTAACAACAGAATTCCCTCAATCAAATTGAGACATCAACCCGCCCCGCACGACATCGCAATAGCTCCCAAGCAAGAACAACCCACACCGAACTACACAAGGACCACCACTCCGCAACGCCACACTGCCCATCCATCGCCATCGCCAAGTGCCGGCGATAAATAGCTATTCTGTTGGAGGACGTGCGGTTCTTCTTGCTCCAGCTTATTCCCTTATTCTTCAATCTCGGATCTGTCTGCTTTTAGTGCTTTCTTGAAGCAGAATGCATATCGTATAGTACGTGCCTGATCTCTAATTTGTTGTCTTATCCGTTCCTTCTCCTCTTCCTTCTTCAAGTCCAGAGTATACCTGAATCGTCGGTCTGCATTGAGAACCAGAGCTGCTTGTCGCCACCTCTTCAAGCGCCCATCTGGCCTGCCTTTGGATGGTATGTCAAATTCTTGGTCTGGTTGTCTCTGAACAAGCGTACCATCCATCAACACCATTTTTATCCTCGGTAGGTCATGAAATAGATGCAAACTATCCTCGCTCAGAAAGCTGCACCTACAGACTTGCAACATCTCCAGGTTTGGCAATGCTCTTCCTTGAGTAGATAATGACATGAGATTTTCTAACTGATCAAGCCGCAGCAGCTCCAGCTTCGGGAACGCGCCACTTGGAAATGCTATCTCCTCCACCACGAGCGATTTAGCCAGCAGGCGTAGCACGATCAACTTGGGTAGCCTAGCGATGACCTGTACAGCGTCCCCATCCAGTAGCATGGACCTCAGGCAAAGCTTGAGGAGGCTATGGAGTGTCTTGGTCCACCTCGGGAGCGTACCGAGATTGCCATACAGTTTCAGTGTTTCAAGGCAGTGTGGGGTGAGGTGACAGTGTCTAATCTGCTGAGTGAATCATCAGAGTGAACCATCAATGATCGCAGATGGTGCAGATGTTCAAGGGTTGAGCAGAGATGCTTGCTGTTAAGCTTGGTAATGCCCATCACGCCCAACTTTCGTAGCTGTGCAAGTTTCTGTACCTCCTTCATCACAGTTCGGCTGCCTGCTGCATCAATGGTTCCCATTGTCAGAAGAGACTTCAGTTCCGCTATCTTCTTTGGGACGCGCACACCATATGGTTTGTGCCTCTGACCTAGACATAGCAAACACATGCAGAAAGCAGACGAAACAGCATTTTTGAGAAGCCCAGGACAATCTCCAGTCATTTCACTGTCAAACTCTTGCTGAGAATTGCATGCGGCCATCGTACCACCATGGAGAATGTAGATGGATGAATGTAGATGGCAGCTTAGCAATGTAAGTGCCCCGGATATCCAATTCCTCAAGACCATGCAATTTTCCCAAGGATTTGGGTAGATGTGCAATGCCAGTGTTCCTTAGACCCAGATACTTGAGATGCCGGAACTCCCCGATATGCTCAAGGTCATGATGCTCCACCAGACCTTCAGTTTCTTCCAAATCCAGCACCCTTAGCAACTTCATGCTTGGTGAAATGAAACAAGAACTCCACTTCCCCAAAACTGTCAGTGATCGAGCACAGGAGAGGTCCAATCTCTTGAACTGATCATCATCTCTTGTCCAGCCACTTGTAACAACTAGGTGCCTGATTTGTGAAATTGCCAAGTTGTTGTTCACCATGTGCTCATCTAGGATGTTGATAAAGCCCCTCGACTTTGCTTCTGAAAACAAGAGTTGTCGAAACACATCGTCAACATGGCAGCCATTTATTCTTCCGCTTGTTATCTCTGCTCGCTTCAATGGATGGACCATACTTCTCATAACAAGGGCATCAAAGATATCCTCAACTTCAGCATTGTCTCCTCTCGTCTTCCTCATGTAGGTTTCTGCTAGCCATGCGTTTGCCAATCTTCTGAGCATTATGTTGTAGCTTCGGGGGAAAACGCTAAGGTATTGGACCAAATATTTCATACGGGATGGTAAATCATCATAGCTCAATTTTGCTGCTGCATTGGTAACCCCAAGGTCAGGGTTGTTCTTTAACTCCGAATCAAAACGGTTTAGCAGCTTCTCCCACTCTGTAGATGTTCGAGTTTTGGTGGCTAGAAGCGCACTTATAATGTTGATTGCCCGAAGGTTCCCATCACATTTTTGTATGATGAGATTAGCATGATCAACCATCGGTTTACATAACTCAATTAGTCTGTCACGCCTGAATACCTGTTTGTAGCCATATAAGTAAATTTTAGTATTAATATTGCAAAGACTGCACAGAACAAAAGTCATAAACTTCGTTCTCATAATGTAGAAAAAGTAAAACTGTAATGAGGCCGCATAAGTACCGTTGTCTGAACTTACTGTTGTAGCAATAAAATTACCATGTTAGCACGAAAACTTTGTGGATTAATCCGTAGTGATCTACCAACCTATAACGTAACACCACTGAATGATTGTTTCAATAGAAATAACACTTCATTTCCTGCTGTTCTCGTAAAAAATAAGGCTTCACTTTTCATAACTTAAATTATAGATGTAGTACTGCCCGGTTAACACCCTATATATAACCAGAGGCTACTAAACATCAGCTAGAAACTACTAAGTCTAAATTTTACTGAAAATTTCAGCAGAGTGTCTCCTGTAAATCGGAAGTTCAGAGCAAACAAGTCACATGGTACCCAAAGGAACATGGCCATCCCAATGCCCAAATAAAAAGACCACACTAATCATAGACCGTCTCAATCATAACTAGCATCATTTCTATGATGTTTATGGCTGTAATGTTATTCTTTCTTAAGGAACCTTTAATATATTCTTGTGAGTATTATGAGAATTAATTGTTTTGAACGTCCGATTTACGGGGGAAACTCTTCCAAAAAAATTTATAAGTCTTACATTAAATAGATTTTTGCTTGATGTTTAATAGCCTCCGGTTACGTGAATATCTGGGGTGTTAAACCCAGTCCCTGAACATTTTGGCCTAGCTTTGCCATAAATTCACGGTTTCCATCATCTGTTTCTTTATTTCTAAAATGTCAATGGAGAATCAGACATATTATTTCAGATACATACCTTCTGATAGAATAACTGATGGGCAGCGGCGCGATTAAGAGGGCTCAGCTTGTACATCAAGCTGCTTCTATTCTCTGAACAATGTCTAGCAACAGCGGCACTCACTGTCCTAACAATGGCAGTGCAGCTACCACTATTTGTACCAAATTCGGGCCATAAGCACGACTTGACTTGATCCCATTCTTCTTCTGCTGACAGCCCATCAACAACTAGCAGAGACCTCCCGTCCCCCATGAGCTGACAAACCTCTGTTACCAAGTCATCAGATGACTTGTTCTTGATACCACTTTTGGATTCCTGAACTCAGTATGCCTTGAACTGTGAAATTGTGTCTCGCAGGAACTCCTTGTTGAAGGGATGCACCATTGCGATCCAGGCTCTCCTTTGGAACATCCTAAGCAGCTCTGTGCTATTGTAGACATTTCTGACAAGGGTGCTCTTTCCGATACCACTAGCTCCATACACTGAGAGTGACGTGCACTCCGATTTATTCAGAGATATCCATCTTGTCAGTTCTTCAACCTCCTCATTCCTGCCAACGAACTCCGAGTACGGCTCTACTTTTATAACCTCACTAAATCCACGACCAGTGGTGGCACCCTGGAATGAACACATGTTTTGCAACAAGTCAGTGGTTGAAAGTGGTGTGTATAGTGTGTGTGTATATATATGTAATTGCGACAAAACTAACTAGATGCACTGAGATTTTGCTCCGTTTTAGTCAACCAGGATGGGCCACCAGATCACCATCAGATGTCCATAAATAAAAAGAGTTAAATGCACGGTTAGTACACAAACTTGGCAGATGGATGCACTTAGATGCATCATCTCCCTAATTGCTCATTTAGGTGCAGTAACTTGGCAGGTGGGTGTACTTAGGTACATCATCTTTCTAATAGCTCGTTTTGGCATACTAACTTAGTGGGTCAGTGCACTTAACTACATCATCTTCTTCTCTAAATACCTAGCCAGACCACTTTAAATCATCAAACTGCCTTTCTTTCACATAATCGAATAACTGGCAGGGGCGGGCCCAGGATTTGGGAGGTGGATATTTAAAATTTCAAAAGGTGTAATAAAAGAATTTTTGGACGGCCCAAAGTACATATTAGAGGGTGTTTACAGGGACTAAAGTTTAGTTCTTATCACATCAAATCTTTGGATGCTAATTAGGAGGACTAAATATGAGATAATTATAAAACTAATTACATATATGGACGCTAATTCGCAAAATAAATCTACTAAGCCTAATTAATCCATCATTAGTATATGTTTAATGTAGTACCATATTGTTAAACTATAGACTAATTATGCTTAATAAATTCGTCCACCTATGCAATTAATTTTATAATTAATCTATATTTAATACTTCTACTTAGTCCAAACCTTCGATATGACAAGAAAAGTTTAGTCCGCAGAACCAAAGCCCCCTTTGGTAGCATGTAATTGAGGACCTTTCGCTCAGATTTCGCTCAGGCCTGCTTGCAGCTTGCGCGCTCACACGCTGCTGGAGCGGCAGAGGCCCTGCCGCCCTGGGCGAAGCCGAGCGCGCCCGCACCTCTGGCCTCAGCGCCTGCGGCCTGCCGCCCTTCCGGCTGCCGGACGGACGAGGGACGCCCTGCGGCGCTGGCCTGGACGCCGCCCTGGCCCCGCGGCCCGCCCGCCCGTCGAGCTGCCGTCCGTCCGCCCGGCGGCCGCGCGACTGCGGCCTGCTCTTCACCGGCTCACCGTCTGGTCTCGTCGCGCCCTCGCCGCCGGATGCCGGCCGCCGGAATCGCCGAATCGGGGAGCTAGCAGGCCTGGGAGCTAGGGCTGCGGCGGCTGGGGATTGGGAAATCGGGGGACGCACGGGCGGGCAGTCGGGCGCTCGGCCTTTCTGTCAGTCAAGCCGGCTCCTAACCGCAAATGCTCAGGGTCGCGCGCGGAGAAATTTGGATACGTGACTCTCAATTCGAGCGTCACCCGATTCGATCGACTTTTAAAATTTAACATCGAACCCACGAATTTCTTCAATCCAGGGGATTCTCTCTATTTTCCATTTTTCCCCTCCTTTTCTTATTTCTTATTGCTTATGTCTCATATTAGTGGACAGATTTGCCCCGGACCTTATCTTCTTTGTGCTCCCGTGAATACGAGCAGACCAGACCCAGTTCTCCCTTCTCCCTCTGTCTCATGTTTTGTCTCCCTCAAGAACAGGCCCTCGCCCTGCCGCCGCCGCTTGCCGTCGCTAGGGGTTGGTCGCCCAAACCCGGACGACTGATTTGGGGGCGACCTTGACGTGAACCACTGTCACCTTGCCGCCACTTCAGTTCATTCCTCTCGCTCGCTACCACCTCCATCACCCAAGGTCCCAAGCAACAAGCCGGGACGCCGCGAACGCGAACCTCCCGGGCCCCGGGTCCGGCCTCCCGGCCCTCGTCGCCGCGTTCCGGGCCAAGGGCCTCTCGGCGCGCGACATGATGGCATTGTCGGGCGCGCAAACCATCGGCCGGGCCCGTTGCGCCACGTTCCGCGCCGGCACGGGAGGCGGCGAGGCGATCAACGCGACCTTCGCCGCGCAGCTGCGCGGGGCGTGCGGCGGAGCGGACGGCACGCTGGCGCCGCTGGACGCGGTGACCACCGACGCGTCGACAACGGCTACTTCCGCGCTCTGGTGGAGCGCCGCGGCCTGCTGCACTCGGACCAGGAGCTCTTCAACGGCGGGTCGCAGGACGCGCTGGTGCGCAGGTACGCCCGCGACGGAGCCGCGTTCGCCGCCGACTTCGCCAAGGCCATGGTACGGATGGGCAACCTCGCGCCGGCACCCGGGACGCCGCTCGAGGTCAGGGTCAACTGCCCCCAACTAGACTACTGAGGTTTAGCTACTCGGAAGCGAGTCAACGACAGTGCAGCGTTAGCTGGTAGAAGGTAGATAAACAGAGATACACAGTACAAGATGAAGATGATTGTGCAGGGACATGGTAGAAGCTCGACGGCTCAGCGACGGCGGCAGAAAGGGAAGGGCGGCGCGCGGCTCAGAGCAATGGCGACAGCGGCGGAAAGGCAGCAGCAAGACTCACCCAGGTCCGTCCAGTTTGACACGAGAGGATAAGGCAAGGGGCAAACTTGTCAGTTCAGGTCACAAGATATAAGAAAAGGAAGGGAAAAGATGAAAAATGGAGAGAATAGAAATTCGTGGGTTTAATATCAAATTTTAACATTCGATCCAAGCGGGTTTTAAAAACAGTGAGGCGCTGGAATTGATGTCAAATATCGAAATTTCTCGCGCGCGCGAGTGCCATACGCTGCGTCGCAGAAGCGTTAGCCTCGCGCAGCTCGCTCGCCTCCTTCAGTTTTTAGCAGCCCATTGATAATTTTTCAGAAGACGGGATATTTTTTATTATATTGGAATAATTATTCCAGCTTAAAAAAAATTATTTCGCATTAAAAGGATGTTCCACCAAAAAATCATCCAAATACAGTGGTGCAGTCGGTATATGATTTGGGAGATATAATTTTTTTTGTTGTTTGATTTTCTTTTTGACCATGTGGCCAGCCCATTATGTAATACCTCGACTCCCGGTCACAGGTATGACTCCCAACAGTCCCTGTCCTAACCGCTAACGGTCCTGTGGGCTGTCGAGTGGGGAGAGCCGGAGGGGTGAGATGTGGGCTGCTACGATTTTTCAGCCCAAAATAGAAAATGGGAGCTTGGGAGCCCATTATGTTGTATAATTTTTGTATATTTAATTTATATACTATTCAACTGAAGAATACAAGTAGGCCCGCCCCAATAACTGCCCTCAAAACAAACACTTCTGCATACCTCAACACCCCATGTGCATCGTCGTTTTGAGAATCTAGCGTGCAACAACGAGCAAGTAACGACACAAGGTGCATGATACGTTCGCAACGGCTCAAGTTTCCTCTTTATTCTTGGAAAAAATGTTAATCGGCCCCAATTCACCCCACTCTAGTTGTTAATTTTATCCATCTATTATTATAATCTAGTGCTCCATCTATTTCAAAATAAATGTTCGTTTAGCATTCAAATATCTAAAAAAAATTTATTTTGCCTTGTAGTGAGATCCATCTAATCAAAATTAATATCAAATACCAAAAAAAAATATAAGAAGTACATGGAGCTAATCAAATTCTTAATAGATGTTATTTTTCTAGTTACAATGCATATGCATTTATTGAGGATGCGGAGAACTAAATAAATAACACGGTTTTCAATCACAACTGCAATAAGTAATTAGGGAGGATGAGATCATTTCTTATAATTAGTAATGTGTTTGAAAGTTTTTAAATGAACAGTTGCTTGGGAGAAAGGGAGTAAATGTGAAAAATACAAATAAATGTAGAGACGACTAGGCAAACTGTTCTTCAGCAGGTCTGGCACTAATAACTAACTCCGAATTGAACGAGCAAAAGCAAGAACCGGAGATGGTTTGAGACTTGAGAGCAGGAGCCGATACCTTGTCGGATGAGACGTAAAGCCTTGCATCACCATCTGGAACTCGTTCAAGATTGAACGATCTGCTTGACCCCTTCGCGCAATGCCTCGCCACATCTGCTCTCCGAGATGTCACCATGATCCGGCTGCCGTTCCTGTCATCCGGGAAGATGAGCTTGATCCAGTCCCACTCCGGGCTCGTGCACACGCCTTCGACCACGACCAGGTACCGCCTTTCCTCGAGGTGCCGCGCTACGTCGCCGGATCATTTCCAAGGAACTGCCTCGCCAAGGCCCGGAGGAACTCAGTGAGGCCGATGAGGTGGGTCGCCGTGACCCATGCACGGCACTGGAAGTCCATGGCGGCGTCGTAGACCTCGCCGACGAGGGAAATTGCCCTTTCGCTGACGCGGTCTTTCATCAGCCAGACTGAGATCACCATTAGTGATTCGTCTGCCCGTGCAATCAGCTCGCCGACATCCACCTTCCAGTCAATTTCCGACACGACAGGCCGTGCCTCCTCCTCTGCCGGCCCGGGCGTCGTCGGCTTCCTCAGCGCCCTCTCACGGGCACGTCGATAGCGCTCCCTTCTCTGGCTCACGCGGTCAACCTGGGACACCAAGTCCTTGAGCTCAGCGGCGACGGTGTGCCGCGACGCCAGAGATTCCAACGGGAGCCTCCACATTGACGGCCTCTCCCGATGTGGGGCCAGATCCCGGAGGCAGTCTTCGATGTCGCATGCCATGTCCTGGGTCTTCTTGACGAAAGCCATGTCCTCCACATAGCCGCCTTGTTCCACCAGCACACCGGCCTCGTCCCTGCCCACGTCAGCGAGGAACTTGTTCATCTCCTCGAGCTCTTCGGCCAAGAACATGGCGTCATCTTTCACGCCTTCTTGCAGAGCCATCTCCTTGGCAGCAGATGATGCGGCCTGGCTTACCAGGCAATTGCATGCGGATTTGAGTGCGTGCAGGCATGCACCCTCCATTGTTGCTACCACAATCTTCTCCGCCTTGCTTCAAGGTGATCAAAACCACTAGCCTTAGCCCTTAGGTGATGGTCGCAAGAGATATGGAAATGGCACAAGCGGGGGAAGACGATGAGGAAAGGAAGAACAGGCCGGGGAAAGTGGAGAAGTAAGGAATCTGTGTGAGATACAAAAGTAATGCAATTAATCAAGCTTTCCTTTATAAAAGGACGCGCTCGAAAGAATATCATTCCTATTAAATTCCTATCAAGAAAAAAGGTCGCATTCGAGTATACCAGCTCCCCTTTTCCTTTTATGATTGAACACGTAAGGAATCCGTGCTTGAGTTGCTCGAGTATCTGGGAAATGATGCGCCCATGTGGTCAGAGGAAACCTTGGAAACCTGGTTCACTGTCTCAAAACAATGTGGTTCAATTGCAGCATTTACAACAATGTGAGCTCAAACTCAATGAGATTTGGTGCCCGCACATCAAGCTTATGGTAGCCTACAGTATTGCACGCACAGATACTGCAACCGCTGCAACGGCTGCCATATGCTTAGAAAGGAACAACATGCGAGGCTTAACCACTCCAGAACGTCACACTGAGGGAGCAGGCACCACCAGTGGAGAAACCTACATCCATCCCCCTCATTTGTCTCGGTAGAGTTTAAATCCGGAGTTAATGCTCCCATTATTCCTTTTTTCTTTTCTTTTCTTATTTTGTTCATTCCAAATTTTATTATCCTTTCTTTTTCTTCTAATCCTCTGCACACATATTATTTATTTCTTTTTCCCTCTCTCTTCCTTTTTTCATTGCAAAATATTTTTATTGTAATTTGTTTTTACAATTTAGGTCATCTATGTCTATTTCTTATATTATCTAATGTTGCCAAATTTATACTTAATTGTTCCTACGGTGAACTATGTTCATATTAAAGACCGATTCATACACCATGAATACTAATTTGTTCGCATTATAGACTTATTAGCTATTAATATAAACTGATTTATTCACTTTATATGCTAACTTGTTCGTTTGTATGAATAATTTATCCGTGAATCTTAAATTTCTTCACTTTATGGAATTAATTATTTAACTATAAGAATAGTTTGTTCATGAATTGGACGTATTCATTTTTCGGGTAGAATTATTTATTCGCATGCGGATCCATTTTGTTCATTTTATAAATACTTTGTAATGCTAATTTGTTTGTTTACTTTGTAGACTAAATTGTTCTTCTATGTGGACTCATTTGTTCGTGATTTTCAATTTCTATTGTTTGTTCGTGATGTTCAATCTCTTATCCTTGATAGACTATTATTCGCATGTCATTTTAATATTTTTATTCACAGAAACTAATAATTTATTCTCAAATTAATAAATGATCTTAAAAGTATAATTAAATAGAGTTAAGTATGGTCTTATTTTAAAAATCTTATCATAAGAAATATACTGGTGCAATTAGAATTTAATTTAGCTGTCCCGTTTAAGATTTATATTTTTTTTAGTTTGAAATTCTCCTTGGTGATGTCATCAATCAATTTTTTCTTATATTGTATGCATGCACTGAATCTATCTTATTTGCTTCCAAAGTATCTGGTGATGATCGGTGGCCCATATGGTGCGTCTCCACACTCCTATAGGTCCATGATGATTAGTGGTCAGGCTGCTCAGGCGACAAACGGATAATTTGTTGCCTTCAACGACATATAATCGCTATCCTTTTTTTTCTCTCTCTAGCGTTTTGCGTAGGGGGATATTAGAAGTCACCCGTGTGACTGACAGTCAAGGTGTCACATAGTTATATTTTTCAAAATCATATATCCGAATCAAAATCTGACTACACCATTGTGTTCTTTGCGACGAAATCTTCAAAACAAGATCGCACTTAGATAATATTTTTGGAACACTTTTTTTAACGCGAAATATTTTTTTTGAAGCTGGAACAATTGTTCCGCTAATATAAAAAATATTCCAGCTTGTGTGATGCTTTAACTGTCAGTCACGCATGTGACTTCTAATATTTATGTGTATACCCCCGTGGACAGAAAGATGAAAGTAATTATGGGCCTCTCTCTTTTAGCCAGACACAAACTGGCCAAGGTTGGAGTCCGACCCATTTCAGCACAAGGTAACGCCCCACCTAGGATCTGCCCACCACATGGCCCACGAGACGATAATTCTCTTGGTCCATCAAACGCCACCAGTTAGGCCACGCAGAATTTACAGCAAGTGGTTGTCTCTATGCTGTCTACGTAACCACGCCGCGCGCTCGCAGTTGTCTGATTGTCTCCCTTGGTTCCTTTCCTCCACCGCCGCCGCCGCCGTCCGTTGCGTACTGATTTTGCCATGGCGAAACATGGGAGAATCAAGCTGTTGTTCAAGAAGCCGCCTGGCTTAGCAGCTTTCTCTTAGGACGGGACCTGCCTCGAGAGAACGCGCTCGAGATACTCTTAAACTAGACTGCATTTGGTTTTTGGTCGACCGATCTCGAAGCCTCTGTTCTTTTATCATGGATCTTCATCATCTTTCAAGCTCACGTATGCGACACTCTTGGAGTTGGATGACCACGGCTGTTTCTTCTTCGCAGCACATCTGGGAGCATTCCGTGAAGCATTATATGGAACATAATGTTCGTACCGCCACCGCTCAGATGATCTCTGTCCTCTTTATGACCAGCTTCTCGTTGCCAATTCGACCAGCATAATGCACCTTGTTTTCTTGCAAACAACAACAACAACAACAACATTCCCCGGCCCTATGCATTTCTTTCTCGTCAGGTTCACTGGTCTTACAAAAGGCTGGCCGAGATGCTGAAGAAGTGATGTGACATTGGGGAGAAACTAGCGGCTGTAAAACCTGTATAAAAGCAGTAATTGAAGCAGCGGATATGGTGGGTGTAAGCTCCATAGCTTGATGCTTTCTATGCATTTTCCATGAACAATAGCGATCGCCAATCTGGCTGCTAATGCATATTCCCACGTGGCTGGCTGCTAATGCATATTCCATGAACAATAGCAGAGGTTGGATGTTATCATGTTATTGTGAGCTACAAATTTCTCCTCAGGTATTAAGATATCTATAGATATCAAACACAAGTTTAGGATCTTAGAGGATACAAATTATGAGACTATACTCCATACCTAAGATTGGTCTGGATACTTGCATATATTGGAGTGCATCGAGATATCATGTCTTTAGCCCTAAGATATCAATAAAAATATACAGTAGAGTAGGATACATATAAGAGGGTAATCCCCAATAGTATAAATACATACACGAGGTTCAATATTATGCTATCTACATGTGATACAGACACAAGTAATCCTCTCATCATCCTCGCGAAAACAAAATAGTAGAGATATCGTCTTCTTCATGGCATCTGTCAAGATATGTTTCACTAGGACTGTGTATTTGACAGCTGCTTTGTTCCTGGTTCTCGCGACAATGTCTTCTACATCCCATCTTGCCTAGCTAAAGGCTGTAGGAACCTCTACTTTTACCTACTCTGCATTATTCTTTGTTTCTAAAGATTATTTAGTGTGACCAACAAATTAAATCTTGTTTGATGTATACTATGTTGCATGTAGGCATCTGTCAATGAGATATGTTCCACTAGGATTGTGTATTTGACAGCTGCTTTGTTCCTGGTTCTTGCGACCACGCATGTCTTCTACTATCCCATCTTGCACTACCGGAAACAGTAAATTCGCCGAGTGTAAAACTTTTGCCGAGTGCTTTCTTTCGGGCACTCGGCAAACAGCCTATTTGCCGAGTGTATTCAACGGGGCACTCGGCAAATATATTACACTCGGCAATAAGGTCGTTTGCCGAGTGCCATAAATACGACACTCGGCAAACCGCTCATAGACACTCGGTAAAGGTCCGACACTCGGTAAATAAACGGCGCGTCCATCGCACGTGCACCGTCCGTCACCGGACTGGGCCGGCCGTTAGTCCTTTGCCGAGTGTTGTACGCCGACACTCGGCAAAGAGGCCGTTCGCCGAGTGCCACCCGCCCACACTCGGCAATTCAATAAGGTCGCCGAGTGCCACTCCAAGACACGCGGCAAACATATTACTTCACCGAGTGCCTCACCCTGGACACTCGGCGAACAAAAAAAAATTCGTCCCCTAGCCTCCACACTTTTTCTACTCTCCACGTAGGAGATTTTGTAATCCATAATAAAAGTTGGTATATTTTGTGGTCTGTTTGCTATTTTTAATGAAATGATTGCATTAATAGGAATTTTTTTATTCATGTCAGATTTTAACTGCAGGTACATGTAATGATGGATTATAATCAGTGGAAAAATTATATCCATATTATGGAGTCCGGATTGAGGTCTCAACCAGGAAATGAAAAGAAATTTTGAACATTGTTTTTAAAAAACACGACCACGAACGTGTGGTTGAATGGTTGTTAAATTCTGAAAAAAGCAAACGAAATCTGAAAATCACAAGATTTGTCAAGATGTCATGATATTATGTGTGGAGGCTGTGGTAAAAAATTGAGAAGGTTTCGCCCAATTTCTGACATATGATGCTTAGAAGCCGACTCATCTCCTGGAAGGATTCATAGAAGTTAGAGAGGACACAATAAGATTTGGAGTCCAAGTGACACTTGAGTTAAGGTTTGGCTTCAAATCTTTTTGTATAGGCAACATACAACACAGATTGGTTCGTGTCAAAATTTGGAAATTTTTTGGATGCGTTTACTATTTTTTTATTGATTAAATGCAATTATAGATTTTTAGTAGATATAAAATGCAATTTGCGCTATAACCGCATGAAATAATAGAACATTATCAGTAGAAAAATAATTTAACCATTGTTGAGTGATGTTGACACGATTTTGCCCAAGTATATTAGAAAAAGTTCTGTAAAACAGGTTATTGAAGAAGGTAAATAAAATATTAGTGTATTTTGCCGAGTGTATAAAAAAAACACTCAACAAAAGTACCTTTTGCCGAGTATTTTCCATAGACACTTGGCAAAGAAGGTACACGGCCCACTGGCAGTATTCTCCTCCTCATTTAAAAAAAGAAAAACATGGCATTGCCGAGTGCCTTGGATCTGGCACTCGGCAAAGAAAGAAGATTTGCCGAGTGCCAGATCCAAGGCACTCGGCAATGCCACGTTTTTCTTTTTTTAAATGAGGAGGAGAATACTGCCAGTGGGCCCGTGTACCTTCTTTGCCGAGTGTCTGTGGAAAACACTCGGCAAACAACCAGACTTACGTTTTCAGCCGAACCGCCGCGCGCGGCCCGGCCTCTATCCTAAAATCGAAAGTCTCGCCCGCCGCTGCCACCCGCAAGCCGGCCGCCGCCGCCCGCTGCACGCCGGCCGCCGCCGCCCGTCGCGCTCGCCCGTCGCCTCGGCGCCCCGGCTCTCCTCCGCCCCGGCGCCCCGCCCGCCGCGCTCGCCCATCGCCCCGGCGCCCCGCCCGCCGCGCTCGCCCGTCGCCCCGGCGCCCCCCCGCCCCGCCGCCCCGCCGCCCCGACTCCCCGCGCCCCCGGCGCCCCGCGGCCCGCCTCGCCTGCGCCTTCGTCGTCGTCGGAGGAGGAGGTACCTTCCGCGCACGCCTCTAGTGACGAGGTGGAGGTACAGCAGGACCAGGACCAGGAGCAGGAGCAGGAGCAGGAGAGGGAGGAAGGGGAGGAGGCAGGGGATTCGCAGTCCAAGATCTGGTTGCGAGGTCCCTCGTCCCTCCCGAGGCGACCGATCCCTCTTCATTTACGCCCACTGATTCAACCCACTGGGGCAAAGTAAGTTCCTTTACATATTCTTAGTACTTTTGATATGTTGAAATTTACAATAGAAACTAATAATCTATATTAATCACTTGTGCAGGAGTTGGACTAAGCTCAGTGGGGGTGCCCACAACCGCAAGGTCAACGGCATCATTGGTCTTTTGTGTAGGCTACACTTCCCCGGTCTAGTGGTCTTCGCCGGACAGGAGGAGCCGGCCTACACGTGGGACCACTACGTCGCCGCCGCCGACGTCGGTGATCATGACCACAGGCAATTTGCGAACAAGGCGGAGCGGGTGAAGGCCGAGCTGTGGGTAAGTATTCGAAGCACTAGATTGCTTAATACACCAGCTTCGCTAGACATTCTTGAAAAAATACTTGTTTGCAATGTGTCTATACGTAGGACTTTTATAGATGCCAGGAGGGATTCGAGGCTAGGGCGGCCTCCGTCATTGAACAAGCTGCCAAGAAGCTCGTTAAGGACATGCACTACGAGGCGCGGGTTCAGGCCATCATCGACTTCTATGCTGAATACAGAAGGATGAGGGTCAAAAAAGAAGAGGCCAGGACAATGAACCTGATCAAGGAAGAATTCATGATGGTACGTACAGAAAGTTAATATTTACTATTTCTGAGATTAATTACGCTTCACTTCTTTTGTTACATGTCACACACTTGATGATGTAGGTGCCTCCGTGGTGGTGCCGATCCTTTACCCGGTGCTGGGAACTAATGGTGGACGTGTGGTTGCAGCCCGGGTGGTTGGAGAACCACGTTGCTTGCCAGGAGCGGCGTCTGCAGATGCCATATGCACCACACCATCAAGGCAGCCTGAACCTTGATGAATACAAGGAAAAATGGGTACGTGAATTCATTTCTTTATTCTCACACATAATACACATAATACTGCATATTTTGTAATCCTTTTGTATTTTTGCCGCAGACGTCATCACATGAAGGCCAGGAGTGCTCCCGGTTCAAGGCATGGGTTATGTCCAAAAAGGGCAAGGCCACGGCAGACATCGACTTCAACCCGGAGGACCCGCCCGAGGCATACAACCATCCCAGTATCCACAGCCGCGTCACCGCGTACACAGCAATGGCGAGGGAGGTTCATGGGCCAGAGTTCGATCCGAGCTCTCAGGATATTGATCCTGAAATTGTGATGAGGGTGGGAGGAGGGAAGAAGCATGGCAGGTATTGGATTGGAGATAGCGTGATAGACATTGCCAGTACTCCCACCCTCTCCCAGATCCGAGCAAGGAGCACGGACTCGAGCCCCGCGATACGGACACGGCCTACCGCTGCACAGTTACAGATGCAGGCTCTGCAGGTTATTCCTGTTTCTTTAATTTTTCATTCATTTTGTACATATCTTTTGCTTGGCAATAAGACATTGGGATGAAATATTGTAGGCCCAGGTGGAGGTAGAACGGAAGCGCCGGGAGGAACTAGAGGCGAGGATCGAGGCGGATCGGCAGCTAGAAAGGCAGAGGACGGAGCAGATGTTCCAATACATGCAGAGTGTCTTTCACAGTTTAGGTCAGACTCCACCACCTATGCCACCGAACCTATTCTCGTCATCTCGACCACCTCGTGCAGCTACTCCTGTGAGTCACTCTCAACCTTACAATCAATTTATAGTTAAACTACAAACTACACGCACTATACACTTATATTAGAAAAGTGACTAATGCAATCTCTATAACTTTGTGCAGAATCAATCGGCGACGTCCAATGCAGAATCTTCTTGGGGGCAGTGGCCACCTGCACATCCTCCTCATCCTCCTCAGTGACTTGTGAACTAGAGGTGTTTGTGATGCAAAACCTGTGAATTACTTGTTTGTGAATTACTTATTTCGACGAGAACTTGTAAATGTTATTTGTGTGCTTGTGATGCTTGTGGTGCAATTTATATGCCTGTGGTGTAATTTATATGCCTGTGCTTCTGTGGTTGTTTTTTGAGAGGAGTCCTTTATACGTAAAATTTCTGTTTTGGCAGTAGGGGGAAAGATACTTTGCCGAGTGAGGCCATTTTCTGTTAGTTCGACGTCTTTGCCGAGTGCATTGCCAAAACACTCGGCAAAGGCGTCATAAAATTTTTGCGGGATTGGCCTCTTTGCCGAGTGCCACGGGGAAGGCACTCGGCAAACCGTGTAACTTCACCGAGTGTCATATATAAATACACTCGGCAAAGATTTTCTTTTTGCCGAGTGTCGGCCGTCTGACACTCGGCAAAGCAGCCGTTACCGTCACAGACCGTTATCGCCTTTGTGCCGAGTGTTATATTTTGCCGAGTGTACTCTGGCACTCGGCAAATACTTTGCCGAGTGCCCGACGATGGACACTCGGCAAACCCTTTGTTTGCCGAGGGAAAGTTTACCGAGTAGGGTTCGCCGAGTGTTACACTCGGCAAACCCTTTGCCGAGTGTATTTGGACCTTCGCCGAGTGCCTGGGGCACTCGGCAAAGTTACCGATTCCGGTAGTGTTGCCTTGCTAAAGGCTGTAGGAACCCTACTTTTACCTACTCTACATTATTATTTTTTCTAAATATTATTTAGTGTGACCAAAAATTCTTGTTTGATGTATACTATATGTTGCATGCAGGCATCGGCTGCCATCGCCGGTCACCACCCCGGTTACCAGGGGAGATATGCGAGAGTTTTTACTCACCCTGCACACCATCTGAGTGCTCTGTTTATTGCCACATGAGGGGCTACAAGAGTAAAGGTGCCCACTGTATTGGACGTATGCACGGTGAAGAGTGCTGCTGCCAAAGATGATGCATCCGTATTCCGTAATGCAGTCATCTGTTTGATACAATATCAAAAAAATCAAATATTATGGTTTCAAGTGCTTACCCAATATCTTGTTGCTTCTATACAAAACAATAAATGGTTTAATACCCTTCACCATTTTCACTTTAATAGCAGCACAATTGCACACCATACTAACAACCGCTTGAATCGGTTTATGTGAACTGTGAAGCGCTCTATGTTTTTCCTTTTGGCGAAACATGCGAAGCGCACTCTTGTTTCACAACGTTTGTCAACTAGCTTCAAAGGTGTCAATACGTTTTAGTTACAAATGATGAAATATATTTCCATGAATTGAATTGGCACATTTAAAGGACACAGCGAAATGAATGTGTGTGCACTTACTTTAGTGTTTTCATCTGTAACACATTTTAGAAAAAAATACGATCCAATATTCAATGGTTGGCCATATTATTGCATCTCTAATACAGTAATTAGGACATTAGCAATTTCATGTTGTTTTATTTCCACTATTGTTCCTAGCTATGATGATCGAATGTAGTGCAGACTTTCAGCGAACTAGGAACTTCCTTATCAAGCCTATCCACCTGGATTTGAATCCTAGATTCAGCAAGGGTGTTTATATTTTTTCTAGACTTATTTCAGAAATTATATTTTTCTAGATTTATTTCTGGATCTAAAGAATAATGGTAGGTGACTTATGCGTCAATAGTGAGTTGGCTATGGTAACTTTATCAATATCAGATTATCAATGTCAAGATCTACCAACCTAGTCTCTTGAAGGTGCTCTGAAAAGTAGGATTGTGTGCATTGTGTCCATAAGATCAAGTGTGGGAAATCCCATTTATAATTTCAAGATATTAGGGGATGACTGATGCAACAGATGCTTTTTCCCCTTTTATCTTTCTTATTCATCTTAATGTAGATTGATGGAGTAATGCAACTAGAGAATGAAGTAAGAGGCCGACAATCAGTTCTTTTAGTTTGCATACTCTTTTCCTAGCTATGACGAGCGTTATAACAACTCGCCACCGGTGATTTAGCTGCACGTCCAACCCGTTATGCATACACCGTGAATAATAAAGTCCACTTCTAGTACTCAGTTATCTATTCTAGCACACGGAAAGATATCTAACACTGCTGAAGATATGACATGACATAAATTATGAGGCTAAACTACATACCAAGATGAGTTTCTGGATACCCATGTGTTTGTTGGATTGCATGCAATATGATACCATATCTTTAGCCCCAAGATATATCAACACAAATAAAACAATAGTGTACAGTATATAAGAGGGCAATCCCTGATAGTATAAATTCGCTGGGTGGGGGTGGGGGGCGGGGTGGGGGGGGGGGGGGGGGAGGGGAGGCAGGTTTGGGGGTTGAGGTAGGTAGTTTAGGCAGGGATTGTTTCCCCAGTATGAACATCCAAACTGTTGTGAATAAGTCGTGAGCAATAAATTTCTCTTCAGGTAGTCAGATATCTATTTACGAATAGATATCGAACACTAGTATAGGATCTCAAAGGACATAGATTATGAGAGTATACTACATACGTAAGATTGGTTTGGATACCTGCGCACTTCTCCGAGTATAACAAGATATCCTATCTTTATTTGGACCTAAGATATCAACACAATAAACATAAGATGTCACACATAATCCCTGATAGTATAAATACACACCTGAGTTTCATTGTGCTATCTATACATACAAACATAAGCAATCCTCTCGTCCTCCTCGTGAGAACAAAACAGTTGCAGTTTCATTCTCCAATTCATGGCATCTGTCAAGTTGTCTACGACTAGAATTGTGTATCTTACAACGGCTTTGTTCCCGGTTCTCACGACCATGTCTCCTACCATCCCATCCTCCGAAGCTGGTTGTAGGTATGTACTGCCACTTTTTACACAGACTAAATTGTTCTTTTACACTTTTATTACATTAATTATTAGTGTGATCAACCATCTTATTTGATTATGTTCAATGTGTAGGTTTCCACGGCCGATCTGCAAACCCAAACCAAAATCGCCGCCGCCACCACCACCATCAGCGATGTGGTCCAGCCACATTACCCATGCTGCATATCTGAGTTGTGCGCCAAATATTCTGGGATGCGGGGCTACATCACTGTAGGATCCTATTGCGAGAACAGGAACTGCTTCTGCCCAAAATAATGGGACTACACCGATGTAGCCTCAGAATGTTCTGATACAAATTCTCAATAAAATGTTACTATTTTTGTGTGTGGTACCAAAGTACATGTCATGCAAATAACTAGTGTTGTGAGTCTGACTATTTGTTTCCCTGTAATAACAAGATCCCCTAGGTGCACGCCACAACCTAACAGAAATGATCCTAAAACCTAAATACATCTTGCGTGCCTTTGTTCACATTGTAGTTCTATGGCGCGCACTATAGGATGCAATGCGCGGCCTAGCATGACGGCATCAGGGGCGACTACAAGCTTGGCTTCCCTGGAGCCAATGCATCAGAACAACTTTTTTCCACTATGTAACCTAAAATTTACCGTATAATCTTGCAAAAATATGTTAGTCACTTGAGCCGTGCACCACAGTCAATTATCCCTGGACGACATGGTCGTTGTGGCGGAGCCGGACGGCATGGTATGGTCGTGCCACCAACACAGGAGCTCACTTTCTCCTCTTGAATTGGTGGCACTACGGATCAGGCGTGATGCTGCCAGATGGGCGCTCTTCAAAGTCGCCATTATCAGGGACTGCATCGTCGAGCTCCACATTGCCACTGATAGTTCTGCGCTGCTCATCTTCTACCATATTGCAGAATTGCCTACTTTTTGTTGGTACTGCTTTCTGTTTCACATTGGAGCCTTCCAAAATCATTCCCTGCTTTCTTCCTAATTTGTTTATTATTGTTGGTGGTATTGGTGGATGAGCGGACCAGGGCCACGGATTCATTTGCTTTGGTGCTTGCCGTGTATGATGACTTGTGCAACCCAAAGCACATCCCATGGTTTCTCGCCTTCTCCCCAATGGGGCCAACAGAATGGTGATGGAGTTGAGATGGGGAGTCACCGGTGGTGGACAAGCAGCATTCAAGCATATACCATCACAGGTGGTGGAGGCCGGAGGGACGGCGAAGGTTGTTGCCGATTGCTATAGGCCGGGCACCGAGCGATTCTTTTTCCTTTTTTCTCTGATAGTCCAGGTCATCAGATAATAAATTAACTTTAGTGATCTAAACTTTAATAATAATAATAATAATAATAATATATTTAACATAAACTATTGTTTCTGCTATAAGCTCCAAAAAGTTCTAACTTAAAAGTCCACTTGTGCATTAAAAAGGACAAATCTTATTAAGGGGACCAAATGATATAGTGTGAGAGTAAATCCATCAAAAAATAGTTTAGGGATTATTCGGACTTTGGACATAACTTAGGAGAGTAATTTAGACTTCTTGTAAAAAACATACAAGGGATTAAGGATGCATCCGGATAAGATACGAATGGAATCGAATCCGGATAGTATATATTTCCATATTTTAATCTGAATTCAAATACAAATGAATCTTGTCGAATATGATTAACAAATAAATAGTTCAAATTCGGATTTGGATACCTTCTCGATTTGGAGGATAGCGTCATCACGAGTATCAATTTATTTAATCAACAGCTTTATACTAGATCAAAATAATTATACAAGTAGTGAGTAAAGGATCAATATAAAAAATAACTTAATTATTTTTATAAAGTAAATAATATTTAAATGTTTAATAATCAATTATATCATAAACAATTAATTATATCAAACTAATCATAAATATAAAGTAAATAATATTTGAATGTTTAATAATTAACACATACAAATGATTTCATGATTAAATAAATAATAAATTATCACCTATAAAATAATTTCAGCATTAAATAAATGAATTAAAATTAATTATTTTATATTATTATTAATATTTGAATTGATATTGTTAGAATACTAGTCATTTGTCCTATGGATAGTTTTAAAATAGTTTAAATGGTGTATATCATTAAGTAATTAGTTATAGAGATAACTTTAAGATGGTTTCAGTTTGAGTGGGTACTTTTCTTGTGGATACGGATATGGTCATATATTCTATATTTATTTCAAATACGGATATGGAATCGGATAGGAAAAATACTGAAAATTGGATTCGCGCAAATCCATATTAAAATCGGATACGAATACGGGTATCCATATTGATGTTTTTAGCTAATACGGATAATTCAGATTCTCGGACATCCATATTCATATCTAAGGGAGCCAAATGATTATATACACTGCTTTTAAAAAAATGAAACAGGAATAATATTACAATGGTAAGAATATTAAACCACAATAACTCTTAGTCACATGTGCACTAACACCAGTAAGCCCCTCATACATCAACATAACATTGTCACATTGCCCAGAAATACCACCCCATATGTACTCACACATTTAGTATCTCATTTAATGTCATATTACAATGGTAAGAAGATATGAAAGAGGGCCTAAATCATGAGGTTATGTATTTATGACTGAGATTGGTTTGAACGATACTCATGTATCTATTGGAATGTAAGATATCAAACTCTTAGTCTGAAGATATCGAAGCACTAATGTTGGATGAGGATACATATATGGACACCTGCAAATAAAAATACAGTACAAACAGATTATATATCCTCTCGCTTTCCTCACAATCAGAAAATACTAGCAATATTGACTTCTTCATGGCTCTCACCAATATCTCAACGAGTAGGACATGTACTTATTAACTGCTGCTTTATTCTTGGTTCTTGCAACCATGTCTTCTATCTTCCCATCTTGCCAAGCTGTCCGAAGAGGTAGGTTCGCTCCAATACTTTTACTTGCTAATATTTTCTGCGTTATTTTAGAGTATAGTGTGACCAACCAATCTCGCTTGATCTAAAATGTGTTGCAACACTAGGCATCATCCGCCGACACCAGCCACCGCCACCGCCATTATCGCCATCACCACCAGGGGAGACATGCTTCATTTCTCAAGCGTGTAAATTTTCAGTGTGCTCTAAAACTTGTGTATCTAAGGGCCACAGGGGTGTAGGTGCCCACTGTGTGGAAATCAAGCAAACTGGAACAGACGAGTGCTGCTGCAGAATTAAACATCGTGTACTCTAATATGCGGCCAGATATTTCAAACAAATTCAATAAAAGAACAGTGGTATCTATAAGTTGACAGGTTTTTGGTCAAGTGTCTGTTTAATTTGTGCCCCTTTTGAAATGATCATGAGCCCAGTGTGGGTTAATTGGGAATTGTATAACTAATTTGCTGAACACATATGAAAATGTAAGATTATGAGAAATTAATATTATATTAATAAACAATAAACCGCTGGTTCGAACAGTGAACCAACAAGTAGCCTGACCGGTTCGATCTCCGGCCTGACTTTTGAAAGGAATCGGTGCTCGTAGTCTAAGAGGAGGAGGGGGTGAATTAGGTAATTCTAAAACCTTAGCCTATGGCTTAAACTAGTTAGCACAAAAACATAAGTTAAAACATATAATATAGATATGCAACTAGGGTTCAACTAGTGTGAGAACCTCATCCAAAGAGTTTTGCAACCTATAGCCAATTCTAGCAAGATACTACACTAAGAATGTAAAGGCACACAAGATTGCAATAAGAAATGCAGAAGAGGAAGGGGATGAGAGGAAGCAAACTCTTGACATGAAGATTTATCCTATGGTATTGGTAGGCACAAGGCCACTCCTAATCCACGTTGTTGAAGCACTCACTAAGAGTATTGCTTCCTGGTCACCGAGTCTCTTTCGGGACTCTTCTTGACTCACCACCAAGACTCTCGTCAAGTCCCCGGTCACCTTGATGCCATCTCCACTAAGGAGCTTCTCCATGAAGGAAGGGGATCTCCACGTCCCGTGCACAAAGCCGTCATCGCCGCTCCACACCCAGCCGGAGGGTCGATGACTTGCCGGCGAGCCACCAAGACTCCAAGAGACTGGCACACCGAGATACAACTTGTGGTTCATTCAAGAACCATCACAAGGTCACAACAACATCTTGCTCTCACACTCTCTCTAGTGCTAGCCTAGCACTATACCTCACAAAGCTTGTGCTAAATCTAAGGATTTGATCAATGAGCTCTTTAGTTGGATTGGAGAACTTCTTCAGAGTATGGGTGCTTCACACGAACTCCAGCAACCTCAAATGACCCGGGGTGAGGCCTTATATAGGCTAGAGATCCACTCCTAACGGTTACATGCTTTTTTCCCTAAAAAGCATAAAGCGTTGGTTAAACCAGCCGCCACCATCGGTTTAACCGGTCACACTCAGCATGCTTCCAAGCCATTGAACTCCAACTGCCATCCTCTGCTGACATCATTGCACCGACTTAATGCAACGACGACCGTCGGTTTAACCGATGTTGAAGACTTTGCTTGAAAACCCTTCTAGAACCAAAACATGTGTAATGAGTAACCACAACACACTTGCACCGACGCCTTCTTTTGCACCGTCGGTTTAACCGGTGCCTCAGTCATTTCTTCACTTGATTTCCATGTCATCTCCTCATTGCACTGACACCTCCATTCTTATAACGTTGGTTCAACCGGTGCTGCTGTGATTTCTTCACTTGATCGCCATATCAAACTCACCAAATCACCGACCCGTTATAAGTTCATGCCGCCGGTTTAACCGACGCATGTAATCATGTTGAACCTTGTCCAAACCATCTCGGCTGTCATTTGGATACCCTAAAATATTCTCTTTGCATTTTTCACTACAACTTGGACATCTTGACAGCGATTTGGACCATCATGTATATGGATTGAACTCCATCCATGGGACCTAGAAATCCTACAAACTTGAGCTCACAAACTTGTTAGTGCCATTGACTATGTTGTCACACCAACACCAAAATCACAATCATAGTCTAATGGGGCTATGTTCCTTACGACGTTTATTGAATGCATGGCTAGCCACTCAACTTGCACCAAATAATCAATCCAAAATGCAGAGCAAGTGTCACCCTCACAGGAATCAAATCAATCGACCTTGGAGTAGAGATAGCTCATTGCCAAGATGGACTGAATAGTTACGTGCTTTATCAAAAAAAAACCCTACTTAGGTGGAATGAATAATTCTCACGTGTTGAAAACAGACCTCGGGTGAACATTGTTACAAATTTGATGATGCGCTGTGTACTTTTTCAAGTTGAATGATCGAGTTGAGAATTTTGGCACAAGTTTAATGATAATGCGCCGTGCATTTTACTCCACCTACATTTAGATCACATTGGTACTCGGCGGCATATCCAAGCCGGCAGTACCGCTTTATATGAGATATTCATATATTTATTACAGAATAAGGAAAGATATCACGCCATAGTTTTTATATACCAAAATGCTAGTACTGGATATGAAAAACCTAAATTATGAGGCTAATAATTAATATCTGAGATTGGTTTTGATATCAAGATATTTATTGGAGTGCAAGAAGATATACCAAATCCTTAGTTTTAAAATATTAAACACACTAGTGCTGGATATAAAATAGAAAAAATATGATGCGAAAATAAGCAATCATCCCCTTCACAGAAAGAAAGGATCGGAGCAGCAAGATTCTCTTCTTCAATTCATGGCGCTCGGCAAGACCTCTGCGATGAGGACTGTCTACTTGGCAGCTGCTTTGCTCCTGTTTCTTGAGACCATGTCTATGTCTTCTTCCTTCCCTTCCTGCCAAGCTCGAAGCGGTAAGCTCCACTACTCTGTAACGATCTACGTTTTCTTCAACAATTTTTGTTACAGTATGCACAACACAAATCCTGTATGTTTGCTCTTCAACATGTTCCAAGATTAGGCTGGAGCCGCCCGGACAAGTCGCTCCCACCGCCACCGCCTTCGCCTTCACCGCCACGATGGGACACATGCTTCAGCTACGCGCACTGCATGATGTCGAGGTGCTCTGTGCACTGCGTCTCCAGGGGCTACAGGGGTGTAGGCTCACGCTGCGTGAAGCACAACCAAACTGTAACGGTGGAGTGCTGCTGCAAAATTCATAACAACGTACGGTAGCGCAGCCATCTGTTCGGAACAAGTTCAATAATAAAATTTTTGTAGTTGGCAGTTGGCAGGTTCTTGAGCCATGTTTCTTTCGAATTTGTGTCCCTTTTGGCTTTTGGAATAATGACTGTTGATCCCTAAGTAGGGTGAATTAGGGATTCTAATGACTAATTTGCTAACAGCTTGCATTGGAACGCACCCATTTGCCTGCTGTGCCATCTCAAAAGTCTCTGCTCCTTCTCCTTCAGCAGCTCTCCTGCTGCTGCGTTGCCGTCAAAAACGTTCATCCTATTGAATTCGAGCGTGTTCCTTTCAAAAGGAAAAAACAAGAATCCGAGCCTGTCCCGGGCGTCAGGATAACGTCCAGGACCCAGGACAGGATCACAGACTCACAGTAGCAGTAGGACAAACAGATACTACGAGATACCGATAGGCTGCAGCCTGCAGCTCTGCACTGTGCACCTTCCTGGTGCGGATTAAACAACAGGATAGCGTTGGCAGCAGCGGCCGTTGGCGCCGTCCGCAGACATTTGAACATGGCTCCACGTTGCGCGCCAGCACGCCGGGTCATTTACCGCCGGCGGCCGTAGGGGCGGCGCCGACGACGACGCGTGCGCGTACCGGCCGCCGCGAGGATCCGCGGCCGGCGCCACGAGATCCTGGCAGTCAGAATATATCTCGGTACAGTACAGACTTTGCCTCGGTTCCTGGAACGACCACGGTGGTGCTGGCGCCCTTTTCCTCTTGTCGCCGCGCACGCGCGCACGACTCGAAGACGGTTCGGATCGGAGAGCCCGAGATGCCTTTGCTGTTCTTGGCCTTTTCTTTTCTAGTTGGTAGTGTTCAGTAAACTGAAAACCTGAAACAGCAATGGCAATGAACGAACGGATATACTGGACCAAATCAAGCAGGGGCAGCAGCAGGACCGACAACTTTTCTATACCAGCTCAGGTCTGCGAATGCCAATATCAATTGATTTTTGCTCTGGGATGATACAACAGTACAGTACAGCACATCATGTATGTGCTCAGTGCTCACACACACATACACACGCGTGCCACGGCCTCTCTGAAAGTCTGAAGCCCACGCAACCACAAATACCAGTAGTCCAATACCACACACACACACCCCGGCGACGTCGTCGGACAACCGCCGGCTCAGCTCCCGGTGCTCAGACGTCGCGGTCGCGCGCGCACTCGGGCGGCATGGCGGCGTAGCGGTCGCGGTCGGTGCAGTAGTTGTAGATGGTGTAGCGCTGGCGGACCTCCCGGAGCTTGCGGTACTGCGCGCCGTCGAGGTCCCGGAACTCCGGCTGGTCCCACCACCGCGCGCCCTGGGTGGCGCAGAACCGGGCCTCGGCGGAGGCCTCGCAGCCGTCGACGTGGAAGCCCCGGTAGGAGGCGACGAAGGGCGCGTTGGACCAGTCCGTCTTCTCCCGCCCGCCGCGCGTCGCCCAGTCGTCGGCGTTCCACAGGCTCGAGTAGAGCTTCATCGGCTGGCTGAACGGGTACCGCACGCCCAGGTCGCCGCTGCTGTTCCTGAACACCCGGATCGGAACGTCGTCCACGAAGAACCTGCGGCACGTTCAGCAGTTGGGATCGATCAGTGCTTGTGCCGGTGCACGGTGCACGAGGGATGGACGGCCGGTGCCGTGGCACAGTGGTGCCCTTGCTGGTGGTGTGCAGCAGGGTTGCAGGGAAAGGCTGGCCTGCACGGGCGGCCGTGAGCATCGATCGGCTGCACATGGATGCAGGCAGGGATTCAAAGCAAGGCAGCATCTTTTTCAGTACTGTGCAGTCCTGGCTGGCGTCCTACCATCATCCCCGGGTTTGCCAGCAGGGAGGGAAAAAAATGGAATTTTTACAGCTCTTTTAGCCGCGGTAATTAGATCTAGTACCTCGTTGCATTGCAGGCAACTATCAGCGTCAGATTAACAATGTCGCTCTCAGAGACTGAGAAGGAGATGTGTGCGTGCTTACGCGATCATGTAGAGGTTCCAGAGCACCGAGTAGGAGTGGTACTCCTTGGTCGGGTCGAACCAGAGGTAGATCCTCTGCTCGCGGTCGCCCTTGCCGCCGGTGAACACGTTGGTCTGCAGGATGTAGGGCTGCCCCGTCCGGTTGCCCAGGAACTCGAAGTCGATCTCGTCGTGCTCCGAGTTCTGCGACGACAGCTGCATCGATCGCGTTCCAGGCAAAACTCAACAAGTCAGGTCGGTCTCCTCCGTGAGGCATGAGCAAGCATAGCATTGCAAAACTGACAATGCCGGCAGGCAAGGCGAGGGAAGAAGAAGAAGCAGAGCAACCAAATAAAAAGGGCCTTACGTAGAATGCGGTGACGGTGCCGGCGGAGTCGCCGCCGACGAGCTTCATGTGCATGCTGAAGTGGCCGAAGAGGTAGGATCCCCGCGTCTGGAACCCCGTCCCGGTGGACTTGTCGAGGTAGAGCTGCACCTCCCGCCCGCCGTCGACGTAGTGGATGTGGTCCGCCGCCCACGTCGGCACGTAGTTCCGCTGGAACGGCACGTCCACCGGCTTCCGCGGCGCCGCGGCCGTCGCGCACGTCGCCAGCAGCGCCGCCACGGCGGCGGCGGCCAGCAGCAGCCACCGCGCGGCTGCCATCCTCTCCTCTCTTCCGCGCTCTCTCTGGCTTGCTTGGCTTCGGACCTGGTAGCAGTGGCACACTGGATGGATGCCGGGACTGGAGGAGTGTGCGCGAGTATTTATAGGGGAGAGCTCGGAGCTGCTGACCGGCTAGGAGTCGCTCTGCCTTTTGTGTTCAGTGTAGCTGATTAAAAAGGGATAAAGGTAAGGGATAAAAGGGTAGGTTAATGGCAAGTTAAGTCACTGTCCCTGCTGATAAAGTTGTAGTAGTAGCTGGCGAAGTGATGAGTGATCGATCGATGGGTCGATCCCACAGCTAGGGAAGCTCGTCGGCCGTCTCACATGGACGCGGCCGCCGACGAGCTCGCGGGGGCGCGATCGATCTTGTCTCGCGCGGGTCAGGTTGGCCCAGTGGGATCAAGATCATGCACAGAGGACTAACTGATTGATTGGTGGATGGATCAATCATGGATCACACACAACTTGCGAGATGCGATTCAGGGCCAGGGGCAGGCTCAGCTCGCTGGCCAGGCCAAGACAGGCGAGCTGAGCACTGTGCGGCGACGAGGCAGTTAGCTGTCAGGTGGCTGTCAGGCAGGCGTCAATGGCGGTCACATGGGCGCGCTGCTTACGTGCAGGTACAGTCGGGAGGGCGCCGTCGCCATCAGGAGCCGTGTCGTGTCCCGTCCCTTTCGGGGCCCCCGAATCCCCGAGCCCGGCGCCATGCGGCTGCCAGTGCCCGGGCTGCCTGTCTGTCTGGGGCCCTGCTACCGACACGGGCACGAGCCGGCTGCCGCCGCGCCTCGCCGGCTCGACGCGCCACTCCTCGCTGCTGGCTGGCCCCTGGAGGCACACGGCCATGATCCCATGACGGGACGGAGATCGCGGGACGCCGGGCGCGGCATGTGGCTGCTGCGCTAGCTTGACCGGACGTATCTTCGGTAGACCGGCCGGTACATACTTCTGTAGAGCAGGTGACAGACACATACCCACAGGCCATTAGTAGTACTGTCCCCGGCCTGGATCATGCAGTGTGATGCTCCTTTTATCTTTCTTCCTCCGGCGCACGGCCGGTGAGGTGTCCGGCACACGAGGATGCATGTCCGGCGCCAAAAAAGAAAAAAATCGCAAAAGAATTCACCGGCCAATGTCGCCGCGCCATGCCATGCTCTGACAGTGCAGTGGCGCAGCGGATTAAAAGCCTTTGGCGCGTGCGTGTGCAATGCAAAGGTGCCACGTAAATCAGGTGGTCCCTTTGCAGCTTTGCTGCCGCTGCCGGTATGAAAGCATGGCGTGCGAGGCGGCCGGGAGCAGAGCGTGCCTGCCCGCTGCAGACTCGAAGGCCCGCGGCGGCGTATCGGCATGGTCCTCGCCGGAGCCTCGCGCTCGCCTGACCCCAGAACATGGAAGGGAGGCGAGGTGTCGTCAGGCCTCAGGGGTGGCCAAGCCGGTGATGACGCCGACATGCGCCGCTGCACATGCTGTCGGCGGCCGGCCCGCCGGTACCAGAAGCCGTCCATGTTACCGAATCCGCGCCTGTGCCCGCGCGTGGCCGGCGGTGACCGTTTTGTATATATCCACTGGGACTGGACACTGGGCTGAGCCGTGACGACGGTGCCCAAACTCCAAACCGAGTAACTAAACGTGCGCCGCCCACGCCACGGGACCAGCAAGGCGGTAACCACGCTAGCCCGTGCCTACGCGCGTGCCGACCGTTGGATAATAAAGTGGTGACATCAAGTGAAGGTAACCATGCCCGACCACGCCAAGAGGGGATTCCCGACCAGACAAACATGCACACCCGAGAGAAAATTAATACTCCCTCCGTTTCAAAAA
Source organism: Panicum miliaceum (assembly GCA_032594955.1). NCBI lineage: Eukaryota > Viridiplantae > Streptophyta > Magnoliopsida > Poales > Poaceae > Panicum > Panicum miliaceum. Next base: position 28,115,075 of record CM064072.1, on the reverse strand, counting down.
ACAAGTTATCCTAAAAAATCTCCGGCAGATTAACGAGGGAGTATAATAACCATGCAACCCCTACCAACTAGAGCAGGTCCAATGCGCCGTTATCAAATAATTAAGCGAAAAGTTCGGTTTCTGGTTTACAACCTCGAACTATCGCAAAAATCTAATTTTCAACCTTCAATTGCAAAACTGGATAAGAGAGACCATCCAACTATTGAAACCGGATAAATTTGACACTTAGGGTGGTTTCAAAGGTGGTTTTGTATTTTTTAAAAAATTTAAAAAATTCTAATTAGTTCTAAAAAATCAAAACTAATTTATTTTAAATCAGAAAAATATGAAATTAGTACCAAATTTTTAAAAAATATAACATATCTATTATTGCTCTATTTGAATCTTATTTATTCAAAAATAATAGGCATGACTACAAACAACCAAATACTATGAACATAAAAAAATGGATCCGAATAACTGACAAATATTGTGCCAATAGATAGGTTACATTTTTAGAAAACTTTTGATACCCATTTCGTACTTTTTTGTTTAAAATGAATTACTTATAAATTTTTTATTTTAAAATTGAATATTTTTAAATGAATTACTTATGATCAAGAAAAACAACCTTACTTATCATATAATAAATGCAACACAGACTTTTTAGTTGGTCCTCCAATGTTTTAACTTGGAACTCCTTATTACTAGTGCTATTTATTGCCATAGCCCATACCAATGGTAAATGTGATTATCATTTGTGAATATTTGAGTTTTTAAAATAGGACTATCAAAAGAGAATGAAGGAAGTATCTAGGCAAAGCGAATACATAAATGCATAGCAAAAATTATATATCTAGATTTATTGAAACGACCTCCAATTTGAAACGGAGAGAATAAGATCTATAATATATATACAGATCATTTGCTAAGCAAGCTTTTGCGGTGTCCCGTGGGGTACGAATGGCGCGCCGGGAGAGCACGCGGGCGAGGACGTTGGGCGCTAGATTTACCTTCTCCGGGTTAAACAAGTCGCACACAAATTAAAAAAAAAAGCCTTATACGCAAAGGTGTTGTAGCTCGCGATGCTAAACCTCAATGTACTGTATTACTGGTCGTATATGCTACTGCAGTACGTGACGTCGACCCTTTGCTCCGATCCGGTAGTCCGGTATGGGTAATGCACGGGCGGTCTGTGAACATGCAATGCATACAATGCATGACCGGTGCGGACTCGCAGTGGCAGGCCTGCAGCGGCGCATGGCCCTCGCTCGGGGCCTCGCCTGATGACCCCAGAACATGCACGGGTTGGGTTGGGAAGGGACGAGGTGCCGTGTCGTCGTCGAGTGGTGGCCGCGGCCAGGCCGGTGACGACGGCGACCTGCGCCCGCTGCACATGCTGTCGTCGGCGGCCGGCCCTCGGTGCCAATCCATCCATGTTTACCAAATCCGGCATTTTCGTGTCGCGACTGGACGACGGTGGCCACACACTCCAAACTGGGTAGCTACACCGCACGTGCGCGGGCGCCTCGGCCGTTGCATTGGCCCGGCTAGCGCGCGCTTAACGGACGCCACTGTTGTCCACTCGCTCGCGCGCGCCGTGCCGACCGTAAAACTGTCGAAGGAAGGATCGACGTGCTGATCCCACACCCAATCAGGACAAACAACAACTGGGAGCAGCTAGGTAGAGAGAGCTGGATCGAGCTCCATGCAGCCATGTGCGTGCAGAGAGAGACCAGCAGACAAGCAACGCCGACGGGGCCGATCGCATCGCAGCGCCGTGCTTGCATGATCCGCACGCATGGGCGAGCGACACCACGGCGGGCCGGCCGGCCTGGCTTCCCTAGCTGTCCGCGCCTGCTTCCCGCTGCCTTCGCCGGTGTCATCACGGAGATCGATCCCATGACGAGCTCAATGCGACCCCCATCATCCATCCGCATGTCTCTCCATCGTCCGCGAGCTTCATAGAAGGGGGCGGCACCGTCGCGCTGATGGTCACTTGACCAGCTGCTGCCCGCCGTTTGATTCAGGCTCAGGCGAAGGCTCCGCGGCCAAATCGAGAATCGCAGACGCCGGCGGAACGCGCGCGCGCGCGGCGTGCATGCCAGGTCGTCCTCATGAAAAGACAGACCAGTCGGCACGTCTGGTCTGCACGCCGCGCGCGTCACGGCTCGAGGTCGAGGTCGAGGTCGAGGCGCACAGCTAGCCACGCGCACAGGAGGCCAGGCCATGGCGATTCCATTTCCATCGCCGTCCATCTCTGTCAGCCAGTTCGCTGCCTCCGACACGAACCCGTTCGGTGCTCCCGTTCGTTCATCCTGTCCTGCCGCCAGGGTCCTTGCTTGCTTGCGTGTTCCGTTTAGGCCTCGCGCCAAATGCAAGGCAAGGGGATACACAGGCCTCAAGCCTGGGCCGTACAAGAATAGAAGGTACTGGTGGGCCTGAGAGGATGCGGATTGGCGCGTGGGGGCCTGTTGTAAGTAAGACCCTACACAGGGGCATGGTCCAAAAGTTGGACCCCTCAAAAAAAAAAAGTTGAAGCTTTCAAAAAAAAAAGTTGGGCCGCCCCAACACTGCGACTTCAAGTCCATCTTCCACCAAGATTTCGTTGGAGTAATGGTTTGGGTATTCGAATGCATGTACTGTTCCGAATCAAGTTCGAAAGTATTCGGAAAAAAAAAGGAATCATCAAGTTCGAAAGGGCAGCTCAGCTACTGTCTACTTATTTACACGCACACTGACCAAGAAAAGGAAATTGTCTCGCTAGCTTCTTAAACACCCCCCCCCCCCCCCCCCCCAACCCCCCACCACCACCAAAAACCCACAATTCCGGGCAAGTAAGCAATTAAGAAACCAAATTGAAGTTGAGTTTGAGTCAAAACAGTTCAGGTCAACGATTTGTGCTGCTGCTGCGTGGTCAAATGACGGATTTCTAAGGCAAACGACGGTGCAGAATGCAGATCAGTTGGTAGCCATGAGGGTCAGGGTGCCACACGCCTATGCGCGTTCTGGCTAGGCAGCACACAGACCACCACGGTTCGACGACATGGACTCCAACCACATTATTTTAACGCCAGGCCATTTCTTCCTTTCCTTTGGTCACCAACCAAAGATATTCTTCTGCTACTGTCCAGTGGCGTCGCAATCAGATCAAACTCTCCAAGCTGCTGATGGAACTGATCATGCTCCCAAGGCTGCTGTCCTACATGCATTCTACTCCGAGTTGCTCGGGCAAGCTGACCCCTGTGAACCCATGCCTGGCTTGCACTCCATCCTGAGCTGCACTGCCCTCAATGCCACCCAAGCATCTGTTTTGATCGATCCCTTTTCCATGGATGAGCTCAGGGCCATCTTATTCTCCATGAAGACTGATACTGCTCCAGAACCTGATGGCTTTACCCCACTTTTCTTCAGAGCTAACTGGGACCTTGTTAAGGACGATCTCCTCGGTTTCCTGAATGCCTTCCACAGTGGCTCTGCTGACCTTGAGAGAGTTAACAAAGCTTATCTAGCCCTGCTGCCCAAGAAGACTACCTCACTCTTAGCAAAAGATTACAGGCCGATTTCTCTGCAGAACTGCATCACCAAGATTTGCACTAAAGGGATGAGTTTGAGGCTGCAGCCTTTTATTCCTCAGCTAGTGCACTCTGACCAAACTGGTTTCATCAAAGGACGTTGCATTGCCGAGAACTTTATCTATGCCACTAAAGTTGTTTAATGCTAAAATGAACCGGATTTCCGAAATGGAAATTCGACTCCCTGTACCTTCGTAATAGTCCCTAGGTCAAGCGCTATCACGTACAAAACTCATTCCAGATACATATCATAGTCATACAACGTGAAAAGTCAATACATAGGTATATTTATTACATAATCCAAAGGATTGTAATACGGTTTCAATACAAGCCACTTGGGCTAAATCGAACATGAAGAAAGCGGAAACGGTGGCTAAGCTTCAGGGCCATACTTCATCTTCTGGAATCTTCAGCACAGGCAAACTCAAGCGTAGCACGGGCCTTCATCTCATCATTCTACGTGGTTGGGGTCGAACTCCGGGTTGGGTCTTGCACCTAATCAAACTATCCCCAAGAAATGGGATAGGTCCACGTCACCAACCGTATGCAAACTTTAAGGTGGTCTGTTATAACAAATAATCAAGGAATTAAGCTGGGGTTTCCTATGCACAAGCAGCATCAAGAGAATATCTCAACCAAACAACCTCAGACTCGGGCCAATTCGGCACCCGGATTCCCGGTCCAATACACACCTTCAAAAACCACCAAGTCAGTGCGAGAACTCCCGCTCCTCGCACCTGAGATGCCTGAGGTGCGAGAACTCTAGAAGTATACACTAGAGGGAAGTAGAAATATGAGTAACACTACTCTAATAAGAGCAACAGAAAAATAGGGTTGTCCATGATCGAGGACGCAGCTATACGTCTAGTTTTCACTCTGCAGGGGTTGTACACCTGGATCCACTTGAATCGAAGCCAGCCGGAGTGATCTAACTGAACGACGAGACACCGGTCTACTGAGAACGGAAACTAGTAGCTACGGCACCATCCGGCTTTCCCGGGTCTTGGGCGCATCCTCCCGCAAGAGGTCACCCCGGGACTATGAAGCCTCCCATCTCCGGGGATGTGAGGTCAGCACCTGCTCCCCCTGCATTGATACTCGATCCTCCTACCGGCTTGGTACCGCACTTGCTAGCCCCGAACAGGACCCACCCGCATAATGGGTAAGTGGTGTGCACGCTTAACATAGTCCCACAAATCATAGTTATTCTCACCCGGTCCTCAATTGCTGAAGCGAGCATCTTCGTCACATGCGTCTCCACCGCAATGGTCCGCAGATGCACCCATTACGGGTGCCACCAACTCCTCAACCAAATAACCACAAAGTTGTACCCGCCATAGGTACTCCGTAGAGTGTGCCAAGATACACACTCCAAGACCTCGATCCAAGGATCAAGTTAAGTTCGCTCGCCACTAATAGCCCTATTCACCAACTCCTCAAAAGTGTATCTGCACTCACACCAAGACTATTCATCCATTCCCACACTTACACATGCAAAGCATAGCAAGGCATCTCATATATATATATATGTATATATGTATATATATCATGTGTATAAGATTTCAAGGAGTTCAGGTAAATTAATAGGCTACGCAGGCTCATCTCATCATTTCAGAATGTAAAGCATAGCATATCTAGCAAGCAATGCCTAATAGGTGTTCAAATCGTAGATGGGCGTGAACCTGGGTTCTCTTCGTAGTCTTCACGGGCCTCCTCATACTTCTGGTAGTCCTGGATGTCGATTGGCTCCTCGTCGACGGGTCCTATTTGTAATTACAAATAAATACAGGGGCCAAAGCGCAAAAGTGCACAAGAGATATTCAAATAAAATCCAAACCACAACAAAACCTACTCTAACGAGTAGATCATGATTTTAGAAGAATTATGAAACTGGTTTCATATTTTTGGGAGGTCTGGTTAATTTATTATGAATTTTCTAAGTTTAAATCTATTTCTGAAAATGATAAAAGGATTTCGAAAAAGAAAAACACACAGTCAGCGCCACGTGTCAGCACCAGGGCGTGCCACATGGTATGTTGACGTCATCAGCTTGGGTCGGGTTTGCTGACATCAGCAGTGGGCCCTACTGACGACATTGGTGACCGGTCAACGGTCAACGGCTCAAGGCATCAAGTCCACGGGTCAGTGGTCCCACTTGTCAGTCTCGCCAGAGGCTGATAGATGGGGCCCTTGGGTCGGCACAACAAAACAAAGAAAAAGAAAAAGGAAAAGGATAAAGGGTGTCGGCTTAGGTTATGGGCTGAAAGTTAGCGGGTCAGCTCAGCTGACCCAAACTCTCGGCTTGGATCCATGGGCTGCTTGGCTCACGGCTCGGGCTAACATGCCGACTCAGGTTATCGGCTACGTGGGCTGGCTCGGGTATCGGCTACGTGGGCTGGATCGGCCCAGCAGGCTGATCCAATGGTGGTCACCTTTGGATGATGAGTGATTGACAACCGTGGCGTATGATGCATGTCTTGGCTTGTGAAGTGCAGGTGTTGGGTGCGACATGATGGCCGACGGTGTGAGGTGAAGGTCAAGTGAAAGGTTTCGGGTGAACGTGAGTAGACTTGGACTGAGGAACCCGAAGAGACCGCGCGGAGTCATGGGCGATTCACATGGTGCATGGAAGAGCAAGAATGCATGGAAGAATGCATGGAGAAGGAGGATGGAGATGGCGTCGGCCAAGTCGAGCGGGAAGGCGATGGCAAGTCAAGTAGGCGGCCCGTGCGGCGGGAGCGCGAAAGATTTGAAGGCGTCAAGGCTCGGCGGAAGGTTGGACACGCGTTGACATCTAGGAGGTCGCGTAGTGGCCACGCGGAGATGGACGGTTTGGGTGGTTTGGGCCTCAAAACCACCATGGAGGCTGGTTTCCCGGTTTGGGCCACAAAACCGGGGGCGGACTCGGTGCGGCCGAGCGTCCGGGATGGAGGGCACGTGGCATCATCATGGAGTTTACTGCGAGGCGAAGGGAAGTCGTGAAGATGGCGTGTACGTCTGATGCTCCGAGAAAAATCTGGACCGTTTCGCCCCTACGTGGGCAGTTATCTTAGAAATATTTTAGGGGTAGTTTAGTCTTTGGTTCAGACCTCTATATATAGCTAGATGGCTAGTTGTGGATGTTATCTTTTCCATCCCCTTTGTTTATTTTTAAAGAAAAAAAGGCTAGGATTTGCTTAATGATGAGGAACTATGCTTAGGGAGTGATTATCCTTAGATTAGTGACTCTAATCTTAAGTTGGAGTGGAGGCCCTAACCTCCTTTTGTCCTCCGGGCGTTAAGATCCGAGTGATCCTTGTGTTCATCCTCTCATTCTTCGCGTTTTTCTTTTTCTGCAATTTTCGGAGGTATTTTTGTGGGATTTTTTATTCTTCACTTTGGCTGTAATTGGGTCGTGTTTCTTGGTGGGATTTGGTGCTGGGACATGTGCAACAACATCTAGGGTGATTTCCTATCAAATCCTTGCACGAACACCTCGAACCTTGAGTTTTCCCAAAACCCTTCATCTCTAGCGTTCTTGACCGAGTTTGTGAAATCCGTGGTGAAATTTTGATATTTTTGAAGAGATCTTTTGAGCAAAGACTCACCATGTACTAGCAAAGATCTGGTTAAAATTTCGGAAGGTTTGGAGTTGATTTGATTGGATTTTGAGTTTTCTCACCTCTTTTCTGCGCAGACAAATTCGGATAGTCTGGGATTGCATTCGGATACTCTGGGCTCTGAAATTCGGATAGTCCGGGCTTGCATCCGGATACTCCGGGCTCTGGAATTCGGACTATCCGACCATTTACCCGGATAATTCGGACTTCGGCTAAGTTTTTATTTTTCTTTTGCTCTATGTGATAGAGAGTCTTTATGTTGTGCTTCCTAGTAGTTTTTCATTTATGTTGTGCTTCCTAGTAGTTTTTCAGGGTCGGTAGCTTTCTCATAGCTGCGTGATCTTGAAGTTATTAGAAGAGAGGTTCTCAGGTTCGTGTTGGGACGTAGATCAAAATTTTTGTTTGGGAAATTTTTTATCGGCTCGCATTCACCGCCCTTTCGGTCCCACACTCTCGCCAGCTGCTCGGGCCCACGCGTATGTGGCTTTCCCACGCACACTGACGAGGAGGGCCCACGTGTCATACTCTCTCTCGGATCTGGTGTGGCCGTGGAGATCCCGTGCGGATCCAAACGGTGCGGGCCGGCGTGTACGTGAGCAGGGGAGTGTGTGAGTCTGGTGTGTGTGCGTGCGTGCGGAACGCCGCACGTGTCCGTGGAAACACCCCAGAGGGGCTGGTGCTCGCTATGCCACGACGTCGTGGCGCGGCCGGGTCTGGGCGCGATCAATGTGAGGTCAAGGCGCTGCCTTGGGCGGCGCCAGGCATGCACGCGCGCGCAGGCACTCGGCATGGCCGCGGCCGTGGCGTGGCGGAAGGGAAAAAGGGGCAGGGCGAGGCAGAACAACGGCCAAGGCTCGGCGAACGGCGGCGGCGAGGTTAGGCGAAGCTCGGGGCGGCGAGACGAGGCAACGGCGAGGCGGCGCGGTTGGTCTGGCTCACCGCGGCAAGACCGAAAGGCAACCTAAGGCCGCGACGGCGACGAGGTCAGGTGAGGGCGAGCGGAACGGAGGTGGCTTGGCCCGTTCATAGCGGCACAAAGGCGGCGCTTTGGCGCAGAGGGTGGCGTGCGCGGGCGCGGGCACCCGGTTTCGGCCGAAGCCACGGCATGGCCCTGATGCGTGCGGTGCTCCGGGTGGACGAAGGCGACGGCGGAAGGCTCCTGCACAAACGAGGGATGGGGACCCTATGGCATTCTACGGTGGGCTCATCGGTGGCACGCAGCACACCGGCAGCAAGGGAAGGTCGGGACAGGGGAGACGGCCTACCAGGCGGCTTAAGGACGAACGAGGCGAGGCCATGGAGAGCTGGTGCAGGCAGGTCGAGGCCGTGCAGGACGCGCGGCAACGGCGAAGTCGTCGTACAAGCGCAAGCTTGACGAGGATGCTCTGGTGGCGGCACGAACTCCGATACGACCTCCTCCTCGGCTCGGCGGCATCCCACGGGCGGCTTGGCGATGGCGTCCTCCTCCTCCTCCTCTCGAGCCAGCGGCGGCGGCGGATGAGGGGAAAACCCCAAGGGTGCTAGGGTTCTGGGCGGCGTCAGCCGAGGGGGTTTAAGTAGGGGACCTCCAGGGTTTCACGGGGGCTGAGGCTCGCGGACGGCCGGTGGACTTTGGCGTGCGGGCCGGGACGCGTGGCGCATCGGGTGGCTGCAGCTGCGGGGTCTAGAGTTTAGGGGAGCGCGCAGGCGGTTGTGGGTGACGCCAGCGAGGTGCGGGCGTGGCCGTTACGCTCCGCAGTCGCGACGTGGGGGCGGAGCGGAGCGGGCGGGGTGCGGAGCAGGCGAGGCGCAGCGGCGTCGGGAGCTTGCGGGTAAAGCTGACAAGGCGGGCCCGCCTGTCAGCTACCCGGGTGAAGGAAGGGGCGAGAGGCGTACGGTGAGTGGGAGACGATGGTGGTTTTGGGCTGCCAAGCTGGGCTAGGCTGACGGCTGGCCGGTGCGCGGGATAACGGGCCTGAGTAGGCCATGAGCTGTGGGCTGTGCGGGGTAGCAGGCGAGAGCAGGCCGAGGCGTGGTAGCAGGCCAGAATGGCAGGCTGGGTTTGGTCCAGGGTTTGGGCTGAGCTAGGGTAGGTTTAGGGTATGGGTTTGTTAGCTTTTGAATTCAAATTTGAAGGGTACACATCGAGTTTGAATTCCACCCAATTTCAATCGATCAAAACAAAATAAATTTAAATCGGATCACACTATCATTTTAAGGATCCTTAACTCAGATTTATATTTTTATTTACTAAAAATGCAAGAAGGGAAGAATTCAACCTTAGGTTGAACTGGTCGCAACACTAGCACAATTTTTTTTTGAAAATTCACACTTTGCACATATAACATTCCAGGAAAAACCTGGGACGTTACAGACTCCCCCCCTCAAAGGAATCTTGTCCCCGAGATTAAAGGCGTACCTAGGTCCTGAAGGGTGTGGTCTCTCGTCCTAGCAAGCTTCCACGTTCTAGGAGCAGTTCTCCACTCGCTTTCTCCTTGGTCTCATCATATCCTTCTTGCATTAACAGTTTAACACGAGTGATCCCTACGGTGAAGCAGTAGTCTTGTCGTATTGGTCTTTCGGTATCTCTTCCAATTGCTTCATCCACTCCACGAGTTCTCCTTCTAATGTTTGAGAGGGTCGTTTTGCGATCGGGTGTGCTTGGCATGGGGTCTATCATGCATCCTAACTCTCATAGAAGTGGCAATCCTAGTATTCCTCCATGAACACGTCTGGTTACTCCCTCGGGTGCCCCCTTTATTGGGTTATTCAGAATATACCTTCTGGTTGTATCTACCCCTAATTTATCCTATTTTTGGCCATTCCCATGGCGTTCTTTGTATCTCTCTAGTCCAATGAGACGCGGTCTCTTCCTTCATTCATAACCCGATTCTTGCATTTTTGCTGACTAGTGGCGCTCTTCACTCTATGTTTCAAGACATTCTGGGAGTCAGCATCTTCGTGGGATTCTTTATACGACAAGTCCATATCAAACCCTTTGTCATATTCCACGGCTCATAGTATCGGCGTATCTTCAACATCTTCTCGGCCTTTCCCAATCCGACTCTTTATCCAATTAGCGACACGTTAAGTGGTAGTCTATTTTGCATCTAAGGTGTCCTCAATTACCTCTTGGGCATGATTGGCTATGAAGTCATGGCTTAGATCTCCATCAACGTCCGATAATGCGGCTCTACCACCTCATAGCTTGCCTTTTTGGTTGGTTCGGTTTCTTTTCAAAGGTTAGGTAGTCCTCCTACAAATTCCTTCAGCTATCTTATTGCATTTGAAGTACTTTCGTACCTTGCAACGTGCCTCTCATACTTTTGCCTCCAAACTCCGCATCTCAATGCAGGGTTTCGTAGAGTTTTTCCCGGTGGCTCAAGTCTAGGCTGAGTACTTCTTGCCTAGGGGTGGTCCTTGTACTCTTTAAACCATACCAACTTCTTTTATTTTCCTTTACTTATTTCCTTCATTGGTCTGGTGCATCCAGAAGAATTCTTGCTTGGGTGCTAGCATTATCCAACATAACTATTCCGTTTCTTGGCATGTCTCCCTTGGAGTAGCTCATGAATTGCTGGTACTTCAATCTTCAAGTTGTGTGGCTTGCCCATTGTCTACCACGTGAGCAAGTTGTAAGCTCCTCTTAAGTTCACATGGTCGGCTCTCAGTTCCGCGTCCTTTTCTCAAATGACAACTCTATTTCAAAAATATTTATTTGGTTGAAACTCTAGGATACAATTTGGTGTCAGTCTCGCAACTTTGTTAGATGTGCTACAATTGTCTCTTTACTAATGAGGGTGTGACCGTCTTTAGAAGGGAGGATTCCTGTATTGCTTTTACGAGCCACTTGAAGGGCAAAGTCTATCTTGTTGATTTCTCTAAGGCGAAAGTTGAGCCCGAGACTTGTTTAGTGGCAAAATCTGATTTAGATTGGCTTTGGCATCGCCAACTAGCCCATATTGGGATGAGGAACTTGGTCAAACATCAAAAGGGCAACCACATCCTAGGACTAACCAACGTTGTTTTTGAGAAAGATAGGTTGTGTAGTGCATGCCAAGCCGGGAAGCAAGTTGCCGCATCCCGCAAAGAACATCATGACATCATTAAGACCATTGAAGCTTCTACACATGAATTTTTTTGGACCTATTGCTTACATAAGCATTGGCGGTAACAAATATGGTCTCGTCATTGTTGATGATTTTTCTCGATTAACTTGGGTATTTTTTTTGAAAGATAAAAGTGAGACTCAAGGAATAATCAAGAAGTTCATTAGAAGAGCTCAAAATGAATATGAGTTGAAGATCAAGAACATAAGGTGTGACAATGGTTCGGAATTTCGGAACACCAATGTTGAAGAATTTCTTGATGATGAAGGAATCAAGCATGAATTCTCCGCTCCATACACACCTCAACAAAATGGTATTGTAGAGAGGAAGAATAGGACATTGATTGAAGGCGCAAGAACAATGGTTGATGAGTACAAGACTCCAGATATCTTTTGGGCCGAAGCAATCAATATGGCTTGCCATGCTATCAACCGCCTCTACCTCCACCAATACTTGGGGAAGCCTTACGAGATAATCACCGGTAACAAATCCCAGGTGCACTACTTTAGAGTTTTTTGGAGTAAGTGTTTCATACTTAACAAGAAAACCAAAAGCTCAAAGTTTGCACCAAAGATTGATGAAGGCTTTCTACTTGGTTATGGTACTAACGAACACGCCTATCGTGTCTTCAACAAAACCACCGGTTGTGTTGCGGTCACGGTGGACGTAACTTTTGATGAATCAAACAGCTCTCAAGTAGAGCAAGTTGACAAAAACCTTGTAGATGAAGAGGAACCCCCAAGTCTATCAACCATGAGAATGGGCTTAAGAGAAGTGAGGCCTCGTGAAGTTCAAGCTCAAACCCCGGTTGAAGAAAGAAACAATGATTCATCATCATCCACAAGAGTTGAACCACCAAGATCTCAACAACCTCAAGATCAAAGTCAAGTTCATGGTGACGATCAAGTTCATGGCATTGATCAAGGGGGAGAACAAGGTGGGGAAGCTCAAGAAGATGCTCCACAAGTTGAAGATGATGATTATGCACCCATTCAATCTCAATCACAAGTGCCTCATCCAAGACTTCATCAAAGCGTTCAACGCGATCATCCCATTGACAATATCCTTGGAAGTATTCAAAGAGGGGTAACTACTCGTTCACGTCTAGCAACTTTTTGTGGACATTACTCATTTATTTTCTCTTTGCAACCTCCCAAGGTAGATGAAGCACTTGATGATCCGGATTGGGTAATTGCCATTGAAGAGGAGTTGAACAACTTCCTTTATTTTCCTTTACTTGTTTCCTTCATTGGTCTGGCGCATCCAGAAGAATTCTTGCTCGGGTGCTAGCATTATCCAACATAACTATTCCGTTTCTTGGCATGTCTCCCTTGGAGTAGCTCATGAATTGCTGGTACTTCAAACTTCAAGTTGTGTGGCTTGCCCAATGTCTACCACGTGAGCAAGTTGTAGGCTCCTCTTAAGTTCACATGGTCGGTTCTCAGTTCCGCGTCCTTTTCTCATCAAGTATATCTTCTGACGTCCTATTAGTGTTGTGTTCCAATTTGGGTTGAGGGTGTGATAACTGCCTTAATTCAAATGAAGATGATGAGGGCGATAAGTGAAGGATATGGAAGGGTCTCTCCTTTTTGGCGCTTGATGCCAAGGGGGGAGTGAGCTCACCATAGGCCATATCTATTAGTAGCTTTGAACCTTGAACTCTAAGTGCTTATGGACAAATGAGACTTGTATTTGTGTTATGTGTGGTGGTGTGCCAAGTGAGACTTTTAATTTGTAAGACTTATTCATGTTTTGCTATGCTAGTGTGATCTTAGAACTTATTGCCTGTGTGATGATCCTGACTTGATGGCTGTTCATGTCCACTTTGTTGTTGTGATATCTTGTCATATGCATCACGTTGATATTTATCACACTTTGCACCCCATGAATGCAATGATATTGGGGGAGCTCCTTTAATATGAGCAAATGGCATTCGAGGCCGTTTCTTATTTTATCTTAAAAAATAAACATATTAAGGGGGAGCTCAACTATATGATTGGATTCAAAATAATTCGATATATTATTTGTGAGCCTTAGTTGTGTTGTCATCAATCACCAAAAAGGGGGAGATTGAAAGTGCATTTGGCACCCTAAGTGGATTTTGGTGTTGATGATATGCATAATTAAGGAGCTAATGTAATTATTAAGCTATGGACAGGTTAAAATTCAATGAAATGAATTATATGCGTGAAAAGACGCCAATTTACTTGATAGACGGTGATGGAGCTCAAAAGAAGATCTTTATTTATTTTCTATTTTGAATTTAAGTATAGGAAACACCGTACTATTAAGAGGGATGCGAATGGATAGATTGAAGATGTCAAAGTGCTTAATTGAGATGCTAACTACCCAAGAGAGGCACAAAATCACACACTTGTGCCCTTAGTTTTCTCACTGACTCAGTGTGTGTCGGAAGTTTTGACCCCTGTCGGAAGTTGGTTAATAATTCCGACAGGGGATCCTCGGCCGGCTGTTTTTAATGGGGTCGGAGGTTCCGACCTTATCTCGAAAGTTCCGGCAATCACTTATTCTGCACACTAACGGCTAGTTTTTGGGACTCGGGTATTTATACCCCCTCAACCCCTTCTTCATTTGCTGCTGTTCTTCCATGAGAAAACACCTCCACAAGCTTTACTCCACTCCTCAATCTTTCCTTTGAGCAAATCCTTGAGTTGATTTGAGTTAGGGCTTGGGTGAGAGCAAGATTGAGGTGTGAAACTTGAGCATTTGAGTGAGAAGGTAGGAACGTTCATGTCAAGAACACTTGAAGCATCTTTATCCATCGATTCGCATTTGTTACTCTTGAAGCTTGCTTATAGACGGTTCAGTGTTGCCCGGTTGAGCGTCCTCTCGTGTATGTGCGCCCCGGGAAGTTTGTATGACCCATCCTTTGTGGATTTCATAGCAAGTGACTCAATCCTCCTTTGTGGTTGATTGAGTGAGGTAAAGGGTTAGTTGAAGACCCGGCTCTCTGTGAGCTCCTCAACGGAGACGTAGCTTCCTTAGTGGGAGTGAACTTCAGGAACAATTCTCTTGTGTCTTGTTATTATTGTATTTATTTAGTTCTTGTTGACCTAGAGTTTGTTTTGTGCCGATCTACGTACTCGAGTTGTTGTGCTTGCAAAGATCACCTGCAGAAATCTCCTAGTATCATTGTGCAACTTTTGACGTAGCCAGGTTCTGCAGTTTTAAGTTTAATATTAAATTTCGTATAAGAACTTTCCTTTTGTCGGAAGCTTCGGTCCAGTGTCGGAAGTGACTCAATCCTTTGTGGATTTCATAGCAAGTGACTCAATCCTCCTTTGTGGTTGATTGAGTGAGGTAAAGGGTTAGTTGAAGACCCGGTTCTCTGTGAGCTCCTCGGCGCCGTACGAATTATCTTGGCCCGCCCAAGGAATTCCTTCGGGCTAGCCGAGTCATCTTTGCACGAAGACTACTTTCGTAACAACGCATGTGCGGGATTGCGTTGTCACTTCCTTTGGGCCAACCAAGACATCTTCGCATGGAAACATACGGCTTACGGGTTTACGACCGGTATTACGTGCAAGTTTGCTGAAGGGGCCTCGCTCCCATACTTCCATTGATAGATTACTAGTTTTCGACTAGTATTCTATGTTACTGAAGGGACCTCGCTCCCATACTTCCACTACAACTCTGTTTACTGGTTTACGATCGGTATTACGCGCAAGTTTGCTGAAGGGGTCTCGCTCCCATACTTCCAGTAACAGATTACTAGTTTCCGACTAGTATTCTATGTTACTGAAGGGACCTCGCTCCCATATTTCCAGTACAACTCCAATTACTGGTTTATGACCAGTATTACGTGCAAATTTGTTGAAGGGGCCTCGCTCTCATACTTCCAGTAATAGATTACTAGTTTCCGACTAGTATGCTATGTTACTGAAGGGGCCTCGCTCCCATACTTCTAGTACAACTCCGTTTACTGGTTTATGACCGGTATTACGTGCAAGTTTGCTAAAGGGGCTTCGCTCCCATACTTTCAGTACTACTCCGTTTACTAGTTCTCGACTAGTTCTCCATGGAGTCTATGGCAAGGGCATTGCTCCCAACACGGTAGCATGTATATCAGTTACAACATACTTTTATGCTTACCTTGCAGGGGACCTGACCAAGACCATGCTGTTGGGCGAGTCGGATTCAACTCCGAATACTTGGCTTCCGCAACAATCGCCAACGACTACTTCGACTTTGCGAGAACGCTCGACTACACGTTGCCGACTACAATGACTACTCGCCGGATTCGACTCCGACTAGCTGGGTTCATCAACAACCGTCAGCGACTACTTGACTTCATGAAGAATGCATGGCGACTCATTTCGTCTACAAGACTAGTCGGAAACGACTATGATTGGTGACATGCTGGCGACTACTTCGACTACTCGTCTCGCCTACAAAACTAGTCAGAATCAACTCCGACTAGTCGGCTTTATCCACAGTTCAAGATTCAGCATCAACTTGGCCTATGCCTAGGCTCGGGGGCTGGTGGCACCGACTACTAGGCATATACTATTTGACACATCTAGCTCCCAGGCTCGGGGGCTGGACACCACACGGCTCACAGCAACCAATGTTTGATTTGAGCGGTAATTTCGTGCGCTTTCTGGTGAAGTTATTTATTCAACCATTTTTTCAAGGAATTCATCCCAAAAAGAGCGGTTTTCGAATTCTTGAACCAATTTGCCCATCTTAACCATCAAATTTTCACTATCATATATTGCATGCCACGATTCTTTGGATCCTTTATTCAAAACCTTGAGGATTTGGATTCAAGGCTCGGGGGCTGCAGGGACACGTGTCATCAATGATTTATTTTTCAAATCTTTTGAAAGATAAGGACAGAAGACTCAAGACTAAATTGACCCTCAGCCTGATTCTACGAGTCAACCTAAGGCTCGGGGGCTACTACATATGGAGTGCGAGTTCAATCGCACCCCATATAAAAGAAGACTTGACAACTACTCGGGGCATGAGAACCTCACAGCCTCGATGCAGCCAAGGAAGTACTTGGAAGACACCATCAAGATGGAGTTGGGGAGAACTCGAAGACGCCTTCAGCAGTACTCGGATGCCTGCAGTACTCGACTACGAAGAGCTCGGGTGCTTCTCAGAACCTGGCCGACGGGACTATGCACATAGCGTACATATTGTAGGATAAGGGATGCGACATGGCTCACGCTTTACACTAGTAATAACTACTCGTAGCATAGTAGAATTACTCATACAGTAGTAAAACTAGTATGAGACAGTAGGAAACTACCCGAAAAGTACTCGGGTAGCACTCCTAGGCTTGTATCCGACTAGGACTTCCATGTAACCCTGTCCCCCTAGACTATATAAGGGCGGACAGGGACCCCCTCCAAACAGGAGATCACCCGATCACTAGCTAAGGCAATACAAACCACACAGGACGTAGGGTATTACACTCTCGGCGGCCCGAACCTGCCTAAACTTTGTGATCCTTGCACATTCGAGTTCCTGATCTCGGCAACACCCTATCTACAAACTCACCACCTCGGGGTATCCCTCGGTGGGCGCGGTGGTAAAATACTGACAGGCGGACATCCTCCTCCAGAGTGGAAAACTTGACACGGCTCTGGTTGATGCCGGCTATCTTCCGAATGAGCTCAAGCCAGATTAGTAATCCTCGACGATGAATGGCGCACGTCTCTGGCTTGTGGACAACACTTTCCATCTCGACTTCTATTAAAAACTGTGCCAAGATGTCCATTCTACGTAAAACACGTAAGAGTAGTGTTAGCGCAGGTGAGGGATTGAATGAAAATGGCGGGAAAATGAGTCAAGGTATAGTAGTTTATAGTTCAAGGTAGTATAGTAAATAGATAGAATCGTTTAAAGTTTCCTAAATCTATCGATCATTTCTATGGCTCGTGCTACGGTCAAGTATGACTCTGATACCAACTGAAATGAACTTGATTTTCGAAATGGAAATCTGTCTTCTTGTACCTTCGTGATAGTCCCTGGATCAAGCGCTATCACGTACGGAACTCATTTCATATACATATCACAGTCATACAACTCGAAAAATCAATACATGGGTATATTTATTACATAATCCAAAGGATCGTAGTACGGTTTCAATACAAGCCCCTTGGGCTAAATCGAACATGAAGAAAGCGGAAACGGTGGCTAAGCTTTAGGGCCATGCTTCATCTTCAGGAATCTCCACCATAGGCAAACTCGAGCATAGCACGGGCCTTCTTCTCATCATTCTTCATGGTTGGGATCGAACTCTGGGTCGGGTCCTGCACCTAGTCAAACTATCCCCAAGGAATGGGATAGGTCTACGTCACCAACCGTATGCAAGCTTTATGGTGGACTATACTAAAGGTATAACAAATAATCAAGGAATTAAGCTGGGGTTTCCTATGCACAAGTGGCATCAAGAGTATATCTCAACCAAACAACCTCAGACTCCGGCTTGGTACCACATTTGCTAGCCCCGGACCGCACCCACTCGCATAATGGGTAAGTGGTGTGCACGCTTAACATAGTCCCATAAATCATAGTTACTTATACCCGGTCCTCAATTGCCGAAACGAGCATCTTCGTCACATGCGTCTCCACCGTAATGGTCCATAGCAGCACCCATTACGGGTGCCACCAACTACTCAACCAAGTAACCATAAAGTTGTACCCACCACAGGTACTCCGTAGAGTGTGCCGAGATATACACTCCAAGCCCTCGATCCAAGGATCGAGTTAAGTTCGATCGCTCCCGCTAATAGCCCTATTCAGCAACTCCTCAGAAGTGTATCTCTACCCACACTTACACATGCAAAGCTACCAAGGCATCCCATATATATATATATATATATATATATATATATATATATATATATATCATGTGTATAGGATTTCAAGGAGTTAAGGTAAATAAATAGGCTATGCAGGCTCATCTCATCATTTCAGAATGTAAAGCATAGCATATCTAGCAAGCAATGTCTAATAGGTGTTCAAATCGTAGATGGGCGTGAACCTGGGTTCTCTTCATAGTCTTCACGAGCCTCCTGGTATTTCTGGTAGTCCTGGACGTCGATCGGCTCCTCGTCGATGGGTCCTTTTCGTAATTACGAATAAATACGAGGCCAAAGTGCAAAAGTGCACAAGAGGTATTCAAATAAAATCCAATTCACAACAAAACCTACTCTAACAGGTAGATCATGATTTTAGAATAATTATGAAACTAGTTTCTTATTTTTCGGAGGTTCGGTTAATTTATTATGAATTTTCTAAGTTTAAATCTATTTCTGAAAATGATAAAAGGATTTCAAAAAAGAAAAATAGACAGTCAGCGCCACGTGTCAGCACTAGGGTGTGCCACGTGGTATGCCGATGTCATCAGCTGGGGTCGGGTTTTCTGATGTCAGCAATGGGCCCTGCTGATGTCACAATTGACAGATGGGGCCCTTGGGTTAGCACAACGGGTCAAGGCATCGGGTCCACGGGTCAGCTGTCCCACTTGTCAGTCTTGCCCAGAGGCTGACAGATGGGGCCCTTGGGTCAGCACAACAAAACAAAGAAAAAGAAAAAGAAAAAGGATAAAGGACGTCGACTTAGGTTATGGGCCAAAAGTTAGCAGGTCGGCTCAGCCGGACCAAACTCTCGGCTTGGCTCCATGAGCTGCTTGGCTCGCGGCTCGGGCTAATAGGCCGGCTCAGATTATTGGCTACGTGGGATCGCTCGGCCCAGCAGGCTGACGCGGCCCGGTCTGCTTCTCTCTCCCTTCCCCTTCTCTCGCTGGCTACTTGAGCCCACACGTCAGCGGCTTTCCCACGCACATTGACGAGCAGGGCCCACATGCAATACTCCCTCTCGAATCTGGTGTGGCCATGGAGATCCCGTGTGGATCCAAATAGTGCGGGCCGGCGTGTACGTGAGCAGGGGAGTGTGTGAGTCTGGTGTGTTTGTGTGCGTGCGGAGCGCCGCACGTGTTCGTGGAAACACCCTAGAGGGGCTGGTGCTCGTCGTGCCACGACGTCGTGGCGCGGCCAGGTCTGGGCACCGTCAATGTGAGGTCAAGGCACTGCCTTGGGTGGCGCCAGGCATGCACACGCGCGCGAGCACTTGGCATGGTCGAGGCTGCAGCGTGGCGGAAGGGCAAAAGGGGCAGGGTGAGGTAGAACAACGGCCAAGGCTCGATGAACGGTGGCGGAGAGGATAGGCGAAGCTCGGGGTGGCGAGACGAGGTGACGGCGAGGTGGCACGGTTGGTTTGGCTCGCCGAGGCAAGACCGAAAGGCTTGGCCTTTGGCTTGTCCAGCTAGGGCAGTGTGTGCGCGGAACCTGGCAACCTAGGGCCGCGACGGCGATGAGGTCCGGCGAGGGCGAGCGGAACGGAGGTGGCTTGGCCCGGTCAAAGCGACACAAAGGTAACGCTTTGGTGCAGAGGGTGGCGTGTGCGTGCGCGGGTACCCGGTTTCGGCCGAAGCCGCGGCACGGCCGCAACGCGTCTGGAGCTCCAGCAAGCTGGGCCGCAACGACGTCGCGGCTGCAGGGGTGGACGAAGGCGATGGCGGAGGGCTCCTGCACAAATGAAGGACGGGGACTCTATGGCATTCTACGGCGGGCTCATCGGTGGTACGCAGCACACTGCCAGCAAGAGAAGGTTGGGACAGGGGCGACGGCCTACCGGGCGGCTTGAGAACGAACGAGGCGAGGCCATGGCGAGCTGGTGCAGGCGGGTCAAGGCCGTGTAGGACGCACGGCAACGGCGAGGTCGTCGTACGAACGCAGGCTTGATGAGGATGCTCCGGTGGCCGCACGAACTCCGGTGCGACCTCCTCCTCGGCTTGGCAGCGTCCCACGGGCGGCTTGGCGGTGGCGTCCTCCTCCTCCTCCTCCTCTCGAGCCAGCAGCGGCGGCGGATGAGGGGAAAACTGCAAGGGTGCTAGGGTTCTTGGCGGCGGCGTCCGAGGGGGTTCAAGTAGGGATCCTCTAGGGTTTTGCAGGGGCTGAGGCTCGCGGACGGCCGGCACGAAAAGGGAAGAAGGAAAGACTCAAATTTATATTTTTATTTACTAAGAATGCAAGAAGGGAAGAATTCAACCTTAGATTGAACTGGTTACCACACTAGCATAAAAGTTTTTGAAAATCCACACTTTTGCACATATAACATTCCAGGAAAAACCTGGGATGTTACAAATGTTGTCGTAAATGGAGTGTTCTAGCAATCATCGTTAAGTTGGATTTCAGGAAAGTTTTTGACTCGGTGGATTGGAATGCTTTGGATGCTATTCTTCATGCTAAAAGGATCCCTAACTTGTGGAGGACTTGGATCACCTGCCTCAACACCACCAGCCAGACTGCTATTGTACTAAATGGGGTTCCTGGTAGATGGATCCAATGCAAGAAGGGCCTTCGGCAGGGAGACCCCCTCTCCCATTACTTATTCATTCTAGTAGCGGATCTCTTACAGCATATGATCCTTCTTGCTTCTCAACATGGCTTGCTACAACACAACATTGTGGACTCCATGCCTTGCCCAGTGCTGCAATATGCTGATGATACCCTGCTGATGGTCAAGGCTAACCAGGGTCAGTTGGCACACCTCAAGCTACTGCTCGACCGTTTCTCCTCCTTCATTGGGTTGCATATCAACTTTGACAAGAGCACTTTCTTCCCAATTGGCATCACCCCGGCACTTGCTTCTGAACAGGCTCAGATCTTTGGATGTTAGGTGTCATCCTTCCCTCAGACATACCTAGTGTTGCCACTTAATACCACTAAACTCAGACTTGATGATCATCAACCTCTGATAACCACTATGGATTCCTACATACCAGGGTGGTGTGGCAAGTTACTAACCCCTAGTGGCCGAACAGTTCTTGCCAATGCTGTGCTGGAGCCCGTGCTGTCTATGCCATGTGTTCCACCCTGCTGGACAAAGGAACCATTGAAGCCATTGATGCCAAGCAACGTGCCTTCATTTGGACTGGAGATTCTACATGCACTGGAGGTCAGTGCATGGCAGCCTGGGATCTGGTCTGCTTGGACAAACCTCAAGGAGGCCTTGGTATCAAGTGTATGGATCTACAAAACAAGGGCCTCCTCTTTAAATTCTTAGATAAATTGCTACAAGAGCCTACTACCAAGTGGCAGAGATGGTGAAAGGATCTTGGTGATGCCTAGAGGGGGGTGAATAGGCATAACTGAAAAACCTGAAAAATTCTTCGCAATAATTAATTTGTCAGAACTTCCAACACTGGATCAGAACTTCCGATAAAAGAAAAGTTCTTATACGAAATTCAAAATTAACTTTGAAACTGCTAAACCTGGCTGAATCAAAAGTTCCACAATGATACTAGGAGACTTCTGCAGGTGAACTTTGCAAGTACAACAACTCGAGTACGTAGATCGGCACAAAACAAACTCTAGGTCAACAAGAACTAAATAAATGCAATAACCACAAGACACAAAGAGATTTGTTCCCGAAGTTCACTTCCACTAAGGAAGCTACGTCTCCGTTGAGGAGCTCACAAAGAGCCGGATCTTCCACTAACCCTTTACCTCACTCAATCAAGCACAAAGAAGAATTGAGTCACTTACTATGTGTCGTTGTCAAGATTGGTGATCAAGACTTAGACTAGTAAATTTCTTTTATGCGCGTACGGCTTCAGATGGTTGCGAGGGTGACACGGGATTTAGACTGGTTCAGGCACGGAGACGCCCTACGTCCAGTATGGGGAGCTGCTCGTGTTACCCATGCGGGTTCTGTAGTAGGGGTTACAGAAGGGCGAGAGAGGGAACCGGTCCCAAGTCTCTAAGGTGTGCACAGAAACTCTAATGGTGGAGGCGTGTTCTCCTTCGCAGGGAAGAAGAAGCCTGTGTGAGGAAGTGTGAGCGTCTAAAATTCTCCCCCCTCTCTTGGGTCCTGGCCTACCCTTTATAGTTCCAGGGAAAAGACCAGGTACATCCGAGACGTGCGCGGGGATAGAGAGAGAGAGAGGATGTGGAGAGGGAGAGAGAGCGCGGCGTCCAAGGAGAAGATTCGTGCTCCCCGGCCGCCGCGGTTGTCTTCAGTCTTCTTGTTTCGCCAGGCGGTCCCCATTGATCTGGTCGCTGTCCTCCTCGGGAGCTTGCTACGGTGGGTGTGCGTGATGATGGCTGTGGCTTCCATCCCGTCGGGGCTGACGGCTGCCACGACTGTCCCTGTTACGCTGCAGGCGGCCTGAGCGGCGCGGACGCCCTGTCCCTGTCGCCGGAATCGCGGGGCGCGAGGACGGGTAGGTGGAGCGTGGACGGTCAGGCGTGCTCCTGTTCCAGGCGACGTGGGTCATGATGGCCTGACAGCGAGCCAGAGAGGACTGAGCCGCTGTACCGTGCGCGGCGCGGTCGTGGGCGGGTAGGTGTGACGGGTCACGTCAGCGGCGTGGACGCCTTTCCGCACGCCCGAGCCGTGGAGCATTTAAGGCAAAGCTGCGCCCGAGGCCGATTTCTGTTCGGCGGGCCCACGCGAGTCCGACCCTAAGCCCCTGGGTCGGGCGAGGCGGACCCTCGTGGCGAGGGGTCGGGCGAGGCGGAGCTCGCCTGTCGGGGGATCGGGAGCGTCCGACTCCGAGGGACGGGGTCGGGTGAAGCGGAGCGCTTCCCTCTTGTGTTGGGCTGACGATGGCCGCCGTTGCTGCGGGTCGGTCCAGACCTCTTTAATCGCTGCCATGATAGTCATTAGATGACCGTTTACTTTTCTCCCTGACAGTAGCCCCCGAGCCTGTGGTGGAGCGGGCACGCTCCTCCAGAGGCTGTTACCGTTGTTCCTTGGGAACTCTTGCTCGCCGCGCGGGCTGTATGGTGATTTTCTCGACATGAGGGGAACCTTGCCATTCCGGGGAACTCCCTCCATCTGGAGGCCTCATGTTGTGACCACCCGTGTGGTCATTGGTTGCGAATCTAGCCCCCGAGCCCCCGCGCGTTGCAGGAGACCGATCGGGAGGTTAGGTCAACTTTCGTACGTTACCCCTCAAGCGTCCGTTCGCTGGGACGGAGGGGGTGAGCCGTGCCACGTTATCCTCGTTGGACGAACCGTGGTGCTCGTTGAGCTACAAACGTGTCAATTCGAGTGGGGTCCCGGTCCCCGTTCGGGGGGGGGGGGGGGTCCGGCCTGGGCCAAGCTGGTGGCGTACCCCAGATTCTGGTCGGCCAGTTCATATAGTTCCCGAGTCCGTTCGATTGGACCCGGTGGCTCGTTGCCTTTCGTCAGGGAAAAACCATGAACTTTGATGCCGGGCGGACTCGAATGTGAGATCGGGACGCCCTGGGCAGTCGGATGCTTGGGTGTTGGCCGCTAGCTGGCCCGTCCCTTCTCACCCCTCGCTCGGGGTCATCCTGGGGCGGCTGTCGAACCCGCGGTGGGCCAGCCTTCGAACCCCTGGACCATAACGGGCCGTAGGGACGTTTTCAGTCCCGTATCTGTTGACGCCAGATTTTGACACGTATTGAATCGGCGTCAGGAGAAGAAGGTTGGCCGATGTAGAAGATCTGAGAGCTACAGTAAGGAATCGGCCGATCGGGGTAACAGTTGAAAATCGGCCGATTGGCGGCGCCGCCTATGCCAACAGGATAGGATTATTCCAGAAGATCCTAGTCAAAAGCTGGTCAACACGGCATGCTAAGTCGGCCGGAAAGCAATTGAAGAGGTCCTGATTGGATTAGGAAGCGGCGGCGGAAGATTCTGCGGGAATCCGTTTCCTTTTTAAAGTTATTATAGATATAGTAGTTTTCCTGTTTTAAATAAGGTTGTAACAAGTCGTAATCGACCAGGAGTCCTAGTTTCAGGGTATAAATAGGAGTCGCTAGGGTTTTGCAAAAAAAAAAAACAAACGTCAATCAACAAAATACTTCTACTTTTTACCAGTACTTTACCTTTCAAGTCGGCAACTTCGCCAATATTTTCTTCTTTTACGAGTTCGTACGGATTGGCAGGGCTGCATCAACCTGATCTCCGGCCAATTGGTAGGTTCCGATTATCGAGTAATATCCGAGCTTTAACTACGGGCGCATCGCTGTGGTTTCGTTTGGATTTATTCACAAGTTATCGATATTTACTAGAATTGCAAGTTCTACCTGTTATTCTAGTATTATCACCAGTTATCCAGCTTGAGATCACGGTAATCGGCTTCGTCATCGTTCTCCTTCGATTCATCGCCATATAGCCGATTAGATCTGTTTCAAGTGTTGCCTCTATAGTAATTGTTTAGATTGCTCCAGCAGTTTTTACAATTACCATACGATCATCGGCTGACTCATAGCCGATCATCTCTACAGCAAATCGGCCAATTTACCGCCGACGCGCTCCTCAGGACAGATCGGAAATCCAGCCGATCGACGCGCCTGGAACTTAATACTCTATTTCCTTGTCAATCAACAGGTCACATTGACTGGCACGCCGCGCGAACCGCACCAGGGCGATAACCCGAACAGGAGCTAAGCAGATTCTCCCGGGTCGTGTGTCCGACGCTGAAGACCCATCGGCTGATTCCTATCCGGCCGATTTTAGCGCCAACACACTTTTGGCACGCCCGGTGGGACCATCCAGGACCTGATATGTCAAACAACGCAGAAATCTCTGACAGCAACATCATTGGGGTCACAGAAGCTGATCTCAAGGACGACCAGAGGGAGGAATTGGCCAAACATCTAGAAGATTACAAGAAGATATACCTCCAGTCGTTCAGTCGTACCAGAAGCGGGGAAGCAGTTAGGAAGGCCCCTATTCCAGCACCTCGCCACATCACCATTGCTGAAGACTCGGGCAAGATGTCAGAGATGATTCAGCAGTCCGTATATCAAGCGTTCATTGACCAATCCTCGGTGATGAGCAACACGGTGTACAACGCCGTCGTCAACTCTCTGGCCAGCGGAGCCGTTCAAGGTTATCAGGGACCGGCATATGCCCCTCCAACTACCCTGCCGGCCAGAAGCTTACCCTACACATCCCAATCGGCTTCTCAGCCGATGTTGACGCAGCGCGAGGGGTACAGCTCTCCACCACTTCCGGCGTCTCCAAGATATAGCGGTGCACCATGTCTCCCGTCGCGAGCGCCGCTTCAACCCGTCCAGATGGCTTCGGTGCAAACACTGCCTACAAGCTCAGTGCCTTGGGGGGCATCAGCCACGACGTATTTCCCCGAGCCAGCGGACGGGCATCGCACTTACCCGTTCCAGGTGCCGTACCAATCGGCAGCCCGGCCAACGGTCTCCCAGTACCAGCCGATTTTACCAGAAATCGGCAGGGGGGCATCAGCCACGACGCATTTTCCCGAGCCGGCGAACGGGCATGACACTTATCCGTTTCAGGTGCCGTACCAATCGGCCGCCCGGCCGACGGTCTCCCAGTACCAGCCGATTTTACCAGAAGTCGGCAAGGGGTCAAGCACTGTGGAGGCATTCAGAGCCGCGGCGCCAGCAGCAACGTACGAAGGGGGTGCGGACGCGTTTCGCCAGCAGTTATCGGCCGTTCAGCAAACTTCGCTGATTCATCACCTGGCTGAACCAGCCCTTCAACACGTGCCCGCACCGCGAACAACTGTTCATCAGCAGCAGGTGGATTGGACGGCAAGAATAGCAGAAGTAATTCAAGATCAGTTTGGGCTGAAGCCGAAAGTTCAAACTTATACTTACAAGACGCCGTATCCATCGGCCTATGACTCGTTACCGTTCCCACACCGCTACAAGGCTCCTGATTTCACCAAGTTCTCAGGGACGGATGACACATCCACTGTGGAGCACATCAACAGATTCATCATCCAGTGCGGTGAAGCTGCCACGCAAGACGCTCTGAGGGTACGGTTATTTTCATCATCTCTATCCGGATCGGCCTTCCAGTGGTTCACCACTTTACCGCCAAATTCTATCGTCACGTGGGCCGATCTGGAGAAACAATTCCACAAGTATTTCTATGCGGGAATACACGAGATGAAGCTTTCGGATCTAACCAGCCTCAGGCAGAGGAACAATGAGCCGGTGACAGGGTATATACAGAGATTCAGAGAGATCAAAAACAAGTGCTACAGCCTGGCCCTGACCGATGCACAGTTGGCCGATATCGCTTTCCAGGGCCTCTTACCGCAAATCAGAGAAAGATATGCCGCCCAAGAGTTTGAGAACCCGAGTCAAATCGTCCACCGACTGTCAGGGCAAGAGATCCGACCGTTTGAACAGCGGGGAAGCTTTCAGAAGAAGGTGGCGTATTTGGAGGGATCTGAATCTGACGCAGAGGAGGAAATCGGCCTGGCGGAATGGGTAAAAGGGTAAAAACCAATATCCTGCCCCTTTGGCAAGAAGGAGCCAGAGACATTCGGCTTTGACACGTCAAAAGCCGATAAAATTTTTGATCTACTGCTTCAGGAGGGACAGATCAAGCTGTCGCAACATCACACCATCCCTACGGCCGATCAGCTGAAGAAGATGAAGTACTGCAAGTGGCACAACGCTACTTCTCATGACACCAACGAATGTAAAGTCTTTCGTCAGCAGATACAATCGGCCATTGAACAAGGGCGGCTCAAATTTGAGACTCCAACCAAATCGGCAATGCCGATGAAGATAGATCAGCATCCCTTCCCGGCCAACACGGTCAACGCTGGAGAAGAGTCAAGTCAAACCAAGGTGCTGACATCAGAATCGGCGAGAAGAGGTGGCGTTGTCGATCCCAAGAGGCAGATCACGACGGAAGAAATCAGAAGGGATAGGCGAGGACCAGAACGGCCACACAGGCCTATCACCTCCCGTTTTCTACTCAGTAAATATCGGCGGCAGCAAGAACAAGCACAACACCAAGAAGAGATGATACGCCGGCATGAAGATCACTGGCAGTGTCCCTTCTTCATCCACTGCTGGGAGAACGATATCAGACTGCCCTCTGCCGATAACTGTCCGGAGTGCAATGGATCAAACCGCAGCGATCGCCCGAAGCCACACTCTAGGGACAGAGGATCAGAGCCAATCAACAGAAATCGGCGCGAAGAACGGCGCGTTTCGGTGCATGATCGGCTGGGGGGCAGAGTTGACCAGTACGGCAGGTCAAAAACCAAGATCGGCCAGCAAGATGGACTGGGGGGCAGGATCAGCGCGCACGATCGGCTGGAAGAGGTGGCCTATGATAGGGTATCAGACGAAGATCCCCTAGGGAAAGAACCAAAGTGGGAACACGCCAGATCATCGGCCAAACCAGTAAATCCCAGGTGGTGTCCTGACGGCTTATCCAGATCCCAAAAGCGAAGGATCCAACGCCTACGCCAGTGGGAACATCGAGAAGAAGAACAAAGACACATGCCAGAAAGAAGGAATGTGAAATCTCAAATTTGGTGCCCAAAGAAAAATGATCAGGAAGCAAACAACCAAGAATCGGCGGCCGAAATCAATATGGTTTTCATACTGCCGATGGAGTTCATGGCGCCAAGCGATCGGGACAAAGTGACAAATACAGAGGAAGAGCAAATGGCACAACTGGTGTTAGAGCCGATGACGGCTATGTTTGAGAAGCCAGAGGAAGAAAAACGACAGCACCTCAAAGCGCTGTTTCTCAAGGGCTATGTCAACGGAAGACCCGTCACCAGACTACTGGTAGATGGAGGCGCGGCAATCAACATCATGCCGTATGCCATGTTCCGCAAGCTGGGCAAGGGCGAGGACGACCTCACCAAGACGGACATGATGCTGAAGAACTTCGAAGGCAACGTGTCGCCTGCCCGCGGGGCATTCTGCGTCGACCTCAACATCGGCAGTAAGACCCTCCGCACTACTTTCTTCGTCATTAATGGCAAGGGGTCCTATAATATGCTGCTCGGTCGCGACTGGATACATGCAAATTGCTGTGTCCCATCTACTATGCATCAATGCCTTGTGCAATGGGTCGGCGACAGTACAGAGGTGGTAGCTGCCGATTCCATTTACAGCGTTGCAGCGGCCGACACACAACAGTGGAGCTGCGAGCACGTCAAGTGTATATCTGGCAGGACTTGGGACACTGACTTCCTGAGAGTGTCCGATTTCGGTCTACAGCCGATCCAAGCAGTCGGCTCCGAAGATTCAGAATAAATGGATCAGCTCATCCGAGGAGATGGGAAGCTAGGACACGAGTTCACGTCGGCCGATTTGTTAGAGATGGTAGATTTGGGAGATAGCAGCAAATCGAGGCCGACGTACGTTAGTGCCAATTTGGATCCTGAGTACAAATGCAAATTGATAAAATTATTGAAAGAGTTCAGGGATTGCTTTGCTTGGGAATATCACGAGATGCCAGGACTAGACCGGTCTATTGTTGAACACCGGTTACCTATAAAATCAGGATAATCGGCCGTATCAGCAACCTGCACGACGGTGTAACCCCAAAATTCTACCTGACATAAAGGCCGAGATTACAAAGTTGATTGAGGCAGGATTTATTCGGCAGTGCCGCTACGCCGAATGGATTTCTAACATTGTGCCTGTATACAAGAAGAATGGAAAGTTGCGTGTGTGCATCGATTTCAGGAATTTAAATCAGGCGACGCCAATGGATGGTTATCCGATGCCAACGGCCGATATCTTGGTGGATGCTGCCGCAGGCCACAAAGTCATAAGTTTCATGGATGGGAATGCCGGGTACAATCAGATATTAATGGCCGAAGAAGATATTTCGAAAATGGCTTTCAGGTGCCCAGGCCATCTTGGTTTATTTGAATGGGTAGTTATGACTTTTGGTTTGAAAAACGCCGGCGCTACATATCAACGGGCCATGAACTACATCTTCCACAAACTCATTGGTTCATCAGTGGAAATTTATATAGATGACGTCGTGGTCAAGTCAAAAGGTCACCAGGATCATCTGGCCGATTTACAAGAAGTGCTGGAGTGCACA
Organism: Panicum miliaceum; assembly: GCA_032594955.1. Classification (NCBI taxonomy): domain Eukaryota; kingdom Viridiplantae; phylum Streptophyta; class Magnoliopsida; order Poales; family Poaceae; genus Panicum; species Panicum miliaceum. Next base: position 28,085,957 of record CM064072.1, on the reverse strand, counting down.
AGGAAGCATGGGCTGAAGATGAACCCAAACAAGTGTGCGTTTGGTGTATCGGCCGGACAATTCTTGGGATTTATGGTCCACGAGCGTGGGATAGAAGTCAGCTGCAAGACTATAGACGCCATCAATAAAGTAGTGGCCCCACAGAATAAAACTGAACTACAGTCCCTCATCGGCAAGGTCAATTTCATCAGAAGATTCATATCCAATCTATCGGGACGTATTCAGGCTTTTACTCCTTTGTTGAAATTAAAGCCCGACCAAGAGTTCACATGGGGAGAAGAGCAACGCAAGGCACTGGAGAGTATCAAGCAGTATCTGGTCTCACCTCCGGTGTTAGCCCCGCCACAGCCTGGTAAGCCGTTCAAGTTATATTTATCGGCTGATGAGCAGGCTATTGGATCGGCGTTGGTACAGGAGTTTGAGGGGAAAGAACGAGTGGTGTACTACGTCAGCAGAAGACTTTTAGACGCCGAAACAAGATATTCTTCGGTGGAGCGATTATGCTTGTGCTTGTACTTTTCATGTACTAAACTCAGGCACTATTTGCTATCGGCAGAATGCATAGTCGTATGCAAGGATGATGTGGTGAAGTATATGCTATCATTGCCGATTTTGAAGGGGCGGATTGGAAAATGGATCCTGGCTTTGTCAGAATTCGATCTAAGGTACGAGTCGGCCAAAGCCGTTAAAGGTCAAGTGATGGCCGATTTCGTAGTACAGCATTGTGGACCAGAAATTGCTACCGTCGAACCAGTTCCATGGACTCTATATTTTGATGGTTCTTCGTGTGGGGTCGGATCAGGAATCGGCATCGTTCTTGTGTCGCCTCGGGGGGCAACTTATGATTTCTCTCTGCCGATAGAAGCTTCTGCAACCAACAACTAGGCGGAGTATCGAGCTGTTCTGAAAGGCATCCAATTGTTAAGGGAAGTCAGGGCGGATGCAGTCGAGATCTTTGGGGACTCCATGCTCATTGTGGATCAGTTAACAGGACGATCCGAATGCAAGGACGACATCTTGAGGATTTATTATGAAGATTGTCTTCAACTGTTGAAAGGCTTCAAATCTGCAACAATTGAGCACATCCCCAGGGATTATAATGAAGAAGCCAACAGACTGGCTCAACATGCTTCTGGGTATCGGCCGATTCAGGGAGCGATGACGCTAGAACTCGCGGCCGATGACTGGCGGAAGGAGATCGCCGATTATTTGAAAAATCCATCCCAAAAGGTGGATCGGCGAACACGTTTTCAGGCTACAAAGTATGTGTTGCTTGAGGATGACTTATTTTTTTGGACGATTGATGGAGTTCTTCTCAAATGCCTGGGAACAGAAGAGGCAAAGATTCTAATGGGAGAGATCCATGAAGGCGTGTGTGGAGCTCATCAATCGGCCCACAAAATGAAGTGGATGATCAGGAACAACGGATATTACTGGCCGACCATCCTGGAAGATTGTTTCGAGTATTACAAAGGATGCCAAGACTGTCAGAGGTTTGGCAATGTGCAGCGCGCACCAGCGTCGGCTATGAATCCAATAATTAAGCCGTGGCCGTTCAGAGGTTGGGGAATAGATCTCATCGGACAGATTCATCCTCCATCTAGCAAAGGGCATAAGTTCATATTGGTGGCTACAGATTATTTTACCAAATGGGTGGAGGCAGTTCCTCTGAGGAACGTGACATCAACCGATATGATTGAGTTTGTTAAAAGCCATATTATATATCGATTTGGTATTCCTCAAACCATCACAACTGATCAAGGGACAATGTTCACTTCTGGAGAATTCGGAGAGTTCGCCGCCGATATGGGGATTAAATTATTAAATTCCTCGCCATACTATGCTCAAGCCAATGGCCAAGCGGAGTCATCTAACAAGGGGATAATCAAGCTAATTAAGAGGGAGATAGAAGAACAACCCAAGAAGTGGCATATGTCTTTGGCTGAATCTTTATGGGCATACAGGATGGCTTGTCATGGGGCCACTAAAATATCCCCTTATCATTTGGTTTATGGCCATGAAGCAGTCTTACCATGGGAGATAAGGACAGGGTCAAGACGCATATCGCTACAGGATCAGTTAACGGCAAATGATTATTCCTTTCTCATGAAAGATGAACTTGACGATTCGGCGGGTTTGCGGTTAAGAGCTCTAATCAGCATAGAGGAGAACAAGAAAAGGGTGGCCAGATGGTATGACAAAAAGGTCAAAGTCAAACAGTTCTCTCAGGGAGATCTTGTATGGAAGCTGGTGCTGCCGATAAGATCTAAGGATCCCAAATTCGGTAAGTGGTCACCCACTTGGGAAGGGCCGTATAGAATCGGCCGATGTGCTCCCGGAAATGCATACATTCTGGAAACGATAGAAGGGGAGGAATTCCCAAGAGCTCTGAATGGACGATATTTGAAAAGGTACTATCCAAGCATTTGGGTAGATGCATAACTTACAGCAAGATATATCAAGATTACATGGCCGACATGGTGTAAGTCGCCCTTAGAATAAAAACACTACTGGTTACGCCTGCGTTGGATTTCTCTTTCGACGCGACCTAATCTTATCATGAGGGAGAGCCTTTCATCTTTCAAGTCCTTTGTAGTTACTCCAGCTTCAGCTTGGTCGCAGAGTTCTTTCAGCAGGCGGGCCTTCTCCTCTTCCAAATCTTTCATGGTGGCTTCGGTCTTAGCTTCAGCAAGAGGGTGAGAAGATGAAGAACTCTCGTCAGAGGATGGCATTTGTTCAAAGCAGACGAGATCCATATGGTCCAAGATTGATCGGACATTGGCAGGAACATGATCTTTGAGTTCTTCAGAATGAGCTTTTATCAGATCTATATCAGCTTGCGACAATGGTTTTCCTGAATACATGATTTCGATCGCTCTTTCCAAACCGGGGCTGAGACGGTTCGGCTGAAAGAAGGAATAGACAAATATGTTGGAACAAAGTAAGGTATCTCAGGAAGGGATGGAGAGGAAATTGATACCTGATTAACGGAAGAGGAGGATCGAGAAGACATTTTAATGCTTGACCAAAGACGGCGAGCGGTGGGTTTCAGAAGGAAAAGAAGACAAGCCAGATGAACATTTTTGGAAATAATACGAAGAATCGTATTTATAGAAAGGAAGAGACAGAGGGTTGGCAAGACGTGTACCGTCGGAGTAAAGGCATCAGTAAATGTAAAGTTGCCGGGGAAGACGGTCAAAGTCTGAATCTACACGCCAAATCCTGTTACCGGATTCCATGTCATAAACCTGATTCTAGAAAAAGATCAGATGCAGAGGGAAAGGTAACACAACTGATTCCGAGGTTTACTCCTGTCGCAATGGGGAAGCTTAGAGAGAAGGATTAAAGAAAGAGTTTCGAAGAAAAAGTTATATTTTACTCCGAAACTGGGGGGCATGTGTTGACGCCAGATTTTGACACGTATTGAATCGGCGTCAGGAGAAGAAGGTTGGCCGATGTAGAAGATCTGAGAGCTACAGTAAGGAATCGGCCGATCGGGGTAACAGTTGAAAATCGGCCGATTGGCGGCGCCGCCTATGCCAACAGGATAGGATTATTCCAGAAGATCCTAGTCAAAAGCTGGTCAACGCGGCATGCTAAGTCGGCCGGAAAGCAATTGAAGAGGTCCTGATTGGATTAGGAAGCGGCGGCGGAAGATTCTGCGGGAGTCCGTTTCCTTTTTAAAGTTATTATAGATATAGTAGTTTTCCTGTTTTAAATAAGGTTGTAACAAGTCGTAATCGACCAGGAGTCCTAGTTTCAGGGTATAAATAGGAGTCGCTAGGGTTTTGCAAAAAAAAACCAACATCAATCAACAAAATACTTCTACTTTTTACCAGTACTTTACCTTTCAAGTCGGCGACTTCGCCAATATTTTCTTCTTTTACGAGTTCGTACGGATTGGCAGGGCTGCATCAACCTGATCTCCGGCCAATTGGTAGGTTCCGATTATCGAGTAATATCCGAGCTTTAACTACGGGCGCATCGCTATGGTTTCGTTTGGATTTATTCACAAGTTATCGATATTTACTAGAATTGCAAGTTCTACCTGTTATTCTAGTATTATCACCAGTTATCCAGCTTGAGATCAGGGTAATCGGCTTCGTCATCGTTCTCCTTCGATTCATCGCCATATAGCCGATTAGATCTGTTTCAAGTGTTGCCTCTATAGTAATTGTTTAGATTGCTCCAGCAGTTTTTACAATTACCATACGATCATCGGCTGACTCATAGCCGATCATCTCTACAGCAAATCGGCCGATTTACCGCCGACGCGCTCCTCAGGACAGATCGGAAATCCAGCCGATCGACGCGCCTGGAATTTAATACTCTATTTCCTTGTCAATCAACAGGTCAGATTGACTGGCACGCCGCGCGAACCGCACCAGGGCGATAACCCGAACAGGAGCTAAGCAGATTCTCCCGGGTTGTGTGTCCGACGCTGAAGACCCATCGGCCGATTCCTATCCGGCCGATTTTAGCGCCAACAGTATCCCTTCATACCTTTTCGTCGCGTCTTGGGCCGAGTGCGGAGGAGATCGTGCGCGCGTACTTCTCGGAAGACAAAGTGGCGGTAGGTGCCGACCAGCGAAACGAGGGGGAGTAGACGTTTCCTGCAGAGTCGTGCGCACATCTTCCGAAAAAGGAGGGGGACGGGCGTGATGAGGTGTACCTGACGCCACATTAACTGCGACGGGCGCGTCCGTCTCGCTTCCCACGCGTCGCTCTATAAGATGGGGGGGGCGGGGGGGCGCCTCGCCGGTTCCGCCCTCACCTTGTCTCGAGTCTTTCGCCTTCCTCTTTGCCTTTCGGTTTGCTGCGTCAGCCGTTCGCCTTCTTCTTCCCCAGCGCTCCAGCCTTCTTCCCCTTCCACCGTCAAGCTTCCCCTCATCACGCAATGGCGACCTGGGAGCGTTCCAGCTTCCGGACCTCGCGTGCTGAGGGCCTCGTGAAGAAGGGCCTCCTCTGCAACAGGACCGAGCGGGACGAGTGGAGATTTCCTGAATCGGAGGAGGTGCCGGCTCTACCCAACGGGTACGTCGTCTCGTTCGCCCACTTCCACGAGCGGGGGTTCGCGGCGCCGGCGAGCCTCTTCTTCCGCGGGCTGCTGCATCACTACGGGCTCGAGCTGCAGCACCTCAACCCCAACGGGATCCAGCACATCGCGGCATTCGTCGCGCTGTGCGAAGGATTCCTGGGCATCGAGCCCAATTTCTCGCTGTGGAAGTATTTCTTCACAGTAAGTTTGTACCAGAAGGTCGAGAAGTGAGGCGGCCAGCAGCGGCCGAACCCGGGTGGCGATTGAGTACGCTGGGATCCACCTTCGCCAGTCCCGCGCCAGGGAATACATGGTGATGAAGACCGCGACGTCCCACAAGGGGTGGCATCAGCAGTGGTTCTACGTGAAGAACTACTCTGAATCCCCCCTGCCGGAGTTCACCGGCCGCGTCTTCGAGGCGGCGCTGGAGGTGTGGGCGTGCGGCCTAGTGGAGAAGGAGAAGAAGCGAATCTCCAGCCTCCTCCGCGCTATCGAGTACCTGAAGGCGAAGCGGCTCAGCGGGGCCGGAGTTATCGGGGCGTACCACTCCCGGAGGGTGGCGCCGCTGATGCTTCGGGTCCGCTCGCTCGCCGGGATGGTGCCTGATGCACCAACTGAAGGCACCGTCCTCGCGACGGGCGCGCTCCCCGCCTCCGAGATTCGTCAGCGCATCCGGGAGGCGCTGGAAGACAAGGACGTCGTCTTCCCGGTGCCCGGCCACCCTCCGATGCGGCCGGACAGGGGCTTCGTCAATCTGGTAAGCATTTCGTGCGCCCGTTACTTCTCCTTGCGCCTCTCGACTCATCATTCTGACGCAGATTCTTTGTGCCTGCAGGGCCAGTTGACGAATGTCGTCAGTGCGCGTCCGCCCGTTCCCGAGGACGCCGAGCAGCGGCTGCTGAACCGCCTCTTCGCTGAAAAACAGAAGAAACGCAAGGACGAGAAGGAGGCGAAGAAGCAGAAAAGGCTCGTCAAGGAGTTCTGGCGGCGGCAGAAGGGTCCGGTCCTATCGGACGATGACGATGATGATGATGATGACGATGACGATGATGATGATGATGACGAGGAGGAAGAGGAGGAGCGCGTCCCGGCCCCTCAGCCGGGCACGTTAGTTATCCGGGAGCAGCGCTGCCAGGCGGCCGCAGGGGACGGCTCGAGCGGCCCTTCCACCCGGGACACGACCCCTCAGGGCCCCGAGGCCGCGCCTCAAGGGTCGGCGCGGGGTGCGCCCCAGGAGTCGAGGGGGCCGACCCGCGCCCCTCTGCCCCTGACCCGGGAGCAGAGCAGCAGCGGCAAGCGGTCGTTGCCAGATGCCCCGGAGTCGGCCTCGGGCTCAGGGGCGAAGCGCGCCCGCCGTCCTAGCGCCAACAGAGTGTAAGTGGAAAAGTCCTCGTCCGCCTGTTTCCTTTCCCTGCATCAAGTTTGCTTTTGTTGATGTCATTTGTCGTCTTGCAGCGTCCCTTCTCGTGCTCCGCCGGTGGCGCCGAAGAAAATGCCGCGGATGCCGTCCACCTCCGTGGGGCGGACCGCGGCCCTACCGGCGGCGAGAGGCGACGCCAGCGGGGAGACCGCGAAGGTTGCCGTCGAGGTGACTCCCACAACGGCGGACCACGCGGGATGGGGGATTGCCCCTGAGGGCCCTCGGATCGAGGAGGTAATAAACCTCGATGACGAGGCGGAGGAGGAGTGCGCCGCTCCGGCGGTGGCGACGGGGACGGAGGAGTCCGCCGCGGCGGGGGCGACGGTGGCGGCGGAGACGGAGGTGCCTGCCCCGGTGGCCGTAGTGGGGGAGGCGACGCTCGCCCTGGTGGTTGCGGCGGAGACCGCGGCGGTGGCGGGCGAGGCGGGACGCGCGTCGGCGCTGACGGGGACCACGGCGACCCCGGCAGGGACGGTGGCGCACGCGACGGAGCCGCCGTCGAGGCCAGCGGCGCCCGTGGTGGCCGTGCCTGCCCTTGCGGCGACGTCGAGGACCGCGGAGCCGGGGCCCCTGCCCACGCTGGGTGACGCCGAGGAGCGGGAGACGTGGCGGGCAGTGCAGGGTGCGCTCCACAGCGTCATTGCTCCCGCTGGTCAGGTACGCCATTCCTCGCGGTGACCATTCTCTTCTCCGCCGTTCTATCGTTGACTGTGGGTCATTTTGCAGGCCCTCTAGGAGTGCAGCCGGGAGAAATCTGATCTCCTTCGGCTCGGGCAGGAGTGCCTCTCCGTGGAGGAGCAGCGGTCCAAGGGGCTGGCCGCGCAGGTTGCCGCCGCCCAGCAGGTCATCGATGACCTGCAGAGGCGCGAGCAGGCGGCGCGGGATGGTCTCCAGACCGCTGTCGAGGAGGCCCGCTCTGCTCGCGTGGACCTCCAGGCCGTTGTCGACAAGGCCCGGCTTGATGCCGCGGAGCTCCTTCGGGTGAAGAAGGAGCATGAGGCCCTTCAGAAGACCGTTGAGCGCATCCGCCAGGAGCGGCAGCAGGCCCGGCAGGACTGAGACCTTGAGGCGACCCGAAGGGTCGAGGCCGAGAAGATGGTGGCCGACCTCGGGACAGAGGTTGGTCAGCTTCAGATCGCTGCGACCGCATTGAAGGCACAGTCCGAGGGTAAGGTTCCTCCTATCCTTCTTCCTTTGTGGTGTTGGAGGGTCTCTGATCCGACGTGTTTTTTCGCATAGGTCTTGCGGGTGAAGTCGACCAGCTGAAGGGGGCCCTTGATGCGGAGCGCGCCGAGCACGATAGCCTGCAGGACACGGTCCGCGTCGTCTGCGATGGCCATGGCATGGTCCAGGGGGAAGGGACGAGCTCGTTGGCGGCTCGCGCCCACAGGGTGTACCAACGGACCCACGAGATTGCTCGTGAGGCGCTTCGCGTTGGCGTGAGGCGGGCTTTCGGGGTCTTCGGGTCCCATTACACTAGCCTCGATTTTGACTTGATGAGCGAAGGGTATGCCCTCGGGTACACCGAGGCTGAGCTGGATGAGATCGATGCGTCGGTGCTCGGCCCGGCGGATGCCTTGGCGACGCAGCTGGAGGAGGAGGCTGTCCCGCCGAAGGAACCCTGAACGGTCCAGCTGGGTTGGGTTCAGATACCTGGCCATGTAAATATGTTAGTTGATTTTGAACTTGCTTTTGTAATGGCCGCGGGGGCCACAGCCATCATCACGCACGCCCGCCGTAGCCAGCTCCCGAGGAGGACAGCGACCAGATCAATGGGGACCGCCTGGCGAAACAAGAAGACTGAAGACAACCGCGGCGGCCGGGGAGCACGAATCTTCTCCTTGGACGCCGCGCTCTCTCTCCCTCTCCACATCCTCTCTCTCTCTCTCTATCCCCGCGCACGTCTCGGATGTACCTGGTCTTTTCCCTGGAACTATAAAGGGTAGGCCAGGACCCAAGAGAGGGGGGAGAATTTTAGACACTCACACTTCCTCACACAGGCTTCTTCTTCCCTGCGAAGAAGAACACGTCTCCACCATTAGTGCTTCTGTGCACACCTTAGAGACTTGGGACCGGTTCCCTCTCTGCCCTTCTGTAACCCCTACTACAGAACCCGCGTGGGTAATACGAGCAGCTCCCCATACTGGACGTAGGGCGTCTCCGTGCCCGAACCAGTCTAAATCCTGTGTCACCCTCGCAACCATCTGAAGCCGTACGCGCATAAAAGAAATTTACTAGTCTAAGTCTTGATCACCAATCTTGACAACGACACTATGAAATCCATAAAAGATAGGGTAATAGAAACTTCCCGGGGCGCAAACACACGAGAGGACGCTCCACGGGCGACACCAAACCGTTTAGAAGCAACCTTTAAGAGTAACAAACGCGAATGGAAAGATGAAGATGCTTCAAGTGCTCTTGAGATGAACTTGGCTGCCCTCTCACTTAAATGGTTGAGTCTGACACCTCAATCTTGCTCTCACCCAAGCCCTTGGTCAAATCAACTAAAGGATTAGCTCAAGAAGGGATTGGGGAGGAGTAGTAAATGCTCTTGGAGGAGTTTGTCTCGGGTTAGGTCAGTAGCAAGTGAAGGAGGGGCTGAGCGGGTATAAATACTCGAGCCCTAAAAACTAGCCATTAGCGTACTGGTTAAGTGATTATCGGAACTTCCGACATAGGGTCGGAACTTCCGACCCAGCAAAAACTGGCTGGCCCAGAACCCCCTGTCGGAAGTTCACTTCCGACCCCGTGTCGAAACTTCCTACACACACTGAAACAGTCAGAAAACTAGGTGCACAAGTGTGTGATTATATGTCTCTCCTTGATGCTTAGCATCTCAAATAAGCACTTTGACACCTTCATACTATCCATTCACATCCCTCTTAATAGTACGGTGTTTCCTATATAAAAAAATGAAAAATTAAAAGACCTTCTTTTAAGCCCAACACCGTCTTTTAAGCAAATTTGACGTCTTTTCATGTTGTTTTTCATTTCATTGAATTTTAACTTATCCATAACTCGATAAACTCATTAGCTCATTAATTTTGTATGTCATCAACACCGAAACCTACTTAGGGGACCAAATACACTTTCAGTGGTTCCATATGTGTTATGGTTCTGGTGCTGGCCGGGATTTTGGGGACCCTCACCACCTTGACACTGCCATTTGGACTACCCTTCGTCAGCTACTACCTAAGTTCAGAAACTGCACCAAGATCCACATAGGCAGTGGTCAGTTCACAAGCTTCTAGTTTGATCATTGGATTGGCCCCCAACCATTGGCCGACATGTTCCCCGCTCTACTCTTCTTCTGTCAACGGCCCAATATCTCGGTACAACATGCCTTCCAAGATGGCCAATGGTTGATTCCACTTCACCCTCATCTGAGTGTTGTGGCCTCCTCACAATGGGCGACGATTCAACAGGCCCTCGCCGATGTCAACCCCCTTCATAATGTTCCGGACCGCCGGGTATCGGATCAGACCTCCTTCCATTCTCTTCCAGAGCATTTTACCAGTGGCACATGGAGCAACGGCTGTTTGATGAGTTCTCTCCCTACATCTGGAACAATGCTGCAATCCCGAGATGTAAGCATTTCCTTTGGCTTGTGCACCATCAACGCCTTCCTTTAGCTGCCCTGCTCCACCACCGCAATATCATTGAGTCTGCTCTCTGCCAATATTGTGGGGCACATGAAGATCAAGATCACCTACTCCTGCACTGCCCCATGGCTGCCTCCTTGACACACTCTATTGGTTGAGGTGTCGCTCGTTACTTGGTCTCTTTCAGGGATCTCTGGGACCTGCCACACTTCTCAGATGAACCCTTTCCAAGAGCACGCTCAACCATCATCACTGCAGTGCTTTGGAACATTTGGAAAGCTCGCAACTCGGTTGTCTTCAATTCAGTCTTTGTCACACCTGCAAGCACCCGATCGGCTATAGTTCAAGATGTTCAACTTTGGTCACTCCATGCGCGTCCGGCAGTGGACAAGGCCTACCTCTACTCGTGGTGCAATACCATTGATGTAACATAGATTTTACAAACTTTTTCTTTTCCTCCTCATGCTGTAAATCCTGTATATACAACATCACATATCAATACAAATTGTTCAGGCAGGCGTTTTGCTGGCCGTAGACCCCCTCAAAAAAAGATATTCTTCTTCTTCTTCCGGCTTCCTCTCTTGGAAGTAGTGGCGAGCGGGAAAGTTAGACAACCTGAGACGACTGATACCGGAAAATAGCACCTACTAGGTAGAACCTGCAATGGCTGTCACCATCAGCATTTCGCGAGTGGAAAGGCGTACATAATATTTTATTTTAAGGTAAAGTTTTCTCTGTTAAAACAAGTTACCACGTGATGAGAATTACAAAGGGGCTCTTCGAACCATTGAATCCCCTTCTTTTGAGAACGTATCGAGTATAATAACTGGTAGTCCCTAAACTTTTGAAAACTTTATACCTAATAACAACTACTTTTAGTATGCCTTTTTTGGGAGACATCAAAATGTGCACATTCATTTTGAGAAATATTTTTAGGACCATATAATTTTTTGCACTTTTGAAATACACATGTTGTGGGCTTGCTGTTGTCAAATGCGGGACCATGAGCCTAGTAGAGGGATCGGAATGCAACAAAAAGAACATTCTAAGATGTGCCAAGAATTATGTGGGCTATTGGTGCTTTCAATGGGCCCGACTTACGGAGAGTTGTGGGCTTTTAGGCCATGGACGGGTGCGTGGAGGAGGATTGTTAACTTGTTCTAGGTCGAAGGATAACAGCCCCATAGCTAATAAACAATGTCAAGTAATTTTTCAGGACTATGCACCGTAGTATTTATTGCAGTACTCGACGATTTGAATCATCTAAGAACATGGTTTTCACCACCAAACCCGAAATTCTCTTGGACCAACGAGCACGGTCGGTTTATTTGGTCAGCAGCAGTTTGCTGGCGCATGATATGGGCGTGGAGCCATCTGCCATGGATCAACACCACACGAGTGCGTACGGACGGGCAAGGCGCGCGGCGACCAAACCGGTCCAGGGAGCTGCGCCGCCGTCTTAGGACTCCGGCCGCCGCAACCGCCGCCACCCACGCCGTCCTCGGCGAACTGGTACTATATTCTTTGCAGCCTGATCAGGTCGTCGGCGAATCCTGGAAGACGGAAGAAGATCGATCACCGTTGATTCGTGCCTGTTCTGGCACGCAGCGAGCTACTGAGCTAGCCTACACAACAAAGTAGTGGAACTTCACCAACCGCTGGCGGGAGATGATTATGCATGGACCGAGAGGTCGGTAAAGCGAGCAACTCGTGTCGTGCAAGAAACTCGGAGCGAAAGGCTGCGTGCATGAGAAAGCTGGAGCCTTTAGCTGGCCTTCTCTCTCTCGATCTCTTTCTCTTGACGTCGACATAGGATTATCTCGCAAACACAGCCACACAGGTGTGCCACTGATCTTCTTGAGAAGTATCGGTACGTACGTACACATGGAGTCCTGGAGAGTAGTTCTTTTTTTAATTAACTCCTGGAGAGTAGTCGTCGGTCCTAGATCCTATTTATTTCAGCTTATGGTCAATTTAAGGTTCGATTTTGAGAAATTCAAAAGTCAAATGACTCCCAGAATCCATAATCGAATCAGCTGGGTTCTCGATTTTGAAGGTCTTCCGACTTTTGAATTTTCCAAAATCAGCCATAAGCCCGTAAACGGAGCCCTAGACTGAAGCTGGGCCTTGGCCCAATCTAGTCTGCAAGTACTTGTCCTGGCTAGACTGGGCTGGGATGGGCTGAAGGACCTGTCCAGCTGGGCCTCTGACAATTCATCAGGCCTAACACACCTGCATAGCAGGAAGCAAAACAGGAAATGAGGAAGCAAAGAAAGCACTTCTCATGATACGAGCAATATGTAGGTCAACATTATGGGTCAACGCGCCTTCATTCGTAGATAGTAGAGTAGACCAGATTACCTCATTAGTATGTACATTAGTATATACTACGTTAATCGTATACTCAGCATGTGAGCCTACAACACATTTCCTACCATACCGGTTTGATCGACCTTGGACTTGACTCGGCATTACACGAGGCAGTCAGGCACTGCACATTGCACACCCACCTGGCATCAGGCAGAAGAAGAGACAAAATTAGAGGTTACTATTCGAGTATCTCTCTCTCTCTCTCTCTCTCTCTCTCTCTCTCTCTCTCTCTCTCTCTCTCTCTCTCTCTCTCTCTCTCTCTCTCTCTCTCTCTCTCTCTCTCTCTCTCTTCTTTCACCAACCATGCATGTGTGATATGGGTGACCAAAACGGATTTGAGTAAGAGGCTGACCATCCTGCACTGCTGTCAGCCGACCCAGCCCACCACGATCTTCTTCTGCTGATGCTGCTGCATGGACGGGGCGGGCTGCGACAGGACAATGCGAGTGGCGGCTCGGAACAGCCGTCGTCGCGAGCCATGCCACCGTGCCGGTCGGGTTCGCACATGACAGCTAGCAGCGTCGTCGCCGTTTCCGGCGGGCGGCGCGTGCCGGGCGGTGCCGTGCCACCACACACGCCTTTGCGCGTTGTAGCTAGGGCAGGGGTTCGTTTGGACACGACTTGGACCAGTAAGGCTTCATAGCCAAATTACCTTCTTCTTCTTTTTTTTCCAAGCTGCACTCGCTCTTCAATTTTGTTGTTCGTTCTCCCTAAGGCCCCGTTCGATTACCTCCGTTCCGGGCCGTTCCTGGCGCGGAATTAATCCAGCTGATCATTTCGTATTACATGTCGTATTAGGTTTGTTTTAAGTTAAATTTGGTCAACTTATAGAAAAAAATACTAGCATTTACAATACAAAATTTGTGTCATTGAATCCACCATGAAGTATACGTTGATAGTGCATATGTTGGATAGTATAGTTGTTGCTATATTTTTCTATAGACTTGATCGATTAAAGTTAGCTAATTTTAACTAAATCTAATACGACACGTAAATAAAAAGGGAGTATAAATAAACCTGCCATTCCGGCTGGAACCGTTCCAGGCACCCGTTCCCAGGTAAACGAACGGGCCCTAATCTGGTCGATCGCCGCCTCCACCCGAGGTACGAACTCATTCTTCTATTTCTATATATACGTACCGGCCGTCAGCTTGTTTTGAGGGGCACCAGTAGACTAGTAGCAGTGGGGAAGCAAGACCACCTGAGAGGCTGAGACTGTAAATAAAAAAAGTGGTTCTTGGGTCGAAACCTGCTTTTCACTGTATAGGGATGGTACAGCTCCAGCCTCCAACTCCGATCCAACAGCATGTTATTCCTACATACAGCTATCTACTACTATACTGACCGGTTAAATGAAGGTGTGATCGAACACCATTAGTTACGCGCTTTCACCAGGAGGTCTAGCTACGGAGACTAGACTAGAGAGACATGATTAGCAGAGCGACTAAGCTTGAAACGAACCAAAGCAAAGCAAACAGCTGCTGCTGCTGTCTGTGATGGAAGCCGAACCCTTTGGACCACTACTCTAGCTAGCTTGATCGGTCGCCCATGGTATGTGTGGGACGTACGGCGGTAATGCGGCTGCCCAACCCTGGGAAGAATTCGCCGGCCGGCGTCAAAGGCTGACGGCCGGGTGCCTCACTGGCCTCGTCGGTCGTCGATCTTACGTGTGAGCTGGCGTGCTTATCTCATGAGAGCATGGTACGTTCCTTTCTAGGAGCTTATTAGGGCCAGCGTCACCGTACCTGCTGCCATGACTTAAGACAGTGAACCATCATGAATAATCCGCCTACCGGAATAGTACCATTAGCTAGATAGGGAGGACACCAGAGTCATTATTCTTTCTTTGTTTCTCACTTGGACTACTCAATTGGAGTTGTAATAATGCACTATATATCATGCATAATCTTTTTTGGGTGAAGAAGTCTCTACCTACCTTGAATTCTTGATGTGGAATTACTGTACAGTGGAGGTACTTTGTCTTTTCTTTCTAAAAAACGCAGGAGAGCTGTGTTTCATTGTATTAAGAGGATGATGGAGGTACTTTGTGTGCAGCATTGTTTCGGTACTCCACTTTCTACATATATCGCTTTGAGAAATTTTACGAGTAGCGCAAAAGAAATTAATTAAAGAGCAAGTGGTAATAGCTGGAAGCAAAACTAATTAAGATTGTACAGGTAGAAGGCACAATTACAACAAGATTTTCCAGTAGGCCAGCAGCTACAAAGTCCCATTATGACAAATAATTTCTATAATAACTGTATCGTCAACTTGTAGCTGCTTTTACTTTTAGATTATCACCTTTGGCCTTTTGGCTAGGTAAATTAACTGAGCACCGTGCTGAAATGTGGATGTTCAGCCGACTAGCTAGTCCAAATGATTTTGTTTTTTTTTTTGAAAGGCCCAAATGATTTCTTTGCTTGGAAGTTTCATTGTCACCTTCCTTTTCCGAAGTGGTGTACTTGTTTAAAAAAAAATGTGGCGCCGGCGCGCATACATTTCAGGACTGCTTTTTAGTTAATTAACTTTTGATATACATGTTCCTGCTGCTTTTAGCCCAGTAGCGTCTTCTATATGAAAAGGGCGAGAAAACAAGAGGTTCCACTTCACTTTGTCGTCCCA
Source organism: Panicum miliaceum (assembly GCA_032594955.1). Taxonomy (NCBI): domain Eukaryota; kingdom Viridiplantae; phylum Streptophyta; class Magnoliopsida; order Poales; family Poaceae; genus Panicum; species Panicum miliaceum. The sequence goes on along the minus strand of CM064072.1, from coordinate 28,070,905 downwards.
TATATGATGCAACCTCTGTGGAGCTTCTGCACTTTCACAAGTCACACGTCCATGTTTCTCATGACTCACCCTTTTTCAACACACATATCTGGAACCTTTTTTCTTTCCAAAACACACATATCTGGAACTTGACATTCAGAAAGTTCTGGTAAATGTGCTCCTTCAATTTTTTCCTCGTGGAGAAAATACGAAGTCCTTTCTTGAGTACTTTGAACAGTGGTATATTTGTATCAAAGATAAGTATGGTGAGCATGCATTATTGATCATTTATCGACAAATGATTGCTAGGCAGGGGAGCATAACATATAGCGGGTACAAAAGTGGGAGAACTTAATTTTGGAACAAATAATAAAATTGAGGGTTCATGATTTCAGTCACAGTGAGTTAGAATGTACTAGTATTAACTCAATCATAGAGAATTAGGTAAACCTCTGCTTTCTGTGCTTCACTACTCGATACTAAATTAAGCATATCACTACATTGATTCGCCAGTTGCACTAATGACACAATCACATAGTAACTACTCCTAGGTTATGTGATGGAAGCAAAATCTGAACACGCGCCAACGACTTCTATGTTGATAGGTATGCACCTACATATATATTCATGGACGTTTGCACAACGGACAAATATGCTTAGAGTCAATGTAACTGCTCTGGATTCCTCCCCCACATTAAATACAAATCACTAAGATTACTTGCCAATTAGCAATAATGATAGTGTCGTCAAAATATGCAGGCAGGTTTTCGGGAGCGGGACTCAGCTCGGTTGGTCAGCCCGCGTGGGTGCGAGAGGCCAGCAACCAGAGTTCAAATCCCGCGGATCGCGTCTCTGGTAGAGTGCGGGACAGACCGGCCGAGATTTAAATCTCGGTCTCCATACCACGTTCCTCGGGGTGGCAGGAGGCTAATCTACCCTCTGGTATTAAAAAATATGCAGGTAGAAATACGCTTGATTTGTCTAGATGCCACATTGTACACACATGATGAAGCACTGTCCAGATGCATGCAGCCGATGGCTAACAGACAATGGCATGATCTCGTTGTTACGGTCAGTTGACAGGTAGCAAGAGACTTTCGTATTAGCTAGAAAACAAATGCACAATTTATGATTTATTTGTTCCAATGTATGTTACCATCCTGTTTGGCAGTTCTGCAGAGGATTCAGCACATACTATTACTGACGCGTAATCGCTATACTTAATCTATCCCTATCCACTTCACCTAAACAGGCAACAGCCCAGAGCTGAAAGGACCGTCCGTGACACGTGCAGAATATGCGCCAAATGATCAGGACAGGACATGCAGTGTGACACTGCTCAACTTTAGTCTACTCTTGCAGTCCATCGCGAGTACTATAATCGAGTAGGTCTTCTTCTGGAAGCCGTTGAAATCTCTGGGGACTCGCTCTCTCTTATTTTTCCTCTTCTTGGCATGAAAAACTAAATGCAGCCAATGCAGATATTATTTTTCTTCTAAAAGAAACTATTATTCTGCGGTGACACGCGTCGACGAACCCTGCACAGTGCATGAATCATGTCATTGCATCCTCCACCGCCTCAAATATTCCACCGATAACCACCGGCTAATTCGAATGATGCTGCTGATCTGATTCTCATCAGAAACGTTAATCAGGCTCCCAAAAATAAAACAGATGCTAATCCGGCTGCTTTAGGCGTCCAGAAACGTGCATGATTCTTGCTTGAGTAGCTTGCCGGGGCTAAGAGCTGCGCAACTCAACCAACAATATTCCTTTCCTTCTCCATTTGCTATTCCCTTTTCTTTATCAGAAAGAAAAGAAAAGAAAAGGTGTTTCCTCCTGCAGCCGATGGGGGTCAACGCGCTCATCTTCATCATCAGCTGGTTAACAAGTCAAAAGTCAGCATACTCCCTACCCCGGCCACCGATTTAACAATCCCAAAACTGTCCTTGATGATTCCTCGCTTAACTACCCGGAATCCCACGATTAGTTAGGTGATAATGAAGGACTGACGCGACCGGCCGGACTCGTTCGTTGCAGATCGGGAGCAACCGTCCGAGCCTCCGCCTGCCGATGGACGAAAACGCCCTTGCAATCTTGGACGGAATTACCGAATTTAGCCAGCCTGCCGCCTACACATGTGGCCTGGGCTAAACGGTCAATATATATAACCTGTGTGAAATTCGTATCCATGACCATGCACAACACGCAACAAAGACAAGGCGTGTAGCACCAGAGCGATGGGGTTGTATGTGCTGCAAGGGTTTCCAGAGCAAAGGTCCATCCGAGGTTATAGTTTTATTAGCTCGGGTGATGGCACCATTCGGGACTTAACAACTTTACTACTTTCTCGTATGATCATAAGCGTAAAATGCGTTTAGTTTTGTCCAAAGAGTAGTATTTTGTAATCTACACTTGTAACGTTAAACTGCTGCAAGTGTACTATGTAATTTAGTATACGAACCCCACACGCGCGTCTCGTCGTTTTCAGACGCGTTGTTCTCATCAGCATCCGTGTCACAGCGTTAATGACCAAAATTTCTACGAGATTGATTGCGTGTGCCGATCGCGACGTGACGATTTTCCCAGAAGGGTCATTGTTACGTTCTCCCCCAACAAAAGGTTTTTGCCAAGCCGGTTTGGTTCGAACGTGCTAGGGCTGCTAGCACAGCATAACACCACATGAACATGCATCGTCATCTGGAGCGCGTAGCCGCCATAGCCCTGTCCACGTCGAGTAGTACGTCCCGGCCATTCCGCAAGCGCGTGATGACGCTGACGTGGCCAGCATGTCCATGACAAGCACCCGTCTGTGCATACTGTCCTTGTGCTCTTGTGCCTGCCTCTGATCATCTACTCAGTGCCACCGATCCGTGTGCTGTTCCAGCCAGTCACGCACGCAATTCAGTTTGTCAATTTGGACTGTTCCTGGACAGCGATCAGGCCGTCAGGATCACGGTTCCAATCCGATCCCATCCCGAAAGCAAACCGTGGGAGTCTTGTTTGGATCGATGGTAGTAGGTGTTTGGACTGGACCTGAGCCAGCAACCTGGCATGAGCATCAGGTGTGGAAAGGGAACTGATGCAGGGATGGGTAATGGACGAACGGTGCGCATAGTTGATAGCTCATGTTCGAAGCACAAAGGAATCTGCAGAAAATACATAGGAAAAACTTTGAATTCCATAGGAACCTACAAATCAGGCAACGATCGACTGTACCACCTCTGCGCTGTAAGAACATTCAAGATGCGGGTTCGCGTGTTGTTGGCTGAGAGTTCTTACGGGTACTGTCTAATAATAACAGAATTATGTACAGAAGTAACCCAGTTGGAACGACCCTCCCAAGAAAGAGTCAAAAGGCACTGGTCCTCTTGAAGAGCAGCATGCATAGACCTAGTCTGAACCAATATAAAGCATGCAGCACGATTGAGTCAACCACGAATTATGACTACAAAATTGGCCCAAATGCTATGGTAGGTGAAACTTCTCCGGAGACCATCGTTCAGGTCTCTAAGAGTCAGGAACCAGGGGAAGCGGTTCAATGTGCTCATGGAAAGGACGCAGAGCCTTCCAAGTTCCAAGGACTGACTTACCTACAATTTTGACTACAGCAGCAGTAGGTCCCTCTGGAATTTGAGAAGAAGAAACAAATACAAGGTTAACTGACAAAACTAGTGCTCCACCAATGCAACATACCAACTTCTACACAAAAATCAGTCTAACATGGTACTAACTTTTACAAGTAATTTAATTCGTCGGCAAAAGTTCTTCTCTTCACGCCACTTGTGTCGACCTTGAACAGCATAACTGTCAGTCCGTGCATGAACACGGACTTTTCTGCTCGTGCAAGATTGTTAGGAAGCTTCTAGCCTGAACCAAGGCATGTTGCCCAGCACGAACAAGGAACAGAACACGTGGACCTGTACATTCAGAATGGAGCTAAGAAAAATACACTAGAAAATTAAACGACTCAAATGCGAAACCTGGAACGGCCGGGGAAATGCAAGCATCACAAGTATGCGACTCGGCGACTGCATGCATGCAGGAATTTTCATCAGTTGGTCATGCTAAAATTATTAGGTCGAACGTATACAGGTTGACGAAATCCGATCCAGCGTGCACCATCCATGCATGCACGGAATGGACTGCATGAGCCTGGCCTAGTTGAGACTTGAGAGGCGAAGACCACGTCAGAGATGTGAGCCAGGTGGTTGTTGGACAAGCAGGGTGTGTGCAGTTGTAGAGAGTGTGACAGCACCGGCAGAGTAATACGAAACTAGATGATTTAGTTTCTTTAAATGGTACACACTCCATTCTAAACTATAGTTTGTTTTACATTTGTTCTAAGTTAAGTTAAAATTCTCTAATTTCCATAAGTATTATTAGAGTTATATAAAGTTGGTTAAATTTATAGAAGTTTGATTTATGACAAAGGTAAAGTGAACTATAAGTTGGAATGGAGAGAGTAGTAGAAGTGACGCATCAGAGAGTGGACGTTAGACCCCAACGATTTCTTTGCTTGGAAGCTTCCTTGTCATCTTTTTCCCATATGGTATATATTATTGTAAAATAAGAAAAGCTTTTGAGACAATTCTGAATTAATTTTGATATTTCCTCTAGCCAAGTTGTGACCTAGTATGCGGAGAAGGGTAGAAAACAAGAGGATCCACTTCACTTTGTCCTCACATGATGCGATGCCATCTCTGTGGATCTTCTAGTGCCCTTTTCAACACGCACATCAGGAAAACCGACATTGAGAAAAAAAAGAAATCAATAAAGGCGCTGCTTCCTTCCCTCATAGATAAAGCTAAAAGTGCATTTCTTGAGCATTTCTCAACAGTAATATATTGTTTGAATCAAAGAGATGTATGCATGGGCACACGTATTCTTTAGTCGCTAATGATACGATAAGCGGAGGAGTCCAATATTTAAGTAGCATGCATGTGTGTCAAAGTAACAGCTCAAAGGGAACAATGCATAATGAGATAGTAGGAGTCGATCTCAATCATCCATCCAGTGGTACATACAGTTAATAATTACTTAGTTTATAAAACAAAATAATTATGAAAAATTAGGGTAGTTTCCTTTGAAAGGAATCGGTGCTCGTAGCCTAAGAGGGGAAGGGGTGAATTAGGTAAACCTTAACCTATGGCTTCAACTAAATTACACAAAATATAAAGTAGAGCATGCTATCTAGATGTGCAACTATGGTTCACCTAGTGTTCCAACCCAACCCAAGATAGTGTTGCAACCTATAGCCAATCGTAGCTTGGATCTACTCTAAGGCAGTCACACAAGTTGCAAGTACGAAGTGCGAAAACGAAAATGAGTGGGTTAGGAGAAAGAAAAGGTACGCTCCGGGTCACCAAGTCTCTTCCGGTCAAGAGCTTGGTCTCGCCACTAAGGCTCACGCCAAGTCGCTGAGGACCTTGCCATAAAGGCAATGCTCGCCACCTCTCGCACCAGTCACCTTGACGCCATCTTCATTACGGAGTTTCCCATGAAGGAGGAATCTTCTCGTCCCCCGTACAAGGTCGTCGACGCCGTTCCACACCAAGCCATAGGGTCGAAGACTTGCCGGCGAGTCACCAAGACTCCAAGTGGCCGGCGCACCAAGATTACAGCAGTGGTTCACTCAAGAACTATACACAAGGCAGCAACACCTTACTCTCTCACTCTCTCTAGGTCTAACCTAACACTAACACTCTCAAAGCTTGTGCTAAAGCCTATGAATGTGATCAATTAGCACTATGGATGGCTTAGAGGTTTTCTTCAGTATCTATGTACTTGTCCTCAACTACAGCAACCTCAAATGGGCGAGAGAAGGGGCTATAAATAGCCCGACAACTTCAAGGATTTGTTGCTCCAACGGCCAATAAAAGTGCAGTAGTGTCGGATGAACCGACGCTCTATCTGGGTGGGTGTTGGTTCATCCGGTCACCCTCTTTTTGGCACATAGCCGTTGGTCCCTCTCTGCCACGCCGGCTTTTGCCTGCACCATTGCACCGACGCTGAAGGGTTTCTCCCAAAACCTTATGTCACTTGATATGCTCTCTGAGAAAGCAAACCACGGTTCATCAGATCATCCGATGCTGATGCATATTTTCCCAGCTCAATTGTTCAATGTTCAATGCACCAACGCCTTAAGACCCTAGCGTCGGTTGATCCGGCACTACTAGATTTCTCTACTCGGTCGTCGTTGCAATTCCTGAATGCACCGATCCGTTATTTTTCTGGGGCATCGGTTCGTCTGATGGCCTGTTTTCTGTTGAACTCATCCAATTCGATATTTTTTTGAGTTCTTTCTTCGCTTCTTGCTGTGCTAGGTCTTATGTTTCATCCATGGGATCTAGAATTATTCACTTGGCAAACTTAGTTCCATTGACTATGTTATCACACAATCACCAAACTTAATTATAGTCTAATGGAGTTATGTTTCTTACATCCTTGTTAGTACTATGACGTGCTAGACCTAGAACTAAGCAGTGATGGCAGAACTACATTATTATGAAAGCAAAATCGAAACTCCCATCAGGTTGCAGTTTGCAATGATCACCGTCGCGTGCCAACTTACGGTGCTAGAACGTACTGCAAAGGACAATTCAATCCTGCTTACGAGTCAATATAATGCTACTACATTAAATATAAACCCACTAGATTCTTGCGAAAATTATGAATGACAATGTCATCAACAAATGCGGATGGAGATGCCTCCATTTCCTTAAAAGATTCAACATATGCAGACTGATACGCTTGATTTGTCCCATCAAAGAAGATGCCAGGTCACGACGCAACGAGACGCTTCTTTATCAGTTGGTTGACAACGGTTAGAATTTTTTTTAAAAAAAGCTTTCCTTCAAAAGTGTATAGCCACTCTGTGGCAAACTTCTTTTTTTTTTGCTGCTTTATCAACGCGTATTCTCTATCCTAATCGCTACCCGCCTCACCATACAGCACACAGAGTTGAAGCCTGAAGGAGGGGCCTTCCCGGGCACGTGCGAAACGTGCGCCACCGTACAGTGTGAAACGGCTGGATTCAGTCTGCTGCTGCTGCGACGCTGTACGAGTGGGCTGCTTCTTCGCGATTTCACTTTCCGTTTCCTCTGATCTTGATTAATTTGAAACATTTAAAAACATTTCGCAAAAAAAAAAAGAGATACATCTACAAAACCCTTTCTCAACTTCAGTTCCAGTGAGTAGCTTACGGTCGCACTGCTCTGCTTCAAAACGCATCAAGGAAGAAGCATGCACCTGCGGTTTCAGAAACAAGTACAGATGCATGAACCACAGCATCTATCCTCCACAAATAATCTGAATGTTTGACAGTTACTGATCTGACCCCAACCATCATCCAAAAACGTGCACGATTCTTGCTTCGAGTACGTAGCTTGTTGCTGGCAAACTCAGCCAACACCATTCCTTCCCCTCTCATTTTGGCTTCATTCCTGTTGGGTGTCAACGTACATACTCATCTCCAGTCAGGTAAGCAGCAGGTCAGAACGTCAGCACATATTCCCCAGCAGCCCTCTGATTTTGATAATCTGACGACGACACTGTCCTTGATTCCTCGCTTAACTACTGATTGATTGGTTGATTAGCCGATAGATGATGAACGGCTGACGCGACCGGCCATGAACGAACGAGCGTTCATCTCGTGCTGCTCCGTCCGTCGAAGAATAGAAATGTCTAGTTATCAGCTCGGTTGAAACTGGTCATCATTAACTGAGCACAAAATAAGGCATGGATTCTTGTTTTGCCTTCCTTGTGTTTTGTCGTTGGAAACTCTGTACTCCTTTTCCTGAAAAAAATATACTACTTTTCCTGAAAAAAAATAGATGACGCACCACCACTGGTTCTGTCTAATAGAAGAAATCCAGTTTGAATTCCGCCCCCTGCTTCCAAGAAACAGTCAAGAGAACAGTGGTCCTATAGAGTACCATGCATAGACCTGGTCCAAACCAAAAAGGCAGCATGCATGATTAGCATCTCAACAGTTTCCAAATTTCTTCACTAAACAGATAAAGGTATACTAGATTGTAGAAACAACCAAGTCAAGTACGGATTATGACTACAAAATTGGCCCAAACGCATGGTAGGTGAAACTTCTCCGGAGACCTTTCATGCCTCAAGAGTCAGAAACCAGGGGAGGCGTTTCAATGGGCTCGAGAAAAGGATGCAGAGATTTCCAAGGACTGGCTTACCTACAAATTTGACTGCAGCAGTAATTGCCACTGGAATGTGAGAGGAAGAAGGAACACGCAAAAGGTTAGCTGACAAAAATAGAGCTCAAATATAGCAGACTCATAAATCAGTCCAACATAGTACTACTAACTTTTAAAAGTAGTCTGCTTTGCCCATAAAATCCTTTTCTCCAAGCCACTTGTGTCGACCTTGAACAGCATAGCCGCATAGGTGTCCATGGATGCATGAACCCCCAAACTTTTAAGCTCGTGCAAAGTTGACAAGAATCTTGTGGTCTGAATTAAAGCATCTGCCCTGCAGCCCAGCACATGTTTAGTTAAGTAAAATAAATCCATGGGATTTGTACATTAAAGAATGGAGTCAAGTGATCGAAGATGTGCTAGAAAATGACTTGAATGGGAGACCTGCAAGTGCCAAGCAAACGCATGAATGCACGCAGCACAAGACCATGCATTTCCAGGAACGAACGTTCAGTTGTTCGTGCAAATCAGGTCAGACAGTTTGACAAACCCAGCACCCATGTATGTGTGTGGCCGCATGAACCTGCCCTAGTTGAGAGGCGAAGACCTTGTCAGATATTTGACACAGGTGGTTGTTGGACAAGCAGCAGGGTGAAAGTTATTACAATCAGAGACTGAGACAGCATGAGCAGAATAATACCAGTAGATAATTAAGTGATGCATAAGACTAGAGAGTAAGTAATGTGTCAGAAAAAAAAACTTTATAAGCAAGCTGATCAGTGGGAAAATCTAGTGGTTGTTTGACCTGAGCAGAGTTAGTTAGCTTTTAAAAGTTGTTTGATCCAAACAACGGATGGCTCAGACCAACTAGTGGTACTAGTTTATCTGAAGTAAAACCAATGAGAAAACTTCTGACCAAGAGAAAGTCTTGGATTAGGGCGATGTAGGCAAAATAATATCACAAACCAAGTTCCAAGTTTAATGCCTTGGTGGAACGAAGGAGTATTTTCAAACATTCAAGCCTCCTATTCTCGATCCATGCATTCGTCATCCTTCTTGCATTTTCGAAGCCTCTGGAATTTCAGAACTGTATGCGTAGAATTTGCGCAATGTCTCCTTTTTAAATTGTGTTGAAACAGTCCCATGAACATCATCAGCTCTTCACCTACCATTGTGTCACCATCCACTGAATTATCAAAGGCGAAGGAATGAGAATTTGCATGTTTTTGAAGGAAAAAAATGCAGTTACGATGTCATATTCAGATTTTTTTTCCTTCCACCGAGGGCGATAATCCAGGTAATTAATGTTTGATCAGCAGAGCAGTAGTATTCCTTTCCTTTCGCCGGTAAGATTTGAATTCTTCAAGTTTTCATCAAGCAGAATAAGGCAGTTTGCATGCAACGCAGGCACGCAGTCAAAGAAAACGAAATCTCTTGTTGGATCTGCTAGTTGGCTGCTTGGAGAAAGAAGAGGTCCGGTGACGAGCACACGGTCGCTTTGCCATTGCCTTTACGCCGCTTGTTATATGCTACCCCTCATGATCTCAGCGGTGTCTGGTCCGGAAATACACTCTCACTTACCTCATCCTCTTGCCCTGTACGTCTGGGAAACCCTACGCAGGTGGCACTTTTTTTTCATTCTCTGAAGCCGCATTCCTTCTACTAATATTTCAACACGCTGAAAAAAAAAAGAATCAGCACCCTTTAGGTTCGTGCATGTCCATCGCGTGGCGTCACCATGAGGAACAACAATAATATCTTGACCGCGCAAAGTAAATCCAAAAGCAACATAAAAAAAAGATTACATATTTTTTTCTCATGGGGTGATCGTGGTCAGATTATTTCCCCGTCAGCCCTAGGAAAAACAACTTGAGAGAGCTCCATTCAGAGGAAAAATAAACTAACAAAAGGAAAAAAAATTTCTTCACGGTTGAACTTTCAAGAACAAATAAATAGGCATCAGCATCTCGCGGTAACCGGGACTACGTCTGATGTGCATCCATCTCCGGCCACACGTGCTTTGTGATACATCTAGAGCTGGACCATGAAAGGTGAAGCCACTACTGCCGCCGCATGGACAGGTGCGAGGTGAGATGGATACTCCAGTTGCTGCGTGCCACGTGCCCCAATCCCTTTACAGAGCACATTATCACAATCAGCCATCTGCAGCAACAAAAAAAAGGGCAGCAATCAGAGCGCACAAACCGCCTGAACACAAGCGAGCAAAGACCTTTCTTCTGCAAAAACCCAAGTCAGACACAGCTGAGGAAGTCAGTGGTATGTGCTCCGAGCCATGCGGTCTCTTGGGAAAGCCTAGCTCACTTGCAAAAGCTGCAGTGACTGGGACATTCATTTGTCATATTCCTACTGTGATGTGTGCTTTCACTAGCCTGCTTGTTGGAGTTTGGAAGCTGTACGGCTACGAAGAGATGGTGTGTGATCCGGTTGCTATCTGCTTCCTGATCCCGAATCATGTCATAAATCAAACTGTTCTAACTTTGACCAACCAGGAAAATATATTAACATGTATAGTACCAAATAAACGCACTATCCGAACATTCTTGATGGTGGATTAAATAAAACTAATTGGTGGATTTGATAAAACTAATAATGAAGCGCTAATTTATTTAGATAAATTCAGTTATTGAAGTACCCACTCCGTTCACAAATGCGAGAATCTTTAGTGTTTCTAGACAGACTGAATAAAGAGGAAGGGCCATGATCGGCATATATGCCCCTCAAGGCCTCAATCTCTCGCCAGCTACAGGCGCCCTCGCCCCAAACAATCACCAAAATTACAGAAACGAGGTAACTTCGGTAAGTGAGATATATATAGTTACAAATTTCCAACGTTCCGAGATTTCATCAGCTTGTTTATCTGTCAATACAGCCCTACTCCGAGGAGCTAGCACCAAAAAATTAAAAAAAAAATGAAATCCCGTTCCTAGAAAAGGCCTAAAATTTTCCCCATTAATTCCTGCGAATGTTCACCAAGTGGACACTGCGCTTCACGCGCGCCGAGAGCCCCGGCCGGGACGCAGCCGTTTGCCAACCACGACGCACCAGGTGCCTTTTGCGATCCATCCAGAGCTGCTAGACGACGCCTGGATCGATCGATCATGAAACCACCACCATGGCCACACATACAGGTACAGTAGATGCGCCCAGCGTCCTACTCGTAGCTGCTCCCATTTCCCATCAGCTGATGCCACATGCCCCCAGTTGCTTTTGCAGCCAGCAGAACAGTATCTCGGACTCGGGGAAGGTTTGATTCCACGGGGGCGCGACGAGCGGAGAAAGGCGGCGATCAGAGCGCGGAAACCGCCTGGATCCAATCCAAGCGAGCAGAAACTTTCCGATGAGCTATCGAGCCGAGGAGCGAAGCCGGCTTGCTGGAAAGCGCGGCGATTTTCCACGCCACTCGTCGTCGGCTCGGCACGCGTGCGAACAGTGGGATCCGATCCGGGCGCGGATATGCCGCTGCCGCCGGCTGGCTGGCGACGGAGGAGAACGACCGGCCGCGGGCGCACTTCCCGCTGGGGACGCACGCGCCGACTGTGCCGCCGCGTGGAATCATTACCGTTCCCTGACGTGTGATCCGGGCATCCGGCCCTGCTGGCAACACTGCGTAGTGGTGGCTGCCTGCTGCCTTTGACACACGCACGGTACGGTGATCCGGGCATCCGCGCGGAAGCACGACGTGCACCGTGTTGTTATAAAATTTATTCAACCTTAACAAAATTTTTCGGAGAAATATAACAGCATCCGCAACACCAAATTTATTCCATTAAGTCGCGTGTGTTGGTAGTTCTGATGTTGCTATATTTTTCTACAAGTACAGTTAGAATCGGGTAGATTTAATTTAGAACAGAGCAAGCAAATGTGATATCCGCCGTCGACTTCGCCAGGCCGCCCCACGTGGCCGTCGGCGTCGCCCGGTGGCCGGGGGTCCAGCTCGCTAGCGCCCGAGCAGCGAGCAGCGACGGGGAGCTCGGCCGGGGGCTACGTCCATGGACAACCCGCCACAGCGTCGCCGGCCCACCGGTACGTGCAGTGCCGGGGAATACTCACGGTGCGCCGGCCGGACTGGGGTCCGCTGGCTGGCCGCGCGGGGGGTTCCGAGCTGGTCTCCGACGGGAGGCTGGTGGTAGGTGGGGAGGGTTGAAACCCCGGCGGTCAACCCGGCCGTTACGAGCGCATCTCTCGTGACCCGCCGCCGTGTACAGTAGTACGGCTGGGGCTGCTGGGACGCCAGGGGATGCACGGCGGAGGAGGAGAGAGCTGCTGGAGATCGAGATCGATTCTCGAGTGCTCACGCTCGTCACTAGTGTAGGTAAAGTGGCTACTGTACTACTGTACAACGTGTAAATCCTGGCTACGTGCGTGCTGTCTGATCCAAGCATGGGGACGTCAGCTTCGCGTCAAGAATTTAGGGCCACCAAGATGCCACTATGTTTTTTTTTTTTCCTTCAATACGTACACCGCTGTTACGGGGTAATACAGCCATACAGGTTGTGTTTGGAACGCAGGGACGCGATGCGATTCGTAGGGAATTGTGTGATATCTTGTACGATGTTCGTGTGAAAGAACAATCGGCTCCGGACGAGCTCAGAAGCGCCGGATCGACGTGGAGCTAAAGGCGTAGCTGCGGTGTCATTGAGCGGGAAACCATCCCGAGCACTGCTACGGAAAAGATTTTAGGGGCGGGTAAAAATCTATTCTTAGAGATGGGTGTGGTACCCGTCTCTACTTCTCGCAGTTAAAAATATAATTTTTAGAGACGGGTGACGCGTCCACCTCTAAAAATAATTTCCAGGAGCGAGTGACACGCCCGCACCTAAAAGTAATTTATAAGGATGGGTTACACCGTAACCCGCACCTAGAAATCGACTTGAAGGGGCGGATGATCCGCCTCTGCAAATCGATTTCCAGAAAATAAAAAAATCAAAATAAATTGGAAACAATAAAAGAAAAAAGATATTGCAGCCAGCACAGGATCTTGTACTATCAAGTTACACTTTTTTTGACGAAATATATATACTTTCATCATTTGGGATTCAAACCGCATACCTCAAGCCTCACGTGTATCTTCCTCACCACCGCACTACACAGTCACTTGTGATTCTATAGGGTATGTTATCTTTTATATGAACTTTGAAATTGATTTTTAGGTAAGGGTGATGCCATCACCCGTCCCTAGAAATACCACCATTTCCAGGGGCGGGTGGTGGCATCACCCGCCCCTAGAAGTACCATATTTAGGGGCGGGTGATGGTGTAACCCACTCCTAAAAATACTTTTCTAAGGGCAGGTCGGATGCTACAATACCCCTGCTCTATTTGTAGGAGCGGGTTACCTTTTGACCTGCCTCTAGAGAAAACAGGACGCTACACGAATCATTTTTGCAGCAGTGCGAGGAGCATGTCCGTAAGAAGTAAGGGTACCTCGGAGCTTGACGCCATGGCAGCGGCACCCTCGCCGTCGAAGACATGCGGAGGAGAGGGTGGGAGATCTAGATGCCATATTGTAGCGAGGGAGAGATATGCACGGCCGTCGTCTTGACAAAGTAGATGAGTGAGTACCCGAAATGCATGGCGCCTTCATCATCAAACGGTCAAAGCATGGCGTGCCAAATTTTGCGGACTTCCGATCGGCGCTACATGATCAAGTGCTAGTGAGGACATTCAGACTTACACGTATGCGCGTATTGATTATTTTGCCATCAATGTTGCTAGTACGAGCGCAGACGCTGAAACGCGCGCGAGAAACAAATTTGGAGTTCTTGCATTTTAATTATTGGTGATCAAGCAAGGGAGGAAGAGGGACGATCATTGTCTCCACGAAGTAAAATGGCATTTGATCATCCAACGCTCAAGTACGAAGCTCGTATAGTTCCTTATTTGGCGCTTGGAATTAAACACATTCCATTCTTAGACTTTCCGGCATGCATGCAACCCTACGTATGGTGTCTGACAAAACTGTCATTATTTGTTGCTTAGCACGAACGCAGGCACTAAAGTTCATACCTTATCTTCAGGAGTCAAGACCCGGGCTGAATAGCTATGCAATGTATTTTTTTTAATCTGATGTACCATTGAATTTTAAGCCTAGGACCCGGGCTGCAGCACAGGCAGCACGGGGCCCGGCTCCGCCACTGCTTATCTTTGAAATGTAAGAATGCCTGTGACGACTAAAGGTGTGCAATTGTAGCATCCTCTGTTTTCTCCTTCCAAGAGAAGAGTATTTAAGCTTGATGAATCAACCATTCATCAACATGGACATAATAGGATTCATTCATAGGGAATCATGTGTTATCTCCAACAACATCCATGCGAGGAAAACCATCAGCTCCGAATGAATTTGAAGCGCCGGATGTGGATTTAAAGGTGCAAGGGATAGAGTGCATAGCTCGTATAATCGGTGATCCAAGCGAGAGAGAGAGAGAGGAAGAGGAACGGTCATTGTCTCCATCTCCACAAAGAAAAAAAATAGCATTTGGTCGTCCAACGCTCAAGTACACAGATCGTATAATTCCTTATTTCAGGCGCTTGGAATTGAAAACGTTCCTTTTCTAGACTTTCCCAGTTGACCTCAAGCTCTGACTAAAACCTTCATTAATGTTGCTTAGTACGAACATATAGACACTAAAGGTCATGCCTTCTCTTCGAAACGCAAAAACGTTTCTAAAGATAAAAGGCGTACAATTCTTGCATCCTCTATGATTTTTTTTTTTTTACCAAGAGAGGTGTATTCCCGTGTTGCGGGGCATGCTCGATGAATCGATCATTGGAAACCAAAGTTTTTTAACCAGCAGGAGCAACCTCTCCTGATTGGAAGGGGTAAGAAAAAAATCAGTTTACATAGTCCGGACCAGAAACCCAGACAAACCCAAAGATCTCATTCCATGTCGTGACGCTGGCGCGAACCGCCGCTGATGCAAGGTCAGTAGGGGCCACGGCCACACGTCGGCGCCCCGCCCCGCCCTCTGCCGCCGGCACCCGGGCCTCCGAGCCGGGCAGAGCAGAGAGCGCGCCGTCCCGGTGGGCGCGACGGACACGTGCGTACAGTGAGCAGTGAGCGGCGAGGGGCCCGCCCGGAGGCGACGACGAAGAAGTAGCTGCGTTTCCGCGTGCGTCAGCCGCCTCCTTGACCCTCCCCCCGCCGGGCGGATTCTTCCTTCCCCTTCCCCACACCTCACCCCCGACCCGAGCCGCAACAACCCCACCGCGGACCAGACCGCACCACGCGCCAGCGGCGACGGGCGGCGCCCAGGCGACGACCGGTAAAACGTACGCCCCGCCTCCTCGCTGCTACGGCTATAAAGCCTCCCTTGCCCCCGTCCCCTCCACGCCAAACGCCACCGCTCCCCACCTCCTCCTTCCTCCTCCCCGACTACAGAGTGCGGAAACCGCCGCGTCACACATCCTCCTCCGCCGCTCCGCGCAGAAGCGTTTCGGTTCGGTTCGTTGGAAAAGCTGAGCGCGGGCTTCCTCGGACAATAAGAGCCGGCCGGCGGGGCCATGCATAGCCACAGGCCGGGCGCCGACGCCGGCGCCGGCGGCGGGGACATCGTCGAGATGTCCTCCGCCGCCGCCGCGCCGCCGCCGCACGAGGGGCGGGATCGGGAGCGGGTGATCCCGCACAGCGGCCCGCTGAGCAAGAAGTCCGGGCCGCGGAAGAGCGCGCGCTTCGCGGAGTCCGTCTCGGCGCCGCTCTCCGCGCCGCCGCGCCGCGCCTCCCCCTCCTCCTACGCCGCCGACGACGACGACTACGTCGAGATCACCCTCGACGTGCGCGACGACTCGGTGGCGGTGCACAGCGTCAAGCCCGCCCACCACGGCGGCCCCGGCGGCGCGGGCGGCGCCGAGGACCCCGACGTGACGCTGCTGGCGCGCACGCTCGAGAGCCGGCGCTCCTCGTCCTACGGCCACTCCGTCATCCGCAACGCCTCGTCGCGGATCAAGCAGGTGTCGCAGGAGCTCCGCCGCCTCGCCTCCGTCAACCGCCGCGGCGGCGCGGGCGGGCGCACCCTCGACCGCTCCAAGTCCGCGGCCGCGCACGCGCTCAAGGGGCTCAAGTTCATCAGCAAGGCCGAGGGCGCCAAGGGGTGGGAGGCCGTCGAGGAGCGCTTCGACAAGCTCGCCCAGAACGGACTCCTCCACCGCTCCAAGTTCGGCCAGTGCATCGGTGAGCTCGCTGTTCTTCTGCTTCGTTCCTCCGATTGCTCCGGTCCATTCGAGCGTCCGTGTTGTGCACCGAATTCAAGGACCTACCTGATCGACTGACATGACGCGGCTTTTGAACAGGGATGCGGGAACCGGAGTTCGCCGGCGAGCTGTTCGACGCCCTGGCGCGCCGCCGCAACATCTCCGGCGACACCATCAGCAAGGCGGAGCTGCTCGAGTTCTGGGACCAAATCTCCGACACCAGCTTCGACGGCCGCCTCCAGACCTTCTTCGACATGTACGTAATTCTTCACCGATTGATTGCTAGCTAGCATCTGCAGTAACCCCTCCCTTAATTAATTGCCCTTCAAGCTCTCTCTCTCTCTCTCTGCTAATGGCGCCGTCGGTTACCAAACAGGGTGGACAAGGACGCGGACGGCAGGATCACCGAGGAGGAGGTCAAAGAGGTAATTCCCCCGCCCAGTCCGTTTAGCCGTCGCTCCGGCAACAGCAATGCATCATCACACATCGGTGTCGTCGTCGGCATCCGCCAGCTCGAACAGACAACACGTTCATTTACTTGAATTGTTTGACAAGAACAAAAAAAAAAGATTGGAATTTTCTCTGACGACGAATACGCTGCTGCTGGCTCGAACAGATAATCACGCTGAGCGCGTCGGCGAACAAGCTGTCGAAGATCCAGGAGCAGTCGGAGGAGTACGCGCGGCTGATCATGGAGGAGCTGGACCCGGGCAACCTGGGGTACATCGAGCTCTACAACCTGGAGATGCTGCTGCTGCAGGCGCCCAGCCAGTCGGTGCGCATCGGCACGACCAACAGCCGCAACCTGAGCCAGATGCTGAGCCAGAGCCTCCGGCCGACGCCGGAGCCGAACCCGCTCCGGCGGTGGTACCGGCGCGCGGGCTACTTCCTGGAGGACAACTGGCGGCGCGTGTGGGTGATGCTCCTGTGGCTCTCCATCTGCGCGGGGCTCTTCTCCTGGAAGTTCGTCCAGTACCGCCGCCGCTACGTGTTCGAGGTGATGGGCTACTGCGTGTGCGTCGCCAAGGGCGGCGCCGAGACGCTCAAGTTCAACATGGCGCTCATCCTGCTCCCCGTCTGCCGGAACACCATCACCTGGATCCGCAACCGCACCGCCGCGGCGCGCGTGGTCCCCTTCGACGACAACCTCAACTTCCACAAGGTGGTGGCCGTGGGGATCACCGTCGGCGCCGCGCTCCACATCATCTCCCACCTGACCTGCGACTTCCCGCGGCTGCTCCACGCCACCGACGCCGAGTACGCGCCGCTCGCGCCCTACTTCGGCGAGCGGCGCCCGCCCAACTACTGGTGGTTCGTCAAGGGCACCGAGGGGTGGACGGGGCTGGTGATGCTGGTGCTCATGGCAGTGGCGTTCACGCTGGCGACGCCGTGGTTCCGGCGCGGGCGGCTGCGGCTGCCCGGCCCGCTCCGGCGGCTGACGGGGTTCAACGCGTTCTGGTACTCGCACCACTGCTTCGTGGTGGTGTACGCGCTGCTGATCGTGCACGGGCACTTCCTGTACCTGACGAAGAAGTGGCAGAAGAAGTCGACGTGGATGTACCTGGCGGTGCCCATGGCGCTGTACGCGTGCGAGCGGCTGACCCGGGCGCTGCGCTCCAGCGTGCGCCCCGTGCGGATCCTCAAGGTGGCCGTGTACCCCGGCAACGTCCTGTCGCTGCACTTCTCCAAGCCGCAGGGGTTCCGGTACAAGAGCGGGCAGTACATCTTCGTCAACTGCGCCGCCGTCTCGCCGTTCCAGTGGTGAGCAAGCAAGTGGATGTGCTTTGGGGGTAATGAATGGCGGCGAGAGGCTGACGGTGACGCCTCCGTGTTTGTGAACTGCAGGCACCCGTTCTCCATCACGTCGGCGCCGCAGGACGACTACGTGAGCGTGCACATCAGGACCCTGGGCGACTGGACGCGCGAGCTCAAGAACGTCTTCTCGAGGGTGTGCCGGCCTCCGGCGGAGGGCAAGAGCGGGCTGCTCCGGGCGGAGTACGACCGCGACGGCGGCGCCATGACCAACCCCAGGTGAGCAACCAAGTCTCCCTCTTCGAGTACCATCCGTGGCATGAACGGAAAACGCACGTGGAGCGCCGGCGTCGCCGTTGCCGCGTAGGGTGTGGGGCCGGGGTCGGTGGGTGGCTCGGATGTGGACGAGTCGTAGTCTCTCGAGCCGGGTCGGGTACTCATCGGGGTGAGGCCGCCGGAGCTAGACCTGACCAGGTCTCAGCCGCTCGTGGCTCACTGGCCGTGTGCCACTGCAGCTGGCTGGCCGATGCTTCCTTTCCCCAGCTCCAGCTGGGGGTTCACACACGTCAACCACGGCCAGCCGGCATGGGCTGCTCCAGTCGGTAGAGCCACCTTCTCTGACCTCCGGACCTTGGTGCCAAACGCCTTTTTTCCCCCTGGTCAGCAGAAACGCCAGATGTGTGGCGGCGTGCGATCACCGCTCGCGTCACTGACCAGAGTCCAGACAACACCGGTGCGCACACGCACACGGTGGCTCGGTCAGCAGCAAGGGATCGTCCGTTCATTCCACATGCCAATGTGTCTAGCTAGGTTCGGTTGGGACGTGTGGGGGTGGTGGTCAGGTCCTGCAGGATCTTTGTCATCGAGTGGCAGTAGCTAGCAATGGTGGACTGGTGGTGGTAGCATGATTCGGCCGGTGCCAATGACGGGCTGAACGGCCAGGGCGGCGGCCGGCGATGTTCCCGGCGGTGGAGGAGAAGGGCGTCTGGAGGATGAGCCAGTGGTTGGGGATAATAAGCTCTAGGGTCTACGCGGCGCCTATGCGTGCCTGTATGCCCAACGTATTCCCATTCCAAAAGTCCTTTTTTATTTTTTATTTTTAAAAAGTCAGGGGCAAAGGACATTCATTCTCAGCTCAAGTCATGTCCCGTCTGTCTGTACTGCACCTTTGGGAGAAGGGAGCAAGCAAGCGTGCCTGTGGCTGCCTTGGCTTGGCTTGTGACTTGTGAGAGTGGGTTAGTTAGGTTCTCCGACTAGTTTGATCCGGCACCGTTGACCTTTCGACGTTTTCATCTCTTTTCACTAATTTTAATCCCTTTTGGAAACTGACAGTGTTTCAGTCTGCACGCCATCAGCAACTAACTAACGCGATTAGAAAAAATTCGATCTTTTTCCTCGCAGCTTCCCGAAGGTGCTGATCGACGGGCCCTACGGCGCGCCGGCGCAGGACTACAAGCAGTACGACGTGGTGCTGCTCGTCGGCCTGGGCATCGGCGCCACGCCCATGATCTCCATCATCAAGGACATCATCAACAACATGAAGATGCTCGACGGCGACCTGGAGGCCGGCGCCGGCAGCACCAACGACGCCTCCGTGTCCGCGGCCTCCTTCCGCACGCGCCGGGCCTACTTCTACTGGGTCACCCGGGAGCAGGGCTCCTTCGAGTGGTTCCGCGGCGTCATGGACGAGGTGGCCGAGACCGACAAGAAGGGCGTCATCGAGCTCCACAACTACTGCACCAGCGTCTACGAGGAGGGGGACGCCCGCTCCGCCCTCATCGCCATGCTCCAGTCGCTCAACCACGCCAAGCACGGCGTCGACGTCGTCTCCGGCACCCGCGTCAAGACCCACTTCGCCAGGCCCAACTGGCGCAACGTCTACAAGCGCATCGCCCTCAACCACCGCGACCAGCGCGTCGGTGAGTCCTCCATTACGACCCTCCATCCTCAAAAAATCTCCCTCGTTCTCTCCAACCCCATTCGTTGTCAGCATGTTAGAAAGGGTAAAGTCGAGATCGGAGCCGCGCCGTAAAAAGTTCCGTAGATGAGAATGGCGGTTGTTGTTAGCTAGCTAGGGTCGGCATCTCATGGCGGTGAAAAGGCAGGTTACTCATGCCGCCACGCTTCTCCCACTCGGTCGCGGTGAAAGGAGCACTCGACCAAACCTGATGCTTTCCTACCTAGCCAGGCATGAGCTCGGAGCGCAATGTGGCTGGCCTACCTTTCGCCGCCGGACCTAGCTGACAGGGACATTGTTACGCATGACCAGCACCACTGCACCAGAGCGTGTGGTGCTTGCTGTGTTCAAGTCGAACTTAGCCATGGCTAGGATTGAAGTTGAATAGGGGACGACCTCGACAGCCTAGGGGGCCAGCACACCAGTCACTGTCGCTTGCTGATAGACACAACCAATAAGTAAATGGCGAGACATGCAAGAATTTGCATTGCATTGGCAACGGGAATTGAGTTACAGATTAGGGGCTACCAAATCATTGTAACATGCTGATAACTGCAATCACAAATAATAAAAAAATGCAATGGTGACCATAGTCAGTCTAGTAGATAAAGATGAATAGTCATGTATATCATGGGTATCTAAAGTTCAGTCAAAAGGCATGAGATTTTTAACATAGTATTCCCAAGAGGTGCTCCCCTGCCTACCTCAGTCAAATCAGGCGTGCCTGTCAGCTCAATCTTTGCCTAAAAACGGATAACACCAACAACATGGCCAGTCAGCATTATTCCTAGTTACTGCACACAATAGTAGTTCATTTTTTTCATAATTGAACTTCTGGACCAACACTGATATCTCTGTTCTTGGATATTGCAGGAGTGTTCTACTGCGGTGCCCCGGTGCTGACCAAGGAGCTGCGTGAGCTCGCGCAGGATTTCTCGCGGAAAACCAACACCAAGTTCGATTTCCACAAGGAGAACTTCTAATCCATTTAGCCTCGACAAGTTTTCGCATGACAAGTTCCGTACATACCGTATTCGGTACGTGTAGCGTACATATGGATGTAGAGGGAGGGAGTAGAACAAAGTAGGTATTGCTTGATTGTGACCGGCCAGTTGGGTCAAAATCCCATCAGTTTTTTGTTTGCTCTAGAAGAATTAATAATACAAATGCCTTTGTACAGATCCTCTCTCTCTCTCATATATTGTGTCACTTATGTTGGATTGATCTCTACCCCTAAGGCTCAAAGACCTTAGCCTTTGATCCGCGCCCTGATCGGGGCGCCCAACCCAACATATGTTGGTGGCCCCCCGTTGCCAGCGCCACAATAAATAGAAGGTGGAGGCCAGGGGGCACGCACGTCGAGAATCACCGTGCCCCGACTCCCCACCTACACCCTAACCCTAGACCGATCAAGAGGGGTGGTGCTGCGGCGGCGGGAAACTCCACCAGCGCTGCACTGCACCGGCCATCGCCGCCCAGCGCGGATCCGCCCCGCCCCGTCACTGCGCGACGCTGCCTAGAGCAGACTCCATCAACGAACGTGATGGCGTCGTCATCTGAGCAAGGTAAACTAGCTTATCCTTCCCTATCGACTTGATCTGGCACACGCGCACGCACACGTACACCAGTGTGGTTCGTAGAACTAGATCAAGAGAGAAAACCCGAGTCGATCCCGCATCTAGTGATCCCGGATTAGACCTAACAATGGTACCAAAGCCACTTAGATTTGTGGTTTTGACTCGGAAGAAAAAGAAAAGGGTAAAGGAATCGAGCAAATAGAGAAAATAGAAAGCAAATCGAGAAAGAAATAAACAAGAGCTCGAAACCCTAACCCTAACCCTAGATCTAACCCACCCGACTTACCTGGCCCTTCTTCCTCCTCTGGTCCTTCTTGCTTTTCTTCTCTTCTCCTCTCTTTCCTCCGCCGTTTCCCTTCTTTCCTGTACCCCAGAGATCCCCTCGACGGAGCCGCGCGCGAGACACACGCGACTCCGGCGAGGAGGCCCATAGGGCACAGTTTCGCTTCGTGTGGACGCACACCGAGCCAAGAAAACAAAGAGAAAGGGTACTGGAGAGCAGATCCGGCCATGGCACGGCCGCCGGCGTCGAGGACGAACGCGGCGGCGCAGCCTCTGGCCGGAACAGAGAAGAGAGGGAGAGGGCGAGGGAAACCAGATAGAGAGAAGGAGAGGGAGAGGAGGCGAGCTAGATCTGGCTCGCCGGCAGGTGGCCGGCGGCCATGCCGTGCGCCGCGCCGGAGTTCAAGCCGGTGACGTCGGCGACGGCCAGAGGCGAGGAGGGAGCGACGCGAGAGAGCCAGGCGAGAGAGCAGGCGAGAGAGCGAGCGAGAGAGAGGAGAAATGATCTAGGGTTTCCGCGGGCGTCACCCGGCCGCGAGGTATTTATACCTCCCGAAACGCGCGCTCAGCCGTCCGATCTGGATGGACGGCTGAGATCGCGTGAGGGGGGGGGGGGGGGGGGGCGGCCGGCGCGCGCGCACGGCGTGGGCTGAATTCGCGGCCCAGGCCCAGGTTGCGGCCTGTTAAGCCGCGGGCCGCGCAGTAGCGGGCCGTTTTCTCGAGTGGGCCGGGCCGCGGAGGCGGTTTTGGGCTGCACAGTAACGGGCTGCACAGTGTTGGGCTGCACAGTGCTAGATTTTCGGCCCGTTTCGAAGATGAATAGTAAAATTTGATCTTTTTTATTCTATTTTTGAAGCAAATTTGAATGTTTTTGCACAGAATTTGATCTCTTTTCATTTTGAACCAAAGGGATAAATGTTTAGAGAATAGAAATACAGATTTTCATAGATCTTGCTTCAAAATAGAATTATTTAGTTTCCGCTGCACAAATAATTGTTTTGACTTGAATTGAAATTTGAACCAAAGGGATAATTTAAATTTTGAGTCACAGATAATTTCAGATTAAATTATAATGTTGTTATTTTCTGACCAAAGTTGATAATAACAATATTATGATTTCACAGATTAATTTTTCAGATTAAATTGTAATGTTGTTATTTTCTGACCAAAGTTGATAATAACAATATTATGATTTCCATGCATTCATTATTATTGTTATAATGTTCTCACTTGAGCTAACCTATTTCAGCTGGTTTTCCTATGATGGTTTCCATTAGGATATTCCGATTTTGAGAGGCGACAACTACAATGAATGGTATAAGAAGTTGGATCTCTTCTTTAACATGGCTGAGCTAGATTGGGTCCTTTCTGCACCGGTTCCAGTAGAACCTGAGAGGCCGGTCAGAGGGGAAGATGTTACAGATGCTTCTTGGAAGCAAACAGAGCTCGCCTACAAGGCGAGCAAACAGAGATATGACGCTGATCATGCCAAATAGCTCCCTGCCAACAAGAAATATTTGGCAGTGGTCAAGAACACTATAGAGCCTGCCATTCTGGGGGCAATCTCAGATTTTCCCACTGTCGTTGAGTACCTTGACAAGATAAGGAGTCAGTACACTGGCTCCTCAAAGACTTATGCTACCCAGTTGATCAAACAACTGGTTACAGAGAGGTACTTGGGAGGTGGGATAAGAGAGCACATTCATCGCTTGGTGAACATCAACAACAAGCTTAAACCAATGGATATGGAGTTCAAACTAGAACACATAGTTCATTTGGTCTTTGCTTCGTTGCCAAAAGAGTTTGACAATTTTGTTGTCAATTACAATATGAACCCTGAAAAATGGGATATTGAAAAGACCATAGCGATGTGTGTTCAACAAGAAGAGAGAATAAAGACAGCACATGGTGGATCTATAAACTATGTGAATAAGAAAAGAAACAATAAAGACATTCCCTCCTCATCCAAGGGAAAGGGACCCCAGTTGGCTCAGCAGCACAGGCCCAAGTTTGGGCAAGCTATAGTGGAGAAGGATCAGTGCCTTCACTGCAAATAGAAGGGACACTACAAGATAAATTGTCCCGACTACTTAAAGATGATCATGGAGAAACGAGGTGAGAACATTATCTCATTTGTAGATGAATCCTTGTATAAAGATTATTTGAAATCTACTTGGTGGATTGACTCAGGAGCAACAATTCATGTTGCAAACTCTTTACAGGGATTCCGTTCAACAAGAACTACGGGAAGAGGCGAAAACAGAATTAAAGTCGCAAATAGAGTCGAGGCAGATGTTGAGGCGGTGGGAGACCTCCTCTTAGAGCTCGACACAGGCTTTACTTTATTACTTAAAGATGTATTTTATGTTCCTGTAATACATAGAAACTTGATAAGTGGGTTTCGTCTAGATGACGATGGATTTGCATGTCATTTTGGAAACGGCATGTGTGTAATAGAATTTAATGATGCAGTTGCTACAATTGCTTTCAGAAGAAATGATCTTTATTTGTTATCGCTACGTGAAAGTGTGAATTCCGTATGTGATGTGAATGCGACTATGTCTGCAACCACAGATAATAACAGAAAACGAAAAAGAACTCAAGACACGTCGTCGAAATTATGGCACTGTCGTTTAGGCCATATTTCGAGGGGAAGAATAAAGAGGCTGGTTAAGAATGAAATTCTACCTCCTCTTGAGTTCTCAGACTCAGACAAATGCATTGATTGCATTAAAGGAAAATATGTAAAGATAACAAACAAAAATGCTGAGCATAGCGCAGGTATTTTAGAATTAATTCACACAGATATCTGCGGTCCGTTCTCAGTTAAAAGCATAGACGGTTATGACTCTTTCATAACGTTCACAGATGATTATTCCCGTTATGGATATATTTATCCAATAAAAGAGAAATCAGAGGCGTTAGACAAATTTAAAGAATTCAAGGCTGAAGTTGAAAATCAGCACAATTTAAAGATAAAAGTTATCTGTTTTGACCGTGGAGGGGAATACTACGGTCGGCATACCCCATACGGACAGGTTCCAAGACCTTTTGCGAGGTTCCTCACAGAACAAGGAATAGTAGCCCAGTACTCTATGTCGGGCGATCCTCAGCAGAACGGAGTAGCTGAAAGACGGAATCGTACCCTGATGGATATGGTACGAAGCATGATCGGCTATTCTACGCTACCAGTGAGTTTATGGATGGAGGCATTGAAAACCGCTGTCTATATTCTCAACAGAGTACCCAGTAAAGCGGTGCCTAAAACACCGTATGAACTGTGGACAAGAAGGATACCCTCTCTGAATCACCTACGGGTGTGGGGGAGTCCTGCTGAGGCAAAGATATTTAACCCGAACATTGGGAAATTGGATCCCAAGACAGTGAGTTGTCATTTTATTGGTTATCCAGATAGATCAAAAGGATATCGTTTCTACTGTTCAGACAGATTTACAAAGTTCGTAGAAACGAGACATGCTACCTTCCTAGAAGAAGAGATGATTCGGGGAAATACAACAATTCGAAAGATTGTTCTTGAGGAGAAGCGGGTGTGCGCACCTACTCCAATGATTCAAGAACCGTTTTTCTCACTGCCTACTGAGACTGTGCCGGCGGTACGAGTTACTGCGATGCCAGTTCCCGAATTGATCCCTTCTGTGGCGACGCAGAATGAAAATGTGGAACCTGTCCTTCAGGATCCCATAGATAATAACATTGCCACAGATCAGGGGGAGCCATCACAGGCTCCAGTAGAGAATATTCGAATAGAAGAGGCTCCTAGGAGATCTCAAAGAGAAAGAAGATCAGCTATTCCCGCTGATTATGAAGTGTATAACACAGAAGAGTTTCGAATGGAAGATGATCCCATCTCATTCGAAGAAGCCATGAGAAGCAGACATTCATCTAAATGGTTTGAAGCCATGGAAGATGAAATGAAATCGATGAGGACCAACTGAGTTTGGGACCTAGAAGAAATTTCTGAAGGAGCCAAAACAGTAGGCTGTAAATGGGTCTACAAGACAAAATATGACTCCAAAGGGAATATAGAAAGATACAAGGCTCGTCTTATGGCAAAAGGATTTACACAGAAGGAAGGAATAGATTATAATGAGACCTTTTCTCCGGTCTCATGTAAAGACTCTTTCAGAATAATTATGGCTTTGGTTGCACATTTCGATCTGGAATTGCACCAAATGGATGTAAAGACGGAATTCCTAAATGGGGATCTTGAAGAAAGAGTTTACATGGCACAACCTAAAGGTTTTGTCGTAAAGGAAAAAGAAAATATGGGATGTCATTTAAAGAAATCCATTTATGGATTAAAGCAAGCTTCAAGACAGTGGTATTTGAAGTTTAATGAGACTATAAAGAGGTTTGGGTTTACAGAGAATGTTGAGGATAATTGCATTTATGCAAAGTTCAAGAAAGGGAAATATATTTTCCTGGTACTGTATGTGGATGACATTCTGCTAGCGAGTTGCGATGTCAGCCTACTATTAGAAACAAAAGAATTCTTGTCATCGAATTTTGATATGAAAGACCTTGGTGAAGCCTCATTTGTGCTAGGGATTGAGATTCACCGAGATAGAAGAAATGGGGTACTAGGTTTGTCACAAGAGACATACCTACAAAAGATTCTAGAAAAATATAGTATGCATGCGAGTAAGCCTACTCCTGCTCCGATAGTCGAGGGTGACAGATATGGAGACTTTCAGAGTCCCAGAAATAAATATGAAAAAGAACAAATGAAAACTGTTCTGTATGCCTCGGCAGTCGGAAGTTTACAGTATGCTCAAGTGTGCACACGTCCTGACTTAGCCTTTGTCACTAATGTGCTTGGCAGATTTCAGAAAGATCCAGGTCTAGAACACTGGAAACTTGTAAAGAAAGCCTTGCGATATGTGAAAGGCACAAAAGGCCTCATGCTAACATACAGAAGAAGCGATTCTTTAGAGATTAAAGGATACGCAGATTCAGACTTTGCGGGAGATGAAGATGATAGAAAATCCACGACGGGTTACATCTTCACTCTCGCAGGGGGAGCTATATCGTGGAAAAGCTCTAAACAATCGGTCACAGCAACATCGACGATGTATGCTGAGTTTATAGCATGCTACGAGGCCTCCGGGCAGGTGAATGGTTAAAGAAATTTATACCTGGCTTAAGAGTGGTGGATAGTATAGAAAGACCACTAAAGATGTACTACGATAACCAACCAGCAGTGTTTTATGCTCGTAATAACAAGAAGAGCACGGCTACCAAGTCGATACAGATAAGATTTTATTCAATAAAAGATAGAATCCAGGATCACACCATAAGTCTCTGAGCATATAAGAACAAAAGATATGCTTGCGGATCCGCTAACGAAAGGCCTACCACCCAGCGTGTTCATGGAACACGTAGCCGGCATGGGAATGAGGTACAGCCTATGATCTCTGGATAATAGAGGCCCAAAAGGATTATAGAATCTATTTCTGAGCAGAGGTGTGTATTGTGGCTATTGATTCTATCGGCAGTTGCGCGTGACGATGAGATGTGCCCTGTACATAAATCTGTGATGAGATAAGGAAAATAGAAAAGTGAAAGAAAAAGATAATGTGAGATCAAGGGGGAGATTGTTGGATTGATCTCTACCCCTAAGGCCCAAAGGCCTTAGCCTTTGATCCGCGCCCTGATCGGGGGCGCCCAACCCAACACATGTTGGTGGGCCCCCGTCGCCAGCACCACAATAAATAGAAGGTGGGGGCCAGGGGGCACGCACGTCGAGAATCACCGTGCCCCGACTCCCCACCTACACCCTAACCCTAGACTGATCGAGAGGGGTGGTGCTGCGGCGGCGGGAAACTCCACCAGCGCTGCACTGCACCGGCCATCGCCGCCCAGCGCGGATCTGCCCCGACCCGTCACTGCGCGACGCTGCCTAGAGCAGACTCCATCAACGAACGTGATGGCGTCGTCATCTGAGCAAGGTAAACTAGCCTATCCTTCCCTATCGACTTGATCTGGCACACGCGCACACACGTACACCAGTGTGGTTCCTAAAACTAGATCAAGAGAGAAAACCCGAGTCGATCCCGCATCTAGTGATCCCGGATTAGACCTAACAACTTAGACAGTTTGACTAGACAACTTGATCAAGCAGCATGCATGATAGAGAATTTGATGGCCTGATCAGGTCAAACGCATCAAAATGTCTGATCTGGCAGGATCAAGAAAGTTGAGACAGTGCACGAAAGAAAGAGCACACATTTTGTGGCTGCAATCAGCTGTGGTGGCTCTGCAGGCCACATATCTCTCATGTTGGAGCACCATCTATCTGGTGGGCAACAACCATGAACGGCCTCAACCAATAAGTAGTGCTAACATGTTAGGGTTCTAGAGGATGATGAGCATGATTGCATACGCCCTGGCCCACAGAGCAGCCAGGGTAGTTACCTTTGCGTTTTGTTTTTGCCAGTATCGGTTACGTTGCCGGTTGGTAGTTTATCTATGTGCCTTTTAGTGTTTTGTTTTATCACATTGACACATTGTATACTATGTACTGTATAGTTGGAATGCAAGAGTGCTGCATATGGCAAAGTAATGCTTGTGCAACCCTGCAAGTCATACAGATTCTTGAATAACAAAATTTGGTACTCTTTTTTTCTGTGGTTCCAAATTCTCTCTGCAGTTTTTGTACCTGAAACTGCTTCAATTCGGGCAGCATGTCTCAGAAGTTTACACTCCGTTTATCAAATTCAAACATAAAAAGGGTTAAGTTATCATGTCTGTCCGACGAAGTTGAGATTTTTGAAGAGACAGCAAGATCTTCTTTGAATAAGAATTTTAAGTTAAGGATCGTGTGCTTGTTTAGTGAGACTTAATTTCATTGTTCATTTGCCAGTAAGTCTGATGAAGAGCGATTTATAAGAGAAACAAACTTCATGAGAGGTAAACTTTCAGCAGGGGGCTATGGTCGTTTTCCTCTAGTTCTTAATATGTGCGCACAAGTCTAGAACATCGCATAGAAAGAATTTAAAAGTACCATGCATCCATCTTAACCTGCAAGAAAGTTATGCAGGTTGACTATACTGGATACTTGCGTGATGAATTGTTTCTTGTTGTCACTTCCATGAATGGATCATGCATTTGCAAATAATAATACCCAAGACAAATACTAAGTGTGAGATTAATATGACAAAGACAAAGACAAATCAAATAGTCTTGATTTATATGATATTCCAATCGGAAAAGGGTGCTGTGGAACCATAAAGTGAAAAAGGTGATGTGGCTTCAATGAAATTTCTGTTCTTTGGCTCTGAAGTTTTCAGTCAGAGCAGATAAATGCTTCTCACCTGTCATACTAAGCTCTTGAATTGTCTGATCTTCTGTTGACGGATTCTTGGTCAGATAAGATCAGATCACATCACTGAATCAACTTGAAGATTATTTTATTGTTATGGTCCTTTCGTCAAGTTTGTTAGAAAAGTTCTATAATCAATATTCCTAAATGGTAAGAAGAAGAAAAACCATCTTCATGAATTATCGCTATCGATGAGGAAAGACGTCGCTGAAGAACTGACGTTTCAATATCCTCAAAAATTTGCAACAACGATGAAAAATCTAGTCTCTAAAAGGATGGAGCAACCAAGTCTGCTAAATCCAAAAGCAAACGCATAGCTCCACAAGTTTTTTTCACAACGGGTCATTATCAACAGCACACTTGTACCTGCAATAGACCAACAGAAAGGAAGATCTGACAAGAACTGTAGGGATCCAATTCAAAACTGATCACCTAACAAGTCATCGAATTAGACTCCGGGTGGCAATTTCTTGCAGTGCGCATCAATCATTAACAATTTCAGTTACAAGAGCATCTTGCAAAGCAGCGTGTGAATATGGTAGGATTGGTCTGGTGCTAGGAGTCTACCTTAATCAGGTGCAGGAGCTTTCAGTGTGAAAGAGAAGCCGTGAAAAAGAAAGAGATCTCACCTTCCAGGAGCTGAGAGATAATGCTAAACAACAAAAGGTGTAGAGCTCCACTGAGTAAAGCAAAAGGCAAAGGAAGGCTATACTGTCCAGGGAATGCCAAAATTAGTGGTGGTGATGAAGCGAAGATGATGGCTACCATCGCATGACGCAATTTTCACATCATCCAATAACGACCGTGCAAATAAAAAGAAGAGATATCAAGTTCAGAGAAAAAAAAAAGGAAGAGATGTCAGAGGTTGCAACATCATGATCCTGCAGAGATAAGGCAGAGAAGTCTCTGTTCTTAATTTGTGTGGTGCCCTGATAGTTCATATTAAATGCCAGGAGCCCAGAACTGTTACATAAATTAAGCAGCTACATCACAAAGCAGAATCCATTAATATGAATGATCTCCAAATCTTCTATCGATCAATTTTCATTCAAATTTTATCACTAAGTTGAGTTAACACATTATTAGAATGTCCATGGCAAACCAGCAGTACTGTTGTCACTCAGTCCCATCTCTCCAAACTTCAACATTCTTGCCATCAGCCCCTCAAGCACATCTGAATCTGTCACAAACATCGCATGGGTGATGCCGACAACACCAGGATTCTGGCTGTTGAGCACTGAAAATGTTGTCGAAGGACCAAAACCATAGTTGATGATGTAGTGAACCAGACCACGGGGGAAGATGAACACCTCCCCCTCCCCCAGGGTCTTCTGGAACAGCCTACCCTTGGTGTCAAAGAAGCCGACCGCCACGCTGCCACCATGGACAAACATCATCTCCGACGCCCGTGGGTGAGAGTGGGGGAGCACCACCCCACTGGGGGCGATGTCGGTGCGCGCCATGGCCAGGCCCTGGGTGTTTAGCCCAGGGAACTCAGTGGCGGTGACCATGTTCACCGACGACTGGAACATGTTGTTCAGGTCTCCAGCATGGTTCAGCAGCAGGGTCTTGAAGTCGGAGGCCAAGATGGTGCTGGGATGCTTGCAGAGGAAACCATTCATGAACACCTTCCTCTCACCCTGAGGTGCCATGGGGCATACATCCTGCAGAGGAGGGCTATCTGACAGGGCTTTTGGAGCATAGATGCCACTGAGAAGAATGTAGGAACACAAGGGGACGAAGAGCTTCATCTCTTGTAATTTTTGGACATAAGGAAGCAGAACATGTGTTAAATAGTGTGATGAGAAAGGAGTGAAACCAAAGATTGTTCAAACTGTAAATATTGCTTGGAGTTCACTGCATGATTTGCTTTGGATTGTAGCAAAAGGGTACAGACAACTACGTGTAGTCGCAGAGAATGTCACAGCAGCTGTCCTACATCACAAAAAGCAAACACAGTTCTGAAATCGAATTCTGATCCAGAAGAATATCTGATTACCTGTTTGGACATATATCGAGTTTCAATACAGGATACAGTCGAATAAGCCAAATCTAAAACACCAGATTACTCTTGGTGTACAACATGTGAGCTTCTATGATTCACCTTGCGGTATTATCCACCACAACAAGAGAAGCTCAAAGATAGAAACAAGAAGGCAGCATCTGTTAAACGCCCCCAAAAAATCATGGCATGAAACAGATAATATGCTTACTGTAGTGGTGCACCAATGTCGAAATTGAAGTCTTTAACTAGCATCTGACTGTAGCTACTTGATACTCTGTGGATGTCATTGCGATGATGTAAACCGTGAATACAGGGCCGATACTGCCAATCACCTTCTCTTCCTAGTTCTCCCAGTGTTGGTATTTGTCGATGTTGGCGAAGCCAGCTTAGCATCATCGTTGGAGTTTCCATTAGCAGGTGCACTCTTAAGCTCATCAGGAATAGCAAGTGCAGAAGAATACTGCTTAATCCTCCAAGAAATTAGAATGCTGGACACAATGCCAATTGCAGGAAACAGGTAAGAGTAGATATGGGACTTCTTAGATCCTGTAGTGGAGGCCACTGCTGCACCAGCAAGGCTTATGATTGACACATTCTGTAGTATCATTGGTAAGCAGCCGATAATTGTGGGAAGGAGAAATCTCTGAAAAATCCAACATCCGTGGCTGATAGAGCGTAGTTGATGATGTAGGAAGGCAAAGGCGAGAATCTAGCAAGCAATACGAATTTCCAGCCATCCCGCTCAACCCCTTTAACCACAACATGGAAGTACTTGTTCCTCTGTAGCCATTCCATTGCTGAAGTGAAATATCTGAAAACCGCCTTGAGGAAATTCAGAAAGATTGGTTAGGAAAGAGAGCTAGAACAGAAGATTAGTGTGCAAACAAACAATACATGAATAGAAACTGCGATCTATAACACAAAGCCTTGTCCACAGAAGCTGATAGAAAAATAATACCAATCCAGAATGTATAATCAGCCAAGTTAGCTGGTGAACATCAACATAGAGCAGGCCACAGTGCAATTGCCACTAGTGACAGAATCCCTGTACTCTGTACTTTTAATGGGTTAGAGTAATATATTGCAGTGTCTTCTGTCATCCTGATTATTCTACTCCTATCCATGGCTGAGTTTCACGCAACAAATTGTAGTCTGAATTGAGCATTTTTCAGTTATCCCAAAGCCAACACATCCAGAATATGATTTAGTTTACGTTTTCCAGATGTCTACAACTCTATAGCTTATCATTATTTATGAACAACAGCCAAACAATATTCTGCATGGCACAAGCATGATCAAGACACCCATTAACTCAGGAAATGGCGTATCACCACTATGACAACCAACTTGTATGGAAAAACAGCCGTTACCACGAGTAAAAGATAACCAACTAAGAACTAAAGGAGTTAGTACCTACGATAACCAACTAAGAACTAAAGGAGTTGCATGTAAGGTTAAAAGTCTAAGAGTTGTTTGTGTGCAGCCAATTTCATCTATCAATTTGTTTCTCATGACTTTATGCATCGTTTGGGTACAGCCCTGGGAAAGCTGCCTGGGCCAGGCAGCAACATCCCACCCCAGGCGCTCAAAATCGGATGCCTAAGATTGCTGCCTGATCCAGACAGCTTTCTTAGGGTCTCAACAACAGAAGTACAGGTAATGAACCTCAAGTTTAATAATTTATTTGCACTGTGTATTGCATTATCATTACTAAAATGGGTCGATGCTGTTTTCCTGAAAACAAGAAAATTAATCCAGGAGACAATGACCAAGGAGGTATAGCTCATTAGGTCTTCTGACATTGTACAAGTGGCAAGCACGGAACCAACATTGCTTCCACACTGCACAATTGTTGCATAGTTGCACTAAGCTATCATCAACCATCTGAGGGCATGAGTAGTTGAGTCCATTATTTATGTAAAAGAAAACTCATTGCTATCTTTACATAAATGTTAACCTCCTAGTAAAACACATGTGGTACCTAAAATAAATATGCTGTTCGTTATGATACCTAACTAGGTTGATGCGCCATGTATTCAAATGTTAGTATGAGTTTGCATGGAGAAGTCTAGTACATGAATATTATGTACAAAGCAAGTGTAATTTTTGAGAACTCAAAGGCCAGTAAAGTAGTTTGTGGTAAATAAGCTGCACGCCACCGTACTGATATATGAATCAAGATGAAATAAATGAGCACTACCAAAATATGGTTATCATATCCATTAGAGTGGCTGTTTTTTTTACGCTGGTTCGCCAAATCTAACACAACCCTCCTCCTTTATCCGGGCTTGTGACCTTTCATAGTGGACAACACTCGAGCCAGATCGACTTTATCCTTGCTAGGAGGGAGGACAGACTGGATTGCTTAGATTGTAAGGTAATACCCGGGAAGTGTGTTGTCCCTCAACAAAAGTTTGTGGTGGCGGACTTTCGTTTTCGGATACGTGTCCATCGAGATAAACACGCCAAGATTGCAAGAACGAAGTGGTGGAAGCTTAGAGGGGAAGCGGCGCAAACGTTCAAAGAGAGAATGCTAGGTGAGGGGCCCTGGGAGGAAGGAGAAGATGCAGAAGACATGTGGCTAAAGATGGCAACATGTGTTCGGAAGGTGGCCTCAGAGGTGTTTGGCGTGAGTAAGGGAGGCAAACAGGAAGGGAAAGAATGCCTAGATGGTATCCCCATTGAGGTGTGGAGATGCCTAAATGCCAAAGCAATAGAATGGTTAACTAAGCTTTTTAACCTTATTTTTCAGTTCAGCAGGATGCCTGAAGAATAGAGAAGAAGTATATTAGTACCAATCTTCAAGAACAGAACAAAAGAGATGTTCAAAGTTGTACTAACTACCGTGGGATTAAGCTGATGAGCCATACGATTAAGCTTTGGGAGAGGGTTATCGAGCACCGTTTAAAAAGAATAACAAGTATGACCCAAAACCAGTTTGGGTTCATGCCTAGAAGGTCGACCATGGAAGCGATTTTCTTAATCCGACAATTGATGGAGAGATATAGAGAGCAGAAGAAGGACTTGCATATGGCCTTTATTGACCTTGAGAAGGCGTATGATAAAAAACCGAGAAATGTCATGTGGTGGGCCTTGGAGAAGTACAAAGTCCCAACCAAGTACATTACCCTCACTAAGGATATGTATAAGGATGCGATGACGTTTGTCCGGACATGTGATGGTGACACCACTAACTTTCCTATTAACATAGACCTACATCAGGGGTCAGCATTGAGTCTTTATTTATTTGCCTTGGTGACGGATGAGGTCACAAGGGACATACAAGATGATATCCCTTGGTGTATGCTCTTTGCTGATGATGTGGCGCTGGTTGGCGAGAGTAGGGAAGGGGTTAATAGGAAGTTAGAGCTGTGGAGACGTACGTTAGAGTCGAAAGGGTTTAGACTCGGTAGGACCAAGACCGAGTACATGATGTGCGATTTCAGCGCGACTAGGCATGAGGATGGAGATGTTAGCCTCGATGGGCAAGTGGTGGTCCAGAAGGATACTTTTCGGTATTTAGAATCGATGCTTCAAAAGGATGGCGACATTGATGAAGATGTTAGATATAGAATCTCAGCTGCCTGGTTGAAGTGGCGTCAAGGTTCGAAGGGTGCCACAAAAGTTAAAAGGTAAGTTCTATAGGACAGCTATTCGTCCGGCGATGTTATACGGTGCTGAATGTTGGCCTACAAAAAGACGACATGTCCAACAACTGAGTGTAGTATAGATGCGGATGTTGCGGTGGTTTTGCGGGCACACACAAAGGGGTAGAGTCCGGAACGAAGTTATTCGGGATAGAGTCGGGGTGGCACCAATTGAGGAGAAACTTACCCAACATCGATTGAGATGGTTTGGACATGTCCAACGGAGATCCCCTGAGGCGCCGGTGCGTAGTGGGGTTCTAAAGCAGGCCGAAAATGTAAAGAGAGGTAGAGGTAACCTAAACTGACTTAGGATGAGTCGGTTAAGAGAGACCTTAAGGAGTGGAATATCTCCAAAGAGGTAAGCTTTGGATAGGAGCGCTTGGAGACTCGCCATCCACGTACCTGAAGATCCGTGATCTTTATTTTTTTTATGGGTTTCATATCTAGCCTACCCCAACTTGCTTGGGACAAAAGGCTATGTTGTTGTTGTTGTACCAAAATATGGTTATCAGAAGTAAGTGGTGTTATCAGACATTAGAATTCATGAGGTGCAATAAGCATAGTAATCCATTACAATCAATACATGTGAAAGTCTATTATTTTGCCACTTTCTTGTTCCAACCTACGCTCTTGCCCTCGCTCGTGATGTCAATTCTATCCTCCCCCTCTTCGGCCTCAAGTTCAACTCACAACTATGTTACCCGAATGTAGCACGACTGAACAATTATAAGGGCCAAGTACAAGAACACTACTATTCAGTATTCACTACTCACGTCTAGAAACATCAGAGAAGAAAACAAGTCATGCAGAAGGTAACACCTAGATCTCACTAATTACCTCCAAATCCTATCAATGTGACCCCAATTATGCACAACTGAACAACAATACAGGGCCAAATACTGCATAATTCCAAATTCCGTGGACGCAAGAAAGCGAACAAAATGGCAAACCAACAGAGAAAAGGCAACTTCTTTTTGTCTAGAACATCCCAAATCTACTTTTCTTACTGCCAGTCCTGAATCCCCACGATCGGTGCCACGCACAAACAACTTTGAGATCGCGCGTTCAAAGCAACAGAATTCTCTGATCTCGACTCCTACGCACAGACAAAGTAACCAGGAACGCAGCAGAGGCTCAAGCGCGAGAATACGATAAGATAGGAGAAGCGCGGCGACCTGCCGATCCAGAAGGAGATCGAGGCCCCGAGGACCTTGGCGGAGAAGACGCAGGCGACGCCGGGCAGGAAGCCGAAGAGGAGCGCGGCGGCGCCCTCGAAGAAGATGGCGTAGGGCGGGCAGAGCGCGAGCGTGAGCGCGTGCGCGGCCACGTAGGCCGGCGCCGCCCAGGGCCCCAGCGCGCCGCGGGCCTCGCGGAACGCCGCCACCGCGGAGGCCCCGTCCCACCCGTACCGCCAGCCCGCGCCCACCGCCAGCGCCACGGCCGCGAACGCCGCCGCGCCGCGCGCCCACCCCCTGCCCCGCCGCGCCGCCATCGCCCGCCGATCCCCCGCGCACAATTCGCCGGCCGCCTGGCCTGGCTGGTGACCGGTGGCTGCGTGTACGCGGCGAGCGAGACCGGGACGGCGACGGCGTGCGGCGGAGGAGATGGCAGTTAAAGCGGGGCATGGCGGCGCCGGTCCTGACGTGGCGGAGGGGACGCGGTCGGTCGGATCTGGATCGTGCGGTTGGACGCGGTGCCAGGCTGTGAGGAGGAAGAGGGCTAACCTTTTGTCCGGGTGCTTGGTGGGGCCGGGCTGCCAGTGAGCAGAGCACGTGGTGCTATCTGCTGCCGCCCGGAAAGCCGGGACGACTCGGGATTGGGAGTGGGCCCGGAGTGCAGCGGGGACCATGGCCCACGTAGCCAATACAAGCCCAATGATTGCAGCACGGCCCAAACAGAGCGCATGCGCAGTTTGATTTGTCTGTGCACATGTGTACTTGGGCCTTTTGTATAAGAGCAAGTAGTACTCCGACTGTGACGGCCGGCGCATGCTCATGGCCTTCGCGAGTGGAGCCTGTTGAAGGAGAGGCCAAGAGAAAGAAGGCGATGCCTGACGGTGGAGAGCCGAGATCCGTTGATTTTCCTTATCATTGTACTTCAAATTTGTTAATTTTTTGTTGGGTTGAATTTACCTAAGGCAGTGAAGATAGATACGAGGATTTCTTTTTTCTTATTGTCAATTTTGATCGGTCTATTCGGGCGTGACCGACACCAAAACCGAAACCGAATTCTTCGGTCTTCATAAACCTAGAAGATCGATTGGTCTTGATTTTGGATAACCGAAATTATACCGCCACATATATTTTTTAACTTATATGGTATCATAATAAATAAGAGAGATAGTGGATAGGGAAAGAAACTGGATCTCATGCAAGACTTATATTGTCAACATGTAAATCAATATGCTAGACACTACAAGTTCTCTACATTGAGAATGAGATTATATCTTTATAATAAATGGAGAATAAATATGATAGATGGAGAAAAGAGAATAAGTTTAAGGTTCATTCGGTAGCGCTACCGCTGCTCCGCTCTGCGCTAGAATCAGCAGAGCGCTGCCGAACACCGATTTTGGGTATCGATTCGATGGTGAATCGAGTTTGGAGTGGAAAACTGATTCCACGTAGGAGGAGCGGAAAAAACCTGCTCGCCCGATGCTCCCCACCCGCGTGGTTCCTGCACGCGTCGGCCGGCCGCTCGCCCACTAGTCGCGAATCCCCGCCGAAGCTCGCTGGACCTCAATTCGCGACATCAGGACCTCAGCCCGCCCGCCGCAGGTCCCCGCACGCCTGCTGAGCTGCCAGGCGCACGGTCCTGTCCACTCGCCGGCCGCCCGCCCGCTCGCTCGTCCGCTTGCCGGCCGTCCCGGCCCGAACTCAACCTGCTAGCCACGCGTCCCCGCCCGCCAGCCGGTCGTGCGACCCCG
Source organism: Panicum miliaceum (assembly GCA_032594955.1). Lineage (NCBI taxonomy): Eukaryota > Viridiplantae > Streptophyta > Magnoliopsida > Poales > Poaceae > Panicum > Panicum miliaceum. Next base: position 28,033,069 of record CM064072.1, on the reverse strand, counting down.
CCTGCCCGCTCGCTCGCCGGCCGCGCGACCCCGCCGTAGCTCAGCCCGAGGTCGATTCGTGGCAGTTGGAGCTCAGTTGGAGTTGGATTCGCGGCGGCCGGAGCTGGAGCCTCACCGGAGCGCCACCAAATAGGTTATTTTAGGGAGCAGGAGTGGCTGGAGCGGGAGCACCTAGGATCGAGGAGCCGAGCGGAGTGGAGCTGCTTTGCAACCCTACCAAAAGCGTCCTAATAAAAATTCACATCAAAATATCATAGGTTGTAGAGTTTAGTTTTTAAAGATGTTGTCTTGATGATATGATAATATAGAGACACTACTCATAGACACTATGGGTTGGGATTACCCTAAGGTAATGTAGGCGACCTGTATGCATTGTCATATCATATTAAGAGGTGGAGGAAAGAGCAGAGAAGAGAGATGAGAAGCGAGCTGCAAATCATGTTTAAGAAAAACTTTAAGAGAATAAGGTGGACCATGTATTAACATGGAACCGGCTGTTAGATGAGTTGTAAGGTTGGCTGTTAGATGAGTCGTAAGTGACATGGTAGCTAGCAGCAGGCTAAATCATAAGACTTGCTCTAACAGTTTGGTTGCTAGTGCTGCGATGTAGCGTATGAGTAATGCATATATAAGCAAAAGAATATATGCACATTTATTTATTTTATCGATATTACTCGAGTAGAAACAAACAGAAATCAACCAGAATATGGACACACACAAGGACACAACTGAAGTAATATAAGAAAGGGACTGAGACAACCATAAATTTTGCGAAAACAAAAACAACAGCAACAACAAAAGTTAGTGGAAATAACATACAGAAACATCTGGAAAAGAAAAACACACTATGAGATAGCTTCGTCTCTGGAGTTTGCGTGTTCATGCTGCAGCGGCGGGGTGCTTGGGCACAATTACGACAACGAAAGGGCATGACAAGGGGAGGAGGCCTCCTCCGGCGAGCTATTCTAGTTAGTAACCAGTACTTTGGGTTGGGATTAGGGTTAGTGTTTGGATTCCGAAGAGTTTCTCTCCATTGTCGGGTGAAGGACAAGTGGTAGGCAAGGTTAGTTGGGATGGGACCATCAAGCCAACATCTCAATCAAGTCAGGTTAGTATGGCGGACCTGGTGTGGAGCCACACTGGGACAGGGCAAGGCGTCATCTGCACGAGCGGCAATAAAATTGGGAGAGAGGAGCTGGAAGACTATCTTGTCACCGTTAGAGCAAGATCCGATGGCTGAAAAAAAAATTGGAGTATGGAGAGGGGAAATGCTACGGTGTGGAAATGGAAAAAATGCTCACCAGAGAAGCTGGAGGGATTGAAAAAACAGATACTCCTGCATCCAAAAAAATAAGTCACTTTAGAAAGTTTATGACAGATTAATAGGGATGTAAAATAAATACGTCTACTCCCTCCGTCCTGAAATATAAAATATTTTGATTTATCCTTATTCAAACTATTCTAAGTTTGATCAAATTTATAAAAAAAATTAATAATATCAATGTCAAATGAGAATAATTAAATCTATTATACAATATATTTTCATAATTTACTTATTTGATATTTTAGATGTTAATATTCTTTTTTATAAATTTGGTCAAACTTAAACTACTTTAACTTAGGACAAACAAAAATACCTTAGATTCCGTTTGGATGTCGATATTGGAGGACATGGTATTGAATTGGGTTCAATACCAATCAACCATGGTGTTGAATGGATCACGATTCAAATTCAGTTCTTTGAATGACCATTCAATTGCCTTTTGGAATCCTAGAAAGCAGCCAAATTCGATTCTTGTTTGGATGTACGCAAATATGAGATTAGCATTTGCCCCGCATGGCAAACGACCACTACCCCAAGACAAGCACAGCGATCCTCCATCACTGCTTGCTGGCGGTGCTCTGTCAAGCAACCGCCTGACGAGATACAGCTCGCAAAGAAATTGCGGCCGCAAGGAAGAAGAGGAGGGGGGGCGAGAAAGAAGAGGAGGGGGCCGCACCGGCAAGGAAAGACGGGGAGGGAAAGCCGGCCGCCAGGAAGAAGGAGGGGACCACGGCAACGAGGAAGAAGAGGAGGGGTCGCGGTCGAGATGAAGAAGAAGAGGGGGCGCTAGTCATGAGGAAGAAGACAGGGGGGGCGTGTCCACCAGGAAGAAGAGGAGGGGGCTGTGGTGGAGGTTGCGGGTGGAGCTTTGGCGACAGAGGTAGGGCTGGCGGAGGTTGTCGCGAGTAAGAGGAGAGGCCAATTCATCATAATATGGAGGAGCAGGGGTTTGATTTCCAATTTCAAATTCCAAACCATCCAAGCAGCTATTTTGAAGTTAGCCAATATCAATTTCGAATTTCGAGACCGAATATCTACATCCAAAGCAATGTTATATTTTAGAACCGAGGGAGTACTTATTAAATATATTTGGCATTAATTGATTATTGCATGCACATGCACCTACTAAATAGGATAAATAGAGTAAAGTAACTTATTTTTTAAATAAATTTGAATCATAATTTGTTTTTTAGACGGAGGAAGTACCTTATCATTGCTGGTTTTACTTGGTTGAACTTTTATTTTCTGGTTTTTTCTGAGAACAAGCAGGTGAAGTAAGGGTTGCTGCAGTGCAACGTGACAGGACGTGACTGCACCGATTTATGTTGCTGCAGTACGCACGTCTTGACTCTAGGAGTTGACCAGGCACGTGACTCTGCATTCACTGCGCCCTCGAGATCTACTGCCCGAGCGCTTGATGATAGGCTAGCTCATCACCGTGGGTCGCTGGGACGCTGGGGAGCATCCGCGCCGCCATGGACGGCTTCGTGTTCAGCTCGGCGCAGGGCGCGGTGGACTCGCTCCTGGGCCGCCTCGCCACGGCGCTCACCGACGAGGCGCAGCTGCTGCGCGGCGTCCGCGGCGACGTGCGCTTCATCAGGGACGAGATGGACAGCATGAACGGCCTCCTCCTCCACCTCGCCGCCGGCGACGCCGGCGCCGGCCACGGCCACCACCACGTCCGCGCGTGGATGAGGCAGGTCCGGGACCTCGCCAATGACTCGCAGGGCTGCGTCAACCGCTACGTCCGCCACCTCGGAGCCACCGCCCGCAGCCGCCGGAGGGGCCCGCTCGGCTACCTCCGCCGCGCGCACCGCCTGCTGTGGACGCTCCGGGCTCGCCGCCGGATCGCCAGGGAGATACAGGAGCTCAAGGTGCGCGCCCGCGAGGTCGGCGAGCGGCGCAAGAGGTACGGCATCACCGTGCCCCTCCCGCTCGCCGGCGGCGGCGACCAAGCAGACCGCGCCCGCTGCCACGTGCCACCGGTCCCGCTCCCGCATGCCACCGCCGGGCCTGGCGACGACGCCCGGAGGCTGGCCCTGGAGGGCCACGAAGGGCCCGTCGTGTCCGGCGAGGACGTCAGGAAGCTGACCAAGTGGCTCACGGAGGACGCGTACGACAACGGCCGGCTCAGGATCATCCCCGTCGCCGGGCCGAACGGCATGGGCAAGAGCGCCCTCGCGTGGCGGGTGTACCGGCACCCCGCCGTGGCGGCCCGGTTCGACTGCCGCGCCTGGTGCAACGTCGGCGACCCGCACGGCGGCCGCTCGTGGGCCGACGTCGCGGCGCGGCTGCTCGGCAGCCTCGAGACCCGCGACGGCGTCGGCGTGCAGAGGTGGGAGGACGACGCGCCCGTGAGCGAGCTCAAGGCGCACCTCAAAGGCAGGAGGTTCCTGCTCGTCCTCGACGGTCTGGAGGAGCAGCCGACGCTGGCGGCCATGGAGGAGACCCTGCGGTGGTGCCCGTACGACGCCGGCAGCGCCGTGCTGGTGACCACGCGGAACGAGACCTTGGTCCTCAACTGCGACACCTACAGCATCCTGCACCTCAAGACCCGGCCTTCCGTCGTCGACGCCTTCATGGACAGAGCTCTCACCATGGTTCCCGACGTCGCTTACGGCATGGCGGTTGTTCTGAGGAAGATCCTCTCAAGGTTCTCCACGGACCCTTTCTACATGAAGATGCTGCTCCACCTGCTCTATGTCAACCCAAGCAGAACAATGCAAGAGCTTCAGGGACTGTCAACCAGGCTGACCGATGAGGAACCACTGAAGAACGCGAAGCAGATGTTCATGTTCAGCTACGACGACTTGCCCAGCCATTACAAGAGCTGCCTCCTGTACCTGGCAATCTTCCCTCAGGGCTGCAGCATCAGGAGGAATAGCTTAATCAGGCGATGGGCCGTCGAAGGACTGGTTGGTAAAACAGATGGCTTCACTGCACTTGAAGCAGCTGACCGTTGCTTCGACGCTCTTCTCGACCGTGGATTTGTGGTTCCCAGGGACATTGGAGCTGCAAGCAGGGTCAAGAGCTGCAGGTTGGATCCTTCAGTTCATGACTTCATTACCTGGATTGCCCGGTACGACAACTTTGTCGACACAAACCTACCGTCCTCCTTGTCTCAACACCTCTCCATCTGCAACGGGGTTGATCTGCAACAGGTCGCAGCGAAACGACACGCCTCCAATTGCAAAGGTTTAAGGAAAATCTGCTGCTGTTTCCCTGTTAGGAAAGTATCTGGCTGCTGTGACAGCATTGTTGTGTTGCTGGAGTGGCTGCCATCATTCTCTCGATTGGAGCTGCTCAAAGTGCTGGACCTGGAAGCCTGTGATGGCTTAAAGAAGCACCATTTGGAGATCATCTGCAACCAAATATATCAGCTCAAGTATCTCTGCCTAAGGAGGACTAACGTCACCCGATTGCCCAAGGACATAAACAAACTCCGGTATCTGGAGACGCTGGACATTCGGGAAACCAAGATACGGGATTTCGGCACAAAACCTCTGATGCTTCAGATGCTCAAACACTTGCTTGCAGGCAGTATTGACTACAGCCCGAGAGAAGACATCATCAGGTCAAATGGATCTTTTTCCACTGTTTACATGCCTCACTGCATTGGGATCATGGGAAATCTGCAGGTCCTGTCTCACGTCCAAGTTTCCCACAATGATCAGCTGGACGAGATTAGCCAGCTTCTGCAGCTCAGGAAGCTAGGTCTGGTTCTCAGTGGCAAGGAAGTCGACCTCAAGCATTTCCTTCGAGCGATTGACGAGTTGCATAGCTGCCTCCGCTCTCTGTCGATCAAAATCAAGGAATCATGTAATGTGACTTCCGAGATGCACATGGTGAATCCCTTGTTCAAACGCCATCCAAAGTTCCTTGAGAGCCTGAGCATCTGCAGCCTGAGAAATGAACTGCCTTACTGGGTCGACGAACTGCATCAGCTTGCCAAGATAACCCTGAGTGAAACCTTCCTGACAGAAAATGCGCTAAGGACCCTGGGCCAGCTGAAGGGTTTGCGCTGCCTTAGGCTCCGGCACAACTCTTTTGTCGCAAGTAGACTTGCCTTTGGGGAAAGCGAATTCAGGAACCTTACGTTTCTGGTCATTGAAAGAACCCACATTACCAACATAAGCTTCAGCCGAAAAGCAACACCTAAGCTTGAGAATGTTGTTTGGTCGTTCACCCAAGTACAGTCCATTTCTGGAATTGGATACCTTGAAAGACTGCATCGGTTTGAACTCAATGGCATCAGCATCCCGTATAGTGTCAGAGAAGCTAATGCGGCGTTTCCAAACCATTATGTTTTCAAATACAATCTGCAGAGTCGTGGCTAATAATCACCACGAATCTTCACATGGATCTCATGGTAAGACCGGATGCCTGAAGTTTCTCTGATTTTTTTTTCTATTGCTTAAAAGGTTGCAAAACACTTTCTAGTTTTCAGCCACCTGAAAAAAGTAGCAATATGAATAGTCTGCCTTTACTTGGCTCCATGCATGTACCAAGTACAGAAGTACAAGTACTGGAATCTGATATTCTGATTGATGGCAATGGATGATGAGCATAACTGTAAAAACATGCTGCAATGAAGTGTTGTCAATTACTACAATCGTGTCTATACTCTATTGTCCCTATGAAATGAAAGTTCAGTCCAGTTTGGAACCAATCGTGCCATACGTTTGTTCAGAAATAAAAAGAATGAGTTTACTTCCTGACTTCCTCTAGTTACATATTCAGCTTTGTGTCTGTAACTAGTTCTTCCCACTTATTTTGTGAATATAGGGGTAAATAAATAGAAATCCCCAATAAATTATTCATGATTATCCTATATATCATATTAGTAGAGAGTTTTTCTTGGAAAGGTTGTCCATGAGGGTGCTCCTCCTCTTACAAAACAGACAAAGGTACCATATAGTGGGGCACCGTATCGTGAAGAACTTTAAAAGGTTAGCAACTTTTTAACAGAACAAGACCAATCATCCAATTTCCATTAACTAACGGTACCATATAGCACTGCACTTTTATTCTGAATGTGCCATGACGGCTCACCTTATACAACAGCACTTGCAGCAGCATCACTGATACATACTTCAGAAGCTCTTACAGCCTTGCATCGAATTCTCTCATGAATGCTGATGTCAAGACGCTCAACTCCTTGCAGCGTCAGCTCTACGGAAGCGTATGTTCAGTGACCTCCTCCACCATTCCCATTCCTAGACCAATGTACAGAACAGCAGCACTCCGATTAAACTAAGCGAAATTCATAAACACAAACATGAGAAAAGGTGCCATAACGATTATTCAAACTCACTCAGTTTTACCATTGCACTGCATTCCCCAGCAGCTACCCTGGTTTTACTGAAATCAAAATTCAACAAGCTGACCATTGATATACATACGTACAGCAAAGCAGGTTATCCTTTTTTTACCCCCCACCCCCCCCCCCCCCCCCCCCCCCAAAAAAAAAAAGAGAGTCACCAAAGATGAAAATCCCCAACTCCAGTCAATCAGGGCCACCTTGATCCTAGGACGCAAATCGTCCAAGAGAACAGTGCATCCCCACTACGAACTAGTAGTAGAAAGCTGTTGTTCTCTGCCAAGAGGAATCAAAGCTGCAAACCAGCAAACGGTTCTAAGTAGCCGGCGTCGCTGTTCTTCCTGCACCTCCGGAACGCTGCTCTTCGCGCGTCTTCTTGCGGTCGCTGGTCCGTCATCCTCCGCCCTCGCGAACCCGCCGTCGCGGACTGCGGCCACCGGATTAGCCGGCTGCCGGTTGTGGTGGCAGCGACGGCGAGAGCCACGGCGTTGATTTTTTTTTTTTGAGAGAGAGAGGGGTCACGGGCTCAGGGGCTTGATCTGGGCCGCCAGGCTTGTACCTGCTTCATGGGCCCTGTCACCGCCAATGGTCTTTTTAGCCCATGCCGTCGTAGTGGTGGGCTGTCCAGGCCATTCTCATCTACCAAAAAACAAGAAGGAACGGCACCCTTTTGTTTTTCTTTTCTAAACAAACCGTATTTTTCAACCCTTGACAAAGCGTGGGCTTCAACCTTATGATCTAATTAGTGCGAAAAAATCCCTCAACCTACTAAACTGATGCACAAGTCATCCCCATATTGGTGTCATCTAGCAACGTTTCAGGCCATGTAATCATCTAGCAAACCAATGCTTAGTCATGTCATTTGCCGACTAATCCATGTCACATGTCTAGTGCGAATTTGGAATTGATCAAATGATAAACCACCTAAATTATCTTGTGCTCCATTTGGTCATGCAGTTCACAGCAATCAACAAGATGTACTTGTCTATACTCATCACGGTGAGGCGAGTGTATCATTCATCGAGTACTCACAACGAAATTAAAAAGTAAAGTTTTGCTAGTGAACCACCATATGATCACGTGGATCTGTTAGCATATAACGTGGCTAAACAATGATTAGTCAGATGATTCCATGACTAGTACTGTTGTTAAGATGAGACGGGAATGATTAGCGTATCAATTTAGTTAGTTGAGGTGTTGATTCACATCGATTATAAAACATCAAAGATAAAAGTCCAAACCGAATTTTGTTCACAGGAGTGCGCCTCCAACCAATCACCAAGCAGTTTGTCACCAACCAATCACTCCGCAGCGAGCAGGCGGGCCAGCCAGCAAAAATTCCTCTTCCCCACGGCCAAGAGGCAGCAAGCCAGCAACCTGCCACTGCGAGCCCCGTCCCGACCGCCGACCGGCCACCGCCTCCCCGTCCCTTCTCTCTCCTTGGCTCCACCTCCACCCCGCGCGCGCGCGCGTGCGGGCGACAGGTGTCGGGCATGCGGCCGCCACGTCCTCCCGGGCCGCCGCCACGTCTCCCCTCCCACCACCGCCGCCGCCTCCTCCACTTCCACCTCCTTGCCGCCCCCCTCCTTTGCTTCGCCTTCCTGACGCCAGCCCTCGCCGCCGCCGGGGCACCTCCAGCAGCAGCAGGGGACACGGGCGGAGAAGGCGGAATCATCAGGACCAGGGCCGCCGTCGCCTGGCCCGCCATGGTACGCCATCATCAGTCCTCGACCTTAGGCTCTGCTTCATCGTGCGATCTTTTTCTTGTCGCCCTCAAAAAAGGGAAACAAATCTTTTTTTTTTCTGGCGTTCAACGGTGTTGGTGGGCTGATGGTTGACATGGACCGAAGCCGTGCCTGCTCAATCGACGACGATGCTTCAGCTAGCTAAGCGTTCATCCGAGACCTTGCTCCTGCAGCAATTTCGGCACTAATGGTTCCTTGCAATCAGTTAGTGTATATTTCTATTGCGCCGTTCACGGTAGCTTGCTCGGCGGAGGCGGCAGGCGGCATGGTTGAAATTGCCATGGAGGTGCGCCGGCTATAAGCATTTTGGCACCTCGCGTCTGCGTAGCATTAGGATGTGGAGGAACTGACAAACTCGGTGGTCAAAGTTAGCAGGGCCATGGACAACGACAATGCCTACTACAAACATAATTAGTTGGACCTGGTAGGCGTCAAAAAAAGTTGGACCTGGTAGGTTAGTTTAATTGGTGTGCTAAATGTTCTTATCAGCGGGACCTCTCTTTCCTTCTTTCTTTACCCACTCTTTCATTGCCAGTAGGTGACTGCAGGTGTGCAGGGGGTGGCCAGGTAGCACAATGATACAGATTGGAACGAAATGTGGCAAATACCCATTTCCTGACACTTATGTTGATTAAGTTTTTCCAGCGAATTGTGCTGTATCCATTTGGTAGAGAACAATCATGCTATGCATTTTATAGTCTTATGTAAGCGATTACGCGTTTGGTAGTTGTACTACTAGTTAAGTGTTGCTACCACTTCAGTCAAAGGTAACTACATTTTTAATAATCAGTTTTCCAAAAGTTATGCGCCAAATCCAATGATAACAAGTGCCCCTCTGCACTTTCTAATTCTAGCTACAGGGTTCAAGGGGCACATAGCTAGAACTTGTATGTTCATACGCAAAAGGCCATAACTAAGAGTTTATTGTTCATTCATTGTGGAACACAGGCGTGGTCATCCAAATGTACATGGTTGCCCCTGCCAAACAGTGGGAGGTGTCATTCGTATACTCTTGTTTCCAAATACCACAAGATTTGGAAGGCACGACTTTTTCTACTGCTAAATACTTATAAATCTACTACTGTTAGCGTACCCTGTTCTGGACTGTTGGGCCATCTTACCTGTTCATCTTCAGGACACAAAGGGAGTTATTTCTGCAACAGAAGTTTTGAAGAAAGAACCAGTTAGCGATGTGATTGCTTTAAAGGATTCCATGAAGTACTTTGATGCAGATTTCTTCAGCGACTCAAAAGTAAAGTCGAACTGCTCTCTTTTTTATAGCCTTCACACAACGTTGATATGTTAATGTTGTTGTTTAATCTATGCTGCTCTGCTCCTTGTAGCTGCGTGAGATGGAAGATGGTGCAAAAGAATTTAATGTGCCTGCATTCAGAGAAAACCGGCAATTGGTTGCCTCGGAGAATGGTGGATTGCATAACCCTTCTGTTCTACTCTTCAAATCATCATGGAGTGGTGACAGCATGAAAAGTGAGGCCAGAACTTTCGACTACCCTCGTGCATCTGCAGTACATCGTGCAAGTAATGATGAAGATATTGCTTTTATGTCGGTCAGTTTTCTGAACCATCTTGTCACACATCGGTTATACAAATTTATTTGTTCTCGAATAAGGTAAGTAATGTTAACGTCAGGTAATTGAGCTCGGAGAGCTTATTAGGACAAAGCAAATAACATCGCGTGAACTTACGGATGTATTTTTGAGGAGATTAAAGAGGTTAATCCACGTTCCTGTTTTCCATGCATTCTTCATAGGACTTGCGTGAACACAACATATGGCCCACGATTATACTATCTTAATAATGTAACAGTTTTATACGTTTATTAGGTACAATCCTGTTCTTGAAGCTGTTGTTACTTATACTGAAGATTTAGCATACAAACAAGCAAAAGAGGCAGATGACTTGTTGGCACAAGGAAAATATCTAGGTATATAATTAATCAGCCTGCAATTCTCCACTATTGGCTCTATATTTGGTCTGCATTTTCCCTTTGCTTCATTGGGAATATTATCTGGTAAATGTAGCTTCTTATTACAGCTAATGGTCACTTGGGTGTCATCTCAGATTCTCAGTACATCTTATTGCGGAATCCATAGTTTCAAGTTTATGCTCATGTGATGTGACTATTAGCCTGAACGCATAAGAATCTGTGGAGTAAAATGTGAACAAGTGCCTTTTCTCCTCAATGGGGCTAATCATGCTCTTTTTTTCTCCATTGGTCTAATTATGCCTTATTTACGAATATTGTGATATCCCAACTGTCAAGTTTTTACTTCCTACTCAATATTATGCTAAGAAGTCAAAACTGATTGATACCAGGTCCTTTGCATGGTATTCCGTACGGCCTGAAAGATATAATTGCAGTACCACACTACAAGACCACTTGGGGATCAAGGACCTTTAAGAATCAAGTCCTTGATACCGAAGCATTCGTGTACAAAAGGTTTGTTCATTTTCCAGGTTATGCATCATTCTTTAAGCTATCATGTGAGATCTGTGTTGATTGCCTACCTTTCATGTGTGCCATTGCCCTTCAGATTGAAGTCAGCTGGAGCAGTCCTTGTAGCTAAGCTTGTTACAGGCTCACTTGCCTATGACGATATATGGTTTGGCGGAAGGACACGCAACCCCTGGAACATTGAGGAATTTTCTACTGGTTCATCAGCAGGTCCAGCAGCTAGCACCTCTGCAGGTTAGTCTATATGATCTGTATATGTGAACTAGGAATTTATAAAATATATGCTGCTATATGACGATATATATTTTTGCCCTGCGTTAGGAATGGTTCCGTTTGCAATTGGTTCAGAAACCGCAGGATCCATAACATACCCTGCTGCTAGATGTGGAGTAACTGCATTGCGCCCAACATTTGGAACAGTTGCACGGACCGATGTCATGAGCATCTCTGAGAGTTTGGTATACATACAACACTCAATGTTAACTTCTTAAGTTTTGTGCCAATCTTTGTAGTGATGAGTATCTGAGTGTACAATTCCAGGATAAGCTTGGTCCTTTCTGCAGAAGTGCAGTAGATTGTGCTATTGTACTAGACACAATTCGTGGGAAGGATGCCGGTGATCCGTCATCTCGTGAGGTTGCTTTGGGCGATCCATTTCATGTTGACATCACAAAACTGACCATTGGCTATCTTGATGATGCTGAAATGGAGGTACTACAGAGTGTTTGTCTGTTCATCGATCTGTGGTTTTATGTGTTGGTCATTCTGATCCGCTCCTCAAACACGATTTTGTTGTTGCGAGCATACCAGGTTGTTGATGTTCTTTCCTCTAAAGGTGTCAAAATGGTCCCTTTCAAGTTGAACTACACTGTGGAATCAGTTCAGTCCATCCTGAATATAACGATGGACGTCGATATGCTTGCACATTTCGACAACTGGCAGCGGGAAGGACATGATGATGACTATGAGGCACAGGACCAATGGCCAGTGGAGCTTCGCCGTGCACGCTTGGTCCCAGCAGTTGATTATATACAGGTGCTTTACAAATAAAATTTAACTGCACATTTGTCGGTGCTTGCTTATTCATGGCCACGGGATCTGAGATTTATTATTTCTATCCTGACATCCTACGAACAGGCACAAAGAGCACGGGGCAAGCTGATCAAGGAAGTTAGAGATAGCTTCACCGTTGACGCCTTCATCGGCAACGTGACTGACTGGGAGCGTGTCTGTCTCGGAAACCTTGTTGGTATGCCGGTAGTCGTGGTGCCAACGGGCTTGAAGAGCATCGAGGACCCACCGAAAGGTGGCACAAAGAGACGGACCACTGTGACTACAGGCATATATGCTCCCCCTGACCATGACCACATTGTAAGTTTCTTCCTCTCATAACATATCAGATGTCTTGACAGTAACAGGCATTAATACCTTCAGACCAAGAAACTTGTCTGTGCGGGCAGTGCGGCAACTATGCCTTCCTGATGTATTGACTCCCATTTCCTCACAGGCTTTGGCGTTGGCAATGGCTTACCAGTCTGTCACTGATCACAACAAACAGCGGCCGCCGATCGACGATCTGGGGCTGAATGACAGGATACAGGGGCTGAATGACAGGATACACAGGTAGGACAAAACCTGCTCATGAGGTGAGATGATGCTAGCACAAGGGTCTCCACGGAAGGAAGCTGAAAACAGGAGATGTACCGTAGCAAGATTGAGATAATTAAAATTCCAGAAATCTGCTGTCATCTCGCGTTTCAGTGGACCTGTGCTGCCTGATCTTGGGCCAGCCAGAATCGTAATGGCTGGTCTGCCATATTGCTTCTAGGCCGGTGGTATGCTGGCCTGCAGTCACGCTACACGTAGGCTCTTCTTTTTATTTTTCTCAATTTGCACTTCTTCTAGCATACCTTGCCTTTTACAGTTTGACAAAAAGGAAGAGAAAACATTTGCCCTGAATATCATTGATCCGCCAATATCCACCTTTTACAGTTTGAGCATTTTCTGGGTTCGGGCTGGGCCTGTTAAAAGCCTAACTTCTTTAGGCCTAACATGTGTGCGCAGGCCAACCCAAAATTGGATATTGGTGGATATTGGCCTAAAATGTATGCGCAGGCCAACCCAAAAGCTAGGACAGACATTTACATGAAAAATATATCATTTTATTTGTTGACCAGAGTTTTTATCGGGACGCAAAAGTTCTTGCTACGGCCGCCCATCAAGGTCTCTAGATATGATCCGAGAAAAACTTGCATGTGAAAAGTGAAAACCAGACCGTCCTCCTGCAGCCCAGGAACGGAAACAAACTGGCGCAGCCCTGAGGCGAAATCCGACTGAGGTATCGCAAATTCAAAAAAATAGAAAGATATTTGACTGAGATTGCAATTTGCTAATTCGTTCACAAATTGGTCCACTGCTCTACTGCAATCAAACTGCTTTATCGCTCCAGGTGCGCCCACAAGCATCTGGAAAAAGGTTGAAGAAGAACACTGTAGAGCGCACGCAGCCAGCAACTGTCCAACTGACACGAGGATGCCATTGCCAACACAGCAGCGGTCAATTATTCGAGGCACCTAGAAGCAGTCCCCCGTTCCATCAATTCAACGATACCATGATCTCCGGGCTGAACGCCGATGCGAGCCGCAGCTAGCCGGCGGCGACCTGCGCCGCCGCCCGGGCACGCATGGACGTCGACCGCCATCCCGTGCGTCCGGCCGGCCGGCCTCCGTCACCATCAACGATCAATTTGCTGGAGAGAGACTGCGAGCTCTCAGTCCAAGCACATGCCTTGGAACGTGGACCAGCACCGGCTGAGTGAGAATAAACAGAGATGAAGACTGGTGGCTGGAAGTTGTTGGAACGATCGCAACGGCTAACAGTCGGTCTATCCATATGGAGAGTGACAGCGATGATGACGGCGGCGGTCGACGTCACGGTCACGGCGGCGTCACTGTCGGCGCCTGCGAGGAATAGTCTGCGTGCAGACGGCGATGAGGATGAGGTAGCGATTGACTGCGGCCGTCGCCAGAGAGGCGCCTTGTAATTGACCGGCGATTGGCTGATCGCCGTCTTCGTCTTCCGCGGCCTTGTAATTGACTCTGGCTCGCGTGCGTCCCTCTCAGCTGTGCGGCAGGTGATTGGTCTGCCATGGTAGCAGGGAGCCTCGAGCTGAGCTGAGGTGTGAGGGTCCACTGGTAGTCCAAAGGAGTGCGTCGCGTTTGTGTGGCCAGGCGAGGTGCCGGGACTAGGCAGCAAGGAGGATGAGATGAGCAGACGGTAATTGACTACTCCATTGCAAGTCCAAGCAGCTGTGTGCAGCGCTGTTTTGGTGTAGTGGAGCAGTTTGAAACGTCAGGGAAAGCGTACCTGCTTATACTAGTTGAAAGTCTAGAGATAGAGGCACGTCAACTAGTGTGCCTACTATGACTGTCCTCTGTAGTCTCCTCCTGACTCTGAAGGGTGTACTTTAGTATAGCTAGCTGAAAACATACTCCTTTTCTTTTCTTTTTTTCTTGAAGATGGCCGAGTTTGTGCAGCTTTGGGACCTGGTGAGCCAGCAAGTGTCACTGTCAGATCAGCCGGGGCAGATCACGTGGAGATGGACAGCTGATTGGAGCTACTTTGCCAAACCTGCACATGTTGCACAGTTCAATGGATCATAGTACCGCTCCTTCAATGGCATGGCAATTTGGAATGCTTAGGCAGAGGGCAACAAATGAAACATAGGTTTTTTGCTTGGTTGCAGTTAGTGCAGAGCAAGCTCCTAACAGCTGATAAATTGGTTGCTTAGCCATGCGCAACCTGGCTGATAAATTGGTTGCTAGGAACTGGCCATGCGACACTCTTTTTATATGACATATAGCAGTGCTTCTGCTAATCTTTCAAAAAATATGCTCATTTTATCCCAAATGCAAGCTCACTAGTTTAAACCTCTCGAAACCCCAGACCAAGATCTTACTTGCAACACGTAGCCAATCAACCCTCTTCTTCCTCCTCGTTTCAGACCCTGGCACACACCACATGCATCCTCTCTCTCCCTTCCTCTCCGGTAACGTGAAAGATTCCTTGGCCTCGGTTGAACAAACAGGGCGACGCAAGCAGACAAGAGGTTGGCACACGCTCGCTCGCCTCCGCCGCGTGCAAACGGGCATGCACACGCACATGCGATCTCTGATACAGATACAATCATCTCAGTACCATCTTCAGCCAGCGGTGAGGTCATGCGATGGCATTGTGATGCGTGTTGTGTGCCTAGAGACTTGGCGAGGCCTGCCGCCCCGGGGAGGAGCAAGCTCCTTGTGCGGCTCAACACTGCGCTGGGTGTCTGAATCGGAGTGGCCCGATGCAAGGGGGGATCTGAAAAGCAGAGGATGGGGTTGTTTACTGTTTAGAGGGCCGAGGAACTGAACGTGTATGTATGCGTGGATGCAGGATGCAGCTAGTAGTGTGAAAAGATTGGATGGGTTTCATCTACCTAGATTCCTTGTGCATGACGCATCCTGCAGGGTGTGAGAGTTGCATTGAGAGAGTTGCGGAGCTCAAGAGAGCAAAATGCACGGTTTCCAGGGAGAGCCAGCGCGTGCGTGCGTGCGTGCGTGTGTGGGGGTCGGAGGGTGACACTCGTGTGGGTATTTGTGTTCACCTTTCCGTGCTGTGCTGTGGATGCAAAGGCTTGGATTAAAACCTCTCGAGGTTAGCAGTGGTACTCCCTCGGTTTGAACATCTATGTGTCGATCTAAAATATGGATTATCATCAGGTCCGTTTGGATGGGTAAAAACAGGAGGACTAAAGTCTAGCTCTATGTTTGCGTAAATGGGCTAATCAGACTAATGGGTTTTATCCGTTAATTAGATCTTGTCTGTGTAATTAGCTTATGTTTAGTGTTCCTATTTGACATCCAAATCAGAGGACTAAAGTATAGCCCTAAGGTCCAAACCGACTCATAAAAATACAGGTATATATCGTTACAATCTCTGCTCATAAAAGATTGGCTTAGCGTTAACGTCATGCAAACGACTGGCAGCAAGCTGGGAGTCATCATTCTTTTCGTAATGAGACGCCTAAACGTTTGAATAATGAATAATGATTGTGCAACGCCATAGCCATGTCAAATTGTCGATGCACAAAGGATACATTGATATACCACGCTTTTAGAAAGCAATGCAGTGTGATAAACATGTTATTCGTTTCAAAGGAGAGGGGGTATTCGAAATAATACAGCTCCGGACTTTCGAGAAGGCTTAATATGGAAACCGGGCTCGAAACCTAGTCGGTGAGCAGAGCTCCACTTGAGCTCAAGCAGCTGAGCCAAACACTTCTATTAGGCCGGTCTTAATGGAAGTTTCACGAGCATTAAATAGCATGCCACATCAGCAATTTTGCTGACTTGGCAGTATCGTTATGAGGAGAAATGAATGAGGATTTCATAGGATAAGAGAGGAGTTTCATCCCCATGAAATCCAATCGGTACAGTTAGCAAGTTCTCAATATAGGTAAGTGTGCATTGAAATTGGTAACGGTGTTCTTCGTCGTGCATCCCTTAATGGTCAAGTTTAGAACGCATGGGTCATCTTTTCACAAAAAATTGAACTATAGTACTCCTTTCAAGACAAGGAAAAAACTGAAACTGTACTATTGCTTCGTAAAGCAGCCACGTGATGCCAATTGTAAGCAGAACTTCAACTAGAGTAGCATTGTTTGAAGGCTAAACGTGGGAGGTAAGTACTCGTTGAATCATTGGATGTCGAGTGTCGACAAAAAAAAGTAAGAAAACTATACATTTGGAACACGATCCAGGGCCCGGTCAGGCAAACAACCGAAGCAAGCATCGCAATTTCCTTTTCCCTTCTGAAAATGAAGCAAATCACTGCTGCTGAGTGCTGATGATCCAGTCCAGCACCAGCGGCTAGCGGTAGCGGTAGGGAGGGGGCACGCGCGCGCGCGGATGCCGACGCCGCGGCCGTGGCCGGGGCCTGGGAAAAGCAGAGGCAGGCTGGCTGGTCGTCGTCGTCGTCGCCGCGCCCCGGGGACAAAGGCGTTCAAAAAGGGCGCTGGGAGACCGGGGCGGTGTCGCCGAGCGCGCCGGCCGGCCACCACCTCTCCCTCCCCGCATGGCCTGCGCGGGTTCTCGCGCGGCCTGCCGCTGCCTGCTGGTCAGCCTCCCGCCATACTCTCTCTCTCTCTCTCTACGAAGTAAAAAAAAGGTGCCTTTCGTTTCGTGCAGCCAGCCGCGCCCCGCCGAGTCACGTCGCGGGCTCGAAGCTAGCGGCACGGACACCCATGCATGCACTTGCATGACTGGGCAGGGCCTGGCTGGGCTGGCTGTAGCTTCTTCTCATCTGGGCACTACTCACCGCCTTGCGCTACCCGCCGGCGCCGCGCCGTAAAAAGGACAAAGGGTTAAGTTTTACTGCTCTCCTACCGCGCGCTTCTACTCCACTAGCTTTTCTCGATGCGGGCGCGGAAAGACGTGCGGGGCGCCGGCGCCGGCTCCGGCTCCGGGGAAGAAGAGAGGCCGGCTGGTCAAACCGAACGGAGGGTGGCAGGGGACGAAGGAGATGGTGGGAGCGAGGGGATCTCGAGGCGCTGCACAAAAGGAGAAGCTTTGCAGAATCGGGGACGTACGTAGCAGCGTCGTGTTTTCAAAATCTCCTCTTTTTCTCCCACCTTTGGTTCTTTTTGTTCCTTGACGACGGCTCGGTTCGAAGGGACTGGTGAGTGAGCGTAGAAGTGACATGACGACTGTGCAAAGGCCAGGGCGCCCCACGACGGAGAGGATCACAAGATGGTACGGGTAAAAAAGCTAACTCGACACTGCCTTGGCTTACCAGCGAGGACCATCTTTTCTATCGGTTTTACTTGATTATACGACGGAATAAAACTCTTGATCCTACTTACGCTTATTAACTCTTACTGACTCAGGAAGGGAGAGTTACATTCTTTCGTGGACGAAGAAAGCACATGCACTAGCGTCAACAAAATACAATAGTAGCGTTCCTTGTGCCACTTCTGTGTGTGACTGGGCGGCTTAGATGAATGGTAGTATACCCCTTAATCCCTGTCAGCACACACAGCAATGCCTACCTAAACCTTGGACCCTCTTGAATATGACCAGCCCTTGCTTTCACTGGACTGGCTCCACGACACTGATCAGCAAAGAGTGGTTGCCAAGACGTCTGGTTTGGTTTGGTTGTTGGGTGGTGAACCTTCAGGGCCTGTTTGCGTTGGAACAGATCTAAGCAAGCAGGTACCGACCTGACGACCGACGAGCGAGAGGCATGATTGGTCGGCTCGCCGGCCCAACGACCGGCCGGACGACCTACCAAACGAGCAGCTAGCCTGCCAGCCTTTCTCCACTGCTCATTGACGGATGTTTTGGAAGCAAGCGTGCGGGGTGAGCGAGTGACTGATTCGAGCTAAGCACGCACGCACGGGGCGCCGGTCAGTCGGAGCACACATTCTACGTATACTCGATCGGTCGCTTTTGGTGTTGGTTTTGACGGGGACCCACATGCGGTTGAGGTTGGGCGTAGACTGCGTGGTGGTAGCGGTGGCGGTGGTTCACTTGCTCCGAGCTCTGCTGTTCTAGAAGGTTTTACTCGTGGTTATATATATATATATATATATATATATATATATATATATATATATATATATATATATATATATATATATATATATATATATATAGCTTCGTGGCAACTTTGGTACCGGACTAAAAGTTAATCAGTACTAAATTTTCTACTGTGTTTGCTATCCAAGCACTCTCAAGGGCCGTGGAGAATGCACATATTAGCCTTGATAGTTATTTATGAAAATTTCATAAATTTACTAATTTAGTCACCGTGCGGAGTCGAAAAGACGACCAGAGGTTTAGTTGGATGGTACGTACAAAGTTATTATGCATGCAAGCAGAAAGACACCTGGATCTACACAAACGAACAATGAAATTAATTTCTATGCGTGGCACAATATAAGCCACTTGGGCTGAAAATTGGATCGCACACTCATTGCTTATATATTTATATGCATGCCCAGCAAAATAGCTAGCTAGGACAACGCATGAAGTTCTTCTTTGTGCCAACATAGGATTGGTATGCACTAAGTTCTCGTTTGCACCAACCGAAAAAAGGCAGTAGGATCGACGATGTATGAAGTTCTCGTGCATGCTAATAAAATATCAGTAGGATTGACAGCATATAAAATTCTTCCTCGCACCAATAGAAAAAATTAGTAGGACCGACAGTGTATGATGTGTCTTGTGTGTGCTAACAGAATATCAGAAGGACCGATGTGCACAAAATTCTTGTTCATGCTAACAGAAAAAAAGCAGTAGGATCCACAATGTATGACGTTCTCGTGAGTGCCAAACCAAAAGCTAGTTCCATTGAAACATACATAATTTTTGTTACGCGTGGTAAAAGAAATCATTTAGACCGATGAGCAAGAAGATATATTGCGTAACAATAGAAAGCTACTTTGATTAGCACACATGAAGATCTTATATGCATGCCACCGAAGAAAGCCACTTTGATCGAAAGTTTCTATGCGTGCTAATAGAAAGGTAGTCAGATTGACAGCGTATGAAATTGTTGTGCATACCAAAAGAGAACCAGGTCGATTGGCACAAACAAAGTTTTTGTTACACAAAGTAACAAAAAAATCATTTGGGCTGATGAGCAAGATGGTATTCCATGACAATAGAAAGCTACTTTGATCGACACATAGGAAGTTTATATACATGGCACCAGAATAAAACCACTTTGATCGGCATAGTTTCTATGTGCGCCAACAGAAAGTCAGTTAGGTTGACAGCGTATGCGCCAATAGAAAGCCAGATCAATCGACAGAAACACAGTTTTTTCGTTACGCATGCTAACAAACAACCATTCGGACCGATGCGCAAGAAGCTATTGCGTGACAATGGAAAGCTACTTTGGTCAACGCATAGGAAATCCTCGTGCGCGGCACAGAAAAACCTACTTTGGCTGGCACACAGGAAGTCACATGTGCGCCAACAGAAAGCCAGTTGGGTCGCCACGCTCGGAGAAGAACGAGAAGAGGCAAGACCTGTGACAAAACCCTCCACCCTTCCAGCAAACGCTAACGCCAGAACGTTACCTATAGTAGGCGCCACTAAGCACATCCCTAAAACCCCTTTCGGTCAGAAACAATCGCGCAGAATGCGCTGGAACACCGTAGAATTCCACGACGCTTTTAATGAGCCCGTGCATCCAGCAAAAAGAGGAAATTTCGTCCCACGGAACCGCGGCGGTTAGCGGCAGACCCAGCTACTCTCCGGCTATAACGCTTCTCTCTTTTCGACGCACGGCCGGGAACGTTTCGGCAGGTTACGTTCTACCGAGAGGGTCGAAGTTTCGAAAAGCATGGTCGTCACCAAAGATCCTACGTGGAACTGAAGCAACTCTGGTGCTGGTCCGTCGTGGCCGTGGCTGGCTGGCCCGCTGGCCCCGCCCAAGAGGTTTCCAATTCCGTCTCTCCCGAGCCGAGCCGAGCCGCGCCGGCGACCCGAGTCCGGGCCATCTCGCACGCGACGCGAGAGCTGGTGGCCGTGGCTGGCTGGCTGGTCCTGGTCGCCCGCCCACACGTGGGCACCGACTGACTGACCCCGATGCGACCGACTCACTGACACCCTCGCTCGCTCGCATTCGCATCTTTGAACGAGCGGCGTCGACCACCCGCACGCTCCTCTCTCTCCCTCTCTCTCTCTCTCTACAGTGCAGTGCTCTGGAAAGAGAAGAGAAGAGAAGAGAAAAGAAAAGAGAAGAGGGAGGGAAAAAGAAAAAGAAAAAGAAAAAGAAAAGAAAAAGTCACGGAGAGCCAGGCAAGCCAGCCGCTGGATCCAGACGACGAGGCGAGGCCGGGGGAGGGGGCCCTTAAAAAAACCGCCGGTCAAAGTGTCAAACCTGCCACCACGCCAGTGGGCCCCGCCGCGCCCCACGCCCCACCTCGTCGTCGTCCCCTGGCCTCGACTTCCCTCTTATACCCACCACCCCACTCGTCGCCCCCACCTCCTCTCCCCCTGGTCTGTCTACCTCTCACCGCTCCCCCCCCCCCCTCCCCTCCCCTCTCTCTTCAAGCTTCAGCCGCAGACGCAGGCAGCCATGAGGCAGTGGAAGTCGCTGGTGCCGGCGCTGCACCTGCACGCCCCCGCGCCTTCCTGCTTCCCGCAGCCGCCGTCGCCGTCGCCCTGCCCCTCGCCGCCCGCGGAGGACCAGCTGCCCCCTCCCCCGGAGCACCAGCAGAAGGAGGGGAAGGTGGTGCGGCTGGTGGGGTGCGACGGGCGGGTGCGCGCGTACCCGCCGCCGGTCACGGCGCGGGAGCTGATGCAGCAGCACCCGCGGCACCTGGTGTGCCGCGCCGACGCGCTGCTCATCGGGGAGAAGATCCCCGCCGTCGCGCCCGGGGAGGAGCTGCAGCCCGGGCAGGCCTACTTCCTCCTCCCGGCGCACCTCTTCCGCTCCGTCCTCTCCTTCGTCTCCCTCGCCTCCTCGCTGCTGCTCCTGCTGTCGACGACCTCCTCCGCGGCGGCCGCCGGCAAGGGCGCGGGCCGGCCGTTCGAGCTCCACCGCACCGCGTCGGGCACGCTGCAGATCAAGTTCTCCGACGACTTCCTCGTCGGCGGCGGCGGCGGGGCCCCCGAGGACGAGGCGCGGCGGGAGCCCGCCGTGCTGCGCGGGGACGCGCGGCTCGCCAAGGAGTACGAGGAGCTCGTCGGGTACGGCAAGTCCCGCCGCTGGGCGCCCAAGCTGGAGACCATCGAGGAGGTCGTCGCCGCCGCGGCGCCCACCAGCGGCCCGGAGCGCAGGAGGAGCCGCGCGCTGCCGTTCCTCGGGCGCCTCGGCAGCCGCAGCCGGCGCCGGCGGGACGCGTGCGGCGGCGGGAGCGCCGTGGCGTGCTCCGGGTAGCTAGCTAGTAGGATCCGGGTGCGGCGGTCCGGGTGGTTTAGGTAGCTTGCCCGGCCTGGCCGGGCACCCTTGATCTGTAATTAGGGGAGACAAATTTTGGTGCCGGTGAATGAATCTGTAAAAATGGGGTGGCCGACAGATTTTCCTCCGCCGTCTCGCGTGCTCCAGCCGTCCGTCGCTAACTCCCATGAGGCCACGGCCCGCGGGATTTCCTGTGTGCCGCCGCCGCCGCCGCCGCAGGCTGCAGCTGCTCTCCCGCCCACGGGAACGAACGGAACGGAACGGGCAGCGGTTTCAGATGCCGCCGCTGGTGCCACTCACTGGCAGGCAGCCATTACCGTTAGCTCCTCGTGCTGGCAAATCGTGCGGCTGGGATCGGAACTCGAACGCAGCAATTTTTCAACAGTCTGATCAGGCTCCGGCCACCGGTAAAGGTGACGTCACCGGCCGGCCTGGGTGCTCCGCAGGTTTCGCGCGGCATCGAAGCGGCGGTGGCGGGTCAAACAGGCAAGCAAAGCAAACTAAACTAAGCAAGCTGCAAGAGGCAGTGGAGTATCGTCCGTCCGGCCATGGAGTAAGGCGTTGGGGAGATAGGAATCGATGGATTGAGGAAGGATTCGCTTGGTGAATCCTCATCCGAGGCTAGGGTAGCCCGGATTATACGCGCCCCCGGCCGGATCTCCTCCTGCCGGTGCTGCTGCTCCTCCCCCCACTCCGGGCAGCAAGGAACAAGGGAGATCCGAATATGCCACGCCGATGCTCTAGCGTGCGCGTGCCCACCGCATGGCGGCAGATGGTTTGACCGCGGTCAAACAAACCAAAGTGGGCCCCCACTCTACTCCGACAGCCAGCCCGATGCACGAGCTCGACGAGGACCCGGGGAAGCACGTTCTCCGAGGTAAACAAATCGGGAGGCGCATGAGATTTCCAGCTCACTCCTCGCCTCCCCCCGGGTGGATCGGCGGGCGAGGCGGAGGCGGAGGCGGAGGCGGAGGCGGAGGCGGAGATCCCATCTCGCTCCCGTTGCGGGCACGCTCCTCCATCGTCAGCGCCACGGTCAAAGCTTGCCCCACTACACTGTCCTCCTCCTCGCTTCTTCAAGTCCTCGCCCGTGCTCGCGAGCCGCAACTGTCACCGGTAGTCGTCGTCGTCGTCTTCCTCTTCTTCTCCCACCCTTGCTTGCCTCCGGCTCCTCCGTCCGTCGGCGTTCGGAAGTGATCGGGAATCAGTAGCATGCATGCCACGGTGTGGCTGCCACTGTCAGTTGCCTCCTAATCAGAGCGGATCAGCTCATTAGCATTGGGGACACCAACCCTCTACGAGCCGGCCAGACAAGTACGTGTTGGCGACCCGCGGATGCTGCTGACCGGTGGGCCCAGGACGCGTCGCCAGGGCCGCGCCGTCGGTGCACGTGCACCCGCGATGCCCCCCGATGGGTGCGTGCTGCACACTGCTTCACCAGAGGTTTGACCCGGCGGTCAAACACCACCAACCAATGCGCCGGCCGGCCTACCGGCGATGGATCCGGGCTCCGCTGTCTACTCCGTGATCCATCCATGCACGCATCCTCCTCCGCATCATCGGCTGTTTAGTTTAATCATCTCTGCCGGTCACACGACGCATCAGCTTGGGCCGCCGCATCATTATCCAGTTGGCGCGCACGGTCGGTCGGTCAGCCAGTCAGATCGGCCGGTCAACGAGTGCTGGAGGTCAATTTAACAATGGGCTTGGGAGCCACTCGTCAGTCGCGCGCGAGGCCCGGCGGGACGAGATCTACGGTGGGTAGATCTGCAGACCGGTCTACTTCATTCGGCTTCCTCTTTCTGTCCGGCCGCTGCACGTACGCCTGCACCGCCGCCGCCGCATGCTTCGCCAGAGGCGCCCGCGTGCCTCCGACGTCGCTGGTTGCGCCGGCGACGGGTCCGGCCGGCGGCGGCGCGCGCTGCTGCTCCAACATGCGCAGCTCCACTGCTACGTGCTGTGCAGTGGTTGGCAGGAACAGTGGGGCACGAGAGAGACGTACTCCGGGTTCGTCTCCGAGTACTGGTTTGCTGCAATACGATAATGTGATACGCTTATTCTACGTCCGACTCTTTTTTTTTTGCATGTATATATACAGCACGCCGTGACAAATAGGAAAAATTCCACATTACTCCCCTCAAGTATCGTTAAAGTCTGGATCACCCCTAAACTATTTTTTGTTTCAACTACCCATAAACTATGTCATTTGGTCCAATTTACCCTTTCATACGATTAATCTTTTTTTATTTATCCATGCACAAGCGAAGTCTTGAGTTAAAATTTTGCAAGATGATAGCAGACATCATAGAATATTTTAGAAAAATATGTCAAGAATTTTTCATCATTATTTTGATAGGATATATCATTATTTTGATAGGATATGATAGTATTTAATAATAATTTAACCTTTATAATATAAAATTATAGAAAAATAATGAAGAAAATTTTATAATATATATTTTTTAACATACATTATGATGCCCACTACAATCTTACAAAATGTTAAATTAAGATTCTGCTTGTATGTAGAGACATAGAAAAGACAAATTGAGGAGGTGAATTGAACCAAATGATATAGTTTAGGGGGCAAATTGAAAAAAAAAGTTAAGAGAGGTTATCCGGACTTTGGCCATACCTAAGGGGAGTAATTTGAATTTTTTCACTGAAATTCACGAGTTTCCGTCAAAGTGTTTGCTCAAGCTTATGAATAACTCAAAATTGCTGTAATTGTTATGAAATGTGCAACCGAGTTTACGTGCACAAGAAGACCGATCCATACTGCAAGAGAAATTATTTAATTTTTTGGTTAGCGAGAGTTGTATTTTTCTTTGGACGGAGAGAGTGCACAATAGGAAAAAAGAAATGGATTCTGAGATCACGTGGGCGCCCAGATCACCAGATTGCGCGCTGGCTTGCTTGCTTAGCTTGCTTTTAGACTTTAAAAGAAAAAGTTTTGACCTGGCGGTCAAAGATGCATGGGCCCTCCCCGGCCGGCACTGGATCCAGGCTTCCAGGATCCGCTATCCATCATCATTGTTGCCCGCATTGCTTGTTTATCCAAGTCCTTGTGGTCTTGTGGATCAACTTGAGCCACTTGTACGTCATTATCCAACTACGCCCAAGCCAGTCATCCAGTCAATTAGTACTACTGTATTGTTTAGTAGAGTAAGTAGAGGTTAACAGTAGGCTTAGGAGCCACTCATTGCACGCAAGGCCGCCGCCCGGGTGAGACGACTAAAGTGAACCTAGCTACTGCTGCACTAGGTTAGATCTGTATGTATAAGAGGCTGTTTATTTGGATGTGCAAAAATGTAGGTACTAAAGTGCAAACGGCCTAAACATGGTATAATGAGAACTAATCAAAGGCTAATGGGCTCTAACAACCAATTATTAGCCACCATCCGCGTAACTAGATTAGCAATTATCTTAATACGGCAACTATTTATCATGTAAATAAGTGGACTAAGGTCTAGCCTCTTAAATCCAAACAACCCTCTAAGAAGTCATCTTCCAGGGAGATCATGTTGCCAGTATACCTCAGTGATGGCCTAGTTTGGTTGCCTGCACCGGGTGTTGGGCCTGGCTCGCGGGGTGCAAAGCTGGCCGCTCAGCCTAGCTCTGGTGGTGCGGAGAAATTGGACGTTTCTCCCGAGCCAGGCTCGGGAGATGCAAGGCGTCCGCTCCGTGTGAGGTGAAAAGGCATGGGCACATGCAGAAACATGGAATCACTCAGCGTCTTGCAGCAGCCAGCAGGCTAGATAGATGGAGGCAACTAATCATCTTCACCATGCATGTGTTGGGCCTGGCCAGCAGCAGCCTGAGCGGCCTGCAGCGTATTAGGTTATGCAGGTCGTGACCCATAAAACTAAGTAATCTTTGTTAGACAAACTTTAAGACGCATCAACGTGCGACATGTTGCGTCCCGTGGGATGGAGATGGGCCTGCTGCGGTCTACTTATTTACTTCTTTCTTCACTTCTAAAAATATGGTAGTTATATCGATTATGTTGTAGCTATTCATGTATTAAGTGTATACTGTACAGTAACTTATGCACAAACCTCTTAATAAATTATGTGCATAACTTGCTATAAAAATAATTTTACCCATCATGTTGCATGCATATCTCTCCACGTTAAATGCACCTAGGAATTAGGGCAAATCCAGTATCTAGTCTAGGTGTGCTCATTTTTTTCCTTCTTCTTCCCTGCTCTCTTTTTTTTCCTCTTCCTCCTCCCTCATCTTCTTCCTCTTCTTCATCTATGGCTCAAAATTGTTGGGAGGCTTTGGGAACTCCATGAGTTGCATGGGGCCGGGGTGGGGGTGGGGGGGGGGGGGGGGGGGCTCCAGCCCCTCTGCCCCACGCTGGATCTGCCCGTCATGCGAAGAATACCATCTAAGATCGGTTATATCTGCAATGCGAAATGATTTTAGGGAGCAGAGAGTAGTGTGAGCAGAGAGCGTGGCCACAATAGAGCTTTACGACCCTGGCGCCTACAAGGTTCGTCGCAACAAATTAAGCCAGTGATTAGAGAGAGCATCAGTGCTGAGTACACCGATGACCAATGCTAGCTAGGAAGGAGCTCCGATGCTTGACGAGAGGGAAGGATCGGACCTCGTCGAGACTCTGGCCAACAACCTGCGGGGGCAATCCGCTTCCGCTGCCATGGATCCTACTCGGTGGTAGCTAAATCCTTAGGGCTAAGCAAACACTCTCATCAGCTTCCCATTTGGATCCGAGTACCTGCAAATTTTGGGCAAAGGCTACGTTTTTCTGACAGATACCTATCACTGAAAACATTGCCCATTCCTACCTGAATCTGTCCATTCCATCTACAGGTATCGGACAGATGCCTATCGCTTTCAGTTACTTGCACGAATCCCTAACGAAATGCACCCTCCGATCATATGGTTGCTCTCGTCCTGAATTCTTGCACACTTTCAGTACTGATTTTTATTCCAGATGGTAACTCAGTACCGTCTACTGAATTCTTGCAGAAGCATCGTCGGGCCGCTAGTTGGGCCGGGCACTAGTCGCTGGACAATTCGTGCAGCATTTGGGGCCCAAACCGCGTAAGGGGGGCTGAGCTTGCTTCCCGTTTAATCCCACCCCGCTTGTGTGAGTCGTGAAACGCACGCTCATAACCTGCCATCGTGCCAGCGGAGACACCGCGAGGCAATCGTGGTTAGCAATAGTAATATCAACAATCAAACATCACAGACCATATGATCATAGTATCATATTCCCAATGCTATGCTAGCTACTGCATGCAGCCTCCTCCATGAGGCACACGGCCCCAACGGGGTACGGTTCAGAGTTAAGAAAACTAGCGGCCAAAGGTTTTTCTTTTATTTTCATTTTTTGATGATGAATTCAGTACGGTATGGTAGACAATATCAATGATGGGAGAGCATCATCAGAGTAGAGTTGCTAGCATCAAAATTAACTAGCAAAGTGTCCCACGCAAATAGTGCGGACAACTAGTTTTTTATTCTCCCATCTTCAATCCTTAAATTTCATGCATACATACACCTATATTGTTAACAAAAAACTGGATCAGGAGGGAAAGACGTCCCCACTAAGGCACTGCCTTTGCTTTAAGAAGGGACCCTCCGAAGCCTAGCCGGGGCAGGAACCTCCCAGCGTTGGCAGCCTGGGATCCATCTGCAACCGTTGCGGGAGATGGTGAAAGCATCTATACCTTTAATTCGAGTTTCAGTTCAGTAATTAATGATAATATTTGTGGACTAATAATTTTTTTAAGAAGAAATGAGTGTAGAAAGGTCCACAAGTAAAGTGAGCATACATCGATGCTATAAGAAAGCTTGGAGATCATGTTGAGAGATATGCTCAAGGCAAAGGTATATGATAGGGGATGATTAGTGGATGAAAAATGACCGGATTAATAGGATAGATAGCCGTACTATCAAGAGGGGTCGATGTGCCCTTGCATGATGGTTCTATAGTGCCATTTTGCTCAAACACTTGCATTGCCAAAGGTTTTTTTTATTTTCATTTTTTGATGATGAATTTAGTACGGTATGGTAGACAATATCAATGGTGGGAGAGCATCATCAGAGTAGAGTTGCTAGCATCAAAATTAACTAGCAAGGTGTCCCGCGCAAATAGTGCGGACAGCTAGTTTTTTATTCTCCCATCTTCAATCCTTAAATTTCATGCATACATACACCTATATTGTTAACAAAAAACTGGATCAGGAGGGAAAGACGTCCCCACTAAGGCACTGCCTTTGCTTTAAGAAGGGACCCTCCGAAGCCTAGCCGGGGTAGGAACCTCCCAGCGTTGGCAGCCTGGGATCCATCTGCAACCGTTGCGGGAGATGGTGAAACCATCTATACCTTTAATTCGAGTTTTAGTAATTAATGATAATATTTGTGGACTAATAATTTTTTAAGAAGAAATGAGTGTAGAAAGGTCCACAAGTAAAGTGAGCATACATCGATGCTATAAGAAAGCTTGGAGATCATGTTGAGAGATATGCTCAAAGCAAAGGTATATGATAGGGGGTGATTAGTGGATGAAAAATGACCGGATTAATAGGATAGATAGCCGTACTATCAAGAGGGGCCGATGTGCCCTTGCATGATGGTTCTATAGTGCCATTTTGCTCAAACACTTGCATTACATGCATAAGGGCTAACTTGATTTGAGAAAATGCCAACTTATTTTCAAAACATGTGCTGACATGTTGAGGCGAACAGTCTGGCCTTAAGAGGCGGACGATCCGCGATCGTTGAAGAAAATCAGTCAGAAAACTTGGTGTTTCTGGTGGGAGCTGAAAAGTGTATGGCGGACGGTCCGCCAAGGGGGAGCGGACGGTCCGCCACTGTCTTCATGGTTGGACCGATTTAATCAGTCAGTCCCTGGTGTCCGAAATTTTTAAAGGGCGGATAGTCCGGCCCAGGGGACGGACGGTCTGCCAGCTATCCAAAAGGTTATCCAAACACTTTGATGGTTCTGATGGCGCTGCAAGTATGACCAGCGAACGATCCGCTACTGGGGCGGTGGGGTGGGGGAATAGTCCGCTGAGTAACCTTTGAAGCCAAACAGAACTTGGAATGTTCTATGTGCTCGGGGTCTTTGTACTGCGGACAGTCCGCGCTTTGTGAGGCGGACAGTCCACCAGGGCTATAGTGGTCGACTCTATCACACAATTATTGCACTTCTAGCCGTTGGTTTTGAATAGCGGACAATCCGGTTCTTGTGAGGCGGACAGTCCGTGAAAACTCTTTTTCCATGGGTTTTGAGTGTAACGGTTGGATTTTGATGGAGTGGCTATATATATCTCATGCCCGGTCATGGGTGAGGTCTCTTAGCACATTTGAAAGCTTCCTTGACATAATAGAGCCAGCTCCCTCCTCTCTCTCACTCACTATGCTTGGTGGTTGTATTCTTGAGAGTGTGAGAGCATCCTTATGCATTGCATCAAGAGTTTGAGCTTTGTGGCACTAGGGAGTCTTCAAGCAAGTGTCATCGACTCTTGGGGGTTGCCGCCTCCTAGACAGCTTGGAGAAAGTGAAACCGTTGAGCCCTTCAAGAAGATTGTGAAGGTGCCCCGGTTTGGTTTGTGAGCGGTTCTTGTGCTCACCTCGCCGGAGTGGTGAAGAGCAACTCTAACAAAATCGAGGTTTGGAGAGGTTCATTGATTCAAGTTGGCTCAAAATCAAGAAGAGTTCTTGATAGAGGAGCGGTTGGAGTTTTGAATCCACCTCAACGTGGATTAGGGGTGACCGGCAAGTCATCGACACCATGGGAAAAATTCTTGTCTCGTGCCCGATTATTTATTTGCTCATTTAATTTTTGCAATTTACTTTGAGCACTTTACCATATTAGAGTTTGGATCGCTACTTGTCACCCTAGGTTGCAAAAGCCCACTAGTGATAGGAGTTAGTAGAAATAGAGGCTCTCTTGTGTCACTAATTAAATTTGCCTAGTGATTTTAGTTAAAACCGCCTATTCACCCCCCTCTAGTCGGTATTCTTGATCCTACAGATAGACACAAGTGTAGCACCCAGGGTTTGAGCCGGGTAGGTGGCCCTCTATTGGATGCTCTACCACCGAGCTACACGCTCATCTACTTATACACCTATATTGCCATACATCTGTTGCATCTTTTCCCTGTCACACACTACAACATCTACAAATTTACAATTGCATTTGGTAAAGTATAATCCTCTTCTTTATGCTCACCATCCTCTACGGCCATCATCACTATCTTGAAATATGACTCGTGGTAACTTTTTTCTCTAATTTCTTTTACTCATAGTTGTTCTCGGTAAGTTAATGCAATTAAATTATGCTTCTCCATCATTATTCTAATAATTTTTTAGGTTGTCAATCCAGTCCCTAAATTGCCACTAATAACATGTTTGGTTGGGTCTCGTCTCTTCAAAAATTGCTTTAGTTTTGACGCCAATGGTGAAATCATATTTTTGATGGAGCCGAAATTTTTTTAAAAATATTTGTCGAAGCAACTTCTTGGTGGTAATGTGGTAATTCTGAGAATACTTTAGAACTTAAGGAGGAAGGAGAAGTCGGTGAAGCTATTTTTTATCCTCCTCTCTATTGTAAGTTGTTCCCGGATTTCATTTGGACTTCTTGGGTGAGATCGTTTTATTTATACGTATTTGGTGGTACTTTAGCAAAACCTGTTGAAGAAGCCCCCAGCAAACATACCCTAATACTTTACATATTTGGTGGAATTTTACCAAAAGCTAGTTTCCTTCCTAATTCTCTTCTTAATCGATATATAAATCAAATATTATTTTTTTATTTTATAATTTTTATATTTATCAATTTATTAGTCATATTCGATATGAACTCTTTGGTCAACTACTAATTTTCTTATGCTTTTATTTTTGAACTTAGCTATATAATAATTGTAACTCTTTTTATCAAGTACTAATTTTGTTATTTTTATGAACCTGAATTTAGCTATTTACTAATTATATTTGATACGAACTCTTTGGTCAACTGCTAATTTCTTATTTTCTTTCTAATTCCGAATTTAGTTACATACTAACCGGTTAGTATTCGGCGTGGACTTTTTTGTCATGATCTATTTTTTAGTTTGTTAATTCTGAATTTATATATTTATTAGTTGTACACAATATGGACTCTTTAGATCGGTTTATACCGTTAGATTTTATAAAATCCAACGGTAACGTGGGAATTACTAGACTCTATGGCGAACATGGTACCTTATATATTTATATTTTTCTTCTCTTTTAAAGCTGATATGTTACCGGGTAGAGTTGTATTCGCTTAAGCTAAGTGAGAACCTTTGTCTAGTCGTAGATCCATTTATTCTCACCGGTTACACATATGTTGTGTTGATTATTTATTATTTGAAAATTTAAAATTTATTTATTAATTAATAATTGTTAGTTACAAATATTGCTAACTGGTTAGATATTATTTTGTTAAATTTGATCTATTCCATAACATTCTAGGAGCATTTTAACAAATGACAATCATGTTTTGGTATTCTATTTCACCACAAAATGTTTAAACAATTTTATCTCCATCTGTAGAGCTCATAAACTACATACTTCTAGTGCACGACATGTATATCTCCAATGCAACAATCTATATCACTGGGCCATATCAGATTAAATTGGGATACATACATATACAAATATCTTTGTTTGACTTTCTTTATTCTTACCTAATCCCGTAAAGAACATAGCCTACACATACGGAAACTCATCCAAATTTGCTATTTGCCCGTACAGACACATGCTTCATAGGTCTTTTTCTAAAGGTGCTATTTCTTCACATATCTAGAACAATGATTTTACCTATATGATAACCAGAACATATTTCAATGGCTGAAGAAAAAAATATTAACAACGTACCAATATACGATAAAATTGTTAATACTATTATTTTTCTTCAAAAATTGATTATTTCTCCTTTTGGTATGACACATGATTCGGATTTTAGTTTAAATATTCAAATCTTTTCAAATCTATATGTTGGGGGGAAATATTAACGACCTCCTAATGACCATTGAAACAACAATCATGAAGGCCCAGGCCCACCTGCGGCAATGGCGGCCGCCGTTGGCCCAACATGGGAGGGGAGCGCCCGACCCCTCACCACAAGGCTCCGCCTCGCCCGACCTAGGGCGTAGGGGGTCGGACTCACCCGGGCCCACAAGACGAGTATCCGCCTCAGGCGCAGACCGGAAGATAGGAGTGCGGATCTCGTGGGCCCCCTGCCGATCTCGCCGTAAATGCGCCGCGGCTCTGGCGCGCAGAAAGGCGCCCGCGCCCCCCGACGTGACCCATCACAAGTACCCAAGCACGACCGCACAACACAGGCTATAGTGGCCGCGGCTTTCCCCGATTCGCTATAGGGCACTCATGGCCTGCGCCGCCCGGCACAGGAGGAAGCCCCGCCCGTTCTCGCGTCCCGCGCATACGGCGACAGGGACGCGACGTCCGCGTCCCACGGGCCATCAGCAAGATAACAGGATCAACCGCCTTCCCCGACGGGCACGGATGCCACGACCGAACACCATCATCATGCCTGGCGGCAACGGCCACCAGGGAGATCGTCGACAGGATCCGAAGGCAGCCGCCCTCTTCCGGTGGACGCGCTGACAGGAGCTGAAGGCCGGAGCAGGGGGCGGCGACCCGGGGACTTGGTCCTTCCCCTTGTATTATATTTTACTTGAATTAACTTATCTCTTTTACTTCTCCTCGTGCCTGGCTCATCTGTAACCCCGAGCTCCCCTTGCGCTATAAAAGGAGGACCGGGGGCCCTGAGACAGGGGACTCTCTCCAGCGAAGAGAAGATACACACTCACCATTAGAGCATCAGTGCACACCCAAGAGACTTGGGACCAGCTCTCTCTCTCGCCCTCCTGTAACCCCTACTACAGACCTCGCGTGGGCAACACAAGCAGCTCCTCATGCTGGACGTAGGGCTTTTCCCTGCCCGAACCAGTCTAAACCCCGTTTCTCCCACGCCTCCATCCGAAGCCTTACGCGCATAAAAGAAAAATTTACTAGTCTTAATCCTGATCCGCTAATCTTGACAACGACACTATGTTTAAAGATTGTTCATTTTTGTTGGATATTTGGTCCAAAATTTCCCCTTTAGATGGAATTTCAATGAGGGTGATGCTCAAGCGCTGAGGCTAGTATATTTTCAGCTTTACTGTGCATCCACGTAGTAGTTCTCTTTTCCCTTTTCCTTTATCCGATGCCTTCTTGACATGCCAAATATATATATGAAGTGAACATGGAATTAGCGTGTACATCAGATACATAGCGTGGACTTGTATTTGACACGGACTCATATCCTTGTGTCCAATCACATAATCAGTAGGTTTTTTCTATTCTTTTTCAAATTTATATATTTATTGGTCGTATTGATCATGAACTCTTTAGGTTAGTTTAGACCATTAGATCTTTATAAAATTTAAAGGTATATATGCTTCTCTTTTTTTTATTAATATAAAAATTTGTAGACCCTTTCGACGAACGTGGTGGATTCTTTTAACACTATTGTATTAAGATAATAATAATAGATAAGGATATATATAGGAGCGTCAACTGTACAGAGATGAGGAAATGGGAGAAAGAATAATACTAGTAGGTGGCGGTATGATATAATCCATGCTTGTTTGGATCCATGAATTAAACTTTAGATGGGAAATTATTTAAAATATATAAATAGGTGAAATTAAACTTTAGTCCAAATTAGATGGGTTATTAATTTAACTAAACTTTAGTTGGGATGAAACTAAATTTTAGTCCAAAGTTTAGTCCATCTGTTTGGTTCACCTAAGGGAACTTTAGGACTAAACTTTGGATTCAAAGAGGTTCTAATATGCCAGAAAGAAAACACCTGTTAGGAAAAAAAAGGAACTGGGTCCTCAAAAAATAAAAAAAAAACTGCTGGAAACATTTTAGTAAGCCATCACAGTTTCACAAGGACAAGGCTGCAGATTGTCCCCCCCGAGTTCCTCCTACGGGTACCGAGTCCCCGGCGGCGGGTAGTAGTGCGGCGTCCTGGCGGCGCCGTCGAGCTCGGGGTGCCGCGTCCCCGGCGGAGGGTAGTACGAGCCGCCGGGCGGCGCCGGGTAGTACGGCAGCGCACGGTCGACCGTGCTCGGCGGGGGCGAAGGCGCCGATCTGGGATAAACTGGGTAGGCCGAGCCTGACTCCGCCGGGGGCGGGTAGGTGCTGGTCGGAGAGGTCAAATTGGACGCCGGTGTCGGTGGGTAGCCGCTCGGCGGTGGCGGCGGGTAGGTCGTCGATGGTGGCGGCGGGTAGCTGGAGTACGGTGCTGGAGGCGCCGAAGGACAGGCTGCGCATGACGCAGGTGGTGGTGACGGGTATGCCGCCGTCGGCGGCGGCGGGTAGCTGCTGCTGCTGTTTGGCGATGGGAACTGTGGATTAGGCGCTGCGGGAGGGGAGTAGCTGATTGGCGGAAGCAAGTCTTGCAGCGGTGGGTAGAGAGGAGCGGAAGCTGGCGGCGGCGACGGCTGCGGTGGCGGAGGGTACCCGCCGCTCGGTGGCGCGAAGTTTGCCGCCGCGGGAGCAAGGTATGGTGCGGTCGGCGGAGGCGCGCAGCAAAAGCTCGGATTTTGATCCGGCCGCGCGCCGTCGGGCGCCGGGTAGAGCTGCTGCGGCTGCGGCTGCGGACACGCGCCGGCGCCGGGGCCGCCGCTGATGGCGTATGCGAAGCTGAGCGTGCCGTTCGGCTTGCCGTCGGGGGCGCTCACCTGGTAGCTGACGTGGCGCAACGCCGCGCCGGCGCCGGCTCCCCCTCCGTGCGCCGCCAGGTCGGACACCGGCACGCTAGCCGTGCCGACGAGCTTGGTGCCGAGGAGCGGCACCTGCGCCTTGACCTCGAACTCCACCAGCTGCTGCTGGCCCCCGCCGTCCCCGTCGAGGTCAAACGCGAACGCCGCGTCGTCCCAGACCGGGCACTCGCCGCCGTCGGCGTCGGGCGGCGTCTTCTCCCGGCGGCCGCCGAGGGACACCGCGGCGTAGAGCGGCGGCTTCTGGAACGGGACGAACGCCTTGACGCCGCGGCAGGAGATGGACTTGATGGTGATGCGCCGGCCGCCGGAGGCCGAGGTCATGGCCGGCTGCTTGGCTTTGGAGCTCGGCGCGGTGGGAAGGAAGCTATCTGATGCCGGCTCTGACGATGGATCTGGGACGCAAGTGCCTCGCTGTTTTTGACCTTGTGCTCTTGGTTTCTTGGATCTGGGTGCAATTAATTTGCTGATGCCTTTGTTTGTCTGATGACGGGCAGATGGATGCTTCTTGCGTGACACAAGTGTTCTTGGCTGCAAATGGACATTGCTTCCATTTTTCAATCTGTTATTATTCTTTTTTTATTACTTGGGAGACAAAAAGATAGATTTAATCCTGTGCTCACTGTGCTCTTACGAGGGAAAAAATAATTATAAGCTGTCAGAATATAATTTATTTCAACTGTGAGATAAAAAGATTTCAAGTTGTTTGGTGCCGAAGCTTACAGTTGGTTGAATTTTTGTAAAATCAGGGTTTAAAAGTATTTTCCAGGCATAAAGTTGGTAGTTCTTTCTTTCTTGTAAGGAACAAGTTGGTCATGTCTAGAGGTCACCTGTGAGCTACAAATTGCATCCAAAAAAATATTGCACATAATTAACTAGGTAATAATACAGCAATTTTTTCGCTTCGCAAATAGACTCAATTCATTATATGTACACATTTTTATCTGCACATATACACTAACAACAATCATGTTTAGCATCTCCCATTTTGCATACCGGGACCCACAAGTCCACGTCTGATGACTACACTTGTCCCTTTCCTCCTTTTCCTTCTTCCGTTTTTCTTCACCTGTACACTCAATGATGCTGGTACATGTTTATCAAAAACAAATGATGCTCGTACAATGAGTGTGACTGCGAGAGCTCACCACACATATGTAGAAAACAACATTTGTCAGCGCGTGCAAAAAGCTAAACTGATTTTTTTTGAAATAAAAAGGCTGAACAGATTTTTATTGGATCAAAATAAAGGGACATTCAATACATCTCTTTTGCTTGTCATCTCATAGCAGATTTTTCTTCTTTTATTTTTCATTTCTCTTTGTCCTTGAATAAATAATATCACCGTATGTTATACTTTATTATGTCTTTTTGTATACACTCTAATATTTAAAATATTTGGTTCAACAGTTTTACGGACTTAATTCAACAATTCCATATGACATGTTTAACTCTGTTTATGTGAGAAATTGTAAAAACACATCTCATATACAGTCAACTCTTTTAACATCTTTGTTCAGCAATCTACGAAGTCTGATGAAACAATTTGGAAAAGCTATTTCAAAAAGGTGTGAATATAAAAGTTATAGATATTTCCTCTAATTTGACTCTCAAACAATCCATGGTTCAAGTAGCTAGATTCCAAAATAAACACATGGTTATGATGGAAACATGTTTAAACTTTAAAATTGAAAACCACATTTCACACTACTATCCTGGGCAACAGGATGCCCGACATCCCTGCATAACAACATACACTGATCTTGAAGCGAAATATATTATCTGTGCACACACATAATTGTGGTGTTGATTTTCCAAAAAGAGAAGAGAGTGAGAGGAAGAAGAAATACTTATTCCAAGTCTGTTTTTAATTCGCTCCCATGAGAAGTTGTATATAGACCTATTGGATGCTACTCAATTGCTTTAGCCACTAGGCTAGAGGCCCTTTCGCTATTTTATACTTTATTATATATTTTGTATACACTCAAGTATTTAATTTTTGGTTCAACAATTTTTCGGACATAATTCAGCATTCTATGAAGTCTAACTAAACAATTTGGAAAAGCTTTTTAAAAAAGGTATGAATATAAAAATTATAGATATTTGCTCTAAGTTAACTCTCAAAGAATCCATGGTTCAAGTAGCTAGATTCTAGCACGAACTCATGGTTATGTTGAAAAGTATGTTTACACTTTAAAATTGAAAACTGCATTTTCACCCCACATCTTGGGCAATGGGAAGCCCGACCTCCCTACATAACAACATATAGTTTTCATATGGAAGATGGAAAACTGATATAGGACACTCTAGAGAAGCATCTCCCAATTAATTTACCTAAGAACATGTTCTCAATTAAATCCATTGGATTTCCCCTCTCTTTTTCTTTTTTTTTGAGATAGAATAAAAAGAAAAAAACAATTTTGAATCTTTGGCACAATCTATATTTCCATGAAATGGATCATATATAATAAAATACATACACTGATCTTGAAGCGAATCCGTGGTAAGTTGTGTCTGCACACATGATTGTGGTGTTGATTTATTTTCCTGAGAAAGAAGAGAGTGAGAGGAAGAAGAAATAATCCTAACTAGCTGTTGAAATTAGATCATGTGGCTCTTGTCGTTGACTTTGATTAAGTCCCTTTCATGCAACTATTGGCAGTATCATCACCCTTTCTTCCTCATACTACTACTTTTTCAAGAGATTCTTCTGCAGGCAGATATGAGATATCTGGGTACTATACTGTGTGTTCCGCCGGAGCTGTGTGATGCGGCGTGCTATGTTTAGCCATGGCGATTCCCCTCCTCCGATCCATTCCTTTGCACCCCGATAACAAGCACGATGTGCTATAGCTTCTCCCTCCTATGGATAGCACGGCGATGCCTGAAACGGGAAAACGAGGAGAGCAGCTCCCCCTCCCTCCTCTCCCACCACCTCCGTTCCGGCCGCTCTGGAGGGCCGGCCCATGCGGGTGAGGTGATAACGACGTACGCGGCGGCGATCACCGGACCGGCGGCGGCCCACCGGCGGAGACGATGAAGGGGAGGTCGCTGTTCAAGAGCCCTCTCCCCCGCAGCTACCTCTCCGACACCTCCAGCGCCTCGTCGGCCGCCGTCGCCACCCACCGCATCTACCAAGTCTGGAGAGGAAAGAATGTAATTAAAATTCCCCGGCCGCGTCCCAAACCAGCAAGCTTTCTTTGCCGTCCTGAAACCGGTTGCGATGATCATGCATGCTCGATCTCTAAGCTAAGATGGTTTGGTGTCTTCCATTCCGTGTGGCATGCAGAGATTCCTCTGCGGCGGTCGGCTCATCTTCGGCCCGGACGCCAGCTCCATCGTGCTCACGGTGGCGCTCATCATGACGCCGCTCGCGCTCTTCGTCGCCTTCGTCTCGTTCCGGGTCGCCGATCTCATCGGGAAGCCGCTCGGCACCGCCGTCCCGGCGATGGCCATGGCTGTCGGCGTATTCGTGAGTCCGCCAGCCATCGATCGATGACCCATGCATGCACACACCTCGCCCCGGCTTCTCCGTTCATCTATCTATCTGTCCCTGCTTCAACCAAATTTAGCTAGCCAATAAAACTAACCGATCGTGTGTTGCAGGACGTGGTGGTTCTGGTGCTGACGTCCGGGCGGGACCCCGGGATCATCCCCCGCAACGCGCGGCCGCCGGAGCCCGACGACGCCGACAGCACGGCCTCCCCCGCCGCCGCCGGCCGCGCGCCGTCGTGGTCGCTCCCGCCGACGCGCGACGTGTACGTGAACGGCATGGTGGTCAAGGTGAAGTACTGCCACACGTGCATGCTCTACCGGCCGCCGCGCTGCTCTCACTGCTCCGTCTGCAACAACTGCGTCGACCGCTTCGACCACCACTGCCCCTGGGTCGGCCAGTGCATCGGCCGGAGGAACTACCGCTTCTTCTTCATGTTCATCTCCTCGACCACGTTCCTGTGCCTCTACGTGTTCGGCTTCAGCTGGGTGAACCTGTTCCTGATCTCGCGGCAGTACAGCGTGGGCCTCGGCGGCGCCGTCGCGGACTCGCCGGTGTCGGGGTTCCTCATCGCCTACACCTTCGTCACCGCCTGGTTCGTCGGCGGCCTCACGGCGTTCCACTCCTACCTCGTCTGCACCAACCAGACCACGTACGAGAACTTCCGGTACCGGTACGAGGGGAAGGCCAACCCCTTCAACCGCGGCGCCGCCGCCAACGTCGCCGAGATCTTCTTCTCGCCGATCCCGCCGTCGAGGAACGACTTCCGGGCCAAGGTCTCCCCCGCGGACCCCGACGCCGCCGCGCTCTACTACCTCGGCCCGCTCTCATCCGAGTCCCGGATCAGCTTCTACACCCGGGCCAGCCTCAGCTTCGACATGGCCAAGGCCAGCTTCGACCTCAACTACTCCGCCAAGCGCACCAGCGTCGCGTCGTCCTCCGACTTCGGCGACATCTACGGCCACCAGGTCTCGACGGCGCACCAGCAGCCGCGGCACTCCATCTTCGGCGGCCCGGGCGGGGAGAGCAGGAAGGTGGAGGAGGAGGCCTACGCGGTCACGGCGGAGCTCGGGGCGACCATGCAGCAGTACGGCGCCGCCGCCGACCGGCCGCGCGGGAGGGAGTTCGAGGCGGTATGATCAGCGCAGGCATGGCCGTTCTTGCGAAGGAGCAAACGACGTTCTTGCGAACGCGATTTGCGCGCGTGTTTTTTTCCGTGTGACGTGTACGTCCGTGTACGTAGCCTCATCAGCTTCGTCCTCCTGTTTGGGAATGGGGCGATGGCTCGTAGCATTCTTCTACTTGCTTCCTGCTGGTACACCGTAGTTCAAGGCGTCATGTATATATGTATGTATAGTTGTATACACATGTATATATGTATATATAGGCTGCCTATTCAGATACATGCACACATGAGTTGATGCTTGGAAGTTGGAACCGAATGCTAGTTTTAGAGGTTGCACCTTGCAAAGGAGATGGGGTCGAGCCTCGAGCCCCTGGTGGGTGAGGAATTGGAATTCACTGAATGGATCTGTTTACTTGTTTGGATCTAAATTTTAATGCAGATTAAATTTTAGTCCATGCCTGTTTGAATTATAAACTAAACTTTACGTGGGACATAATATCATTTTTCTCTTGGATTTTGCTGCTGGTATGCGCATAGTGAGAGGTAGTCTTGTCTTTTCGTAGTTCGCTGGTTGCTTTAATGCAAATTAGATAGATTTTGAGGACTAGTCACTAGTACAGAACATGATATCAGTACCGGTTGAAAAATCCTCTGTAGTCCCGGTTTCCCAACCTTTAGTCCCGGTTGTAGAAACTGGGACTAAAAGGTTTGCAACGCCTAAAAAAATAATTGGCAAGCACAACCAACCTCTACGGTCCGCAGTAATCGAACTCAAGACATTCTGCCTCGCGTATAGTTTCCATACCACCCCACCTACACAGCACATGTGATTCTATATGGGATGTTTTCCTTTTAAACTGACCCGTGAAGAACAACCAACCGGGACTGAAGATGACTCTTTAGTCCCGGTTGGTGTCACCATCCGGGACTAAAGAGGAACTTTTAGTCCCGGTTGGTGGCTCTAATCGGGACTAAAGGGACTAAAGGTCCCCCCACCCCGTAGCCGTTGGACCCGGGACTAATGCTTTCGTTAGTCCCGGGCCCAACCTCGACCAGGACTAAAGGGGGTGGATGAAAGACCAGTTCTGTACTAGTGAGTGAACTAAAATTTAGTTTGGGTGAAACTAAACTTTGGTCTACATTTTAAGTTACCTGTTTGGATCACCTAACACTAGTACAAAACATACCTTTCATCCACCCTCTTTT
Organism: Panicum miliaceum; assembly: GCA_032594955.1. Taxonomy (NCBI): domain Eukaryota; kingdom Viridiplantae; phylum Streptophyta; class Magnoliopsida; order Poales; family Poaceae; genus Panicum; species Panicum miliaceum. Next base: position 27,992,632 of record CM064072.1, on the reverse strand, counting down.
GTCCCGGCCGGGGTTGGACCCGGAACTAATGAAAGTACGGCTAGGAGGCGGGGAGACCTTTAGTCCCGATTGAATCCACCAACCGAGACTAAAAGTTCCTCTTTAGTTCCGGATGGTAACACCAACTGGGACTAAAGAGTCGCCTTTTAGTCCCAGTTGGAGGCTCCGACCTTAGTCCCGATTGGTGTGTTAACAACCGGTACTAAAGGGTTCTTCACGGGTCAGTTTAAAAGTAAAGCATTTCATCTAGAGTCACATATGCTATATAGGTGTTGTGGTAAGGAAACTATACACGAGGTAGAAGGTCTTGAGTTTGATTCCTACGTGATTTCTACGTACTGCAGGGGTTGGTTGTGCTTGCCAGTTATTTTTTTAGGCGTTGCAGACCTTTTAATCTTGGATTGGTTGTCCCGGTTTGGAAACCGGGACTAATGGATCCAAACGGAACCTAAGCAATTGCTCATCCTGTTACGCCTTCTCCATATGATATTGCATTAGTGCGAAGTTGTTATGAAGAAATTGGAGATTGTTAGTCGTATTTTTTTTCTATATATGCTCACTCCATGGTTCATTGAGACGGAACTCATTGAGGTCACAACATATATAGAAGGACATTGGTGTGGTTTTGTTGGAATGCTTGGGAACTGTGGGCCTGGTGACTTGAAGACCGGAAAGTGAGGAGTTAGCAAAGGTGTTGCTAGGGGAAGAGGCCACCAGAGGGTGAGCACCATCGATAAATACCCCCTTCATTTCAAAAAACAAGTTAATGTTATTGTAAGATTTAAAATTTGTTCAAAAAATAAGTCATCTTACCTTATTTAGAAAGTGCATGTGCATGCAAGAATCAATTAGTGCTAAATATGGGTAATAAATAGGGGCAAATATGGTCATTTTATCTTCTTGTTAATTTATCCTAGAATTCCTAGGATGACTTATTTTTTGGACGGAGGGAGTATAGACTAATTCCAAAAACCAATTGCATAAGTGAAGGCTAATTCACGAGATGAATCTATTAAGCCTAATTAATCCACCATTAGCACATGTTTACTGTAGCACAATATTATTAAATTGTAGAATAATTAGGTTTAATGGATTCGTGTCGTGAATTAGCCTCCATCTATATACAATTAGTTTTGTAATTAATCTGGAACTAAATTAGTCGGGATGATCCAAACAGACCTTTAACAAACGTGTTGTTGGTGGGCAAGCAGAAGAGGCGAGCAAAATCAAAAATCGTATCTAGTGGTGGTAGTAATGGCAAGTGGTTTGTCACATCTATCAACACCGGTAGGGATGGGGGTGACAAAACAGTAGGGATAATTTATGACAAGACAACAAGTCCTGCTCTATCAGAAAGGCATGTGGAAGAAGTGGTGATGATGAAGTTAAGGCAAAGTCTAAGCATTTTTGGTATGTTCTGAATTGTAGCTAAAATCTGATTTGGAACCAAAAATATGCACATGCATGTCACACATGGGCAGAGGCTAGCAAGGTCCAAGAAAACTAGACCTAGCTCGAGCTTAGTCCAATATTCAATTTTCCTCCCTCATGTTGTAGTGTTAAAATAATGAGCAGCTCAGGTTGAAGTGATCGCAGAAGGAGTGGATATTTGGTGGACCGAGAACTTCGGTTCTATTTTTCCCATCTTTTTAAAAAGTTGTACCATGTATGTCTACCTATATGCATACATGAGGCGGATCTCACATCTCGTTGATTTTTTTTTTGGGGGGGGGGGCGTGAGCCCCCTACCGCCCTTGAGCCTCATGCTTCGTTTTTGTGTCATGGAAGATATGTTGGAGAAGCTCAGGTCTTTTGAAGTTTATTAGATTATTTCATGCACTGTCCTCCTAACAAATGAGCTTACTTGTTTGTTATCCGGGTGCGTATGTGGATGACGACCTCAGTCGCGTATTCGTGCAGAGTGCATCCTTGGTGCTCGGCATTGCGCTGTGTTTACGCGCAAGTCTTTTAGGATTCGTGAAGGGCTGCACACCACATTTTGCTCGTGGGATGGCGTGAGCCGATAGATGAATGTGGAAAATACTAGGCAGCAAAACTGCTACGTCTTGTTGCCGTGTTGTACCCGCTTGTGAGATCATCGTCGTTCATTGTGTCATCAAGGAGTCTTTAGATCCGTGCTGTACCCAAGGCTGACTCAGACCAACTACAGCGACTGGGCAATCTTCATGCGACTGGGCAATCTTCATGCAGGTGATGCTAAAGGCGCGCGGGATGTGGGTATAGTTTTCCATCCAGCCCGAGGCCTGTGGGCCAGCCCACAGCCCTTTTTTTGGCCCGGTACGAGCACGGCCCGGCACGAAGTTAATCGGGCCCGGGCCAGCCCGGCACGGGGCTCGTGCCGTGCTTGGGCTGACTACTCGGCACGTGGGTCGGCCCAGCGTGGCATGTTTAAGCCGCGGCCCGATCAGACACGTGGGCCGGCCTGGGCACGGGAGGTCTGCTAAAGCCCGGGAGCCTGAGTGGCTGAGCGTAAATAACGCCCGAGCGCCGGCCCCTAAACCCTAGCGCCCCCGTTCCTCGCCCGCGGCCTCTTCGCCTTCCTCACGCCCTTGCCCACGGCCTCTTCGCCTCCCTCGTCTCGCCGCTGTCGCCGGTGTAGATCCGCCGCTGCCCTCGCCTCCTCCGCCTCTCCTCGCCTAGGTCTGGTGTTCCCCTCCCTTCTCCTCCCCTCTGCTTGCCGGATCTAGCTCCTCGGTGGTCCTCCTCGCCTCCCACACCACCTCCCGAGCCGCGGCTTGGCCAGATCTGACACTGGCAGCCGCTCTCCTCCCTCACCTATCACCGATGAGGGGGATTAAAGAAGGTGAAGGTGGGGCCACGGGGTGCCGGGGCTTGGGGTTGTGGCCGAGTGGCGTCGACACGAGCCAGGTCTTGTTGCTCTGCTCGCCGGATCTAGCTCCTCGACGCTGCCAGATCCGACGTCGGCAATCCTTCTCCTCCCTCTCCTGTGACCGGTGAAGGGGATTGAAGAAGGGGAAGGCGGGGAAGGCTGAGAGGCAGCGAGCCGGCGACGTGAGCCAGCGGTGCCAGGTCTGGTCCTCTGCTCGGTGGCCTCCTCGTCTCCTCTGCTCGGCGGCCTCCTCGTCTCCTCTGCTCGGCGGCCTCCTTTTCTCCTCTGCTCGGTGTCAGATCTTCTCCCCCTCTCTTGTTTTGTTGCTTCTCGACCTTCTTCGTCTTCCTCTTCTCCATTCCCCATCTCCCTCTCCTAGTCTCCGGTGAGGTCGTCAACGGCAACTCTGATCCTCTTCTCTTCTTTTTTTTCTTTCTTGTTTTGTTTCTAACTGACTTGTTTCTCTACTTTGCCTCTGTTGCTCTTTCTTCTTGCGCAGGCCATCGAGGGACCGGAGGCCGGTGATGGCTGACGATGACCCGTCGTCCCACCACAATGAGTTGCGAGCGATGGGTCTTCGCGGAGATGATGAGGACGACCTGGTTGAGGATGCAGAGGAGTTGTTTGACAGCAACGCTGCCATCGACCTAGATGTAGACGTCCAGGGACTTCCTCACAGGCCATCTGCGCAGCCGGCCGGCTCTGAGAGCGTGAGCACCGGCGCTGCCAGTGGCATTTGCGGCTCCAGGAAGAGGAGGTCGTCCACCTCTAAGGCGTGGAAGGACTTCGAGGAGATCTATGAGGTAATCGACGGTAAGGAAAGTTGAACTGGTGCTAAATGTAGGCATTGCAAGAAAGATTTCAATGGTAAATTCACCCATGGTACTGGCCACTTGCTTAGGCACATTCCTATATGCCCTGTTTTGAAAGGTCATTGTGCCATGGCTCAATCTCAGCTTTAGTATAATCCTGATGGCTCTGTTCGCACTTGGGAGTATAGTCCTGATGTTGCTCGAACTCAGTTGTGTAGGTTGATTGCACGTCTTGACCTGCCTTTATGCATTAGTGAAACTGATACTTTTGAAGATACATTACTACTGCTCATAATCTTAGATTTATCGTGTCTCTAGGCAAACAACCACTAGAGATTTTGCTAAGTACTTTAATGATCATCAGCTTGTTGAGAGTTTGAAATCTGTATTCTCTGTTGCTCTTACTTCTGATATCTGGTCTGGCAATGCTAAGGAGGATTATCGTAGTGTGGTTGCTCACTATGTGAATGTTGATTGGCAATTAGAGAAAAGGATCATAGGTCTCAGGCTGATTGATGTGTCTCACAATGCTGAGAATATTGCTGAGCGTATTACTTTTGTTCTTGCTGATTTTAAATTAACTGATAAAATATTCTCTGTTACATTGGACAATGCTGCTGCTAACACTAGGGCTATTAATCAACTTAATCCTATCTTGTCTGGTTATGTTGGTAGCTTGTTACCGCATCAGAGATGTGCTTGTCATATCATCAATCTTATTGTTAAGGTTGGCCTTGATGTGTTTAGACCTATGCTGTCTGCATTTAGAATTGCTATATTATTTTTAAATTCATCTAACCAACGCATTGCTGCATATAAATCATATTGTATTGATGTTAATGCAAGACCTCGCAAGTTTGGCTTAGACATGGATGCGAGATGGAATTCCACTTATCTCATGCTAAAATATCTCTTGCCCCATAAGAACTCATTCTCTGTTTTTATCACTACTGACCATTCTTTGATTGATGGCCAGCCACTCTGGAGAGAACAACATTGGTATGTGGCTGAAAAAATATTTGAATTCCTGGAACAGTTCTATGATTCCACTGTTGTTCTCTCCGGTGTTTATTATCCCACATCTCCATTAATATTGCATCATGTTCTTGAGATAGCTATCCATCTAAATAATTATGAAAATGATAGAGATTTAAGAAATGTTGTTACTCCCATGAAAGATAAGTTTTTACAATATTGGTGTGACATTCCTATGCTTTATGCCTTTGCATTTATGTTGGATCCTAGGGCTAAGATGAAAGGTTTCGGCAATATTCTTAGACTTTTCTCTCAGCTTAATGGTAATGATTACACCTGCTACTTAACTGAGGTAAGGGCTGAACTATCTATTATTTTTGGTAAGTATGATGAAAAATTTGGTGCTGCAAGGTTGCAAAGGGCTGCACAACTAGGCCTTACAGGTAAGAAAAGAAATGCTTGGGGTAAGATCTTTGGGGTTGATATTTCTGGTTCTAGTTGTGCTAGTGCTAGTGCTGCTGGTCTTGGTGCTGGTCTTGGTGGTTCTTCCTCCTTGCATAGGAGATCATCTGCTAGTGCTTTGCTGCGGGCTGCTACTTCTGGTGCTTCTCTAGTTGTTGCTTCTGAACTTTCTGCCTACCTAGATAGTGATACTGTTAACCAGTACGACGATGAATTCAACCTTTTGAACTGGTGGTATGAGCATAAATTATCATATCCTATTCTTTCAATCCTAGCTAGAGGTGTTATGACTGTGCCTGTTTCTACAGTATCATTAGAATCTGCTTTTAGTACTACTAGCAGAATCATCGAGGAGCGGTGACGGCGTCTAGGCCCTGACATGGTGGAGATGCTGGCTCTGGTGAAGGATTGGGAGCTAGGAGATGCAAGACTTCAGTATGCCATGGAGGATCAAGAACTTGAAGACTTTTCAAAACTTGTTTCTTGATGAAGAATTTGTCTAGTGTGGTGGTGTACCGGTGTGGACATGCGGTCCAGAACTTGAACTGATGTTGATGTACTTGAACAATTTAGAGCTAGATGTACTCTTTTTTCCTTTGTAGGGTTTTGTCCTCACGAGGTGTGAGGTTTTACCTACAAAAGTTTTTAATGAGGCAGCAAATAAAACAGCTCAAGTTAATATATGTTGTCCTTTTCAGATTTGTGAATGTGTATATTTGAATGCTTAATGCCTTGATATTTTGATGCCTATGTTTGTCTATGTGCATATGTATGTTTGAATACGTATGTGTCAATGAAAGTCATTGAATTTGAGAATGTGTTAAGATTTCAATAAATTTCTAGTCAAATTTGAAATTTTCAAATAATTCTGGATTGAAGGGTTCATGTCTATATGGGCTCACGGGCTGGCACGGCACGCAGAGCCCGTATGGACAATCAGACCATCCCGGCACGGATAACAGGCCTTCATGTCGTGCCTGGGCCGAGGCCTCGGCGTCTGGGCCAGCCCGGCCTGTCACCATTAAATAATCGGGCCAATCATGCCGGGCCTAATTGTGCCGAGCCGCTGGCCCATGCCGTACCGGGCGGCCCGACTGGCCAACTATAGATGTGGGAAGCCCAAACCCGTGGTGTGAGCATATGGGAAGGGATCGGATCGCCAAATATGCTATGCTTTCCTATAGTTTTATATGAGTGACCAACGGTTTTAGTGCATTTTATTATTCTTGTGATGAATGCCCGATAGTTCTTCTAATATAATTTGCATAATCCCTAACAATTTTATGAAATGTCCACAATATAGTTCCCACCAAACTCATTCACCAACAGCTATGGTAGAGCTAGTTATCCAAATATACTACAAAGCGTTAGCCACTTCTAGAGAAACTGTTAGGAAATGTTGTAAGTGTTCTAGTGAAATGCAGTTCTTGAATCTTGTGAATGTGATTTGCTTGTGTTTTTTTTTGTGATGTACGTACGTGTATAGCCTCAGCTTCGTCCTCCTGTTTGGAAATGGGATGGCTCATAGCATTCTACTTCCATGGTACTTTAGTTCAAGACATCAAGTATAGTTTGTATACATTTATATAGGTTGCCTATGGACATGTAGTACATGCACACATGACTTGATGTTTGGAAGTTGTAGGAGATACACCTTACAAAAGGAGATGGGATTCGAGCCCTAATGGGTGAGGAACTGAAATTCATTGTGTTCGTTTACCAGTTAAACAAGTACTCCTCCGTTACATCTTCATATTGCATAATGGCTTAGCTGACATCAGACGATCGAAGAATGTACCTTGCATTTTTTACTATTTTTTTATAATGGAAACTTTATTAATTTTAAGATCATTACATCAAGATAATACAAAGACCTCTGCATTGCATTTTCTCTGTTTACTACTCCATGACTTAATTCTAAGTTAGAGACAAATGAAGGTCATTGAGGTCACAACACATATATATAATGTACAGGGACATTGGTGACTTGGTGTGGCGTGTTGGAAGGCTCGGGAACCACGGGCTTAGCGACCTGAATATCAGAGAGGAGAGGAGTTAGCAAAGGTGCCATTGGCCATTGTTGTGGCAACTTGAGGGATTGACAACCACGCATGTAGAGAACTAGGGACGACAGCGGTAGCGAGAGGTAGTCGCGAGTAGGCTACAACAACATTAGGGATGGTGGTGATGACAATGGAGAAGTTAGCAAATGTCCTGTTGGTCAGGGTAGAAGAGAAGAGCAAATTTGATAAATGCATCTAGTGGTGGTAGCAATGGCAAAGAGCGGTAGTCAAGATGCCATGTCAAGATAACCACTAGACCAATGGTGATATAGTGGTAACAAACGGTAAGTTATGGTTTGCTAGAGAAGTTGGGAGTAGGTGGCAGCATGAAGTTGAGATTAGACCTAAGCATTTTTGGCTTAGCATGAATGGTGCCTGAAACTTGGGGAAAAGGACAAAAATGTAGGCATATACGTCTTAGACTCATATGGGCTTGAACCGGACTTAGCCCAAGCCCAATCCAGAGTGCAACTTTTTTTTTCATTTTGTAGTGTTAAAATAACGGGTAGCTCAGCCTGGCCTGACAATCTCTACTTATGAGCATGCTAGGCTGGACGTAGGCCTGTCCTCGTGAGAAATTCTCAGGTTGTGACAGTAATATATTGGCAGGTTTTCTACGGTACACACACGACTAATCTTCTATGGCTTAGGAAGTGTTTGGATCCAGAACTAAATTTTAATTTGGATCACAAATCGAATATTTGATACCAATTATGAGGATTAAACATAAGCTAACTGTAAAACTAATTGCATAAATAAAGACTAATTCACAAAACGAATCTATTAAGCCTAATTAATCCATTATTAGCAAATATTTACTGTAGCATAACATTAGGCTTAATGGATTCGTCTCGTGAATTATCCTCCATTATGCAATAGATTTTGTAATTAGCCTATATTTAATACTTCAAATTGGTGTCAAACATCCGATGTGACGGGATAAAATTTAGTCCTGAGGAACCAAACATGCGCTTATACTTGGTTTTCCATCAAACCTTACCAAACCTTAGTATTGCCAAAATTTGGTCACCAAGTTGCCCACCCATTATTTAGTTACAGACCACACACTTCATCCAAAATCATATTTATTTATTTATTTGCAATGTTTTTAACCATTGTGTTTTTTTAACTATGACATGATAAAAAAATTAAGGTCAATATTAGCTATGTTGTAACATCACAATATACTATTAGGAGCCATATAGCTACGTTCATGCGTCGTAGTCATAATTAGGAGTGTGTTAGGGAGGGAAGAACCCATGGGTAATTGGGCAGCCTCTGAAGTAGACAAACCCCAAGTTTGAATCCTAGGGCTATTCTAACCTCTAGATGATTAGGCGTGTTGTGGCCATTTATTTGGTTTAAATAGAACTTTTGCATGTAGTAAACTAGTAATCGAAATAGTTCCACCTGGGCAAGCCCTGATTTTGCCATGGTCAAATTTTGGGTTCACACACTATAGCTTCACGGACCAAACAGCCCTCAAATGACAGGATATGCACAACCATCCTGGCCTGCAAGCATGTGAACAATACTGTATTTCTGCATGTTTTATTCGAGGCCCGTCAACGTAGCCCAAACAAAACACGGACGTCCATCATGTCTGAACTACAAGCAGTATCCATCATGTCAGAACTACAAACGTTCATAGCCCAAATAAAACAAGGGCGGGCTCCCGACTGTGGAGTAGAGCGCGACTAGCGTCACTACCACTTGACAAGTAACACAAAAAAAATGGTGTCCATTTTCTATGAGTTCATCTGTTGCTTGGCATCTGACTGTGTTCAACCAACATCCAACACGCCCAACCTCATGACGCAATGTTGTGAACTGGCGGTTTGGCGAGCACCCATAAAGCTAGAGCAGAGTGTTGCCAACCAATGCACCCATTAGTTTAGGAAAGTTGAGCACCATCAACAACGTTGTAACATCCACCTAGAATAGAAAGAATTAAAAAAAAAATATCAGCTTTGTACAACTGAAATAGCAGGAGAGATATTTCTCGAGCAGGAAAAATTTACAAAAAAAAATTTGGGGGAAAGGTAAATACTGCTTTTGGTTTGCTTATATATAAGTAGGGCATCTTTAGCCTGCAACGTTGCTCATACCTATTCGCACAATTCAGTAGTGATGAGACCTCCAAGTGAAGAAAAACCCTGGCATGGCACCTGACTTTCTTCATTCTTCTTCTCGTACCTGTTTACGAGATCATCAGTAGCTTCACGCCTCCACTGCCTTGTAAAGATAAGAAACTTGCCAATCCCCCGTTGTCCATTCCTTGTACATCCAGACCGATGTCAGTTGATAGAGATAGGCTCATTTTAAACAATCAACACAGCAAATAATTACTCAAGTTCTCAAAAAAAATAATCAAATAAAAAACATAACCAATCAGTGCACATCTTTTCTGTATTTGGTACAGGCACTGTGGCTTGCTTGGGCTCCCTCCTCCCCGAAGGCTTTCTCAAGAAGGTACTGGATATGTGCCGGGAAGCCAACCAGATTTACCAGAGAGAGCCTTCAAGGGAGAGAGGGACCAAGAGAGCCATGCCAATTGTCAGTTTGCCACTCTTTGTAAACTCAAGATGCAGACAACATTGGAGGGATATGGAAATGAATGAACTTAGCTGCCATTTATACAGTGCTCAGAAGCTACTATGCATGATGCAGTTATCACAAATTACTAAACTAATATGACCAAGACAAGCAACAACTGATGTATGATTCAATGAAGGTGTTACTGGATTACAGAGTGGTAAAGTGATAAGAATAGGCTCAACCGCCTAGAAAGAGACCATATACTTTACCTAGTGGAACTATCTTTTTGAAGAAAGCTTTTTGTCCAATGGTATCTGACTGTGCCCATCAATTGGTCTGACTCAAGGTTACATTTGATTCCTACTTGCAGTTCAACCTGATAACCTCCATCTTTCATGCCATCTCACCTAGTATCACAAGGCTAAAACAAAATTAATAAGCTTTGCTTCAAAAGAAAGCTAAACACTCACTTTGATGTTTACCAGTTTTTTTTATCAGACTTGACACCTATGCATAAGACAATTATATTACATGCCAACAGAAGTTCTTAATACATTAGCCACATCACATGGTTCACTCTTCACTAACCTCTTCGAGATGCAATCACAACTTTTACTGGTAAAGCATGTGCACTTCCCTAAATATTAATCAGAATTGCCAAGGAGTGGATGACCTGTGCAAATAAAAGTAGCATGCTTGGATAATTGTCTGAAAATGTTTCGGTGCAAGGAACTACCGTATGATTCCCACTCACCACATAAATATACAACCACAAGGAGAAATTGCATACCGGAGATCCATACACAATCGCAAGATGTAGTTCTGAAGTCTGAACCTAGCAATTCACTTTTGCATCTGCGCAAGCATAAGTTCAACCAGAGACAAATGGTATTCACCCACAGATAAACCAAATGAGAATTTAACAAGAATCTCATATTGGATAGAAATATAAGATTATAGTCCTAAGTGACCCTTCGGTTTAAGTAGTAGCCAAACAGCTTCTCCACTAATAAAAAGAAGCACTAGGCAAGAGATCCACAAAGGTGTAGATCTGAAGCACAGATGTTACAACAAGTAGTTAGTTGTCAATGTCAGGATCTCTAGAGGACATCTTTTGCTGCAAAGCATATCTATGATAAAATATAAATCAATAGAAGATTCCTGCAGCTTCCAACGAAATTTTTTCCACAACCATAAAAGAAGTATTGTGAAGAAAACAACACAGGTTTGCCACTCTCAACAGATACACCTAGATATAGCTATATAGTCCAGTTAATATGTGATAGATATAACAAATAACAAAAAATAAAAAGCACCCAAAGATACCATAAATGAAATTTCATTTCCAAAATTCAATAATAAATCTGAAAGCAAAAATTAAAACATTGTCATAAAAAGAGGGAGTATTTTAAGTTTCACAAATGATGCATCATGCAAGCCTATTACTAACAGATATATCCCTATGTCTAGTACAGGGTAGAGGCTCAATAAAATGCAGTGAATTACGATATGCCTGAATATGGTTCTTGTCAACCCTTAAGCTTCAGTTTGATGAATAACCCTTTACACGTTCTAGTCAATTAACTAAAAAGTAATGATATCAGATTTAACAAATCATCGAGATGAGAACCTAGCAGTGGTGTCCCTACAGCCTGGGGTTCTAATTCTGAATAATCCTCTTGATGCAAAGAGATTCTGAATTCTTCGACTTCTGGTTCCATAGTTCATTTTTTATGTCACTTGTGAATTAAATAACACCTGATGCATGCATCTAACATCATCATGAGGTCATCAGGTAATTGCTTCAGCTCCAATATTTCACTCTGTTTTAGAACTAAGTACCTAACAAATGTTTGAGTTTGGCCAAGAAAGAATACGCAAACCCTCAATTGTTCAAAGACAACTGCAACCACAGGCCAAAAATTTAGCTAATAATTCCCTAAACGTTATCTGAATGGAAGAGTCACATGCATATATCACTTCAAAAGTGCTACAGATGAACAACTACAGCTATAAAACCAGTAATAAACAAGAAATATTGCAAATTAAATTCTGTTGATTGCAGTAGACACAACTACCATACTTCATACTGCAAACATCAACAAAGCATTGAGATCAGTGCCATGACATACAACAATTGTCCAGGTATAGATTGAGCTATCGGCCAATTCAACAAAGCAATTGGTCCGCAGCAGCAACTACTAGTACTCTCCCCTAGCAACTAAAAGATCAGCATCCCTCGGAACAAAATCCTGCTGCCATGTCGACCCAAAAATCCCATCGATTTCAGGGGTTCACATCTGGACAAGATCAGATACTATAGTCGGTCGAAATGTACCTAGTTAATCCAATACAACCCTTCACATTTCACTCCTGCGCCACGCTCTTGCCGACGATGCCCTTACCCTGCAAATGCTCCATCTCTGCCGTGGTGCCAGCCGACACCACCGTGGGCAACGCATCGTACGACGATCCATTATGCCGCCTCCCCACGCCGGCGCTGCTGTCAACCCCGAACCACCTCGCCACCCCGAGCAGCACCCCGGCCGCGACGGCGGCCACGACGACGCAGTGCACGGACAGGGCGAGGTCAATGACGGCGACGGCCCTGAGCCTGGCCTCCTCGACCTCGCACCGCGTGGCGGGCGCCTGGGCGCCGCCGGCGTCCAGGAGGCGGTGGCACCCCGCGGGCACGCACGCGTCGACGTAGAGGCTGAGCCCGGTCTGCGCCGCCCAGAGCCCGCCCACGGCGCCCGCGCAGGCGAGCCCCGTCTCGGCGACGAGGTGGGCGCCGGCGGCCGCCGCGCCCCTCGGCGCGTGGGCGGAGAGCGACGAGGCGAGGGAGGCCGCGGCGGCGGCGAGGAGGAGGAGGCGCGCGACGGCGAGCGCGTGCTGCTGGAGGTCGGAGGCCGGGAACGAGGGGGCGAGGAGGCCGGCGGCGCGGGCGAGGAGGAGGGAGGGGCAGGGAGAGGAGGAGCGGGCGGAGGAGCGGGAGGTGCGGCGGGAGGAACGGGAGCGGGAGCAGCGGCGGGGAGGCCAGCGGGAGGAAGGCGAACGGGAGCGCGAGGAGCGGCGGGAGGAGGCGGAGGAGCGGGAGGCGGAGCAGGCGGTGGTGGAGGGAGGACGGGGAGAGGTGGGAGACGGCGGCGACGAGGAGGTGGGAGCGGGAGGCGGCGAGGAGGGAGAATGCGAGGGCGAGGTGGCACGCGAGGACCAGCGCATCCGCCATTGGGGTGGGTTGCAGCGCGGTGGGAGGGGGTCCCGAGGAGGAGGAGCGGAGGATGCCGGAGATTTGGGGGAGGGAAGCGGGGGAGGGCGGCGAGAAATGCGGCGGGGCGGAGGAGCGAGGGCGCGGTCAACCGTGTCCCCGAGGAGGACGGTGGCGGGGCACCGGTTGCCGGCGGTTTTCGGCCTATCCCAGCATGGACCTGGTTTTTTCCCGAAATCACCCAGCGTGAAATGAAGTCGCAAAATTTTAATCTCACGAGACTAGAGCTGCGAAAAATTCATAAAAAAAATGAAAGCCTTTTGGAATCTTTTTAACGAATTTGCATTATTTTCAAAGCTTGGGTCATTTGCAGCTGAGTTGCACCTATTATCGACACCAGTTTGGCAGTTTTGTTCGTCCGATTGCCAGCTTTACAAGTTGTGTTCAAATGGAATCAACATACAAATTTAAAAAAATTTACCCTCGACCTCACGAGTTGATTTACAGCTTCGTCAATTTACTAAGAAAAAAGTTTCTTACAACAGATCAGAGTTTCTTACAACCATTCTAAGCTTATACATTGAAGCACAACTCATGAACTGCTACACATCTTTACTTGTACAAAACCAATATGATCACGGGCAGCCTGCCACTATCTGCTTGAATAAGCATTTACAATGTATCGAGTTACAGACCAATTGGCCCAAAGTTCCCTAATGTTTCCTTTTGTCAAACAAATGGTGTATGGCTCATGCCAGCGCTACCTACCAGTTAGTCGAGCAACATTTTGATGGTTCATCTATCAAAAATCCTGAACGAATTTTGATATAATCTATTGTCATATATAGGATCTAAACTGAGTTCTCCGAGCTTCCCAATGTCACGGCTGCATCTCAGGTTAGTGATTATGCAACAGGCAATCCATCGGCCACTGCTGTCAGCCTGTGGCTTCGTGTCGATTGTCCTGTAAAATATGGCAGACCAACTTCAGGTAGGAAGATAATGAGATAAATAAATTGTTAAAGAAAAAATGGTAACTTTAGGGCTCGAGAGAATACCAGTTTATGTATAGGACTATGGGTATACTCCATTGTGTTAACAATTTTGACAGGATTTTTCCTAAAACAATAATGTCTATGATTGGGCATGTCTTGGCCTGCCAGAGCCTGAGTGCTGATATCACCAGGAGAACCATCCATCGCAGACTAACCAAAACGCCAAGACTGCTTTCTCAGCTAGACTCTTTGAGCATGGATAGTTTGTTCCCTTTCATGGTGGCGGCAAAAACCTTCAGTTCTTGTAAATAGAAGAATCTAGTATTTCACAAGCGCTGGTATTACAGCATAGCAGTCTGCTAAGCAATGGAAAAGCCAGTTCAGAAGTAGAGTGTCTGGTAAACTCACAAGTAGTTCAGCCTAAAAAATAGCACACTTGTCAGAGGGGGCAACACATATGAAAGGTAAATACAAGCTCGTCCAGATGGACTTAAAAGGGGAATTTATGTGCTACTTGCATATTAACATTGAAAATATGAACCAATGTATGAGATATTCTCAATAGATAACAAGGGGCACGATGGACAGAGTAACTTATAAGTGACTTGGCACTACACAATGAGGCAGCAGCCTGCCTGCCAAGTTTTCTAGGTATCAAGACTTTTACTAAAGAAATAATTTGTAATTACCACAACTCAAGATCAACAAAGTATAGTTAAAATCACAGTTTTATGTCATGTACCCAGTAGGTAAAATGACTGTCAGCCTGTCCCTATGAGGCTGGAACAGCAGGTCTCTTCTTGTTCCTCTTTCATTCATTACATCAGAAACATGGTTCACAGAAGGTTGTCACTAAGCCACTAACCATTAGGCTGCACACCTAGATGAGGTTATTCAGTTTGACAACATTGTTCAATTGGATTTTGGATATAAAACCTATAAAACCCCAACTTTAATTTTATTCACGCATGACTAAAGCTTGCTTTGGCAGCTTCGTTTATAGTATTTTAAAAATGATCACTGCAAGCTGATTTTCCTCAATAGTTCCATCTGTTTTGGGCAATTGCATAATTGGACACATGGGTCCTTACCTTAATTTCTTTTCCAACGAACGATAGGGAATTCCGATGTGTTTCAGAAGTCATCGCTTCTGTCATGAGCCTAAATACCTTCTTGTTCATGTTTGTTTTCATGAATATTGTTTTGCCAGATGGATATATCCGACTGATACCAAGATCTGCTGCCATCCGCCTTACATAGAGTTTTTTCAATAGCAACTGCAAGAAAAAGAAAGAAACACACATAAGAGGAAGCCACTAAACTGACACCATTAATCAACTCTGATCATATTAGCACTTTCCGACCTCCATATCACGGGGCTCCTTTCCGTATCGTCGACGAAGATCTTCTGTGAACTGTATTAAGGTCCATAGATCTTTATCTGCAGCCCTTGCTGCTTCATTGAGCAATTCAACAGGATTTTCCAGATAACTTATGTATTCAGAGGAGAGATGAGGAGAAATGTTTATATCCAGCTGTTAGAAGAAAAGAGACACTCAGAGACAATGTTTTAATAAAATTGCGACATATCATGATGTAATGCTTGCATAAGCAAGCTATGCTGCCCAAATTAAGAAGTATTTTCAGGTTCACCTGAACGTCTTTGTAAGGAATGGGTACAAGGCAAAACTGATCAACCTGAAAGAGTGCAAATAATCATGTCAGGATTATAACAGAAAAATAACACAAAATGCAGAAATTGCAGTTAGAACTTAGCCAAAAAAAACTACTCAATATTAAAAGCAAAGCGTAATTCTCCCTGAGTGGTTTGAAACTGAAATTGCAAAATACAAATATACAGGTTGATGCATATGGACTAGCCAAAACTGTCTTAATTATCTTTTGAGTGATCTCAACTCTCAAGACTCAAAAGACAATAATGCACACCTCGGGACTCAAAAGAAAATTGTTCACAACAGGAGTTCTCTTGGCCAAGACAGATGCATCTTATGATAATAAGAGGTGACTAGCCGTACTGATGCAAAAGTCTAGAAGACAATTAGATGCATTACTAGTTCTTTTCTTTCATATCTAACTTTGGTGTTTCCAGTATGGTAAGAAACACCTTTCAGAATTTGGAAATCAAGTAGATGTTTCTGCCTTCTTTTCCCCCCCAAAAAAAAGCCCAATTACAAGTTATTTTCACCATTATGTGGTATCAATAAGATTATTTGCAAGGAAGAAATTTCATAGGCGAAAGATTCAATAGTTTAAGGCCCAACATGATGTTGGATAACCAATGCCATGATCACAAAATGTATCACATATAGGCTCTATACAGGCCCAAAAGGAAAGCAGTAAGTATGAGAACAAAATGAGGGAAAACCTAGTAAATGTGTCTCAATAAATGAAGATACCTTTGACAAGCTGTCAAAAAGCATATCAAAAAATAGATCGATGCCAACATTTGCAACATCTCCAGACTGTTGATCACCAAACAAGCTTCCAAACCCCCTGATACCCATATCCTTCTCTGCAACATGGAAACCTTGGCCAAGCTCTGAATGCTCCTCAATAGCTCCAAGTCTATCCTGTAGATGGAAATGTTAAATGGCAAATGTAGAAGGCTCTGATCTGTCAGTCATAAATGGACTCTTTTGGAGGTTGAATTCTTGCTTGATTCTGTAAAGCAAAAGAAGCCTCCTATTTATAGTCTCCCCAACACATGATTATAAAAATAAGTAACAACCAGATACTCCCTCCAGTAAAAGTACTTGATGTTTTGGACAAGCCACGTTCCCCAGTGAGTACCTCTAACCATTATTTCTACTAGAATATATTTATAAAATCCAATAAATTTATAAGACTATGAAAGTGTTTAAGGGTGTTGCTTTTTTAGGGTGAACCCTAGAGTAGGAGATTAATATTACCCTTGACTATTATACCCTTAACAGAAAGTACTTTTCAAGGCATATGTACATGTATGATTCCAAACTAGACATTTTAAAGGTAATAGTAAAAGTTTCACAAGTTTGACCAGATCTTAAAGTACATCTGAAAGCAACTGACTAAATAGCATGATTCCTATCTTAATGACATGATATATTGCTTATGCGGCTGCAGGAGAGTTATTGGTGTGGCAGTATTCTGCCTCTTGTGTGAGTAGGTCTCTTCTACAAACGTGCCCAAACAACTAATAAGGTACTAGTGCCAGCTATTCTGTAAATTTATCCTAGCAGAAGACAAGTAACAAGCATAAAATATCTTTGAATAAGCAAGTTGTGGTTCTGTTTGCTACTGGGACTTTCACATCTTGTATAACAGCCAAATATGCTTTCAGTATCAGATACAGTAAAACGCAATTGAGACAAGATAATGGATACAATAAGAAACTAAAAGGCGTTTCTGTAGAGCTCACCGTTGCAACTCTTGAGAGCAAAGACTGATCCGTGTAGAAGAGGTATGCGAAACCTTCCCTGCCCGATCTTCCTACTCTTCCTCGTAACTGAAGGAAAGGAAAAATAATGGACTTGAGATTTAGATAGTAGATACATGCACCTTATTAGAGTATTTGTCAATTAAGCATTATTTAGCACTTAATCATACTGATATGATCTAAGCTTTGAAACATTAAATATTATGCTAACAAGGCAAAGCAAAAACATACAAGAAAATAAAGCTACCTGATACAGTTGAGCGAGTCCAAATAGTTCAGCAAATTGGACAATCATTGTATTGGCATTTGCAATATCTATTCCACTTTCAATGATATGCGTGCAGACAAGAATTTTCACTTCCCCGCTGGCAAACTTTTCCATAGCAAATTGTATGTTCTTTGACATTTTCTGCAGGAATATTTAACAAGAAAATTAGTTAATAGTTAGCAACTGGTACATAAACACTTCAGGACACAGGTAGCAATTTAAGATAAAGACTTGAATTAATTTGGCATGTTAAGCTTAAACAAATGAATCAATGCATAAAATGATATGAGCTATAGAAGAGTGAGGTCGTCCGTGAGTCCCAGACAGAACATCCACTTGAATTATTTTGGACAATAACCAACCACACCATGGTACAATACCCACAAAGGAATACGCTAAAGAGAAAATAGTTGGAAATCTTCATTTACATCTTTGTTTTTAATACAGTGCAAGGTATACAAATATAGATAATGTTTATTAAAGGGCAGGGAATTATGAAATAGCACAGTAAAGCAGATGCCTGCATAACAGCTTAGTTAAAGTACCTTTCCATGAGCAACAGCAATTGGTACATCCGGCAGAGAGTCCTTGAGAAACTGCAACACATCGTCTATTGCTGTTGAATGATGAATGAAATATGAGAAATGCATATGTATTGCAAAATGCAACAGTGCGCTGTTTTATTCAAAAGGTTCATACAGGTGTATATCTCACTATATAAGATCTAGTGCACCATAAAATAATATAGACACAAAATCATATGCATATTTGTAAAACTGGACTTCCAGCGATTCAGCTGAACCAACATAGTCCGGTTCACACATTCCAACCACTCAAATCAAGACATCTCATTGACAGCATAGTTCTGTGAATTTGGCTCAACCACACCTCCTATGGTAACAGGACAAACTTAAGGAACAGTAAAATAAGAACTATTAAGAAAATAAGTTTGTGATTCATGCATTATGAGGATCTATCATGAACAAAATCATCTGAAGATAACAAACTGTGACCTTTTATTCGTGGTACAACATAGAAGACTTGACCACCACGTTGCAGCTCAAACTTGATAGCTGATAGGGCCCTTTCTTTACTAAAAGCTGACACATATGTCTTTACAGCAACTCTTTCAGGAGGTGGTGTAGACATTAAACTGAAAGTAGAAATATACTTCAATAAGAAAAACAGAAAATGAAGTATAAAAGTTGAGTGCAACTAAAGTGTCCAAATTATGAAGAACCATATTAAACAAAATACAGTACGACGATTAAGCCACATCCTTTATATTTTATGTTTAGACAACACTCCATTGAGAAGTATCAGCAGAGTGGTAGGGACTAAAGGGAGCGCTAGATCAGTTAGCAAGTAATATTCAAAAAACTGAATTTCTTGTTGACGTCTTATGATAATCACTAGGTATTAATGGTCTTAAGAAAGAAGTGTACTAGTAACCATCACATTCTGCAATAAAGAATAAACCATCTCTGTTTAAACTCTAAGAGACACAATATCTCCTCTCTTGGCAAGAAGAAAGGTAAAAGTACAAAAGAACATGGTACTGTGACCACACCTTACCTTGCATCACGGAAACCAGTCAAAGCCAGATACAGGGTACGTGGGATGGGTGTTGCAGAGAGTGTAAGAACATCAATAGAAGCTTTGTATGATGCAATCTTCTCCTTTTGTTGGACACCAAACTTCTGTAAAGAAGAAAGATGGAGTATGTGAAGATATATGCATAAAAGAAAAATAAAATATGATAACATTTAATTGAACTCGAAATTTCTTGCAAGATGTCAACGCATCATTAAACTATGTGAGCTAGATCTAACATTTCAGAAATTCAGTTTTGTGGGCTTTGAAAAGAATGAAGCTAATTTTAGCTTTCAAATAATCAATTTTTTACTGGGTACTTGCCTTTCATCCTAATCATCATAATCAAAGTAATGTGTAACATCACCAGACTACAGCAACCAAACATAAATGACAATAAAAGAAGACAGAGCATTTCAAGGGCAGAAAAAGAAAATGTAGCAAGATTCAGAAAAGTACTTGTTCTTCATCCACCACTAGAAGACCAAGATTGTTATAGGCCATCCTTTCTGTAAGGAGAGCATGAGTTCCAACAATGATATGCAAATCTCCGTTCTTAATCTTTGTTATTAGCCCATCTTTTTCCTCTTTGCTCTGCAAAAAAGAGATTATGTGTTATGCAATGCAATCAAGAGTTGACCCCTTAAGCAAATAAATTTATTTCACGATGTATTAACTCTGGTAGTGGAGGTTTGCAAGGCTGCAGCAACACACTTGACATCAAAACAACACTACCTACCATTCCAAAAGGAATGAATAGTTATTAAAATTTCCAATCACTATTGGAAGAGAAGAATGAGAAAATATGGTTCACTAAAATAAGTTTGATAGTCCGACAATTTATAACATTCAGCAAAAACGCAGTACTACCACAGCTATGCTATATATTGTATATATTACCTTTCTAGCCAATAATGTATATGATTTTTTTTCACACCACGTTAGACTGTCAAGAACCAGGAGATTAGGGTTCCACATGTTGTAGGATCAAGAATAAAATACAAACTTAGAATGTTCTGAAGGGAAAAGAACTTGAATGCAGTGTATTGTGGGATAAACTGATTTCTGCCATGGCATACCTGAGCACCACTAAATATGGCAAGCTTTATTTCCGGATAGTTAGCAAAACGCTCCGTCATTACATCATAGTGTTGCTTGGCAAGTATTATTGTTGGTGCGAGAACCATAGCTTGATATCCTGCAGATACAACAATGAATATAGCACGCATTGCGACTTCCGTTTTGCCAAAGCCAACATCTCCACAGATTAATCTATCCATTGGTGTTTCCCTTTCTGTCAGATCTTTCTCAACATCTATAAAAGCCTGCCATCAGAATGAACACCACTTAATCCAGCAGTTCATGATTATTGAGAATTTTTGTTATATGAACTACTTAGTCAAACAGACATCACATGAATTAGGAAAAAAATCCATCATGTCTTTGTGATGAAAAAAAAAATACCAGATGTGGTATTCAAAAAAAGTTAGAACCAAGAAGAACATATCAATGATACACAACTTTTCTCGATCTTTCCCCAAAGGCTCAATTTCATCCCTCAACAATCAAAGCGACCATTCCTATCCTCAATTTTTTCTTTCGAGCTCACTTTCCTCCCTTTTCCTATGTGGCATGACATGTCAGCAGCGAAGTGTCACTAGGCATGTAAAATGTCCTTTTCACCCTCTTTTATGGTTGCGAATGGATCGGAAAGACTTGTCCAACCCAAAAAAAAAGCAGTACATGTATACCAGAAGTCAGGACAATCTAGATACAGATTCTGAGGGCATAAAGCGTTGCCATAAATTGCGCCCATGATATAAGCATCTACCAGGAAGGATTTTTTTTTTGGAGAAACTATCATGCAATGTTGAACAGGATCTAAAGTAGCAAATACAAACATCACATCATCATCAAGGGTGTTAGTTTCTCTACCATCTATGTCAGTGAAAGAATAACTGGAATTTTTCTATTTGTACAACTTAGAAAAAATGTCAGGAAGCAATCTAGATAGAGATTCTGAGGGCATAAAGCGTTGTCATAAATTGCGCCCATGATATAAGCATCTACCAGGAAGGATTTTTTTTTTTTGGAGAAACTATCATGCAATGTTGAACAGGATCTAAAGTAGCAAATACAAACATCACATCATCATCAAGGGTGTTAGTTTCTCTACCATCTATGTCAGTGAAAGGATAACTGGAATTTTTCTATTTGTACAACTTAGAAAAAATAAGGAATGTAAAAAAGCAAATTTTTTAGAACAACAAATAATAGCATTTGATTCAAGTAGACCTGGCATTGATCTGGAGTAGGCTCATACGGAAATTCAGCAGCAAACTCGTCCATTTCCAGAGGCTTCGGGTATGGAGGTCTGCTCTGCCGCATCCTCTGCAAATACAACTCCATCAGGTTGACGACCATCTTCTGAACAGCAAGCTTTCCTTTCAGCCTCCGCTTCTCCCAGGTAGAAGGATCGTTCAGTTTGCTCAAATTCCGTGGCTTCTTCTTCTCGTGAGGCCTGAAAAGGACATTAATCTGGATAAATGGTTAACGTGAATTTTTAATTTTCAGTAGAGATCGAGATAACGGCTAGTTGGAGACTCAGCCCTGAATGTGATCAGTGCCTATGCCCCTCAGGTAGGTCTCAGTGAGAGCACCAAGAGGCAGTTCTGGGAAGACCTATATAGCATGGCTAGTACCGTTCCTAGCAGCGAGAAACTCTTCGTAGGAGATCTCAACGGCCATGTGAGTGCGACTAATGTAGGGTTCGAGCGAGTGCACGGGGGCTTTGGGTATGGTCGCAAGAGTCAAGAGGGGGAGGATATTTTGAACTTCGCGTTGGCCTACGACTTGTTGATAGCGAATACCCTTTTTAGGAAGAGAGAATCTCATCTTGTGACCTTTCATAGTGGACAACACTCGAGCCAGATCGACTTTATCCTTGCTAGGAGGGAGGATAGACGGGATTGCTTAGATTGTAAGGTAATACCCGGGAAGTGTGTTGTCCCTCAACACAAGCTTGTGATGGCGGACTTTCGTTTTCGGGTACGTGTCCATCGAGATAAACGCACCAAGATTGCGAGAACGAAGTGGTGGAAGCTTAGAGAGGAAGCGGCGCAAACGTTCAAGGAGAAAATGCTAGGTGAGGGGCCCTGGGAGGAAGGAGAAGATGCAGAAGACATGTGGCTAAAGATGGCAACATGTGTTCGGAAGGTGGCCTCAGAGGTGTTTGGCGTGAGTAGGGGAGGCAAACAGGAAGGGAAAGACACCTGGTGGTGGAATGACGAGATGCAAAGGGCTATTAAGGAGAAGAAGGAGTGTTTCAAGCGCCTCCACCTCGATAAGAGTGTAGCCAACATCGAGAGCTATAATTTAGCGAAGAGGGTTGCAAAGCGAGCTGTGAGCGTAGCAAAGGGTAAAGTGTATGATGACATGTATCAGCGGCTAGCCAGAAGGAAGGGGAGAAGGACATCTATAGGATGACTAGGATCCGCGAGCGGAAGACAAAAGATATCAACCAAATCAAATGCATCAAGGATGGGACGGATCGACTTCTAGTGAAGGATGAGGAGATCAAGGACAGATGGCGAGAGTATTTTGATAAGTTATTTAATGAGGAGATGACTCTTTTGATGACACCAACAGACGCTTTGTGAGAAGAATTCAGGAGGCTGAGATCGGGGAGGCGTTGAAGAGGATGAAGGGGGGTAAAGCGATGGGCCCTGATGGTATCCCCATTGAGGTGTGGAGATGCCTAGATGCCAAAGCGATAGAATGGTTAACTAAGCTTTTTAACCTTATTTTTCAGTTCAGCAGCATGCCTGAAGAATGGAGAAGTATATTAGTACCAATCTTCAAGAACAAAAGAGATGTTCAAAGTTGTACTAACTACCGTGGGATTAAGCTGATGAGCCATACGATGAAGCTTTGGGAGAGGGTTATCGAGCACCGTTTAAAAAGAATAACAAGTATGACCCAAAACCAGTTTGGGTTCATGCCTAGAAGGTCGACCATGGACACAATTTTCTTAATCCGACAATTGATGGAGAGATATAGAGAGCAGAAGAAGGACTTGCATATGACCTTTATTGACCTTGAGAAGGCGTATGATAAAAAACCGAGAAATGTCATGTGGTGGGCCTTGAAGAAGCACAAAGTCCCAACTAAGTACATTACCCTCATTAAGGATATGTATAAGGATGCGATGACGTTTGTCCGGACATGTGATGGTGACACCACTAACTTTCCTATTAACATAGACCTACATCAGGGGTCAGCATTGAGTCTTTATTTATTTGCCTTGGTGATGGATGAGGTCACAAGGGACATACAAGATGATATCCCTTGGTGTATGCTCTTTGCTGATGATGTGGTGCTGGTTGGCGAGAGTAGGGAAGGGGTTAATAGGAAGTTAGAGCTGTGGAGACGTACGTTAGAGTCGAAAGGGTTCAGACTCAGTAGGACCAAGACCGAGTACATGATGTGCGATTTCAGCGCGACTAGGCATGAGGATGGAGATGTTAGCCTCGATGGGCAAGTGGTGGCCCAGAAGGATACTTTTCGATATTTAGGATCGATGCTTCAAAAGGATGGCGACATTGATGAAAATGTTAGATATAGAATCTCAGCTGCCTGGTTGAAGTGGCGTCAAGCTTCTGGCGTCCTATGTGACAGAAGGGTGCCACAAAAGTTAAAAGGTAAATTCTATAGGACAGTGATTCGTCCGGCAATGTTATACGGTACTGAATGTTGGCCTAAAAAAGACGACATGTCCAACAACTGAGTGTAGTAGAGATGCGGATGTTGCGGTGGTTTTGCGGGCACACACGAAGGGATAGAGTCCGGAACGAAGTTATTCGAAATAGAGTCGGGGTGGCACCAATTGAGGAGAAACTTACCCAACATCGATTGAGATGGTTTGGACATGTCCAACGGAGATCCCCTGAGGCGCCGGTGCGTAGCGGAGTTCTAAAGCAGGTCGAAAATGTAAAGAGAGGTAGAGGTAGACCTAAACTGACTTGGAACGAGTCGGTTAAGAGAGACCTTAAGAAGTGAAATATCTCCAAAGATGTAGCTTTGAATAGGAGCGCTTGGAGACTCGCCATCCACGTACTGAAGATCCGTGATCTTTGTTTTTTTTATGGGTTTCATCTCTAGTCTACCCCAACTTGGTTGGGACAAAAAAGACTATGTTGTTGTTGTTTGTAGCATGGAAGCAAAATTCAAGTCGACGTGTTCATTGCAACCAATCAGAATTGCAATGCCACCTCCATCCTGGAAGTGACAGTTTCAAATGTCTGTTTCCAGTACCAATTAGCATTTCCAATTGGGGCACAGTGACAGAAGGAGCACAATTTCATTTTCCACTATGAAGGGCTGCAGCGCAGAAGCAGTAACTATAATGTGCAAACGGTAAGTGGATAAGGACCAAGGAGGCCATACAGGTTGTATCTGTAGAGCACGCGCGCGGCCTGATCGACGGCGAGCTTGGCCATGGCGTCGGCGTACTGGATGAAGACGTAATCGATGCCGTCCTCGGCGCTGATGCAGGCGAACTTGCCGACGCCGACCTTCTTGTGCACGACGTACTCCCCGGGCTCCAGCTCCCGCGGGTCCACCCGGTGCCCCAGCGAGCTCCCCGCCGCCACCCCCTTCCTCGCCCTCTCCCCGCCCTCCTCGTCCCCGTCCCCGTCGCCCTCCGCCTCCTCCCCGCGGAGCTGGCGGAGGCCGAGGCGCTGCTGGTCGCGGATCGTGCGGAGGAAGGCCTCGGCCTGGGCGGGGTCGACGGGGGCGGAGGGCGAGGCGGCCGGCGCGGCGGCGGCGTCGCGGCGGCGGACGATGGCGCGAAGGCGGTAGTTGAGCTGCGAGATGTCGTCGGGGGCCACGGAGGCCGCGGCGGCCGTGGCGGTCGCCGCCATAGCGAGGTGGCGCAGGCGGCGCGGCGGGGGGAGGCGGGCCGGGAGAATCCGAGCGGGCGGCGGGCGGAGGCGGAGCAGGAGCAGGGGGTGGGGGTGGGGCGCCGGCGGCGGAGGCGCGCGAGCGGGTGGGGCGGCCATGGCAGGGCGGGGGCGGGGACGCGGGCGCCGACGCCGAGGCTACGGGGAGGCGGGGGTCATCGGAGGGAGGGGAGGAGGCGGTGGGGGTTTAAGCCGGGGGGTGGAGGCGTGTGGATAGTGGGGAGAGGCGGTGGGAACTGGCAACGGATAATTCTTGGGGTTTGCGTGGACCGGGTGCACGGGCGGGGAGATATTTGGCTCGTGGGTGGTGGACAAAATGGGCCCAAGGCCGTGGGTACGAGAGGCCCAGCGGGTTTGGGAATAGTGACCATGGCCCATGGGCTCTGCTGTGACCCGACACCCACCAGAGACCAAAAACACCGTTGAGCAAGCGTGGCCAAAAAAACGAATTATTTTCGTACGTAAATTGGAGTTTAGCTCCTCAAAATTTACACTGCTCCACAATCAGGACTAGAAACCGGATCCTACTTACTAATAAACTTGGCATCAAAAGGTAGTTTTACATTTTTTTTATTTTGCATGTTCAGAAAAGATGCAGTAAATTCAACCTGTCAGAAAAAATACCTTCAACAGTATTCAAGACTCAATAGCATACTCTTTTACTACCATATTTGATTTTACAAATACATTATATTATAGTTCAGTTTTATAATACTATCTTACTCCCTCCGTATAGCTTTTACATGACGTCCTGGCGAACGAAGCGTTTTTGGTAAAGGATGTCGTAGTTCTCTTACACCCGTTGTTTTTTCCTTTTTTTGCCCTTCTGCAACAGCATGAAACGCTTCGTGGTTCCGGACGAGTTAATGAAACACTCGCACGCCGCGCCGCTTTAATCAACCTCCACCTTTCTGGCTCGCACGCCGCGCCTCTTTAATCGATCTCTGGCTAGCTTGCCTTCTTGCTCAACTCGCCTTCCACTCCCGCCGCTCCCAACCATGGAGCTCGCCAAGCCGGACTCGCAGCAGCCGGAGGAGGTCGTCATGCCGGAGTTGCAGGAGCTCGTCGCGCCAGATTCGCAGGAGCCGGAGAAGATCGTCATGCCAGAGTTGCAGGAGCTCACGCCGGACTCGGAGATGGAGGTGGTGCCTGACTTGCAGATGGCGCCGGACTCCATCACGCCGGAGTTGCCGGAGCTCGCGCCGGACTCGGAGACGATGGTGCCGGATTCCTTGCCGCCGGGCTCTTTTTTATGTGCTCGCTGTTATCTTGTCCATGAGGACCGCCAAGCATGGAATTGTGCGCACTCACGGAGATGGCCATGCTCTCGCTGCGGTTTCGTCCACGCGGAATACAGACTCGGCGCCATAATTTACGGCCTCGACAAGTTGGATTGCTAGCTTCTCATTCCCGACCTTGACAATGTCGTGATGCATGGCAATACTCTCATATTACCTGCACACATGCTCAAGATGCTCGACGAGAAGAGCGAGCGTGAACTAGCGGCTGGGAAGGACCACGCCAAATCACCGGTAAGATAAATAGCTTTAGTTCTAATTGTTACAACCATGCTCGTCTACTGATTATAATTCTAATTGTTTGTTGCAGCAAGAGTAGCCTCGGCTTCATCTAGCAAAGATGGATCATAGGGGATAGAAGTTGGCAGCCGATCTTCTCTTTCTAATGTTTCTTTTTGCATGTGAGGAATTTTGAACTTGTTGCATCCTTTCACCTTCATAGCTTCCATCAAAATACTTTATAATTTGTAATTTTAGAAACATTCAGTTTGCTTTGTGTACCGAATACTCCATGAATGCCTACAAAACAAGTGTGCAATAAATGAATCAATGAGCAAAGTTGTTGTTGAAGAAAAAATGAAACATTTAATCAAATTATCTCTTGCACTGCTGGAACTAGAGCTTGTATTGTTCTTACATTCTTCTTGTATTGAATTGCTTGAATAGCTCGAAAAAAATCCAAGTCAAGAATGTTGAAATCCGGAGAGTTGGGTGGTTGACAAATTAGGCGAAT
Organism: Panicum miliaceum; assembly: GCA_032594955.1. NCBI lineage: Eukaryota > Viridiplantae > Streptophyta > Magnoliopsida > Poales > Poaceae > Panicum > Panicum miliaceum. The sequence continues at coordinate 27,965,440 of CM064072.1, read as the reverse complement.
GTCGAATCCTTCTTGCTTAGCAGCCTAAAAAAACTGGATCATCCAATTTCAAATGGGAAGGTGCATTATCTTGTTGAATGAATATTGGTTTGCCCACATCTTCTCTTGGCCATTTGCCTCAAATGGCAGGCAACACTTTGTTGATCATGAAATCTCTAATCACGTCTCTTGTGATCGAAGTTATAGGCTTCATAACCATATCTCCACGGACACAGCCAGTTCTCTGATTACCTCTAATAGATAGCCGGTTCATAAGTAACAAGTGAAAAACAACCAATCCGACCATCAAAAATACAATTTTCATCTTTAAACCTTGGCCGAGCACAAACACACAAGAACATGAGTTTAGGGATATAATTCTTGTTCTTACAAGTCCGATGGGGATCATCATCTTCAGGTAGCAAATAATATTTTTCAGATTTTTAAAAGAGGTAGAATAATTTTTCATCAATGAACACAAAGTCAAACAAATCCTTAAACCTTGGATCAGCAAGCAAATCCTCTTAATCATGTCAACACACCACTTTAATCTAGAGTTCTTGTTAGCTTGAGTGAGGCATGGTTTGATGCTACTAGAGTGGCGCCTAAGCAAACCTTTTTTCAAATACTTTTGAATCTTCCACTTGCTCATGTTAAGTTTGGCACACACATCCTCTATAGCCATTTTTTCCTTTAGAGGAATGTTGCGCAATGCCTCCAAATCAACAGGGATTATCTTACGGCCAACTCTACCCTTTTTTAGACTACAAACCACAACCGGAACAGAGTTTGCAAGTTGTGTTTTACCTCGCTTTCATAAACGCTGAATAAACTTATTCTTCAAATTTATCAGCAACAATTTTAGTATGTGAACGTCAAATTTATCAGCAACAATTTTAATATCCTTCTTGCCTAGTCTTCTATTCTTACTTCTAGCCAACAAAGCTTGATAAACTTGTTTTCGAAGCTTTTCAGACATTTGTTTCTTCTTCCTTCGGTCAGGTTCTTCAACTTATTCTTCAACAGGAGCCTCCACAGCATGATCTACTTGTAAGAAAAATAAACATACTCAATCCAACAATACAAGATGTGTGAAGTACTAAAAGCAAGGAAGCACTCAATCTTAACAGCAAGATTTTGTACGAAATCAAAAATCAACCACGCCAAACTCGTCTAGTGGCAAGTTCAAATCAAATCCTATCAAAAGAAACAGTGGAGTATGAATACGACCAACATTAGTAATGGCACAACAGACAGGAAAGAAATGGCACGTTACCGTTGCCATTTTCCACCGGCAAATCATCTTCGTTGAGCTCGTCGTCCACTGGCAAATCGTCGACATTGAGCTCGTCGGCATTCTCCACCGACAAATCGTCGTCGTCGAGCTCGTCAGCATCCTCCACCTGCTGGAAGTCATCGTCGAGCTCGTCGGCATCCTCCACCTGCTGGCTGTCTTCATCTTCAACCGGAAGCTTGTTTAGATCAAATGGAGTGACCATGTGTGTGTGAGTGTGTGACGGTGGCTGTTTGTAGTTTGCACCGGTAGTAGAAACTGCACGGGGGCTTTAAATAGGAATCCAAGCGTCACACGTCTGGCAAAAAAGAAATGCGGCCAGCTTGCGCGCGTGGCAAAAAAAAAGCGGACAGCGTGCGCGCCTAGCAAAATTTTGCGGCCAGCCTGCGCGCGAGCAAAAAAAGAGCGGCTCACTACCGCGAGGGATGTATGCAAGCGCGGCACGAAAAAAACCGAGCGCCAATGCGGTGGTAAACTACCACAACCGGGAAAACTTGGGCGCCAACGCGCCAACCTCGCGCGCACGTCCACTACACGGCCATGCAAGCCTCCAACGCGCCATGCAAAATTGGGAACGCAGCAAAAAAAAAATGCGCTTGCGAGGACTCAATCCTGAGACCTCCAGTCTCGGCTGCCTCGGAAGACGCTGCAACAACCATTCGCGCCGAATTCTTTTCGTGTCCACAATACACCCGCAGCCCTATTTAACAAGGGCAAACAGAGAAAACTACACTTGGTATGTACAATCATGTCCTAAACGTCATTTAAAAGCTATACGGAGGGAGTAAAGTGATTAATCCATGGCGAGCGCCCCGCACCCCATCAATTTTTATGGTCCATTGTTAACGCTGACGCGCAACATATGAGATGGAATCAGACTGATTCCACGATACGTTTGGTTTGAAGGGGCTTATATAATCATAAACCCCTGATAAATCCTTTTTTATCAGAAATTTTTATTAAAGATGAAGATTTATAGATAAGACTTATGCCTATAAACCCCATAAACTTATTCAAGGGATGCTTATAAGACTTATGCAAGGGACATTTATTTTCTATAGATTCCACCAAAATATCCCTTTTTTTCCTCCCACTACTTTTATCGAAACTTATTATTTTTTATAAACACCACCAAAATATCCCCTCTTTTCTCCCATTTATCTCCCTTACCTACCGGCGTATTAATAATGTACAGGAGCATTAATAAATATTAATGACCTACATGAACATACCTACATGAACATGCACATTAATGAATAGAAAGATCATTACCAACTACCGCTACAACCAAACTCCACTAACCAAACACCACTTCGAGCTTGAGCTCCTGAAAATTATAATAAACCCCTTATAATAAACCTCTTAAACCACTACAACCAAACTCCACTAACCAAACATCCCTTAAAATTATAATAAACCCCTTATAATAAGCTCTTATAAGCCCTTAAAATTATAATAAACCTCTTATAATAAGCCCTTTAAATTTATAATAAACCCTCCACGTAAAGCACGTGACCCCTCCACGTAAGATCACGTAAACCCCTCCACACGTAACCCCTCCACGTAAGAGCACGTAAGCCCCTCCACACCCCTAACCCCTCCACGTAAGAGGATATAAGCCCCTCCACACCCCTCCACGTAAGAGCACGTAAGAAGCTTATAAGCTTATAATAATAAACCGAACCAAACACCCCCTAAAACAATAAAGTTCAACACACCCGTTACCGATATGACAGCGCCATCGTCCTCATCCATCCCCGGGAAGCTCCGTGGTGAAGATTTCTTTGCGTGATGATACCACGTTGCAACATTATTTATCTCATTTCATTTGAGAAAGCAGTGTGTTGTCTGGCTATGTACATCATGTGAGTGACACATCGACCTCAAAAAAGTACAGCCGATTTGACTCCCAAACTAGAATCTAAATGAAAGCAGGAAACCCCATCGATCCAAGTACAGTCAAGCACTGTCGCTGCTCAATCTAAGCGTGGTTCTTCTTGAAGATCCTGTCGACGATGCCCTCCCTGCCCTGCTCGATCCCCGGCGTCTCCACGCCCACGTCCTTGAGCGTCACCGCCTTCCTCGTCCTGCGCACCGTATCAACAAAGCAGAGCAATCAGATCAGCCGCCCGCAATGAAAATCAGCTCTAAAGATTCTAGAGAAATCAATCGAGCCTATGGCGGCGGCAAGCGCGACGTACGGGTACTCGGCGACGGGGTCGGCGACGCCGGCGGCGAGGCTGGCGTCGTCCTGCACGTGCGCGACCTTGCGGAAGAGGGACCGCCCCACGAACCGCTCGGCCTCGTCCAGCGCCAGGTCCGGCGCCGCCACCTCCGGCACCGTCTCGCGCTTCTTCTTGTCGACGCGCACGTTGGGCGCGTGCGCCAGCTGCTGCCGCGCCGTGCTCAGCCCCAGCGTCGCCGACAGCGCGATCAGGCCCAGCGCCACGTACACCGGCACGTAGTCGCCGCGGGGGAGCCTCCCGCTGCCAGCCTTCCGGGCCGCCTCGGGGTGGTGCTCCGCGGCGGCCGCCGTCGCCGCCGAGCGGGACTGAAGGACGGAGGCGGGGCGAGAGTAGCGCTGCGCCGCGGCCGCGCGGAGGGCACCGGAGGCGGCGGCGGCGGCGGCGGCGCGGGATGCCATGGACATGGCGGCGGCGAGCGAGTGGTCTGCGCGGGGGTGGGCTCTCTGCGTGTGATGGGAACGGAAGGATGGCTGAGATGGAGCAGCAGAGGTGATGCTTCCGGTTGAGCTGAGGAAGGGTGAGCTCGCGGTGGCGGCTTTTATGCCGGGCGGAAAAGGGAGCGGAGGCGAGGAAGCGTCTGGAACCGGCGGGAGCGAGGTGGCGCGGGACGTGTCGCGGCGCCGGGAAACGCGGCGGGGCGGGGACGCGCCGGCGTGGCCGCATCTCGGGCTCGGACTTTGGAAGCGGCTGGAAGACGGCACGGCACTGGCCGGTCGTATGCTTGCACGAGTACGTGCCCTTCTAGGTAGGGGCGCCGGCCCGGCCGGGCGGTGGTAGCCTCTCAGCTCGAAGCCCGGCCGTTGGATTGCAACGGCCATCGCCTGGCCACAGGCCACGTGTGCGGGAGCAGCCGTGCATGCGTGTCCTGCACCACACTCCACACTACCGAGTGTCCCCCCGACCGGATGGTGGCCGTTTGTAAATCTCTCCCTCCCGTTTATTTTTGAAAAAAAAATAGTTGTTGGTAAATATTTTAATTTAAATTACATTTAAATAGGTATATATCCAAATATTTTGAGCATTTTTCAGTGGCTCCAAAAAGAATCATTTGTTCATATCTCCTAATTTCTTTCCGAGTCTTTGATTTTGCCCGAGTTACAAACAGGAGTAAATTTGTTGATTTTGTGCATAAGCAACCCAAAAGTTCAACACGAGAGATGATATCATCATGGTTAAGCGATGGCTCGTCATTGATCCATTGTAACCTCGCAAAGATGACGTAAGATGTACGCGCTGATAAATACAAATTAAAGTAGTTTAGTTGGCTAAATACACCACGCAAAAGCCTCAAGACAAGTTGACAATACTATCTGATTTGTTATCCGATTAGATACCTGAGTTTTTTTACAAAATTAAATCAACAAATGTTGTTTTGAGAAAAAAAACTAACCATTTGGAAGTAGATATCCATCCATGCTTACTCATCCATATGAACACATGCATCATACAATAAAATCATCACAAATACCTCGTAGGCAATGGATATGTTGTGTACCACTAGGAACGGTTTCACAAATACGAACGCGATCATAAACTCTCAAGATTTTCCTATATTTGTGGAATGAACTATTAAGTTGCATTTACATTTTTATTGCAAAATTGATGAAAAACTAGGTTTTTATTTCTGCTAAAATTAAGAAACGTTCAAAGTGATATCATAAATATGAAAACAATATGTGACTGTACATGAATTTTGCGCATCGTTTTCACCCAAATTTATTGAGAAATTCTCTTCAAAGTCGTTCAATGCCTTTTTGCTATAGTTGTTTCCCGTTCATGCCCCTTTTTCTTTGATTCTACAAGCAATTATTTTTCTGTCCATAATCTCGTGCATTTTAGTAATCCTTTACATAGATATATAACAATAGTGATCTCATCATAAGTTGTCACGAGCTGTATAGAACAGTATGGTTATCCTGTTAGTACCTTACCAGCCACCCCCATACACAATGTGCAATATGGATTACAAAAAATCAGGCTTCGGAACATATGTTAGATAGATCACTTTAAAGGTACTTGCAAATTGCGACAGGAAGTTCAACACAATGCACCATCTTACAACAATATTTGCTAAAAAGTTGAATTTAAATGTTTTGTGAATTAAAGATATCAACACATCATATTTAAATAAATGGAACATGCAAAAGTTGAAAGTATTATATCTTAACTAAAAAAGATTTGAGTTTGGACAGTATGATTTCAAAGATACCCACTTAATATTTTATCTAAGTCTAGTCTTTGAGCTTCTAAAGTGAAAAAATTATTACTCCATTCGTTTCAAATTGTAGTTTATTTTTATTTTGTCCTATCAATTTTGACCAAATATTTTTAAAAAAATATTATTACGTCTATAATACCACATTAACTCGCAATTAAGACATATTTATACTGTGGACCAAATAAAAGTAATTTATGGTTTATTGCTAAAAAAGAACTCCACGTAAGTACATAGCTTTGCCAAGGTTGCACCAGCTACCGAGCTGATCTGAAGTTATGAATAAATAACAATCAACAACTTAATATCCATCAGATCGTGGTGCATAATCCGACTACTTCTCCTGAAATCTAAACAGTAAAATTGCGGGTAATTCCAGGTGGCACGACCCCATTGGCCGACTTTTGGCGCGTACAGGAGAAACGGACCGCCACCTTTCCCGCGCTTGAGCCATTATCCCCCAGATCCCCCTCGGCCACCGCCACCGCTACTTCAACGGTAAAAAGAAAAACCCCACATTTCATTTAGCCCCCTACAGAACCACGTAATACCGCGGATGACAAACAGACCCGCACAATACACAAGCGGGAAGACAGAACAACGCCGGTTTCGCAAAAGCCCCCTGAAGACAAATAAATTCGCGTCAGGGCCCCACCCTGCTCAACCCGACATCCCCCGCCCCGATCCCCAAATCCCTCAAACCCTAGCTCGCCGGAGCCCGCGCTCTCCGGCGACTCCTCCGGCCGATTCGTCGCGGCCGCCGTGTGATGCGTCCGGGGCCTCGGGGCTGAGCGACCCTTCGGTTTGTTTTCGATGGCCGCGCAGCCTCCGCCGGCGCCTCCCGCCGTGGAGGCGCGCTTCGCGGATCTCTGCAAGGTCAGATCTCTCGCGCCCCTCCGCCCGCTGGCGTGGTTTTCCTGCGTTTTGAGGTCTTACGGTTTTTGGGGGTGGGTGCTCTCGTGCAGGAGCTGGGAGTGGGCGAGGGTGTCGCTGGCGAGGCCGCGGCGCTGCTGGATGAGGCGAAGGGCGCGCTCCTCGGGGCGCCTTCTGTTGGAGGCAGATCGGTGAGGGACATCGCCTTCTGTGGCTTAAACCTTCGATTCCTGTGTCGCGTGTGCTAACTAGAGCGTGAACGGACCATTCCAGGCCAAGGATGCGGAGAGGCTCTGCTTCGCATTCGTGCTGTACTGCGCGGTGAAGCTGAAGGGGCGGAAGGAGGGCTCTGGGATCAGGCTGTGTGAGATCTTGAAGGGCTGTAAGCTCAAGTGGGTGATGTTTTGTTATGGTTATTTGAGTTCTAGTCCCGTCCTCGTTAGGATTTCATTGAGTCGGTTGCGGTTGCATTTGGTTTGGCGTGCAGGTATGATGATTTCTTCAAGCAAATGCAGCAGATTGGTCTGAAGATTGAGAAGATCTTAGAGAGTCGTTATGGCCGGGACTGGGAAGGTCAACTTGAGGTTGGTTGAGAGCTGATCTTGTTTTGTTTTGAAAAGATGGAGATTCAGGGGGGCCCTAACTTTCTTGTTTCTGCATGGGGCTTTTGACTTGTGAAAACAGCTGAAGCAGTTGGAGAGTTTGGTAAATCTGCTGGCCGATGCAAGCAGGTAAATATAGGTGCCATGCCTTGTACACAATTTGACAATGGCAAAATTCTTGATGGGTTTTCTTGTCTTGTATTCATACGTGATGTTCATCATTAGTGAGAATGTGTTACTAATTACAGCTGCTGATTTGTAATATAACAATTTAGTTCGTCTATTTGTTTGTCTGGTTGAGTAAGTCTTGCCAACGTTGTCATGAAATGGCAGGTTCTATCGTAAGGCATATAATGAACTGTTCTCAAGTTCAAGTACTGATCAGGAACCTGGATCAGCAACAAACACTCCTGACTATATTCTTTTCGGGTGGAATCTCTTCTTAATGCTTCGCTCGAGATCACCGGAACTGTTTAAGGACCTAGTATCCTGTATCCATGGATTGGTTGCTGTATTGGTGAGTTTGCTTTTCTTCCTTCCTTTTGTTGCATCATTGATTTTTGAACTTTGACCCCCTTAATACTGTGAGCTGCTACTTGAATTTTTAAGTAACCACAAAACTGTTTGGTGAAATGCAGGCCATACTTTTGATTCACGTGCCTGCTAAATTTAGGAGCTTTACAATTGAAGGCTCTTCTCACTTAAGTAATTATTCTCCACATTTTGTCAATTGCTCCTTCCGATTCTACTTTTTTAATTTTATTCGTGTAGCATGTAGCACAAATTTATGTTTGTTTTGTTTGTTTGAATCCAGTCAAACAAACTGAGAAAGGCGTGGATATTATTGCTTCATTATGTCATAACTATCATACCTCTGAAGAACGCTTGAAAGAAATGATGGACAAATCTCACAAGGCAATAGAGGACCTCTTCGGCATGAAAGCACCAAGTGCTTTGAATTGCAAAACAGAAAATTTGGATAAAATAGACACAGGTACGGAACCCTCCTCCCTCGCATGTGTGTGTGCATACTGAGCTGTGGTTATGTCACACACTTTAATTAGCTGAAGGGTTATATTATGCTCTATTGCAGATGGTCTGATGTGTTTCAATGGTCTCGTTGATGAGGAGAGTTTCCAGCTAAATTTGGAAAAATTGGAGAAACTATGTAATTCCGATAGCTGGGAAGGGGAGCTTGATTTGAACTCATTTTTGAGCAATGACTACGTTCCATCTGCCGAGAAATCATCTGGGGGCTCCACTAATTTAGGATGTTCAAAGGTATCCAAAATGGTTCATAATCATTTATAATCTAGGTTGAATTCATTTTGCAGATTATTTCAGTCATTTCATTTTCTTCTTTTGCAGTGTGCCTTTGAAACATTAGCATCACCCACAAAGACAATAAAGAACATGTTGACTGTCCCTTGTTCACCTCCATCACCTGTCAATGGTGGTTCAGTCAAGATTGTGCAAATGACACCAGTAACTTCTGCCATGACGACAGCTAAGTGGCTTCGCGAAGTGATATCTTCGTTGCCAGAGAAGCCTTCATCTACGCTTCAGCAGTTGCTGTCATCATGTGATAGGGATATGACAAATGATGTGACAAAAAGGGTCAGCATAGTTTTGGAAGCAATTTTCCCGACAAAGTCTGCTGCAGATCGGGGTGGTTCGATAGGCCTCAATTGTGCAAATGCATTTGATGTCCCATGGGCAGAAGCAAGAAAAATGGAAGCCTCCAAGTTGTACTATAGGGTATTGGAGGCAATCTGCAGAGCTGAGTCGCAGAACAATAGTGTAAATAATCTAACTCCATTGCTGTCAAACGAGCGTTTTCACCGATGTTTGATTGCATGTTCAGCTGAGCTAGTATTGGCAACGCATAAGACAGTAATCATGATGTTTCCTGCTGTTCTGGAGAATACTGGTCTAACTGCATTTGATTTGAGCAAAATAATTGAGAACTTTGTGAGACATGAAGAGACCCTTCCAAGAGAATTGAAAAGGCACTTAAATTCTTTAGAAGAACAGCTTTTGGAAAGCATGGCCTGGGAGAAAGGTTCGTCATTGTATAACTCACTGATTGTTGCCAGGCCATCTCTTGCTTCAGAAATAAATCGTCTTGGTCTTTTGGCTGAACCAATGCCATCTCTTGACGAGTTAGTGGCAAGGCAAAATGTTCTTGTTGAGGGCTTGCCAGCTACACCATCTAAGAAACGTGTTGCTGCGCCAGGTACTTTGCTACCTAGCCTTAGTTTAAAGTTTGTTTGATCAATTGTTCCAATTCCCAAAGCCGCTTCTCCTTGTTGAGTTTCTGCATGCTACTTGCAGTTTGTTCATCATCCAATCAGTTTGATTGCACAGTGTTCTGCTCTTTATTTGCAAAACGTGTCATGTTTCTTGTTGTACAACAAGGTTGATAGTAGTACTTGTCTTACCAATTTGGTTGCACAATGTTTTGCAGTATGTGTTTCAGTAGTTATAGTTGTTGTCAGTGCCATTTTATCAGCAGAAGCTTTCATGAATTCTGAGTTCGAGATACACCAGTATTAGAATTGTGCCCTGAAGGTCTAAATTAGCTGTACTGTTGAAGGGAAAAAATGGTAAAGGGTAGTGTGCACTGAAGCTATGGTCTGGAAAAATGAAACGATGCCTTGGTACTGTGAAACAAAGCTCCTCACCATTGAAACTTCACACCAAACTTGTTCAATTGTAGCAGTACAATGTATTCTGGTTCATGAGCATGGTCAGCCATTTATTACTGCTATCATGAACTCAACTTTCAGTCCAGGATCTATTTCCTTTATATTAACTGTGCAATAGTTTCATAGAACTGAGTGGGCACCATTTAAGAATTTCAAGGTTTAAGTACCTTAATTCTTAGATTGCAATCTTGTGAAACAAGCAATTCACAGATTTCGCTTTGTTAGTCCTTTATTTTGGGCTTCTGGCCTTCTCACTATTTAATCACCCCTTGTTTCTTGCAGATGACAACACTGATCCTCGATCACCAAAGAGACTGTGCAATGAATCCAGGAACACAGTAGTAGAGCGCAACTTGCAGACGCCACCACCCAAGCAAAGCCACATCGTGTCGGCTAACTTGAAAGCAAAATGCCATCCACTCCAGTCCACGTTTGCAAGGTTTGGTCACCCGTTTCGGTTATACTAGTGTTCACACACTCTACTCTTAACCAAGCATAAACATTGATTTACCGCCTGTCTACTGTGCAGCCCAACTGTAAGTAACCCTGTTGGTGGGAATGACAAATGTGCTGACATAACGGTTCAGATATTCTTTTCTAAAGTATGGATCTTCTTGTATCTGGAACTTCATTTCTATGATTTATCTTCTTTTTAAGGTTCTAATTTTGGGCTGCAATTTGTTCAGATTCTGAAGTTGGCAGCTATTAGAATAAGGAACCTGTGTGAAAGGGTCCAATATGTGGAACAGACAGAGCGTGTCTATAATGTGTTCAAGCAGATCCTTGATCAACAGACAGCATTGTTTTTTAATCGACACATTGATCAAATTATTCTTTGCTGCCTTTATGGTGTTGCAAAGGTATCATTTATGCTATTTAATGAACTTTCTGTTATTACTTCCCTCTTATTTGGGCTGACCATGTGTCCATGCCTTCTCTGACAGGTTTGTCAATTAGAACTGTCATTCAGGGAGATACTCAACAATTACAAGAGAGAGCCACAATGCAAACCAGAAGTTTTTTTGAGTATCTATGTTGGGACTAGGAATCGCAATGGGGCATGTACCTTGGCTTCTATATGTTGTCTTTTATTCTGGGAGTTTTTTCTCATGATTTGGTTGCCCTTATTGCTCCTTTTTATGACAGTCTTTCCTATCAACAGATACTAGGATCACGCCATGTCGATATTATTACTTTTTACAATGAGGTGTTTGTTCCAGCAGCCAAGCCTTTCCTGGTGTCATTAATCGCTTCTGGTACTCGTCCAGAAGACAAGAAGAATCCTAATAGTATGTGCTATACCTGCCTTATCAATTTGAACTGCTATTTCTTCACCTATGAGTAACTGATGTGATCACTTTTTTACTTAGGTCAAATTTCTGGATCACCCAAGCCATCTCCTTTCCCAAATTTACCGGACATGTCCCCCAAGAAAGTTTCTTCTTCTCATAATGTTTATGTGTCTCCTTTGCGGCAAACCAAGGTGTTTTTCTTCATTCTGTATTTCATTGCTTTATTTCGTCTTCATTTAGTACTATCAAGTAAGCTAACTCATATAACCAGAATCTGTTTTGGTAAGGTAGTAAGGTTAGGAATGTATTTTAGTATAACATATGCATGTTTAAAATTCTACTACATAGTAATATCAACAAAAATAAAGCCTTTTAGTCCTAAGCAAGTTGGGTAGGCTAGAAATGAAACCCAGCAAGGGCCACAACTCAGTATGTATCATGCAGATGAATATCATAGTTTTTCTAGCTAGGTCACTCCTTACATGCCATTGAATGGTGGGGGCAATTATCGAGATGCAGATCATCTAAATTTCCTAGGATTGGAGTACTTTTTGCTACAACAATTTGTTGTCCCCACATTTCATTTTATTTGAAGTAACTTTAGGACTAGTCAATGGCTCAATGCTATGAGGATGGGTGCTACTGCCATCTTATTGTCCATTTCATGTCACAAATATAGTGATCTATAGGTATCTGAATATCAATATTTTTTCGTTTAAGCATGGGCTAGAGTAATGTTATCAGATCTTTAGCACTTCACTCTTTGCTGCAATCCCTTCCCCAGTAACACATTCTTCTCTATGCCACTTGTCAGATGGATCTGCTGCTTTCACCAAGTTCCAGGAGTTTTTATGCATGCATTGGTGAAGGCACCCATGCTTATCAGAGCCCATCGAAAGATTTGGCTGCTATAAATAGCCGCCTAAACTAGTACGATAGCTTAAAATGACACTTTCTTTGTACAACATGATTTTATGTTTACAACACTAATTGGCATCGCTTCATTTTGTGTTAAAACTGCAGTAATGGCCGGAGAATAAACACTCGAATAAACTTCGACATGGTGAGCGACTCAGTGGTAGCTGGTAGTCTGGGCCAGCCAAATGGTGGTTCTACCTCCTTGGATCCTGCAGCTGCATTTAGCCCCCCATCAAAGAAGAGAAAACCAGATACTTGATCAAATAAAATGTCAACCTCTCTCTGTACATAGCTCACAATTCCACAGAAGGATTTCTTCTGAATAAGTGGGTTAAGTGGAGTGCTTTAACTGTACATGTATGTGTTAGTGAGTAGTAGCAGTTTACATGCAGCAGACTCTTTCAGATTAGCTTTGAGGTTGTATCATCGTTCGCCTGCTGATTGAACACATTAGGTTGTAACATCTGCGGTGTAGAATGCTAATGAAGCTTATAGTTTTCAGTGAATTGACCCGCATTTCATGTACCAAATCTTTATCCTTGCTCTTGCAAGGTTTTCGTCAGGGGTATATTTGGTTCAGATAGTACTGCACTTGATTTTCAAATGTTTCAGTAGGATCTCCAAACCTAAATAATTTTCCTGACTAGAAATAATATCGGTCACAAGTACTAGTTGGTTCTTCAGACAGTTTACTATTTGAACCGTTTAGTTTCTCATTTTGCAAGTACTTTCTCTGTTTCTGCTATTTTTGTACTGTGCACTTCCAGCTTCTCCATCAGAGTAATTGTTCCATATTCGGTGCACGGCAAATGATTTTACATATGTGGATTCTCCTTCAGGTATGTCTCAGGGTGACAAGGTGTGTGTGTGAGAGAGAGATTTTGGGTGAAATCGCTTTTGTGGTGATGTAACAGTACTGTTGACTCCATTGCTCGACTGCAATCAACCTTTTTCTGCTTTGAATTGTTTTAATATCTTGACTTGCACAGCTAGAGTGATTGGTTTTGCATCACTCAATCCTTTTCTAGGGACACAAGGGGCAAGTTACACTTGAAAAATTTGCACTTAGTTCAGAAGCGGAAACATTTGATAAAATGAAATGTGAAATTTGTCAGATTCTTTCATTTAGTTATTCCTCAGCAACATTGAACAGTTATGAATCAATTCTCCAACAAGATAGATGTTCATTTGATTATTCCAACGAATCTGACATTGAATCTGTTTATGCAGGTGAGATGATAAGGAAAGCCTCAAACATCATTACCATTTAAAACATTGGCTCCTGGAAGTTCAGATGATTAGCAAAGCTACTCCACCCCCATTCAGCTACATCTGTGAGACTGTCACCGCCACATACAACAGGGCCCAGCAGCTCCCCTGATGGCAGTAGTTGCTCTTAAACACTCCTAAAATTAATTCAGCACATCTTGTGTCTGATTGTATTGAAAAAAGACTACGAGCCTCCCCTTGTGGTACCTTTGAATACACACAACTTCATGAGTTGCTGACATGGATTCAAGTCTGCATAATGGCGGATCAGCAGATGGCTGCAGCTGTAGAATGAGATCGTCCCATTTACTTTCATGTCTGCCTGCTCAGAGCATGATTCAAGCAGCTCTGTGACCTGGGGTGCAAACATGAAAGCCCTGCAAGCACTATGCAGGCAACAGCTGTTCTACTTGCTCGTGTTCGTGAACTTGAAGATCTATTTTCACTGCGGTGTTGCCAAGACAAAAGCCATTTTTCAGGTGTTGTCTCCACCCTGACATATTGGCACATTAGTGTTTGGTCACAGTCATGCACTGCTTAAGTCTCGGAGCAGAAGTCATTGCTACAACAATGGGAGTTTCAGGCAATACTCAAAAGAGAGCTGCTTGTTGCTAGGAAATGAAAGGTGATATGGGGATAGGTTGATCAAATTCAGTTCTCTGTATATACAAGCAGCAGAATTTGGAATTAGCTTTGAGATGTATCATTTCATCCCTCAGCTGATTGAATGAGCTGTAACATCTGAGCTGTGTAGAATGCTAACTAACCTTAATTTTCACTGAATAATTCTCTAGCATTTGTTGTATGAAATTCTTGTCCTAACTTTTGAATGTACTTTTCATGGGTAGATTTTGTCTTCAAGTAGTATAACATTTGAGTTGTATCAGTTTAGTTTTTTCACAGCAACTCAACGAATCATATTCCTTACTTTTGGAATGTGTTCTGGTATATGGTCTCCAGATAAGCATTGGAAAGGTTTAAACTTGGCGGGCACTTTCTCTAATGCTCTTTTCTTTCTTACTGTATTTCTCCAGCTTCTCTATCGGCCATATGGTTCCATTTCAGTGCACTGCAAGTGATTTGACATATGCAACTTCAACAGGTATTACTTAGGGTCTCTGCATTTGTTGTTGAGATAATTGCATATGCAGTTAGTATTTCAGTTGTTGAAGGAAACTACTAGTTTTGTGATGAACAAATCTAATGGTACTGTGCACCTGCATTGCCTGGGCCATTTAATTGAACACCATCACAAAGATCACGAACTTGGAAAATGCCATTCAGTGTGTCACTAATTGTATTCCAGTATGCACATCTCTGGGTTGGCCCTGAGCTAATTAATTCCTTCCAGTTTTTGTATCCCCTGCTATTTTGAGTTTTTGACTTGCACATCCAGAGGCCAGAATATCAGTTTTCTGCATCATTCAGTTCTGTTCTCAGGACACCAGATAATTCTTGGAGGCTTCATTCAATAACATGTTACAGTTGTCAAAATTGTTTCATTCATAAGGGGGAAACATTCAACAAATAGAACTTGAAATTTGTTAGCTTCTTCCAATTAGTTCTCAGCAACATGAAATGGTTATTAATTAAAGATGTGATGTCGTTCTGGTGATTCCACAAGGTTCTGACATTGCGACTCTTTCTGCAGGTGTGATTTGAATCCTGAACAAATACATCTTGAACCATCTGGCTCCTGGAACTTCAGATGGCGAGGAAAGCTGCTGGTCACTGGCATTGGGAGTGAGATTATCAGCAGCCTCAGCACAGTGCTACAGTACCTTCAGTGGCAGCTGGCATCACCATGTACAAGCTCGACGAGTCCATCTCCGGCGATGGCAAAGGCCTGAAATTGCTCTCGAACAGCAGCTGCTCCTTCAGTTTGTCAAGTGCTTTCCGCATCCAGTCGTACCGACACAAACCATACGCCTCATCGACTGGTACCTGAACATAACATGGAAGAAATCTATGAACTGCTGCTGATATGGAATCAAGTCCGCACAGATTAGTTGAAGCTGTAGAATGACATGCTCACCCATCTCCTGCCATGGGTGACCTGTTCAGGCCAGATCTCCAGCAGCTCCGTGACCTGGAGTCCAAACATGAAGCCCTTGCAAGCCCCTTGCAGGCCGCAGCTGTTCTGCTTGCTCTTGCTCTTGAAGATCCATTCTCCCAGCGGAGTTGCCTGAATCAAAGCCATTTTCAGTTGTTAGCTATTGGCATACTGACGGTTCCATTTTCGCTGATGAACTTTGGGCTAAAATATTTGCTGCTTAAGCTCAATTTCAGGCACAAAAATTCACAAAAGTAAATAATGCTGCCGTGTCCTCATTGGCATATTCTTTTTCTCTGAAGCAAACATGTGAATCACTGTTACCAGTAATGCTGAATATCTCCATGTCAGCACATGAAAATCATGTGCATGGATTAAGCATGATATGGTGCCTGTGCAGCATGTGGGTTGTTGGCCACCTACCATTGGGTATTCTTCCTACTGGATAAGAAGTATCATAAAGGAAACATACAAGGTTTTTGCCATGCTCATCATGCAGGCCTTCTTTTGCAAGGTTTTAAATCTTGAACATTTAAATAGCCCACTTCATTTTTTCCTCATGAATTGTGAGATACAGTTTTTTTTTTCATCCAAGAAAATTTCCTACATTAAAAAAAGTATGTTGCAATCAATGGCCTTTGAGAGGATGAACACTTGATTTTTCTGAGCTGCTTGCCACATAGCCGTGACCATTCTGCCCTCCACGTACCAAAGTGACTGGCATGAAAGCAACCCATGAACATCCTATACCATATCTGATGCATTCGGAGGTAACAACAAAAATCCAAACATGTCACGGCACTAAGCCCACGGGCTCCCTATCATGCATGACGCATGCATGTATATATTATACTCTAATTATATTAATCCACCAGCTAATAATATGTTATATTAATAAACGAAAGAGGCGTGCCACGTCAGGAGTAGGTCAAGCAAGGCACCTACGCTGATAATGCCCTTGACGCCTGCTTCCTCGAAGGCCTCACGGCACGCAGCTTCGTCGATGCTCTCGTCGTCCTCCCATCCACCCTGCAGCATGGCAGACGTCAGAGAGCTTTTTCTGTATGCCCATGGCGATTCCTTTTCTATCCGGCCGGGCACGATAATTGACCTGACGAGCTTGTTTCTAGCTTATCATTGAGAAACAATTATGCTGCTGCATATGCTGATTCTTTGCAGGATTGATTGAAGGGATGTGTGAGCATGATCATGTGATTCTGTTGCCTCACCTTTGGGAAGATGAGATCGCCTCGCTTCGGCGTCGAGATCATGAGCACCTGCAGCCTGCCTAGCACATCCTGGCAGCTGCTTTCCCCATCCTCCTCTTTGAGCATGTAAGGGATGCACCTGACAGAAGGAAAAGAAATAAGACCAGCCATTAGTGGAAGACGAAGGAGAATCATGCTTGTGAGGGAGAAGTTTTTGCTATAATGTTATTGCTCATAGTCGCCAACTTGTTTATTTGGCATGAATCATGGCCTAAGCCTACATCCTCTCTCTTATTCTTCTAAACTCTTCAGTTGTGATTTTATGTGATGTTTTTAGTATTGGGGATGAGAGTAATTATAACCCTTCTTCTTTCTAACAAAACATGTGTTTAGTTCATGCTTAGCTTTGAACGCCTCATCTATGAATGCAAATAAACCCTTAATGAACAAGGCGTGCGTGATAGGAAGCAGCTAGTATGTACCCTGAGACGAGGCGATAGCATCCTTCATAGCGCTGCCGGAGGCGTCCCTGCCTTGCGCAAACCATGGCGGTCGTCGTCGGCGCCGCCACCGCAGGGGGTGCCATCTTCTCTCTTCTCGCCCACAGGAACAATCTCCTTGCTAACTGAACAAGAACCTACGCACACAACTACAAATCTAGGTCACAACCTGTGCACCCAAACTATAAGCTTAATTAGCTTAGATTAACATGTATACAGGCAGCAGATATGTAGCAGGGGTTAGCAATAAGCTCACCTCAAATAGACAAATCCAAGAGCGATTCAGACTCTCCTTCATCACACCCGGCAGCCGGTATCCTTCCTGATGCCACAAGCTTCTCCCAACTGCATGCCACAAGCTTCTCCCAACTGCGTGCCACTGAGCCCAAGAATCTGTCCCTTTGCATCACTCAACTGGCCCTGATGCAGTTGGATGGAGGCTCTAGATTTGGAGATATGGCTGCAAGATAAGGTGCCCAATTAAATGGAGGAAACTGGAACCCAGTTCTCCTGGAATCTAATGCTTCTATCTGCTGCAGCCTACACCTTAATCTATATGGCTAGATACCCAGCTAGAGCTCTGGAACTGATAGCCAGAGAGATTATATATACAAAGTACCCAGAGATGGCCTTCTTGCTCCTTGTGATTCTTGGACCTATTTATAGGGAGAGGATGGGCTTTTTCTTGGGAATAATTTGCGTTGAACCCCTTGGTTTATCGAGAATCTCGGTTTCGCCCCTGCTTTTCTTGTTTCCTCAGCTGGTCAATGGGTTGCTGGGTTTTTTTTATTGTGTCAACCAAACCATCCTTGCTAGGAAACTGCCAATATGGACGAAGGGGATTTCCCTGGTCATACGTGTTGCCTCATGGAGTTTACGGTTCTTGTAGCTGGAAGACTGATTTTTATTTGTTACTTTCAAAAGAAAACGAAGACTGATCTTGTTTGTAATTATAAAATGACCAATTGATGAAATTTCTGTTGCAGATGAAGTAGGTATTTATACTATTTGTAGATTATGCATGCTAGCTCAAGTACTATCAAGCACAGTGTCGCACAATCCACGGGCACTTCACGTCAGAAATTGCACAGGAATTGATTTTCATATGAAGCTGTTTATTTTCGATATTAACCATAAAAAGAACCTTGTCATATTCCAAATAGGCATGGAGGAGAATACTCTAGCTGATAAGGTGCACTAGGCATCATTTTGCAGGAAAGTCGTAGGATTCGATAAAAAAAAATAGACATCTAGTAGATATATTAGTTACCAATTAAATATGCAAGTCATCAACAAGTCATTTTCAAAGAAAATAAGTCCACTATTCTCTGATGTACCTTTTTACTAGTCAGTAGTCATGCTAGTGCTTAGTGAAATGGAGTAATAAATGGATAGACAGTATTTTATCTACACCGTAATTTTAATAAGAGGAGGAAACTTCTCGACACCTTCCTCAACCCCATTTTTAACCAAGCCGCAAAGGAGTTGCAGGTTAAAATACCCTGTTGTTGACCTATATCCCTTCACTGTCCTATCATTCATGGATCATATAGTTGGAAGGGTATATTACTATTCTTGCCACTCAGTTTGAAAGATGAAGGTTGCTTCCTGGCTTCTTAGCCTCATCAACCTGGGTGGTAAATTGGACGGTTGAGAATTAACATGACAAGAAAGGCACATTGTACTCCCTTTGATAATTTTCATATTTATTACCCTCATAACCTATGTTAACAAGCACAAGAGTGCACCCAATTTCTAGATATGCAGGACGGGTATTTGAACATAAGTGTACTTCTTACTATGCACCTGAACAAGTACTTGCTATGCATCTGGACAAGTGCGTCAAGATGCATAGCAAGAAATGAACATTGAGGATCCGTTTGCGTCTGGCAAAAAAAACAAAAACAAAAACAAAATAATCCTGTCAAATGGCCCGCGGCAGATGAGCGTCAGAAAATCGCGGTAGACGCAAAGCGGCTTTTTTAATCGTGTGGCACCACCTGGCAACAAATGTTTGCATATTTTGAGTATGTTTGGTGTGCATGGGGACTCTACGTTACTCTAAGAGGGCAAGTTTTATCAATGACAAATATAATGCAAAATCTTGTGCAACCAACAACCGCGTCTGAGACCGAGAGATGAGGTCATATTTTCAGCGCTAGCCCCTGGAGAAGACGACGCGGAGACGGAAGCCATGCACACGAGAATGAGGACTTCGTGCCTGCTGCAACTTGGCCACTGCTCGGCAAAACGGCAGCTCTTTTGACGGCTTCCTCCGGCCGGTCTGTCCACTCATCAATCCGCGCCCTCTCTTGTCCTCTCCTGATGTATGCTTTGACTGCCAAATAAAAATTGTCAGGCAGAGGATAGACTTGTTGAGAAGTTTCGCGCGGTAGACCCGTTCAACTCATGATGTGCACGGCTCTCGATCTTTAGCGTTACCCTTTGGATCGATCCATGTTGCAGCATATGGACAGGAAAAGGACACTGGGCTTCTGCCTTTTTTTTTTGAACTTTGGCTCTTTGTGGCACTTGGGCAGCAAAAGGGACATCAAGGTCTAAATCTAATATAGTGGCTTTTTTATTAGAATTGTTCACTCATTATAAAAGGAGGAATAATGTGCGGTTTAAAATGCACAAGCTCTCTTGATTCTTGCGGCGACCTGAACTGCTTTTAAAAAATTAGAAACTTACAATTTTCTAATGAAATTCTTGTATGTATTGTTGTGGAGATGAGAGTTAAAGTGAGACGGCACGCCTCCATCTACCAGAGTTTTCAAATCCAGTACCTACACTCGGGGGGGGGGGGGGGGGGGGGGGTGGGGCTTGCTTCTTCTTTCTCTTCCATCTCCACCTCTTCTTCCTCTTTTTCTTCTTCTTTTTGCTCTCTTCTTCTCATCTTCCTCCTTTGCTTGCAATGGAGATTTTGGGCATCAGAGGGGCTCCAGCGTGGAGCCCCCTTGCACCCCCCTCCACCCCCAAATCCGCCCCTGCTTACACTTCTGGGTGCTTTAATGGTTCATTTGTATATGTGTGATAGCAGCTGCCCTTCAAACTGTGTGGGTTGTAGTCCGCGCTTGACTCTTTTGCGTTCCAAATTATTAGTTCCTATATGTTCAAAGAAGAAACGGGAGTTTGATGGAATTACATCATATCCCCTGTATTTTGTTTTCATATTTCTACAATTTTTGTGAGTTATTATAGACAAATTTTTCTACATCCTCCCGGAGATGTTCACACTCGAAATTCTGAAATCATATTTGTACGACTAGAGATGATTTTTTTCCCAAATGATTTAAGAACATAAAGTTCTGGTGGTGATAAAGAAAATGCTGCACGTGTGTGCATCTATCAGGAGTACTGTGCCACGTGTGAGCCAGTGAGTGTGACACGTCCAATTAACAAGTCGCTAACACTACACTGAAAATCCGAACTGCCGGTCGAAGTACATAGCAACTTCATGCATGTTTTTGTTCCCATTCCATGAGCTGACTGACGAATGAGAGCCACGCTACAGCTCAAGTTTTCTGCTAGACTTTATCTCGGTCTGTCCTGCTCACTCACCACCATGGAGGATGAACTGAAGGTGACTAGACGAGATGGCTCTTCAGAGATGTTCTTTCCTTCGTTCTTTCTTTTTTTTTCCCCGCAAAAGGCCCTTCCATTATCTGTATATACGTTCAGCTGCAGCTGCTTCGATCTTTTCTTGCACCTTCCTGCATGCTTTTTAGCTCCTCTGTCAAATTGCCGAAGACTGAAGATAGACTACAGCCGCTCCTTTACAGTGAAGTATTCCAAACAAATTTCCTAACGCTGGCGTCATAATCCACCAAGACTACAGCCTACAGGTGCTAGCATTCGGTTTCCAAATTCCAACCAAGCAAAAGCCCCGTGCTTCCTTTTCATTAAATATGCCAGTGTAATCTATACCTAGCCATGTTTAGGTGCCACAAAGGGTTTGGAGCTTAAGCTTCTTTTTAAAACTTAAAATCACCATGTGGCCCTGAAGTATATATCGACACTCTTGATTATCATTTTGTTTTTTAAAAGAATTAGAGGAAGTACATTATCATAAAGATAAGGAAAAATGAAAATTGTAAGGGTACTTTTCAAAATGAAGGTGCCATCATTATTAGTCTCTTATACTTTTCCTCACTAGTACAAAATAGGTCTTTCATCTTTGATATTTGTCCCGGCCGATGTTAGACCCCGGACTAATATAGACATTAGTCCCGGGTCCAACGGCTAGGGGGCGGGAGGGATCTTTAGTTCCGGTTGGAGCCTTCAACCGGGACTAAAAGTCTACCTTTAGTCGCGGTTGGTGGCTCCAATCGGGACTAAAAGTTACTTTTAGTCCGGGTTGGTAACACCAATCTGAACTAAAGGGTCACCATTTAGTCTCCAACCGGGACTAAAGGGCCCTTTAGTTCTGGTTGGTGCTATCAACCGGGATTAAAGGGTTCTCCGTGGGTTACAACAAAAGTCACATGTGCTTTGTAGATGGGGTGGTAAGAAAGCTATGCGCGAGGTGAGAGATCTCGGGTTTGAGTCCCGCCGGGTGCAAAAATTTTTTTAGCGTCACAGATCCTTTAGGGTGTACTTTTCAAATGATGGCGCCATCATTATTAGTTTCTTATACTTTTCCTATGGCTCCGGCTAAAACGGGGAAGAGTAAAATGATGGCCAATTGCATGCAGCTGACCAGGTTAGGCTCGTGTGGGGGTGGTTAGAGTTTGAGTGGCGCCGGCGGCTGAGCTTAGAGGGGCTGTTTAGGAGGAGGGAATGTTCGCAGCGGTTATGGAACGGTGATTTGCTGCAGCTTAGGGTGTGATGGCAACGATAATGATGACCGAATCACAGTGGGTGAAGAACAGCGAAGTGAGGCACGATGATATGGCTCCACTTTAGTATTAAATCTTGGTTCCACTACACAAACGCTAGCGCATTTGGGGGTTTATTTGTAATAGGAGGTTCCCTTGTGGTGTGCGAGAGTAACTCCAGCGGACCCTCTAAATAAATCCACATTTTAAATTTGGAGGGTTGAATAAAAAAACCACACTCAGCAGATCCTCTACTAAAGCCTCCATTTTAGGGAGGTCTCCAAATCTCTTCCTCCACCCTCTATTCATGGAGGGTATTTAGGGAACTCCCTATCCGCTGATAGATAGGTCACATCCTTTAGATTAAAAGAAGAAGGTGAGATTTAGATACCACCGCTGGAGTTGAGGTTAAAAAACTGGTTTTTAGAAAATAGAGGGAGCCCTAGAGGGTTTGATTTGAGGACTATCGCTGGAGATGATGTAAGAGTATGACGTGCGTGAACCAACCTTGTAATAAAAAAAAATCCTAGTTGACGATATTGTGTGCAGACTTGTAGGGGTGGTTTCTATTTGTATGTATGTTGCCGAAAACTTCAATTAACTTCTATGTAAAGTCAATAATAATAATTGCATGAAAAATAAAAAGTACCAAAAGCCCTGCCATGCCGGCCATAGTAGCCTATAAAGAAATGATCAAATCTTAAAAGTAACTTTTTAGTGAATAGGAGAGAGCCAAATACATGGCCCAATCCCCAATGTCATGTTAAACAAATCACGCAAGTGCTAAAAAGGCAAAACTGCGACGCCTTTCTTGCACGTGTGAAAAGGATAACAAATAAGGCTCACGTGCCATTTTTTTTCCCGCGACACACGTCCCGACTCAACTGAATGAAGCATAGAAGAAGGCGTTTTTAACGTGACAGCACGTACGGCACGTCTTCAAAGAAACGTGCTGTGTATGTATCGTGTCTGATGGGAATTAGGGAAAACGTGAAAACTTCAATAGTCCTTAAGGCTACACAGGTTCCTGAACCTTTAACGAAAAGGGACTTCAGATCCAATCATCCATTACAAAATTCAGCTTGACAGTTCACTTATATTGTAAATACAAGTCGATATATGCATCGATTAATAAAGTGGCCAAACTAGAATCGCTTATGAAAGTCTTCTAGTCTACTTTTCACAGCTAGAGAACTGACCTCTAGTACCACTCAGCAATCCTTTTAGTACCGGATGGCTGACCGGTATCGATTGGTCAGTACTAAATGCCACGCCATTTAGTACCGGCCAAAACACCCGGTACTGAAGGGGCTATATAGTACCGGTCGGTAACACTGACCGGTACTAAACGGCTTTACGCCCAAAAAATAAAGAAAAAAAATTGAGGAATAACCAGGAGGCCCCCGCACAAGCGAATTTTCACGCGTAAATGCGCGTGCGTGGCTGTGAGAATTCAATCCCACGACCTCCAGCCTCGCGCATAGCTTCCTTACCATCCCACCTACACATCACATGTGATTGGGTGGGAGATGCCTTCCTTTTGAAGTAACCCGTTGAGGACCGTTTAGTACCGGATCAAGACACCACCCGGTACTAAATATCAACCTTTAGTACCGGTACTAAATGGCCGCGCCATTTTAGTACCGGACTAAAACACCACCCGGTACTAAAGGGTGACATTTAGTACAGGGTGGTGTCTTGGTCCGGTACTAAAATGGCTCCGGGGACTTTCAAATTTCGACCCAGTACTAAAATAACTCCATGACAACTCTAGTACCGGACCAAAAGTTAACCAGTACTAACGTGCGCGATGAATGCCTATTTTTCTAGCTGTGTTTCTTACAGTTAGTTATACTTAAGAGTAAATTTAGCATCTGGATCCTAAACTCTCAAACCGTCCATCTGGATCCCTAAACAATGTTAAGTGGTTCATCGGCCATCCAAAACCCGCCAGCGCAGCACCCTTTGCCGATGTGGCATGACACAGGGGACCGACCATTTAGCATATGAGCCCTTGACGGGGGCCAAATTAGTTTATTTGGCTAGCATCCCAATCGGATAGGGTTCCCTCTGTTCCTCTCCCTTCTCCCACCGCCGGCTCCCCGCTCCCGCCTTCGTCGCCTCCTCCCTTGTTGCCATGTACAGCGAATCGGCAGCGTCAGGCTCCAATCCGGTGAGTGGTGCTCAGCTCCCGCTTATCTGGTGCACGGAATGCGGAGGGAGCGGAGTCGTTCAGCGGAGGTCGCAGAAGGAGTGGAACAAAGGGCGAATCTTCTTTTGCTACCCGTTCTACAAGGTGAGTGATCCTTCCTCGGTAATGCGGGTTTGTGGTTGATGCTGTGCTGATTGATTTCGTCGATGTAGATGGATGGCTCGGGCTGTCCTTTTTTGGTACTGGGAAGATGATTACGTGAAGGTGTTTGAGCAGAAGGGCATCCTCTCTGGTCGTGGCGGCAGGATGCAAGCAGAAGCTGAAGCTGGTGCCGGTGCTATGGCTCAGATTGGCTTGCCAATGGAAGGAAGTGAAGTTGGGAAAGAAATAGTGAATTTGCTGAAGATTCTGTGTTTTCTTAGTGTTTGTATGCTGTTTGTGATGGTGCTGCCTTGTTTGTGAACCTCATGAAGTGAAAGAAACAAGTTCATCATCCTTGTATCCTAGTAATGGCAACTGTTTAAAATGTATCCTAGATTTAGTAGTGTGTCTACCTATGTATGCAGTGCAATGTATGAGCTCTATTTCCAAGTAATGGAAGACCTTTGCAATGTCATTCATTGTGTCATGAAGTGAGAGCACACATTGAGGCGGATTAACCATCCATTCATTGCACCATGCAATCTGTTATTCTTTTCAGATCTTGACTACAATCTGTCAGTGTTTGGACAACAAAATTCTAGTTGTTGGCATATCCTACCATATCTGTCAGTGTTTCTACAGCAAAATACTAGGTGTTGGCATATCCTACTATATCTTTCCTATGTCAACTACACAAAAGAGAACTCTGTGCTATACAAAAGCTTCATAGATGTCTAGACAGAAGCATGCATCCTGGCTGTACAAAAGCACTAGGGAACAACTGCCTAATCCTTCTTTCCTGGTGCTGGATTCTTCTTCCTTGCTGTTGTTGGCTTCTTCTTTGCTGGTGCTCGCTTCTTATCCTTCTTTTCTGGTGTAGGGTTCTTTCTTGGCTTCTTGGTCATCTTAGCTCTATCTTCTTTGGTTGCTGTGGTTGGTGGCGGTGGTCTTGCTGCAAGTAGGTTGGACTAGATGAAGGCACAATCAGGCGGTGGTTCTGCTTTGTCACCAACTCTGCTTGTTGGCTTTGGCTGCACAAATGGACATTTATGTGTTAGATAATTTGAAAGTTAGATGGGTTAGAGCAGTTAGCATACCAATTCACTCATCTGAGCTGCCATTGGGTTAGGCACTTGTTCCTGAATTGGTCTGGCATCATTGTACAACAGCTTGTGCTTTTCCTACAACATTGAAAAAAGATGTTTTCCTATAGATAAGTTTGGATAATAGGACAAAAAGAAATTGGTGGAAGCTTGATAATACCTGAATCAACACATGTTCTTCAGCATTGTCTGCTTGTGGTGGTGGTGCCCTCCTCTTCAGCATTTACTTTGGCTTAAGATCTCTCTTTTTCAGTGAACAACCAACAATGTTGTGGCCAGATTCCTTGCAGTGTGAACAATGCATCTCCAGTCCATGCCTTGTCATCTTGTTCCCTTCCTTTACCAGCTGGAACTGCATAGCAAGTATTGGTATACTCTTTATTCTTCAGCAATTTCTTCCTTATTTTGGGACACATATTGCCAGAGGCTTTCCACTGCTCAAGCATCTCTTTCTCTTTATTGTAGTGCCTGGTTATGAGCTATCCCTTAATCCTCTGCAACATACTAAGGATTGGCAACTCTCTAGCTTCTAAGGTGTATTTGTTAAACACTTCACAGTTGTTGTTCAATAGAATGTCACACTTTGGATAGTCACTGAAGAAAGCCCTCACCCAAGTATTAGGTGGCATCTGTTCTAACCATTCATAGGCATCTTTATCTAGAGTTTTCATAGCTTCCATGTTCATGTTCCACTTTCTTACTGAACTGGATCTTGCACAGACCCAGAGCTGGTTCTTCAGATTCTCTCCTTTGAAGTGCATCTGGAAGTTCTAGTAAAGGTGCCTCACACAAAATCTATGCTCAGCCTCTGGAAATACTTGCTGCACAGCAGGAATTAGACCCTGCAGTAGGTATTAGAATACACATTAGTGCACCTCAATAACAAGAGTACACAATAACTAAGGATTAGTGCAGTATGAATTGCAACAGGATCTTTTACCTTTTGTTTGTCTGTCATGAATGTCCAGGGGTATATGTTATCTATGCCTAGATCTTCCTTCAGTGGCTTCAAAAACCATTTCCAGGTTGCCAGACATTCCACCTCAACCACAAAAATTGCTATTGGGTATATGCAATCATTTGGGTCCATTCCAATAGCAGTAAGGAGCTGCCCACCGAACTTGGTCTTTATGTGGCATCCATCCAAGCAAATGATTGGCCTACAAGCACTTAGAAACCCCCTTTGCATGCATCTAAGGACACGTAACATGTGCTGAAGTGTCCTTCACTCAGGTTTAGGTGAAAAGTGGTTCCAGGATTGCTCCTCCTCAACTCAGCACCATAATCCCATAGTTCATTGTACTGTTCTACCTCATCACCATATATTTTCTTTAGTGCCAACCTCCTAGCTCTCCAAAGCTTGGTCCTTGAAGGAGTCAAATTCAGTCTTTCTGCACAGTCTTGGCAAAATTTGTCAAGCTCATCTTCTCATCAGCTCTGAAGGTCACCAAATACTTCTCTGCAAGCCATGTAGCAGTGTATCTCTAGAGAACCCACTCTTTCTGACAGTTATGAGTGCCACAGTAGGTCTTCACCATGAAAGCTTTGGCCCTGCTATCAAAGGATGCATACATGTTCCATGGACACCCTTTTGCACAGTGTGCTCTAACCCTCCTCCTATCATTTCTTGGCAACTTTATTTCTACTCTTTCCTTCAAACTGTATTCTGTGATAGCTTTCCTCAACATCTCAACAAAAGGAAATAACATCCCCACCATAAAAATTGGATTGGCCATGTCTTCTGCCTTAAAGGTTTTGAACTTGAAATCTTTCCTTTCAGCTATTTCTGGTAACTCCAAGTCATCATCTGTTGAAGCATAATCATTATCAGCATCATACATTATTGAATCATCATCATTGACTTTTTTCTGCCCCTTTCCTGCACCTTGATCAATGTACTCCCCATCCACCACATTGTCAACAAAGAGGTCAATATCATCATCTTCTACATCATATTCACTATCCACAAAGTCAGTCTTCCTCATCACTTTCAGGCTCATCTTCTGAAACTTGATCATCCTTACTGCACTTGATGTTGCTGTAAAATTCTGGCAGTTTCTCACCTTCTTTCTTCTCTACATAATTAACCTTTTTAGGACTCATCACCTTGGGCAGCACAACAATTGGGTCCAACACAATGTCATCAAAGTTCTTGGCAACTTGATTGTGGTGATCGAAATACAGGACAAAGTTTTTAATCTTATGAGTTATCTGCTTCATTACTATTGTTTCTTCATCTGAGCTTACAATCCTCAAGCCATCAGCCAGAAATATTCCAGGCAGTAACCAATAGATTCTAAGGTTGGGTGCAGTCACCACATATCCTAACATCCCAATAATTTCTTCAATCCAACAAAAGGACCAACTTTCTCCATCACAGCTATCAAACCAAGAAACAATTGCACCTACATACGTTCGGTTAACCCCAACTCCACAGAAAAAACCAGAATGATGGATCTCTATTGAGAACTCTGTTGACTCAGGGCCTACAACAACCATGGCGTACATCAATCACAACACAAGAACTCAAGCTGAACATAAATGCAATCAAATTCGGGACTGGATTTAGCAAACCCTACCGCAATCCTACCAAACCCTAGATTCTACCATGGCAAAGGAACTCACCGTAGTCAGGGGATGGTTCCCCTTCGGCGCGGCGAAAATCGGAGCCATGGAGCTCCTCGCCGCCTCCAATGTCCGATGCTTCGCGGAGCTCCAGTCCCCCTTGCATGCTCCTTGCTGCCGAACCCCGTCGCCCTCGCCGCCGAATCCCCTCCACCTTTCCGCGGAGCCCTGCCGGCTGTTGCCTCTCCTCCCTCTGAGCCGAGGAAGTCGAGGAGACTCCGAGGACCAGTTTTTGACCAAAACTAAAGGGTAGGGACCTTTTTGCAAAATCACAAGAGGGCCGGTCCCGCGTGGCATGCCACGTCGGCAAAGGGTGCAGCGCTGGTGGGTTTTGGATGGCCGATGAACCACTTAACATTGTTTAGGGATCTAGATGGACAATTTGAGAGTTTAAAGACCTAGGTGAAATCTCGGGACAAGTTTGGGGACCTGGAGTGCAATTTACTCAATGTTCAAACAAGAAAAGCTAGCTATTTTAAGCTTGACTTTGTTGTACGAGATATCAACATATCATTGCTGGTGACATGGTACTCCCTCCGTTCCAAACTATAGGTTATTTTTTATTTTATTGGTACATAATTTTTGCTATGCTCCTAGATAAATACTATATCTAAACCATGTATCTAGAGCACCTAAAATGACCTATAGCTTGGAACGGTAGGAGTAGTTAATAATAAGATCCCATTTAAAATGATGAAATTTTGCCTAAAAAATAGACGCAAACTTAGTAGAAAAAGAACTTGTTCTTCCTCATTTTTTTTTGCTTCAGGATCCCTTTTGAAATTCAGCATTCACAACGAGCTGGCCGTACTGAGCACTGCATGTCTTGATGTTGTGCTCCTAGCGCTTACTCTCTTATTGTAGGGTTGATTTAGACGTTACTTGACACTGGTCTACGCACGTGCTCGCGGAAATTAAATGACCTCCGTTTTGTGCGAAAAGTACGCAGGCGTTAATGCGTTATCCGGTACCCACTGCTACGGAATAGCTCATTTGTCCAGCACATTTGTCCCGGCTAGTTTTGCATCTGGGATTAATATGAACATTAGTCCCGGTTAGTTTTGGATCCGGAATTAATATGGACATTAGTCCCGGATACAACAGCTAGGGCTAAAGAAGACACTTTTATCGTGGTTGGTAGCTCTATCCAGGATACAATGCACTCCTTTTAGTTCCGGTAGAGGCCACACACCGGGACTAAAAGGAGCGCATTAGTCCCGGATGGAACAACCACCGCGACGGAAGCTAGGAAGAGATTGTTTCCGCATCTCTATCTACATATCTATGTTCTCACCCATAGTCCCCATCCTCTCCTTCCTTATCCTCTTCCTTCTCTCCTAGTCCTCTTTCTCTCTTTTCTTCTGGTGCCGCCAGCATGGATCTCGGCGAGCGGCGACTTGAGCTTGTGGCGTGCGCGGCGAGCGGCACAAGCTTGGGTTCGCAGCGCGGCTAGGGCCCAGCGGAGGCAGCTCGGCGTGGCCACGGCGGGCGCCGGCAGGGGCGGCGCGGCCTAGCCCCGGCGGGCACTGGCGTGCGGTAGCCCGAGCGGCCTGGCCGAGGGCCTGACGGGCGGCGCGGCCAAGCACCGGCGGGGGCGGCGCGGCCTGGCCCCGGCGGGCGTCGGCGTGCGTGCGGCAGTGCGGGCGGCCTGGCCAGGCCCCGGTGGGCGGCACGGCCAAACCCCGCTCGGCCTGGCCCCCGAGATTGTTTTTTTTTACTTTTTTTTTTCAAATATGT
Organism: Panicum miliaceum; assembly: GCA_032594955.1. NCBI lineage: Eukaryota > Viridiplantae > Streptophyta > Magnoliopsida > Poales > Poaceae > Panicum > Panicum miliaceum. Next base: position 27,935,705 of record CM064072.1, on the reverse strand, counting down.
ATATGTGGTCCGGACTGAGTTGTTGTGAATGGTTCGTTTGTGATGCGATTGATTTTGTGAACGATTGATTTATGATTGTAATTAATTTTATGATTGCAATTTTGGAGAAATTTTTGGAATTAGAGAAGCTGGCCCGCGTGACCGGAGCTGGCGAGCCAATTTTTTTTATTCTTAAAAAAATACATTAGTCCCAGGTGCATAGCCGTCGGGATAAAAAACCAGGCACATTAATCCCGGTTAGGAAATCAGAACTAAAGCCAGTTTCCAACCGGGACTATTAGTGACCGGACGGTGCTCCCTCTTTGTAACTCCGTAGTACGAATGAAGCATAAAAGATGCTTAAATGGACCATTATCTCTATCAGAGTTGCTAGCGTCCGGATCCGGGTGCTCGCATCGGACACTGCATTCGATCTGAACCGCGTCATCTGATCCGCTGGACATACAGACCCGCTGCAATGTTTGCGGATCCGGAAAATTCCCGTCACAATATTTGCCAATGTTGTACACAACAAGACCGATTAAGCATGGCTGAAACATGGCTGATCTCCTCTAGAGAATCAAGTTTCCACCACCGGATTAAGCATATGCTCATCATCCCCTACTTATTGTATAAAAAAAGAGAAAAATAGCACTGCAACATCCAAATTGACTGATCGTAACATGAAAACTAAATAATCTCAACATGCAAAATCACTTGTTGCGACATCCATACTCACTAGCTGCGACTTAGCAAAAAAGTAATCCCAACATCAAAATTCATTTGATGCAACATTGGAAAAAAAATATCCAAAGTCATAAGCTGCAAAAAGAAAAGGTAACCTCAACATGAAAACTCACTTGCTGCAACACTAGAATCATTCAACTGCGACATCCAAACATCACAAATTGCAACATTCAAAAATATCATATTGCAACATGGAGAAACAATAAACACAACATCACTGATGACGCCTCACAACATCAGCTGGTTCTTCACGGACATGCAACGGAAAAGATTTGGAATTCTTACGGTGCTCACCAACTCTCGGCTCCTCGACAGGGCCATCTATAAGATTGCCATAGATGGGCAAACGGGCGGCCCAGTGTCTGCTGAGACACGGCCTGTTTAGGCACGATTACTAAAACGGGCCGTGCCGTGCCCATCCACGGGCTGAGCTACCGGCCCAGGCACGGCACGAAGGTGCTTTGAGCGTGCCGGGCCGGCCTGTTTAGCCCGACAGCTCGATCGTGCCGCGGCCGGTACTGCCGGCGGCCGCCGGTCACGCCTCGCCGCCGTCCCCTGCCCGGCCAGCCGTGTCTCGCCACCGCCGTCCTCCGCCCGCTCGGCCGCATCTCGTCGCCATCCTCCGCCCACGCGGCAGCATCTTGCCGCCGCCGTCTTCCGCTCGCTTGACCACGTCTCGCCGCCGTCCCGCCACCTGCCCACCGGCGCGACGCGAGCATGGAGGGAGAAGGGAGCTGCTGCCTGCGGGCGGCGGCCGCCAGCCATGGTTGGAAGGGAGGAGGTGAGGGGTTGAGTGATTTTATACCTAGAGTTTGATATGAGGTGGGCTGATGTGGAGTTAATAGGCTGTTATTTGAATGGGCCTTAGCATATCAGGGTAAAATCGTGCCGTGCCGGGCCGGCACACGTGCCCAGACGTCAGCCTAAGCACGGCACGAGCTTGGCCCGGGCTTGATTAATCTCGTGCCGTGCCGGGCCAAAATGTCGTGCCGTGGGCCGGCCCGTTGTTGTGCTTCCAGTGAGGGAGAGAACATTAGTGAAGTTGTTGGAGCAGGGGAGTCGCTGAGGAGCAGCACCCTGGCGTCAACCACAAGGCACTTGCAGGCAGGGCGGCACTGGAGCCAAGGAGCTGAAGACGAGGGAGATGAGCTTCTCGGGGAGGTCGAAGGTCTCGTCCTCCTCCATGGCCAAATTGAAGGAAGCGAGGAGATGCGACGGCGTGGAAGATGAGGCAGGAGCTCTCGATGGCGTGGCGGAGCATTTGGGCCCATCCCTCATTGACGTCCCAGGAGGCATGGCACAAGCGTGATTGCGTGGAACTATTTTGTAAATCAAGATAAAAATAAACTAGAAATCGAGTGAAGCCACGTTTTTTCTATCACCGGTTTCAACTTTACTCGAAGAAATCCTCCTAAATAGTTCTTAAGAAGTGGGTTGGAGTTGCTTAAAACGCTGTGGGTAGGTCCAGCCCTCTCATCTACTGGAGCGCATGAGCATCCATTTTGGCATTTTGCGTGACACGACGCGCGCATGTTGAGAAAAGGGCCCAACCCAGTAGCGTCCTGTCCGGATCCACGACAGGGTTCGTCGTCGTTGAAGCAGAATGGTAGCGCGGCCGTCACGCAGAGTCCAAACATATGGACACGTATCCTCTCGCGGATGAAACGAATCCGGAGTCAAAGCGGAGAAGTTTCCAGCCGGGCTCCATCGACCTCCCGGCTCCACCTCCTGCTCTGCTCTGACCGGCTCTGACGATTCCATGGCTGCAGATCTGCGGGGCGCACGTGAGCTCGATTCCGCCGCAACGGACTGACCGCGACGACGACGACAGCCGGCCGGCGTCTCTCGCCGGCGGGTCAGCTCCTCGGTCGGTCGGGTCAAGGGGTGGGAAGAGTCTTGGCTGTTCACATGCCCGGGCTCTGACTGACCGACTGACGGACGGACACGGACTGAACCTGGAGGAAACTGGAGGAATCCAAAGAACCCATCCGAGTCAGACTCCGAATGCTGAACCAGGATCGGGAGCGTTTCACAAGCCGCCAAGATTCAGTCGCGAGTTTTTGACCAGCGTTTGCGCAATTTCTGCGAAAATCCTCTCAGAAAAATCGGTGAAAACTGAAGTGATCCATCAGATTCGGTCACATCACATACAAGCTTGACCAAGGAGTCCAGGTAACACATGAAAGGTGTCCATATGATTGCCATCTTCGTCTTCCATAAACAATGTGAATAACTGACAGGATGACAGATTTACGACACATGGGAAGGCATCGTATTCAACACAAACCGTGCAAAATTACCCTTCTGACGCGTGAGCACCAGTTAAGTAAGATGGATCATGGACTCAGGTGAAGAACAGCAGCCAAGGATTCAAAGATACAGCTTCTTCTTCAATTCATCCCACTGTTAGATTTCAAAAAGAAATTCATCCCACTGTTAAAAGGTACCCTTCAGATACGTACTTACGGGTTACGGCACATATATATATACAATAAATACGAATTATTAAGACCTACATTAAGTTATTAACTAAGCAGTTACTGGGCCCAAACTATTAGGGGGCCTTTTAGCCGTTTGTCCAGCCTAACTCACTCTATATATATCACACATTTCACCATGCAAGAGCCAATTAATAAGACTACTAAAAGCAGGAGCTTGCCACTTGTCCTGAGCCCTGATTTCTGTGAGGAGCATAGCCCAGAGGCAGAGTGAGATCATCCGTTCACCACATGCTTCAAGACCCTCGCAGCTGGGGACAATCTCTCACCCAGTGACCGTCCATGCCGCAATGGAAACAACCAGTTCTCGGAGTCGGAGATGGCTTAGGACAGTCCCTCATATAGTGGCCCTTCTCACGGCATCGGAAGCAGATGTCATTTGAGCGTGGAGTCATGGGGCTGCGGGTACTGTAAGGTGGCGCAGGTGATTTTGTTGGTGTTTCCGTGGCGATCGGTTGGCGCAGCATGCTTGGTGATCCCTGATGGACTTCAGCGCGTGGTGTTGCCTCAGCTGTGGGTACAATTTCTTCATTGATGACATCAAACGGCCACTCATTGTCATCAGCATGAGTGGGATTGACCGTTCCATTTGCATTGTTGTCTCCCAATTGAACTAGGTGGTTGTTCCCATGTGCTTCCTTCTCAGCAGGCTTGTCCTTCAAATCCTTATCCCCTCTTCTGTTGTCATCTCCAGTTTGTAGTAGGTCATTAGCAACAGCATGGGCATGGACTGGAACCTTGTGACTGCATGCACCTTGTCCCTGCAGAACAAACAGTAGTGTGACAGAGACTCATTCATAACAGCAATACCATACATGATGCATACAGAATGTAATTGTAGACGTCCAACAATGGATTTTGATAATGAGCAAAGAATAATCATAGGTGATTCTTATCCATCATGGCAATCATCTCGTCACAAGTTAACAAATAACATAGGAGGATTGGCAGGTTAACAGATTAGATAGCTTGTTTATATTTTTCATAAGAACATTTAGATCTGGTTGATTTAAAAGTGAAGAAATTGCATGTGAAACCGATAAAATTGCTCCACGAAGAATTGGAGACAGAATTACGGTCATAGACCATCCATGCTCTATTACTGGTCAACGATAGTAATAAATTTATTATCCATGCTAGCCTTCGGTATGCCATTAAAAAAGGATTTGGATGTACTTATTTAGAGAAAAAAAGGCACTAAGTCTTTAAATTTTGCATGTGGCCAAGATCAAATAATGCAACTGCAACATGATCTTGATCTTGATCTTGCTTCTGAAGCTTGATCAATTGCATGTAGATTAAAATTTTGGATTGTGAGCCTAACATCAAGTTACAACTAGTTTCTAGAAAGGCTAAAAGTACCTACAACTGTGATTTTGAATGGTTATCTTAACAAATCGACACTTTCTAAACAATTGAACAAGGCACAAACAGATGATTTCAATAAAAGTTATCTGACAATACATCTAAGATTTATTTCGGAGAAAGATGTTGGAAATTTGTATTTTGTAAGTTGTTTTCTTGATGCTATATTGCTAATTTGCTAGCATCTATGCCCTAACTGCCCTAAACTCGCAGGCCACTTAAGTTTTGTCAGTAGAATCTAGTTGAATAATATAAAAATGCACAAATCTTAGTATTCAGTGTTGATAAATAGAAAATTAAGCCTAATATTCCAGCATTCCTAAGGAAAACATATGTTTTTTTTTTCCGTTAAAAAAAGGAAATGAATAGGATGTCTTGCAAACACTGAATCGGATGGGCACCCAATGACCCAAGCAAGTCCTAGGCCTGAAATCCGAGTGGGTGGGGGATTTCCCAGGCTCTCTTCCACTTGGCTGCTAGCAGGCTTGGTATGCATGTTACGCAACTGTAGGATTGCAGGAGCAACTTCACTGAAATATATATTGCTAGTAGGCAGCAGTACATGTTACTTCAAAGTTCGAATTGCCACAAAACAGGGAACCATGTGAAGCCTTTTCTCATGATTTATTTGACTACTTTTCTTGGGACTATTGCCCAAAGAAAAAGAGAAAATGTATGACACTTCCCCTGGTTGGATAAACATGACACCCTGACTCGAGGGTGCAAGCCAATAAACGAAGCACAAGATGTTCTGAATGTCATGTTTTCTCGGGTGGAGGTAGTATTATACAATCTCAGGAGCTCAAATATCTAGTTAATAATAAAGGAAAACTATAACCGACTAACTATTAAATAGTAATATCAAGGCACACTAAAGCATTTGAAGAGAAACAAGAAAACAGAACGTTATTTAGTATTTATCATAGGAAACATTACCTTGGGTATAGGACATACATAGTAGTCTTCACCGTCCACTCTCAATACTTTACATTTCCCTGCTGTACACTTGCAGGTTGGCCATGCATCTTTGGATCTAGCCCCTTGGGGGCTAACTTTAACCACAGCTGCAGAGCCTGCACCTTGTGCACTAACATGAACTGGAGTTGTAGTGCCAGCACCTTGGAAAGTGGAATTAAGTGGAGCCTGGGGGTTGACATTAGCTGGAGTTGTAGCACCGGCACCTCGGAGATTAACAATATTAATTGGTGTTGCCGGTTCAGGCACATGACTGCTTGGAGTGGTCAGCACATAAGGATTGCTTGGTTTAGGATTGCTCCTAACAGCAGGTTGTGATTCAGAACTAAGACCAACTTCTTCACATAGAGCAACATATTTACATTTCTGAAAAGTCATGTTCAACAAGTAAACACTTTGTCAACTATATACATAAAAAGTAGTGTAGTTATATAAATGAACATAAATATTTAAGAGTCAAAATACATTACAAGTTACTTGAAAGACAATGCATAACTGAAGAATAAAACTCAATTCTTAGAAGATTAAAGCAAAAGTAAATACAGTGGGATTCAAATTGGAACATTTCTAAACAATGGAATGAACTTGTACAAATTTTCATGCATAAAGAATAAGCCTGCAGCTTCAGAAAACAATAATAATGCAAACAAAAGGTGATCGTGTTTAGAAACATCAACATTAAGCTATTATATCTTGCCATCTTAGAGAACTAGGGGTTATGATTGTGTTTTCTGAAAGATATGTGTGAGGGCATATGATGGAAAATGTGAGGAATGGTTATGTGATCAAACTTGAAGCTATAAATATGAGTTTTGAGAAACTGGCATTATGATATTGATATTTAGACACCAGAGAAGCAGATTGCAGCTAAGGTTTCAAGAGATTGATTTGTAATGAACATAACAGCAGGTTGGGGATAAAAAGAGAACTTACAAACAAGTCCTCGAGTCTAAAAAGAAACAGTTGACATTATTTTGGTTGTACATTCACATAAACAATAACCATATATCACGGTTGAAACATGACATTACTGCTCTATCACCTTCTACATTATGTGCCTAAAAGCACATATGGTTGGGTGATGGATACATTACCATAAATAGTTAATGGTCTAAGATTCCGACAACAGTGCCACATGTTTTTCTCGAATGTGGTCCACGAAATTATCATGATGAGTGATTGTTCACTTGTCAAGCATAAAAAAGAAAAAAAAACAGGGTGGCACCTGAGGCCACAGTTATCTAATAAAGAGAAAACTTGCACAGGCATCATTATATTGGTTCTTACACATGCTAAAAGCCTGAAATATCTCCAAAACATACACATGAAGAGCTCCTCTTATTTGTCATGTTAGGAGTGCAAAGGTGACATTTTTGTTTGATGTAGGATTGCAGGAAGAGACATGGACACTACCTAATTGGTTGTATACTAATACAATGTATTACAAGATACAGGGATATTTGCTCATGTCAGTAAAATAAGATTTTGTTCTGGAGGCAAATGATTGAGATGTGGTACCAATCACACAAATTTAGTAGTACCACATAGTCATCTTGTGATCATTGTTAATAAGTTGCAGAAGTTGAGGAAATAGAACACAAAGAGAACTAAGTTACTTCTATGCCCATTAAAAATCTCTGCGCTGAGCAACAGGGACACAAAAATTGTGCATCCACAGGAGAAGGTAAGAAATTCTCAACATTCTGAGAATAACATTAGTCATAAGGGCACTGGCACAGGAGAGGCATTAAGGAGTTTAAGAAGTGTATAGTAGTTTAAAATTAGACTAGGCTGGATAACTACGGCATCCAGTGTCACCAATTTGGCCACTATACAATAGACATGAATTGGTGAAAAAATGAGATCTTGTTTTTGTGCCAGAAGCATGAACAATGTGATGTTCATACCCTCCTGCAAACTTGTAATAATAGAAGACATAATAAGAACTTCCTCCATATTGAAGTGACACACAGCTAGCTGGTGAAACCCACAGAACCTTTGCTAAACTTAGTAATAGCTTTGGTCATAAAAAGGGTTGCTATACTCTGCATAGATAAAAATAACTACTATATCCAAGGTGTACAAGTTACACTTAACAAACTTGCTGATCAAGGCCATCTGATTTTTCTCCAAAGAAAATTGGTAGGAAAACCGGACCAGCGATGGATGGATAAAGATAAATTCGCAGCAAACTGAAAATCGGATCTTTCTTTGCTGGCAACTGGGGAACCTGCACCCCCAATTTCAGCCCAACTGGCCGAAAGTGACATATGACTGCCAAATTAGGCCCAGACAAGCCGCAATTTCGGAACACATTTCACCACCAATTTCAAGAATCTAGATTTTCCCCATCTAAACAGTACCCTCCCCACGGACTGAAATTCCCCACCCAAAGCAGTCTCAGGAGCCATCTTTCCCCCAATGGAGCAAAAATCAAGGGAAAAAACGAACTTTCGGATGGAGTGGGGAGGCTCACCTGCTGCGCCGAGCAGACATACATCCACCGGCAGCTCTGCTCGTCCTGCCACACCGCGCACTCGCCTCGCCGGCAGACGCACGGCGGGGCCCGTCGCTTGGCCTCGCTGTAGCCCCGCTCAATGTCGTCCATGGCGCTGAGGAAGAATTCGTCGATTTCCAGGTTGCCACCCGCGCCGGAGCCGGCGTCGGCATCGGCGTCGGTGAAGTCCAGCTGCCGCCTCACGGAGGCGCCGCGATGGGCCGCCGGCGCCGGGGAAGTGGGAGTCGGAGTCAGTGGGGACGGAGGGCGGCAGGAGCCGACGCCCTCCGGGTAGCTGTCGGCGGTGGCGCTGCTCATTGCCGCCTCGCCGTGGCTTGCCCGTGCTATTTCCCCCGCCGCCGATGATCACATCGCCCTCTGTCTCTCTCTAGGGAAACTCCTCCCTCTCTCTCTCTAGCTTGTTGCCGTTGGAATGGACAAAAACGCTTTCAGGCTTTCAGGCTTTTATTTTCCTGTCTTGTCACCGACGGCCATTTCGTGTAGACCAAACAAATATATATATATATACAGTATAACTCAGACATTCACAGCGCACATACACTCACCCTTATGAACGCACGAACGTAAATCCTACTTTTATAAGCATCTCTAAAGACTAAGCTGATAAATATCGAGATTGATAAAGTTACCACAGACGCTCGCTGTCGACGGGAACGTTATCTACTACTAAAAACACAACGTGATTAAATTCTAAAATATATATTCATTTCTACGAGAAGTCGAACCTTTTTTATAACCATCAAGCTACGTGCTCTTTGCAACCAGTAACATATTTTTGCCGGGCTCGTGAGTCACGTGAACTTTGCAGTACGGAAAATAGTCCTATAAAATCTCTATGGAATTTCTCTATGGGAAGGAAAGCAATATTTTCCCTCAAGTTCTTATAGGATATTGTGGTGTAAAAGGAACGCGAGAGATTAAACAATGCACAAAATCAAGTTGTGATTGTAATTTATTCCTTCCATCTTAAGCTGTTGGTCGTTGTTATCATACCCTTTTGCTATTCACCTAGACATATACTATGTAAAGGCAAAATGACCCATAATTTAGATTTAAGGGAATAGAAATTTAGCGTGAGCGTTACCAGAATTCTAAACAAATCAATTTGTTTCTCAAATGATAACTGTTTCTGAAATGACCCATATTGTGTCAATGGCTTTGTGGTAACTGCAGTAGTAAAATAACATAAATTAAATTTCCTCTAACATTGATCAAATGCATATACTGTTTGGTGCAAATCACCTCGGCCTCGAAGTTAGAAAAGGAATCAAACAGTTAGTGTAAAAGAAGGTCCTTTTTTTTATGAAAAAAAACAAATGGTACCGGGCCATACTTCTGAGCCACGGCCCATCCAAACCCCAAACCTCACCGCGGAAAACAACAGCATGCCTCTTCTCATAATGGGCTCTCAATTATACAAGTTCATGCCAACTCCTAAAGCCCAGATAAGCCTGTTGACCGGAACGGGCCCTAGTTGAACTCTCGAACTAAAATGCCCAAGAGTGTGTACGTACGCCAAGAATTTGGTCCTCTGGAAGCTTTTCCCAAAAAAAAAATGGTCCTCTGGAGATGCCGGGCAGTGGGCAAGAAATGCTCGACCAGTGGAGTGATGGGCATGCAACTCCTGTTAGGTCTATTTGCGGATCGCTAGTTGCGGGATCGACTCGGGTACTCTCTCTGTGTCTAGTTCTAGCATCAAACAGTGGTGCACGTGTGCCAGATCAAACGAGTAGGGAAGATAGGGTAGATTACCTTGCTCTGAGGAAGACGACGCCATCACGTTCGTCGGTGGTGTCTGCGCTCGGGCAGCGTCGCGCGGTGCAGAGGTCGGAGCAGATCCGCTCTATGGCGGCGGTGGTCGGTGCAGTGCAGCCGGTGGAGCTTCCCGCCGCCGCAGCGCCACCCCTCGGGATCGGGTTAGGGTTTAGGTGTAGGTGGGGAGTCGGGGCACGCCGATCCTTGGCGTGCGTGCCCCCCAGCCCCCACCTTTCTATTTATGTGGCGCTGGCGACAGGGGCCCACCAACGCGAGTTGGGTTGGGCGCCCCCGATCAGGGCGCGGATTAAGGCTAAGACCTTTGGGCCTTAGGTTGGAGATCAATCCAACAATCTCCCCCTTGATCTCACATTATCTTTCTCTTTCACTTTTCTATTTTCCTTATCTCATCACAGATTTATGTATAGGGCATATCTTATTGTCACGCGCAACTGCCGATAGAATCAATAGCCACAATACACGCCTCTGTTCAGAAATAGATTCTGTATTCCTTTTGGGCCTCTATTATCCAGAGATCATAGGCTGTACCTCATTCCCATGCCGGCTACGTGTTCCATGAACACGCTGGGTGGTAGGCCTTTCGTTAGCGGATCCGCAAGCATATCTTTTGTTCTTATATGCTCGAGACTTATGGTGTGATCCTGGATTCTATCTTTTATCGAATAAAATCTTATCTGTATCGACTTGGTAGCCGTGCTCTTCTTGTTATTATGAGCATAAAACACTGCTGGCTGGTTATTGCAGTACATCTTTAGTGGTCTTTCTATACTATCCACCACTCTTAAGCCAGGTATAAACTTCTTTGACCATTCTACCTGCCCGGAGGCCTCGTAGCATGCTATAAACTCAGCATACATCGTCGATGTTGCTGTGACCGATTGTTTAGAGCTTTTCCATGAAATAGCTCCCCCTGCGAGAGTGAAGATGTAACCCGTCGTGGATTTTCTATCATCTTCATCTCCCGCAAAGTCTGAATCTGCGTATCCTTCAATCTCTAAAGAATCGCTTCTTCTGTATGTTAGCATGAGGCCTTTTGTGCCTTTCACATATCGCAAGGCTTTCTTTACAAGTTTCCAGTGTTCTAGACCTGGATCTTTCTGAAATCTGCCAAGCACATTAGTGACAAAGGCTAAGTCAGGACGTGTGCACACTTGAGCATACTGTAAACTTCCGACTGCCGAGGCATACGGAACAGTTTTCATCTGTTCTTTTTCATACTTATTTCTGGGACTCTGAAAGTCTCCATATCTGTCACCCTTGACTATCGGAGCAGGAGTAGGTTTACTCGCATGCATACTGTATTTTTCTAGAATCTTTTGTAGGTATGTCTTTTGTGACAGACCTAGCACCCCATTTCTTCTATCTCGGTGAATCTCAATCCCTAGCACAAAAGAAGCTTCACCAAGATCTTTCATGTCAAAATTTGATGACAAGAATTCTTTTATTTCTAATAGTAGACTGACATCACTACTCGCTAGTAGAATGTCATCCACATACAGTACCAGGAAAATATATTTCCCTTTCTTAAATTTTGCATAAATGCAATTATCCTCAACATTCTCTGTGAACCCAAACTTCTTTATAGTCTCGTTGAACTTCAAGTACCACTGTCTTGAAGCTTGCTTTAATCCATAAATGGATTTCTTTAAATGACATCCCATATTTTCTTTTCCTTTTACGACAAAACCTTTAGGTTGTGCCATGTAAACTTTTTCTTCGAGATCCCCATTTAGGAATGCCGTCTTTACATCCGTTTGGTGCAATTCCAGATCGAAATGTGCAACCAAGGCCATAATTATTCTGAAAGAATCTTTACATGAGACCGGAGAAAAAGTCTCATTATAGTCTATTCCTTCCTTCTGTGTAAATCCTTTTGCCACAAGACGAGCCTTGTATCTTTCTATATTCCCTTTGGAGTCATATTTGGTCTTGTAGACCCATTTACAACCTACTGTTTTGGCTCCTTCAGGAATTTCTTCTAAGTCCCAAACTCGGTTGGTCCTCATCGATTTCATTTCATCTTCCATGGCTTCAAACCATTTAGATGAATGTTTGCTTCTCATGGCTTCTTCGAATGAGATGGGATCATCTTCCATTCGAAACTCTTCTGTGTTATACACTTCATAATCAGCAGGAATAGCTGATCTTCTTTCTCTTTGAGATCTCTTAGGAGCCTCTTCTGTTCGAATGTTATCTGCTGGAACCTGTGACGGCTCCCCCTGATCTGTGGCAACGTTATTATCTATGGGATCCTGAAGGACAGGTTCCACATTTTCATTCTGCGTCGCCACAGAAGGGATCAATTCGGGAACTGGCATCGCAGTAACTCGTACCGCCGGTGCAGTCTCAGCAGGCAGCGAGAAAAACGGTTCCTGAATCATTGGAGTGGGTGCGTATACCCGCTTCTCCTCAAGAACGATCTTTCAAACTGTTGTGTTTCCCTGAATCATCTCTTCTTCTAGGAAGGTAGCATGTCTCGTTTCTACAAACTTTGTAAATATGTCTGGATAGTAGAAACGATATCCTTTTGATCTATCTGGATAACCAATAAAATGGCAACTCACTGTCTTGGAATCCAATTTCCCAATGTTCGGGTTGAATATCTTTGCCTCAGCAGGACTCCCCCACACCCGTAGGTGATTCAGTGAGGGTATCTTTCCTGTCCACAGTTCATACGGTGTTTTAGGCACCGCTTTACTGGGTACTCTGTTGAGAATATAGACAGCGGTTTTCAACGCCTCCATCCATAAACTCACTGGCAGCGTAGAATAGCCGATCATGCTTCGTACCATGTCCATCAAGGTACGATTTCGTCTTTCAGCCACTCCATTCTGCTGAGGATCGCCCGGCATAGAGTACTGGGCTACTATTCCTTGTTCTGTTAGGAACCTCGCAAAAGGTCCTGGAACCTGTCCGTGTGGGGTATGCCGACCGTAGTATTCCCCTCCACGGTCAGAACGGACAACTTTTATCTTTAAATTGTGCTGTTTTTCAACTTCAGCCTTGAATTCTTTAAATTTATCTAATGCCTCTGATTTCTTTTTTATTGGATAGATATATCCATAACGGGAATAATCGTCTGTGAACGTTATGAAAGAGTCATAACCATCTATGCTTTTAACTGAGAACGGTCCGCAGATATCTGTGTGAATTAATTCTAAAATACCTGCGCTGTGCTCAGCATTTTTCTTTGTTATCTTTACATATTTTCCTTTAATGCAATCAATGCATCTGTCTGAATCTGAGAACTCAAGAGGAGGTAGAATTTCATTCTTTACCAGCCTTTCTATTCTCCCCCTCGAAATATGGCCTAAACGACAGTGCCATAATTTCGACGATGTGTCTTGAGTTCTCTTTCGTTTTCTGTTATTATCTGTGATTTCAGACACAATCGCATTCACATCACATACGGAATTCACTTTCACGTAGCGATAATAAATAAAGATCATTTCTTCTAAATGCAATCGAAGCAACTGTATCATCAAATTCTATTACACACATGCCATCTCCAAAACGACATGCAAATCCATCGTCATCAAGACGAGATACACTAATCAAGTTTCTCTGAATTACGGGAACATAAAATACATCTTTAAGCAATAAATTAAAGCCTGTGTCGAGCTCTAAGAGGAGGTCTCCAACCGCCTCAACATCTGCCTCGACTCCATTTGCGACTTTAATTCTGTTTTCTCCTCTTCCCGTAGTTCTCGTTGAACGGAATCCCTGTAAGGAGTTTGCAACATGAACTGTTGCTCCTGAATCAATCCACCAAGTAGATTTCGAATAATCTTTATACAAGGATTCATTTATAAATGAGATAATATTCTCACCTCGTTTCTCCATGATCATCTTTAGATAGTCAGGACAGTTTGTCTTGTAGTATCCCTTCTGTTTACAGTGAAGGCACTGGTCCTTGTCCACTAGAGGTTGCCCAAACTTGGGCCTATGCTGTGGCTGAGCCAACTGGGGTCCCTTTCCTTTGGATGAAGAGGGAATATCTTTATTATATCTTTTCTTGTTCACATAGTTTATGGATCCACCATGTGCATTCTTTATTCTCTCTTCTTCTTGTACACACATCGCTATGGTCTTTTCAATATCCCATTTTTCAGGGTTCATGTTATAATTGACAACAAAGTTGTCAAACTCTTAAGCAAAACCAAATGAACTATGTGTTCTAATTTGAACTCCATATCCATTGGCTTAAGCTTGTTGTTAATGTTCACCAAGCGATGGATGTGCTCTCTTATCCCACCTCCCAAGTACCTCTCTGTCACCAGTTGTTTGATCAACTGGGTAGCATAAGTCTTTGAGGAGCCAGTGTACTGACTCCTTATCTTGTCGAGGTACTCAACGACAGTGGGAAGATCTGTGATTGCCCCCAGAATGGCGGGTTCTATGGTGTTCTTGACCACTGCCAAATATTTCTTGTTGGCAGGCAGCCATTTGGCATGATCAGCGTCATACCTCTGTTTGCTCGCCTTGTAGGCGAGCTCTGTTTGCTTCCAAGAAGCATCTGTAACATCTTCCCCTCTGACCGGTCTCTCAGGTTCAACTGGAACCGGTGCAGTGAGGACCCAATCTAGCTCAGCCATGGTAAAGAAGAGGTCCAACTTCTTATACCATTCATTATAATTGTCGCCTTTCAGAATCGGAATATCCTTGATGGAAACCATCATAGGAAAACCAGCTGAAACAGGTTAGCTCAAGTGAGAACAATATAACAATAATTACGAATGCATGGAAATCATAATGTTGTCATTATCAACTTTGGTCAGAAAATAACAACATTACAATTTAATCTGGAAAAATAATCTGTAAAATCATAATATTGTTATCATCAACTTTGGTCAGAAAATAACAATACTACAATTTAATCTGAAATTATCTGTGACTCAAAATTTAAATTATCCCTTTGGTTCAAATTTAAAATTTCAAGTCTAAACGATTATCTTTGCAGCGGAAATATGAATAAAATAATTCTATTTTGAAGCAATATCTGTGAAAATCTGTATATCTATTCTCTAAACATTTATCCCTTTGGTTCAAAATAAAAAGAGATCAAATTCTGTGCAAAAATATTCAAATTTGCTTCAAAACAGAATTAAAAATATCAAATGTTACTGTTCATCTGTGAAAATGGGCCGAAAAACTATTACTGTGCGGCCCGTTACTGTTCAGCCCGTTACTGTGCAACCCGTTACTGTGCAGCCCAAAAACCACGTCCGCGGCCCGGCCCACTCACGAAACCGGCCTGCTACTGTGCGGCCCGCGGCTAACGGGCCGCAACCTGGGCCTGGGCCGCGAAAGCGGCCCACCCGCGCGCGCGCCGGCCGCCGCCCCCCCCGCGTCGATCTCAGCCGTCCATCCTGATCGGACGGCTGAGCGCGCGTTTCGGGAGGTATAAAAACCTCGCGGCCGGGCGACGCTCGCGGAAACCCTAGACCATTTCTCGCTCGCCCGCTCGCCCGCGCGCTCTCTCGCTCGCTCTCTCCTCTGTGTTCTCTGGCCGCCGCCTCCGCCGCCGGCTGGTTTCCGGCGCGGCGGACGGCATGGCCGCCGGCCAACTGCCGGCGTCCCAGATCTGACTCGCCTCCTCTCCCTCCCCCCCTCTCTCTCTAGTTCCCTCGCCCTATCCCTCAGTTCTCTGTTCCGGCCAGGGGCTGCGCCGCCGCGTTCGTCCTCGACGCCGGCGGCCGTGCCATGGCCGGATCTACTATCCAGTACCCATGCTCTTGATTTCTTGGCTCGGTGTACGTCCACATGAAGCAGTACTGTGCCCTATGGGCCTCCTCGCCGGAGTCGCGTGCGTCTCGCGCGTGGCTCTGTCGAGGGGATCTCTGGGGTATGGGAAAGGAGGGAGAAAGCGGAGGGAAGAGAAGGAAAGGTGAAGATCAGCAAGAAGGAGCAGAGGAGAAGGGCCAGGTAAGTCGGGTGTTTCAGATCTAGGGTTAGGGTTAGGGTTTCGATTTCTTCGTTCGATTTGCATCTTCTTGATCTATTTGCTCGATCCCTTCCCCTTTTCCTTCTTCTACCGAGTCAAAACACAACCTAGATAGGCTCTGGTACCATTGTTAGGTCTATTTGCGGATCGCTAGTTGCGGGATCGACTCGGGTACTCTCTCTGTGTCTAGTTCTAGCATCAAATAGTGGTGCACGTGTGCGTGCGCGTGTGCCAGATCAAACGAGTAGGGAAGATAGGGTAGATTACCTTGCTCTGAGGAAGACGACGCCATCACGTTCGTCGGTGGTGTCTGCGCTCGGGCAGCGTCGCGCGGTGCAGAGGGTCGGAGCAGATCCGCTCTATGGCGGCGGTGGTCGGTGCAGTGCAGCCGGTGGAGCTTCCCGCCGCCGCAGCGCCACCCTCGGGATCGGGTTAGGGTTTAGGTGTAGGTGGGGAGTCGGGGCACGACGATCCTTGGCGTGCGTGCCCCCCGGCCCCCACCTTTCTATTTATGTGGCGCTGGCGACGGGGCCCCACCAACGCGAGTTGGGTTGGGCGCCCCCGATCAGGGCGCGGATCAAGGCTAAGGCCTTTGGGTCTTAGGTTGGAGATCAATCCAACAACTCCAGGTCAAAAAAAGAGTTTGAAATGAAGCCGATCCAAACAGCAACAAACCCTGACGACAAAATATACATGCCCGTGGCAAACTGTGACGAAGGCCGACGCTGATTCCATCCATGTCCACGTGACCACGTCGGCATTACATTGCGCGTGGATGTTACCCACAACTGAACTGAGAATCTCACTCAGTCACTCTGCATATTCGATTACAAGTGACGACCAGTCAGTCTCAGTTAACGTACTCCCTGCTGGCGTATTGGAAGGCGGTTCCCAGACCAGTTCAGCGCTACCCACCACTCTCCTCGCCCCTCTCTCCGTCGGTTCATGCATGGATAGATGATGCTTGCCTGAACGTCTGCGAGCTGAGGAGTGAGGATGCCTGTCTGCAGGCCGGCTCTTTGGAACTCTGACGAGTACACGTTCTTGCAAGGACTTATTTAATCAGCTCTATCCCTTTCATCTATCTGACAATGCGTGCATGAGAGCAGCGATAGAATCGGGCGGCCGGGAAACAAACACTGTGTTGGGTTCGGGAGTGAGATAGATGGTGATGGATCATCGATCTGATACCCATACCTTAGTATCTCTGAATATAATGCATTAGCTCGGTTCAAGGAATATATGATGGGTCGATCTTTTTGCATGTTGCAGTATGAGAAATGACGTCCTGTCACCAATAATAATATTTGCAAATTGAGAGAGGAAAAGAAGAAGAAGAAAAAAGACCATGCTGGCAGACCATCCTAGAAGATGATAGGGGCCTTATTACCCTGCATATGTGGGCAGATGGGCAGAAGCTATATATAACCTTTCTGAAAGCCCAGACAGAAAAAAAAAGTGAACATGCATGAAAGGCGTTGAGGATCCATCGTTCCTAGTTCTCTTGATGATGAAGAAATCAATGAAGATCATGCATGACAAATAATCCACACGACTCCTGGAAAGGAATTGATCTCTCTTGGAATGGATGTAGATTTCTTCTGAATATTGTCCGGGAGCTTCCTTACCTTACCTTACCTTACCTTACCTTACCTTACCTTACCTTACCAAGTTCTCTCCCCAGGAAGACTTCTAAATAATATCAAACAGTGCCATCTCCGGTTTGTTCACCTACCCCTAAATATAGGATGGCGGCGTATTCACCAGTGAGAACTTCACAGTGAGAACTCCACAATTTAGCAACTATTCTTCTCATGTCATCAAATGTCATTTCGCAAATGTACTTGAAACTTGTTTGTAGAATTAAATCATCTGTGGTTCCCATAATAAGTGGCTTGACACGACCTACCCACCCAATTGCTTACATCTACATTGCCTCACCATTGCACAACTTTGGCTTTTGTAAACCATACATCTAACAGTGGTCGCATGATCCTTCATTATCAAATATTATTAATATCTCGCGCATGCATTCCTCGACAATTATCCTGCAATAAAGAGAGGGATATATGAAAACCATGCTTAACCAACACCATACCAATTAATCCAAATCACACAAAAGGTGCCCATATGCCACCCCAAATGGTCCGACTATATTGCTTCACATCACATTACATCCACTGTCCCTATCCAGCCAGTGGCCTAGCTACTGCACTTCACCAACAAAATGCATGGTTCTAGGCTTCAAGTTAGCTATACCTATTTCAGGTTGGATACATATGCTTGAAATTTTAGGTCGAGTACGTAATTGCTGCGATTTTGTGAGCAATTTACAGATGTAAGATCCTATTAATATGTACTTCCAAAAGGGGTTTTGGGATCATAATCGTAAGGATCCAGTGCAAATTTGAGCTATCCGACCGTACCCCTCTTCCCTAGCAGGTCCAAAGTGAATACAGGCGGTGCACCCAGTGCAGTTGTGGGCACAAATGACGTCTCTAATACATGTTACAAGCTAGGTTTCAAGAGTGAAACGAGTAACCATGGATCGATCGACATAAGATATATTATTCCAATACTTTTCTGAATTGCTTTACTCACAGACCAATACGTACCCTCTTTATATAGAGGAGGACTCGCTAACTAATCTCACCTAACCGAGCGAAAAAGGATACACATGAAGGATCTTAGAACATTTTCAACATGTAGTAATTGAGTGACAAGGTGTGATCCAATCGTATGTGTGCTGGTGCCACTCACGGTGACCGTTTAAGCTCTGCAATGAAGTTTATCTAGGATATCTGTGTCGTTACCTAGGTGCAATGGAATATTTTGGAAGTCAGATGACTAAATTTGTGACGTGGTAACTAAACATGGAGAAATTTGGAAATGCAAACCATAAGGTCGCAAATCGATCACCAATTGCTAATGGAAGTTCCTTGTCACTGATCAAAAAGTACTAAGGAAAATCGTGCCATCTAAAGTGATCTCACGAGCTTAGCTCTTGAAATAAAGAATCAGGAGTACTGGTCCTTAGCTTAACAAAAGAAAATAAGAGTGTCAGTACTTACTATAGCAAAGATCCTTGGAAATTAAACACAAATTTCTAGCAATATAGTATTGACACTCTTATTGACGAGATTAAAGATTTGTAGATAAAACTTTCAGCAGGATTGACAATATGAGCTAGAGCTATAGGTATAGTTTGTGCTTCTAATTGAGGAACCCATACAAAATTTTAAACCATTTTAAAATTAATTTAACATGATCAAGAATACTAGGTGAAATGATAGAGGATGTTTTGTTCGTGCTCCTAAGGTTTACATTATGTTTTATAACAAATTAGTTTTAATAGGGTTATAAAACAAGGAAGGATGTGTGGTTCATGATGATCAGCCCTTCAAAGCTTCTATTATTGTTGCTAAAAAGTACTCTCTTTATTTTCAAATATATGAAGTTAAAAAAGTTGATTAGTTTCCCTTCAAAAAACAAAGAAAAAGATAATTAGTTTTCAAATGAACTAATTGTCTTAAAAACGGAGGGACTAGTTTTTACAGGATGAAGAAATCGATAAACACTACAGGGTGTTTGGTTAGCCATGACAAATGCTATATTCACTATTCAGAGCAAGAATGGAAAGTCGCATTTTTGTTATGGTACAATTACCAAGGGAAGAAATGTTGGTAGCGTAAGTTGGGAACATAGCTTCACTCAGCAAGATTTTTTACTAGACTTTCAAGAAATGAAATTGACTGACAATGCAAGGCTTGTGCCACCATACTGAAATGGAAGTGCCACGACTAAATTTGAGGTATATTAAATAGAGAGATTAAGTGCAAACTAAAACATCACAAATTAACCACCGCATTTTACTTCTCAAATAAATGAAGACTCCTAGTAACATATAAGGACGTGGAGGGAAATTAATTTATTTAAGGTGATGACCTCGCAAGAGACTTTTTTCTCCGTTGAATGTAATGATCAAACGCATTCAGAGAAACCTGTAAAAGACCAGGCGGGTGCTTGCCCAACCGAAGGCACATGGGGCCCACTGCATCGACTGGATCCTTAAACTACACTGCAAACACATAAAAAGAAACAAAAAACACGTAAGAAAGGCACAAGCAAAGATGAGTAGCACAAGAACCTCTCAGTATCAAGGGCAAAATGAACATTTCACATTCATCTCATGGCACCCTGCAGCGCCACATCAGCACAGGGACATGTTTGGGACAAAACGAGAATTGAGAACCATATTGATCCTTTTGAAAATTTAAGGACAAATTTGATCTATTGTAAAAAGTTCAAAGTTCAGGGGCGATTTTGGCTATTTTGCCTTTGCTAAACACGCTCCAGGTGCAAGGTACGACGGATAAGCTATATTACCGGCGCCAATAATGGATTGACACCTACTCCCTTTATCTTAAAAAAAGTACCTCTAGTTTTATTCCAAGTCAAATCATTTTAAGTTCGATCAAGTTTATATAAAAGAATATTTATATATAAGGAAAAGTCCATATGCTAGGTGTAGCTACACCTAATTAATTATTGAAGAAATTTTCAGTAATAATCGCTGCGTGCGATTACTGACACACCTTTACTGAACATGATTCAGTAATACAGCAACTCGGTTCAGTAATTTTTGATCAGTTTGTTCAGTAATTTGACAGTTGGGTGTAGAATAAACGCTACACCTAACGTGTAGAATAGTATTACCATAGGGAAAAGTTTAGTTTAGACCCTTCAACAATTATAAAAGTCTATTTTTCATCCTTCAACTACAAAATTGGATAACGATAGCCATCCAACTATTGAATCGGATAAATTTGGTCCATTGGGTGGTTTCAAAGGTGGTTTTATATTTTACGAAAATTTAAAAAAAACAAGTTTAACAAAAGAAATAAGTAATTCATTTTAAATTAGAAAAAAAGAAACTAGTACCCATATTTTCTAAAAATTAGATAGATACTCTATTTGTTAGTTATTTTGATATAATTCATTTCTATTTTATTATTTTTATATTTATAAATATACCTTTTATTTTTTAATAAATAAGATTTATAGGTTATATTTTTATAAACTTTTTAGTACCAGTTTCATATTTTGTTGTTGATTTATTAGTTCTGAATTTTCTTGATCAAACCAGATTTTCTAAATTTACTCTTGTAAGTTCAATTTTTCAATTAAGACACTCCAAAAATCATAACATCATAAAAATTATCTTCTAATTATAAATCTAATGATATAATTATCGCATAATAACTTCTGTAGATTCCAACACAAACGTGGTTAAACTGTAGAATGCCGGTTCAAATTCTAGGAAATTCGGGGATATAGTGTACGAGCAGATTTTTAATTTCCAACTTGGACGGAACAATCATAACACGTGCATTTGGCATAAAAGAAAACAACTTTTAGCACTAAAAATCAACTCTTGCCTACACCAAGAAAGTAGCCTTTGGGTACAACTACTGTTCTAGCTAACTGGAGATTCTTAGCGGCTAATTAACTCGCGAATCAAGCTACCGGTTTGTTTCATCCAAGCGTTGACTTTGAAGTGTGCTGCATGTGCCCTGTTTGTACCGAGAGAACCACCAAAATCTCAAGATTTTCACCTGTTGCAGTCACAAAGCTTCCGACCTTTAGTTTTTTTTACTTGTATAGTTACGAAGTAGAATAAATTGTATGCCATTAATTAAATCAGAAATTTACTAGTGATAATTTTCATGATTCCAAACTAAATAATAACTAAATAACTTGAAATATATCAATGTGTCGGTGTTTAACCTCCAACCCCACCGAGGGATACTCCCGAGGTGGTAGATTATAGGTGGGGTGTCACCGAGATCAGAAACTCGAAGGTGCACAAGATTTAGACAGGTTTGGGCCGCCGAGAGCGTAATACCCTACGTCCTATGTGGTGGTTTGTATTGCCTTAGGTGTTGTCATGTTTGGAGGGGGTCCCTGCCTGCCCTTATATAGTCTGGGGGGATAGGGTTACATGGAAGTCCTAGCCAAATACAAGCTCAAGAGTCCTACCCCGAGTACTACTCAGGTAGTTTCCTTCTGTTCCGACTAGTCCTACTCCTGTACGAGTAGTTACAATTGATGTGGGGTGTGGGTCATGTCCCATCCCTAATCCTAGAATATGTACGTCATGTGCGCAGTCCCGTGACCCTGGGTCCGACAAGCCCCCGAGCTCAAAGATAAAGTACTTGAAGAGCTCAAGAGTGCAGCGCAAGTAGTCGTAGACATGGTGGATCCTCCAGAAGAGGGGATAGTCAGCAAGAGGACGCTGCTTGAGCGACTCTGTGAAGCCCCACAGAAGATCTCTGGATACATCTCGGAGACCACTAGAACTTATGCGCACATCCTTGGGCTTATAAAGTCCTACTGGTCAAAGGCTAATCTGAGTCCCCTGGCAGATGGCATGACAGCCGACTGCTCTGAGGAGCAATTCTCAGAGTTTGTCGAGGAAGCAAAGTCAGTGGCTCAAAAGTTATTAGATAGCCTGGAATAGGAGTGAACAAGATATGTAGTCGTTGAACAACCTGTTCATGAATGTAAACATGTATATATGTTTTATTTGTTGTTGCCTGTTGATGTGTTTAGTGTGCTTGCTTGTAGAGTAATACCAAAAATCATAGGACTTAGATAAAGAATGCGGGACGCCCAATACAAAACTGCCCAGCAGGCCACGCTTCTGGAGGTAGTCAATGACTTGGTGTCCAACGCAAAGTCCCATATAGGGAGAGTAAGCGAATCGGGATTTACTCGCACCGTGCGATACTCTAGATTTCTTTCATAGGCGTGGGAGCCTCTTCGACTTTGTCGCAGTGACTCATGCCATTAGTTCCTACAAACCGTTAGGCTAGTACTCGAAGTAGTCGGAGTCGGTCGCAAGTAGTCTTTGCCTTTTGGCCCGTAGTACTAGTTGGTAACCAGTAAACAGAGTGTTACTGGAAGTATAGGAGCGAGGCCCCTTCAGTAACATAGAGTACTAGTCGGGAACTAGTAAACGCAGCATTATTGGAAGTATGGGAGCGAGGCCCCTTCAGTAACATAGAGTACTAGTCGGGAACTAGTAAACGCAGCGTTACTGGAAGTATGGGAGCGATGCGCCTTCAGAAACATAGAGTACTAGTCGGGAACTAGTGAACACAACGTTACAGGAAGAATGAGAGCGAGGTCCTTCAGTAACATAGAGTACTAGTCGGGAACTAGTAAACACAATGTTACACGAAGAATGAGAGCGAGGTCCTTCAGTAACATAGAGTACTAGTCGGGAACTAGTAAACGCAGCGTTACTGGAAGTATGGGAGCGAGGCCTCTTCAGTAACATATAGTATTAGTCGTAAACGCAACGTTACTGGAAGTATGGGAGCGAGGCCCCTTCAGTAACATAGAATACTAGTCGGAAACTAGTAAACGCAGCGTTACTGGAAGTATGGGAGCGAGGCCCCTTGAGTAACATAGAGTACTAGTCGGGAACTAGTAAACGCAACGTTACTGGAAAATAATCAAGTAGATGCTTTATTTGGCTAATTAACGGGTTCCATTAGTCATTGTCAAACGAGGCGACCACTTTTGGTAGTCGCATGGCTCGACTGTAATATGGTTCCCTGAGCTTAGCCTTGAAGAAGTTGAATCATTTTCTTCTTTCCCAAGCCCATCCCTGCTGGCCCTATCCTTAGCTCCCGAGCGTTGGTAAAAAAGGCTTGTGACATGAAGAATAGGTGATAATAGACCGACTGGAAAAAGGTTGCACTAATTAGACTGGACATTCATTGGACACGTTTGAGAGTAGTATGGCGAGGAAGTCATGATTAACCCGAATAATAAACATAAATGGCGACCTTGACTAAGTGGTCAAAAGGGGTGCTTTTAGGTTTACAGAACCCCTTGTTTCAAGATATAGTCCCAAAACAATGGTTGAACAAACAAAACACCTAAAAGACCTTCAGAAACCTCTTTGAATCGGGTACTTAATTTATAAATAAATCATTATTCGGGTAGTCCCGTCGCCTTTCTTCGTAGTCTTTGTTAAGTGGCGGAGCTCCCAGGGCCCTCTGAAGGGTTTGACATTCAAAGGTGGAATGCTTGCTCTCAGGTGCCATGTGCATCATTTGTGGAGAGCCTCCTTGAATTGTTCCTTCGAGCTGAGGGTTTTCTTTCTTCGGGTTGGTTGTTCTCCGACTTCTGGCTTGCGTTTTCGAGTTGTACCTAAGTAGTCGAGGGGGGTATGATAGTTGGTGGGGGCTGTAGGCCTCCACCTCATCGCGCTCCTGCTGCCTGGCGATGATGACGTTGCGGGCGTCCCGGCCGTCGTTGATGATAGTGCGAAGGTCGTTCGTGGAGCAGTTGTAGAGGTTGCCAGGCTGATGTTGGTGCGGTTCTGGTACGCGCTGCCTGCATGCGGCACGCTTGGCGTTCCTGAGCTTATGCCGCTCCTTTTGGACGTCGTCTTCATCTTCGATCTTCACGGTTCCCACAGTGTCAAGAGCATGTACAGGTAGCTCGTGATGGGCGAATGCCCCTGCTACGTCTGGGTTTGAACCGAGTGTGTTAGAGATGTGGTCGTCGTCGTCGATGTAGTAGTCGTCCAATTGAACGTACTCCGATCCTTCCTCCCCTACATCCTGGATTTCCTTGATGAACGCCATGAACACCTCGCGATCCTGCGTTGAGGGATTGAGGGGCCTGCCTTTCTGGAATGGGAGCTCGTCGGATTCGATGTCATAGAGAAGTAAGCTAATGTCGAATAGCTCGAGGGGTTTCGTGGCCTTCTGACGCATGAGCCCGCCCGACTGAGTTGATGCGATAGTTGGGCCTTGGCGGCCGTTTAATAAGGGCCTTGAGGAGTTATCGAAGAAAGGAGCCTCCCGTTGTACAGTGGCTTCTCCTTCCCCGTGTTGTAGTAGGTAATCCAAGTCCTCCTCCAATTCGGAGAGGGGTTTAGTGCACGTGGCCTCGGACAGAATTGAATTTGGTCCGGGAGGTGGTAGCTCATCGAGTGCGTCGATGAAGTCATCAAGGTCATGATCGAAGATTGTCGTCGACACTTCCAACTCTTTAGAGTCGGAGCGCCGGAGAGTAGTTTCCGCGAGCTTGATGCATTCGGTGATGTTTTGGCCGACTCGATCGATTGAAGAAAAGATGTCGCCGGTGTCGGTGAGAGGGTGACGAGGTATCGCAGGGCGATTCTGGGTCGAGGGACCCGAGTTATCAGAATGTTGGAGAGCGGCATCCACAAGCTTGATGCACCTGACAATGCTGGAGTCCACCCGATCTATTCCGGCGAGTAGGTCGCCGTTGCTGATCCGGGGTTGAGTGATTGCCTTGAGGCAGCTCGCGTAGCTTTCGATTAGATCGCAAAGTTGGATTCTACCAAAATCGTCGATGACATTGTCAATGTCCTGGCAGGGTGTTGGAGCAGATGCCTTCGACTCCTTGGGGTCGGTGAGGTGCCTGTTGAAACCCTCACGTCCGTTGGCGATGCAGACCCAGGAGCCGAAGGTGAATGATGTGCCCTCCTCAGGCATAACGCTGGTGAAGTTGAAAGATGCCATCGAGTTCTCCGGTGGATGGTCGATGAACACCCCTACCTGGCGCGCCAGCTGTCGGTGTTTAACCTCCAAGCCCACCGAGGGATACCCCCAAAGTGGTAGATTGTAGGTGGGGTGTCGCCGAGATCAGAAACTCGAAGGTGCAAGTGTCAGACCCGGGTACACGGGACTGTACACGTGGCATACTTCTCTTAGGATACGGGATGGGACATGGCCCATGACCTACATCTGTTGTAACTACTCGTAGGGCAGTAGGACTACTCGTACAGTAGTGAAGCTAGTCGGACACGGTAGGAAACTACCCGAAAGGTACTCGGGTAGGACTCCTGGGCTTGTACCCGACTAGGACTTCCATGTAAACATGTCCGCCAGACTATATAAGGGAGGACAAGGATCCCCTCAGGGATAATCATCATCAAAGGCAATACAAACCACATAGGACGTAGGGTATTACGCTCTCAGTGGCCCGAACCTATGTAAACCTTGTGTTCCTTTGCACCTTCGAGTTTTCTGATCTCGGAGACACCCTACCTACAAACTCACCACCTCGGGGGTATCCCTCGGTGGGCGTGGCGGTAAAACACCGACAGCTAGCGCGCCAGGTAGGGGTGTACATCGTGCATCTACCGGAGAATTCGATGGCATCGTTCAACTTCACCAGCGATGTGCTCGACGAGGGCACAACCTTCATCTTCGGCTCCTGGATCTGCGTCGCCAACGGTTTGGGTGGCTTCAGCAGCCACCTAGCCAACTCCAAGCAGCCGGAGGCCTCTTCATCAACTCCAAGCAGTGATCTCGATGAGTTCATTGACAACCTCGACGATCTGTTGCTTCCTGATTTGGGCTAGCAGATCGAAAAGATGTCCGTTTTCAACGCGATTTCCACTCGTGACGCACCAGATCTAGTCGGTTCGGATTCAAACCAATCTGAAAGGACCACACGATCTAAATCCCTCTCCAACTTGGAGGAGGATTTGGATCTGCTGCTCAATATCAAGGACGTTGGCGCTAACGCTTGCTGGGGGCCCCCCATTTTCAATATCTACTAGGACTCCAATGAAGAGTACTCCCTGCGCAGTACTACACCTTCAAGCCAGTCTCGAGAAGGACTCGGAGACGAGGGAGCCACCACTTATCGGGCGGCCCCTGCCCTTGAAAAGCACTCGCAACCTGACAACCACACCGAATCTTTTTCGGGCAGCCATCTGGGTTTAACCATCACATCAACGCCGCAAGGCCGTTTCATGTACTGGAAGGGCTTTGAGCCCTCCGAACTAATCGATTAGAAGTCTCGCCTTGTGGCCTTTACGCAGGAACTGCCCTTCCAGGCGGGCAGACCTCTTTCTCCCATCGCGGAAGAAGGAGAAAGTAGCCCAGAGTTACTCAAGTACAGCCTTAGGGCTAACAACTCGCCGGATCGTCAAGTCTGCATGGCTTCCCTTCGCAAACGCGGAGGACGACGAGCTAGACCCCCAGTATGACAATGAGCAACTCGTGGACGTCTCAGCCGACGAGCCCACAGCTGACGCTCCCCAGGATGAAGACGACGGATCCGGCGGGTAAAGAACGCCAAGCGCGCCTAACGCAGGCGCAACACGCAGAATCGCGCCCGAGAGCCAAGGGATCTCAACAACGCTTTTACAGTAGTCGCGGATCACGAGTACCGTACACCAATTGGCGGCATCGCAGAAGCAGCACTCCTAGCTCAACAACTCCCACCTAATCCTCAGATACAAAGGCTGTAGTATCTGACCCAGCGCGCACTCGTGCAACTCGATGGGCAACATCCAGTGTCTCCCACTCGGAATCTGCCCTCGAGATCTAAGCGCCATGGCGATACCGCGCTGGTCAGTCGCACCCCCAGAGGAGGCCATGGGAGCCGGAGGAACGACAACCGCCAGCATAACGAGGGCCACCCATCCGCGCGTGGCAACAGTGAACAAGAGGTACAACAACCCACTCGCAACCAGCGTGGCGCAAGGCATCAAGGCCAAGATCCACTTGAGGCCAGCCTTCACGACACCCCCACGATCGACCTCAGGCAGAGGATTAATGAAGGCCGTGACGCGCGGCGTGTTATTGAAGCAAGGAGAAGGGACCGTACCGGCAGACGTCATGATGATGACGACAGCGACCGCTTCCCCGCCTTCACCTCCAACATAACCGACAAGTCCTATCCAAAGGAATTCAAACCAGTCCGAATCCCCAAGTACGATGGTAAGCAGGACCCGCGCTAGTGGACTCGTTGCTACTCCATTGCTATTGAAATTTTACGGGGATCCAACTCCACCAAAGCTCTCTACTTCCCGGTGGCTCTGGAGTCCGCACCCCTCACGTGGCTTGAAAGCCTCAAGCCAAACTCCATCGACTCGTGGGAGGACCTCAAACGGGCCTTCATCGACAACTTCTAAGGATCCATGATCAGAGCGGGTATCGCCATGATCTGTCCCAAGTAAAGCAAGAGATGAACAAGACCCTGAGGTCCTACACCCGGCGTTTCTTCGAGACGCGCGCCACCATCGCCAACATCACCGACGAGGGCGTCATCCGCCGCTTCCAGAACAGGCTCTTCTTGAAGCACATGTACCACGACTTCGTACGTAATCGCCCGACTACTGCCGTGGAGTTGCGTGACATGATGGCACTGTGGGCTGACCAGGAGGACGAGGAGAACGACCACTTCCCCAAGCGTAACCACGACAATCAAGGCAACGACAACGGTCACTCTAACAAAAGCCAGCGGAACCACTCGGGAAACACCCGAAAGCGCAAGCCAGACCAAGAAGTCACAGAAGTTGAGCGCAATCCGCGTGGCAAGAAGTCGGGAAACAACCACTCGCAATACGAGCAAGTCATACACAAACAGTGCCCGATGCACTATCACACCCTAAAATTAATGGATTTTAGGATGTGATTAAAATAATAATAATAATAAAGCAATGATTTTCTCATGTAAAAATTTCAACATTTAGTTTCTTTAATGAAAATCTAGTATAGGAAAAATAAATAATTGTCTTTCATAATTAAATAAAATGGTTTTTTGTTTGTTGCATTCATGTCGTTGCATTGGTTTTTGTTTGTTTGCGTGTTTGAGTTTGCAAAATAAAAATAACTAAAAACTACCCTAAAATCTTTTTCTCTCTCTTCTCCTTCTATTTTTCTTCTCCTCCTCTTCTTTTTTTCTTTTCCTTCTCTTCTCCTTTTCTTTTTCCCCCGCGGCCCAACCCAGTCGGCCCAATCCTTCTCTTCTTCTTTTTCTTTCGTTCCCCGCGGCCCAACTCAGCCGGCCCAAAACAGCCAACCCAAAACGCCTTACCTTCCCTCACCTATCTTCCATCGACGCGCTGGCCCCACTCGTCACTTTCCCCTTCTTTTCTTTCCTTTCTTCTTCCTCCGCACCGCTCCCTTCTTTTTTTTTTCTCCGCCGCGACGCCAGACGCGCCGCCGCGCTCCCTCCCCTTCTTTTTACATTCCTCACCCCGAGTCTGGATCGACTCCGCGCCGTCGCCCGCGTCTCCTCTTTCCTTCCCCGCGACACTGGATGCCTTACTGGCCGCCACGCCTTCACACCGCCTCTTCGTCAACGTTGACCTCCGCCGGAGCCCCGCCTTGGACCTAGCGCCGTCGTCCACTCCTTCTCCTTCGTGCCGTTGCTCCACGCCGGCATTTCCTCGCCAGGGTGAACATCGCCGCCCGTGCCGTACCTCGTAGTTGACCCGCCGTTTCGCCTCGACTCCGCCGTCTTCAACCCCCACAAGACTCTCGCGAGGAAGTAAGCACCATGCCGCACCCGTTTTGCCTCTCTCTCTCGCTCCGCCGCAAACCCGATTCCTCGCCGGACCTCTGTTTCTGCCCACCGCCGTGGCCGCCGGTCTACAGTCGCCGCACAGCTGTTCCGTGACCACCAACACCTTCGCCGTGTCACCCACTCTCTCCCTGGCATAAATCCAGCTTGAACTAAGCCCCGGAACACCGGATTCGGTGAAGCTCCGGCCGTCCGCCGCCGCTCTTGCTCACCGCCGGCGCCCAGGGCAGCTCCGATTCGCCCGACCCTTTTTATTCAGTCGAGCCGACCCTCGTTCCACCGCCCAATTTGGATCTCACGGCCAGAACGAATCTGAGCCGCGTGCGAAACCGAGTCAAAGAAAGGAAGACCCTACTCTAGTTCCTTTACCACCTTGCAGCTTGCTATTCTTCAGTCTACTTTACCTCGATGATGACCTCAATAACCCACTAGGAAGTTGAAGGCAACAACGGCATCATCAGTAGAAACCTACAAACATCTGCAGTGGTCGACAAATTAAAGAAGCTAAAGCCAAGAATGCTTTATCTCCTTTTGTCACCTCTGTGCTATTCTCCTCTCTACCTTGATTTATTTGCTTGATTTTTGAGATGATAGCAAATGAAGATGATATCATAGACTCTACCTTATTCCTCAATCATTCTTTATCATTATTTATTCTCATTCTTCCCAATTTCACCTATACCACCCAACCAGATGGCGAGCCCCAACGGAAATCATGAAGAAAGAGCTAACGAAGGTGACCTCAACATTCCACCTGTAGCCTCATCATTTGAGCATAGGATGCTAGAGTATATGGCAGCACAAACTCAAAGTCTACAAGCAATTGGTCAAACCATGATCAATATCCATCAGCATATTACCGAGCAAGCCTCAGCTCCTATAAACCACAACTCCCTTAGTAGTGATAACCATCAGATTTCACCAATTCTGTCGTCGTTTGATAAAAGGAAGCTATTAGCCATGCAGGCTCAAGTCTTACGAGGAAGGATGCAGCTCAATATACCATCCCCTCATAACATGAAGTTGACCAAACCAGACATTCCTACCGGACCAGTGAAGAGGCAAGTCGCTGAAGCATGGAACCGTCAAAGGAATAAGAAAAGTCATGGAACGCTAGAGCTAGAATTTGAGAGACAATATAAAGATATCAAGACCCCAGGAACATGTCAATGTTGTGAGCATTATGGTCAGCCATGTCTTCAAGAAGATGCTAGCTTAATGACAGCTGAAGCCAGACAATGTTACTATTTAGAAATTAATAAGGATTTATCTACCCAAGAGACTTTCCAAGAGGGAGTTACCCAATATCAAGATGGTACTCAGACTATGAACCTTGAGGATTGGAGTATTTCTTTCAAGGAATTTCAGCCTAGTAGAATCAAGCAACGCAAGAAACAAGCAAGCGAAGAAAGCCAAGAGAAGATGGATTTACCAGAACCATTGGTACATAGCAGTACTCAACCCCGTTCCAACCAACTACATCCTGAAGTTGTTCAACCTCCGCATGACAACTCTATCAAGAAGAATCCTGATGCCTAGATTGCTTCATGAAGAGCTATGGTGGAGCAGAAAGGAAGCCCGAATGGATATGTTAAAGGAGTGTGCTTCAAATATGGTGAAAAAGATCACTATGTTAATAAATGTCCAACAAAGTGTAAGGTGACTAGATCATGTGATGCTGGATTATATTGCCTCAAGTGTCGAGAAGACGGACATCTTGCCAGTTGGTGTGCAAACGAGGATGATAATCAACCCCTAGACCAAAGTCCTAATGGATCTGCACTCAGTCAGATGTCATCAGTTTGTCTCCTTAGCAGGATAGATGATCAAGAAACCTCAGCTAGACAAGAATGCCATCAATCCCCAATGCCCATTTCTCATATCACCTTGAGTCGCCAAGATACCAAAGCAAGTAAAAGTTAGGCTGAGAAGAATTGAGGATATCTTAGAAGAAGACAGTCAAGCCAAGGAAAAGCAATCATGGAATCAATCCAGCTCCATTCAAATCACTTTATCAATATATGAAGAAGGTTCTTTGAAAGATGGGCCAACGAAGCTGAGGAAGGAATGGATAGTTAAAAGTGGAATTAGACTAAGTATCTAAGAAGTGTCTCATGTGGTAGTGGAGCACTAACAAGTGTGATCGAGGAGCTATTGTAAGAATGAACGATGTGGAAGAAAGTTGGATGCCACTCACCTAAACCTTTGTCTCTTGCTAGCCTTTGCGAATCTCGGGACGAGATTCCTTTTAAGGGGGTGTAGATTTGTCACACCCTAAAATTAATGGATTTCAGGATGTGATTAAAAAAAATAATAAAGCAATGATTTTCTCATATAAAAATTTCAACATTTATTTTATTTACAGAAAATCTAGTATAGGAAAAATAAATAATTGTCTTTCAGAATTAAATAAAACGGTTTTATATTTGTTGCATTCATGTCGTTGCATTGGTTTTTGTTTATTTGCGTGTTTGAGTTTGCAAAATAAAAATACCTAAAAACTACCCTAAAATCTTTTTTTCTCTCTTCTCCTTCTATTTTTCTTCTCCTCCTCTTCTTGTTTTTCTTTTCCTTCTCTTCTCCTTTTCTTTTTCCCCCGTGGCCCAAGCCAGTCGGCCCAATCCTTCTCTTCTTCTTTTTCTTTTTCCTTCCCCGCGGCCCAACTCAGCTGGCCCAAAATAGCCAGCCCAAAATGCCTTACCTTCCCTTAGCTATCTTCCATCGACGCGCTGGCCCCACTCGTCAGTTTCCCCTTCTCTTCTTTCCTTTCTTCTTCCTCCGCACCGCTCCCTTCTTTCCTTTTCTCCGCCGCTACGCCAGAGGCGCCGCCGCGCTCCCTCCCCTTCCTGTTTCCTTCCTACCCCGAGTCCGGATCGACTCCGCGCCATCGCCCACGTCTCCTCTTTCCTTCCCCGCGACGCTAGATGCCTTACTGGCCGCGGTACGCGTCCGCTCTTTCCTTCGCCGCCCGCCGCCTTCCCTTTTTCCCGGTCGCTCCGTCTCCTCTCCTCCCCTATAAAACCAGCGCCTGAACCCCTACCCTCCCCTTCCACTCCGATTTCACCGCACGCCCGACTACC
This sequence comes from Panicum miliaceum, assembly GCA_032594955.1. NCBI lineage: Eukaryota > Viridiplantae > Streptophyta > Magnoliopsida > Poales > Poaceae > Panicum > Panicum miliaceum. Next base: position 27,903,452 of record CM064072.1, on the reverse strand, counting down.
CCGCCGCTCTGCGCCACTATTTTTCCCGAGCTCGAGCTCACCGACGCCGCCACGCCATCGACCCACCTTCACGCCGCCTCTTCGTCAATGTTGACCTCCGCCGGAGCCCCGCCTTGGACCTAGCGCCGTCGTCCACTCCTTCTCCTTCGTGCCGTCGCTCCACGCCGGCATTTCCTCGCCAGGGCGAACATCGCCGCTCGTGCCGTACCTCATCATCGACTCGCCGTTTCACCTTGACTCCGCCGTCTTCAACCCCCGCAAGACTCTCGCGAGGAAGTAAGCACCACGCCGCACCCGTTTCCCCCCCCCCCCCCCCCCCCTCTCTCTCCGCCGCAAACCCGATTCCTCGCCGGACCTCCGTTTCTGCCCGCCGCCATGGCTGCCGGTCTACAGTCGCCGCACAGCCGTTCCGTGACCACCAACACCTTCGCCGTGTCGCCCACTCTCTCCCCGGCATAAACCCAGCTTGAACTAAGCCCCAGAACGCCGGATTCGGTGAAGCTCCGGCCGTCCGCCGCCGGCGCCCAGCGCATCTCCGATTCGCCCGACCCTTTTTATTCAGTCGAGCCGACCGTCGTTCCACCGCCCGATTTGGATCTCATGGCCAGAACGAATCTGAGCCGCGTGCGAAACGTCGCCTTCGCCCGACCCTCACCCTACCGCTCGATCTAGATCTAACGGCCAGAATATATCCGAGTCGCGTCCGATTCGCCCGACCCTTACCCCGCCGCCCGATTCTGATCCAACGGACCAGATTCGCCCGACCCTAGCCGTCCCCGAAACTTTTGCAGAAAAGCCCCTAGGTTTTCCAGGAATCTACCCGCAGTCCAGATCAGTAGAAAAATAATTAGAGTTGAGCCCTTTCTTTTTCTGTCCCGACCCCAATCCTTTCTAGAATTAGTACCCACCGTCCAGGACCTATAGTTTTGCACCCCGACCCTCTGTTTAAGGTTTAATTATGTTTTAGCCCCTGATTTATTCAATTTAGCCCTTGGAAGTTCAGTTTCTTCGCAGATAAGTCCCTGGAGCTTTGTTTTAGCCCTATCTTCGTCGTTTTAGCTCCGTTTCAACTCGTTCTTGTTGCGTTAGTCTTATAAAGCCCTAAGCTACCGTTTAGTCGTGTTGTTATGCCTTAGTTCCTATCTTTTAATTAAAAATATATTTAATTTGATTAAAGTTCTCTCACCTCGTTTTTCTAATTAAAATCTACCTAGGTCTTTACTCCGGTTTTTCATAACTAATGTCAATTCAATTAATACCAACTCAAATGTGTTCTAAATATTGTTTGTTTAGTTGCACACCAAATATAAAGTTATGCGTTTAGATGCTCTCACAAGTTTCTTTCTAATTGTTAATTAGTGTAATTTGTACATAGACAATCATAAATAAAATATGACTAAGTTCTACTCCGCTTTTATAAATAAAAATATAATATAAGTTAATTATAATCAAGGATATATTGTTTTGAATATCTTTTACATTTGTTTTCCAAATAAAATAAATAAAGCTCATAGTTCTTTTGTTTCTTTTATAATACCAATCTTCCGATAGCTGTGTCTTTTCAACCCTAGCTCCGTTATCCGTGTTTCTTGTGCTCTTGTAACCGTAGCGGTGAGCCCTATCCTTTAGCATGCTCTTTTAAAAGCTTTTGTGTTGTGATTGGTGTATTGTTCTTAGCTGTACTTGTTTGTTGTTTTGTATGTTTGTGCTCGATGTTTGCTTCGAGTAGAATGATCGCTGTTGAAGCTTGAAGATCAAGGTTTCCAAGTAAGCAAGAGCTGAAGAGCAGTAAGAGTAGCTTTTCATTGGAAAAAGGCAAGTGACCCTAACCATCCTTCTATCTATGCTTATTTACAAGAATACCATGTATTAATTGGAACGTGGAGAACCACCCAGGAAAACAGTACAACCACGAGGACTATATGGCTCTGGTCTTGGCTAAATAATTAGAGACTCTATTTTGAAGCGGTCTTACCGAAAGGGCAAGGAGGGGGTCGGTGATAGGGGTCATAGCCCGGTCCTCTTGGGGTAGCAGCCTTCACTAAGGTGCTGACCATTAGGGAGGTTTATGGACCACATTGCTACCGAAACTCTAGCGGACTACTTCTTATTACAGAATCTTTGTAAAGGCCTCGTAGCGTCCCTATGCAATCACACCTCGGAAGTGTGGTATTGTGCCTAGCTAGCACAGCATGGTTGGGTCCAAAGTTGTTTTGAACTTTTACGCGACTTGTGGTGAAAGTGTACAACCTCCGCAGAGTGTCTAAAATGGATATATCAGCCGTGCTCACGGTCAAGAGCGGCCTGAACCCTCACATGATTAATAAACTTAAAGATGGATTTAAATCGTTACTCTAGTTATTTCTTGTGGCCTTGCTGAGTACCAACCATAAGTGTACTCACCCTTGCTAACTGCTGCTCGGAAAAAAAAGGTGTGAAGTCTACTGAAGATGATGAAGAGTTCTAGGCGTACGCAACCCCTAGTCGTTTGCCTGTGAAGTTTGGAGCCTTCGTTTCCATGATAAGCGCATATCTCTGATAGTCTTGTAAGTTCTTATTTATGTTTCTTTACGTGATACTATTGCTGTTATTCACTGATGATGTCACTATATGAATGGAACTTGATCCTGGCATACATATAGTTATGCATTCAGTTTTGTCCTTAAACCGGGTGTGACATGCACCCGAAGTCGCGACACAAGCTCTTCGAGTGTGTCACCATCCGCAAGACACTCAATGCACCTGTCGGTGTTTTACCGCCACGCCCACCGACGGATACCCCCGAGGTGATGAGTTTGGTTGGTTGGATGTCGTCGAGATCAGGAACTCGAAGGTGCAAAGGAACACAAGATTTTAGACAGGTTCGGGCCGCCGAGAGCGTAATACCCTACGTCCTGTGTGGTTTGTATTGCCTTTGATGATGATTGTGATTGTTCCCGAGGGGGTGCCTTTCCGCCCTTATATACTCCGGGGGACAGGTTTACATGAGAATCCTAGTCGGGTACAGGCCTAGGAGTCCTACCCGACAGGTGGTGGCTCCCTCGCCTCCTAGTCCTTTTCGGATCAGGTTTAGAGGTGTAGTCCCGCACGAGGAGAACTCTGTATCGGAGTCCGAGTAGTAGTCGGGAACGGGGGCCTCCCGGCTAGCGGTGGCACCCACGTCCCCGATTTGGAGCAGCAGATCCAAATCCTCCTCCAAGTCAGACAGGGATTTGGATCGTGGGGTCTTTGTAGATCGGTTTGAATCTGAGTCGAGTAGATCTATTGCATCTTGAGTTGAAGTCATTTTGAAAATGGACGTCGTTTCGATCTGCTGAGCCAGATCCAGAAGCAGCGTGTCATCGAGGTTGTCGACGAAGTCGTCTAGATCGCTGCTTGCGGTTGATGAAGTAGCCTCCGGCTGCTTGGAGTTGGCTAGGTGGCTGTTGAAGCCACCCAAACCATCGGCGATGCAGATCCAAGAGCTAAAGATGAAAGTCGTGCCCTTGTCGAGCACGGCGCTGGTGAAGTTGAACGACACCATCGAGTTCTCCGGTGGATCTTCGATGAGCTCCCCTACCTGGCGTGCCAGCTGTCAGTGTTTTACCGCCACGCCCACTGAGGGATACCCCCGAGGTGGTGAGTTTGGTTGGTTGGGTGTCGCCGAGATCAGGAACTCGAAGGTGCAAAGGAATACAAGGTTTTAGACAGGTTCGGGCCGCCGAGAGCGTAATACCCTACATCCTGTGTGGTTTGTATTGCCTTTGATGATGATTGTGATTGTTCTCGAGGGGGTACCTGTCCGCCCTTATATAGTCCGGGGGACAGGTTTACATGAGAATCCTAGTCGGGTACAGGCCTAGGAGTCCTACCCGACTACTTCCCGGGTAGTCTACCCGACTCCGACTAGTCTAACTACCGTGCGAGTAATCCTACTGCATTACGAGTAGTTTCAATGGATGTGGGGCGTGGGCCATGTCCCATCCCGAATCCTAGGTGAAGTGTGCCACGTGGCCAGTCCCGTGTGCCTGGGTCTGACAAGCCCCCGAGCTCTTCGTAGCCGAGTACTTGCAGGTGTCCAACTACTTCTAAAGGCGTATTCAAGTTCTTCGCAAACTTCATCTTGAAGTTGTCCTCCGAGTACTTCCATGGCTGCATCGAGGCTGTGAGGTGCTCATGCGCCGAATAGTTGTCCAGTCTTCTGTATATGGGGTGCGATTAACTCGCACTCCATATGGAGTAGCCCTCGAGCCTTAGGTTGACTCGTAAAATTAGGCTGAGGGTCAATTTAAACTGGAGTCTTCTATCTTAGTCTTCCAACAGATTTGAAAAATAAATCGCTGATGACACGTGTCCCGCAGCCCCCGAGCCTTGAATCCAAATCCCCAAGTTTTGGAATCTAGGATCCATAGAGTCGTGGCATGCAATATGGTAAAGATTTGATGGTAAACATGGGCAAATTGGTGTAGTAAATTTGAAAAACCTCTCTTTTCGGGTTGAGTTCCCTGATAAGATAGTGAAACAAATAACATCCCCCACAAGCACCCGAAATTACTGCTCACACCAAATTTAGTGCCCGAGCCAATGACCAAATAAATCCTCTGGGTAATAAATTTAAAAACCCATTGTTTCAGAATAAAGTCCCTGAAATAATGGTTAACAAACATACAACCAAGATAAATCTTAAGAAGCCTCTTGGTTCAGGTATTTGTCGAATAATCATTTAGTATTCAACAGGGAACATGTGTACTTCCTTTGAAAGCAATCTGAGAGCTTTGCCACATCAAGCTCCCGAGCCAGGGGCATAAAGTAGTTGATGCATAAAGGTGGCATTAGCCCCCGAGCCCCAGCGTAGAGCAAATAATGAAGCCATCTAGTCGTAAGTGATCCCGACTAGAATTGTAGTCAAGACAAGTAGTCGAAGTAGTCGAACTGGTATGGGACCAGTCGTAAACAAGTAAAATTCTTGTCATGAGAGCAAGGCCCCTTCAATAACATAGTATACTAGTCGAAAACAAGTAATATGTTACTGGAAAATATGGGAGTGAGGCCCCTTCAGAAAACTTGCTCATGATACCGGTCGTAAAACAGTAAAACGGAGTTTTACTGGAAGTATAAGCACAGAGGCCCTTCAGAAACCCAAAATACTAGTCATGCAGTAATAATTAGGTACTGGGAGTATGGGAGCGAAGCCCCTTCAGTAAACTTACGCGTAGTACCAGTCGTAAACCAGTAAAATGGAGTTGTACTGGTACAATCAACTTCTTGGCACCAATATATGATAGCTCTAGTTGATTTAAGGATGAAACCGATGCAAGTGCTCAATATTCTATGAGTTTCGTACCTCTTGGCCGTCCGAGTACTGCAGGCGATAAGATCCAGGGCCTGTAACCTTATGTACAATGAAAGGTCCTTCCCATCGTGAATTGAGCTTGTGCAAGCCAGTATCATCCTGGATCCGGCGAAGTACCATGTCCCCAACATTGAAAGAGCGCCGTTGAATGTTCCTGTCATGGTAACAACGAACTCCTTGTAGGTAACGGGCCGACAGCAATACTGCATTGTATCTGACTTCCTCGGTTGAATCGAGTTCAAGTTGTCTTGCAGTGTTAGCCTTGCCTTCTTCAAACATCTCCAGTCGTGGAGCCTTCCACATCACATCAGCTGGCACTATGGCCTCGGACCCATATACGAGAAAGAAAGGTGACTGGCCTGAGGCTTTGCTTGGTTGTGTGTGAAGCCCCCCAGACTACTAATGAAATCTCGTTGATCCACTTAACGCCCTTTTTGCAATTCTCGTCATAAAGTCTTTTCTTCAGTCCATCAAGAATCAAGCCGTTGGCACGCTCAACCTGGCCATTGGCCCGTGGATGAGCCATCGAAACATATTTGACTTCAATGGAGCTGCGTTCACAGAAATCCTAGAACTCATGCGAGTGGAAATTTGTCCCCAAATCTATGATAATTGTGTTGGGGAAACCAAAGCGGTGAAGGATGTCGCAGATGAAAGTAACCACTCGACCAGCAGTGAGCGTTGCGATTGGTTTATACTCGATCCACTTTTTAAACTTGTCGTTGACCACCAATACGTGTGTGAAACCTCCTGGCGCAGTTGTAAAGGGCCCAATCATGTCCAAGCCCCAGCATGCAAACGGCCATGAAGGTGGTATGGATATCAAATTATGAGCCGAAACATGGGGCTGTTTGCTAAAAAGTTGGTAGTTTTACACCGGCGAACGAGTGCTTCGGCATCTGCCAAATAAGTCGGCCAGTAGAAACCAGAGCAAAATGCCTTGCCGACTATTGTGTGAGAAGCAGCATGGTTCCCGCACACGCCTTCCTGAATCTCTTGGAGTATTTCTTTGCCTTTTTCCGTGCTGACACACTTCGTTAGTATGCCTGATGCTGATCCACGCTTGTACAAATTGCCCCCGACTAGAACATACCCTTTATTACGCCGTAGGATGCGAGTAGCTTTAGCACTTTTTATATCGATGCCGGGGGGTAGTTTGTGCTCTTGAAGGTAGTCGATAGAGGTCACCCTCCAGTCGACCTCGATCATCAAGACCTCTCGATTGGGTTCCTTGGGACCCTGAACAATGGAACTTGAATCTGGTGTCCTGATGGAAGGGTGATGCAACACATGAACGAAAACTCACGGTGGGACGTTAGCTTGATCAGAACCTAGTTTGGAGAGCACGTCCGCGCCCACATTGTTGTCGCGAACCACATGACGAATCTCAAGCCCCGAGAACTTTTTCTCGAGCTTGCGTATTTCCATGACATAGGCATCCATGGTGTCCTTGTGGATGTCCCAATCCTTATTGACTTTTTGAACCACCAGTAAGGAGTCGCCATAGACTAGTAATAGCTTGATGCCAAGGGAGATTGCCAAGCGTAGGCCATGCAGCAGTGCCTCGTACTCGGCCTCGTTGTTGGAGACTATTGACGCCAGATTTTGACACGTGTTGAAATCGGCGTCAGATAAGGAGGAGATTAGCCGATGCGGCAGACTTAAAGGCTACAATTGGGAATCGGCCGATTGGTGCTACATTTAGGAATCGGCCAATTGGCGCTGCAGTGTTTCGAGCGATTGGCGAATGGAGTTGGTGGGGGTCGGCCGATTGAAAGGCTAGAGCGTTTGGGCCAATATGGGCTTGCGCAACAGATAAATTATTTATAAAAGGGGGATGAAGCCAATGGAATCCCAAGAGGGGATGTTAAGTCAAGATGACAGAGGATCCCAGTCAAAGATGACATGATGTTGGTCAAAGAGCGACGCTGACTCGGTCGAGGAGCAATGGAAGGAGTTCAGATTGGACTAGAAGATGGCGGCAGAAGATCCTGCGGGAGTCTGTTTCCTTTAGGAGAGTCTTATAGATATAGTAGTTTTTATATTTAAGTCAAGTTTGTAACGGATCGTGACAGATCAGGAGTCTTAGTCCTAGAGTATAAATAGAAGCAATCAGGGTTTTGTAAAGGAGACACATCAATCAATACAAACAATCTACTTTTTCATCGTACTTTACTTTCAAGTCGGCGACTTCGCCAATACATCTTTTTCTTTCATGAGTTCGTACGGGTTGGCAGGGCTGCATCGACACGATCTCCAGCCAATTGGTATGTTCCGTTTATCGAATAATTTCTAAGCTTTAACTCCGGGCACATCGCTGATGTTTTGTTTAGATTTATTCACCAGTTATCGATATTTACTAGAGTTTTAGGTTTTATCTATTGCTCTAGTTTTATCACCAGTTATCGAGCTTGAGATTGAACTGTCGTCTTTATCATTATTTTTTCTTATTTATCGTTATATAGCCGATTAGATCTATTTCAAGTGTTGCATTTGTGGCGATTGTTTAATTTGCTCCATTAGTTTCTTTGCAATCGTTACGTGATTATCGGGTGATCTATAGCCGGTCATCTTCATAGCAAATTGGCTGATTCGCTGATACGCTTTTCGGGACAGATCGAGACCCTCGGAATTTAATTCGTTTCTTTCCTTGTCAATCAACAGGTCAGATTGACTGGCACGCCGCGCGAACCACACCAGGGCAATCACCCGAACAGGAGTTAAGTAGATTCTCCCGGGTCGTGTGTCCGACGCTGAAGATCATTGGCCGGTTTTTAGCGCCAACACACTTTTGGCACGCCCGGTGGGAGATCCTCAATATCCAACATGTCAAAGACTGCCAAAATCTCTAAAAACAACGTCATCGAGGTTACGGAGGCAGATCTCAAGGACGACCAGAAAGAAGAACTGGCAAGACACCTAGAAGATTACAAGAAGGTATACCTGCAATCTTTCAGTCGTACCAGAAGCAGGGAGACCGTCAAGAAAGCTCCTCTTCCAACTCCCCGCCAGATCACCATCGCTGAGGACTCGGGCAAGATGTCCGATATGATTCAACAGTCCGTTTATCAGGCTTTCATCGACCAATCCTCAGTGATGACCAACACGGTATACAATGCCATCATCAGTTCTCTGGTCAGCGCAGTAGCTCAGGGATATCAGGGGCCAGCATACGCCCCGCCTATTGTAGCTCGAGCCAGAAGCTTACCAGACACGTCTCACTCGGCTCCTCAGCCGATATCAACACAACACGGAGGATACAACACTTCATTGCCTTCAATGCCTCCAGGATACAACGGTGGGCCATACTTTCAATTACAAGCGCCGCCTCAGCCTGCCCAGATTTCTTCCGTGCAATCACTGCCCTGAAACTCAGTGCCTTGGGGGCCACCAGCAACGGCGGCTGTTCTGAACCAATCAGCCAGTCATGGAGGCTCTCCGATCCAGGCACCATTCCAATCGGCTATCCGGCCGACGGTCCCTCAATATCAACCGACCACGTCAGAAATCGGCAGGGGGGTAGATGCTGCGGGAACACTCAGAAGCGTGGCGCCGATGATGCTGTACGATGGGACGGCAAATTCGCTACGCCACCAGCTGTCAACCGCTCAGCCGGCCACGCTGCCGCAAAATCCGCCACACGGTTTGATCCATCACCCGGCCGTCCCACCGCCGATCCAACAACATGCGCCGATCCCCCAACCAGTTGTTCATCAGCAGCAAGTGGATTGGACAGCAAGGATAGCGGAAGTGATTCAAGACCAATTCGGGTTGAAGCCGAAGGTGCAAACCTATACGTGCAAAATGCCATACCCACCTGCCTACGATCTACTGCCGTTTCCCCATCGGTACAAAGTACCTGACTTCACCAAGTTTTCGGGGCTGGATGACACTTCAACTGTGGAGCACGTAAATAGATTCATCATCCAGTGCGGGGAGGCCGCCACACAAGATGCTCTGCGGGTGCGTCTGTTCTCGTCGTCTCTATCTGGGTTGGCTTTCTAGTGGTTTACTACGCTACCACCCAATTCCATCGTTACTTGGGCCGATCTGGAGAAGCAATTCCACTAGTAATTCTACGCGGGAGTCCACGAGATGAAGCTTTCAGATCGGACCAGCCTCAGGCAGAGGAGCGATGAACCAGTAACTAATTACGTACAGAGGTTCAGAGAGGTCAGAAACAAATGATATACCCTAGACCTGACTGACGCTCAGCTGGCCGATATCACCTTCTAAGGTCTCCTGCCACACATCAAGGAGAAGTACGCCTCACAGGAGTTTGAAAGTTTAAGTCAAATCGTTTACCGATTGACCGGTCAAGAAGTACGTCCGTTTGATCAGCGGAGGAACTTTCATAAAAAGGTGACGTATTTGGAGGGATCTGAATTTGAAGAGGAAGCGGAAATCGGCCTAGCAGAATGGGTCAAAGGGAAGAAGCCGATATCATGCCCTTTCGGGAAGAAAGAACCAGAAGCGTTTGGTTTCGACACGTCAAAGGCTGAAGAGATGATACGCTAACACGAAGATCATTGGCGATGCCCGTTCTTCATCCACTGCTGGGAAAATAACCTCAGATTACCATCAGCTGATAATTGCCCTGAGTGCAGCGGACCATATCGCAACGATCGCCTGCTCAAGAGGTCATGCTCCAGAGACAGAGGATCAGAGCCGATCACCAGAAACTGGCGTGAACAAGAGGATCGGCGCCTTTCAGTGCATGATCGGTTGGGGGGCAGAGTTGACCGGTATGATCGGCCAAGGGGCAGGCTCGAACAGTATGATCGGTCGGGGGGCAGGATCGACCAGCACAAGCGACTGGGGGGCAGATCCTGCGCACACGATCGGCTAGAAGAAATGGCCGACGCTAGGGTGTCAGAGGAGAACCCCCTAGGACGGGAACCAGACTAGGAGCGTGCCAAACCGCCGGCCAAACCGATGAACCCCAGGTGGTGCCCTGATGGACTGTCCAAATCCCAAAAATGAAGGATCCAACGTCTGCGCTAATGGGAACAACAAGAGGAAAAGCAGAGGCAGATGGTGGATAAGAAAGACGATAGGTCTCGAGTCTAGCGCCCCAAAAGAAACAACAATAAGGAAGGCGACAATCAAGAATCGGCAGCTGACGTCAGCATGGTGTTAATCTTGCCGATGGAGTTCATGGCGCCCGCCGATCGAGAGGATGCGACAAGGATGGAGGAGCAGATGGCGCAATTGGTTTTGGAGCCAATGACAGCCACTTTTGAGAAACCGGAAGACGAAAAACGACAACATCTCAAGGCTCTGTTCCTCAAAGGACACGTTAACGGACGACCTGTCACCAGGCTACTAGTAGACGGAGGCGCTGCAGTCAAGTCAAAAGGTCATCAGGAACATCTGGCCGATTTACGAGAGGTGTTGGTGGAAATCTACATCGACGATGTTGTGGTCAAGTCAAAAGGTCACCAGGAATATCTGGCCGATTTAAAAGAGGGGTTGGAGTGCACAAGGAACCCGAACAAGTGTGCCTTCGGTGTGTCGTCCGGACAATTCCTAGGATTCATGGTCCATGAGCGCGGGATAGAAGTCAACCGGAAGACCATAGCTGCCATCAACAAGGTTGTGGCCTCGCAGAATAAAACTGAGCTGCATTCCCTAATCGGCAAGGTCAACTTTATCAGAAGATTCATATCCAACTTGTCCGGCCGTATTCAAGCTTTCACTCCTTTGTTGAAATTGAAACCCAATCAGGAATTCATGTGGGGAGAAGAACAACGCAAAGCATTAGAAGACATCAAGCAATATCTAATTTTGCCACCTATATTAGTCCCGCCACAGGCTGACAAGCCGTTCAAACTATACTTATCGGCCGACGAGCGGGCTATCGGATCGGCGCTGGCACAGGAGTTCGAAGGAAAAGAATGGGTAATATATTATGTCAGCAGAAGACTCCTGGACGCCGAAACGAGATATTCCCCGGTGGAACGGCTGTGCTTGTGTCTATATTTCTCGTGTACCAAGATCAGGCACTACTTGTTATCGGCAGAGTGCATAGTCGTATGCAAGGATGTCGTGGTGAAGTATATGCTATCATTGCCAATTTTGAAAGGACGGATTGGGAAGTGGATCCTAGTTCTATCAGAGTTTGACCTAAGCTACGAATCGGCCAAAGTTGTCAAGGGTCATGTCATGGCCGATTTCGTAGCTCAGCATTGTGGACCGGAAATCGCTGTCGTTGAACCAGTTGTCACACCCGATTCTAGAAAGAACCAGATGCATCTCATGTGTGCGCCAGGATCATGTTCACACACACATGATAGACGGACAAGTATAATATATCAAAGACAATGCTCGAAAAGTAACTAAATAAAGTATTTAACAATATTACACTCCGAATAAAAGAGACACAAAGGTCTTTAAACGATACACCGATATACCCTAAACGAAGTCTGCAACAACTCCGTCTTCCACAGGCGATGACTGGTGAACGCAATGCCTAGAACTCCTCGAAGTCGTCGAAGTTCTCCTCTTCAAAGTTCTCTTCTGAACAGCAGTTGGGCAAGGGAGAGTACTCTTATGGTTGGTACTCAGCAAGTGGGGTGAATATGCAAGGCCATCAAGGATAGGCTAAGGTTTGCAGCAGCGGGCACTTTTAGTTGGTCAAGTATTTATTAGCAAGCACCTATTAACTAGGTTTAAGTTTATACCATCCCACTTTAGCAAAAACATAAAGGTACCAGCAACATAAACATAAACCAAGAACCACAATTTAATTTATCTTCAAGTTTCAATATCATGTGAGGGTCCAAGCCACTCTTAACCTTGATTACGGCTGTTATAATAGTTTTACACTCTGCAGAGGTTGTACACTTTCCCCACAAATCGTGTTCCCCTGAGTCGCCCGGGTTTGAAAGGCCCTTAAACACTTCCGAGGTGAGTGGCGAGGGTACACTACGAAGACTTTACAAAGACATGTCAAGAACTAGACAGCCCGCTAGAGTTTCGGTAGCAGTGTGGTCCATAAACCTCCCTAATGGTCAGCTCCTTTGCAAAGGCAGCTACCCCAAGAGGACCGGGCTATGACCCCTATCACTGTCTCCCTCCTTGCCCTTTCGGTAAGGCCACCAGCTAACTACACATCTAATTAATTGGCTAAGGTCAGAGCCATATGACTTTGTGGTTGCACTGTTCACTTGGGTGGTTCTCCATGTTTCCATTAAACAAAGTTGATCCTGAATTAACGAGGTATAACAACATTATGAAACGTGATCATAATTATCATAATAGTAAACCAACACCTTTCCCAAAGTTTGCAACTAAGCGCGACTACCCAACATGAATAGTAAACTCCGGTGATTCAAGGCTTTGGGTAAAAGACTAGGTATGTCCTTAGCATAGGTGACCCATCAAGTTTATGCAAAGCAACATTAAAGTAAAGTAAATTATCATGCTATTGTTGGGATAAAATAGAATATGCAGGGAAGGGAAGTCCACTTGCCTTCCTCAAACAGCTGTTGATTCTCTTCCTCGTAAGCTTGCTCTTGGTCTTGCTCGATCCTCACATTGTCTACGCGATCACACAAACAAGTATACACAAAAAAATAAGAAACAGTACAATAAACAGTACAAACAGAGAGTACAAATATGATAATATTGTAGTTCATGATGCAAGGATCGCGTGAGCGCAATAATCGCTGAAATCGGAGTTGAAACGATAAAGTTATGGCTAAAACAGTGATCCAGGGACCTATCTGTGAGAGTTTTGAACTTCCAGGGGCTAAATCTGAAGAAATCAGGGGCTAAAAAATAATTAAACCTTAAACACAGGGTCTGGGTGCAAAACTGGAGGTCCTGGACAGCGGGTACTAATTCTAGAAAGGTCAGGGGTCGGGACAGAAAAGAAAGGACTTAAGTCTAATTATTTTTCTACTGATCTGGACTGCGGGTTGATTCCTGGAAAGCCTAGGGACTTTTCTGCAAAGGTTCCGAGGATGGCAAGGGTCGGGCGAATCTGGTCCGTTGGATCAGAATCGGGTGGCAGGGTAAGGGTCGGGCGAAGGCGGCGGCTCGTGCACGGCTCAGATTTGTTTTGGCCGTTAGATCTAGATCGAGCAGCAGGGTGTGGGTCGGCTCGGGTCGACTTGGCGGAGTAAAGGGTCGGGAGAATCGGTTAGGCGGCGCTGGGCGCCGGCTGCAAGCGACGGCAGCGGCGGACTGCCGGAGCTCACCGAATCCGGTGCTCCGGGGCTCGGTTCAGGCCGAGGTTATGCCGGGGAGATAGAGGGCGGCACGGCGAAAATGGTGGGGGTCACGGGACGGCCGTGCGACGACCGTAGACCGGCGGCCACGGCGGCGGGTGGAGACAGAGCTCCGGCAAGCAATTGGGGCCACGATTGGTTCATCGGAAGAAGAAGATTCGACGATTATCGGTGCCCTGCTCGGGCCAGCTTCCTGGAAAGGTATGGGAAGCGGATTTTTATAAGTATAATGCAAATGATTAAGTTTGATGATATATAATGACTGCCACACCTCTGTGAGTCGTCCGACCGATGATTGTTGGAAAGGTACAATCGATGCGCCCAGGGTAGCCTGCATCAAAAATCGGTTAGTTTTTGGTTAAGTATCAAAAAATTGAGTTAAGAGACTCTCTACCTTGGTGGGAAGAATCGCTGGCGTTCCGGTTTCCGCCTGGATTGTAGCCGATTGCTGCGGAGATTGCACTGGGGTGATTAGCGCAGCCTGACAGAAAGAAGAAGTTAATATCGACAGAATACTTAGAAGGATGTGAGGTATGCGAAATTACCTGAAGAGCTTCTACTAGCAATGATGCACCAGCCGCTCCAGCTTCTGTAGCAGCCTGGGGATCAACCTCCTCAATAATCGGCAGAGTCGGCACAGCTAAAGGTTCAGCCGATGCCGCCGCCGACTGATCAGTCGGTTCTATACGGGCACGCACTCGGCGGCTCGTCTTCTTTAAAGACGGTTTCTTCGGCATTTGTTTCGATCGGCCGGTGGTGATGTCTTCGATGGTTGGGGCATGGTAGCCGATGAGTGGGAATTGTGTGTATGGGTAGCTATTCTTTATCGTCCTACCACTTTGGCTCCACGTCGGAGGAAGTTGACTTTCGGACTGAAAAGGGAAATAAGAGTTATCGGCAAATTTGTAGCATAAAAAGAAATAACATCAAAATCGGCTGAGAAAAGGGCAGTACCGCTGCGTTTGGGTCGATGTTGTCAGGATCTAGATCATTGCAATATGTTGCAGGAGATACACAAAAGAGATGCTGCTTCCATTCTGCCCACCATAACTTGAATTGTTGGACAGCAAAAGGAGCCACTATCCAATTGCTTAGATCAATGGTATTGGAGACCGACACTAAATTGCACAGCCGACTGTAGTCAAGGCCCTTAGTGAGCTCATCTCGGAATTTGGCGCGGCCGGCAAAATGAACTTGAATCGGCAGCTGACCAAGGCCGAACTGCCGTGCTGCAACTGATGGGTTATAAAATTCATAAGTTGGGGAGTCTTTCCCAGAGAAGAAGTTCGCCGGTAAGATCCCTGGTTTGATCAAGGCGTCCGTAAGATCATTATCAAAGGAGTTGGACGTCGAGTCATAGCAGAAGGGAAGCTCAAAAAGTGGCTCTGTTCTCTGGTACGGGTACCAAGTGGTAGTTTCTTCACTAAAGCCGTTGTAAAAGCATCTGAAATATTCGGCTATCTGGGTGGCGGTGAACTGGCAACCAGCGAAAGCTGATGCCGCTTCGCCGAAAGAGGTGCACCGTTGTTGTACTGTGGGGTTTTCCTCTGACTCGATGTTGGGGAATGTCTTGGTCTCTATCTACTGCTGGGAGATTTTGCTCATGTACAAGTTGAGCCAGAGGGTGATAAACCACCAGGGGCCACCAGGGTTACCAATCGGCTCTCCCTTTGACAGTTTGACGCAGATCTGGTGCATCATGTGGTAGGCCGATCCTAGCAGATGCTTCCCAAGAGGGATGGCAGATCCTCTTGACAGGGCTTCGGCCAGAGCTTGTGTGATGGAAGAAGGGCCAACCGCTCTACCGCAGAAGAGGTGCTTCTCTAGCCACATCATCAAGAACGCTGAATGTTCTCTCTCCAAAATCGTTGATATACCCTTTCCACCCACCGATTCCTTTCGTCTCTAGCCGATGGGTCGGCCTGATCAGATAATTAAAGGGTGTATCGGGGGAGGAAATGTTGAGGCCGGTCAGCATCAGGACATCGGCCAGAGTTGGGGTCATGGGTCCATGCCCAAAGAGAAACGCGTTGAGCGCGTTAGACCAGAAATAGGAGGCTGCTATTACCAGGGGTTCATTCTTCTCCATCTGGGACAAAGAGAGATTGATGCACTGGCCGATTTTTAATTCATCTCATTGAACTCTCTTAGAGTTGGCCATTCTTTGGTACCATTCTTTCAAGCCGGGGGTTTCATTCGGCCAAGATCTAAAAGTGCCTGACCACTGGCCCAAATCCATCGGTGATTACTTGAAAGGGATTCTATGGGTTTCTAAGTTAATCAGATCAGTCGGGTCTGGATTCCCCATAGGGCCTAAGCAGATGAGACCAGGAGCTTCGGAAAGGCGGATAGTGATTTGGTGTCTGACTGCCTAAAAAAGGTAAAAAGGGAGGAACTAAGAATAGATCTAAAAGATGCATGGGCAGTAAAAAGTAAAAGGGAAAAGCTTCGGATGTTTACCTCCGGGATGAAGCTCATCGTCGCAGATGGAATCGTTGATGGAATCACCGTCGTCGATGGAGTTGCTGGCGGAGCCTCCGTGGCTGGTGGAGTTGCTGATGGTGCCGCCATTAAAGGAATGAAGCGGAATGTAGATGAAAGAGGGATCGTCGGAGAATGCGGTTGGAAGCCAAAAGGGTGTTGGGAGAAGATAGAAAGTGATTCGCCGGGGAGGAAGTTACTGAGCTCGTGGAGAAGAAGCGGCAGGGAACGCCAGTATTTAAAGACGGTCCGAGAGAAGGGTTAAAGGCGGGATTTTTACCGCGCCATCTATACGAATTCTGAGGGAGCGGTTGTCTCAGGCACCCAGTTCGAAAAGATTGCAATCATCACGTAGAAGACTGCGAAACAGAAGGAGATTTTTGCCTCGTTCGTTTTGGAGGAGAGATTAAAAAAGAATTTCGAAGTAAAAGTCATGTTTTACTCCGAAACTGGGGGGCATGTGTTGACGCCAGATTTTGACACGTTTTGAAATCGGCGTCAGGGAAGGAGGAGATTGGCCGATGCGGCAGACTTAAAGGCTACAATTGGGAATCGGCCGATTGAAGCTAAATTTAGGAATCGGCCGATTGGCGCTGCAGTGTTTCGGGCGATTGGCGAATGGAGTTGGTGGGGGTCGGCCGATTGAAAGGCTGGAGCGTTTGGGCCAATATGGGCTTGCACCAACAGATAAATTATTTATAAAAGGGGGATGAAGCCAATGGAATCCCAAGAGGGGATGTTGAGTCAAGATGACAGAGGATCCCAGTCAAAGATGACATGACGTTGGTCAAAGAGCGACGCCGTCTCGGTCGAGGAGCAATGGAAGGAGTTCAGATTGGACTAGGAGATGGCGGCAGAAGATCCTGCGGGAGTCCGTTTCCTTTAGGAGAGTCTTATAGATATAGTAGTTTTTATATTTAAGTCAAGTTTGTAACTGATCGTGACAGATCAGGAGCCTTAGTCCTAGAGTATAAATAGAAGCAATCAGGGTTTTGTAAAGGAGACACATCAGTAAATACAAACAATCTACTTTTTCATCGTACTTTACTTTCAAGTCGGCGACTTCGCCAATACATCTTTTTCTTTCACGAGTTCGTACGGGTTGGTAGGGCTGCATCGACACGATCTCCGGCCAATTGGTAAGTTCCGTTTATCGAATAATATCTAAGCTTCAACTCCGGGCGCATCGCTGTTGTTTCGTTTAGATTTATTCACCAGTTATCGATATTTACTAGAGTTATAGGTTTTATCTATTGCTCTAGTTTTATCACCAGTTATCTAGCTTGAGATTGAACTGTCGGCTTTATCATTATTTTTTCTTATTTATCATCATATAGCCGATTAGATCTATTTCAAGTGTTGCATCTGTGGCGATTGTTTAATTTGCTCCAGTAGTTTCTTTGCAATCGCTACGTGATTATCGGCGGATCTATAGCCGGTCATCTTCACAGCAAATCGGCCGATTCGCCGATACGCTTTTCGGGATAGATCGGAACTTTAGCCGATCGAGCCCCTCAGAATTTAATACGTTTCTTTCCTTGTCAATCAACTGGTCAGATTGACTGGCACGCCGCGCGAACCGCACCAGGGCGATCACCCGAACAGGAGTTAAGCAGATTCTCCCGGGTCGTGTGTCCGACGCTGAAGATCATCGGCCGTTTTTTAGCGCCAACAGAGACCTTGAATAGAAATTGAAACACGTACTTGAGCTGTTCTCTTCTCAGACTGATGAAAAGTACTCTCGCGCCACCGCCACCGAGCTTGAGTGAACCGTCAAAATACATGACCCAATGTTCCGGCTGGTTGGTTGGGGCTTCCACTTGGTTTTCTCGCCACTCAGCCATGAAATCGACTAGTGCTTGTGACTTGATGGCTGTCCGGGGCTTGAAGTCGAGTGTGAGGGCTCCCAGCTCCACCGACCACTTGGAGATACGACCGAGAAGTCGGAGACTACCAGGATATTGTATGCATCGAAGTAGTGGCGAAGCTTCCTGGAAGTGATGAGGATACCATAAAGAAATTTTTGAATCATCGGGTAATGGACCTTGGATTCAGAGAGGACTTCGCTGATGAAGTAAACTGGTCGCTGCACCCCGAAGGCGTGGCCTTCTTCCTATCGTTCCACCATGATTGCTGTGCTGACGACGTGAGTAGTCATGGCGATGTAGAGCAGCAGGTTCTCGCCTGGTTGGGGAGCTGTCAGGATATGTGGCGACTGCAAGTGATGTTTGAGGTCTTATAGCGCCTTGTTTTCTTCCTCGGTCCCCTTAAACTTGTCGTGGTGCTTGAGAAACTTGAAGAAGGGTAGTCCCCTTTCTCCAAGTCGGGAAATGAAGCGAATCAAAGCTACCATGCATACGGTTAGCTTCTGGCCGTCTCTGACTGTCTTTGGGGAATCCATGGCTGTGATGGCATTAATCTTCTCTGGATTGGCTTCAATCCCATGGTGGCTGATGATGAACCCGAGTAGTTTGCCCTGAGGGATGCCAAAGACGCACTTTGTCGGGTTGAGCTTCCATCGAAACCGTCGCAAGCTGTTGAAGGTCTCCTCGAGGTCAGTGATGAACTCGTCGTGGGATCTGGCCTTGATGACCACATCATCCACGTAAGCCTCAACGTTGCGGTGAAGTTGATCCGCGAGGCACAATCGGATGGCCACGGCCCGTTGATAAGTGGCTCCTGCATTCTTCAACCCAAAGGACATTGTAGTATAAGCGTATGCTCCGAAGGGGGTGATGAACGCCGTTTTGATCTGGTCGTCCTCCTTGAGAGCTATCTGATGACGATCGATGCGTGGGAGCACGAAGGAGTCCTTCGGGCAATGTTTATTCTACACACAACCTCCATTCATTATTATTCTATTTGAGAACAAGTACGGGATTAGCTAGCCACTCTGGGTGGTAAACTTCTTTAATAAAACCAACCGCGAGTAGTTTTGCTAACTCTTTCTTGATAGCCTCCCTCTTGTCGGGGGCAAAACGATGCAGTCGTTGCTTCTTTGGAGTGGCCTTAGGGTCGACTTTTAGGCAATGCTCGATCAACTCCTTGGGCACCCCTGGCATGTTCGCCGGTTTCCACGCGAATATGTCACGGTTAGCCCTAAGGAAATTGACGAGCGCGCTTTCCTATTTGTCACCTAGGCCGCCCCCAATCAGAGTAGTCTTGGACGAGTCGCCTTCCTGCAGCTGGATGGTATTGATGCCAACATCGCTGGGGTTAGGCTTAACCCTGGATTGGCTTGGCCGCTGGTTGGAGATCTCCATCTCTTTGTTGGTCAGCTTCAGCGCGGCCGCGAGTACTTCTACAGATGGCTCTGGCACGCGTGAAGTCATTGCATACTCGATCGCCTCCTGGTCGCAGTCGTACGACTTCTTGAGGTCGCCACGGAGTGTGAGGACGCCTGCCTTTCCCAACATCTTGAGTAGTAGGTACATGTAGTGGGGCACAGCTATGAATTTGGCTAGTGCTAGCCTGCCAAGAATGGCGTGGTACGACAAATCGAAATCCGCCACCTCGAACTTGATGTACTCGGTGCGGTAGTTGTCTTTGGTCCCGAAGGTGACTGGCAGGACCACTGATCCGAGTGGTGTAGCCGCGTTGCCTGGGATGATCCCACAGAAGGGAGCCTTGCTAGGAGTGAGCATTGTTGAAATGTCCATTCCCATGTTCTTGAGGGTACTCACGAAGAGCAGATTGAGTCTGTTTCCGCCGTCAATGAGTACTCGGGTAAGCGGCGAGCCCGCCACGACAGGATTTAGGACGAGCAGGAACTTTCCCGGCTCAGAGAAGCTGGTCCACTGATCCTCCCTGGAGAAGGAAATTGGGACCTCGCTATATCTCAAGGGCCTTGTAGTGGCTGCTTCCACAGAGAGAATTTCACGCAAAGTTAGCTTCTGCGCGCTTGGTGGGGAATCCGCCGTCTCCACCGAAGATAACATTGACGACGTTCTTCGGATCCTAAAAATCTTGGGCTCCCGACTTGTCACCTCCTTCTTCATCGTCCTCCTTGTCCTTTCGCTTTCTGACTTGATGAAGGGGTGGAGCATTGAGTGATTTGCGGATGGTGATGCACTCAAAGAGTGTGTGACGTGACTTCGGGTGAATCGGGCATTGCTTGTGCAGGACTTTCTCATATTCCTAGTGGTTGTTCCCCGACTTCTTGCCACGCGGGTTGCGCTCGACAACCGCGACTTCATGGTCTGGCTTGCGCTTTCGGGGGTACCCCAAGTGGGTCCGCTGGCTTTTGTCGAAGTGGTCGTTGTTGTTCCCTTGTTTGTCGTGGTTGTGCTTGGGGAAGCGGTCGTTTTCCTCGTCCTCCTGGTCAGCCCATCTAGCCATCATGTCACGTAGCTCCACGGCAGTAGTTGGGCGGTTGCGCCCGAAGTCGTGGTACGTGTTCTTCAAGAAAAGGCGGTGTTGGAAGCAGCGGATGACATCTTCATCGGTGATGTTGGCGATGGTGGCGCGCGTCTCGAAGAAACACCATGTGTAAGACCTCAGGGTCTCGTTCATCTCCTGCTTCACCTGAGACAAGTCATGACGAGTGCCTGCCCTGATCATGGACCCCTGGAAGTTGTCGATGAAGGCCCGCTTGAGGTCCCCCCCAGGAGTCGATGGAGTTTAGCTTGAGGGTTTCAAGCCACGTGAGGGGTGTGGGTTCTAGGGCCACCGGGAAGTAGAGTGCTTTCGTAGAGTTGGAGCCCCCTGAAACTTCAATAGCGACGGAATAGCAACGAAGCCACTGGCATGGGTCCTACTTACCGTCGTATTTGGGGATTCCGACTAGTTTGAAGTCCTTAGGGTAGGACTTGTCGGTAATGTTCATGGTGAAGGCGGGAAAGCGGTCGCTGTCGTAGTGCCTGCCGGTACGGTCCTTCCTCCTCGCGTCAATGACAACCGTGCGTCGCGGCCTTCATTGATCTTCTGCCAGAGGTCGATCGTGGGAGCGTCCAGGAGGCTGGCTGCGACTGGATCTTGGCCGCGGTGCCTTGCCCCACGCTTGTTGCCATGCGCAGACGGGTGGCCCTCGTTGCGCTGGCTGTTGTCATTCCTCCGACTCCCTTGGCCTCCTCCGAGAGTGCGACTGACCAGCACGGTATCCCCGTGTTGCAAAGACCTCGAGAGCTGGTTCGAAGTGGATGACACTGGATGTTGCCCGTCGAGTTGCACGAGCGCGCGCTGGGTCAAGTACTGCAACCTTTGGATCTGGATATTAGATGGGAGTTGTTGGGCCAAGAGTGTTGCCTCTACAATCGAGCCGATCGGGGTACGGTACTCGCGATTTGCGACTGCTGCGAAGGCATTGGTGACATCCCTTGGTCCACGGGCGCGGTTCTGCGCGTTGCGCCTACGTTAAGCGCGTTTGGCATTCTTTGCCCGCTGGATCCTCCAGTGTTCCTCATCTTCATCTTGAGGAGCGTCTGCTGTGGGCTCATCGGCTGAGATGTCCGCGAGTTGTTCGTTGTCGTACTGGGTGCCCAGCTCGTCTTCTTCCGCATTGCGAAGGGAAGCCATGCAGACTTGTCGATCCGGCGAGTGGTTAGCCCTAAGTCCGTAGTCGAGTAGCTCTGTGCTACTCTCACCCTTCTTCCGCGATGGGCGGGAGAGGTCTACCCTCTTGGAAGGGTAGTTCTTGCGTGAAAGCCACAAGGCGAGATTCGTAGTCGAGTAGTTCGGAGGGCTCAAAGCCCTTCCAGTACATGAAACGTCCATGTGGCAGTGATGTAATCGTTAAACCCAGATGGCTGCCCGAAAAGAATTCGGGGTAGCCATCGGGTTGCGATTGGTTTTGAAGGGCGGGGGCCACCCGACAGGTGGTGGCTCCCTCGCCTCCGAGTCCTTTTCGGATCTGGTTTAGAGGTGTAGTCCTGCACGAGGAGAACTCTGTATCGTAGTCCGAGTAGTAGTCGGGAACGGGGGCCTCCCGGCTAGCGGTGGCACCCACGTCCCCGATTTGGAGCAGCAGATCCAAATCCTCCTCCAAGTCAGAGAGGGATTTGGATCGTGGGGTCTCTCTAGATCGGTTTGAATCCGAGTCGAGTAGATCTATTGCATCTTGAGTTGAAGTCCTGTGTGGTTTGTATTGCCTTTGATGATGATTGTGATTGTTCCCGAGGGGGTGCCTGTCCGCCCTTATATAGTCTGGGGGACATGTTTACATGAGAATCCAAGTCGGGTACAGGCCTAGGAGTCCTACCCGACTACTTCCCGGGTAGTCTCTACCGACTCCGACTAGTCTAAATACCGTGCGAGTAATCCTACTGTATTACGAGTAGTTACAATGGATGTGGGGTCTGGGCCATGTCCCATCCCGAATCCTAGGTGAAGTGTGTCACGTGGCTAGTCCCATGTGCCCGGGTCTGACAGCACCACCCCTCCCTTAAGGAGGAAAGCGAAAGGACCAGGAGGGCGACGACGGAGGTGACAAGTCGGGGGCTCAAGACTTCCAAGATCCAAAGAACGTCGTCAACGTCATCTTCAGCGGAGACGGCGGATTCTCCTCTAAGCGCGCGTAGAAGTTGACCCTGCGGGAAATACTCTCTGTGGAGCCGGCCACGGCAAGGCCAATGGACTAGCTTCTCAGAGCCGGGAAAATTCCTGCTCGTCCTAGACCCCATCATGGCGGGCTCACAGCTAACCCGAGTACTCATCGACGGCGGGAGCGGCCTCAACCTGCTTTTCGCGAGTACTCTGAAGAAGATGGGCCTGGACATCTCCAAGATGCTCACCCCCAGCAAATCTTCTTTCTACGGCATCGTCCCGGGTAACGCGGCTACACCACTCGGGTCCTTGGTCCTGCCAGTCACCTTTGGGACGAAGGACAACTACCGCACCGAGTACAACAAGTTTGAGGTGGCGGATTTTGACTCGTCATACCATGCCATTCTTGGCAGACCGGCACTAGCCAAATTCATGGCCGTGCCCCACTACGTCTACCTGCTGTTCAAAATGTCAGGCAAGACAGGCGTATTCACACTCTGTGGTGACCTGAAGAAGTCGTATGACTGCGACCAGGACGTGATCGAGTACGCCATGACATCACGCGTGCTAGAGCCCTCTGCAGAAGTACTCGCGGCCGCGCAGAAGCTGACCAACTCAGAGATGGAGATCTCCAACCAGCGGCCTAGCCAGTCGAGGGTTAAACCCAACCCCAGTGACGCCGGCATCAAGGCCATCCAGCTGCAAGAAGGTGACCCGTCCAAGACTTCTTTGATCGGGGGCGGCTTAGGTGACAAATAGGAAGGCGCGCTCATCAGCTTCCTTAGTGCTAACCGGGACATATTCACATGGAAACCAGCGGATATGCCAGGGGTGCCCAAGGAGTTGATCGAGCACTGCCTAAAAGTCGACCCTAAAGCCACTCCGAAGAAGCAACGACTAAGACGCTTCGCCCTCAACAAGAGGGAGTCCATAAAGAAAGAGCTAGCAAAACTACTCGCAGCTGGTTTTATCAAAGAAGTGTACCACCCCGAGTGGACCCCTTCGCGTTCCCACGCATTGACCAAGTCATCGACTCTACGGCTGGCTGCGTCTTGCTCTTCTTCCTCGACTGCTACTCGGGCTACCATCAGATAGCTCTCAAGGAGGAAGATTAGATTAAAACGATGTTCATCACCTCCTTTGGAGCATACGCATATACTACAATGTCATTTGGGTTGAAGAACGCAGGAGCTACCTACCAACGGGCCATCCAACTGTGCCTTGCAGACCAGCTACACCGCAACGTTTAAGCTTACGTGGATGACGTGGTCATGAAGACCAGATCCCATGACGAGTTCATCACTGATCTTGAGGAGACATTCAACAGCTTACGACGGTTTCGATGGAAGCTTAACCCGACGAAGTGCGTCTTTGGCGTGCCACAAGGAAAACTACTCGGGTTCATTGTTAGTCACCGAGGAATTGAAGCGAACCCGAAGAAGATCAACGCCATCACAGCCATGGACGCTCCAAAGACGATCAAGGACGTCCAGAAGCTCACAGACTGCATGGCAGCTTTGAATCGATTCATCTCCCGACTTAGAGAAAGGGGACTACCCTTCTTCAAATTGCTCAAGGTCCACGACAAGTTCCAGTGGACCGAGGAGGCAAACCAAGTGCTGCAAGATCTCAAGCACCATCTGTAGTCGTCACCCATCTTGACGGCTCCCCAACCAGGCGAGAATCTGCTACTCTACATCGCCGTGACTACTCACGTCGTCAGTATGGCAATCATGGTGGAACAACACGAAGAAGGCCACGCCTTCGGGGTGCAGCGACCAGTTTACTTTATCAGTGAAGTCCTCTCTAAATCCAAGGTTCGTTACCCGACAATTCAGGAACTACTCTATGGTATACTCATCACTTCCAGGAAGCTCTGCCACTACTTCGATGCATACAATATCCTGGTGGTCTCCGACTTCCCATTGGCGAATATCGTCCACAATCGGGATGCTACCGAGCGCATCTCCAAGTGGGCCATGGAGCTGGGAGCCCTCACACTCGACTTCAAGCCCCGGACAACCATCAAGTCGAAGGCACTAGTCGATTTCATGGCGAAGTGGCGAGAAAACCAAGTGGAAGCCCCAAACAAACAACCAGAGCATTGGGTCATGTACTTTGACGGCTGACTCAAGCTCGGTGGCGGTGGTGCGGGAGTACTTTTCATCAGCCCGAGAGGAGAATAGCTCAAGTATGTGTTTCAAATACTATTCGAGGTCTCTAACAATGAAGCCGAGTACGAGGCATTACTGCACGGGCTACGCCTGGCTGTCTCCCTGGGCATCAAGCGACTACTTGTCTATGGTGATTCCTTACTGGTGGTTCAATAAGTCAATAAGGAGTGGGACATCAACAAGGACACCATGGATGCCTACGTTACAGAAATACACAACCTCAAGAACAAGTTCTCGGGGTTGGAAATTCACCATGTGATTCGCGACAACAATGTGGGCGCTGATGTGCTCTCCAAACTGGGTTCTGATCGAGCTAATGTCCCACCGGGAGTTTTCATTCACGAGTTGCATCACCCTTTCATCTGGGCACCAGACTCAAGTTCCATCGCTCAGGGTCCCAAGGAACCCGACCGAGAGGTCTTGATGATCAAGGTCGACTGGAGGGTGGCCTTCATCGACTACATCCAGGAGCACAAACTACCCCCCGGCGTCAACCAAAAAAGCACTGAAGCTACTCGCATCCTAAGGCGCAACAAAGGGTATGTTCTAGTTGGGGGTAACTTGTATAAGCGTGGATCAGTGTCAGGAATACTCATGAAGTGTGTTAGCACGGAGGAGGGTAAAGAGATACTCCAAGAGATTCACAAAGGCGTGTGCGGGAACGACGCGGCCTCTCGCACACTAATCGGCAAGGCGTTTCGATCTGGTTTCTACTGGCCGACTGCTTTGGCAGATGCTGAAGCACTCGTTCGCTGGTGTACCAACTGCCAATTCTTTGGCAAACAGCGTCATATTCCGGCTCATAACCTCATCACTATACCACCCTCATGGCCGTTCGCATGTTGGGGCCTGGACATAATAGGGCCCTTAACAACTGTGCCAGGAGGTTTCACACACGTGTTTGTGGCCATCGACAAGTTTACCAAGTGGATCGAGTACAAGCCAATCACAACGCTCTCGGCGGATCGGATGGTTACTTTCATCTGTGACATCTTACATCGTTTTGGCTTCCCCAACACTATCATTACAGATTTGGGATCCAATTTCCACTCGCACCAGTTCTATGATTTCTGTGAACGCAGTTCCATTGAAGTCAAATATGTTTCAGTGGCTCACCCGCGGGCCAATAGCCAGGTTGAGCGCGCCAATGGCTTGATTCTTGATGGATTGAAGAAAAGACTCTATGACGAGAACAGCAAAAAGGGCGGCAAGTGAATCGATGAGATTTCATCAGTAATCTGGGGGCTTCGCACACAACCAAGCAAAGCCACAGGACAGTCACCTTTCTTTCTCGTATACGGGTCTGAGGCTATATTACCGGCTGACGTGATGTGGAAGTCTCCACGACTGGAGATGTTTGAAGAAGGCAAGGCTGACACTGCAAGATATTTTGAGCTTGACTCTGCTGAGGAAATCCGATGCAATGTATTGTTCCAGTCGGCTCGCTACTTACAAGGAGTTCATCGTTATCACGATAGAAACGTTCAATGACGCTCTTTCAACGTTGGAGATATGGTTCTTCGACGAATCCAGGATGATACCGGACTACACAAGCTTAACTCACGATGGAAAGGACCTTTCATTGTGCACAACATTACAAGCCCTGGATCTTATCGCTTACACTACCCTGATGGCCAGGAGGTACCAAATTCTTGGAATATTGAGCATCACGTTGTTTTCATCCTTGATCAACTAGGGACATCTTCTATTAGTGCCTGGAGACGGATACTTCCAGTACAACTCCGTTTTACTAGTTCACGACTGGTATTACGCGCAAGTTTGCTAAAGGGGCCTCGCTCCCATACTTCCAGTAACTAATTACTAGTTTCCGACTAGTGTCTTGGGTTACTGAAGGGGCCTTGCGCTCATATTTCCAGTACAACGCCATTTTACTGGTTTACGACTGGTATTACGCGCAAGTTTTGCTGAAGGGGCCTCGCTCCCTTATTTCCAGTAACATATTACTAGTTTTTGACTTGTAAACTATGTTATTGAAGGGGCCTCGCTCCCTGACTAGAAGTTTACTAGTTTACGACTAGTTCTACACCTGTTCGACTACTTTGACTA
This sequence comes from Panicum miliaceum, assembly GCA_032594955.1. Taxonomy (NCBI): domain Eukaryota; kingdom Viridiplantae; phylum Streptophyta; class Magnoliopsida; order Poales; family Poaceae; genus Panicum; species Panicum miliaceum. The sequence goes on along the minus strand of CM064072.1, from coordinate 27,876,684 downwards.
CCTGTCTTGACTACAACCCTAGTCGGGATCAACTCCGACTAGATGGCTTCATTGACTGTTCAAGCACCAGCAGCTACTTGCTCGATACCTGGGCTCGGGGGCTGACGTCACCGACTGCTATGTATACTCTGTGATACTCATCTGGTCCCTTGGCTTGGGGGCTTGATGGAACAAGGCACTCAGCGTGCCTCAGGGGACAACTCTCATGCTCTCATGCTGGACGCTGTAAAACTACTCGACAATACCCGATCCAAGAGGCTTTTTAAGATTTATCTTGGGTAGATGTTTGTTAACCATTATTTCAGGGATGTCATTCCAAAATAAGGGGTTTGTTCAGATTATTACCCAGAGGTCTTATTTAGTCATTGGCTCAGGGCTCAAAGATCGATTTGGGAGGTAATTTTGGGTGTTTGTTGGGGATGTATTTGTTTCACCATTTTTTCAGGGAATCCATCCCGAAAAAAGAGGTTTTCAAATTTACTACACCAATTTGCCCATGTTCACCATCAAATCTTTACCGTCATTTATTGCATGCCACGATTCTTTGGATCCTTAATTCCAAAACCTTGGGGATTTGGATTCAAGGCTCGTTGGCTGCGGGACATGTGTCATCAGTGACTTATTTTTTAAATCTGCTGGAAGATAAGGATAGAAGACTCAAGATTAAATTGACCCTCAGCCTGATTCTACGGGTCAACTTAAGGCTCGGGGGCTACTCCATATGGAGTGCGAGTTTAATCGCACCCCATATAAAGAAGACTAGACAACTACTCGGGGCATGAGCACCTCACAACCTCGACGTAGCCAAGGAAGTACTCGGAGGACACCTTCAAGATGAAGTTCGGGAGAACTCGAAGACGTCTTCAGAAGTACTCGGACGCCTGCAGTACTCGGCTAGGAAGAACTCGGGGGCTTGTTAGACCTAGGTACACGGGACTGTACACGTGGCATACTTCTCTTAGGATACAGGATGGGACATGGCCCACGCCCTACATCTGTTGTAACTACTCGTAGTGCAGTAGAACTACTCGTACAGTAGTGAAGCTAGTCGGACACGGTAGGAAACTACACGAAAGGTACTCGGGTAGGACTCCTGGGCTTGTACCCGACTAGAACTTCCATGTAAATCTGTCCCCCCAGACTATATAAGGGCGGACAGGGACCCCCTCGGGGATAATCATCATCAAAGGCAATGCAAAGGAACACAAGATTTAGACAGGTTTGGATCGTCGAGAGCTTAATACCCTACGTCCTGTGTGGTGGTTTGTAGTGCCTTAGGTGTTGTCATGTTTAGAGGGGGTCGCTGCCTACCCTTATATAGTCTGGGGGACAAGGTTATATGGAAATCTTATCCAAATACAAGCTCAGGAGTCCTACCCGAGTACTACTTGGGTAGTTTCCTTCTATTCCGACTAGTCCTACTCATGTACGAGTAGTTACAATTGGTGTAGGATGTGGGTCATGTATCATTCCTTATCCTAGAATATAATGTGTACGTCATGTGCGCTGTCCTGTGGCCGGGTGTGACACAATGGTTAGATTTCAAAAGTCCGACAAGAACGTGCCTACTAGGAATCAAGCTTTCATGCCTTTTCTAGGAAATAAAGAACACCAAATCAAATGATTGCCAAAGGAGAATGTACTAGCAGTAGACTAAGGCACACGCACGGAGTACAACAAATTTGGCACAAAAATCAACTTTTCACCGGATCGGAAAAAACAGGGGCCTTTTTGTAACAAGGACTGCAACACTTAGAGAAGAAAAAGAATCCCCACGTGATTGCACTGTCCCCGTTTGCACTCATTAACTGTGGACCTGGTCTGTTTTTGCGTCACTCAAATAGTAGTCCACTAGGATGCAGGTATTGAGTGGGCCAGTGTAGCTAATTAAGCTAAGGGGTTCTGGAAAGTCCAGATACAAAAACATATAGAAATAATAAAACATATAAACACAGTGGAGGTTTCAAAGACAAACTTTAGCGTATATATGAGGTATATATGTTGTTTAGAAAGTGCAATTAATTAATAAGCTATATACAACCACAAGAATTCTACTAAAACTGCATCAAGTAAGTATGATCCTCTTACTTTTGGAAGTCAAGGAATATATATATATATATATATATATATATATATATATATATATATATATATATATATATATATATATATATATATGTCATCCCTTGGAGCAGAAAAGCATAGGTTAATTATTTGCTCCGAGTTAGCAAATAAATTAGGGAAAAAATGAAGAACTCTTTTCTAATATATACGAGTATCCGTGTATTTAAACGTCCACTTCTGTACTTGTGCTCCGAGGAAATATGACAAACGAATATCTCCCAACTTCTCTATTATTCCCATCCATGATCCCACGACCTGCAATTTTCAAAGACGAAATCCATACCAAAGAAACAAATCAAAATTAGGCAGCAGCCGCCCCTCCTCGCGGAAATGCAAAAAGGAAGAAAAGCAAAGAAAATGACTATAAAAATGTGAAAAAAAGAGAAGTAGCCTTTAATTAATGGACTATTTATGATTTTTTGGCAAAGGGGTATGATGTGCTTGTGTGCGTTTATAGGTGCGAGCGTCCGTGTATATAATAAACGTCCGTTTCTGTACTTACGCTCCGAGGAAATATGGCAAACCAAGATCTCCCAACTCTCCCGTTATTGATCCCATCCCACAACCCCCCATTTCAAAGAGGATATATAAGACAACGAAACCCACACAAATAAAAGAACAAATCAAAACTAGGCAGCCGCCACGTGGAAATGCAAAAAGGAAGAAAAGAAAATTAAGGAAAATTATTATAGTAGAAATATAATCCATCCAGTGCCCACACCGAGAAGGCGCTACGAGACTACCGCAATGTGCGACCTGACCGGCCGCCCGTCTCCGTCCACACACGCGCGCAGCAGCGCATGTTGACTCGTCAGAGGTCGGCGCGTACGTGCTGTGCCGTGCTGGCTGCTACGCTCGTAGCTCGCTGGTAGCTGCACGCACGCACGACGGCGCCGCAGCGAGCGCCCGCGACCGCGGCTCCCAGCTACGCCCCGCCGCCGCTGCCCGTGGCCACGCGACCCAACTAACCCCCGGCCCGCGCCCCGGGCGGCCGCGGCATCCCCCGCGCGCGTGGCGTGATCGGTTGGCACACGCGTCGCAGGCGGCACCCCGCACCCGTGGCCGGCATCCGCCCGTCCAACAGACCTAACCCCATCTCCCCCTTCCTCCCCCATCGCCCCTATATAACCACCCCGCACGCCGCTCCTGCCATTACAGCGCTCTAGCTAGCTAGCTCTTGCCTCCACAGCCCTCGCAGCTCCGCCGGCAAAGCCGTCGACCGTTCGGGCACTACAGAGCTACCTAGCTAGCCCGGCAGCCTCTGGTACAACGCGAGCAGAGCCACCCGGCGGATCGGAGCGAGCGAGATGGCCGGCGCGACGGTGACCGTGGAGGAGGTGAGGAAGGCGCAGCGCGCGTCGGGCCCGGCCACCGTGCTGGCCATCGGGACGGCGACGCCGGCCAACTGCGTGTACCAGGCCGACTACCCGGACTACTACTTCCGGGTCACCAAGAGCGACCACCTCACCGACCTCAAGGAGAAGTTCAAGCGGATGTGTGAGTACCATCGCCACCATCATCTATCATGGATCGCGTCCATCCACCCACATCGTATAACTCCTGCACTAGCTGCTACTATACTAGCAGCTACCACTCCCATGCAGCATGCTGGTGACCTCTGGGGTGTGTGCGTGCGCGCATCGTGATCTCCATAGACTATACAACATCTGCAGTCAGGTGCATGCAGAAGTGATTCTGAACATCTGATTCGCTGGATGTAGGCGTGGTCAATTAATTAGAACGATGCTTCAACAAGTGTTAGATTTTTTTCTATACCGGTAAAAAGCGCTAGCGTACCTAGAAGAGTGAACAGTACGTACATACAGACTACACTCTCCTCTTCAGTAACAGGAGTTGGATATATACAGTCTATTTTTCACCACTGGCACGATAAACTTCCTATGGTGATGTAAAACACAAATCTCAAATGCTAGGGAAAATATAAATACTTGGAATTTGTAGAGAGAGATATGTATAACCGGTAGGAAGGCTAAGAGCTCCTGCACCATGAAAACCTTGTGTTCCAGGATTTTGGGTATGTGCACTGACAAGCAGAGAAACATGCCAGTGATGCAAGCTAGGTTAGCTAAGTAGCCAGCAGTCCATGCACACACAACAAGCATGGCCATACATCGGATAACAAAATGGAGATGAGGGTCAACCGGCCAACAAGTTTGTTATTCTCAACCAGTATATTTTCTTTACCAAAGTTGGAGTGACACTTAACATGTAAAGTCTAAAAAAATTACACGCTGACACAAACAGCATCTACTTGCGGCTGCTTGCTGCCGGCCTGCCGATCCCTGCGCTTGGCGCTGCCTTGCCGCCAACATGCATGCCGCGCCGGCGACAGGATGCCGCAGGTCGATGCACGCGGCACGTGCAGCACCTGCACCCGTCCTATTTTTAATTTTTTTAAAAAACATAAAATTTAATCCTGTTTTTGTAAATAAAGTGGGAGAATTTATACAGGAGCGAGAGAAAAACATAGTCAATCCAGGCCAGGGAAACAGACTTAAAACAGGCGTATGCACGGGGTGAAGCTACAAGCTTTTTTTTTTGACGAAAGAAGCTATAAGCTTTTGTCTGGTCGATTTGGACGTGTCACGAGGAATGTTAGGTGCCACACAAATGGCTGATGATGATCATGCGAGTTCGTCTCACTCACATGGCCAGCTTCCAGATTTTGACAGCAACCTTTTTGTAGCAGGTTTTTTTTTTTATTTGATACGTACTCTAGCTGCTTCCTAGTTCCCATCTCTGTTCGTCAATCAAACAACGGAGAAGAATAGGAGTCCAAACCCGACCAAGCACGGTTGGCTTCTTTTCGGAGAAGCTGACGTGACATCTGCAAGGCCTGCAGCACCTAGAACCGGTTGGCCGGGCGGGCCCACAGGCCAGATTAACACCTCACACCTGCATCAGTAACTCCTGATTAACCTAGGAGATTAACCGTTTGGTTGTGAACCCATTTTGTTTTCACACCGAACCAATTGATATCTTTTCCGTAGTTAATTAATTACTCCCATCGTTATTTGACCTGTCGCTGTATGGAGGAAGAAGGGTAGCTGACATCGTGCTGCCTTGACGTCCGTGCGCTGGCGGCGTCCCCGTCGCCGCCGTCGACGTCGGGTGGTGGTTGTTCCGTTGTGTGGCTGGCTTTTTTGCTGCGCGCAGGCGACAAGTCGATGATCCGGAAGCGCTACATGCACCTGACGGAGGAGTTCCTGAACGAGAACCCCAACATGTGCGCGTACATGGCGCCGTCGCTGGACGCGCGGCAGGACATCGTGGTGGTGGAGGTGCCCAAGCTCGGGAAGGCGGCAGCGCAGAAGGCGATCAAGGAGTGGGGCCAGCCGCGGTCCCGGATCACGCACCTCGTCTTCTGCACCACCTCCGGCGTCGACATGCCCGGCGCCGACTACCAGCTCACCAAGCTCCTGGGGCTGCGCCCCTCCGTGAACCGCCTCATGATGTACCAGCAGGGGTGCTTCGCCGGCGGCACGGTGCTGCGCGTGGCCAAGGACCTCGCCGAGAACAACCGCGGCGCGCGGGTGCTGGTGGTCTGCTCCGAGATCACCGCCGTCACGTTCCGCGGGCCGTCCGAGTCTCACCTCGACTCGCTGGTGGGGCAGGCGCTGTTCGGGGACGGGGCCGCGGCCGTCATCGTCGGCGCCGACCCCGACGAGCGCGTGGAGCGGCCGCTGTTCCAGCTGGTGTCAGCCTCCCAGACCCTGCTGCCGGACTCGGAGGGCGCCATCGACGGGCACCTCCGCGAGGTCGGGCTCACCTTCCACCTGCTCAAGGACGTGCCGGGGCTCATCTCCAAGAACATCGAGCGCGCGCTGGAGGAGGCCTTCAAGCCGCTGGGCATCTCCGACTGGAACTCCATCTTCTGGGTGGCGCACCCCGGCGGCCCCGCCATCCTGGACCAGGTGGAGGCCAAGGTGAGCCTGGACAAGGCCCGGATGCGCGCCACCCGGCACGTCCTCTCCGAGTACGGCAACATGTCCAGCGCCTGCGTGCTCTTCATCCTCGACGAGATGCGCAAGCGCTCCGCCGAGGACGGCCACGCCACCACCGGCGAGGGCTTCGACTGGGGCGTCCTCTTCGGCTTCGGCCCCGGCCTCACCGTCGAGACCGTCGTCCTCCACAGCGTCCCCATCACCGCCGGCGCCGCCGCATGAGTGATCGACCGCGCCGATCGACCGACCTCCGATCCAACAGTTCGCCATTATTTGCCGCCTCCAACCCGTCACGCGAATAACGTCGTACCTGCCCTACTTTCTGCATTTGCCATGTAGCTGCTACCTACTATTACTTTATTTTGCATGTACTGTACTGTAAGCCCTGGTACCTGATGAATTTTAAGGGCGAGCTAGCTCAAGGGTAAAAACGTAAGAGTGCCATTTAGTAGTATTAATTATATTATGGATGGTGAGGTATTGTATACCTGTGTAAGACAAGCTTGGCTGGATTCTATTTTATTTGGTGAAAAAGATTATAATGTGGAGATGAGCAATGGCTGGCATTATTGAATTCGATTAATAATATGACAGGCACATTGTTAGCTACTCCTAGCTCTAATGAACTTGTCTGATGCATGTGAGGTCATATCCTAATTATGCTCGTATTTTATTTAAGATTTTTCTTTTTAAAATGAGCCAGCGAGTTTTTGCCGCTCTGTATTGATAAATCAGGAGTAAGAAAAAAAAACAAATCATGCTTTCTGTATTCTTGGATTTTTTTTTTTTTGAAACGAGCGAGCAAGGTTCTTCCATTCTTTATTGATAAATCAGAGTTAAAAAAAGAAGAGAACAATTGACGACATGCCCGAAAAGGTATGCGCAACACTACACAGTAGATAGCAACACAGCAACCACATCTCCGACAGCTACCCTACCGTGGCCTTATTATACCAAGGAAAAGGTCATATCGAAAAGAACACCCTATAGGCTAGCTGTTGTGCATAGTAATCGACCATCGTTATGCAAGACACAGTCCACTGCAATAAGAACACCCTGCTGCAAGCCAATGCATCTATATATCATCGCCTCTCTGCTGGTTCTACATCCCGTCAACACCTGGCCAACTATTGCGGGCTTCAAGGCTGGATGGGCCAGCTGCTTCCATCCTCTCTCCACCGAGAAGGCAACCCCCTTCCCACCAGAGGCGAAGTTAAGCTAGCACTAGATTTACCATGGTGCACACCTTAAGAAGTATACAAAAGTTTGCAGCAACAAGAGATGAATTTAAGTCTAGCTACTTGTAAAAGAATTTCTTAACCCGGTGCGTTGTTGGCACCAGGCAACAATAACGTAGCGTCCGCTTCCCATCATATAGTAAAACAACAACTATATTTATATTACAATAGATGCTAACCTGTTGTAATGAAAGTTGTTCATATATCAATGCTATAAATTCATGGCAATACATATATATTACAACAAAATTTGAAAATGTGGTAGCATCACCTAATTAATATCCTCCTGCAATATTTTTTTATTGCAAAAGTCCATTTTTCTAGTAGTGATCTAAAATTTATTATGACGTGGGTAGTGCAGTGGACCAAATTAAAAATTATACCCCACTCTTATTTTCATGCTGGGGGTCTAAGTAAGCCTACACATGGAATGTACGGTGTCAAACTATAAGTAAATTGATCATCGTCCTAATCTCCTTAAGCTGTCGTGGCCTACTAATCAAGTGATGCATATTAGCTCAATATAGTCACCTTTTTAAGTAAAATAAGTATCAACGTGTAATATAACAACTAATCTGTAGAGACTACACAGAGGCATTAAAAATGTCTAAATGTAGGTGCCACCGTACACGATGAACTACTTTCATGAACTTATACGACGAATTATATTGATGATGATGGCAATACTAGTCCAATACTCAGTGGCCCCGTCACATTACTTCCATGTGGGCCCCACAGGGGACCAATCGCCAGCCGATCGGCAGCACTGTGTGGTCAACATATAAAGTAACATAACCGAAGGATGCCGGCACGGTGCTATCGAGATCAAGAAAAGCATGGCTGCCGGCACGTACAAGGGGTACCTTGTATCCTCATTATAGGGAAAGGCTGAGAGCTGCATTTGTGCACGCGTGGTAGGCCATGTAGAGGTCTCCGTTTTACATGCATGGACACAGGGATGGCGATTTGTAAAAGCTCGACCTCTCGCAGACATTCTATATTACTTATTTTAGTAAGATCCTAAAACTAAACAAGCATGGTGTTCATAACCTCTTTATCGCAAAAGGAAAGTGTCCATAAGCTCACTGTCATGTGGGTCATCCCCATACACACTTGCACTCTGGTTATCACAGTTTCTCGTACAAACCAAGTTGGCTGTGTATTGAGCCATGCATGCCACAAGTTAATGAATTTGTTACTCAAGTCCTTAAAGATGTAGTGGTTCAAAAAAAAAAGAACCAAAATGAGATCCATACCCTAATAAAGAACATTACAACTACTCTTGTGTCAAAGTGTTAATTAGGGGTAGAGAGTGGAAATATTGCAGTAACAACACTCTTGATATCCTTAAGGACACACCCTCTCTGTCCGAATGAAGATTTCAATTCTTGTTTTTTCATACCGATTAGTAGAGCATGAAAATACTCTCATACCCTCATTTGTGGCTGCATGCAACTAAACAAACTTCTTAAAATCATGGCACATTAGTTGTCATGAGAGATGCCCTGTGTCAGTCTTTATTAAATGAAGTACCACTTATACTTCAACCATTTTACTAGTATGCCAACGTGTGTACAAAATATAATGAGGATGAGATACAAGATAGAACAAGTGTGAAACCAGTGATTTTTGCTGAATTTACGGCTATATCCCTCCTCCATCATCAGATGTTGTGCACGTTAAGCTTCTTGTGGGGTTGCAAAATGTCATTCCAACTATAGACAGACTAGTAGGAGCTAGAAATGAAAGATCACTCAAATAAATCAAATACAGCTCAATTGATCGTTTCTTTCTTTTTCACTCCTGGCTAGTGTATCCGAAATCCAATTCCACGAGCGCACGTTACCACACTTCATGGCGCGCGATGAGATAGCGACACAAGCTGTCTGCGGCTCTGCGTGCCTATCCTATATGTATATGAGATAGAGGCTAGCTTGATTCCGTATACGTAAGGGTCTATGACACACATATATCATCATCTAATATGATACGGTGATGGATACATGTATTAGTTATATTCTTTTTTTCCCTTTCTAATGTGTTCCTTTAAGTTCTATTAAACCAAGTATTCTCTTTTTCCCCTTTTTAGTTTTTTTCCTTCTGTTATGTTGTCTCCTGAGAAGTTTTTGTTTGATAAATTGTCTCATTACAGTTGTGCTAAAAAAATTTCTCAGGAAGTTGTATAGTGAACTTATGTGTAAAAGTTGTGTGATAAGTCTTCCTGATAATATTATCATGTAAGTCATGCTAAAAAATGTCCTCTGATAAGTTTTCTCAAAAAATTTATACATGTAAGTTATACGTATCGTGAAAAGTTATGCTAAAAAAATATTCTCTGAGTAGTTGGTTGGAAGAAGTTATGTGTAAAAGCTTTATTTATCATGAAAGTTGTGCTGAAAAAGTGTTCATTGAGAATTTGTTTGGAAAAAATTATATAATAATTTTTATTATGTGCATAGATTATAAATTTCCAAAACTACACCATTGCGGAGGAGGAAACTTTCGTAAAAAGGAAACTAGCGTGCTGTCGGCGCTTGCTTGCAGCGCGCTGCTGGCGAGCGCGCGCGGATTAGAAGGCCCCTAGTGTATATTGATCTTCAATTTGTAGGTCAGTACGCAGTACCCTTAGTTTGTAGTTGAAAACTTTTGTCCCTTTCCTTTTTGGTTGGTGTACGGTCATTCCACCCAAAAAGCATGACAACAAAAAAATAATTCTCTACTACATCCAAATGCGGTACTGATTCGAACACTTTCTTGTAATCTACAAACAAGACATGCGGATTAGCTTGCACTTTATGTGCCTCAGCAAACCCTAAGGAAAGAAAACACATCAAATCCAATCACATCTTATTTAGCTATCAGTGAAGCTCGGCTGCCTTTATCCATCAATCCCCATTGTTAAGGAAACAACCTCTCGTCCCCTTAAACTTGGAACCTACAGCAAGCACTCATGTTCTCCCATCAGAATCCAAAAGGTACTAGCAGCTGCACTTTGCTCATCGATCACCTTCAATGTCCCAAGGACAATTGAGGTACGGGCACACTTTTGCAGGTGATGTAACGAGGAATATAATGGACCCTTTGGACTTTTCATAAATCTCAGGATACGCGTTAGGTCATGCATCAACTTATCGTTAGCGGCGCGTGCGTGTTTATGTACATCTTGTGATGTGCAAGCTATATACATGATCTGTTCTGATGCTGAATGTGTGTATAGGGATATAGGAATATGCAAGTGTCGTGTTAGGTAGCACGTTAACAAGGACATACACTTGTAGACATGGATGGATGGCTGTCTACTGTGGACTTTTGTCAGTGCAGGTAGAGGTGGCGACTTTGTGTTTGTGGTGCACTGGTACGTGTGCAGCCGTGCAGGGTATGGTGTATATGCAAGTTCAGTTTGCTGTAGTCTTTCGAAAAAAATTTTGCTGTGCTGTATAAGCTGGGAAAGTTGGTGAGAATGAGACGTGAGAGCGCTTATCTGCTGGAGCGTCACATGACCTCTTTCGATCTCTCCGCTGTCGAAGTGGTTATCATATGACACTTGATGAAGAGTGTCGTCATCTTAACGCTGGTGACTGAGGGTGATGCTACATATCACCGTCCGTGCTTTTCCATGTGTTATTAAATAGGCCGTCACCCCCAACAAATTAGATTTGTTTAATTTACCAACCGTGTAGACAGATTGACTGTTTATACAATACAGCTGTAAAGAGAAATTGGTGCATGCATGCAAAAGGGACAAAAACGATGATGTCAGCCTGCATGCAAGAAAAGTTAGAACTTCAAAAGAATCTATGAAACTTAAACCGTGTATCCAAATTAAATTTGAATTACACCATTAAGTTTCTAAAATTAAGATCCTCAAAACAAAGACCCCACTTGACTATATTTCGATAATTTTTTGTTAACATATTTTTATCAAGGCAATATTTTTTTGCAAGATATGAAAATATGGAACTAGGTATATGAACTGACAAACAAAATAATTATATGTGTCGAACAAATTATGCAAACTCACGAAATAAATATATGTGCAGCTGGAACAAATTATATGAACTTAGGGAACAAAAAGTTACATTCCTAGAACAAATTATACAAACTAAAAGAATAAAGATACACATATTTGTAATGAACACCTCCACGTAGCGAACAAATAATTTTAACAGCACAAATTAATTGGCTTATATGCGAACAAATTTTTCTTCCTCATGAACAGAACGTATATATGTAGGCGATGAACATAGTAATATGTAAATAAATAGAAAAATAAAAAAGAAAATAGAAATAAAAATTATGGAATAAGAAATAAAACAAAATAGGATAAACAACAATAAAAGATAAAACTGAGATAAATTATACGATCCCACAACATAAGAAATTGTACACTTATAAAGTTGAACATGGAGTACCGGAACAATCACGTGTATGTTTGTCAAGATCAATTATAAGAAACATGAATGCTTGCTAAGATCAATTATAAGAAATATGGATGAATTGTGCAATTTGCAAAGAATAATTACAAACTGGTCAAAATAATATCGCTAGGATAGTAGAAAGTAGAAAGAAAGAAAAATAAGAAGGTGACGTAAAGGAATAGAAAAGAAAAGTACAAGGATAAAAAAATAAAAATGAAAAATAAAACTAAAGAATAGATGAAAAATAAAGAAAGAATCTCGCATGACTAAAATAATAATTGAAAAGGAAAGGAAATAGAAAAATAAATAGGAGAAGAAAGAGAAATAAAAAAATTGTTATCACTTGGAACATGATTCAATGGGTAGCGGTGATGGAGCCAGGATCCTAACCTATTGTCAGTCACCAGCTGCACCTTGCCAGACTAGTGGCTCCGCCACTGATGGGTAGGTATGACGTATGTGCACATAGGAACATCGATATCACCGCAGGTGTTAGTAGTCCAAACTAATAATAGACATGTGGAATCTAGCAGCAGCAATATGCTTTAGATTCTACTAGGGCGCTTTTCTGTGTACAGTCCATACAACAGTCCCACGCGATGCTGGGCCTTCAGATGTAAGTGTAAGTTACGGAATAGCTAGGTTATTACGGAATCGAAATCCCACTAGTCTTAGGGGGGATACTGGGAAATGTAAGTGTAAGTTAACGACAACTAAAACTGATCAAACAAGTAATTGACCAATATTTTTAGTCAAAAATTTAGCAAGGGCATATTTCTGTTTTTTTTTCAAATAAATAATACAATATAAAGCTTTTAGCTAGATGGGCCGAAATGGATGAAATAATAAAAAACTAAATGGGCCCACAAATAAAAGGACCAGCAAACAGAAAACAGCATAAATAAATATTGAAACAATCGTAGCCATAGTAAAGTGAGTGAAACCAGTCTATAAAATCATCCGAGAGATATTTTGAAATCCCGTTTTATTAGGTGGTCAAGCCCTGTGCAAACTTGGCAGGCCAAGCCTTCAAGCTCATGTGGTCTGAAACTACCCACTTAAACCATTAGGCCCAGCAGGCCCCATTGCGTAGCCCAGGCCAATCTAGCTTCTTCTGCATCCTGGGCCGTAATTGTTTCGAACGGACACAGTAGTGGGTAAGGTCTGAGCTCGAATTCGTGACCTGGATGAACCATGAAGCATTCTAACATCAAGGGATAAAAAACCTTTTCTGCATCCAAACAAGGGACATGATACGTTCATTAAAAAAAGGGACATGATACGTGAGTGTAAACATGCCAGGAAGGAGGGCTTGAATTTTCTTAGAAACACATTAAAAATACATACGCTCACATATACATATATAATACCATTCCTTAGTATTATGGAACTCCATGGACTCAAATACAAACACTCATATATACATTAAAATGTTTCTTACGTCTCAGACTCCACCATTCCTAAAACACAAATGTGAGGAGAGAAAAAATATAGATCCATCTAAAACACTCATGGAAGATTTTATTGCGCACCTCGAGGGCTCAATAGTAATTTTTTAACTACCATTTGGATTTGAGTCCAACGGCAAGGCGCAAGAGTCATCTTCTTTATTGTCCCCTATTATTCTCCCTCATGACGTTTCTTTCGTACCTCTACCCAAAATAATCCACCACTCCTCGCCGTCGCTACTACGAAACGCAATCTTCTTTGCTATGGGATGTTGGCTCCCATCTTAGTGTTAGGAAGGCACACCCTCCCTTGGGATCACTCATCCTCCCCCCTTCATGCATGTAAAAAAATAATGACATTGTTCCTATTTAAGTAAGAAGTTATAGTTCCTAAATCAAGTGTCAAAATTCATTCTGATTGCACCATTATATTTTTTAGGATAAGATCTTCAAAACAAGTATACACTCAAGTATATTTAGGTGATATTTTCCCAAAAAACATTTTTTATAAAGGTGGAACAATTATCCAGCGAGAACAAAATATTGACACATTTTATGCTACGAATTGAAGTCTATACGACGAGGTGCATGAGAAGATGGCCGATCGTGTACACATGCAATCGATACCGCACTTCTTTTGTTCGATACAACCCTGTCAGTACCGGTTCTTGTAGACAGTTCCATAAGCTCAAGTTTCATCTCTTGCTGCATAGGTGCCCATCCAAACGGCCAACGACCTGCATCCCAGCGAGCTTGGAGCTTGGATCTTGGAGGTTGAGCAATATTGTTATCTGAGGTGCGCATGTATGAGGTACGACAGACATGAAATGTGTATTGTTAGTTTTAGTCTTCATATGAAAAACTATGCCTGTCGAAAAAAAAAATCCATGTCGTCAATTACCAAAGGCTTATAAAGGACCTGTCCTTTTCTAAATTACGAAAGGACGAAATCACCCTGAACATGGTTTAGATGATACTACTTGGGCAGTTTGGAAGACTGGGCGAAGTAAACAAGAATCGTTTTTGAGAACGAAGATGCATGCTTAGATGCCCATGGGAATATGGTTTACTGTTTGTTCACTGAAAGGTAATTTCTACCATACGCTTATTGTGCCTAATTTTTCTGAATTACACATCCTTCACTGATGCTGAGATAAGCTAGCCGTCGTTCCGGTCGCCGGAGGCTTGCAAAACTAATGTCTCGATTGTGAGCCCTGGACCGAGCGTTGACATGATCCCCCATTGCGACTCCTCCCCTTCCTTCTCGCCATCTTGGCGGCGCCGCCGCATCTCGTGGAGGACAAAGATGATCGTCGCGGCCAACATGTTGCCGTACTCGCTCAGCACGCGCCGGCTGGCCGCGAGCTTCCCGGTCTCCAGACCCAGGGCGGCCTCGTAGCTGTCCAACAGCGGGCGGCTGCCAGAGTGCACCGCCCAGAAAGGGCCGTTCCAGCCGCAGCCACTCGCGGTCGCCTGGCCGAGCGGCCCCAGGGAGTCTACCAGGCACCGCTCTATGATGCTGCGGACAAGCTTCGGCACCTCAGCGGACATGCGGTACCGGACGCCACCCTCGCCGAGGTTGATCGCCACGGCGTGCTCCGTCCCCGGCAACGTCGCCTGCGAGGACGACGCGATGTGGAAGATGGGGCGCTCGACGGGATTTGTCGGGTCGGCGCCGACGATGGCTGCACCGGCGCCGTCGCCGAAGAGGGCCATGGCGACAAGAGCGTCGAGCTGGGCCTCGTCGGGGGCACCGAAGGGGAGGATGGTGGAGTGGGCGCAGGCCACGAGCACGCGCGCGCCGCGGTTGTTTTCGGCGATGTCCTTGGCGAGTCGAATCGCGATGAAGCTCGCCGAGCACCCGTGGAGGTCAGCAGGGTGCGGCGCACGGTCGGGCGGAGGCCCAGGAGACGTGCCAGGCGGAGGTCGGCGCCCGGCTCGTTGCCGCCGGAGTTGGTGGTGACGACAAGGTGCGTGATGTCGGCCGCCTGCCGGCCCCACTCCGCGATTGCCCTTTCCGCCGCGGCGGCGGCGAGCTCGGGCACGGCGTCCGCGGAGATGCGCAGCCGCGCGCCGAGCGATGGCGCCGCGCGGTCCAGGAACTCCGGGTGTCCGCCGATCATCTCCTCGGTGTGGTGGAAATAGCGCTTCTTGATGCCTGACTTGTCACCTGCGGGGAGACGCAAGAATTTGACGACGTAGCAACACAAAAAATCCCATTGTTTCCTAGGAATGTTTTGATTTGATCAACTAATTAAACTGAATGAAACCAGTATACATTCTCTTCATCTTGGCCTTGAGCTCGGTCAAGCGGTCGCTCTTGGTGACACGGAAGTACCAGTCGGTGAAGTCGTCCTGGCGCACGCAGTTCGCCGGAACTGCCGTGCCGATGGCCAGAACGGCGGCGGGGCCATCGGCACGCTGCGCCCGGCGGAGCTCATTGAGGACGGTGGCCGGCTGGGCGGCTGCGCCCATTGATGCTTGGTTTGGCGAAGAGCCGCAGAGCTCATGTGACGTCGATGTGCCTGAGAATGTGCTCATGTATATGTACATATATAGACATACTACGCCAAACTACAGTACCCGGTTTCCCTCTCTTGGCAGTTGGCGACCGGCCGGCTAACTACTAACAACCTCAACCTGAAGCATGGCGCACGTAGGACTGAGATATGGATTTATCTCCAATGTGTATGCCTGATGTCTTCACATGGAAATAATGATCGAACACTGCTCCTTCTGTCATATTCATGTTGATTCTATGCATGTGAAATGTATGTAACGAAAAAGGTAACAGACATACACTAATGCACACAAGCCTATCACCACAGGGTCAAAAACACTTTCACAGCCGCTTCTGAGATCTGTTGGATCAGATTCGGTAGTGATAGGTTGAGCTATCACCGCTGGGTCTAAAACTGGCGATGATGGCCTTATCATAAAACAAAAAAAGAAAAGAAAAATGGGCCGCCGCCCCACTGGCCAAGGGGCTGCAGTCGCCCTGTTGCCCCGCTGGCCGCGCCGCCGCCGCGGCCCCTCATGCCGCCGAGCAGCAGGGGAGGGCAATGGGGGAAGGGAGGGCCAGCGAGGGAGGGCCACACGGGAGGGGAGGGGAAGGGTGGCGGGGCGCGGCGACGCCGCGTCGTTGGCCGCGCAGCGCGTCAGGGGAGGGCGGCGGGGGAAGGGAGGGCCGGCGAGGGAGGGCCTGCAGGGGAGGGCAAGGGCGCGCTGGCTGCCCCGCCGCCACTGCACGGCAGAGGAGGGTGGCGGGGGAGGGGCTGCTAGGGGAGAGGAGGGGAAGGGCGGTGAGGGAGACGAGGGGAGGGGAGGCAGGAGAGAGAGTGTGAGAGAAGGAAATATGGCTTGGAGAGAAATAAGAGGGAGAGGAGGGATAGGAAAAGAAAAATAAAATATATTATTACCGTCGGTTCGATTTAAACCGGTGATGATAGTACATTTGAAATGTATTATTTTGTAGAAGTGATATGATGAAGTTCATCACCTGCCACTACTTCCTCCGTGAGGTCATTTTGACCTTTTTAGATACAAAGTTTTTGCAATGCATTTAAATATCGTGTATATCTAATTGCCTATCAAAAGCTATGAACTTAGAAAAACTAAAAAGACCTGTAATTTGGAATGGAGGGAGTACAATGGTAGTTTATATTACCAACGTCCATTACTCATGGGAGCTCTAGTCCTTTGATGCGGTACAGGTAACGGTAATGGACGTTGTGACGATCCGTCACCGGTAACATAGATGACGACGTCCCTTAGCTTTGACTTAACAAAGTTTCTAAGGAATGGCCTCTAAGTTATGTTTATGATTTTGATGATTGAATGATAATATAGTTACTCGAACTAATATGTTTATCAAGATATATCTTCGTAGGTGTTTGTAGATTTTAAAGATAAATTTCAAGTCATCCAAATGATAGAAAAAAAAGAAAGACTTAGAGAAATTCTATAGCATTAGAATCATAGTATAAATTCAGATAATTTTTCTAAGATGTCCAAATGATGGCAAAGATCAAGTAAAAGAATCTCAGACAAAGACACACGAAGAAACGAATCAAAACAAGCAAAGATTCCTCACCGACATATTTCACCGATGAATTCATCATTGAGGAGAAGAGGAGCACGCCGTATCAGTTGGAGTTTCTGAGGAAAGCGCACACAAAATTTGTTGTTGTCCATGGAAAAAAATCAAGTGTCTCTAGAATCACCGATTCATACGGTGATGTCCATGAAAACATATACTAGAGCAGTCGGTACGTTTAAGTCCATGAAGAACTTTGGCTCTATATTCACCAATTCATATGGTGATACCCATGAACACCTCACTGAATCGGTCAGTGATTGTGTGGGGCCCAGTCATCAACGAGCCAACTGCTAGTGTGCAAAAGTATCACCGATCCATTTGGTGAATACGTCGGTGCTGCACCGTATTAGTCAGTAATGACAGATTTTTTGGCTGTTGGAGCAATACTAGTTTCTTAGCTTGGGGGTATTTATACCCCATTGCAAGGCTAGATGAAGTATGTTAGAGCTTAGAGAAGCTAAAGGCTTGGTTCCCACGTACATACAAGTGCTCGATCCAACAAAGTGTTCAAGAGATTAAGTCAATTAGTAAAGTCTTAGAACTTGATGAGTGCTAGATTAGGACACTTGGGCATTGCTTTAGGGATTACCATAGAGTTAGGCGAGGTTTGCATACTTCTTTGTTATTGGTACTTGCACGCACAATGAATTGCCGAGACATGTAAATCTTATGAGACCCTCCAACCGAGTTCATGGAGTGGTCACTGTTTCTTGTGAGAGGGAGGAGAAACCCTCAGTGATATGCCAAAGCTCAATCTAGTGAAGACGGAGAGAAGCATCCGGGAGAGGTAAGGTGGAACCCACTTGCACGTGGAAAAGTGTAGCACCAAAATGAAAAAAAAAACAACCCGACCCATCTCTCTCTCTTTCTCTTTCTCTCCATCTCTCTTCCCTTTCCGGCCCAGCCCAATCCCTCTTTCCCTCCCTCCCTCTTTTCTCCCTCCTGCGCTCGGCCCAATCCTGCCGCTCGGCCCAGCATCAGCCCCGGCCTGCCCCGCCTCCCTCCTCCCTTCTCCCCCGACAGACGGGCCCCACCCATCAGCGTCATCCCCGACCTCCCGCCGGCCGTTTCCCCCGCGCCGCACCGCCTGCCCGGTCGTTGGCCGTGCGTTCGCCGTCCCCTCCTTCACTGCTCCTCCTTTATGGCTCGTGATGAGCCCCCGCCTTCACTCCCCACTCGCGCCTCCTCTCCTTCCGCCGAAAACTGCCGCCCCTATGATTGCCATCATGGCCGGCCACCACCGAGCGCCACCTGTTCCCCTACCATCCTTCCCTCTTCCCCCCTCGGGCTATATAAAGCCGTAGAGCCTCGCCGTGCTCCCTGCTCTCTCCACTGTCGCTCCCTCGCCCCGCTCACTCTCTCTCCACACGCTCGCTCGTGTCGTCACCATCTTCACCAAACTCGGCCGCACATCATCCTGCCGCTCCGCCGCGTCTTCGTCGACTCCGACCGCCACCAGAGCTTCACCTCGGGTCGAGCATCGCCACCGGCCCCTTTTCCCCCACCCCCTCTCTCTCTCCCTCGTGGGCGTAATTGCTCGCCGGAGCGTTCCGGCCGCCGTAGCGCCTCCACGACCCCTCCATCAACCTTGTCATCGCCTCCTCTCACTCCCAGGTCGATCCCCGGCCCGAACTGTCCCCGAAGCACCATTTTCGGTCAACTCCAGCGAGGCACCGCCGCGCCCGCTCGCCGTCGGTGAGGAGAGCCGCCGCCAGCCCCTCCCCAACCCTCTGATGCCGCCGGATTGGGATCCAATGGTCCAGATCGAGTCCAACTCGAGTCAACCGAGTCAATACTGGTCAGCCCTAGCATTTTTGCAAAAGAGCCCCTGCAATTTTCAAAATTCCGGCCGTAGCCCACCCTAGTTCAAAAGTATTTGCAAAAAAGTCCGTTTCTTTCTATTGTAGCCCCTGTCTTTTCTAGTTTTTGCGTCCGCCATCCTAACCTCTCTAATTTATGGTCTAGTCCCTGTGTTTTAAGTTTTATGAGGTTTTAACACTTGGTTTCTTCAAGTTTAGTCCCTGAAGGTTCAATTCTCTTGCAAATAAGCACCTGAAACCTTGTTTTAGCCATATCTTCTTCGTTTCAATTTAGTTTTCAGCGACTCTGGCGCTCACACGATCCTTGCAGCATGCTCTATATCTTTATCATCTTATCTTTCTCTATTTGTACTATTTGTTGTACTGTTTCTTATTTTGTGTATGTTTTTGCTTGGGTGATCGTGTAGACGATGTGACGTTCTAGGAAGGACAAAAGCAACACTACGAGGAAGAGAACCAACAATTTGATGAGGAAGGCAAGTGGAATTCCCCCCCCCCCCCTACATATCTGTTTATGTCCCAATAATTGCATGATAATTCACTTTACTTTATTCGTCGAATTGCATAACTTGATGGGAATACCTATTAAGTATTGACCTAGTCTTTTCACCCAAGCCTTGAACACCTGGTTTTAGTTATTTTTTTGGTTAGAAATGCTTAGTTGCTTAACTTTGGGAAATGGTGCTATGACAAACTTTTGAGAATGTTAATCATGACTTTATACTGTTGTTATACCTGAATATTTTACAAGATCACTTTGTTTAAATGGAACATGGAGAACCACCCAATAAAACCGTACAACCACAAATGTCACATGGCTCTGACCTTAGCTGAATAATTAGACATGTGGTTAACTGATAGCCTTACCGAAATGGCAAGAAGGGGTTCGGTATTGGGGTATAGCCCGGTCCTCTTGGGGTAGTAACCTTTGCTAAGGTGCTGGCCACTAGGGAGGGTTATGGTTCACACCGCTACTGAAACTCTAGCGAGCTATCTAGTTTTCTATATGTCTTTGTAAATGCTTCATAGTGAACCCCTCGCCACTCACCTCGGAAGTGTTTAAGGGCTTTGCAAACCCGGGCGACTAAGGGAACACGATTTGTGGTGAAAGTGTACAACCTCTGCAGAGTGAAAACTGATATATTAGCCGTGCTCACGGTTATGAGTGGCTTGGACCCTCAAATGATAATTGAACTTAAAGAATAATTTAATCTGTGGTTCCTTGGTTTTGATGTTGGTTCCTTTATGCTTAAGCGGGTTGGTATAAACTTACACTTAGTTAAATAGATGCTTGCTAATAAAAATATGATCAACTAAAAATGCTAACTGCTATGAGCTCCTCAGCCTTTCCTTGATGGCCTTGCATCTTTCCCCCATTTATTGAGTACCAACCATAAGAGTGTGTTGACGCCAGATTTTGACACGTGTTGAATCGGCGTCAGGAGAAGAGATTGGCCGATGCGGCAGATCTAAAGGCTACAGTAAAGAATCGGCCGATTGAGGTTACAGTTGGGAATCGGCCGATTGGCGATGCAACTTGCGCCAACAAATTGGGACCACAACAGAGGATCCCGGATAAAAGTGGCCTAATGTTGGTCAACAGAGTAATGCTAATTCGGTCAAGAGGTAAAAGAAAAGAGTCCTGATTGGATTAGGAGACGGCGGCAGAAGATTCTGCGGGAGTCCGTTTCCTTTATAAGAATATTATAGATATAGCAGTTTTTCTGTTTAAAATAAGATTGTAACAAGTCATAATCGACCAGGAGTCCTGGTTTTAGGGTATAAATAGGAGTTGTCAGGGCTTTGTAGAAGATCATCAACACAATCAATCAACAAAACACATCTACTTTTTTCATAGTACTTTACTTTCAAGTCGGCGACTTCGCCAATACTTTTTCTTCTTTCACGAGTTCGTACGGATTGACAGGGCTGCATCAACTTGATCTCCGGCCAATTGGTAGGTTCCGCTTATCGAATAACATCTGAGCTTTAACCTCGGGCGCATCGCTGTGGTTTCGTTTGGATTTATTCACCAGTTATCGATATTTACTAGAATAATAGGTTTTACCTGTTGTTCTAGTATTATCACCAGTTATCCAGCTTGAGATTGGAACTATCGGCTTTATTATCGCCCTTCTTCGTTCATCGTCATATAGCCGATTAGATCTATTTCAAGTGTTGCATCTGTAATAATTGTTTAAGTCGCTCCAGCAGTTTCTTTGCAATTATTACGCGATTATCGGCTGATTCATAGCCGATCATCTTCATAGAAAATCGGCCGATTCGCCGACGCGCTCTTCAGGATAGATCGGAAACTCAGCTAATCGAAGCGCCTGGAATTTAATACTTTTATTTCCTTGTCAATCAACAGGTCAGATTGACTGGCATGCCGCGCGAACCGCACCAGGGCAATAACCCGAACAGGAGCTAAGCAGATTCTCCCGGGTCGTGTGTCCGACGCTGAAGACCATCGGCCGATTCCTGACCGATTTTTAGCGCCAACACACCTTTGGCACGCCCAGTGGGACCAACTTCAAGATCCAATATGTCAAGGAACGCAGAAGTTTTCGAGGACAATATCATTGAGGTCACAGAGGCAGATCTCAAGGACGACCAGAAGGAAGAATTGGTTAAACATCTAGAAGATTACAAAAGGATGTATCTGCAGTCGTTCCGCCGTACCAGAAGCTGGGAGACAGTCAAGAAAGCTCCTCTTCCAATTCCCCGCCACATCACCATTACTGAGGACTCGGGCAAGATGTCCGATATGATCCAACAGTCCGTCTACCAGGCATTCATCGACCAATCCTCGGTGATGACCAATACGGTGTATAACGCCATCATCAGCTCTCTGGCCAGCAGAACAGCTCAAGGATATCAGGGGCCAACATACGCCCCACCTATTGCGCCTCCAGCCAGAAGCTTACCAAGCACGTCCCACTCGGCTCCTCAGCCGATATCGGCGCAACGCGAGGGCTACAACACTTCGTTTCCTCCAGTGTCTCCAAGGTATAACGGTGCACCATGTTTCCCATCGCAAGCACCGCTCTAGCCTGTCCAGATTGCTTCTGTGCAATCGCTGCCTGCAAACTCAGTACCATAGGGGGCATCGGCGACGATGGCTTTTTCCGATCAATCAACCGGATATGGGAGCTATCCAATCCAGGCGCCGTTCCAATCGGCCGTCCAGCCGACGGTCCCTCAGTATCAACCAACCTCGATAGAAATCAGCAGGGGGGCAGGCGCTGTAGAGGCACTCCGAAGCACGGCGCCGGTGACGATGTACGACGGGGTGGCGGATTCGCTTCGCCATCAACTGTCAACTGCTCAGACGACCATGACGCAACAGAATTCACCGCATGCATCGATCCATCACCCGGCCGTACCACCGCCGATCCTCCAACATATGCCGGCACCTCGGACGGCTGTTCATCAGCAGCAGGTGGATTGGACGGCAAGAATAGCGGAAGTAATTCAGGACCAATTCGGCTTGAAGTCAAAAGTGTAGACTTATACATACAAGACGCCATATCCGTCTGCCTACGACCTGCTGCCATTTTCCCACCGGTACAAGGTTCCTGATTTCACCAAGTTTTCGGGGCTGGACGACACATCGACCATGGAGCACATTAACAGATTCATCATCCAGTGCGGGGAAGCCGCCACACAAGATGCTCTGAGGGTGCGTCTGTTTTCATCGTCTCTGTCTGGATCGGCCTTCCAATGGTTCACCACTTTGCTGCCTAATTCCATTGTTACTTGGGCCGATCTAGAAAAGCAGTTCCGTAAGTACTTCTACACAGGAGTGCATGAGATGAAACTCTCAGATTTGACCAGCCTCAGGCAGAGTAGCGACGAACCAGTAACTGGATATATACAGAGGTTCAGAGAAATCAGGAACAAATGTTATAGTTTGGCCCTGACCGATGCCCAGTTGGCCGATATTTCTTTCCAAGGCCTCCTGCCACAAATCAAGGAAAGATATGCTTCACAAGAATTTGAAAGCCTAAGCCAGATCGTTCACCGATTGGCAGGACAGGAAGTCCGTCCGTTTGAGCAGCGGAGGAATTTCCAGAAGAAGGTGGCATATCTGGAAGGGTCTGAATCGGAGGGAGAGGAAGAAATCGGCCTAGCAGAGTGGGTGAAAGGCAAAAAGCCAATATCATGCCCTTTCGGAAAGAAAGAACCAGAAACATTCGGCTTTGACACATCAAAAGCCGATAAAATTTTCGACTTATTACTCCAGGAAGGGCAGATCAAGCTATCTCAGTACCATACCATCCCTTCGGCCGATCAGCTCAAGAAAATGAAATACTGCAAGTGGCACAACGCCACGTCTCATGACATGAATGAATGCAAGATCTTTCGTCAGCAGATACAATCGGCCATCGAGCAGGGAAGGCTCAAGTTTGAGACCCCGGCCAAACCGGCAAAGCCGATGAAGATAGACCAGCATCCTTTCCCGGCCAACGTGGTTGACACGGGGAAAAACTCACTTCAAACCAAGGTGCTGACGTCGGAATCGGCAAGAAGAAGCGGCACCGTAGATCCCGGGAAGCAAGTCACGGCGGATGAGGTCAAAGGGAAAAGGCGGGCTGAAGAAAAGGGCGAAGGATCAGAACGATCGCGCAGACCTGTCACTTCTCAATTCTTGCTCAGCAAATATCGGCGGCAGCAGGAACGGTCAAGATACCACGAGGAGATGATACGCCGACACGAGGATCATTGGCAATGTCCGTTCTTCATCCATTGCTGGGAACACGACCTCTGATTGCCATCAGCCGATAACTGTCCTGAGTGCAACGGATTAAGCCGCGACGATCGCCCATTCAAAAGATCACGCTCCAAAGACAGAGAATCAGAGCCGATCAGCAGAAATCAGCGCGAACAAGAAGAACGGCGCCTTTCAGTGCATGATCGGCTGGGGGCAGAGTTGACCGGTATCACCGGTCGAAAGGTAGGATCAACCAACAGGATCGACTGGGGGGCAGAACCAGCGTACACGATCGGCTGGAAGAAATGGCTGATGACAGGGTGTCAGATGAAAACCCCCTAGGAAGGGAACCAGATTGGGAGCGCGCCAAATCATTAGCCAAGCCAGTAAACCCCAGATGGTGCCCAGAGGATTGCACCGCAGTCAACATCATGCCGTATGCCATGTTCCGGAAGTTAGGCAAAAGTGATGAAGACCTGACCAAGACGGACATGATGCTCAAGGACTTCGAAGGCAACGTGTCTCCCGCCCGTGTAGCGCTTTGCGTCGACCTCACCATCGGCATGCCTCGTGCAATGGGTCAGCGACAGCACAGAGATAGTCACCACCGATTCCGCCTACAGCGTCGCAGCGGCCGATACGCAACAATGGAGCTGTGAACACGTCAGGTGTATATCCGGCAGGACTTGGGATACTGATTTCCTAAAGGTATCCGGTTTTGGTCTACAGCCGATCCAAGCAGTCGGCTCTGAAAAATTAGAATAGATGGATCAATTCGTCCGAGAAGACGGAAAGCTTGGGCATGGATTTACGTCGGCCGATTCATTAGAGATGGTGGATTTGGGAGATGGTAGCAAGCCAAGGCCGACGTATATTAGTGCTAGCTTGGATCCTGGATATAAGTGTAAATTGATAAGTTTATTAAAAGAATTCAAGGATTTCTTTGCTTGGGAATACCATGAGATGCCTGGACTAGACCGGTCCATTGTTGAACACCGGTTACCTATAAAATCAGGATATCGGCCATATCAGCAACCTGCGCGGCGGTGCAATCCGAAAATTCTACCTGATATAAAGGCTGAGATCACAAGATTGTTTGAAGTAGGATTTATTCGGCAGTGCCACTACGCCGAATGGATTTCTAATATTGTACCTGTGTATAAAAAGAATGGAAAATTGCGCGTATGCATTGATTTCAGGAACCTAAATCAGGCCACACCAATGGATGGATATCCGATGCCAACGGCTGATGTCTTGATAGATGCTGCCGCAGGACACAAAGTCATCAGTTTCATGGATGGTAATGCGGGTACAATCAAATATTAATGGCCGAAGAGGATATTTCCAAAACGGCTTTCAGGTGTCCGGGTCACCTTGGTTTATTCGAGTGGGTTGTAATGACCTTTGGGTTAAAGAACGCCGGTGCTACATATCAGCGGGCCATGAACTATATCTTTCACAAGCTCATTGACGCATCGGTGGAGATTTACATCGACGATGTGGTGGTCAAGTCAAGAGGTCATCAGGAACATCTGGCCGATTTACAAGAAGTACTGGAATGCAAAAGGAAGCATGGGTTAAAAATGAACCCGAACAAGTGTGCATTTGGTGTATCGGCCGGGCAATTCTTAGGATTCATGGTCCATGAGCGCGGGATAGAGGTCAACCGAAAGACCATAGACGCCATCAACAAAGTTGTAGCCCCACAGAATAAAACTGAGCTGCAGTCCCTCATCGGCAAGGTCAATTTTATCAGAAGATTCATATCCAACCTGTCCGGGCGTATTCGAGCTTTCACTCCTTTGTTGAAATTGAAGCCCGATCAGGAATTTGTATGGGGAGAAGAACAACGCAGAGCGTTAGAAGATATCAAGCAATATCTGGTTTCACCTCCGGTGTTAGTCCCGCCACAGCCTGGTAAGCCGTTCAAATTATACTTATCGGCTGATGAACAGGCTATTGGATCGGCGTTGGTACAGGAGTTCGAAGGGAAAGAACGGGTGGTATATTATGTCAGTAGAAGGCTCTTGGACGCTGAAACAAGATATTCCTCGGTGGAACGGCTGTGCTTGTGTCTATACTTCTCGTGTACCAAGCTCAGACACTATTTTTTATCGACAGAGTGCATAGTTGTATGCAAAGATGATGTGGTAAAGTATATGCTATCACTACCGATTTTGAAAGGACGAATTGGAAAATGGATCCTAGCTCTGTCAAAATTTGACTTGAGGTACGAATCGGCCAAAGCTATCAAAGGTCAAGTCATGGCCGATTTCGTAACTCAGCATTGCGGACCGGAAATTGCTGTCGTTGAACCGGTTCCATGGACTCTATACTTCGATGGTTCTTCGTGTGGGGCCGGATCGGGAATTGACATCGTTCTTGTATCACCTCGGGGGGCAAGCTATGATTTTTCTCTGCCGATAGAAGCTCCGCAACCAATAATCAGGCGGAATACCGAGCCGTCCTAAAGGGTATCCAATTATTAAGGGAAGTCAAAGCTGATGCAGTTGAGATTTTTGGAGATTCCATGCTCATCGTAGATCAGTTAACGGGGAAATCTGAATGCAAAGATGATATCTTGAGGATTTATTATGAAGATTGCCTTCAGCTGTTAAAGGAATTCAAGTCTGCAATAATTGAGCACATACCCAGAAATTATAATGAAGAGGCCAACAGGCTAGCCCAACACGCGTCCAGATATCGGCCGATTGAGGGAGCTATGATTTTGGAGCTCGCGGCCGATGATTGGCGAAAGGAGATTGCCGATTACTTGAGGGACCCGTCCCAGAAGGTGGATCGGCGAGTGCGTTTCCAGGCCACAAAATATGTGTTACTTGAAGATGATTTATTTTACCGGACGATTGATGGGGTTCTTCTCAAATGCCTGGGAACAGAAGAAGCAAAGGTCCTGATGGGAGAAATCCATGAAGGCGTATGTGGAGCCCATCAATCGGCTCACAAGATGAAATGGATGATCAGGAACAACGGGTATTATTGGCCAACGATTCTTGAGGATTGTTTCAAATATTATAAAGGTTGCCAAGAATGTCAGAAGTTTGGCAATGTGCAGCGCGCGCCAGCATCGGCCATGAATCCAGTAATCAAGCCGTGGCCGTTCAGAGGTTGGGGAATAGATCTCATCGGACAGATTCACCCTCCGTCGAGCAAAGGGCATAAGTTTATATTGGTAGGCACCGATTATTTTACTAAGTGGGTGGAGGCAGTTCCTTTAAGGACCGTGACATCGACCGATACGATCGAGTTCGTTAAGAATCATATTGTTTATCGATTCGGTATTCCTCAGACTTTCACAACTGATCAAGGGACGATGTTCACCTCTGGAGAATTTGGAGAATTCGCCGCCGATATGGGGATTAAATTATTAAATTCCTCTCCGTACTATGCTCAAGCCAATGGCCAGGCCGAATCGTCCAATAAGGGGATAATCAAGTTGATCAAGAGGAAGATAGAGGAACAACCCAAAAAGTGGCACACGTCTCTGGCTGAATCTCTATGGGCTTATAGGATGGCTTACCACGGAGCCACTAAGATATCTCCTTATCAGCTGGTATATGGTCATGAGGCAGTCTTGCCTTGGGAATTAAGGACGGGGTCAAGGCGTATATCGCTTCAAGATCAGTTGACGGCCGACGACTATTCCTTCCTCATGAAGGGTGAGCTCGATGAATCGGCGGGTCAGCGGTTGAGGGCTCTGATTAGCATAGAAGAAAACAAGAAAAGGGTGTCCAGATGGTATGACAAAAAGGTCAAAGTTAAATAATTCTCCTAGGGAGATTTGGTATGGAAGTTGGTGCTGCCGATAGGGTCTAAGGATCCAAAATTCGGTAAATGGTCACCCACTTGGGAAGGGCCGTACAGAATCGGCCGATGTGCCCCGGGAAATGCATATATTCTAGAAACTATCGAAGGGGAATAATTCCCAAGAGCTTTAAATGGAAGATATCTGAAGAGGTACTATCCAAGCATTTGGGTAGATGCATAACTTGCAGTAAGATACATCAAGACAACATGGCCGACTCCTATCGGCTTTTGTCTACATAGCCGATGTAGAAATGACATCGCCTTGAGGAGGAAAATATTTTCCGTTTGGTCTGACCAATTCATTATTCGATGAAAACAACAGAGTACTTGGCCGACATGGTACGAGTCGCCCTTAGAATAAAAATACCAGTATATCTATTGATTACGCTTGCTCTTGATTTCTCTCTCCATCCGGCCCAATTCTATCAGAAGGCGGGTCCTATTCTCCTTCAGATTCTCCATGGTGGCTTCAGTCTCAACTTGATGGCATAGTTCTATCAGGAGGCGGGTCTTCTTCTCCTTCAGATTCTCCATGGCGGCTTCAGTCTCGACTTGATGAGGGAGAGGAGGACTCTTTTCAGATGGCAGTCGCTTGGGGCGGTGAGCGTCTATAAGGTCCCAATACTTCTGGACAACAGCAGGAACATGATCTTTAAGTTCTTCAGAATGAGCTCTTATCAGATCTATGTCTGCCTGCAACAGTGGTTCGTCTGAATGCATAACTTCGATCGCTCGTTGCAGACTGGGACTGAGACGTTTTGACTAAACAGAGATGAAAAGCTACCCAGCATCAGAGCGATTGAGATGTCAAGGGGAGAAACAGAGGAAGGTTCGTACCTGGTTGACAGAGGACGAGGAAGAAGAAGACATCTTGATGTCCAGCTTGGGAGGATAAAAGATCCAGTTATTGGGGGAGGAGAAGATGGGTAATGCATATGCCTCTGGAAAAGATGTGGGATCTCATACTTATAGAGAGAAGAAGGTGAATAGATGGTGGGACACATCCTATCAGAGTAAAAGCATTCATAAATGCAAAGCTGTCAAAAGAAGTGGTCCAAGACCAAATCGGCACATTAACATTAAAGGAGCATTAAATGTTTACAACATTCTTTACAACCCAAGGAGGGCATCTATGGTCGCAATAGCTCGTTGCCTAATTTGATCGGCCGAGTCTAATACTCTTTGGTCATCGTCGGCCGATCCGGGAATTTCTGGCATATGGCGACGAAGTCTTATCGCTTCACAGGCCAAGTTCTATCTTTCTTGTTTCAGCCCAGTGATGACGGATGGGAGCTTATGAAGCTTCTTTTCTTCAGCGGCTATGTCTTTGGTTACTTGCTCCATCTCTTTAGCCAGCTCTGCTCTCCTCCGTTTGAGGCGATCTATCGTGCCGACGATATCCGGGCGAGAGCTCACGAGGAAGTTGATCCGTTGGTGTACCTCTTGGGCTCGGTGCTTGTAGGAATCGGCCTCCTCCCGGGTCTTTGCTAGCTGGGCACGATCGGCCATATGGCGCAGGGCCTGAAAATTGAGGTTTGTATAGATTCTATATATGCAGCAGGTTCCAAGGTTTCTGTTGCTTCTTCCGGGATTCGGCCCTTGATGTCACTAAGAAGCCGGCGAATCGGCGAAGCATCTTCCACCAATCGGCCGATATCATCCTGGAGGAGAATACGCATGCTCTCGAGCATGGCGCGGACATCATCAGAAATAGAGCTCGACGGAACTTGGCGTGAAGCGACTTCTTCATCGTCGGGCAAGGAGACCGCAAAGGAGAAAAGGCTGTTATTTGGAGTGTCTTGTTCCTGCAGAAGGGTAAAGACAAGAATTAGCAAGCAGTAAAAGGGGATCAGCAGATTCTGGTGAGAAGTTTATTACCTCCTTGAAGCGGATCTCTCTTGCTTGCGCCGATGGAAGTGCCTCCATCGTCTTAGGAGCCGGTGCAATCGGCTTGTCAGAAGAAGAAGACTCGACAACTATTAACGCTCTGCTTGGGCCAGCTTCCTGAAAAGGTATGGAAAATCGATTCTATGGGTATACTATGGATAATTGAATAGGATGATATGAGATATTTGCCATACCTCTGTTGGTCTTCCGGCCGATGTTTGTTGTGGGGATACAGTCGATGCCAATGTTTGTTGAGGAAGTACAGTCGACGCACCCAGATCGGTCTGCATCAAAGTCCGTTAGTTTTCTGATTGTCAAGAAGTCGAGTCAAGGAATTATTTACCTCAATGAGGAGGGTTGCTGGTGTTTCGGCTTCCGCTTGGGATGTGGCCGATTGCTGTGGGGATTGCACTGGGGCAGCCTGTGCAGCCTGGCAGAAGGGGGAAGTTAATATTGATAGAGCACTTAAAGATATGTGAGGTATGCAAAGTTACCTGGACAGCCTCCACCAGCAGCGATGCTGCGGCTGATCCGACTTCTGCGGCAGTTTGTGGATCAGCTATCTCGGTAGTCGGCAAGACTGGAGGAATTGGGGTTTCAGCCGATATTACCGCCGATTGGTCAGTCGGTCCGATGCGGGCACGCACTCGACGGCTTGTCGTCTTTAAGGTTGGTCTTTTCGGTGTTCGTTTCCATCGGCCGCTAGCGATGTCCTTGATGGTTGGAGCGTGATAGCTGATGAGTGGATATGGCGTATATGGACGATCGCTTTCTATCGGCCTGCCGCTTCGGCTCCGCATCGGAGGGACTTGGCTTTCAGACTGAAGAGATAAACACAATTTAACGGTAAGATTATAGCATGGAAAGAAATAATACTGAAACCGGCTGGGAGAAAGGTCATACCGCTGCACTTGGATTGATGTTTTCTGGGTCTAGAATGTTGCAATATGTTGATGGGGATATGCAGAAGAGGTAGTGCTTCCATTCTGCCCACCACAGTTTGAATTGCTGAATGGCGAAAGGGGCCACTGTCCAGTTGCTCAGGTCAATGGTACTAGAATCTGGCACCAAGTTGCACAGCCGATTGTAGTCGAGGCTCTTGGTCAGCTCATCTCGAAATTTTGCTTGACCGGCAAAGTAGACCTGAATCGGCAGTTGACCAAAGCCCAGTTGCCTTGCTGCAGCCGATGGATTGTAAAACTCGTAGGTGGGGGAGTCCTTTCCAGAGAAGAAATTGGCCGATAGAATCCCTGGCTTGATCAGGATATCCATAAGATCACTGTCAAAGGTATGGGAAGATGAATTGTAGCAGACAGGAAGCTCGAAAATCGGTCCTACTGTCTGATATGGATACCAACTGATCGTCTCTTCACTGAAGCCGTTGTAAAAGCATCTGAAGTATTCGGCCGTTCGGGCAGCAGTGAATTGACAGCCAGGAAAGGCCGATGCCGCTTCTCCAAAAGATGTGCAACGCCGTCGAATGGTAGGGTTTTCTTCTGACTCAATATTGGATAAAGTCTTGGTTTCTATTTGTTGCTGGGAAACCTTGCTCATATATAAGTTGAGGCAGAGGGTGATAAACCACCAGGGACCGCCAGGATTCCCAATCGGCTCCCCTTTTGACAGTCTAACGCCGATTTGGTGCATCATATGATAAGCCGATCCTAATAGATGCTTCCCAAGGGGGACGGCCGATCCTAGTGACAGAGCTTCTGCCAGAGCTTGGGTATTAGATGAAGGACCGACTGCTCTGCCACAGAAAAAATGTTTCTCTAGCCACATCATCAGAAATGCAGTATGTTCTCTCTCTGAAACTGTCCCAGTCCTCATATTCTTGTTGATTTTACCCCTTCCATCCGCCGATTCCTTTGGTTTCTAGCCGATGAGATGGTTTGATCAGATAATCGAAGGGGGTGTCAGAAGAGGAAATATCAAGGCCGGTCAACAACAGGACATCGGCCAAGGTTGGAGTCATGGGTCCATGTCCAAAGAGGAATGCATTGAGTACGTCGGACCAGAAGTAAGAAGCCGCTATTACTAAGGGCTCATTTTTCTCCATCTGGGATAGAGAGAGGTCAATGCACTGGCCGATTTTCAGTGCATCCCACTGAACTCTCCTAGACCTGGCTACTCTATGGTACCATTCTCTCCAGCCAGGGGTTTCATTCGGCCTAGACCTAAAGGCACCTGCCCAATGACCTAAATCCATGGGCGATTGCTTGAACGGAATTCTGTGAGTCTCTAGGTTGATCAAGTCAGTTGGATCGGGATTCCCCATGGGGCCTAAGCAGATAAGTTCGGAGGATTCTGAAAGAGGAATGGTAATCTGGTGCCTAAATGCCTAGAAAGGAGGAAAAAGGGGAAAAAACTGAGAATGGGTCCAGAAAATACTGGAGCAGTAGAAAAGCAAAAGGGGAAAATTTCGGATGATTACCTCCGGGATGAAGCTCATCGTCGCCGATGGAGCCGCCAGTTGAGCCGCCGATGGGGCCGCCGTCGCTGAGGGGGATGCCGATGGAACCTCCGTGGTTGGAGAAGTTGCTGATGGTGCCGCCATTGGAAGGTTGGAGCAGGTCGCAGGTGAGATCGCTGGGGCAGCGGTTGGAGATCGAAAGGGCTCAAGAAGAAGATGAACAGTTGTTCGCAGGAGGAGATTACTAGGCTCGTGGAGAATGGAAGGCGGAGAATGCCGGTACTTAAGGACAATCCGAGAGAGAAAGGGCAAAGGCAGGATTTTTGCCGCGCCGTCTACACGAATTCCAGGGGAACAATTGTTTCGAGCGCCCGGTCCGAGAAAATCGCAATCATTATGTAGAAGACCGCGGAACGGAAGGAGATTTTTACTGCGCCCATTTCGGAGAAAAGGATTAAAGAAAGAGTTTCGAAGTAAAAGTTATGTTGGTCAAGAGGTAAAAGAGGTAAAAGAAAAGAGTCCTGATTGGATTAGGAGACGGCGGCAGAAGATTCTGCGGGAGTCCATTTTCTTTATAAGAATATTATAGATATAATAGTTTTTCTGTTTAAAATAAGATTGTAACAAGTCGTATTCGACCAGGAGTCCTGGTTTTAGGGTATAAATAGGAGTCGTCAGGGCTTTGTAAAAGATCATCAACACAATCAATCAACAAAACACATCTACTTTTTTCATAGTACTTTACTTTCAAGTCGGCGACTTCGCCAATACTTTTTCTTCTTTCACGAGTTCGTACGGATTGGCAGGGCTGCATCAACTTGATCTCCGGCCAATTGGTAGGTTCCGCTTATCGAATAACATCTGAGCTTTAACCTCGGGCGCATCGCTGTGGTTTCGTTTGGATTTATTCACCAGTTATTAATATTTACTAGAATTATAGGTTTTACCTGTTGTTCTAGTATTATCACCAGTTATCCAGCTTGAGATTGGAACTTTCGGCTTTATCATCGCCCTTCTTCGTTCATCGTCATATAGCCGATTAGATCTATTTCAAGTGTTGCGTCTGTAATAATTGTTTAAGTCGCTCTAGCAGTTTCTTTGCAATTATTACGCGATTATCGGCTGATCCATAGCCGGTCATCTTCATAGCAAATCGGCCGATTCGCCGACGCGCTCTTCAGGACAGATCGGAGCTTTGTTGTCAATCAACAGCCGATCGAAGCACCTGGAATTTAATACTTTTATTTCCTTGTCAATCAACAGGTCAGATTGACTGGCACGCCGCGCGAATCGCACCAGGGCAATAACCCGAACAGGAGCTAACCAGATTCTCCCGGGTCGTGTGTCCGACGCTGAAGACCATCGGCCGATTCCTGGCCGATTTTTAGCGCCAACAGAGTACTCACCCTTGCCTAACTGCTGTTCAGAAGAGAACGTGGAAGTGGAACACTACAGCGACTTCGAGGAATTCTAGGCGTGCGTTCACCAGTCAATCGCCTGTGGAAGAAGCTTTGTTGCAGATCTCGTTTAGGATTTTGTTGAAACTCTTAAAACCTTCGTGTCTATTTTATACGGAGTGTAATAATGTTATTTAGTCTCTTGTTTTACATTTCGACAATTGTCTTTTGATATATTCACTTATGACGTCTATCATATGTGTGTAACTTGATCACAGTACACATATGAGATGGATTCGGTTCTGCTTCCAAAATCGGGTGTGACAGAAGTAGTATCAGAGCAGTTTTGGCTGTAGGAAGCTAGCTTCGATAGAATTGGTCAAAATTAAAGATTTATTTCATAGCAAGCCATGTCAGCTTCAAAAATCATCTTATTTTTTTGTAAAATCTATTTTATTTTATTTTGTTCTTATTATTACTTCATAGTCTCTTTTATTTGTTTTCAACTTGTTCTGAGTTGTGTTTTTGCTCTGTCAGATGGCTAGGACCAAGCAGACTGCTCGCTAGCGCACCGGAGGTTACCAGGTCCGCATCGCCCCGCCTCAGTCAGCTCCCCCAGTTCAGCCTGTGGAAGAGGTTGAGAAAGAACCGGAAGAGGTCTACTTTTACGTGGAGATTGAGGATGGCCGCATCATGGCGGTCGACTCGTAGGGAAACCTAAGGACTCCGTCTCCATAACCAGCCCCTGCCTCGCCCACACCAGCAGCAGATGCACCGCCCTCACCACCAATCGCTCCTGCTCCAGATGCTCCAGCACCTGCTGCTGCTAGAGGAGACCCGGATGACTCCGAGGATGATGATGATGAGGAGGAGGAGGATGATGAGGATGAGGATGAGGAGGAAGATGATAACAACAGCAACGACGGTGACAATGCTGATGGAAACCAGGGTGATGGTCCGCACGAGGCGGGTGACATTAATTGCACTCACACCTCGGAGGATGAGCGCGGCTACTTCCCCACTCTGATTCAGGACGTGCTGTGGGAATTGGGCAACACCATGAAGCCCCTCTACGTCACCAGCCACATCTTTGGGCCTGATCGCAACGACTGCTCCATCACCTGAGTCCATATCCGGAAACGCTTGGAGACTTCTAGAGGCTTGAGGACCCGCTCGGCGCATGACTCCACCGCGCCCCACGCTACCTACGCTGCCTCCGTCAGCAACGCCGCCAGGAGGGTTCTGTGGTCCCTCTGCTACACTCACTGCCAAGAGCTGGGCACCACTGACTATTGCCAGCTTCTCGCCATACCAGTGGCACTGAGGAGACTATGGTACTGATGGGAGAAGATGGAGAAGACCGCATCAACATCCTTGCTCGAGTAACCACAGCTCTCAACACTGATCTTGAGAGCGCCACCGCAGAGCTGGACAAGACCTGCGAGAAGCTGCAGGAAGCTCAGGCCGGGATTGCATAGCTGGAGGCCCAGATTGCTAGAGTGGAGCAACCGTCTGCGGAGAAAGACGATCCCCCCTGCCCTGCCCTTTCACCACCCCGCAAGAAGCTTCGCTACGACTCAGCTGGCCCCAACACCGGTCTTCTAGGCTAGGTTCTTAGGTTCATTTCCTTTCTAAAGATTGTTTCATTAGAAATGTTCCTATGAGGATGTGCGATGTAATAATGCTTGCATTGAGGACAAGTGCTTGTTTTATTTTGTTTTGATTTGAGTCATTTTTTGGAGTGATGACCACAGTGCATCGAGGAATAAATAGTTCAAGTCTTTTTCAATCCAAATCTTGTTTCCCTTATCTTTTATCCATCTTTATCAGTTCATCTATCTTATTCTATATTCATTTCTCTAACAATCAGATGGTAAACACCAGGTCAGGTGGAGGTCAAGACATTCCCAGCCAGAGACGTGCTCACATAATCAATCAACAAAATCAATTACCACTCCCACCACCAAATCCAACAATGGAGCTATTCTTGGCAGCCCAAATGCAGCTGTTGCAGAATCTCACCGCCACCATGCAAAACCTGCAAGCACAGTAGAACCAGCAACCGCCACATGCAGCCCAACAACCCAGAGATAAGCTCAGGGAGTTGATGAGCCACCATACTCCAACATACTCTCACTCAGTGGATCCCTTGGATGCTGATGATTGGTTGAAGGCCATTAGTAAGAAGCTGGAGATAACGCAGTGCAACGATCGCGAGAAGGTTTTGTACGCTGCAGGAAGCCTGGAAGGATCTGCAGCTAACTGGTGGGATGCATTCAGCGCTGCACACGCCAACGCCAATGCCATTACCTGGGAGGAATTTAGGACTAACTTTCGCTCACACCACATTCCAGCTGGTGTGATGAAGCTCAAACAGAAGGAATTTTTGGCTTTAAAGCAAGGAAACATGACAGTCAATGAGTATCGCGACAAGTTCACTCAATTGTGATGTTACGCGCCCAATGATGTTGATACTGATGAGAAGAGATAGGATCGCTTCCTGGAAGGTCTAATAGGGCCACTCAATTATCAACTGCAGAGTCACACGTTCATAAACTTCCAGACACTGCTGAATAAAGCTATAGGCTTGGAAAGCAAGCGCAAGGAACTTGGTGAACAAAAGCGGAAGTTCCAATCTCAGGGGCAATCTAGCAGCAATACTCGCCCCCGCTACAACACGCCACAGGGATTTCAATCCCACTCTGGAGGACAAGGTGGAGTTTATCAACAGAACCAACAAAATCAACGTACTCCACAGCAAACTTAGTGCTTCAATCAGCAAACACAGCGCACTCCCAACCAGCAGCAAAACCATTCAGGGAATGCAACAGGTACACCAGTGCAGTCCAATAATCCAATTGCGCCAGTCCAACCCACTGGTTGTTTCAAGTGTGGTGAAGTGGGACACTATGCCAATAACTGCCCGAAGTGCAACATGCAGACCCCTTAGAATCAGAAGAACAGTGGTCAGAGGCCTGTCTAGCAGTCGTCTCAAGCGCGCAATGGGAATCCAAATTCTCAGGGCAACAAGGGCCACCAGAACTACATGCGTGGTAGGGTGAACCACGTGACAGCTGAAACAACTCAAGAAGCTCCTGATGCTGTGTTCGGTACGTTCCTCGTCAATTCTGAACTTGCATTAGTTTTATTTGATTCTGGAGTATCATATTCATTTATTACCAAATAATTTGTGGCAAAGCATAACCTACCTACGCACCCTATGAAGCAAAGTCTTCTAGTTAGTTCCCCGGGCAAAGAAATGAAAGCTAGTCATCTATGCCCACGGGTCAATATGAAAATCATGGGCATAGATTTCCTTGCCAACCTGATAGTCCTAAAGTCTTGTGGCATTGATGTGATCCTTGGAATGGATTGGTTAGCGGGATGTGATGGAATTATTCAGTGTCACAAGAGGTCAGTGCTCTTAACCAGCCCGTAAGGGGACAAGGTAGAATTTGAGGCTACTGCTTTACCCAAGGGAGTGGGAACAATGAATCAGATGAAGGGAATGCTTTTAAAAGATATCAAGGTTGTATGTGAATACCCCGACGTCTTCCTGGAGGATTTACCAGGTATGCCTCCTGACCATGATATCGAGTTCAGTATTGATCTTTTACCGGGCACTGCACCTATTTCTAAAAGACCCTATAGAATGGATGTTAAGGATCTGAGTGAATTGAAGAAACAAATAGAAGAATTGTTAGCAAATGGATTTATCCATCCTAGCTCGTCACCTTGGGCAGCGCCCGTTATCTTTGTTGATAAGAAGGATGGCACCAGAAGAATGTGCGTGGATTATAGGTCTCTCAATGGTGTAACAATCAAGAATAAATATCCATTACCCAGAATCGAAGATCTGTTTGATCAGATGAGAGGTGCTAAAGTCTTCTCCAAAATCAATCGGAGATCAGGCTATCACCAGTTAAGAATCCGACTAGAAGATATTCCCAAAACAGCATTCACAACCAGATATGGTCTTTACGAGTTCACTGTGATGTCATTTGCGTTGACAAACGCTCCAGCATACTTCATGTACTTGATGAACAAGGTGTTCATGGAATATCTCGACAAGTTTGTGGTCGTATTTCTAGATGATAAATTGGTATTCTCCAGAGATGAAGAAGAACATGAAGAGCACCTGAGAATAGTGTTGCGGAAACTTCGAAAAAATCAGCTATACGCCATATTAAGTAAATGTGAGTTTTGGTTGAAAGAAGTTTCCTTCTTTGGACACGTTATCACCAACGAAGGAATTGCAGTAGACCTGAGTAAAGTTCAGGATGTTCTGAATTGGAACCCGCCCAAGAATGTGTCCGAAATCAGAAGTTTCCTTGGACTCGCAGATTATTAGCGCATATTTATTGAAGGATTCTCAAAAATCGTAAAACCCCTCACTTCTTTATTGAAAAAAGGGAAAGATTTTAAATGGGATGCTGCATGCTAGATTTGTTTTGCAGAGCTGAAAACAAGGTTAACCACCACCCCTGTGCTGATAATGCCCGATATCCACAAAGGGTTTGACATTTATTCTGACGCTTCACGTCTAGGTCTCGGATGTGTGCTAATGCAAGAAGGCAAATTTGTAGCTTATGCCTCAAGAAAATTGAGAAAACATGAACAAAACTATCCCATTCATGATCTGGAATTAGCTGTCGTTGTGCACGCATTATAGATTTGGAGACACCATATGATCGGAAATAGGTGTCAAGTCTTCACTGACCACAAGAGTTTGAAGTATATATTCACTCAAAGGGATCTTAATCTGGGACAGTGCAGATGGCTAGAGTTGATGAAGGATTATGATTTGGATATTCAGTATCATCCCGGCAAAGCAAATGTTGTGGCAGACGCCCTAAGTCAAAAAAGTCAAGCTAATATGGCTATAGCACGTTTGATACCTCAAGAGTTTTGTTGGGAAATGGAGCGAATCAATTTAGGGAGCGATTACCATACTGAAGCCATGACCATGGAAATTGAATACGCTGGAACAAGAGATCAGGGAAGGACAAATGACAGACGCGAAGATTAAGGAAATCAAGACACTAATTTGTTAAGGGAAAGCTCCGGATTTCACGGAAGATGATCAAGGGACTATTTGGTTCAGAAATCTGTGTACCTGACATTGACCATCTTCGTGAACTCATATTGAAGGAAGCACATGATTCAGCCTATTCCATTCACCCTGGTAGTACCAAGATGTACCAAGATTTGAAAGAGAAGTACTGGTGGTATGGTTTGAAAAGAGATGTAGCAACCCACGTTGCTTTGTGTGATGTATGCCAGAGAGTAAAAGCAGAACACCAAAGGCCAGCAGGTTTACTCCAACCATTGAAAGTACCTGAATGGAAATGGGAAGAAATTGGTATGGATTTTATTGTGGGGTTACCTCGCACACGTGACGGTTACGATTCAATATGGGTTATGGTGGACAGGTTGACTAAAGTTGCTTATTTCATACCAGTCAAAACAACCTACACCGAAGCCAAGCTAGCAGAGCTATACATGTCACGGATTGTGTGTCTACATGGTGTTCCAAAGAAGATAGTATCTGATTGAGGTACTCAATTCACGTCGCGTTTCTGGCAAAAGCTACATGAATCAATGGATACAAAGCTTAATTTCAGTTCCGCGTATCATCCACAAACCGACGGTTAAACTGAAAGAACCAATCAAATCCTAGAAGATATGCTAAGAGCTTGTTCTTTAAAGCATCGAGGTAGTTTGGATAAAAGTTTGCGGTATGCAGAATTTTCTTAAAACAACAGTTATCAAGCCAGTCTCAAGATGGCCCCATTTTAAGCATTATACGGGAGAAAATGTAGAACACCATTGTATTGGAGTCAAACAGGAGAAAGTTAGGTTTTTGGGCCAGAGATTATTCAAGAAGCTGAAAGGCAAGTCTAGATAATTCGGGATAATCTCAGGACCGCATAGTCAAGGCAGAAGAATTATGCCGACACACGAAGGAAGGAATTGACTTTTGAAGTTGGAGGTTATGTGTATCTTAAAGTATCGCCTATCAGGGGTCTCCGCACATTCAAAGTGAAAGGAAAGTTGTCATCACGCTATATCGGTCCTTTTCAAAACCTGGAAAAGAAGGGTGAAGTGGCATAACGGTTGGAATTACCGACACGATTGTTAGATGTCCATGACATGTTTCATGTGTCTCAGCTGGAAAAGTGTTTGAGGGTGCCTGAAGAGCAGTTACCACTAGAAGAACTCAATGTGCAAGATGACTTGACTTATTCAGAGCATCCAGTTAAATTATTGGAAACATCTTAGAGAGTCACTCGGAGCAAAGCCATCAAGATGTGTAAAGTGCAGTGGAGTCACCACTCAGAGGATGAAGCTACATGGGAAAGAGAAGATGAACTTATTGCAAAGTTACCTCGGTTGTTCTCCAATTCTTCTGAATCTCGTGGATGAGATTCTCTTTAAGTGGGTAGCTTTTGTAGCACCTAAATGAAAAAAAAAACAACAACCCGGCCCATCTCTCTCTCTTTCTCTTTCTCTCCATCCCTCTTCCCTTTCCGGCCCAGCCCATCCCCTCCCTCTCTTTTCTCCCTCCTGCACTCGGCCCAATCCCGCCGCTCAGCCCAGCATCAGCCCCGGCCTGCCCCGCCTTCCTCCTCCCTTCTCCCCCCGACAGACAGGCCCCACCGTCACAGTCATCCCCGACCTCCCGTCGACCGTTTTCCCCACATCGCACGCCCCGCCCGGCAGTTGGCCGCCCGCTCGCCCTCCCCTCCTTGACTTCTCCTTCTTTATGGCTCGTGATGAGCCTCCACCTTCACTCCCTACTCGCGCCTTCTTTCCTTCTGCCGGAAACTGCCATCGCCATGATTGCCATCATGGCCGGCCACCACCGAGCCCCGCCTGTTCCCCTGCCATCCTTCCCTCTTCCGCCCTCGGGCTATATAAAGCTGCAGAGCCTCACCGTGCTCCCTGCCCTCTCCACTGTCGCTCCCTCGCCCTGCTCTCTCTCTCTCTCTCCACGCTCGCTCACGCCGTCGCCATCTTCACCAAGCTTGGCCGCACGTCGTCCCGCCGCTCTGCCGCGTCTTCATCGACTCCGACCGCCACCGGAGCTTCGCCTCGGGCCAAGCATCACCATCGGCCCCTTCTCCCCCTCCCTCTCTCTCTCCCGTCGGCGTAATTGATCGCCGGAGCGTTCCGGCCGCCGCAGCGCCTCCACGACTCCTCCATCCACCTCGTCGTCGCCTCCTCTCGCTCGCAGGCCAATCCCCGGTCCAAACCGTCCCCGGAGCGCCACCCAAGAAAAATGTACAACCACAAATGTCACATGGCTCTGACCTAGGCATGTGGTTAACTGATAGCCTTACCAAAAGGGCAAGGAGGGGGTTGGTGTTGGGGTATAGCCTGGTCCTCTTGGGGTAGTAGCCTTTGCTAAGGTGCTGACCACTAGGTAGGGTTATGGTTCACACCGCTACTTAAACTCTAGCGGGCTATCTAGTTTTCTATATGTCTTTGTAAAGGCTTCGTAGTGAACCACTTGCCACTCACCTTGGAAGTGTTTAAGGGCTTTGCAAACCCGGGCGACTCAGGGGAACACGATTTGTGGTGAAAGTGTACAACCTCTGCAGAGTGAAAACTGATATATCAGCCAAGCACGGTTACGAGCGGTTTGGACCCTCACATGATAATTGAACTTAAAAGAATAATTTAATCTATGGTTCCTTGGTTTTGGTGTTAGTTCCTTTATGCTTAAGTGGGTTGGTATAAACTTACACTTAGTTAAATAGATGCTTGCTAATAAAAATATGATCAACTAAAAATGCTAACCACTATAATCCGCTCAGCCTTTCCTTGATGGCCTTGCATCTTTCCCCCACTTGTTGAGTACCAACCATAAGAGTACTCACCCTTGCCTAACTGTTGTTCAGAAGATAACGTGGAAGTGGAACACTACATGGACTTCGAGGAATTCTAGGCGTGTGTTCACCAGTCAATCGCCTGTGGAAGAAGCTTTGTTGCAGATCTTGTTTAGGATTTCGGTGAAACTCTTAAGACATTCATGTCTATTTTATTCGGAGTGTAATAATATTATTTACTCTCTTGTTTTACATTTCGAACATAGTCTTTTGATATATTCACTTATGACGTCTATCATATGTATGTAACTTGCTCCTGGCGCACATATGAGATGCATTCGATTTTGCTTCCAAAATCGGGTGGGACAAAAAGGCCCGACAGCTATTGTTGGGGATATAACCTCACCCTCGGCCTAAATGGTCATCCTAGGAGGGGTGGCTCGGTCCAAGGACATGAAGATAGGAATGAAGATAGGAGGCCCACTAGGAGGGGCATCTGAGTAAGACTAGATGGTCACAAATGCTTGTTAGGAACATGATATCTTTTATAACCGAGCGTGATATGTTTCTATAAAACACTAGAGGTGTTACAGGGAGTAGTTTGAACTTTTATGCTTCTCACCAACCCCTAAAAAGAGGACACGGCCTCAACCACATTGAGGTACCTATCTAGCTAGGTTGCCTTAATCCACCAATCCCCCACTGTCCATCCAACAATCTCGTCCCCTTTAACTTGGAGCATACAACAACAACCATTCATGTTCTCCATGAAAAAATGTTCTTCCATCAAAAAAATGTCCTTTGTTCATCGATCAGCTTGTCCCAAAGGACAACTGAGCAACGGATTCATGCAGAGCTGTTGCAGGTTGTGTTAGGAGGAATGAACCGTTTGGACTTTCCATAAATCTCAGGGCATAGGTTAGGTCGCGCATGAACTTATACCTGTGCTACTGTAGACATTTATCAGTGCAGGAAGGTGGCAAACATTGTGTTGTGGGGTACTGCCGTACTGGGGTGTGCGGCCTGCAGGATGTGGTACATATGAAAGTTCAGTTTTCTGTATAGTAGAAGCTGGGCAAGTAGGTGGAGACGTGAGAGGGCTCAATTATCTGCTGGAATATCACAAGACCTCTTTCGATCTCTCCACTTCCGAAGTGGTGACAATTGAAGAGTGTTGTCATCTTAATGCCAATTACTCATAGCTAGGTTATTACGGATCAAAACCTGGAAATCAAGTGAAAGAATTGGTATAACACATTA
Organism: Panicum miliaceum; assembly: GCA_032594955.1. Classification (NCBI taxonomy): domain Eukaryota; kingdom Viridiplantae; phylum Streptophyta; class Magnoliopsida; order Poales; family Poaceae; genus Panicum; species Panicum miliaceum. The sequence goes on along the minus strand of CM064072.1, from coordinate 27,834,244 downwards.
AATCGGTGGTCACTGTGGGAATGAATCCCCGCTAGTTTGAAGAAACAAATAGGAACCACCGGGACATTAACATAACTTTCATTAGTTAACACAACAGCAAGAAACAAATATCGCTTATACTCTAGGTCCAAATCAAACAAGACCGACATTTTAGTCATACCTTATTGCAGCTTTTTCGTTAGGAATAAAATCTAGCAAACTAAACAAAAACAGTAGAAATCTTCTAGCAAGATTTGACCCAAGTTGTACTTTCACTTATTTTTCTGAATTTCGTTTATCATCTGATTTTGTCTCGAACTTGCAATGGATTTTCGTTTCTCGATTTTGGTGTTCACAAGAGCTTGATTTCTCCTCAGGTGGAATCCTCAGGAGGCCAAAAGTTTACGAAATTAACTATCTCTTTCAAGATAAATGTAAGAGAATATTACAATAGGAAACTTCCAATTGTGGCAAGTGGTGAAGAATCGCATGTTCAGATAACCTATGAAATTAAAGAAGCACCATTACAGCTTGCCTAATTGAACTTCTAATTGAACTTCAGCAGCATGGTTACTTCATCCCTGACTTCTCATGGTTCAAACTCAGAGCGCTTGATGAGGATGAACATGATGTTGTTGCTATGAGTGATAGACTTGCACGACCAAAGAAACATGATATGGTATGTGAGCATTTGTTATTTTTTTGAACATTACTTTCTTTGATGGTATATAGCCCGTTCATAATATTTAGCATCCATTAATGTATTATAGAATATTTTTGCAGTTATGAGTTTACTAGCACTTTTACGTCAAGGCTTGAACAAGTTGGGTTACCATTGGTACGAGCCTTCACCAACACGTACTAGGGAAAACAAGTGGAAAAATGCTATGAACGTTCAATGGAAAAATGCTATGAACGTTCAATGTACCCCTTCTGCTTCCGTGGAACCATTATTCACCATCTATGGCAAAGCTGCTAACCGTGAATGTGAAGTAAAGTTCATCGCACTCATTCATGCTTTGGTTTATATTAATGAAGAGCTGGGGTACAAGATTGAAGATCTTAACAATGCCCCTATCTCTTGCAACGTGATAACATATAATGTGTATGTAATTCAACATTTGGATCTTGGTGCTCTATGAACAATTGGATGATATGTATTAACTTTATTAAATATTATGCACTTTAAATATTTAGATGTTTTCTTTTCTAAGTGTTTGACATCTTATAGTGTGATGTTGTATACGTGTAATCATTTATACATATGTGATCTTGTAGTGTGATTAGATTTTTGTGCTGGCAGGTATACCCAACTACCGGCATAGATACATCTGTGCTAGCGGTTCCTGGCGAAAGCTCTAACCCCAGCACAAAGCCAATTTAGTCGCCAACACAAACAGTTTCTGTACAAGTGCTCCCAACTCAGCCAGATGTTTATTATTTGTGGAAATTAGTTGCACTAATAAAGTTGTAGGAATAACAAAACTCAATGGTTTCACTTTCAGTTGTAGTGTATTGTGTTCGTGTCGTGGATTATTACGTATAGAAGGCTGTTATGGTGAGCTGATAGTCTCTTCCTCCTGGTTGCCAGCGGCATGGAGCACCATGGTCTCGACAGTGAGCCCTGGCCCAAGCCCCAGCATGATGCCCCACTCTGAGTCCTCATCACCACCTTGGCGGCGACGCAGTAGGTCATCTAGGACGAAGATGATGGTTGCGCCTAACATGTCGCCGTACTCACTCAGCACATGTCGGCTCACCGCCAGCTTCTTGGACTACAACCCGAGTGCTTACCTGTAGCTTACCAAGATAGCAGGGCCACCGGGGTGGACTGCCCAGAAGAGGTCATTCCAGCTGTCACCTCTTGCGAGGCCTAGCGGCTCCAGCACGTCCAAAAGAATCCCCTTGGTGCTCTCGCGAACCACTGCCGGTACCCCAGTAGTGTTGGCCGTTCTCGCTGAGACTGATCCAAACGGCATCCTCAGTCCATGGCAACGTTGCCTGCGAGGTGGACACCATGTGAAAGATGGGGTGCTCCACGGGGATTGTTGGGCCGGCAACAACGATCACGGCGCCGGCACCATCGCTAAACAGGGATTTGATCATGGCCTTCTCATGGTGAGCCTCGTCAGGGGCATGGAAGGCGATCACCGGGACTTCGGCACAAACCACCAGGACACGCGTCCCACGGTTGTTCTCGGCGATGTCTTTGGTGAGACAGAGTGCGCCGCAGCTAGTGGAGCAGCCATGGAAGTAGAGCAGGGTGCCCCGCACGTTCGGGCGGAGGCCAACGAGTGCCACCAGGTGGAGGTTGGGGCCGGGCGTGCTGGCGCAGGAGGTGGTGGTGAGGATGAGGAGCGATATATCAGTGGCCGGACGCCCCCACTCCATGATCACCTTGTCTGCCACCGCTGTGGCGAGCTTGGCCACCACTTCTTCAGTGATGTCCAGCCGTGCGCTGAGAGATGGTAGGGAGCAGTCCAGGAACTCCAGGTGGCTGTCGATGTAACATCCCGAATTTTTTCGGAATGTTCTAAGATGCAAAAATCATTAATTTCAAAAAAAATTTGTGCAAGTGTTAGAACCTAGGGATAATATAAGGATATCTTTCTTGTATCCCAAATTTCTAGCAAAATAAAACCTAATATAAATGAAGGACTAATTTGTTAGTGTGAATTAATTTGGAGTTATTCAAGTTTCTCCGAATCTGCTTGTTTGAATTTGTTTGGTTTGAATTGTTTTAAGGATATTCTTGTTAATATATTTGGAGTTGTTGGGATTTAATTGAAGCTATCTTGTTTATTTGAAATCACTTTGGGATTTATTTTCTTAGTTTGAAATTGTATGGAATTTAAATTTGAAGTGTGCCCTGCAAATTTAAATTCAAAAGCTAACTTACCCTGTGTGGACCCACCTAAGTCTCTAACACGCTTGGCCCTAGCCCTAGCCCGATCCGCTCCCTAACCCCAATCCAGCCCAGCCCGAAACCTAACCCGCTACCATGGCCCAAAACACGCAGCCAAAACCCGGCCCCCAACCCAGCCAGCCCAGCTGGCTTGCTACCCCCGCCTTTGGCCCAACATGCGCCCAGCACAGCCCACGAGCCGGCCCAGCTTGCTCAGCCCAACACCGCCACCCACGCACACCACACACGCCTTAACATCGGGACACTGACCGGCTGACCCCACCGGTCAGCTTTACCCCTCACCTCTCGCCTCACCCTCTCCTGCACGCGCCCGCGCCTCCCTCGCCGTACCCGGGCTGCTCCGCCACCGCTCCGCGACAAGGGAGCGCAACCGGCCGCGCCTCCCTTTCCACCTGGCCCTTGACCACCCGCGCACCTCCGAACCCTAGCCGCCGAGCCGCAGGATGCCGCCACGCAGCCCTCGTGCGCGCACTGAGCCCCACCGGGAAAACCCTCGGCGTTCGTGCCCCAACCAAACCCTAGACGGCGCCTATAAGAGCCCAATCAGCCGCCGTAGTAGCCTAGCGCTCTATTAGGGTTTCCCCAAGTCCCGCCGCCACCACTGAGAAAAGGAGGAGAAGCAGAGGCGAAGAGAAGGACGAGACGACGCCGCCGCTCCTCGCCCTTCTCTTCTTCGAGCCTGCCGGTAGGTGCCGCCGCCCCTTCCCATCCTCCCTCCTGCTGCCGATGTGCTACGACCATCGATGAACCCTCTCTAGCCGCCATAGGATCCCGTCCCCTTTGCCCCTCCTGCAGGAGCCCTCGCCGCCGTCGCCTCGTTCCCCACCACTGCCCGATGCCGCTGCGGCCCGGTTCACGGGCAAACTGCGAGCGTCGCGGCTGTGTCGCGGACTGGGCCGAGTCGAGATCCCGCACACGCGCAAGCACCCCTGAACCCCCGCAAAGGCCCTGCCTTTGCGCCGCCTTGACCGAGCCAAGCCACCTCCGTCCCGCTCGCCCTTGCTGCCACCGTGGCCGGCCTCACCGTGGCGTGATCACCGTGCGCCCGAAACAAGCCAAGCCGCCCAACCCCGCCAAGCCTGTCGTGCCGCCGCCTCGCCGTTGTTGTGTTCCGCCGTGGTCACCGCTCACCACCGCCGCAACATCGCTGCCTGGCGTGGCGATGGCCCTTTTCGGGCAATGCGTCGGACGCCCTGTGGGCACACACGCACACCCGAGGCCACACAAGCGGGATCCTACCTGAGCCACACTGGATCCCAGCTGCCGGTGAAGCAAGGACAACCGACCCGTGGACCAGCCCTGTCTGTTGAGGAGGAAGCAAGAGGAGAAGAGAAGACAGACGGGTCGCCGAGCCGGCCCACCAGGACGAAGGACACAAGACGGCCCATGACGACGCAGGCCGAGTCGGCGCTGACCGGACCCGCGAAGCCGTGAGCCCGAGCCGGCCTTTTTGCACGAGTCGAGGCCTAAGTTGATCCGCCCAGCCAAGCGAGATCAAGTTGGGCCACCGAGCCGGCCCAAGCCCATGACCCCGAGCCGCTTGCACCTTTTCTTTTTACGCCTAACCTGACCCGAGGGTCCCACCTATCAGTGACATGGTGTTACTGACAAGCAGGACCCACTGGTCAACGTTGACCAGTCGACACCGACGTCAGCAGGGCCTACCTGACGTCACTAAACCCGACCCACCGGCTGACGTCATGCTGACATCAGCATGCCACGTGGCACAACCCAGTGCTGACATGTGACGCTGACAGTGTGTTTTCTTTTTTCAAAATCTTTTATTAATTTTAGAAAATGATTTAATCTTAAAAATTTTATAATTAATTAACCGGACCTCCGAAAATTATGAAATCTATTTCATAATTCTTCTAAAATCATGATCTACCCATTAGAGTAGGTTTTTTTGTGATTTAGATGTTATTTGAGTACTTTTATGCACTTTTGCACTTTAGCCCTAGTGTTTATATGCATTTACGATTAGGTCCCCGTGAGGAGTTGATGGGACCCCGGAGGACTTCCCGGATGACCAGAAGATCTTGGAAGACTACGAAGAACCACCAGGTTCACACCCATCTATGATTTAAATACCTATTAGGCATTGCTTGCTAGATATGCTACGCTTTACTTTATGTTATGATGAGATGAACCTGCATAGCCTATTTTATTTACCTGAACTCCTTGCAATCCTATACACATGATAATTATATGAGATGCCTTGCATGTGTTTGTGTGGGATTGGATGGTAGTCTTGGCGTGAGTGGAGATACACTTTCCAGGAGTTGGTGGATAGGGTTTTTAGCCGGGAGCGAGTGGACTTAACTCGATCTTCGGATCGAGGGCTTGGAGTGTGTATCTTGCCACACTCTATGGAGTACCTGTGGTGGGTACAAATTTATGATTACTTGGTTGAGAGGTTGGGGGGGCACCCGTAATGGGTGCAGTTGTGGACCCTTGCGGTGGAGAAGCATGTGACGAAGATGCTCGCTTCAGCATATGAGAACCTGTTGAGAGTAACTATGATTAGTGGGCCTTTGTTAAGAGTGCACACCACTTACCCATTATGAGGGTGGGCCCGGTCCGGGGCTAGCAAGTACGGTACCAAGCTGGTAGGAGGATCGAGTATAGGTGCAGGGGGAGGAGGTGGTGACCTCACGTCCCCCGAGACGTAAGGGAGGCTTCACAGTCCCAGGGCGACCTCTTGCGGGAGGATGCGCCCGAGACCTGGGAAAGTCAGATGGTGTCGAGGCTACTAGTTTCTGTGTCAGTAGACCGGTGTCTCGTCGTTCAGTTGGGTTGCTCTTGGCTGGCTTCGGTTCGAGTGGGTCCTGGTGCACAACCCCTGCAGGGTGAAAACTATACGCACAGCTGCGTACTCAGTCATGTACAACCCTACTCTTCTGTTACTCTTATTAGTTAGTGTTACTCATGCTTTCTACCTCCCTCTAGTGTTGACTTCCTACCTGGGGCAGCTGAGGTGCGAGGAGTGGGAGTTCTCGCACCGACTCGGTGGTTTTGGAAGGGGTATGTGAACCGGGAGTCCGGAATGCCGGAATGGCTTGAGTTCGGAGTTTGGATGATGATATATCTTATGATGCTGCTTATGCATAGGAAAACCCAGCTTCCCTCCTTGATTTTGATATACCTTTAGTATAGACCACTTAAAGCTTGCATATAGATGGTGACGTGAACCTATCCCACTCCTTGGGGATAGTTGATAGATGCAGGATTCGATCCGAAGCGTAACACTGACTAAGAAGGATGATTCAAGGTTAGCCTATGCTTCGCTCAAGTTTGCATGTGGAGGAGTGTTTTCCCAAGATGAAGGATGGCCCAGAAGATTAGCTACTGCTTCCGTTTTCTGATTGTTTCACCCTAGCTCAAGGGGCATGTACTGGAAAACTCGTAATACAATCCTTCGGATTATGTAATAGTTAAATCCATATTTTAATCTATGCGATGTATGACTATGATATCTGCCTGAGATGAGTTCTGTATGTGATAGCTACTGATCTAGGGACTATCACGACGATACAGAGAGTCGGGTTCTCATTTCGAAAATCCGGTTCGTCACAATCATCTCCTCCGAACTAGCAAGGTGGCCCGTGTAAATAGCGCTGGTAGCTAGCTCTTTTTCATTTTAATATTTAGGCTCTTTTTTACTTCAAAATAATTTTTTTCCAAATATTTTAAATTTTATTGTCATTCTATTGTTCAAACAGATCTAAGGTGTCACGTTTTTTATCATCATATTTGTGGTGGAAGATGAACTCTTAGTATAAATAATACCTGAAATATATATTTGTGCTTATTGAAAGTACTATATTTTTGGTCTTGTAATGTGAATTCTTGTTAGCGAATTTTATGTACGGAGATAAACTATTCTTAAGGTTAGAAGATATGGGTGCGTTAGTAGTTTTGTGTAGTCCATATCTAATAAAGGCTGGTGAATGTAGTCCGACCCCACTCAACCTAATTATTATGTCTAGCTAGGGTAGTTATGTTTCACTTCTATGTTCAATCTTGTATTGGATGATGCATTCATCTGCCTTGTAGCCATAGTAGCGTTGTGTCTTCAATTTTTGCGTAGGTGATGTGGTGTCAAGAGATGAACGTGTTGAAGGATGTGTTTGCCATGGCTAGAGGTAGAATCCATGGTGCCTCTTCCCGCGATGGCCAACGATGTGGGTGACAATATCATAGAAGTTAAAGCCTTCCTCGATGATAGCTTATAACCGCATGATCGTGATAATAGATAGATCATATCGATTTATGCCTATCAATTTTTCCTTTTGTTTTCATATTAAAGAAGAGTTCATTCTATCGTATTCATCGTGAATTTTAATTTCAATACAGTATCTGAGTCACAGTACGCCATAAATGACTGCAACAAACCTAATATTTTTCTCATTTTGTATTTTTATATATTCTTCTAATACATCTATCGGTTATAACTTGTATCTATGCCTAGCAACAATATAGATTTTTCCTCATTTTCCACCGATTAGACCTGAGCATTTTTCATGTTGGCCGAAAAAATACCCGATGAATTTCGGGTCTAAACTTTGCACCTAGTCTTGTCCTATGGGCAACTTTCGGACCAAGGTCGGGCTTTCCACTACTTTTTTTTGAAAAATAATTAAATTATAATGCCGGGCCATGCTTTCGTGAGGCTGAATTTTCTTAGACCTGGTTTCCTTCGACCAATTTTGACCCTACAAAGGTGTGGGCGGGGTAAGACCCAATGGGTTCGTGAAGGGCCTAAAATGCTTAGGTTTACCACCAATTAATATGATAATTTCTTCTCCCTCAACATTTACATGGTGGCTTAATTTTTTATGTTAAAATTTATGTACTAAGTAGATAGATATGGGTATTTGAGATGTTTTTTATTTATCTATTGACTAATTATATTCTACACGGGTTTTCTATTTAAGTAATTTTCTTGGAAATACAAATTTTCACTAATTTTCTTTCCAATTTAGTTATTTAATACATGTATTTGATATGGAATTTTTATTTTTACTATTTGCTTCCAGATTTATTTAGAATGCTATCTTTCCTATTATTTTAATTTTGAATTTAGCTATTTATTGGTTGTACTCAACATGAATTCTTGGGATTAATATAGACCAATAGATCATCATAAATTATTTCTTTCTCAATTAGCATGGTAACTTAATGTCATATTTCAAAATTTAGCTATTAACGACATTAGCTCTATACGTAAGTAATTTGCTTTCCAATATTGTTGGAAATCAAAATACCAATATCTATTATTTTAATTAAAAAATTAGTTATTTATCAATTGTATTTGTCGTATACTCTATATTTAGCTACGTTTCTTCCCAATTTGTATACAAATAAACTATTAATTTTCTTATTTTCTTAATTCTTAATTTGGCTATTTATTAACAGCATTCGGCATCAGCTCTTAGGACAACTACCCATTTCCGTGTTTTTTCTGAGAAACTTTAAATTTATTTGTTTATTGATCTTATTTGACATGAGCTCTTTAGTCAACTACTAATTTTATTAATTTAATTTCTGAATTTATGCATGTATTCATATTTGACATGAATTGATTGGTGAGTTACTAATTTCCTTTTTATTACAAATTTATCTATTTATTAATTGTATTAGACATGGACTTTAAGTTACTAGAGACTATTAGATCATATAAAATCCAACAATATATTTTTTTCTAGATTAATATTTTAATCTCTAATCACTCTTGATGAAGGTGGCAGCTTGTTTTAACACTTTGGTATTAAATACAAAAAGTTGTCAGAAGGTTGAGTGGTCAGTTTATAAGAGAGGCAAAGTTGACTTGTTTTATCCGTTAATTAAATAGATGATTGGAGCCCGTGGATGCATAGAGCTTGTTGAATGCATTACGTTTGACTATTCACACGGTTTATTCGGAGCTCAGATCATGAAGTTATGTTTGGCGTAAGATTAAAGAAAAGAAGCTATAGTAACAGCGGGTACAAAAGAGATTCGCGCCCCCCAACCCCCCCCCCCCCCCCCCCCCCCCCCCGCCTAATTAGGGGATAAAGGGGCTTGGTTGCTGTTAATGGTCGCGCCCCAATTACCACTTGGTGATTACTAATGATGACATGATCGAGTACCATCGCTACAGCAGCTTGTAACAGTTAATCGGTAATTGTTATTAGTCAGGTAGTACGTAGGTGCCTGTGCATGTAGCGTTCTAGTGCTAGCTTGCTTTGCCGCCGCACGCCGGCCTCTGGTCTTATTTTTTCCTAGCCTAGATTTCCTTTGGTCCATATCGAGAATAGAAGTTGCTTCTATTGCCATATTGGTCATGGTACGTAGAGTTGTAGTCTAATACTTCTGTAGGCTAGGCTCACCATGTAATTTCTTTTTAAATTTCAAATCCTAATAATTAAATTCTAATACTTATTTTTATATTGCCATATTGGTCATGGTTTAAATTAATATTGCTTTGTGTTAGATGATCATAAATTCTAATACTTATTTTCCTTTTCTGATTAACATGACAATTTCTTACTTGTTTTGTCAAATGTGGACTCTCTAGGTTAGCCTAGACCGTTAGATCTTCATAAAATCTAACGGTGCAAATGCTTCTCGTTTTTAGATTAATGTGGGAATTTCTAGAATCTCTCGGTGAACGTTGTGACTTCTTTAAACACTCCCTTATTAATATAATAGATTGAGGAAATGGTGCTTCTTGACGCTAGATTTCTCATCTGCACACGAAGCCGTGATTGCAAATAAACCCAGCAAAATCTGTGATGCTGTAAAAAGTTACATTGAATTTTGTTTGCTATCTGGTACCTATTCTCTTCAACTTGGCCTTGAGCAGCTGGAGGTGGTCGCTCTTGGTGACACGGCAGTACCAGTCGGGGTACTCATCGTGTCGCACGAGATGTTCGCCGGGTTGCTGTGCCTATGGCTAGCATGGCCGCCGTCTGGTTCTCAAGGACAGTTGACACCATGGTTGCTGGTCGGCGAGAAGCAGTTGCCTCGTGAGGAATTGATGTGGTTATGTGCATAAGATCGGGAATTTCTTGCATACATAAAGGCACTCCAAATTCAGTGTGATTGATTTTTATATCGTGAGTTGGTAGTTGAGCAGCAAACTGCCAACAAACACGAAACCTAGACGCTGCGAGATTATGCTACTTTTATTAATCAGACTTCAAAAAAACATGAAGTATACGTGAACTGAGCAGAGCCAATTAGTTCACATAATGTGAGGCTGAGACATCACGTTAAATTATATTGCTTGCATATGTCTGTGTCTTGGCATGAAATGTATGGATTCCGAAACCGCTTTACAATGTTACGGATGGTTCATATTGCGTGCACAGATGTCACCATGGACGATGTTGGCAACCGGTTTACAATGCGATAGTTCACCTATGGACCATGTGGGTGCCAACTATATCATCTATCCGTATATCCTAAAATATATATAGCTAGTTTTAGCCTTTAAAACTTGCTTCAGAATAAGAATATAGCTATTTTTGAGTTCACAAATGTGTTTTGTCAAAACTCAAAACAAACCATCACGTCGTACTTTGTGAAAACTCAAGTAACGGGCGTTAATGTTTTGTAGTATGAGACATTTTAAACAGACACACACATTGGAAGGATATAATAACCCAATTCTATGGTTTTACGCACTGGAAGCTCATCAAGTTACATCTATGATGCAGAAAAATGACATAAAATTCTCTTGTTGGTTTGCAATATATTTCAGAGGTTCTTGTGTTTTGGAATCAGAAGTGTATATGGTGTTGAATGTCAGCTCCTTCAATGAAACGCTTGTACGGATCTGGGTAAACAACATCAGCGAGGGCGAGCTCTAGCCCAAATAGGATGAAACCATCCCATCTCGTATCATCCCCAAACCAAACACATGCATATACAACTGTCTGATACCAGGTGCCTAGATTGAAAAATGTTATTGCGTGTAGGAAAACAATTTTTATAAGCTATATAAGTTTATAATAGCTCCATTTGATTTGATCCAAATCCAATATAAGGCACAAAAACTGCAAACTGAACCTGAATGACAATGTGTACAGAACGCAAAAAAAAAGAGGGACAATTAAATGGGTAAAACTTGGTGATGGCAATGCTCAGTTCTTTCATGCAAATGCTACAAAAAAGTTCAGCCAAAATACTATTACAAGCAACAACAGATGCACATGGCAACCAACATTTTGATCAGCATCGGGAGATAGATTCATCATGTACATGGCTATGGAATAGTACATGTCAACACAAGCATAGTTTTTTTTCTGGCTGCTGTCAAAAGATAGACTTAACATATATAAGGGGAATGCTCAGAAGATAAAACATGATCCTAGATGATTACAGCTGCATCTTTTGTACTTCCACTGAAGATGAGACAACTGAACATCTCTTCCTCCACTGTACCTAGCGCAGCAATGTTGGCAGAAAATCTCTCCGCAAGTGCACCGCCCTAATTTATCTCTAATACAAATACATGAGAGCTTCAAATCACAAGTTGGCAAGTCCTTCTTCATAGAGATCACTGTTCTCATGTCCTGAGCTATCAGGAACACAAGAAATGATTTTATCTTTCAGCAAAAAGTCACTTCATTGTCTTGAGCTGCTGTCTCTTTCAAGTATGAATTTGCTATGGTTATCCACAGAGCAAAGAACAAATACCTACCTTCTATTGTAGAATGGCTAAACAGTATGTTGCAATTTTTTCCTTTTATTGTTGTTGGTCTTTTTGTAAACTCTTTTTTGTACCTATTTTTAATATACAATCAGTAGGGGATAAAACCCCTCCTGTTTCCCTAAAAAATATTATTTAACTTTCAGTAAAAAGTCTGTGATAAACTTACATACACACTCCTTCAAGCCTATAGTAACATTATTAGTATGTTTTTCCACTTTCCAAGTTATCGACCATCAAACCCTAGCTGTTCTGTCTCGCATTCTGCTTGCTTCAGGAAGCTGCGAAACCTAGTACTTTTCATCCTTCTGGCTGCCGGTGGCATGCAACACTACAGTCTCCGTTGTGAGTCCCGGCCCGAGCCCCGACATGATTCCCCACTCGCAGTCCTTCCCTTCCTTGTCAAAGTCATCTTGTTGCCGTACTCGCTCAGCACGTGCCGGCTTGCCGCAAGCTTCTCAGGCTCCAGACCGAGGGCGGCCTCGTAGCGGTCCAAGATGGCGCGGCCGCCGGGGTGCACCGCCCAGAAGAGCCCGTTCCAGCCGCCATCGCCAACGTTAGGAAGGCCCAGCGGCGCCAGCGTGTCCACCAGGCACCGCTCTATACTGCCCTGGACAAGCATCGGGACCTCGACGGACAAGTTGCTGTTGATGAGGCCGCTCTCGGTGAGATTCATCACCACGGCTTGGTCTGTGCCCGGTAACGTCGTCTGCGAGGCCGACAACATGTGGAAGACGGGGCGTTCGACGGGGCCGGTCGCGTCGGCGCCGACGATGACCGCGCCGGCACCGTCACCGAACAGGGTCATGGCGACGATGTGGTCGATGTGAGTGTCGTCCGGGGGCCTGAACAACAGGATGTTGGCTTGCGTACAGGCCACAAGCACGCGGGAGCCGCTGTTGTTCTCGGCGATGTCCTTGGCGACGCGGAGCGCGCCGACACCGGCAGAACAGCCGTGAAGGTAGAGCAGCGTGCGGTGCACGGTCGTCAGGAGTCCAAGGAGCCCGGCCAGGCGAAGATCTGTGCCTGGCTCGTGGACGCCGGCGTTGGTGCAGACCACGAGATGCGTAATGGCGGCCGCCGGGCAGCCCCAGGCCACGATCGCCCTCGACGCTGCCTCCGCGGCGAGGTTGTGCGCGGCGTCCGCGGTGATGCCCTGCCGCGCGCCATGCGACGACGGAGCTGCGCGGTCGATTATTTCCGGGTGGCCTTCAATCATCTCCTCGGTGTGGTAGAAATGGCGCTTCTTGATGCCGGATTTGTCGCCTGTGTAGGAAGTAGCAAGAATCTAGTGATGTGGTAAAACAATATGATCTATTGACACTTTTTAATTAACTGAGCTGAACCAAATCCGTACATATTTTCTTCATCTTGGCTTTGAGCTTGGTGAGGTGGTCGCTCTTGTTGACACGGAAGTACCAGTCGGGGAACTCGTCTTGTTGGATGCAGTTCGCCGGGTTTGCTGTGCCGATGGCCAGTATTGCCGCGGGGCCATCGGCACGCTGTTTCTGATGGATGTCACAGAGGACGGTGGCCGGATGGGCAGTTGCAGCCATGGCTGTTGGATTGCTAGAAGCAGATGTGTTCCTCGGACGAAGTCCTACGCAGTTGAGGAGATGCTCCTGTACACTATATATATAAACAATGTTGAAACTGAACTGCGCAAAAATTCCATCTCATGCTGCGTCTGGTGGTGGCCAGCTAACTGCCAAGTGCCAGACAAACCGGGCATCGCAGTCGAAACCAGCTTGGAGATTGAATGTTCTTGTCAAAGAACTGACATGAAACTAATTGTAAGTTTTGAGTCTTCACATGCAAAGAAACTGTTCTTCACATGCATTTCGTCAACAGTCAACGAAGATGGTTTAAATGGCACTCCACATGATTTAAATGGTAGCGTTGGGTGATTTGGAAGACTAGTAGAAATAAACAAGATTCCATTTAGACACCCATGTGAATGGGCTTTCTCAATTGTTCATTGAAAAATAATCTGTCTCATTGTTGATGCAAGATCCAATCATTCCACTGAATGGGCCAGAATGCATAGATTGTGACGAATCATCTTGGGGTGCTCATGGTGCAAACTGCACTAGTTTTCCAACCGGGACCGCTAATCCGGGACTAAAAGCCTAACCCTTTAGTCCAGGGTCTGGCAACCGGGACTAAAGAAGCCCTTTAGTTCCGGTTGGTGTTACTAATCTGGACTAAATGTTTTTTTTATATTTTTTCTGTGTTCCTTTCCATTCATTTCTTATATTTTCATATTCGAAGTTACGTAGTATTTTATAGTGTTGCTATACGTTCCTGCACGCGCGCTTGTTCGAGCTGAGTATGAAATCCACTAATACACACACAGAGCAAGTGAGATTCACCACTAAAGTGCAACAAAGTGAAACATGCATAGATATATACATACAAAGTACAAAAAAAATTTATATGACATCTATACTATATTTACTACTTCTATCAAGAATGTGTCCATCATAGTGGAATTCACCATCTGGTTTGACGACTTGCTCATAACTAAATCCTGCCATGGCTTCTTGAATCGCCAATACTCTTTCTTGTGGAAGGAGCTGATCCCGCATCCTATGGATCTATAAAAAAAAGTAAAAAATACAAATTATTATAATTTTCAAAATTAGTTGAAACATTGCAAAATATTGTTTATTACTTACTCTGCTTCCCAAGAAATATATGTCTTGTAAGGACCTACAAGAGTGTGAATGTTCTCGCAAACATAGTATACGCATAAATTATTGCTCTGTGCCTACCTCAAACTCTTTAAGACAAAAGAAGTCACCAGGTATCCATATGAATATATAATAAAATAAATGAAACGTGCAAAGCAGCATCCGGTACGTACCGGAAAGTCTGTCTTCAATCTAAGTTCAACTGTGAAATTACATAGTTTTTTTTCACTTAACTTTTCCCAAACCCTGCGCATGACCGAAAACGAATAAATATATTTATCGCTAAGCGCATGTAAGGAATTCTCACAATTAGTAATTACCTTTTCAACAAGTCGGTCATGTCTTGGTAAAGTTTTGGCTTTTTCTTCGATAAGTCCATAACAATCGCTAAGAGCATGTCAGGAATTAAGTTAATTAGTATCTAGTGATTTCTGCAAGATTATACAAAGCTACTTTTTGTTAGGGTTAGAAAAATTCAATTATACAAAAGTAAAAGGGTTACACGGCAGAAAACACTTACTGAAAGTTGTAAGGAAACACTATATTCTGCTTGTAATACTGAATGAATAAGAACTTGTATAACTTATCAAATGTTTCTTGAGGGTTGTCCTTTAGAGTAAAGCAATTCACAACCACTGGGTCGACGAAGCCCAAGTGAAACTAGTCATTCTTCCTACAAGTTTGAATCTCCATTCTACATGATTTAAAAGAAATAAGGAATCTATAGATTGAGGGCATGTAATAAGATTTTCTAATTATGTAAATGAAAATTAAAGAACACCACTTACAGAAGCCAGGTAATGATGAAACTGATGTCGAGGGCGTCTTGATCGTATAGTTTGTATAATTCTTCGAAATACAACCACATCACATTCTCGCCATGAAATGTTATATATATATATATATATATATACACACACATTCTCGGTTTGTTGATCAGCACCATCATCGGATTGCTCAATCCCGTCATCGGACATACTGAGGTATATGTTGGTATTGCTGGCATCATCATTACCTGCTTCTTCTTCTTCGACATGATGATGACCATCATCATCGGCTTCTTCTTCTTCGACATTACCATCGGCAATCATGTTCATTAGGAACTGATTAGCAACTTCATCCTTTCTCGGGTCCATCTTAACTAGTAATAGAATACAAATATGAAATCAATAATTTATGTAAAATAATTAACACTAAGTAACTATAGACTTTAGGGTTAGTTATGTAAAATAAAGCTAAGGGTCAGCCCTATAAAAATTATAAGGACTTATACGTAAGTAACTATAGACTTCAGGGTTAGCTATGAAAAATAATGCTAAGGATCAGCCCTATACAATTTCTAAGGACCTATACATAAGTAACAATAAACTTCAGGGTTACTTATGTAAAATAACAATAGATCAGCCCTTTACAATTTCTAAGGACTTATACATAAAACTTCTAGAAATATGCACTAAAGTAAATATTCATGAAATTTTCAAGAATTTAATCTAGTCACTAAAGTCACTATCAATTTTCTACAATTTAATCTAGTCACAATAGCCACTATACAAATTTTCTAGAAATTTTTCTAGTCATTAAAGTAAATATACAAATTTCTAGAATTTTTTCTAGTCATTAAAGTCACTATGCAATATACATGAAATTTTCAAGAACTATGTCTAGTCACTAAATTTTCAATATATAAATATCTAGAAATTTTCTAGAAATGTACATTTCCGTAGAGATGTCGGCGCACGAGGCGGACAAGGAGACGAAGGTGGGGGTGCCGATATGGATCGGACGTCGGCGCACGAGGCCGAGCACGGGAGGCAAGGCGGTGGCGGTGGCAAGGACCGGACATCGACGTCGGCACGCGAGGGACTACATAAATAAAAATTTCCTAGTTAGTTAAATTTTCATACACATATACTGCACGCATCATACACACACATGCATACCCACACACCATGCATATACACACACCATACACACACTTCAATTTAAAAAAACCACATACAAAACTCACACACACACGGCCCACATGGGCCCACTCACACACACACGACCCACACGGGCCCGCGCACACATCACGCACACAGATACAACGCACACACACCATACTTCTCGGCGGCCGGCGACGACGGCGGCCGGCGACGACGGCGGCCGGCGCACTTGCTAGGGGCGGCATGGCACGTACGGGGATGAGGGAGGCCGGGCCTGGGGCGGTGCGCACGTGGACACGTCATGGTGGATCGGATCGGACGACGACCACCAGTGGCGCTTAGGACGACGGGGCGAGAGGGGCACGCCGCCACACAGGGTACGGAGGGACGGCGAGTCGGTCGTGCAGGCGCTCAGGCATGACGCAGATCGAGGATGACAACGGCGGCGCAGGCGCTTGGGCAGGGGGGACGCCGGCGGAGGATGTCAGGGGGCCGCCTCGGCGGCGGTGCGGCGGAGACCCAGCCCAAATCTTGCACTGATGCTTGTGTGGCTCGGCGGAGGCGCGCAGCGCGGAGGAGGAGGCGGAGGTACCGGCGCGGACATGCGTAAGGGCGGAGGAGGAGGCGGAGGCACCGGTGCGGCGGATGTAGAGACGGCGGCGGCCAAGATCGAGAATGGAGAAGGGAGAAGGGGAGGCCGGGATATATAATGGGGCGACCTTTAGTCCTGGGTGCTGGCTAGACCCGAGACTAAAGATCAACCCTTTAGTCCCGGGTGTAGCCAGCACTTGGGACCAAAGGTTCTTTAGTCCCGGGTCGTGGCTCCACACGGGACTAAAGGGAAATTTTAGCGGGCCACAGGAAAATTTTGGCCCACCTTTAGTCCCGGGTGAATCTACCACTCGGGACAAATAGGGTCATGTTTTAGTTTTTTTGTACTGTTTTTGTTTTGATTTATTTTTTTATAAATAGGCTGGTAGTTGTTAATTGCGTAAAAGATAATTTATGGTCCAAAAAAATACCAAACAAAGTA
Organism: Panicum miliaceum; assembly: GCA_032594955.1. Lineage (NCBI taxonomy): Eukaryota > Viridiplantae > Streptophyta > Magnoliopsida > Poales > Poaceae > Panicum > Panicum miliaceum. Next base: position 27,816,990 of record CM064072.1, on the reverse strand, counting down.
TTTTGTTTTGTTTAGATTTCATATACACAAGAAAAATCTTTAATTTATATTCATGTGTTTTGATCCATTAAATACATAACTTGATACACATTATATTTTTCATTTTGACCATGAAAATATGTATTAGCTCAATAAAATGTTTGAAATTATTGCTCTTCAACAGGAAATTTGTTTTGTCAGCATATTATCGTTAAAAATGAGTTTTACAATAACATTATTGCCAATAATTAGCCTTTTTATGGAATCCATGAGTTTTTACCTTATTTTAATCACTATAATAAATTATAAGTGTGTGTGAGCGTGATTGTGTGTGTGTGAGTGTGTGTGTGTGAGAGAGAGATAGAGAGAGTGTGTGTGAGTAGTGTTAGTGTGTGTGTTTGTATAAGGTTGATGAAATAAATCTAGATAATTGAGTACTAATCCAAAATATATCTAAAAATTATATTTGAACATGAAAATTAAGTAGAAAACTACAAAATTTATAAAACACAACGAACACTGATGAAGTACATATAATCGAAATATACAAATTGTTCATTAGATATTTATAAAATGATACAAAATGATTCTAATACATTAAAGATCAGCATCTACTGGTACGGTAATTGTCTTCCTCTTCACATATGTCCCTTGATTATGATCGCGGTGCAAGTATGGAGCATCCTCATTGGCTAACAGGATGCATGGATCAGCATTCACCGCGAAAGGAGGAATCTCAACAAACTTATTATAATCCTCTGGCAGGTCTATCTTGTCCTTGACTCCAACGATGTTTCTTTTTCCTGAAAGAACTATGTGCCGCTTTGGCTCATCTGTTTGCTTATTTATCCCCTTCTTGGGCTTGCTGGACATGTCCTTCACGTAGAAAACCTGAGCGACATTCTAGGCTAGGACGAATGGCTCATCTCTATACCCAAGATTGTTGAGGTCCACTATTGTCATCCCGTACTTATCTTTTGGTACCCCTCCTCCAGTCAGCTTCACTCATTGGCACTGAAACAGAGGTATCTTCAAAATGAGTCCGTAATCCAGTTCCCATATCTCCTCTATGTAAACATAATATGTCTCCTTTTTACCGTTGTTGTCTGTGGCATCCATACGGACACCGCTATTTTGGTTGGTGCTCTTTTTATCTTGGGCTCCGGTGTAAAATGTGTTCCCATTTATCTCGTACCCTTGGAATGTTAGGATACTCCAAGATGGTCCCGTAGCCAACCACGCCAGCTATTCTGGTATATCCATGTTATGCATTAGATACTTCTGCAACCAACTAGCGAAAGAATCCATGTGTCGACATGTGATCCAGGCCTTAGACATTTCTGGGAATACGGAGCACAAAATCATCTTATGTTCTTCGATGTACGGATCCACCAAGGAGGATTGTTGAAGAACCGTGTAATGTGCTTTTTTGAACGAGAAATCATTCGTACAGATTTATGCTTTCTTTCTTAGTGTGCCCTTTCCACGTATTCTCCCCTCGTACCTCGATTTAGGAACCCCATCCGTACTTTCTTTTTCCTTTTCTTTTGGCCCAAGGCTGGCCCAACCGGCGCCTCCCTCTCCCTCCCTTTCCCTCTTCACCCTCTCACTGGCAAGCGGGACCCGCTCGTCATCCCTCTCCTTGGGATAGATCGAGTCGGGCCCGACCTGGACACCGAGGCTGCCTCAGGCCCGCATGGCGAGGTTGGCCCGATTTTGGCTTCACCGCGCCCCTTTTTCCCTTCTGCCGCGGAACCCCCGCACCTCTGCCCTACCGCACGCGCCGCCTTCCTCGCCCGCGTGCTGTGCAATCATGTGCGCCGACCGCCACCCGAGCTCGCCAGCCGCCACTGTTTATCTGCTGCTCGGGAGCTCCTCTGGCCGCACCGTTGTCCCCGCTAGCTTCCTGGTGGGAAGAGGAAGCTTCCCCACACCTTCTCCCTCCGTTTCCGCCCCGCACCGCGCATCTCCGCAATCGCTGGAGCCGCGCCGCCGGCCACTTAGGGGCCGCCTCGGTCCCTTCCAACTGCCGAGCCTGATTCCCCGAGGCGCGCCCGTGCTTTAGCACCCCTCGGCGCTATGTTTGGTGCACCTGAGCGCCCAACTAGGTGCGCTCTAGCAAGCTCTTGCCGCGAGCATGGCAGCGCCGCCGCCCAGCCCGCCCCGACGATCTCGGCCGTTCGATCGGAGATCGATGACCTGGATCGGATCTGTTTCCGGTCAAAGAAGTCAGCTGCCAGTCAGCTGTGGCCTTTTTGACGAAAAGCATTCGTTCTTCCTTAAAATAATCCATCAGTCATGTCCAGTTCAAAAGTATTTCAAGCTTAGTCCTTTTTCTTACATAAAACTCCTCGTGCTTCTCAGAAATAGAACCCACCGTCCATAGTAGAGTTTTAGCACGTTAGCCCTCGTTGTTTTATATAAAATTAGGTTTTAGCCCTCAGTTTCTTTCTGTTTAACCCTTTTTGGTAGTTTTTCTCACGTTTAAGTCCCTGCAAAGCTGTATTTAACATATCTTTAGCGTTTTAAATCCTTTTTAAGCGTTTTTGGTACCATTTTGACTGCTATAACGTGTAGAACTAGTTTCTAAGCATTTTGCCTCTATTTTGCAATGATTGGTGTACTATTTTAATTCGTGTCTATTTGTTTGTTTGTATGTACTTGTCTGGCTATTGTTTGTTCATGGCGAGTAGACGAGGAGCCGTTCAAGAATCTTCAAGAGCAAGAATTTGAAGTGACTGAGCAGCAGCAAGAGATTGAAGGCAAGTATGTTCCTTGATCATACTTTCATCCTAATAACCTTTATTTATATTTATGATTGCATGCATTAAATTTGATGGGCCCTACTTTATCCATATTTGATATCCTTGTCCTTGATAGCCAGGTTATTTTAAATTATGCGGGGTTGTTTGCTTAGTTGCTGAACATTGGTTTTTGGGTGGTTTATGAAAACAATACTTGACACATGTTTTACATATTTCAGAACCACTATGATGAACCGATGGTGATAATTAATTTAAACCATGGAGCGACCACCCGGAAAACAGTGCAACCATAGGGACTACATGGCTCTGGTCTTGGCTAAGTAATTATATGTCTCGACCTTGTTGGTAGCTTACCGAAAGGCGCAGGGGGGGCTGTGATGAGGGGTTCGCTGCCTGCTAAGGGTGTAGGCATGGCTATGGTTACATCTTGGGGGAGGTTCTCTCACACAGCTGTTGAAACCTTAGCGGGTTACCACTTTTAGGGAGTCTTTGTATAGGCCTCGTAGTGAATCCCTGCCACTCACCTTGGAAGTGTTTAAGAGGCTAGCTACCTCGGGCATCAAGGGAGACACGACTTGTGGGTAAAGTGTACAACGTCTGCAGAGTGTAAAACTGATATATCAGCCGTGCTCTTGGTTAAGAGCGGCTCGGACCCATACATGACTTAATTAAATGGAACTGTTGTTTTATTCAGTTGTTTAATGGCTTCAAGCTTGTTTACTACTCAGTTACCTATGTTTCTCATAAATATGGGCAATATTCACTTATGGCTTAGTAAATAGGTTGTTTACAGACTAACTGTTCATTGAAATGCTTACCTCTTTATTCAGCCAACCTTTATCCTTATTTAATCCTTGCATGTCATTTATTTCCTAATATACTTGCCGTGTACCAACCATAAGTGTACTCACTCTTGCTAAACAACGCTGCTCAGAACAAGATCAGTTTGAGGAGTTCCCAGAGGATATACTGGAGTACTAGGCGTATGTTCCCCCAGTCAGCTGCCTGTGGAGTTTGGTCGTTCCGCTTCTAGAATAAATGCAACGTTGAAACGCTTATTTATTTATATTCATGAACTCTGTTTTGTTTGTAATAAATGACTATGATACTTTATGACATTGCTTCTGTTATTCACTTTCGTCATATGTGTGTAACTTTAATCCTGGCGCACATATGATTTATCACTCAATTTATTACTTCCAAATCGGGCGTGACAAAGTGGTACCGGAGCCGTGTTGATTGTAGGACGTTAGCCTTGCTAGAAACGGTCGTTAGTTAATCATGTTTTAACTTGTTTTAGCTTATTCTTGCTCTTAAGTAATTAATCCTAGTCCGTTTGTCATTTATCTCCTCCTTGTTGCTAATATTGATTATTATGATGATCTTGTGCTGTTTATTTTGTTATATCTAATCAGTTGCTCTATCTCTGTTTCTTTTTTCTTACTAACCCATCTAACTGTTTACCTATAGATGGTTATCACTAGGAAAGCCGCACGTTTGAGCAGCAGCCCACCTTCCGCACCTGCCCCTGAACCTGCACCTGAACCTGTACCTGCACCTGTACTTGAACCTGTTGCACCTGCACCTGCACCCGTACCTGCACCTGAACCTATACCTGCACCTGTACTTGAACCTGTTGCACCTGCACCTGCACCCGTACCTAAGGAAGTATCGCAAGTGGAGGAGCAAGAAGAAGAACCCATGAAGGTAGAATGTGAAGATGCTGAAGTTGAAGAAGTGCATGTGGTGGAGGATGAAGCTGATGATGACCAAGCTGAAGAGGCACAAGCGAAAGCTGGACAAGAGGAGGATGATGGCCAAGCTAAACAAGGAGATGCACCTAGAGTTGAAGCTGTTCCACCACCGCCGCCGCAGCTAGAGAGATGGACCGTGAGAGTTCGCTAGACTCGAGGACTCTGCTTCTTCGCTAGGGCACTTCGCTTGCTGTTTCACCGCCTTCACATGATAGTGGAGATTGAGTACGTGGGAGCTCACAGAACTCACCCGAGGTACCCAGAAGAGTGGTTGGTGTCAACACACATCCACACCAGACTATGAGTATGGAGGAATAGTGGACGTGCAGTGCATCATGCCTTAGCAGCCAAAGCCACCTTCAAGGCTAGGATCAGTGATGCAGCTAGCCAGGCTCTTCCAGTGTTGTGCCACTATGGAGGAGCCGACCTGGACAACTCTCCATGGAGGCACTTGCCTCGACGCCCTGAAGGAGAGATGAGGATCGTCATTGTTGGGGTGCAGAACCTTCTGAACACTCGGTTGGTAGCTTGGAATCACTGCCGCGCTTCACACTTAGATGGAGCGCACTGCCATAGAGCTTCAGCAAGTCCACAGCCAGTTAGCGGCCACCAAAAGGGAGAATGAAGCACTCAGAGCTACACTTCAGGGAGTAGATCCAGCTGCCCAGGCGCAAGACACTGCAGATCATTGGATTGCGGACTCACTGCCCCGCAAGAGGACTAACTTCGGCCCTTAGCACCCCACCACCACTATCCTACCTTAGGAGGAATCCCTATGCCATTAGTTACACGTTTAGCATCGTTTAACATCAGTCGAGTTGTTTGAAAGCGTGTGTCATGAACTATAGCTTGGTGTGCTTGAGATGCTTGTTATTATGTCATCGGTGTGATTTGGTTCCTTGTAAAGACTGCGATGTGTTGTGGGGTGATTGCCACAGCGAAATCAATTTGGTTATAATGTTAATTAGTGTTGAGTCCTATATCTTGGGAATCTTCAGCTTATTATCGCTTTTGTCATATATATCATATCATACCATCATCGTTATCTATGTCATTCATATCCATCATTTTCTTAGCGCTTTCTTTTTATATAATGCTTATATCTATCATATTTATGTATCTATGCCTTGATCATATCTGTCGGTCTTTATCTACTGGATCTTTTATGCTCTTGCTCTTGATTTATTAGATTATTTATGTTAGAACTGTTTTTAGTTCTTAACTGTTAATAACTCTTATCTTGGTAGTTTGCTGTCCTTCACTATATCCTTGCTATCTTTGCCTCTTGAATGAGCTCTCTTTCTATCTTAAATTTTGTCTTTATCTATCTTTTCCTAAGCAGATGGACATTGGAGGCAGAGGCAGAGGCAGGGGCAGGGGCAGAGGCAGAGGGAACCCAGGAGGTGACCCAATTCCAGATAACAACCCACCTCCGCCTCCGCCACCACCGCAGTTCGACGTGGCACAGCTCATGGCCATGCAGACTCAGATCTTGCAAGGGATTGCAGCAACCATGGTCCACATCCAGGCTCAGCAGAACTAGGCACCACCACCACCTCCGCCTTAGCCGAGGGACAAGCACAGGGAATTCATGAGCCATAAGCCCCCTACGTACTCCCACTCTGCTAATCCACTTCAGGCTGATGATTGGCTCAAGGTAGTAGAGAAGATGCTGGATATTGCCCAGTGCAATGACAGGGAGAAGGTTATATATGCTTCAAGTTGACTGGAGGGGTCTGCAGCTGATTGGTGGGATTCATACACTGGTGCTCATGCTAATCCTACCACCATCACCTAGCTAGAGTTCAAGAATCACTTTAGATCTCACCATATCCCTTCTGGAGTGATCAAGGTCAAGAAGAAGGAGTTCCTCAGCCTGAAATAAGGCGCTATGTCTGTGAGTGAGTACCAAGACAAATTCATTCAGTTGTCGCGGTATGCCCCCGAGGATGTGGCTGATGATGAGAAGAAGCAGGAGCTGTTCTTGGAAGGTCTGAATGGAGGACTGCAGTATCAGCTGGTAGCTCACACCTTCCCTACTTTCTAGCAGCTGGTGGACAAGGCACTTGTGGTGGAGCACAAGCGTCATGAGCTGGATGAGAGGAAGAGGAAGTTCAACAACACCGGGCAGTCTAGCAGCAACACTCGCCCTCGCTTATCCATGCCACAGGGACCTCAGCAGCGTCCTGGAATGCATAAAGGGTAGAATCAATTTCAACGCCACAACCAGATTCAGGGTCAGTACTAGTGCCCCAATTAGATGGGCCAACATCCCAACTTCCCACAGGGCCGCCAGAACCTGCCAACTGGGACCGGCCCTCAGATGAAGACTAGCACCCCTAGCACTCCTGTTGGGAAGGGATGCTTCCACTGTGGTGAGACAGGCCACTTTGCTAATGCCTGCCCAAAGAAATCTGCACAGAACACCTCAGGACAGTTCAACAACAATGGGCAGAGACAGAACCAACAACAACAAGGCCGCAATGGGAACCAGAATCAGTAGGCCAACAGAGGACAACATAACTATGCCCGTGGAAGAGGGAACCATGTGTCTGCTGAGAGCGCTCTGGAAGCTCAGGATGTGGTGCTTGGTATGTTTCTTGTCAACTCAGCCCCCACTTCAGTTTTATTTGACTTTGGTCAGTTTTATTTGACTTTGGTGCATCACATTATTTTATTACTGCCCAGTATGTAGCCCAACATAATATACCCATGTGTCCCATGCCAAAACCCATGCTAGTTAGCTCACCTGGTGGGGGTATGAAAGCTGCTTATATGTGTGCTAAGTAAATCTGAAAATAATGGGGGTAGACTTTCTAGCCAACCTAATTGCTCTGAACTCAAACGGGATTGACGTGATACTTGGGATGGATTGGTTGGATGGATGCGATGGAGTAATTCAGTGTGCTAAGAGATCAGTGCTTCTGACCAGCCCACAAGGAGACAAAATTGAATTTGTTGCAACATTGCCGTCAGCAGCAGATTGTGTGGTTAATCTAGCTTGTTGGTAGCTTATCGAAAGGCGCATGGGGGGGGGGGGGGCTGTGATGAGGGGTTCGCTGCCTGCGAAGGGTGTACGCATGGCTATGGTTACGCATTGGGGGAGATTCTCTCACGCAGCTGCTGACCTTAGCGGTTACCACTTATTAGGGAGTATTTGTAAAGGTCTCATAGTGAATCCCTGCCACTCACCTTGGAAGTGTTTAAGAGGCTAGCTACCTTGGGCATCAAGGGAGACACGACTTGTGGGTAAAGTGTACAACCTCTGCAGAGTGTAAAACTGATATATCAGCCGTGCTCACGGTCAAGAGCAGCTCGGACCCTCACATGACTTAATTAAATGGAACTTGTGTTTTATTCAGTTCTTTAATGGCTTCAAGCTTGTTTATTACTCAGTTACCTATGTTTCTCATAAATATGGGCAATATTCACTGATGGCTTAGTAAATAGGTTGTTTAAAGACTAACTATTCATTAAAATGCTTACCTGTTTATTCAGCCAACCTTTATCCTTGTTTAAGCCTTGCATGTCATTTATTTCCTAATATACTTGCTGTGTACCAACCATAAGTGTACTCACTCTTGCTAAATAACACTGCTCAGAACAAGATCAGTTTGAGGAGTTTCCAGAGGATATACTGGAGTACTAGGCGTATGTTCCCCCAGTCAGCTGCCTGTGGAGTTTGGTCGTTCCGCTGCTAGAATAAATGCAACGTTGAAACGCTTATTTATTTATATTCATGAACTCTATTTGGTTTGTAATAAATGACTACGATACTTTATGGCATTGCTTCTGTTATTCACTTTTGTCGTCATATGTGTGTAACTTTGATCCTGGCGCACATATGATTTATCACTCGATTTATTACTTCAAAATCGGGTGTGACATTGGATCAATTACCTTCTAAGAAATTGCATCGAGGAAAGAACACAACTTTACGATGGTTAATCAAACGTTCTCAGGCGGAATCCCACGCAACACAACCGGAAGAAGTTAAGTCATAAGCACGTGACAATCATGAGACTTTAGATTTGTGAATTTCTTCTTTAGCATATTTAGGATTCCTTTTATGTTCGAGGAGTATCCAGATGGGACCTTGATACTGCTCAAGCATTCAAACATGCTTTCCTTCTCTTCTTTGCTAAGAGTATAGCTGGCAGGACTTAAGTAGTGATGTCCATTTTCTCTCATTTCTGGATGTAGGCCATCTCGTTCTTCCATATGTTGCAATTCCTACCGTGCTTCTAGTGTATCTTTTGTCTTCCTGTACAGTCCTAGGAATCCTATTAGGTTGACGCAAAGATTCTTCGTGACGTGCATCACATCAATTGAATTGCGTACATCTAAGACTTCCCAATATGGTAGCTCCCAAAAAAAGACTTCTTCTTCCACATGGGTACCATTACGTTTTCGCTCGGAACAGGTTGGCTACCAGGTCCCTTGCCAAATACTACTTCTATATCCTTTACCATATCAAAGACTTGCGTACCACTTCGGTGCATCGGCTTTGTACGGTGGTCTTCTTGCCCTTTGAAATGCTTGCCTCTCCTTCGTACCTGATGTTTGATGAGGAGAAACCAATGATGACCCCTGTATACAACCTTTTTGCAGTGTGTCAAGTATACACTATCAGTCATCTAAGCAGCGTGTGCAGGCTCTGTATCCCTTGTTCATTTAAGAGCAGGCTAGTCATTAATGGTGTATACTTATCAGTCAACATGTTACTAAGAGCAAGCCAGTCATTAATGGTTACTAATAACAAGGCTCGTAGGTTAAAGTTCTCCTGTCGGTATTCATCCCAAATCCGTACACCTTCTTCATGCCACAACAATAATAGTTCTTCGACCAATGGTCTTAGGTACACATCAATATCGTTAGTAGGTTGCTTTGGCCTCGGGATAAGCACCGACATCATGATGAATTTTCGCTTCATGCAGAGCCATGGTGGGAGATTGTATATACATAGAGTCACAGGCCAAGTGTTGTGGCTACTGTTCATTTCACCGAAAGGATCCATGTCATTCGTACTCAAAGTGAACCTTATGTTCCTCATGTTGACGCCAGATTTTGACACGTGTTGAATCAGCGTCAGGAGAAGAGATTGGCCGATGCGGCAGATCTAAAGGCTACAGTAAAGAATCGGCCGATTGAGGTTATAGTTGGGAATCAGCCGATTGGCGATGCAACTTGCGCCAACAGATTGGGACCACAACAGAGGATCCCGGATAAAAGTGGCCTAATGTTGGTCAACGGAGTAATGCTGATTCGGTCAAGAGGTAAAAGAAAAGAGTCCCTCTTGGATTAGGAGACGGCGGCAGAAGATTCTACGGGAGTCCGTTTCCTTTATAAGAATATTATAGATATAGCAGTTTTTCTGTTTAAAATAAGATTGTAACAAGTCGTAATCGACCAGGAGTTCTGATTTTAGGTTATAAATAGGAGTCGTCAGGGCTTTGTAAAAGATCATCAACACATCAATCAACAAAACACTTCTACTTTTTCCTAGTACTTTACTTTCAAGTCGGCGACTTCGCCATTACTTTTTCTTCTTTCACGAGTGCGTACGGATTGGCAGGACTGCATCAACTTGATCTCCGGCCAATTGGTAGGTTCCGTTTATCGAATAACATCTGAGCTTTAACCTCGGGCGCATCGCTGTGGTTTCGTTTGGATTTATTCACTAGTTATCGATATTTACTAGAATTATAGGTTTTACCTGTTGTTCTAGTATTATCACCAGTTATCCAGCTTGAGATTTGAACTATCAGCTTTATCATTGCTCTTGCTCGTTCATCATCATATAGCCGATTAGATCTATTTTCAAGTGTTGCATCTGTAATAATTGTTTAGATCGCTCTAGCAGTTTTCTTTGCAATTATTACGTGATTATCGGCTGATCCATAGCCGGTCATCTTCATAGCAAATTGGCCGATTCGCCGATACGCTCTTCGGGACAGATCGGAATCCGAGCCGATCGGGACGCCCGGAATTTAATACTCTTATTTTCCTTGTCAATCAACAGGTCAGATTGACTGGCACGCCGCGCGAACCGCACCAGGGCGATAACCCGAACAGGAGCTAAGGAGATTCTCCCGGGTCGTGTGTCCGACGCTAAGACCATCGGCCGATTCCGGGCTGATTTTTAGCATCTACACACCTTTGGCACGCCCAGTGGGACAAACTTCAAGATCCAATATGTCAAAGACCGCAGAAGTTTCCGAAAGCAACATCATTGAGGTCACAGAAGTGGATCTCAAGGACGACCAGAAGGAAGAATTGGCTAAACATCTGGAAGATTACAAGAGGATGTATCTGCAGTCGTTCAGTCATACCAGAAGTGGGGAGGCAGTCAAGAAAGCTCCTCTTCCAGTTCCCCGCCACATCACCATTGCTGAGGATTCAGGCAAGATGTCCGATATGATCCAACAATCCGTCTACCAGGCTTTCATCGACCAATCCTCGGTGATGACCAATACGGTGTATAACGCCGTCATCAGCTCTCTGGTCAGTGGAGCAGCTCAAGGATATCAGGGGCCAGCGTATGCCCCGCTGATTGCACCTCCAGCCAGAAGCTCACCAGGCACGTCCCACTCAGCTCCTCAGCCGATGTCGACGCAACGTGAAGGATACAACACTCCGTTGCCTCCAGCGTCTCCAAGGTATAGCGGTGCACCATGTTTCCCATCACAGGCACTGCTTCAGCCTGTCCAGATTGCTTCTATGCAATCGCTGCCCACAAACTCAGTACCCTGGGGGGCATCGGCAACGACGGCTTTTCCCGATCAATCAACCGAGCATGGGAACTATCCGATTTAGGCGCCGTTCCACTCGGCCGTCCGGCCGACGGTCCCTCAGTATCAACCAGCCCCGTCAGAAATCGGCAGGGGGGCAGGCGCTGTAGAGGCACTTCAAAGCACGGCACCAATGACAATGTACGACGGGGCGGCAGATTCGCTTCGCCATCTACTGTCAGCTGCTCTGACGGCCATAACACAACAGCAGGTGGACTAGACGACAAGAATAGCAGAGGTAATTCAGGACCAGTTTGGGTTGAAGCTGAAAGTGCAGACTTATACATACAAGACGCCATACCCATCGGCCTACGACCTGCTACCGTTTCCCCACCGGTACAAGGTTCCTGATTTCACCAAGTTTTCGGGGCTGGACGACACATCCACCGTGGAGCACATTAACAGATTCATCATCCAGTGCGGGGAAGCCGCCACACAAGATGCTCTGAGGGTGCGTCTGTTTTCATCGTCTCTGTCTGGATCGGCCTTCCAATGGTTCACCACTTTGCCGCCTAATTCCATTGTTACTTGGGCCGATCTAGAAAAGCAGTTCCATAAGTACTTTTACGCAGCAGTGCATGAGATGAAACTCTTAGATTTGACCAGCCTCAGGCAGAGGAGCGACGAACCAGTAACTGGATATATACAGAGGTTCAGAGAAATCAGGAACAAATGTTATAGTCTGGCCCTGACCGATGCCCAGTTGGCCGATCTTGCTTTCCAAGGCCTCTTGCCACAAATCAAGGAAAGATATGCTTCACAAAAATTTGAAAGGCTAAGCCAGATCGTTCACCGATTGGCAGGACAGGAAGTCCGTCCGTTTGAGCAGCGGAGGAATTTCCAGAAGAAGGTGGCATATCTGGAAGGGTCTGAATCGGAGGGAGAGGAAGAAATCGGCCTAGCAGAGTGGGTGAAAGGCAAAAAGCCAATATCATGCCCTTTCGGAAAGAAAGAACCAGAAACATTCGGCTTTAACACATCAAAAGCCGATAAAATTTTCGACTTATTACTCCAGGAACGGCAGATCAAGCTTTCTCAGTACCATACCATCCCTTCGGCCGATCAGCTCAAGAAAATGAAATACTGCAAGTGGCACAACGCCACGTCTCATGACACGAATGAATGCAAGATCTTTCGTCAGCAGATATAATCGGCCATCGAGCAGGGAAGGCTCAAGTTTGAGACCCCGGCCAAACCGGCAAAGCTGATGAAGATAGACCAGCATCCTTTCCTGGCCAACATGGTTGACACGGGGAAAAACTCACTTCAAACCAAGGTGCTGACGTTGGAATCGGCAAGAAGAAGCGGTGTCGTAGATCCTAGGAAGCAAGTCACGGCGGATGAGGTCAAAGGGAAAAGGCGGGCTGAAGACAAGGGCGAAGGATCAGAACGATCGCGCAGACTCGTCACTTCCCATATCTTGCTCAGCAAATATTGGCGGCAGCAGGAACGGTCAAAATACCACGAGGGGATGATACTTTGACACGAGGATCATTGGCAATGTCCGTTCTTCATCCATTGCTGGGAACACGACCTCCGATTGCCATCAGCCGACAATTGTCCTGAGTGCAACGGATTAAGCCGCGATGATCGCCCGTTAAAAAGATTACGCTCTAAAGACAGAGAATCAGAGCCGATCAGAAGAAATCAGCGCGAACAAGAAGAACGGCGCCTTTCAGTGCATGATCGGCTGGGGGGCAGAGTTGACCGGTATCACCGGTCGAAAGGCAGGATCAACCAACAGGATCGACTGGGGGGCAGAACCAGCGTACACGATCGGCTGGAAGAAATGGCTGATGACAGGGTGTCAGATGAAAACCCCCTAGGAAGGGAACCAGATTGGGAGCGCGCCAAATCATCGGCCAAGCCAGTAAACCCCAGATGGTGCCCAGAGGATTGCACCGCAGTCAACATCATGCCGTATGCCATGTTCCGGAAGTTAGGCAAAAGTGATGAAGACCTGACCAAGACGGACATGATGCTCAAGGACTTTGAAGGCAACGTGTCTCCCGCCCGTGGAGCGCTCTGCATCGACCTCACCATCGGCATGCCTCGTGCAATGGGTCAGCGACAGCACAGAGATAGTCACCGCTGATTCCGCCTACAGCGTCGCAGCGGCCGATACGCAACAATGGAGCTGTGAACACGTCAGGTGTATATCCGGCAGGACTTGGGATACTGATTTCCTAAAGGTATCCGGTTTTGGTCTACAGCCAATCCAAGCAGTCGGCTCTGAAAAATTAGAATAGTGGATCAATTTGTTCGAGAAGACGGAAAGCTTGGGCATGGATTTACGTCGGCCGATTCATTAGAGACGGTGGATTTGGGAGATGGTAGCAAGCCAAGGCCGACATATATTAGTGCTAGCTTGGATCCTAGATATAAGTGTAAATTGATAAGTTTATTAAAAGAATTCAAGGATTGCTTTGCTTGGGAATACCATGAGATGCCTAGACTAGACCGGTCCATTGTTGAACACCGGTTACCTATAAAATCAGGATATCAGCCATATCAGCAACCTGCGCGGCGGTGCAATCCTAAAATTTTACCTGATATAAAGGCCGAGATCACAAGATTGATTGAAGCGGGATTTATTCGGCAGTGCCGCTACGCCGAATGGATTTCTAATATTGTACCTGTGTATAAAAAGAATGGAAAATTGCGCGTATGCATTGATTTCAGGAACCTAAATCAGGCCACACCAATGGATGGATATCCGATGCCAACGGCCGATGTCTTGATAGATGCTGCCTCAGGACACAAAGTCATCAGTTTCATGGATGGTAATGCGGGTACAATCAAATATTAATGGCCGAAGAGGATATTTCCAAAACGGCTTTCAGGTGTCCGGGTCACCTTGGTTTATTCGAGTGGGTTGTAATGACCTTTGGGTTAAAGAACGCCGGTGCTACATATCAGCGAGCCATGAACTATATCTTTCACAAGCTCATTGGCGCATCGGTGGAGATTTACATCAACGATGTGGTGGTCAAGTCAAGAGGTCATCAGGAACATCTGGCCGATTTACAAGAAGTACCGGAATGCACAAGGAAGCATGGGTTAAAAATGAACCCGAACAAGTGTGCATTTGGTGTATCGGCCGGGCAATTCTTAGGATTCATGGTCCATGAGCGCGGGATAGAGGTCAAGCGGAAGACCATAAACGCCATCAACAAAGTTGTAGCCCCACAGAATAAAACTGAGCTGCAGTCCCTCATCGGCAAGGTCAATTTTATCAGAAGATTCATATCCAACCTGTCTGGGCGTATTCGAGCTTTCACTCCTTTGTTGAAATTGAAGCCCGATCAGGAATTTGTATGGGGAGAAGAACAACGCAGAGCGTTAGAAGATATCAAGCAATATCTGGTTTCACCTTCAGTGTTAGTGCCGCCACAGCCTGTTAAGCCATTCAAATTATACTTATCGGCTGATGAACAGGCTATTGGATCGGCGTTGGTACAGGAGTTCAAAGGGAAAGAACGGGTGGTATATTATGTCAGCAGAAGGCTCTTGGACGCCGAAACAAGATATCCCCCGGTGGAACGGCTGTGCTTGTGTTTATACTTCTCGTGTACCAAGCTCAGGCACTATTTGTTATCGGCAGAGTGCATAGTTGTATGCAAATATGATGTGGTAAAGTATATGCTATCACTGCCAATTTTGAAAGGACGAATTGGAAAATGGATCCTAGCTCTGTCAGAATTTTGACTTAAGGTACGAATCAGCCAAAGCTATCAAAGGTCAAGTCATGGCCGATTTCGTAACTTAGCATTGCGGACCGGAAATTGCTGTCGTTGAACCGGTTCCATGGACTCTATACTTCGATGGTTCTTCATGTGGGGCCGGATCGGGAATCGACATCGTTCTTGTATCGCCTTGGGGGGCAAGCTATGATTTTTCTCTGCCGATAGAAGCGTCCGCAACCAATAATCAGGCGGAATACCGAGCCGTCCTAAAGGGTATCCAATTATTAAGGGAAGTCAAAGCTGATGCAGTCGAGATTTTTGGAGATTCCATGCTCATCGTAGATCAGTTAACGGGGAAATCTGAATGCAAAGATGATATCTTGAGGATTTATTATGAAGATTGCCTTCAGCTGTTAAAGGAATTCAAGTCAGCAATAATGGAGCTACCCAGAAATTATAATGAGGAGGCCAACAGGCTGGCCCAACACGCGTCCGGATATCGGCCGATTCAGGGAGCTATGATTTTGGAGCTCCCGGCAGATGATTGGCGAAAGGAGATTGCCGATTACTTGAAGGACGCGTCCCAGAAAGTGGATCGGCGAGTGCGTTTCCAGGCTACAAAATATGTGTTACTTGAAGATGACTTATTTTACCGGACGATTGATGGGGTTCTTCTCAAGTGCCTGGGAACAGAAGAAGCAAAGGTCCTGATGGGAGAAATCCATGAAGGCGTATGTGGAGTCCATCAATCGGCTCACAAGATGAAATGGATGATCAGAAACAATGGGTAGTATTGGCCAACAATTCTTGAGGATTGTTTCAGATATTATAAAGGTTGCCAAGACTGTCAGAAGTTTGGCAATGTGCAGCGTGCACCAGCATCGGCTATGAATCCAGTAATCAAGCCGTGGCCGTTCAGAGGTTGGGGAATAGATCTCATCGGACAGATTCACCCTCCGTCGAGCAAAGGGCATAAGTTTATATTGGTAGCCACTGATTATTTTGCTAAGTGGGTGGAGGCAGTTCCTTTAAGGACCATGACATCGGCCGATATGATCGAGTTCGTTAAGAATCATATTGTTTATCGATTCGGTATTCCTCAGACTATCACAACTGATCAAGGGACGATGTTCACCTCTGGAGAATTTGGAGAATTCGCCGCCGATATGGGGATTAAATTATTAAATTCCTCTCCATACTATGCTCAAGCCAATGGCCAGGCCGAATCGTCCAATAAGGGGATAATCAAGTTGATCAAGAGGAAGATAGAGGAACAACCCAAAAAGTGGCACACGTCTCTGGCTGAATCTCTATGGGCTTATAGGATGGCTTGCCACGGAGCCACTAAGATATCTCCTTATCAGCTGGTATATGGTCACGAGGCAGTCTTGCCTTGGGAATTAAGGACGGGGTCAAGGCGTATATCGCTTCAAGATCAGTTGACGGTCGACGACTATTCCTTCCTCATGAAGGGTGAGCTCGATGACTCGGCGGGTCAGCGGTTGAGGGCTCTGATTAGCATAGAAGAAAACAAGAAAAGGGTGTCCAGATGGTATGACAAAAAGGTCAAAGTTAAACAATTCTCCCAGGGAGATTTGGTATGGAAGTTGGTGCTGCCGATAGGGTCTAAGGATCAAAAATTCGGTAAATGGTCACCCACTTGGGAACGGCTGTATAGAATCGGCCGATGTGCCCCGGGAAATGCATATATTCTAGAAACTATCGAAGGGGAAGAATTCCCAAGAGCTTTAAATGGAAGATATCTGAAGAGGTACTATCGAAGCATTTGGGTAGATGCATAACTTGCAGTAAGATACATCATGACAACATGGCCAACTCCTATCGGCTTTTGTCTACATAGCCGATGTAGAAATGACATCGCCTGCAGGAGGAAAATATTTTCCGTTTGGTCTGACCAATTCATTATTCGATGAAAACAACAGAGTACATGGCCGATATGGTACGAGTCGCCCTTAGAATAAAAATACCAGTATATCTATTGATTACGCTTGCTCTTGATTTCTCTCTCGATCCGGCCCAATGCTATAGAAGGCGGGTCCTATTCTCCTTCAGATTCTCCATGGTGGCTTCAGTCTCAACTTGATGGCACAGTTCTATCAGGAGGCGGGTCTTCTTCTCCTTCAGATTCTCCATGGCGGCTTTAGTCTCGACTTGATGAGGGAGTGGAGGACTCTTTTCAGATGGCAGTCGCTTGGGGCGGTGAGCGTCTATAAGGTGCCAATACTTCTGGACAACAGCAGGAACATGATCTTTAAGTTCTTCAGAATGAGCTCTTATCTGATCTATGTCTGCCTCCGACAGTGGTTTGTCTGAATGCATAACTTCGATCGCTCGTTCCAGACTGGGACTGAGACGTTTTGACTAAACAGAGATGAAAAGCTACCCAGCATCAGAGCGATTGAGATGTCAAGGGGAGAAACAGAGGAAGGTTCGTACCTGGTTGACAGAGGACGAGGAAGAAGAAGACATCTTGATGTCCAGCTTGGGAGGATAAAAGATCCAGTTATTGGGGGAGGAGAAGATGGGTAATGCATATGCCTCTGGAAAAGATGTGGGATCTCATACTTATAGAGAAAAGGAGGTGAATAGATGGTGGGACACGTCCTATCAGAGTAAAAGCATTCATAAATGCAAAGCTGTCAAAAGAAGTGGTCCAAGACCAAATCGGCACATTAACATTAAAGGAGCATTAAATGTTTACAACATTCTTTACAACCCAAGGAGGGCATCTATGGTCGCGATAGCTCGTTGCCTAATTTGATCGGCCGAGTCTAATACTCTTTGGTCGTCCTTGGCCGATCCGGGAATTTCTGGCATATGGCGACGAAGTCTTATCGCTTCACAGGCCAAGTTCTGTCTTTCTTGTTTCAGCCCAGTGATGATGGATGGGAGCTCTTGAAGCTTCTTTTCTTCAGCGGCTATGTCTTTGGTTACGTGCTCCATCTCTTTGGCCAGCTCTGCTCTCCTCCGTTTGAGGCAATCTATCGTGCCGACGATATCCGGGCGAGAGCTCTCGAGGAAGTTGATCCGTTGGTGTACCTCTTGGGCTCGGTGCTTGTAGGAATCGGCCTCCTCCCGGGTCTTTGCTAGCTGGGCACGATCGGCCATATGGCGCAGGGCCCTGAAAACTGAGGTTTGTATAGATTCTATATATGCAGTAGGTTCCAAGGTTTCTGTTGCTTCTTCCGGGATTTGGCCCTTGATGTCACTAAGAAGCCGCCAAATCGGCGAAGCATCTTCCACCAATCGGCCGATATCATCCTGGAGGAGAATACGCATGCTCTCGATCTTGGCGCGGACATCATCAGAAATAGAGCTCGACGGAACTTGGCGTGAAGCAACTTCTTCATCGTCGGGCAAGGAGACCGCAAAGGAGAAAAGGCTGTTATTTGGAGTGTCTTGTTCCAGCAGAAGGGTAAAGACAAGAATTAGCAAGCAGTAAAAGGGGATCGGCAGATTCTAGTGAGAAGTTTATTACCTCCTTGAAGCAGATCTCTCTTGCTTGCGCCGATGGAAGTGCCTCCATCGTCTCAGGAGCCGATGCAATCGGCTCGTCAGAAGAAGAAGACTCGACAACTATTAACGCTCTGCTTGGGCCAGTTTCCTGAAAAGGTATGGAAAATCAATTCTATGGGTATACTATGGATAATTGAATAGGATGATATGAGATATTTGCCATACCTCTGTTGGTCTTTTCGGTGTTCGTTTCCATCGGCCGCTAGCGATGTCCTTGATGGTTGGAGCGTGATAGCCGATGAGTGGATATGGCGTATATGGACGATCGCTTTCTATCGGCCTGCCGCTTCGGCTCCGCATCGGAGGGACTTGGCTTTCAGACTGAAGAGATAAACACAAGTTAACAGTAAGATTATAGCATGGAAAGAAATAATACTGAAATCGGCTGGGAGAAAGGTCATACCGCTGCACTTGGACCGATGTTTTCTGGGTCTAGAATGTTGCAATATGGTGATGGGGATATGCAGAAGAGGTATTGCTTCCATTCTGCCCACCACAATTTGAATTGCTGAACGGCGAAAGGGGCCACTATCCAGTTGCTCAGGTCAATGGTACTAGAATCTGGCACCAAGTTGCACAACCGATTGTAGTCGAGGCTCTTGGTCAGTTCATCTCGAAATTTTGCTTGACCGGCAAAGTAGACCTGAATCAACAGTTGACCAAAGCCCAGTTGCCTTGCTGCAGCCGATGGATTGTAAAACGCGTAGGTGGGGGAGTCCTTTCCAAAGAAGAAATTGGCCGGTAGAATCCCTAGCTTGATCAGGATATCCATAAGATCACTGTCAAAGGTATGGGAAGATGAATCGTAGGAGACAGGAAGCTCGAAAATCGGCCCTACTGTCTGATATGGATACCAACTGATCGTCTCTTCACTGAAGCCATTGTAAAAGCATCTGAAGTATTCGGCCGTTCGGGCAGCAGTGAATTGACAGCCAGGGAAGGCCGATGCCGCTTCTCCAAAAGATGTGCAGCGCCGTCGAATGGTAGGGTTTTCCTCTGACTCAATATTGGGAAAAGTCTTGGTTTCTATTTGTTGCTGGGAAACCTTGCTCATATATAAGTTGAGCCAGAGGGTGATAAACCGCCAGGGACCGCCAGGATTCCCAATCGGCTCCCCTTTTGACAGTCTGACGCCGATTTGGTGCATCATATGATAAGCTGATCCTAATAGATGCTTCCCAAGGGGGACGGCCGATCCTAGTGACAGAGCTTCTGCCAGAGCTTGGGTATTAGATGAAGGACCGACTGCTCTGCCACAGAAAAAATGTTTCTCTAGCCACATCATCAGAAATGTAGTATGTTCTCTCTCTGAAACTGTCCCAGTCCTCATATTCTTGTTGATGTACCCCTTCCATCCGCCGATTCTGTTGGTTTCTAGCCGATGAGATGGTTTGATCAGATAATCGAAGGGGGTGTCAGAAGAGGAGATATCAAGGCCGGTCAACAACAGGACATCGGCCAAGGTTGGAGTCATGGGTCCATCTCCAAAGAGGAACGCATTGAGTGCGTCGGACCAGAAGTAAGAAGCCGCTATTACTAAGGGCTCGTTTTTCTCCATCTGGGATAGAGAGAGGTCAAGGCACTGGCCGATTTTCAGTTCATCCCACTGAACTCTCCTAGACCTGGCTACTCTATGGTACCATTCTCTCTAGCCAGGGGTTTCATTCGGCCAAGACCTAAAGGCACCTGCCCACTGACCTAAATCCATGGGCGATTGCTTGAACGGAATTCTGTGAGTCTCTAGGTTGATCAAGTCAATTGGATCGGGATTCCCCATGGGGCCTAAGCAGATAAGTTCACAGGATTCTGAAAGAGGAATGGTAATTTGGTGCCTAAATGCCTAGAAAGGAGAAAAAAGGGGAAAAAACTGAGAATGGGTCTAGAAAATACTGGAGCAGTAGAAAAGCAAAAGGGGAAAATTTCGGATGATTACCTCCAGGATGAAGCTCGTCATCGCCGATGGAGCCGCCAGTTGAGCCGCCGATGGGGCCGCCGTCGCTGAGGGGGATGCCGATGGAACCTCCGTGGTTGGAGAAGTTGCTGATGGTGCCGCCATTGGAAGGTTGGAGCAGGTCGCAGGTGAGATCGCTGGGGGAGCGGTTGGAGATCGAAAGGGCTCAAGAAGAAGATGAACAGTTGTTCGCAGGAGGAGATTACTAGGCTCGTGGAGAATGGAAGGCAGAGAATGCCGGTACATAAGGACAATCCGAGAGAGAAAGGGCAAAGGCGGGATTTTTGCCGCGCCATCTACATGAATTCCAGGGGAACAGTTGTCTCGAGCGCCCGGTCCGAGAAAATCGCAATCATTATGTAGAAGACCGCGGAACGGAAGGAGATTTTTACTGCGCCCATTTCGGAGAAAAGGATTAAAGAAAGAGTTTCGAAGTAAAAGTTATGTTTTACTCCGAAACTGGGGGGCATGTGTTGACGCCAGATTTTGACACGTGTTGAATCGGCGTCAGGAGAAGAGATTGGCCGATGCGGCAGATCTAAAGGCTACAGTAAAGAATCGGCCGATTGAGGTTACAGTTGGGAATCGGCCGATTGGCGATGCAACTTGCGCCAACAGATTGGGACCACAACAGAGGATCCCGGATAAAAGTGGCCTAATGTTGGTCAACGGAGTAATGCTGATTCAGTCAAGAGGTAAAAGAAAAGAGTCCTGATTGGATTAGGAGACGGCGGCAGAAGATTCTGCAGGAGTCCGTTTCCTTTATAAGAATATTACACATATAGCAGTTTTTCTGTTTAAAATAAGATTGTAACAAGTCGTAATCGACCAGGAGTCCTGGTTTTAGGGTATAAATAGGAGCGTCAGGGCTTTGTAAAAGATCATCAACACATCAATCAACAAAACACTTCTACTTTTTCCTAGTACTTTACTTTCAAGTCGGCGACTTCGCCATTACTTTTTCTTCTTTCACGAGGTCGTACGGATTGGCAGGGCTGCATCAACTTGATCTCCGGCCAATTGGTAGGTTCCGTTTATCGAATAACATCTGAGCTTTAACCTCGGGCGCATCGCTGTGGTTTCGTTTGGATTTATTCACTAGTTATCGATATTTACTAGAATTATAGGTTTTACCTGTTGTTCTAGTATTATCACCAGTTATCCAGCTTGAGATTGGAACTATCAGCTTTATCATCGCTCTTCCTCGTTCATCATCATATAGCCGATTAGATCTATTTTCAAGCGTTGCATCTGTAATAATTGTTTAGATCGCTCTAGCAGTTTTCTTTGCAATTATTACGTGATTATCGGCTGATCCATAGCTGGTCATCTTCATAGCAAATCGGCCGATTCGCCGATACGCTCTTCGAGACAGATCGGAACCCCAGCCGATCGGGACGCCCGGAATTTAATACTCTTATTTTTCTTGTCAATAAATAGGTCAGATTGATTGGCACGCCGCGCGAACCGCACCAGGGCGATAACCCGAACAGGAGCTAAGCAGATTCTCCCGGGTCGTGTGTCCGACGCTGAAGACCATCAGCCTATTCCTGGCCGATTTTTAACGCCAACACTTCGCATCCAGTGCAAAAGTCTAGGTAAGTTCTATCTATTTTTCTCCACTGGGATCCATCAGTCGGGTGTCTCAACATTGTGTCTTGCTTTCGTTCTTCTTTGTGCCATCGCATCAACGTAGCATGATCTTTGTTCCTAAACAGACACTTCAAATGTGGTATTATAGGAGAGTACCACATGACCTTGGCAGGAACTCTCTTCCTAGGACGCTCCCCCTCGACATCTCCAGGGTCGTCTTTCCTGATCTTATACCTCAATGCACCGCATACGGGGCATGCATCCAAATTCTTGTACTCATCACCGCGGTACAGGAAACAGTCATTGGGACATGCATGTATCTTCTGTACCTCCAAACCTAGAGGGAAAACAAGTTGTTTTGCTTCATTTGTTGTGGCAGGCAACTCATTATCCTTAGGAAGCATTTTTTTTGAAAGTTTCAATAATTAACCAAATCCCTTGTTGAATACACCATGTGTTGCCTTCCATTGTAGCAACTCCAGAGTGATGCCAAGCTTCTTCAAGCCATCTGCGCATCCTGGGTACAACAACTTGCCGTGGTCCGCTAGCATCTTCTGAAATTTCATCCTCTCATTCTCACTTTCACAATCTTCACGCGCATCGCGCAGCGCCTGCCCAAGATCATCTGTGGGATCATCATCTGCCGCCTCTCCTTCAGGCTCTTCCATTGCAGCATCATCATTAAAGGCACCGAATCCAGCTTGGCCTGGAAAGTTGCCGTCAAAAACTTCTTCTTCATTATCCTTTATTATAACCCCTTTTTCTCCATGACTGGTCCAACAAATGTAATTGGGCATGAAACCATTTGCAAAAATATGGCTGTGTAGGGTCCTTGAAGAGGAGTAATCTTTCTTGTTCTCGCAATGGATGCACAGGCAGCACATGAAACCATTCCGCTTGTTTGCCTCGGCCACATCTAAAAAATAATGGAGGCCATCAATGAACTCCTTGGAACGTTGATCAACATTGTACACCCATTGTTGGTCCATCTGCATTGCACGATATGGTATTTTACATGACATGAACAATTACACAACATGATTAATTAAATATCTAAAATATCAATTTTTTTACACGTATCAAATAAATGTAAAAAATGAATAAATTCTCATAATTATAAGAACATGAATAATTAAAAGGTCCAAAATATCCATCACACAATATGAATAATAATTAAAAGGTCTACATTGTCAGACCCGGGCACACGACACTGTCCACGTGGCACACTTCTCCTAGGATACGGGATGGGACATGGCCCACGCTCTACATCTGTTGTAACTACTCGTAATGCAGTAGGATTACTCGTACACTAGTGAAACTAGTCGGACACGGTAAGAAACTACCCGAGAAGTACTCGGGTAGGACTCCTGGGCTTGTACCCGACTAGGACTTCCATGTAAACCTGTCCCCTCCGACTATATAAGGGCGGACAGGGACCCCCTCGGGGACAATCATCATCAAAAGGCAATACAAACCACACAGGACGTAAGGTATTACTCTCTCAGCGGCCCGAACCTGTCTAAAACCTTGCGTTCCTTTGCACCTTCGAGTTCCTGATCTCGGCGACACCCTACCTACAAACACACCTCCTTGGAGGTATCCCACGGTGGGCGTGGTGGTAAAACACCGACAGCTGGCGCGCCAGGTAGGGGTGTTCATCGAGCATACACCGGAGAATTCGATGGCATCCTTCAACTTCACCAGCGCTGTGCTCGATGAGGGCACAACCTTCATGTTCGGCTCCTGGATCTACGTCGCCAACGGTTCGGGTGGCTTCAACAGCCACCTAGCCAACTCCAAGGAGCCGGAGGCCCCTTCATCAATTCCAAGTAGCGATCTCGATGACTTCATCAACAACCTCGACGACATCCTGCTTCCCGATCTGGCCCAGCAGATCGAGAAGATGTCCATTTTCAACGCGACTTCCACTCGTGATGCACCAGATCTTGTCGGGTTGGATTCAAACTGGTCTGAAAAGACCTCACGATCTACATCCCTCTCCGACTTGGAGGAGGATTTGGATCTACTGCTCAAGATCAAGGACGTGGGCGCCACCATTTGATGGGGGGCCCTCATTTTCGACACCTACTCAGACTCCAACGAAGAGTACTCCCCGCGCAGTACTACACCTTCAAGCCAGTTCCGAAAAGGACTCGGAGACGAGGGAGCCACTGCTCGTCGGGCGGCCCCCGCCCTTGGAAACCACTCGCAACCCGACGGCCACACCGAAACATTTTCGGGCAGCCTTGTGGGTTTAACCATCACATCAACGCCGCAAGGACATTTCGTGTACTAGAAGGGCTTTGAGCCTTCCGAACTACTCGATTACGAATCCCGCCTTGTGGCCTTCACGCAGGAACTACCCTTCAAGGAGGGTAGACCCCTCTCTCCCATTGCGGAAGAAGGAGAAAGTAGCACAGACCTACTCGAGTACAGCCTTAGGGCTAACCACTCGCTGGATCGTCAAGTCTGCATAGCCTCCCTTCGCAACGCGGAGGACGACGAGCTAGACCCTTAGTACGACAACGAACAACTCGCAAACGTCTCAGCCGATGAGCCCACAGCTGACGCTCCCCAAGTTGAGGACAAGGAGCACCGAAGGATCTGGCGGATAAAGAACGCCAAGCGTGCTCAACGCAGGCGCAACATGCAGAACCGCGCCCACGAACCAAGGGATCTCAACAACGCTTTTGCAGCAGTCGCGGACCGCGAGTACCGTACACCGATTGGCGCCATCGCAGAAGCAACACTCCTAGCTCAACATCTCCCATCCAATCCTCAGATACAAAGGCTGCAGTATCTGACCCAGCGCGCGCTCGTGCAACTCGATGGGCAACATCCAGTGTCTTCTACTCGGAATAAGCCCTCGAGGTCTAAGCGCCATGGTGATACGACGCTAGTCAACCGCACCCCTGGAGGAGGCCCTAGGAGCCGGAAGAATGACAACCGCCAGCGCAACGAGGGCCACCCGTCCGCGCATGGCAACAATGAACAAGAAGTACAACAACCTACTCGCAACCAGCGTGGGGCAAGGCATCACGGCCAAGATCCACTCGAGGCCAACCTTCACGACGCCCCTACGATCGACCTCAGGCAGAAGATCGATGAAGGCCGTGATGCGCGGCTTGTTATTGAAGCGAGCAGAAAGGACCGTACCGGCAGGTGCCACGACGACGATGACAGCGACCGTTTCCCCGCCTTCACCACCAGCATCACCGACAAGTCCTATCCAAAGGACTTCAAACCAGTCGGAATCCCCAAGTACGATGGTAAGCAGGACCCACGCCAGTGGATTCGTTGCTACTTCGTTGCCATTAAATTTTCAGGGGGATCAAACTCCACAAAAACTCTCTACTTCCCGGTGGCCCTTGAGTCTGCACCCCTCACGTGGCTTGAAAGCCTCAAGCAAAACTCCATCGACTCGTGAGAGGACCTCAAGCGGGCCTTCATCGACAACTTCCAGGGATCCATGATCAGGGCGGGCACTCGTCACGACCTGTCCCACGTGAAGCAAGAGATGAACGAGACCCTGAGGTCCTACACACGACGTTTCTTCGAGACACGCGCTACCATCGCCAACATTACCGATGAGGACGTCATTCGTTGCTTCCAAAATGGCCTCTTCTAGAAGAACATGTACCATGACTTCAGGCGCAACCGCCCAACTACTGCCGTGGACCTGCGTGACATGATGGCACGGTGGGCTGACCAGGAGGATGAGGAAAATGACCGTTTCCCCAAGCATAACCATGACAAGCAAGGCAATGGCAACGACAACTTCAACAAAAGTCAGCGGAACCACTCGGGGAACACCCGAAAGCGCAAGCCAGACTAATGAAGTCGCGGCTATCGAGCACAACTCGAGTGGCAAGAAGTCGGGGAACAACGACTCAGAATATGAGAAAGTCATGCACAAACAATGCCCGATACACCCGAAGTCGCGGAACACGCTCTTTGAGTGCGTCACCATCCGCAAAACACTCAATGCACCACCCCTCCCTCAAGTAGGAAAGAGAAAAGATAAGGAGGATGACGAAGGAGGTGACAAGTTGGGGGCTCAAGACTTCCAGGATCCAAAGAACGTCGTCAATGTCATCTTCGGCGGAGACGGCGGATTCCCCTCCAAGCGGGCGCAGAAGCTAACCCTGCGCGAAATACTCTCTGTGGAGCCGGTCACGACAAGGCCTCTGAGATACAGCGAGGTCCCCATCTCCTTCTCCAGGGACGATTAATGGACCAGCTTCTCCGAGCCAGGAAAATTCCCGCTCGTCCTAGACCCTGTCGTGGCGGGCTCACAGCTCACCCGATTACTCATCGACGGCGGGAGCGGCCTCAACCTTCTTTTCGTGAGTACTCTGAAGAAGATGGGACTCGACATCTCCAAGATGCTCACTCCCAGCAAAGCTCCTTTCTAAGGCATCATCCCGGGTAACGCGGCTACACCACTCAGGTCAGTGGTCCTGCCAGTCACCTTTGGGGTGAAGGACAACTACCGCATCGAGTACATCAAGTTCAAGGTGGTGGACTTCGACTCGTCGTACCAAGCCATCCTTGGCAGACCGGCACTAGCCAAATTCATGGCCGTGCCCCACTATGTCTACCTCCTACTAAAGATGCCAGGCAAGATAGGTGTACTCACACTCCTTGGTGACTTGAAGAAGTTGTACGACTGCGACCAGGAGCCATCTGCAGAAGTACTCGCGGTCGCGCTGAAGCTGACCAACACAGAGATGGAGATCTCAAACCAGCGGCCTAGCTAGTCGAGGGTTAAACCCAAGCCAGCGACGTCGGCATCAAGACCATCCAGCTGCAAGAAGGCGACCCGTCCAAGACTACTTTGATCAGGGGCGGCTTGGCTGACAAATAGGAAAGCGCGCTCGTCACCTTCCTTAGGGCTAACCGTGACATATTCGCATGGAAACCAGAGGATATGACAGGGGTACCCAAGGAGTTGATCGAGCATTGCCTAAAATTTGACCCTAAAGCCACTCCGAAGAAGCAACGACTATGATGCTTCGCCCCCGACAAGAGGGAGGCCATCAAGAAGGAGCTAGCAAAACTTCTCGCGGCTGGTTTTATTAAAGAAGTGTACCACCTCGAGTGGTTAGCCAACCTTGTACTTTTATTGAAAAGGAATAATAATGAATGGAGGATGTGCATAGATTATACCAATCTTAATAAACACTGCCCAAAGGACCCCTTCGCGCTCCCACGCATCGACCAAGTCATTGACTCTACGGCTGGCTACGTCCTGCTCTCCTTCCTCGACTGCTACTCGGGCTACCATCAGATAGCTCTCAAGGACGAAGAATAGATCAAGACGGCGTTCATCACCCCCTTTGGAGCATACGCTTACACTACAATGTCATTTGGGCTGAAGAACGCAGGAGCCACCTATCCACGGGCCATCCAACTGTGCCTTGCGCACCAGCTACACCGCAACGTTGAAGCTAATGTGGATGACGTGGTCATCAAGACCAGATCCCACGATGAGTTCATCACTGATCTCGAGGAGACCTTCAATAGTTTGCAATGGTTTCGATGGAAGCTTAACCCGACGAAGTGCATCTTTGGCATGCCACAAGGAAAACTACTCAGGTTCATTGTCAATCACCGAGGAATTGAAGCAAACTCGGAGAAGATCAATGTCATTACAGCCATGGATGCACCAAGGACGATCAAGGACGACTAGAAGCTCTGAATCAATTCATCTCCCGACTTGGAGAAAGAGGACTACCCTTCTTCAAATTGCTCAAGCTCCACGACAAGTTCAAGTGGACCGAGGAGGCAAACCAGGCGCTGCAAGACCTCAAGCACCATCTGTCGTTGCTACCCATCCCGACGGCTCCCCAACCAGGCGAGAACCTGCTACTCTACATCGTCGCGACTACTCACGTCGTCAGCACGGCAATCATGGTGGAACGCTAGGAGGAAGACCACGCCTTCAACAGCGAAGTCCTCTCTGAATCTAAGGTTCGTTACCCAACGATTTAGAAAATACTTTACGGTATACTCATCACTTCCAGGAAGATTCGCCACTACTTCGATGCATACAATATCCTGGTTGTCTCTGACTTCCCACTGGCAGATATCCCCCACAATCGGGACGCTACCGGGCGCATCTCCAAGTGGGCAGTGTTGCTGGGAGCCCTCACACTTGACTTCAAGCCTCGGACAGCCATCAAGTCGCAGGCACTAGTCAATTTCATGGCGGAGTGGCGAGAAAACAAAGTGGAAGCCCCAACCAACCAGCCAGAGCATTAGGTCATGTTCTTTGACGACTCACTCAAGCTTGGTGGCGGTGGTGCGGGAGTACGTTTCATCAGCCCGAGAGGAGAACAACTCAAGTACTGTTTCAAATACTATTCAAGGTCTCCAACAACGAGGCTGAGTACGAGGCATTATTGCACGGGCTACGCCTGGCAATCTCCCTAGGCATCAAGCGACTACTCGTCTATGGTGACTCCTTACTGGTGGTTCAACAAGTCAACAAGGAGTGGGACATCAATAAGGATACCATGGACGCCTACGTTATGGAAATACGCAAGCTTGAGAAAAATTTCTCAAGGCTGAAAATTCACCATGTGGTTCGCGACAACATTGTGGGCGCGGATGTGCTCTCCAAACTGGGTTCTGATCGAGCTAACGTTCCACCGGGTGTTTTCGTTCACGAGTTGCATCACCCTTCCATCAAGGCACCAGACTCAAGTTCCATCGCTCAGGGTCCTAAGGAACCCGACCGAGAGGTCTTGATGATCGAGGTCGACTGGAGGGTGGCCTTCATCGACTACATCCAGGAGCATAAACTACCCCCCGACGTTGATCCAAAAAGTGCTGAAGCTACTCGCATCCTACGGTGCAGCAAATGGTATGTACTAGTTAGGGTTAACCTGTGCAAGCGTGGATCAGCATCAGGCATACTCATGAAGTGTATCAGCACGGAGGAGGGCAAAGAGATACTCCAAGAGATTCACGAAGGCGTGTGCGGGAACCACGCAGCTTCTCGCACACTAGTTGGCAAGGCGTTTCATTCTGGTTTCTACTGGCCGACTGCTTTGGCAGATGCCGAAGCACTCGTTCGCCTGTGCACCAACTGTCAATTCTTTGGAAACAGCCCCATGTTCCGGCTCATAACCTCATCACCATACCACCCTCATGGTCGTTTGCATGCTGGGGCCTGGACATGATAGGGGCCTTAACAACTGCGCCAGGAGGTTTCACACACGTGTTGGTGGCCATTGACAAGTTTACCAAGTGGATTGAGTACAAGCTAATTGCAACGCTCACTGCAGATCAAGTGGTTACTTTCATCTGCAACATCTTACACCGCTTTGGCTTCTCCAACACCATTATTACATATTTGGGATCCAATTTCCACTCGCACCAGTTCTGGGATTTCTGTGAATGCAGCTCCATTGAAGTCAAATATGTTTCAGTGGCTCACCCGCGGGCCAACGGCTAGGTTGAGTGCGCCAACAGCTTGATTCTTGATGGATTGAAGAAGAGACTCTACGACGAGAATAGCAAAAAGGACGAGAAGTGGATCGATGAGATCTCATCAGTAGAATGGGGGCTTCGCACACAATCAAGCAAAGCCACAGGTCAGTCACCATTCTTTCTCGTATACGAGTCTGAAGCTATATTACCAGCTGACGTGATGTGAAAATCTCCATGACTGGAGATG
This sequence comes from Panicum miliaceum, assembly GCA_032594955.1. NCBI lineage: Eukaryota > Viridiplantae > Streptophyta > Magnoliopsida > Poales > Poaceae > Panicum > Panicum miliaceum. Next base: position 27,787,250 of record CM064072.1, on the reverse strand, counting down.
TTTCAAGAAGGCAAGGCTGACATTGCAAGATATCTTGAGCTTGACTCAGTCGAGGAAATCCGATGCAATGCATTGTTCCAGTCGGCCCGCTACCTACAAGGAGTTCGTCTTTACCACGACAGGAACATCCAACGACGCTATTTCGACGTTGCAGATATGGTTCTTTGACGAATCCAGGATGATACCGGGCTACACAAGCTTAACTCACGACGGAAGGACCTTTCATTGTGCACAAAGTTGCAGGCCCTGGATCTTATTGCTTACACTACCCTGATGGCCAGGAGGTACCAAACTCTTGGAATATTGAGCATCTACGTCGTTTTCATCCTTGATCAACTGGGGACATCTTCAATTAGTGCCTGGAGATTGATACTTCTAGTACAACTCCATTTTACTGATTTACAACTGGTATTACGAGTAAGTTGGCTGAAGGGGCCTCGCTCCCATACTGCTAGTACCTAATTACTAGTTTCCGACTAGTATCTTGGAGTACTGAAGGGGCCATGCTCTTATATTCCTAGTACAACGCCGTTTTACTGGTTTACAACTGGTACTACGCGCAAGTTTGTTGAAGGGGCCTCGCTCTGTTATTTCCAGTAACATATTATTAGTTTCCGATTTGTACACTATGATTGAAGGGGCCTCGCTCCCATGACAAGAAATTTACTAGTTTACGACTAGTTCTACACCTATTCGACTACTTCGACTACTTGTCTTGACTATAATCCTAGTCGGGAACGATTCCGACTAGATGTCTTCATCGACTGCCCAAGTGCCAGCGGCTACCTGCTCGATGCCTGGGCTCGGGGGCTGACGCCACCGACTGCTATGTATATTCTATGACCCTTATCTGGCCCCTTGGCTCGGGGGCTCGATGGGACAAGGCACTAAGCGTGCCTCAAGGGACAGCTCTCCTGTTTCAATTGTTGACGCTGTACAACTACCCAACAATACCCGATCCAAGAGGCTATTTAAGATTTATCTTGGGGAGATGTTTGCTAACCATTATTTCTGGGATCTTATTCCGAAATAACGAGTTTGTTCAAATTACTATCCAGGGGTCTTATTTAGTCATTGGCTCGGGGCACAAAGATTGATTTGAGTGGTAATTTTGGGGTGTTTGTTGGGGATGTTATTTGTTTCACCATTTTTTCAGGGAATTCATCCCGAAAAAATAGGTTTTCAAATCTACTACACCAATTTGCCCATGTTCACCATCAAATCTTTACCATCATATATTGCATGCCACGATTCTTTGGATCCTTTATTCCAAAACTTGGGGATTTGGATTGAAGGCTCGAGGCCTGCGGGACACGTGTCATCGGTGACTTATTTTTCAAATATATTGGAAAATAAGGACAGAAGACTCAAGATTAAATTGACCCTCAGCCTGATTCTACGAGTCAACCTAAGGCTCGGGGGCTACTCCATATGGAGTGCGAGTTTAATCGCACCCCAAACAAAGAAGACCGGACAACTACTTGGGGCATGAGCACCTCACAGCCTCAACGTAGACAAGGAAATACTCGGAGGACACCTTCAAGATGAAGTTTGGGAGAACTCGAAGACGCCTTCAGAAGTACTCGGACGCCTGCAAAACTCGGCTACGAAGAGCTCGGGGGCTTGTCAGACCCGGGCACACGGGACTGTCCACGTGGCACACTTCTCCTAGGATACGGGATGGGACATGGCCCACGTCCTACATCTGTTTTAACTACTCGTAATGCAGTAGGATTACTCGTACAGTAGTGAAACTAGTCGGAAATGGTAGGAAACTACCCGAGAAGTACTCGGGTAGGACTCCTGGGCTTGTACCCGACTAGGACTTCTATGTAAACCTGTCCCCCCAGACTGTATAAGGGCGGACAGGAACCCCCTCGGGGACAATCATCATCAAAGGCGAAACCACACAGGACGTAGGGTATTACGCTCTCAGCGGCCCGAACCTTTCTAAAACCTTGCGTTCCTTTGCACCTTTGAGTTCCTGATCTCGGTGACACCCTACCTACAAACTCACCACGTGGACTAGGGTGTCCAAATGACCACCGCGATGATTTGAACAAGTGGCAGAAACATTCAAAGGACCAGTTGAACCGACACCCATGAAAAACAAGGGGTCGGTGCATTGGAAGTTCAAATAATGATCAAGTGCAGAAATGACAGAAGGACCAGTTAAACCGATCACATGACCGGATTAGCCGACGCTCACAGAGAGGCCATTAGTGCAATTGTCGTTTAGATTGCCTGAGAGATTTGGGAGTTAACTGCCTCAAGAAGTTATCTACGACTGGTTAAACTGACGCTCGTCAGTGCAAGGTGTCGGTGCAATGACGTCAGCAGAAGGAGAACATTGGAGTTCAACGGCTAGCATGCAGGCTGACTGTGACCGGTTAAATTGACAGTGGCGATCGGTTGAACTGACGCTTTAGGGTTTTTGGCAAAAAAAGCTAGCAACAATTAGGAGTTGATCTCTAGCTTATATAAGGCCTCAACCCGGGTCATTTGAGGCTGCTGGAGTTTGTGAGAAGCTACAGAAGCTCTACTGAAGTTCTCCAAGCCAACCAAAGAGCTTCTTGATCAAATCCTTAGTTTTAGCACAAGCTTTGTGAGGTGTAGTGCTAGGCTAGCTCAAGAGAGAGTGTGAGAGCAAGGTGTTGTGACCTTGTGCTGGTTCTTGAGTGAACCTCAAGTTTGTACTATCTCAGTGTGTCGGCCCCTTGGAGTCTTCGTGGCTCGTCGGCAAGTCTTCGACCCTCCGGCTTGGTGTGGAGCGGTGACGACGGCTTTGTGCAGGGGACGAGGAGACCCCTCCTTCGTCGGAAGCTCTGTAGTAAAGGCGGCATCAAGGTGACCGGGAGACTTGGCGTGAGCCTCAGTGGCCAAGCCTTTGTGGCAAGTCAAGAGGAGCCCGGAAGAGAATTGGTGACCGGGAAGCAATACTCTTAGTGAGTGCTTCAACAACGTGGACTAGGAGTGGCTTAGTGCCTACCGATACCACGAGATAAATTCTCACGTCAAGAGTTTGCTTCCTCTCATCCCCTCTTTACGTTTCCACATTTCAAGCTTGCAACTTGTGTGTCTTTAGTTTCTTAGTGTAGTATCTTGCTAGGATTGGCTATAGGTTGCAAAATTGTTTTGGGATAAAGGTTTCACACTAGATGAACCATAGTTGCACATCTAGATGGTATGTTCTAGATTATGTTTTGTGCAAACTAGTTTGAGCCATAGGTTAATGTTTAAGAATTGCCTAATTCACCCCTCCCCCTCTTAGGCTACAAGCACCGATTCCTTTCAAGTGGTATTAGAGCCGGGGCTCACTTCTTTCACAAAGAAACGCCAATTCCGTTGGCAAATTGTGAAAACCGGCTCATTGGAATGGTTAGGCTTCACCGCCTGGTGAGTTAGCTCTTCGGGGAAGGGATGGATCCCTTAGGAATGAATCCAGGGTTCGATGGCACGGACTTCCAACATTGGAAGGTTTTAATGCAAGCTTTTCTCCAAGCAAGGGGCCTAAATGATTGAAGAGTTGTGAGTGAAGGCATGAAAAATGATGGTCACCAAGAAAGGCAATATGATGTTATTGCAAAAAGTATAATATTGTCTTCTCTTAGTGATGGTGTGTTCAATCGTGTTTTCTCTTGTGAAAAATCCTTTGAGCTATGGAAGACTATCAATGAGAACCATGGTGGCACAAAGGATGTGGCCAATGAAAGATATCATGTTCTCATTGATAAGCTTAATAGATTTAAGCAATTTGATCATTAAGATGCTTCATCAATGTGCTCACGATTGAATGTTCTTGTGAATGAGATTAATTCCCTAGATGTCAAGAAGATTGAAGAGACGGAACTCATTCGCTAGATCCTTCACTCCCTCCAAAGGCTGGACTGTGATTTGGTGACAACAATTCTCTATGAGAAAGAGCTCAAGACCATGACACCAAATCAAGTCCTCAACAAGGTGATCGCCCACGAGCTTCGCAACGGCATCAAGCCAAGAGAGCCACCTTCTTCACCGACACATAGTGCTCTTGGTAGCAAGCAAGCTAAGATGTTGAAGAAGATGATGATTCAAAAAAGCTCAACTGAAGAGAAAGAAGTGGATGCGGCCAAGAGCTCCTCAATTGATGAAAAAGAGGAGATGGACCCCATGCTTCTCAAGCAAGCCAAGATCATGAACAAGAGCTTGAAGAAGATTAACATGACGGGGTATAAGGTCTTCCTCAAAGATGGGCATCATCACCAACTTACAAAGGTTGAGAGGATCAAGTACAAGAAGAAGAAGCAAGAGAAGAAGGAGAAGAAGCCCAAGCATGAAGCTCTTGCAATCTTTGGACAGTGGGTAAGCGGTGGTGAAGAATCAAGCGCATTCTCAAGTGATGAGTCGATCAAGAGATTCAGCATCATAATGTCCCGAAAAAGAAGGTATGGTAAATTTAATCTTAGCATAAGGATCATCGGGAACATAATTACAATTACCACTACCACCCATACCTGTGGTGTTATTGCGAAGACGACGTCGTAGCCACGCTTGTCGTGTAGCTACGTGATCTATATTACCATAGGCATCATACACCGCAACCTCGGGGTGTCCGGTGTCTTCATAGGTCGGTTGATGAGTTCCTAGCGCAGCAACCCTATCGGCTAGCGTGGATACCCTCCTGTCCAACCTCTCAATGATGTCGCCGAGCTTGAGTTCAATGAACGCGTCGGTTACGGCCTTGACGACCGTCTCCTTCATATCTTTCTGAGTAATGTCTACAACAGACTGTAGTTGCTCTTGGCTAACACACTCGTTGAAGTCCTTATGAGTGTTAATTCCATGGTCACCTGGCATTATAGACAAGAACAGCAACAAACAGTAAAGGTTATCCCTAATAATCTACTATGCAGGGGTAGTTGTCAGACCCGGGTACATGGGACTGTACACGTGGCATACTTTTCCTAGGATAAACGTTGGGACATGGCCCACGCCCTACGTCTGTGTAACTACTCGTAGCTTAGTAGAACTACCAGAAAAGTACTAAGGTAGGACTCTAAGGCATGTATCCGACTAGGACTTCCATGTAACCTGTCCCCCCAGACTATATAAGGGCGGACAGGAGCCCCTCCAAAGGGGACAACCCAGGGAATCACCCAGGAGATCACATGATCACCATCAAAGGCAATACAAACCACACAGGACGTAGGGTATTACGCTCTCGGCGGCCCGAACCTGTCTAAATCTTGTGTTCCTTGCACTTTTGAGTTCCTGATCTCGGCGACACCCTACCTACAATCTCACAACCTCGGGGGTATCCCTCGGTAGGCGTGGCGGTAAAACACCGACAGCTGGCGCGCCAGGTAGGGATGTTCATCGAGCATCCACTGGAGAACTCGATGGCATCTCTCAGCTTCACCAACAATGTGCTCGACGAGGGCACAACCTTCATCTTCGGCTCCTGGATCTGTGTTGCCAACGGCTTGCATGGCTTCAACAGCCACCTAGTCGACTCCAGGAAGCCGAAGGCCTCTGCAGCAACTCGACGCAGCAACCTCAACTCCTTCATCAACGATCTCGACGAGTTGCTGCTCCCCGATCTGCCCAGGCAGATCGAAAAGACGTCCGTTTTTTATGCGACTTCAAGTTGTGCTGCACGAGGACTACCCGGATCGGATTCAAACCAATCTGAGGAGGCTCCACGATCCAAGTCCCTCCCCAACTTGGAGGAGGACTTGGATCGCCTCTTCAAGATTCAAGACGAGGGAGCCACCGCGCGTCGGAGGCTCCCCGCTCTCGACTACAACTCTGGCTCAAACAAAGAGCACCCATCAACTACAATTCCGGACCGAGGAGGACTCGAGGACGGAGGAGCCATCGCTTGTCGGGAGGCCCCAGTTCTCGTTATCCACTCACAACCCGATGATTACTCTGAGTCATTTTCGGGTAGTCATCCGGGTTTAACTATAACATCCATGTCGCAAGGTTGTTTCCAGTACTGGAAGGGTCTAGAGCACTGTGAGGTAATCGAATTCGACACCCGCCTTGTGGCACAATCCACCCTTCGGTGAATCGACCCTAGGGAGCCAAAAATTTTCGACTACTCCGCTCAACATCGACGTGCTACGGCGACGACTTCGACTACTCGACTTGCGCCGCAGTCACGACTACCTCGACAAAGGCAGCGCCAACGACAACCTCAACAACTCGTCTCAACTAGAAACTAGTCGGGAACAAGCCGCAAACTACTCGGCGACTAGCTCCGCATGGTCAATAACTAGTCAAAATCAGATCCGGCTAGTTGGCTCCATCGACAAATCGCTCACGGATCAAAATCGGGTCGAGACGGTTCAACCCAGGACCCTGTCTGCATTGGAAGAGGATCTTGATCATCTACCTTGAACTGGCTCTATGTATGTAATTAGAAAATTACCTGAACAGTTCATTTATGTTTTTATTCTGGTTCCTAAACTACTAGAATGCATCTAATGAACCCAATCTTATTTGCACTGCTATTAATGTGAAATGATGCACAAATGAAAAGCCATTCCATATAAAGCTTCATGAGCCTTGCTTTCTCATTTTCTACCTTCTTTTTATAGATTTAGCATAGTTACTAAGTTCTCAGGCGAAGGTATTTTTTCATGCGCCCGCCCCCGCTGTTGGGTTCATTTCCGAGGCCCATTTAGTCATCAGCCCATATTAAGCTGGCTATTCGTCCGCTTTCCATTTTTCGAGGCCCATTTAGCCCGTCTATTCTGAATTATTTTCAACATTTTGAAATGATCTAGAACACTACAAAATTTGAAAATTCAGAATATTTTGAATTGTTTTCAACATTTTGAAATGTTTCCAGAACACTAGAAAATTTTAAAATTCAGAAAATTCTAAAATGTTTTCAACATTTTAAAATGTCTGAAAACCTTTCGAAACAATTACAAATGTTTCCAGAAAACTAGGAAATTTGAAAATTCAGAACATTCATAATTATTTTCAACATTTCGAAATGCCAAAAACCTTTCGGTGCACAAGTTCATTCCAGCTTTCGTCTCTCCAGCTTGGGCAACGAGTAATGGGCCTCCAGATATGGCCCACTCACTGCCCCGCGCGCGGCTGCGCCCACGCCCAAGCGGCCTCCAGTTTCTCTTCGGCGATAGATCCCCTGTTAGTTTGCAGAAAGCAATAAATAGACGCCCTCCCCCTCTCCACGCCCCAGCCGCCTTCACCCTCCGCTCGCTCCCACAGGCGAGGACTCGGTTTCTCCCCTCCCTCCCGCACCCAGCCTCGCCGAGGCGCGCCGCCGCGTCCACATTCTCCCATGCCACCACCGCGGCCCCCATCGCGGTGTCGCTTCTTGAGGGCCCCATGCTGGTAAATGGCTAAGGGCGATTCACGTCGCCTAATCTTTGTGTCACACGATTTGGTGTCTCCGTCCTTCGCCTCACCTCCGGCATTTGCGATCCCGCCATGCGCCACCCGCCGGCCCCTGCATTTTCGCTCAGAAAAAAACTTGCCCCTCTCGATTCGCAGCCCTCCCGTGCGCTCGCACCCCGATCTGGTCCCGCGTGTACCGCGACGAAGCGGAGAAGCGCTCCCTGGCTGCCCCGGCCACCAGCGCCGTCGCTCGAGCTGCCCTCGAGCCACCCGTGTCAAGCCATTGGCGTCCATAGGAAAGATGGGAGGTAGCAGGCTAGCAGCATTGAGAGATTTGGGATTTGGTGAGGGCGGCACATTGGAGGCTTGTCTGGACAAGGCATGGAAAAGGAGATCATGGAGGCCGTCGCATTGGAGGGCTTCGCCCAGGCGCAATGCGGAGGAGCAAAGTGGTAGCAGCACTGTCTCAGCGTTGGATGCCGCTGCAAGAGTCACAGGCAGGCCATCCGCTGCCTCCTAGTACGAGTTCCTCTCTCAATTGACATTAACAGTGTCAAAGTTTGTATCCGCTGAATATACATGATGTGTTGTCTATAGCTGACTTCTCTGAAGATTTAATCTTCGAGAGCCCTTTTAAATGGAATTGGGGATTATATGGGAAAACAGGTTTATTGTTTATTTTTCCTATATGCATGAAACATGTTTGAAAATCATTAGGATCAATAATGGCCTAGGACAGTAGGTCAATGTTTGTCCACAGTGAGATATACTGGAAAACTTAGAATTATGGGAACTATAAACTTGAATTTCTTGCATTTTGTTGCTCTGGAATGTCATATTGCTTCACCTTCCATTGTTTTGTTGTACCTCCTAATTTTCTTTTTTCCGCTATCAGGATGGAGCTGTTTACTTTTCAGTGAAATTGGATGTTGTCTAAAAGTTCATGCTCTTGGTTCGCTCATCCAGGTCCAGAGCAAAGGCTAGCGACGAAACAACAAAGAGGTTTTGGTAAAATTTCACTGCTCCAAGTGCATTGCATGGGTGTGGTCAGAGACATTCTCGGTGAGACATTTTTAACTTGTTGGCCTAGATTTCCATCCAGAATGTTGAGCTTTGACCATTTCATGCCCACCAACAATCTTAGATGGTGTGCTTGTGCCTAATTTAGTAGCATTTTTTTGCTGTTTCCTTCAATAAAATTGAATACCGTTTCTGTTGGGAGGAGAATTTGTCATCAAGCCATTCAAATTTAGCTCTCAATATATTAAATCTCTAAGATCATATCCTTCACAGTGTGCTCCCTATATATATATATGCAAAGTTTTAGCTAATGAAAGAGAATTAGTATGATGAATAGATTTATTTTAATCTGTAAAATAATATGAGAAGCTAAATAGGTCGACAATTTCTCACTGTTAAATCTACATGCTTTTTTTTACGTCGTTAAATCTACATTTTAACATCAGAGAAGTTATACAAGTTAATGTCTGCGATTTGAGCAGTTTCACAGGATGCAATCATATTAAATCTGCCTTTTGATTCTGATGTTGATTCAATGATGCCTTATTTTTCTCATTATGTGGAGCAGGGTATATCTCAACATACAAACAAGCTAAAGCTAATTTCCTGATATTGTGACTGAGTAGAAATGACTGAGAAATTGGTACTCAATAGTCAACACTCTTTTCAACATCTAGAGCAATTTGTTCTTCTTAGTTCTGTTATGAAACTATAGTGCTGGTCTGATCCTGTGCCAGCATAGTTGATGAAATGGAATATTTTACTCCGTTCCAAATTGTAGTTCGTTTTGGCAAATCAAGATACATAAATTTTGTTATGTATATAGACACAATGTATATCTAGATGCATAGCAAATTCTATGTATATAGATTTGCCAAAACAACCTACAATTTGGAACGGAGGGAATGCATGTTGTTACTTTCAATTGTCTAGATTTTCTAATTTGCTCCATCATGTGATCTGAATATGCATATAGATTTTTTGAAAGGCTGCACCACACACCAGCGCAAGGAGTTACATTTAATGACATTTAGGCGACCGGATGGGCAGATGTAGATTAAAAATTTGTGCAGGTGATGAATATGCTGATGAATGAGACATCACCCATGATTACAAGAGCGCCGAGCCCAGTAAAAATGTGAATCTTGGTTGAGTTCAATGCGGTGGTATGATCCGCATGATTACAAGTGTGCTGAGCCCAGTAAGAATGTGAATCTTAGTTGAGTTCAATGCGGTGGTATGATCCGATTGTGCGATAGATTATATATTTATTTTACCCGTAGCAACATACGGGCACGGACCTAGTGATTGATAAAGAAATAAAACAAATGGAAAGTAGAAGGTAGGCGCGATTGAAGCAACCGTAGGGAAAAAAATAGAAGCACTGTCCAAAATGATCATTGATTGTCGTTGTTTCCTTTGTTATCGCGATGTACATGGAAAGAACCAAACCACAACGTATAAGGAAAGTTATCAGCACATGATTGATATCGGTAAAAGGAAAGAGGTAATTGATTGGCGACCGAGGATGCTTGATTGGCGTCAATATAAGCAAAGGGGAAACTTGTTTAGCGGTGCTTAAGGAAAGGAGAGGACGGGTACACTAGACGGGCTGGGTAACAAAAGTATTAGGTAGAAATATTTTAGAAACGTCAAAATCATGGGTCTCCACACCCCCGTTAAACCTTCCAACCTTACATGTGGGATCTCTATAAGGTGTACGGTGGGTCTTATCTTGGTAGAAAGTGTTTTCAAATGTTTCAACTTTTATGATATTGATAAAGAGGCCATGTGGAAAGTATCATTGCTTCGTGGACACATATATGATGATTAATTGGGCCTAGGCCTATTAAGCCAATTAATCAGATAATTTCAAGGTCCATAGAAAATGGTGATAGTTATATTTGTGGTACAACTACCTCAAAAATTGAGAGGATCCCTAACAAACTTATAAGATGGAGTCTATTAACACCTGGTAAGAAGGTGAAGAAGGGATAAAAGGGTGCCACATGCGCGCGCTCGTCGAGCCGTGGTGTAACACCTCAAAACCAAATATAACCAAGATGTCACCCAAAGGACAAAAATATATATAACTAATAGAAATTTTGGCAGCATCTCCCCTGCAAAAAGGTGCAACACGGAAGCTACAACATATAGAGATAAGTATAAGTACACTAGCATGATATAACATATTAACCAATAGATGAAACCACAAGAAAAAAAATTCTAAACCAGTCAACAAGAACCACATTGCAAATTTAAGGAAAACAATAAGGAGAAGCACCAACTTCTATTAAGATTATGATTTCAACATAAGTTTTTAATATTGATAATGACATAGAAGTGTGACGTGTGCTGCTACTTTCCCACCCTTCAAGCAAAGCCACTCAAGTACCTGGAAAGAAAAAAGCGGGTGTGAGATGTGACATCTCAGCAAATAAATTGCTTTAACAAGCAATTAAGCATTGCTTAATCTCCTAATTAAAGGTAAAACAATGATAAATACCGATCACCACCAAGCCTTGGAGAAGCGTCGCTTCCTAGTGTTTCTCCCAAAGTCTGAATCCAAGACAAATATGCCATAATCCAAAATCATAATGCATATGCAATGCAAATGTCATGTCTCCTACCTTCATGCCCAACAAGGCATGAAGCCGCATTGATAAACGATGATGTACCGGTACGGTCGCAGCTAGAAGCGGTGACATAACTCCATATACCAATGCAATGAATGAGATGCAGTGCCAATGCCATAGAGTATGATAAACCATATACACAATCATGCAAAAACTCCATATGAACAATAAGTCTCATTCCATTAAGCCATCGTGAACATCTCCAAGCCATAAGTAGAGTAACATATATATATTCATATAGAACAACCAGTAACCATAGAATATATATCAAATTGATTAAAGCCTGATTAAATAGCTTACATAGTATTAGTTATAGTTCTGAATTTTTAAGGTGGAGGTAGTATGAATAATAAGTTAAAGCTTGTAGCAAACCACCGCTACGTTTACTTACCTCCAATGAAGGGATGACCGCTTAGGCGCCATACGAATCATTACCACCTGCTTTGGCATCACAAGATCAGAATAACAATCTATTTCTAAGAGATATGTACAATAGGTAAAAGTGCTCCTGCTTCCATCTTGACATCCGAGCAACAACCGCAAACAAAACACCCAGCCAACTGCAGCAGTGCTGCTGCGACTTTTTATATCTTTTAATCCACAAATGCTATAGTAGCAAAGAAATACATTTATGGAATCTACAGAGCAACCCCTATAACTTTTGTAGAGAAAATTTATTTTTATCATGCCTTTAAGAAGGCATAAACTGCAAGTGAAAGCAGAATTTAGAATCTGCCCGAAAATCAGGACAGCAAGCTTAACATTTTTATATCTCCAAATCCTTATGTCCAAAAATCCTGAAACTTCACCAGATTATAGATCAATCCATTATCTACAACTTTGGTACTATTCCAATTCACATCAGAGGTCATCAGGATGCCTAAAATCATGACAAAACCTTAACTGAAACCTTTACTAACGAAACATGACACTTGAACATAAAAATCTATATCTGGAGTTTCACTTATCCACAAAATATAGCATTTACCAATATGGAAACATTATGAAAATCTCTACAAAATACTCAAAGTTCAAGAGTCCCATTCTGACCCTGAGGTTTCCGAAATTCTTATAGATCCAGTTCTGTCCAGAGCCTCATCAGAACTTGACAACTCACTTCAAAAAATCATATCTCTCCAACCACCAGGCCTAAAATCATGAAATTTAACTAGCTACTAGGTAATGGAGTCATATACAACTTTGTAGTTCACCAAAAGTTTTGATTCAGCCCCTAGGTTGACCAAATCACGCCTGAAGGAAAGCTGCAGAAATTGAAGGTCTGAAACTCGAAGGCAAACAAGCAAACGATTTCCCTTCTCACTAATCCACTTAATCCCACGGCCAATCATCATCATGAGCTCCTAATTAGTGCAGGAAAGGTGCAAATCCAACTCACCTTGGTCTTCCCCAAACCCTAGAGCAGCGGGAAGAGAGGGGAAAGGACCGATCCCCCTCGAAGATGCCCCTCTTCTTGCTCCTCTTGTCGTCCTCGTTCCATTTTGCTGGTTTCTCCCATGGATTTACCGCCAACACAGGAGGATTAGAGCAGGGAAGCCATGGGAGCAAGTAGGGAGGGAGGAAGGGAACGAGATGGATATGGGGGTATCCGTCTGGAGAGTAGAAGCGTGGAGGTAGGGTTTTGCATGAAAGCTTAGGGAGAGATATGGGCTTGAGCCTGCCCTGTCCAGCCCAATAAGCCTCTTTTCTTTTTCTTTTCCTTGGTGTTACACGTGGTGTGTCGTGCCGTGCCGAGTGCGACATGAAATGTGGGCTGGGTTTGGGCATGTTTTGTAGCTTTTAATCTCTGTTGATGACTAGTACTGACGCTGGTTGATGGCGATAAGTGACTAGTAATTGATGATGGTTGTCATTGCTGCAAATGAACCTGGATGCCCGAAGGCCTACCAGTGACTATATATATATGGCCCTCCTCTCCTCTTCTACGCGCAGGAACAACTCACACTCTCCACAGTCATTGCTGCTCCTCTGCGTCTCCGTTCCAGTAGATTGGGCGCGCAGACTCACTGGAAGAGAAGGCCTCCAGAACTCCGTCCTATTCAAGACTCTGCACCAAGCAGAGGGCGATTAAGATTTTGGGGAGCACATGTGCGCGACTGCTCGCTGCGCCTATTACTTCCCGATGAGCTGCTATGAGCGACTACTTTCGGACAGTGCATGCGAACATCTACACATCATTGGCTTCCGTTTGACTACATTGAACAATCCCGATCAGAATATCGACTGTCTGGGTAACGGCGCATCCGGTGCCTTCGGTATTGGCTCCGCTTCTAGGTACTTTCTAAACATTCCATTTAAATTTTTTGTCGTTGTTGCAAACATACCATGCTCCTATTTCTATTATAATATCTGTCATGATTTATCTTATACTAGAGGAGAGGTACGTGCCCCAAGCACGTATTTTTAAAATATAATAAACATAAAAGCTTATATTTACATCAAATTAATAAGTATTGAATGTCTTAAGTCATATGGAAAAAACTTATAACTCTTCATATATGTCACCGATTAAGCAGGAGTTTTGTATTCAATTGAAAGCAATATTCGAATCAATCATTTCTGGACCTTAATAATTGTAAGAAAATTATTAATTCTTAAATTTAGAATTAAGAAAAAATAATAAAAATCATTTGATGATACGATACATACTAATATGACAAAAAATTACAAACAACACTTGAATATAGGTCATCATAAATCCAACAAGAAATGGAAAAGTACAATTGAAAGGATATTGTGCAAATCAATTGACCAGTTAATACTCGATCATTCGCATGATCAATTTTACAATTAATAAATAGTTGAGCACCATCGATAGTGTAAATCTAACGAATGGAGAAAACTACTGAAATGAAAGGACATTGGAATTAATTAATAAGTCGGTAGACTAGCTGCTTGTATGTTTAATTTTCATCAGTAGGTTCTTGATGGTCAGCACTCAACTTTATTTAGCAAATAAACCACGTAGATGATCACTGAAAATATAAGTAAAATAATTTAATTGAAAAAGATTTTATAGATGCATTCATACATAGCACGTACATGTGTCTGAGTTGGTTTCGGAGGCATGCTCTCCCATCACTAGGAGATGCAAGTCAGGTTGGAGATGCCGCAGTATCTACAACAGAGAAAGAGATTAGTTATGTATGTGTTTGGAGTAGAGCTGTGACCTCACTTATATGCATGCTGGGAGAGAGGAGTCAATAGTATTAAAGGCAACTAATCTTAGAAGAAAATAATCCGGGTAGGTGTCAATCCTTGATCGTGTAAATTATTAATTCAATACTTGATTTCAGCACACTGATTTTTAAAAATTTTGGTGCATATGGTATACATATTTAAAATAAAGAAAGTAATGTGGGCAGGTATCAAGCCTTGATTTCACAAATCACTAACCCAATCCTTGATTTCGGTCCACTAATTTTGGAAACATTTGATGTATATGGCATACATCTACAATACAAGGAAAATAATCCAGACATGTATCAATCCTTAATTGCATAAATCACTAATCCAATCTTTGATTTCAGCATACTAATTTTGGAAATCTTTGGTGCATATGAAATACATCTATAAAACAATGAAAATAATTTGGACTGGTATCGATCAATGTTGATTGCAAATGTGATTGATAATTCGTAATGGAAAGTGTACCATGAGTTCATGATTAATAAAGAAGTAAATAACCGGAAAGTAGAAGGATTGTAGGCGCGGTTGGAGCCACCGTAGAAAAAAATAGAAGGACTATCCAATATGATCACTAATTGTTATTATTTCCCAGTTGACACGATGTACATGAAAACGAACAATTCAGAGTTATATGGAAAGATATCAGCACATGGTTGATTTCCTTAGGAAATAAAATCGATGATTGATTGGCGATCGAGGATGCTTGATTGGCATCAACACAAGGAAAGTTGAAATTTGTTTGGCGGGCGCTTAAGGAAAGGAGAGGGCGGGTATACTGGGTAGGCTGGGTGAACAAAGTTTTAAGTTTTTTGCAGAAACATTTTAGATTTATCAAAAATATGGGTCTCCATCCCTTTTGTCAAACCTCTCGACCTAGCGAGTAGGATATCTGTGAGGGGTATAGTGGATGTAATTTTAGTGGAAATTATTTTCAATTGTTTCAATTTTTATAATATAGATATATATTTTGGATTAAAATAAATCATAATTTGCCTCTGATTCCAACAACCTAAAAACTTGATAGGGCTTTTTTGATTTTTGGTTTGTTGTGCAATTGAAACCGAAAAGTTTTGATGGAACAAATTACAAGAGATGGGTTTGGGCTCCTTAGGAAAACAGAACAGCAACTGACCTGGATGCTAAGGCTTCAATGAAGGGGAACATAACGTATCCTTGAAACACCGGTAATCTTCATAGCATGGAATTTTATAGGTCCTATTCAGATACTTAGTTTTCTTTTGGATTTTCTAAAATAATACCATGGTTTGCAAAATATTTGGGTTTCTCTAAATGAATTTTGGAGATTTGTTGGATGAAGGAGAAGTCTTGGAATAAATTTTTGTGTGCACAAGTCGGGTGTACACCGTATTTTTCTTGAGGATAGAGCTTGGGGATGTGAGACGTGTGTACTGTTTTGTGTAATCTCATCGTTAAAAGGATGTTGATTTGGATGAGGATGAAGGCTGGATGATTGAGGTCCTATTATGACCAAGGATATGTTTGCAGCTGATGAGCTTATTGGTGGAAGGAAAATGTTTGTTATCTTGACAAAATATTTATTTGAAGCAAATTGTGATTCCTAGACCGATCTAGTCACATTTAATTTCAGTTTATTTCAGTTTGTTGTGAAAGTTACTTAACATTAAGTCACCTCCAAGGGTATCTCGCCACCCCCAAGGGCGACTCAGGTGGAACCGCCGCCTGCCGCAACACAGCTCGCCCCATCCACTCCTTGCCCCGCGCCGCGGCTGGAGAGCTTCGCCAGAAGCCCACACAGGCTCAAAGAAGGCAGCGACTGGGCAATTTTCTTCCGTTTCTAGTGACGCCACCCCTTGTTCCTAGCCTGTCCCGCCTCGCCACTGCCGAAGCTACCGATAGAAGCCCATGCGGCAGCAGCTCCGACAGCTGGGAGGGTAGCGGAGGGGCAATTTTGCCCAGATCGGGGGGGGGGGGGGGGGGGGGAGGGGGGAGGGCTTAGATCTAGGTGGCGCCCGCTACTACCGCGCGACATCCTGGTAGCGGCATCACCATCGCTTCCTGCTATGGAGGTGGTGCTACCGTGCAGGTGTACCAAGCGAAAGCCCTTGCTGTCCTTGTATCAGTGTTGACAACAACATCGCGAGAGATAAGGAGAGAGAGAGGAGAAGGGCGGTGGCCGGTTGGAGAGGGAGGGATGGGGATAAGCTTAGAGTTTTGTGGAGAGGATGGAGTATTTATATGAGAAGTTTATAGGTCTAATGGGCGAATTGGGCTATAGGTTATTAGTCGAGTTATGTCCAGACCGGCACTGCGTACCGAGGTTCCGGCCCAGATATGGCACGATGATCGGGCCAGACCAGCACAGGCACTATGACTATCAGCCCATGGTTGTTCAGGGCTGGGTTTTTTACTGTCGAGCCTAATGCAGACCATCAGGCCCGGTCTAGCCATCTATATCTATGCTATACAGTGCTGTAACCACTAACCAGACACCAGTTGCCGACGTCCATGATTTTCATGCCAACACATTTTCCACAACATAAGAACTTAATGTCCTAACCTCGCAACTACGTAAACTAAAACTTGCTAAATTAACATATAACTTACTTTCTAAGCCTGATTAAAGATGCCAAAATTTAGCAGCTCGTACGAGTGTAACGAGTCATAATTGTTGTTGGCAGTTCGCCGCTCAACTACCAACACAGGGTGGAAATTACTGAATTTCTAGTACAATTATATATCTCCAAGGACTCGTCGATCTTATGCACCCTCTCGTATCAACGTCGCTCGACCGATCGAGCCCAGTTACTTCTCACCGGCCGGCGACCATGGGCGCCGCAGCCCTCCTCGAGCAGAACCAGCGCGCCGCCGTGCTGGCCATAGGCACGGCGAACCCGGCGAACTGCGTTCTCCAAGACGAGTTCCCCGACTGGTACTTCCGGGTCACCAGGAGCGAGCACCACCCCACGCTCAAGGCCAAGATGAAGAGAATATGTAACAATAATTAATCGAAACTTATATATATATACATATATATATATATATTCAGCCATTTGATTTGACCACATCACAATTTTTTTTCTAGATCAGCAATCCCTTATATCTTCGCTTGTCCAGGTGAGAAATCAGGCATCAGGAAGCGCCATTTCCACCACACGGAGGAGATGATCGGCAGCCACCCCGAGCTCCTGGACCGTGCCCTGCCATCCCTCAGCGCACGGCTGCGCATCACCGCGGACGCCCTGCCCGAACTCGCCGCCGCCGCGGCGGAGAAGGCGATCGCGGAGTGGGGCCGTCCGGCCACCGATATCACGCACCTCATCTTGAGCACCAACTCCAGTGGCGGCGTGCCGGGCCCGGACGTCCGCCTGGCGGCGCTCCTCGGCCTCCGCCCCACCGTGCAGCGCACCACGCTCTACCTCCACGGCTGCTCCGCCGGCGCCGCCGTGTTCCCCGTCGCCAAGGACCTCGCCGAGAACGACGACCGGGCGCGGGTGCTGGTGGTCTGCGCCGAAACCATCGTCATCGGCTTCGGCGCCCCCGACGAGGCTAACCCCAACGGCCTGGTCGTCAACTCCCTGTTCGGCGACGGCGCCGGCGCTGCGATCATCGGCGCCGGCCCAGTGGCCGCCGTCGAGCGCCCCATCTTCCACATGGTGTCCTCCTCGCAGTCGACGTTGCCGAGGACAGAGCCCGCCGTCTGGGTCCGTCTCGGCGAGAGCGGCCTTGGCTACAACTTGTCCGCTGAGCTTCCAGCTCTGGTCCGCAGCAGCATCGAGAAGTGCCTGGTGGACGCGTTGGCGCCGCTGGGTCTCGCCGCCGGCGCGGGCGGCTGGAACAGCCTCTTCTGGGCGATGCACCCCGGCGGCCGTGCGATCTTGGACAGCTACGAGGCCGCTCTTGGGTTTGAGCCGGGGAAGCTGGCGGCCAGCCGGCATGTGCTGGGTGAGTACGGCAACATGCTCGGCGCGACGATCATCTTTGTTCTCGACGAGGTGCGGCGCCGCCGCCAAGGTGGTGACGCTGGCGGCGACGTTGCCTGCGAATGGGGCGTCATGCTCGCGCTCGGACCTGGACTCACTGTCGAGACGATGGTGCTGCATGCTGCTGGCAGCCGGGACGAGAAATAGCTCGCCATCTCAGCTAAATAAACATTCTTGTGTAACCCGGGGAAATGTTATTGCAAAAGGGCATCACCCTGCGCACCTAGACCTCAAAACTGTACTCTATGAAGTACGTCCATTAAACTTGCAAAACTATGCTGGCACACAGACATTGTTAGAGCCTTACATGTATGTGGATGATATATTGATATGGTGTATGTGTGAGTTATGGATGGAAGTCTAGAGTTGCTAAAATCACAAGAAGTATGCTTCCTTTCTTAGTTTATATTTTCCCATCTATAACAGTGTTCAACCTGAAAAAAAAAGTGACCGCATTGTGCCGGTCACCGAAGATCTGTAACTGGTGACACATAAAAGGTGAAGGGCACTTGCGGGCCCAGAGGGCAAGCCGGGTGTGCCGCTGCCCAACCTCTGAATCAGCCTAAAGACCCTCTACCCCTATCCCTCGGGGCGCTGCTACAGGTAACTCGCGCGACTGTGTGTAAAATTATCGCGGAAGCCTGCCGCTCCAACTTTTTCGATTTTTGGGCCCGCAAGTTGAAAGTTGCCCATATTTCTCCGCTGCAGGACCGTACCAGAGAGATGGCAGGGCACTCGTATCGAGAGAAAAATAAAGGTTGGCACCAAAAAAGTTTATATCTTCTAAACTGAAGATTCAAGTCAAAAATCCCATTACGCCGGTGGATTTTTAATTAAAATTTTTAATTAAAATCACACTTAAACACATTTGAACAATTTCCATGCTAGAACATTTTTTTTAAAAGGAACAATTTTATCATAAATTTGGAACAATTGTTCTTGATTTATAATAAAATTGTTCCAGCTATATAAAAGAAATGTTCTAAATTATTTTTATCCAAACATAGTCGAGTATAGTCTAGTTTAAGATCTTATTGCAAGAAATACAACGGTGTAATCGGAATTTAATTCAAATACTTAATTTGAAAACTACAGATTATTTTCCATTGAATCTTTGTTTTGCATGGAAGTCGATGCACACGTCAGCCTTTTCTCCGTGAACAATGCAGCTACAGTGCTGTCCGTGGGCCATTCAAATAATCGTGGGCCACGAGTTAATTAAAAAGCTATCCCTCTGTTCCAGAAAAGTTATTCTATAAATTTTAGGACAGAATATCTAGAAGGCAAAATGATCATATTTACCACTACTTATTACCCATAATTGACGATAATTGATTCTTACATGCACACACACTTTCTAAATAGGGTAAAATGAATTGATTTTTGAATAAATTTTTGAATTCTAGAATAACTTCTTTTTGGGATGGAGGGTGTAGAAACAGGAGAGTGGAGAGGTGCTATGCCTTTCTGCGACCCTTTGGATCCTAGTCGTGCGCGATTCCTAGTATTGGCGATCCCTCCTACATGTGATTTTCCAGCACTAGTAGCTGACCCGACTGGAAACGAGAAGATGTGTTGTGATATCACCGCAAAAGTGGAAGTGATTCCATTCGGATCGATGGAGACCAGGAACAAGAGAGAGCAACGACCACACCCGAGAAATTGACTTTGGTAACGGAGTTCAGACGAAGCCTTATTCTTATTCAACTTGGTCTTCTTATAATTCGTGGATATCTTCTCTTCTAGATGTTTCTATCAAAATTCTATTAAGCGTAAAGGGAGTCGGCAACTAATGTACCATCATCTACAAATAATGAACATTTTGATCAAAGAAATCGGCCTATATAGAAAAGAAAGCAAAGGTTCTCAAACAAGTCTCTCATATCAAAAAACATGGTAGAATGAGGAAAATTTAGATTGGACGCTAGATGAGAAAAACCCGACAACTGAAGAAATATTGGTGGTTAGTTATGTTGATCAAGTTGTCCCCAACGGTGCGCATGTTTCCAACAATATAGCTGAACATCAATCGAGTTCGGCTGAGGGGGCAAGATGACATCAAAGTCGTTGGTTCTGAGAAAACCGACCCAATCACTGTTGGAACCGGTCTGACCTATTTTGCTAGAAATACTGTTAAACTGTAAATTTGATATCAAAGAGCAAAAGATACTAAGGAAGAAATTGAGCTTTCAAGACCTTTAACATAAATATCAGAAGATAGCCGAACAAAAGCTAAACAATCGGCTAGAAGGCAACCAAAGAAAAATTGTTCACTACCAAGAGCAAAGAAACATCAATAGCCATCTCATTGGTCAACATCATTTGTTCCCTCCATGCATTTCCCATGGAGTGCATATTTAGGTATATTCGATCCTAACCCATGGTTCTTGTATAATCCATGGTTGCCATATTGTAACTATCAATATCCTACTTATGCTTCAACAAGGAGCCAAGATTCATATGATTATCAACCATGGCTTCATCAAGCTTTCTATTAATGGAAATTATTTACTAATTATTTTTTTGAAATTTAAATTTATATATATTCATGAACATCCAAATCATTGAGCTTCTCAAAACTTGCAAAATTTTTCATATGTGTCATCAAGGAACTAGTTTTTGTTATTCGGTTTTAATTTACAAACACCAACCCCAGGTTTGTTGTATGATATTCCTTGTCCGTGTTGTTCCTTTTCATTTGAACTAGCGAAGTAATGGGTGATGACTTGATGAGGTAGTGTAAGCACATATTTTTCTATAACTTCACATTTCTTCAACATGCACTCACATGGGATCTAAGCATCTTATCCTTGTTGAAAGAAGTCAACAAGCAAAGAATACAACTAGTTGTGGCTGCCCTATTTTAGGCGATACGCCAATGCTGTAATGAGATATACTTGTTGTTACTTTTTTATACATGCATGCACATTTCAAGGGTGTTTATTAATTCAAAATTTGGATATTACTTCAAAATAAATAATAGATGGAGTATATAAATTAAACATGGATTGCCAATACATAGAGGGTGTGTGGCTGTGTAACTCTTCTCAATGAACATGTGGGAGTTTACTAATTGGTTTGTCATGGATAGAGACCTTCTTTACTTTTTCCTCCATTTCTTTTGAAACATCAATCAGAAGCTGCGACGATGTAAAAATGAGCAAAGACAAGGTATATTGTATGGTGTAGAAGACAGAACCATTTTCAATGTTAAAAAAAGCTAAGTGGTTGGAGATCTAAGATGAATTAGACTTCTACTGGTTTCAAATGTTACTTCTACCCGCATCAGAACCACAAGTCACATTGCAAATAGTAGTTACCTAGATCTATTAATTCACTTGTACCGAAAGCATTTGCCTTATCGTTTTTGTCGCACATGGCTTAGCAATCCTACAAGTTCTAGTACAGAAGGCAACAAATATTCAACAGATCATCGATCTCGAAAGCACTCAGCTAAGGTGGGGCAATTTAGAGGACCCTAACATCTCAGACATCCATTTCAACCTGTGCTCCTCGCCTTATAGTTGCAGCAGTTCACAAAATTTAGCAGTATTTTGGAACCTTCCGCAGCTTGCAGCAATTCTTTTCACATGATTACATATCCACAGCCGATTCATACATGTCTCGTGTCTCGTGGAGTTGAAATCAATGCTAGCTCGTATCCACCTTAAATTTGCTCAACTGTCCATATTTTTAGCGTGTCAATCTGGAAACTATGGAATTTGCCCGTACCCACATGTTTTTAGTACGTTCGAGTGGTTAGAACTGTAATGGACTCATATGGTTTGCGTGTATCGAACTGTGTTTTGAAAAAGAATAACACAACACAAACACAAACTTGAGCACACTATTTAATCTCCAAGGAGGTTCTTCTTCATGCTCGTGTCAGGTCAGGTCAGTTTGCACGCCGGTGAACGTAGGAAGAAGAGCTCGCCTGCTCAGTTTGCACGCCGGCAATCGACGATGGCTGCAACAGCGGGTGTTGACAGCGTCCTGCAGGAGTTCCAGCAGAGGCAGCGCCCCAACGGCACTGCGGCCGTGCTGGCCATCGGCACGGCCAACCCTGCGAACTGCCTGCACCAGGACGAGTACCCCGACTGGTACTTCCGCGTCACCAAGAGCGACCACCTCACCACGCTCAAGAACAAAATGAAGAGAATATGTACTGATGATGATTACTAAATTCATCGAGCAAAACTACTTTTCTGGATTTTTCCAATCGCTTCGTTTCCGTGCAGGTGAGAAATCCGGCATCAGGAAGCGTTACTTCCACTGCACCGAGGAGATGCTCGCCGGCCACTCGGAGTTCCTGGACCCCGCTCTGCCGTCGCTCGACGCACGTCTGGCCATCGCGGCGGACGCCGTTCCCGAGCTCGCCGCGGCGGCCGCGGCGAGGGCGATCGCGGAGTGGGGACGCCCGGCCGCCGACATCACGCACCTCGTGCTGAGCACCAGTTCCAGCGCCCAGTCGCCGGGCCCCGACCTCCGGCTGGCCGATCTCCTGGGTCTCCGCCCAACCGTGCGGCGCACGCTGCTCTTCTTCCACGCCTGCTTCGGCGGCTCCAGCGCGCTCCGGGTCGCCAAGGACATCGCCGAGAGCCACCGCGGCGCGCGCGTGCTGGTCGCCGTCTGCGAGGTCAACTCGCTGCTATCCTTCAGGCCCCCGCAGGAGGCCCGCCTGGACGGCCTCGTCGCCGCGGCTCTGTTCGGCGAGGGTGCTGGCGCCGTCATTGTCGGCACCGCCGACGACGACCAGGCGGAACCCGTTGAGTGCCCCATCTTCTACATGATGTCCGCCTCGCAGGCAACGTTACCAGGGACGGAGGACGCCTTGTCTATGCAGCTCGGCGATGCTGGCTACGACATCGGCTTGTCCGCCAAGGCGCCAGCGCTCGTCCGTGACCACATCGAGGCGTGCCTGGCGAACATGGTGGCGCCGCTGGGCCTCACCAGCGGCGGCTGCGGCGGCTGGAACAGCCTCTTCTGGGCTGTACATCCCGGCGGCCGGGCAATCTTGGACAGCTGCGAGGCGGCGCTCGCCCTGGAGCCCGGGAAGCTGGCGGCCTCCCGGCACGTTCTGAGCGAGTACGGGAACATGTATGGCGCGTCGATCGTCTTCGTTCTGGACGAGATACAGCGGCGCCGCCGCCGAAATGGTGACCAGAGGGAACGCCACGACATGCTTGACTGCGAGTGGGGCGTCATGCTGGGGGTCGGCCCGGGGGTCACCGTCGAGACGATGGTGTTGCTGCATGCTGCCGGCAAGCAAGATGAATACTAGGCTCATCAGTCATCAGAGAGGTTGCAGGGGAAACATAAAAACGAATAAGGATATCAAAAAATCGTATGCACGGTTCGTCAAACAACTGTTGCAGCAAATATCTAAAACGAAAAATAAAAAATAGGCATAGACGAAGGTTTAGTCTATGCCATATGTGCATCCTGTCAGGCAACGGCAATGTCCATTATTCAGTTTCATTAGTAAGGTTCCGTGCTTCACTGCTTCTGGGACCGGTAAGGGAAATCTTCAGGAGACTGAATGAGTGATCGACTTCAACTATGTATCAGCGTTCATTTTGCATCTGACGGTCGTCATTGAATAAAGGCGTTGCTTCGCGCCTAGTTCAGTTGCCGAACGTTTAAAAAAAAGTTCAGTTGCCGAACAGTTAACAGTGTCATTTACTTTAAAGCTGCTTGCTTAATGTATCTTACCCAGCCATTGCTATTTAGGCTTCGGATCTATGCTGTAATATTCATTCCGACATGAACTCGTAAACCCTAAGTAGGAATAGATCTAGCTGTAGGTCCTCGCCCTTACCCTGGCAGCGGTGAATCGGGCTTCTATATCGTCCACGCTACCTTGATTCAGTATTATAGCTATCTGTTCCTCGTGTACTCATTCTTGTTCCTTTTTTTAGGAGAAAATAGCACTTTTTATTACTTAGAACCAAAGATACACTCCTGAGCAATAATTTGCTCTACGCAAACTGGCGCCGTGAATCTCCAAACCGCGGAGTGTGCCGTTCGCTTCGCCAACTGGACAAGCTCATGTGCCGCACGATTTCGCTTTCTTCTCCCGAATGACGACACCGATACCTCCCTCTCCAATGTTTGACTCAAAGGCTCCGTCAACATTGATTTTGCACCAGCCCTCGTCTGGCTATAGTACAAATAGGCTTTTAGGGGCGGGCTGGGGCGCCACCCACCCCTAGAAATCGGCGTCCCCGGGGGGGGGGGGGGGGCGATATCGAGCCGATTTCTAGCCAATCCAAGGAAGGGCGTGCGAGGAGTGAGTGAAATCAGCGCCCGCGAGGGGGGGCGCCGATTTGTAGGGGCGGGTGAGGCCCCAGCCCGCCCCTACAAATCCTTCACCAATTTCAACTGAAAACTCATTTAATTTAAAAGAAATAGCAAAACATATGAAAAAAACTCAAATTTGCACTAGAAATATATTGTGTAGTATAGAACTAGTAAAAAATACGACAAACATGTTTCAGTACATATAATAATTGTGTTCAAAACACAAAGAGAGTCTTGAGTGCAATGAGATAGTATGTTGTGAAGGTGCACATTGTGGTCTCGACACTTTAAACCATTATACACAATAAAATAGCTATTTGATATTTTTATTAAGTTGTACATGTCACATAATGCTTATGGTAAAAATTTTAAATTTTTTCGATGTGTTTTGCTATGACTTTTAAATTAAATGAATTTCCAGTGGAAATTGGAAAAGGATTTGTAGGGGCGGGTGGGGGCGTCACCCGCCCCTACAAATAGGTTTTTAGGGGCGGACCGGGGCACCACCCGCCTCATGAAATCGGCGCCCGCGGGGGGATCGAGCCGATTCCTAGCCAATCCAAGCAGGGGTGCGCGAGGAGGGAGTGAAATCGGTGCCCGCGGGGGGATATCGAGCCGATTCCTAGCCAATCCAAGGAGGGGCGCGTGAGGAGGGAGTGAAATCGGCGCCCGCAGGGGGGGGCGCCGATTCGTAGGGGCAGGTGAGGCCCCAGCCTGCCCCTACAAATCCTTTTCCTATATAGTCCGCCCCGGACTTAGAAATTTTTCCGATCCCGGGCAAGCGCGAGCAGACGCCGTTAGGCTGCCAAAAATTTCCGCCGCCGCCACCGCCACCCGCGCACGCGTCTTCTCCGCTGCCGCCCGCTCCCAGCCACCGCCCGCTGCCCCCCGCTCCAGGCCTCCCTTTCGCGCGCGGCCTCGAGCTCCCTCCGCGCGGCGCCTCTCCTCCCCGCGCCTCCTCCCCCACGCCTCCTCCGCCGCGCCGCCGCCTCGTCTCCCTCGGAGACTCGTCGTTCCCGCACCCTCCCGCCCGCCGCAGGTACGCCCCCCACCCCCCTCAGCGGCCAACCACTCCCTCCTCGCACGTCCCTCCTTGGATTGGCTAGGAATCGGCTCGACACCCCCCCCCCCCCCTCGCGCCGCGGGTGCCGATTTCCCGTTGGGGTTTAGGTCCCCATTTCGCTGCCCCGGGGCTGTGATTGCGTGCGGATGGGCAAATGTACAGTTAAACCAACCATCCAAATGTACAAATGTACATATGCTCACTGAGGATTGGCAAATGTACAGTTAAACCAACCATCCAAATTATAAAATTATAAAATGGTGGAGACAAAGAGAGAGTGATAATGTTGACATTGCGGAGCAAATATTGACCTCTAATCAGTGCTGAGCAAATGTTGACCTCTGAATATTTTTTTTTAGAAATCACTAGATTGCTTTCCAATTACAGCCAAAGCTTGGAAAATTTCTCGTATTGGACTCCTTGGATTGGTCAACCCAGAGATACTAAGAATTCATAGAAATTCTACAATTGTGAGTCAATTTCTTATCTTCCCTATGCACATCATGCTTATTTCTCTACAGAAGTATACATATATAAATTAACTTTCCATTTCTTTCATTTTAAAACAGGGCTTACTAGTTCAACGTTCATAAAGGATCAATTCATCCCACCGGCAAACCAGAGAAAATGACTATACGCACAAGGATCATACATTGGATTTCGTGAGTGGGACAATCAACTGCACCGTGCCGCCTCTAGTAGCATTCCTAGGGAGGAATAGAGGAAAAACATGTATTCAATGTGCACTTTAATGATGTACTCTAATGATGTTTGATTTCCATATAATTTAATTTTTTATGCATAAGTATTTTAGTTAGCGAACGTATTCCGCGTCACGATTACGAACTAGATTGAGAGATCAAAATTGGCGGGAATGCAAATCGCAATCACAATCGCGAACTAGATTGAGAGATCAAAATTGGCGGGAATGCAAATCGCAAAAAATAGCGGGAAACCCATTTCCAGGGGCGGGTCACCTCCTCAACCGCCCCTGGAAATGGATTTGCAGCCCCTGCAAACAGCTATTTTTAGCTGCGAAAACTAGCAACGGGTGCGCTACCCGCCCCTAAAAATGCGTTTTTACCCGCCCCTAAAAATGCTTTTAGTAGTAGTGTTAGGTGCATCTCCAATCCTCTTTAGTTTAAAATTTTGTGCTACTTCTCCAAAATAGGATCTCAATTTGAAAAATTAGCATAAATATTTGAACTAAAGAGGGTTGGAGGTGCACCAAAAGGTCACCAATTTACACCCTTAGAGTTTGGCATCCTAAAGATGAAGTTTAGTTTTCTTGGGATTTTTCGTTGAATGCTGAGTTTTATTCTCTCTCAAGTGCTGCTAGTTCGGAGAGAACCTTTGTTGACAACCCAAATTGGCAAAATTTGGGTTTGCTGGACGATCTGGGCAACCCGGCCTAACCGGTCATGTAAACTGGTCAGACCGGTCTGAGTGACTTTGTTGTAACTTTGACTACACCATTGGGTTTCTCTCTTTGAGATGATCAAAATGCATATATAGAATGTCCGATTTGGAATTCGGATGAGAGAGTTATAACATTGGGAAGGCTTCTTAGATCGAACCGGTTAGACCAATGTGGTGGACCGGTCAGACAGGTCTAAGCTGTATAGTCCGAGTTAGGAGTTATGTTTTGACACGGGACTTGTATGAGTAACAGCCGATTGAGAGATCCAAACGAACAAATCTATTATGCATGTACTTTTTACCTCCTAAACCCTAAATCTCTCTTCCAACCTCTCTTGCTATTCATCTGCTGATCTCCACGACCATAGATGGCGTCCTAGACGTGCTGGTCGACCTAGATCACGTTGGCGATATCAACGCCCTGACAGGGTCCCTCCCGGACGAGAGCGTCGACGACCTTTGCTAGTTTGCTCGTAAACTAGTCGTTTTTCGTCACGTAAGTGCATTGGTTATGCGTTGCTGGTTTGCTCGTAAACTTAGCCATCCTCCATCACGTAAGTGTGGCCATCATCCTCCTCGGGCGACCGATTCCGTCGAAGCTCGAGGAATCGGTCAGTTGAAACTAGTCTAACAGGTCATCGCACACTCACGGCTATTTGATCCTTTTGTGATCCGCACGTTCTAGTGCATTCAGTGTGTTGATCGAATTTTGCCTCAACACCTTTCTTCACAGTTTGTGAAAGATCTACAAAATTCACTTGAGAACTGACGTAGCTAGAG
Source organism: Panicum miliaceum (assembly GCA_032594955.1). NCBI lineage: Eukaryota > Viridiplantae > Streptophyta > Magnoliopsida > Poales > Poaceae > Panicum > Panicum miliaceum. The sequence goes on along the minus strand of CM064072.1, from coordinate 27,759,510 downwards.
AAATCTCTCTCACCCTGTCTCACCCTGTCTTTAACTAGAGCCGTTTTCTGTTACTCCAGGACATTATAGTGTCCTTTTCTATCAATCTAGTAGTCATCACAATACTGTTGCTTGGTCTCATGCCATTAATTTCTACAGTAGAATGCCATAAAGAAGATTCTTATGCCATTCTGGCAATCTGCGGTACTCCACGACTTCTGCCGGGTCCCAAACCATTAATTGAGACTCCATAGTAGCTAGAGCTAGCGTCCTTTCAAGACCTCCAATCAATACATAACCCCTGCCCAAGTGAAACTATTATCCCCTAGTGGCTTCCATTACATTTGATCACTGATCTAGTTATAATCACTTGATACTTTCAATAACCAGTAACAAAGAGATGCATTTGAGAAATCTGGCACAACAAGTTGGAACACAAAACCTGAAAGAATAATATTACACTAGAAATTTTTGCAACAAATAATTATAAGAATAAATAAGTGAAGGAAGCAAAAAATTGAGACAAAAAGGTAGTCCAATAGTTTGTAAACAAATTTAAAGCATCTGCAACAGTCAACATGAATATCAGAACAAGCAAACTTATAATTAAAGTTGCAATTTGCAAAATGGATCGAACGATATAGGCCGCTCTAGGAAGATGACATGAATGGTTGGGAGGTAGGGAGGTGGCAAGAAAGACACAAGAGAATGCATATAAGTTTAGGTTTTCTGGAGTCAGAACTATTCTTTTTCATCTTGTTGAGAAGCTGCGAACATGCTTGGCGTCTATTTATACAATAGTTTTGTGAAAGGAAAGTCCAATTTACACCCTCGAACTATCACAAAAGTCCGACTTTCAACCTTTAACTACAAAACAGGATAACGGAGGCCATCCAACTGTCAAAACCGGACAAATTTAGCCCTTTGGATGGTTTCAAAGGTGCTTTTCCATTTTATGAAAATTAAAAATATTCAAGTTTAAACTAAATAATTCATAAGTAATCTATTTTAAATCAAAAAATACAAAACGGGTGCCAATATTTTTCTAAAATGTAACCTAGCTATCTATTGGAATTCTATTCGTCAGTTATTCGGATTCAATTTTTCCATGTTCCTAGTATTTTTTCCTTGTAATTATGCCTATTATTTTTGAATAAATAAGATACAAATAGAGCAGATAGGTTACATTTTTAGAAAAAAAAAATTAGATTTAAAATGAGTTAGTTTAATTTTTTATACTAACTAGCATCTTTTAACTTTTTTATAAAAATACAAAACCACCTTTGAAACCACCTAAAAGGCTGAACTTATCCAGTTTCGATAGTTAGATATCCCTTACTGTCCGATTTTGTAGTTGAAGGTTGAAAATCGGACTTTTGTAATAGTTTGATAGTGTAAACTGGACTTTTCGCTTTATGAAATTACCTAAGAGAAGTGCAAATCAATACAACCGCGACTTCCTATACAGTAACAGTATAGTACGTTGTAATGGTAGTGCATCGGTCACATTTCGGCTAAAGGAGACAGCTCAAAAACTAAAGTTTGCTAGAGATCCATCGTTTGATTTTTTTTCAGGAGGGGGTTGATTTCGAATTTGGAACCATAGGATTGAGTCCAAACCTCATCCTCGTCGTCATTCACAACATTTGTGTCATCCTCTACAATGACGATAGGCTTGAGATTGGAATTGGAGCTTTGGTTTAGGGTTTGTTTCTGCACCTGTATGCGCTACTGGGTTGTGGGCAGAACATGCCACCATGGTGATGTTGGCGCTCGGCAGGGCCGGGCCCCATGGTGGGTGTGCAGCCCGTGCGACGGAACAGGCCCCATTTTTCGGGGTGGGGGGAGGGGGGGCCGTGGGGGTTGGGCAATGTCTAGCACTTTAGCCCACGAGGCCAACTAATCATAGCATGAACGTGGCAGAGCTTTTGTCGGCAAATGCCAACTTGCTCACATCAGTAGCATAAGAGCCGGCATGAGCGGCATGACATGGCCTATATTGCCGCATGGGCCTCACAAGGTAGGGCAAGCTACGGTTGGAATAGAAACCTTGATGGACGCATACAACTACACTACTGTCTTTGGTATATTTCATGAAATAAAAGAGTTTTTCAAGAAAGAAATAAAAGAATTTTAACACAACTGGTGCACATCGTGCCCTACGAAAATAAGTGTGTTAGGGTAAGAGTTTTTTAGAAAGAAATAAAAGAGTTTTAATATAAATACCGACTGATGGAGGGTTTGTTACAGAATTTTACCGACCGACTGTTCGTCGCTAATCTTCTATTTTTTCCGACCCACGCGTCTGTCGGAATTTTGGAGCTGTGGTATTGTGAACAATGTACATTTAAATAAGTGTATTAGGGCAATGAACAATACTGTTGAAACCACAGAGTATTTGAACAAAGTGTTATATGGTGTATGTGGTTTTCAGATATTGCAATTTCCACATTGTTTAAAGTCGCGATCGACTATAGAGCTAGAACACGCTAGAAAAAGAAAAAAAAGACATATCTACGTCCAATAGGAAGGACATAAGCGCGCAGGAGGGGGTGCTGGAGTTGAGGTTGATTGTCCAACTGATTGTTTGGAAATCCAGCTCCTCGTGATATTGGCAATAATGGTATGTATTCATCTCCGAATTACTAAGCAGCCGACGCGCGTGTCCCATGATGCGGACTACGTATACCTCAGCAGTATCTTGGACTTCTGTAACTGGACTTGAGAGAGGAAGCCTTCTAAAGCTGGAGATCACCACGAACGAAAATAGGTCAAGCCTCCAAGAGAAGAACAAAGAGAGGTACAAGGTCATTAGAGAGAATATCTAATATAAGAATAAAGAAGATTGGTTCTCAAGGTTGTGAAAAGTTTGATATTTACCTGCTTGGTGCCTCCACTCTCGTGTTCCACCTTATTTTGATGAGGTCCTACGTACCCTAACTTAGCAGCCCCACATCATCTTGTTGCTGTTCAAGACTGAGAAATAATGATTTATATGTGACTCTAGTATACTATCTAGACAGTAACTTTGCTGTATTCCCACAAATGAATCGTGGAAGCGATTTGGTTGGTAGGTTGTCCCCGTTGTTTGTACACCGATTCCAAGGTTTTTCACGCTACAAAATAGCATGTCCCTTTGGTTGATGTGGATAGGTTAAGGTCTTTGGGTCATATATTTCAGATTGTTCCGAATGTAGTTTCGTTCGACATCACTAGCGTGCTTAATTACACTATAAGAGCAAGTATATTGCTACACGTCAGCGCTTTTGTAGGTTATTTCATGCAGATCCGTATAGGATTTTTGATGAGGTGGAGAAGAGAGGAGGAGGAGAGAGAACAAGGTGGTTGCTTCGCGAAACAACCGTGTTATAGAATAAAATTAAAGACTATGAGATCGCTTACTCACCATTGTACGAGTTGTTGTTGTCATACTATTCACAATATTTAGTTTTTTCATTCCACAAATTAAGGGATATAGTATTACTATGAAACAATAAAAACGACAATCTATTGTATAGCTTGTCTGTTCAGTTACCTTAAGATGACGTGTTATTGAATGAGATCGTATATTAGACGGCTCCAATACATTTGCCCTAACTCTGATTTTTTTTAAAGCCAACACCAACCGTATGGCTATTTAAAGACCAAAACCCATCCCAATTCCCAAACGGCCGGAGAGAAGGGCGTCAGACCAGATAAGACAGGGCTGCCCACCGTGTCGCCCGCAAAAGCCATGCATCAGACTTGTGTGTTGCCGGCATGGTGCTCCCCGAGTTCATCGCCCTCAGGTCGTCCTCGCGCAGTCAGACACTCCGGCAACAAACGACTCGACGCCATGGCAGCGACGGCAGCCATCCCAGCCCGTCCATGCATTGCCCTTCGACGACGACGCATCTACAGGTAGCTAGTGAACTAAGAGAGACAGGTTTGTAACTGAGTAGTTAGTTGCCATGCGTGTAGGCCTTGTCCGGGAGGGCTCGCTCGGCATCACTTTCAGTTATTTTTCTAAAGCTAAGCAAATTAAATTACTAGATCAAACACTCTCTGACCGGTAAACTCTTGCTCTATGAATTCTTAGAAGCACTGTTTGTCTACGCAGCTGTTTAGCCCGGCCTGTGTAAATGCTACACAGTAGCTAGTTGTGTCTGTTTAATCAGCCGTTGATCTTATCTAATGATCGTTCAACCCATTCAAATATCTTATTTAGTCCGAATAAATAGCTAAATGGTAGACGACCGACTGTTTAGCATTTACCGTTTAGGTTAACACTGCTTAGAAGGAAAAATACTCAGTTATAAAAACTCGAGCTAGACAAATTCTGACATAGATACAAAAGGTACCATTTACTCCCTAACTCCTATGATCGTAGTAACTTCTCTAACAATTCCTCCAGGCAGCCATGCTAGGCACTTTGGCCCACCTGCCACATACCTCTATCCCAGATTCTAAGACTATATTTATGGCTGCTAAAGTTGGTCAAAACTAGCTTTTGATTTATTTTTAAAACACAACTGCTGCCCAACACTAAGCACACATTCATATTAGTTTTATTCATCATCCACCGGCTAGCCAATCAGCCTCTTCCACTATCCGACCGGTGGCATCATCTCCACCGGTCTCGCTATCCCCAACCCTTAACCACCGCTACCGGACATCCCTCTAAACCAATCGGCCATAAGCCTCCACCCTACATCCCAGAAAATCCCAAATCTCTCCTCCAACCGGCCCCCACCGCCGCCCGTTGCTGGCGGCTGCCGCCAGCTCCAGCAGGGGCGAAGCTGCCTGTAGGCATTGGGGTCACCCCAATAAAATTTTATAAATTCTATAGAAATCTATTGTGACTTTAACAAAAGATTTCATTGCATAAACGTGACTACCCGGTGACATTTGCGGCTGGCTTCACCCGTGAGCTCCAGCCACATCCTGGTGGAGATGGACGGGGTCACCAGAGGAGGAGGGGCTCATCAATTCAGTGATGTTACCTCCTTCCATCCCTTAATTACTTCTCTCTATTTTTTCTTTTGTGTCTCCAAGTCAGAAGGGTTCTCGGGTTAAGCTTAAATCGAGAGGCCTGTCAATTTAGATTTCGGGATATGAATATAGGAAAATTTGTGTATCAGATATATATACTTGAAGATCGTGACAATTTTTCCTCTTGAACACAAACCATAACACAACAATTTCAAACTGACACTATCAAAAAAAAATCTCGCAAGTTGTGTTGACTCTTAAAGAGCATTCAACATTCGAATGCACCGGAGCAAGATTTTCACAGCTCAAGATCTTGCTCTTACCTTCTAGGACCCACTGCTCGGCTACTATGGCGTCAAGTCCTCAACCTCTCTCCACCGCCATTAACAAGCCTCAGCAAGCACAGCGTGCAGCCGTGCTCGCCATTGGCACAGCCAACCCGGCGAACTGCGTGCCACAGGACGAGTACGTCGACTGGTACTTCCGCGTCACCAAGAGCGACCACCTCACAAAGCTCAAGGCCAAGATGAAGAGGATATGTGCGATCTTGATGTTCTTTCTTTTACCCGTCTCGTTCTTCAGAAATCTTGGAAAAATTGTTGTAGTAATTTCGTCGAGATCACAGGTTACAACTCGGGCATCAAGCAGCGGTACTTCTACCACACGGAGGACACGATCCGTGATCACCCGGAGTTCATCGACAGCGCGCTGCCCTCGCTCGGCGCCCGGCAGGCCATCCTGGCGTCCGCGGTGCCGGAGCTCACCGCGGCCGCGGCGACCAGGGCCATCGCCGAGTGGGGCCGCCCGGCGGGCGACGTCACCCACCTCGTCTTCGCCACCAGCTCGGACGCGCACATGCCCGGCGCGGACCTCCGGCTGGCGTCGCTGCTCGGCCTCCGCAGCTCCGTGCAGCGGACGATGGTCTACTTCCACGGCTGCTCCTCGGGCTCCGCCGCGCTCCGCGTCGCCATGGACACTGCCGAGAACAACCACGGCGCGCGCGTGCTCGCAGCCTGCGCCGAGCTCACCGTCAACGTCTTCCGTGAGGCGCGTGAGGACCGCTGTTGGAATTTTTCGGTGGTCCAGAAGGTCAAAAATAAAAGGAGAAGAAACGGATAAGTAAAAGTCCGTTACACGTCTTGATCGGAGGTCCAAGCCCACTAGTGATTGTGGCACCAGGTCGTTCAGCGCCATATTAAATAGTGGGATCCGGCGTTCTTGTGATTAACCTAATCATACTAAGAAACCCTAGCCGCCCACTACAACCGTCCCAATTTACAGCGGCGCTGGAGCCACCTGAAGACCACCGCCTCCGCCTGCCGTCCAACACCGGACAGTGCCGGTATAGGCCGGAAGGACAGCGGTACCCGGCGAGATCGACTATTTCGTCTACGTCGGGAACATCTACGGGAACGACTACGGAAGCGTCATTTTCGTCCCCAACACAAACCACCGCCGAGATGTCTTTCTCAGCGACTCCTACGATGACTGGCGGTCGAGATCTAAATACTTTCTTTATTATTCATCTTGTTGTATAGGTCGTGCTCATGTTTTAGGTGTTAGATCCTGTTAAGATTAAATTTTAAGCCGTGTTTTGTCTAACACCGCCCCGAGACGCTCATCATGCAGTCGCTGTTCGGCGACGGCGCGGGGGCCGTCATCCTCGGCGCCGTCGCCACCGGTGGCCGGCCTGCTGATAGCGTCGTCGAGCGCCCGCTCTTCGAGCTGGTGTCCGCCTCGCAGACATTGATACCGGACACCGAGGACGCCGCCGCGGGGCAGCTCGCGGCCTGGTGTTCCGGCCATCGCCTAGGATGCCGGGTCTACTGCGGCAGCTCATCGAGCAGTACCTGGTCGAGGCGGTAGCGCCTCTCGGCCTGGGCGGCGGATGGAACGACCTCTTCTGGGCGGTGCACCCCGGCGGGCCGGCGATCCTTGACAGCGTCGAGGCCGCGCTGGCGCTGGCGCCCGGGAAGCTCGCGCAAGACGGAAAGATGTCGGGCGTCTCGGTTATCTTCGTGCTGGACGAGCTCCGGCGCCGGCGTGGCGAGCTGGCCGGAGGCTTTGGGGTCAAGCTGGGGCTTGGTCCGGGGTTCACCGTCGAGACAATGGTGCTGCGTGCGGCTAGTGGCGCAAAGAGAAAGGCTCTCTGAGGAGGTCGCCACTCACCCTTAGTGTCATTTACATTGAAGTGAATCAATGCCTTCTCTAATAAACAGTATTTCAAATATATGTTATCTCAATAATTAATATTTAAATACTCCATCCACCATATTTTAAATTAAATCTCGGTGCTCATGGGTTACACACACGCAGGTGCGCACGCATGTGCATGTGCGATAGAAGGTGCACTCCTAAATATGTGGGTGTGTAAGGCCCTCCACAATGTGAGCCTTGGGTGATGCTAGAAAAGGAGAGAGAGAGAGTTTGGACACCACTTCTCGCACTGTGAAATATGATACTAACTTAGAGCGATGCTGAAAAAAAAGAGCGAAGCAAGAACATGCGCCCTGCCCAACCCAATTAATAAAGAGACATATCATTGGTCCTTGCTAGTCCAGGGCGGCTCAAGAATAAAGCGAAGGCTGGAGCGCTATTTTATTCATATAAATAACCAGACATTTTTAGATGGCTCTGATGCCTGTAATTTCATCGCTGCAGCGGTCCAGGAATCGATGCCCATCTTCGCCTTGGGGCCCAGTTTTTTCTACCAGCATCACTCCACACTGTGGAGGGCCTAAGGATGCATGGTTGTAGATGTACATGTTCGTTCCTATTATACTCGAAAATAAAAAAGCATGACACTACGTCATTAAGCGGTGAACCGTTCCATGTGGTTTAGTTTTAAATTTTGAGGCATGGTCAATCACCTTCCGCAGCCGTTTGCACGGCAGTGAACGGCCCCTTCCTGACATGTGGTTTAGATTTATTTCAGGGCGTTGCGAGGAGAGAGAAAGAATTCATGTGTTTCACATGATTTATCATATATGCACCATATATATACACTATTGTATAAGTTGTCGTTGTCGTACGACTAGCCAGAGTCCTTTTCATATAGAAATGAAGAGTTTATATAGTTTGTACAAGATACCTAAAAAGTCAAACAATTATATGGTACATACAGGTACACAGGTTGACGGATTAGAAATTAATCGGATTATTAATTTTTCACTTGTGTGGAATAATTACGCAGGGTAAGAACGAGCAGGGTTAATTAGAGTGGACTGGCACCAACCACAACTCGGTCGATGCGACTACTGACTAGCCAGCTCACTACTACAGTATTGTAGCATATGCAACACAAGATGCCAGAAGCTGCGGCCACAGAACACTTGTTTTCTGCGGTAGGTAGAGGCAGAGCATCAGAGCCTAATGATACCCTCGGATCATCATCAGGCTAATTTAAGGACTGGTTGAAACAACCCTCCGATCCGGATCCATCCTCCATCCAAGTCTAACAAAGCGTATCGAGCTCAGAGCTGTTCCTGGTCGACGCACTTCCTGTCCGATCCAGTAGTGCCCCGCCGGCCGGCCGTCCATGTCTCAGCAAGCCTCTCCTCTGCCATCCCCTCCCGATGCGGCGGCGGCCCAGCCTTGCTCGCCGCCGGGGCACGGCGGCAACGGTCGCCACGGCGGCGCGGCCACTTCCATCGCCGTCGGTGACCGCCCCAATGACAGGTAACAACCCAACTAGTTCAGACTAAACCAGAATGGAGGGTATCAATCGATCCACTTGTGTCTGACATCGGTCAGCGCCCGTCGTCTCTCCAACGCAGCGGCGCGCGCCCTCCGCCGCCGCCGGAGGCCGACAAGCTCCGGCGGGAGCAGCGGGCCGACGGCCCCGCGTGCGTGCTCGCCGTCGGCACGGCGAACCCGGCGAACTGCATCCCGCAGGACGAGTTCGCCGACTGGTACTTCCGGGTCACCAAGAGCGATCACCTCACCCACCTCAAGGACGCCATGAAGAAAGCATGTAAGTTCGTTACACGCTCCATTTTTTCTTTTCTTTTCTTTTCTTTTCTGAGAGGAAGATAGAAATGTTCAAGTGATCGCAGCTCCAGTAAAAATTAGTCTCTCTTTTCTCCTGCTACATCTCTGCTTATTTCCATCGTCTGCTAAATCAGGTGATTCACCTTTGGTCAGAATAACCAAGAACCAAAAAATAAAAAGAAATGGAGCCTTCTAGAACTTGGGCACATACACACACACACACACACACAAAATATATAAGATTGCGACGTAGCGTTGGTCCAAATAATGAAATAAATATTGATGGCGGCATTGGCCAAGTACTGGTTGGTTAGTTTCTAGAAAATTTGTTAGCACGACTTTTCTCAAGATTGTGAAACTTGAATTAATTAAAAGAGTACCAATGAGTTTGACTTTCAAACGCCAGTAGATATGATTATTGTGCTCACGTTACATGACAGAAGCTTGCAACGAATATGATTTCCGATCGCAAAAGGGAAAAAAATGAAAAAAATACACATGCAGTTTAATTATGGGACATTTTTCTTACAACGTATAGGACATGTAACTCTTTACGTATGTGTTCTTATTTTTGAACAACTGAATTTGTACTGGGATCCATAGTTGGGAGTGCTGTTTGTACGAACTGTGTATAATATTTGGTTTGACGGATCCAAAGCAACAATAATGCTTTGATCAAGACATTTCTTCACATGTAGATATATTCCATTCACATGATTACGATACCCCAGTACTAACCACGTGACGACGGCACTTGCCTGCATATGTGAGTTGGCCAAAAGAATTTTCTTCTGACTTTATTTTCCACTTCCTACCTCCTCAACTCACTAACCCGTTCCTTATCCTTGACGCTTTCTGCAATCTGCATAAGGAAGCTAGATGATCCCTTTCTTCTCCCTACACTTCCATTCTCACGTGGCATTAATCATCACGAGATGAGACGTGACACAATAAGTCATAAAAATTTTCATAAAAATAAAAGATATCAAGATATCAATTTAATAGATTGTAATCATCATCGATAAAAAATATTCATTTAATATATTATGTTTTACTAAAAAGAAAATACCCACCGCTGTCATTACAAAAGTAGTCTAAAATAACCCCTTAAATCAATATCTAAATTACCCACCACCGCTAGTAGAAAAATAACTTAAAGTAGCCCCCCTAATCTTCATCTATATTAACCACATATGTTTCAGAAAAAGTAATTACCCGCATATGCCATGATATTATCAAATAAGCTCTAATTTACATTTAAATTATCATTGTCATATAAAAGATAATCAAATGAAACCAAAAAGTAAATATATATATATATATTACCATAGTTTGACAATTGTGAAAAAAGATTCTTGCATGAATCTCACCAATTATATTAAAATTTTACTTTAAATAATACTAATACTTCGTGACAATAAGTTATGTTACCGGTAAGCAAAAACTACAAGAGGTCATGAATTTATCAGAAATTTATCATTTTTATCATATTTCTTTCGGTAAAAAATCATAGAAATACCCTCAATTTGCATAGAAATTCACATGCAACTACGGACACACATGTATGGGGTCTCCTATCTAGATAGATAGATTATACATCTTGGATCCACCAGCAGCCCAATGTCTGTATCTGACTGGCCCAGAACGGCCCACGATCTCCGCGGCACAAAAACAAATGCTAAGCCCCCAAGGCCGGCCAATGCACAAAAGCGCACTAGCAGGCAACAGATGGCCGTGCAGAATCATATGAAACTAGCGTAGTGAATAAATTTGTACAATGCGACTATGAGCCCATCAACACGTGTGATTGTAGTATTTTTTTTCCCTCTCATTATATCTTTATAGATCTGGTGGCATTTACTTAACATGAGTTATGTTGAGCTATTATATTCAATATTTTGCGATACTAGATTCAACATTTCTTCAAATCTGATTAAACATTTTGAAACAACTAGTTCAACATTTATAAGGCGATGTTGCAGTAGTATATCTAAAATATCGAAGTAGTATCACTAAAATGTTGAACCAACGTATCTAAAAAAGTTGACATTTTAGAAACAACAAAAATAGAAGAGATATAGTTATATTGGATCTAGTTTTGTTAAAATAATTCTGAAGAACACCATGGTTCAAACGGAATTAAAATTGAATGCAACATCTGGAAGAAAATTACGTTTGAACTTTAAAGTCAAACGTTCCATCCACTAGCAATAGCCTGCCATCGTACCCACACCAGCCTCTAGCGTGCTCCCACGTGCTCTGACCAGTTGACCGGCCAGCCGTTCAGGCTCAGCCCGCCTCATATGCGCTCGCATCTGGTTCGTCCAAAGTGATTGCATGCAAATCATAAAGTGGAAGATGTATAAGAAAATTACTTCCGCAAGATGGATAGGAATCCCGCACATGCACCCGTACAAATGTGCCGGCCTGGTTTCAACTTTCGAGGACCACAACTGGGCTGACTGCCACACGAAGGGCCCAAGACTGGGCGTCCTGGGCCTTTTACCCATCCCACCTATACCGGGCTTTTTTGGAGGGGGAATTTCCAAGGAGCCGAAATTGTTGGCCGGTAAATAAAAAAAAAAGGTCCAACCCGAGAAAATTTTCCCTTATGTTAGTTACTACTTTAGATATAAATTTATATATTTCGGTTGGAACAGTATAACTTATTTGCATTAGAAATTTAATTGCAGGCACTCATTTTTTCTAAAAAAACAAAGTATAGTACTACACTCAAAAATATTTTGGCCAGGACATTATAAAAACTCATTTTTAAAAGAAACGGAGTATACGACTAATAAACTCATATTTCTGTGAAAGAGAAAATTGATCTTGAGTGTTGTAGTGTAGTCTAAAATGCCGGTTTTTCCATTGTAGTAACTAAAAGTATTGTCTATGACATAGAATGGATATTTCTGATAAAATACGAAAAGAGAGTTTCAAATAAGAGGAAATTATTTTATTTGAATGTAGCACACTTTTACCTTATGAACACTCCCATGGCTCACCTAGGAGCAGCTCAAATTGAAATTTCATCTAAATTGAGGTATTTTTCTATATGTACAGAAAAGATGTGCATCGCCATCATAGCTTGGCTCATGGACATGTATGGCTAGTTGGCTACACTCACCATGTTCTTGGGCACTAACAAGGATGCTGTCAATTTTTGCAGGTGAGCAGGTGGGTGTCAAGAAGCGCTACTTCCAAGTCACCGAGGATCTCCTCCGTGCCCACCCGGAGATCCTGGACCCTGCACTCCCATCCATCGACGCCAGGCTCCATGCCGTCGCGGCCGCTCTGCCCGAGCTCGCCGCGGCAGCCGCAGCAAAGGCCATCGCCGACTGGGGCCGCCCGGCTGGCGACATCACCCACCTCGTCGTCAGCACCAGCTCCGGCGCCCAGATGCCGGGCATCGACGTCCGCGTGGCCTCCCTGCTGGGCCTCCGCCCCACCGTGCGGCGCACCATGATCTACTTCCAGGCCTGCACGGGCGGCGCCGGCGCGCTCCGCGTCGCCAAGGACGCCGCCGAGAACAACCGCGGCGCGCGCGTACTCGCCGTCTGCGCCGACGTGCTCAGCGCCATGGCCTTCCACGCCCCGGACGAGGCGCGCCCCGAGGGCCCCGCCGCGCACGCCATCTTCGGGGACGGCGCCGGCGCCGTCATCGTGGGGGCCGACCCCCGGGCGGCCGACGAGCGTCCCGTGTTCCAGATGGTGTCCGCCTCGCAGGCCACGATCCCGGGCACCGAGCGCCTCGTCACCGGCGACTTCGGCGCGGCCGGCGTCGGGTACAACCTCGCGACGCCCGAGGTCCCGGTGCTGGTCGCTGAGAACATCGAGGGGGTCCTGGCCGCCGCCGTGGCGCCGCTCGGCCTCGCGAGCGGTGGGTGGAACAGCCTCTTCTGGGTGGTGCACCCGGGGAGCCACCTGATCATGAACAGCTACGAGAAGGTGCTCCGGCTGGAGCCCGGGAAGCTGGTGGTCAGCCGCCGGGTGCTCACCGAGTACGGGAACATGATAGGCCCGACGGTGATCTTCGTCCTCGATGAGGTGGTGCGCCGCCGCCGGCTGGACGGCGAGGGTGAAGGGAAGGGGTGCGAGTGGGGGCTGCTGGTGGGACTCGGGCCGGGGTTCACTGCCGAGGTGATAGTGTTGCGCGCGTGTAAATAAGTGTTGCTGCGCCCACTCGACTTGATCAAGACAGCATAAAGATTTCTCATGTTGTTTCCGAAACTGCAATGCAACTCACTGCCATTGACGTGTGGGACCGCTCGTACTGAGCCCACGTGTTAGTGGGACGAGTCCCGCTGCAGTATATTGAGAATACCCGTTTATTTGTTGTCTCTGGTGCTAACAGTATGTATCTAGCTGTAAGTCTATGCAACGATATAGCTTTAATTTATAGAGTAACTAGTCAAATAAATAAATACCATTGTGCTGCTATGGACAGTAAAAATTAGAAATCAAACAAATTTGTTTACTGGATAATTGAAGATATGGTTGGATGAATGTTCATGAGCCATATGTCTGACCGCTTGTCTACGATGAACTGATCATGGATGGGTGTGCAACTACTCTAATCTTCATCTCTGGTCAGAGTCTTCCTTTCAGGCTTAGAGGCCAGAGTCACCTTGTCATGGAATTGAATCACATAGTCGCTTTACTCAGGCTTCAAATGGATCTTGCAATCTTTGTGAGTGTGTCTATTGACTATCTCGCAACACTGTCATTGTGGTATGGCGCATCTAAAGGTGGTTTAATTTGCATACCGTAGAGTCTGTGATTGACCATATATTGCAAAGGCAGCACTCCCAAGTGTTTAGACTTTAGAAGGAAAAATCCATAATTATTTGGCTCATGCATGCTCATCTAGATCTATGTGCATCAAGTTACTGTTATGTTAATTAATGCTCATCCTAGCTCAAAGCAAGACAACAGCCATTTAAAGACAAATCTTTGTTAAGAAAAAAGATGGTACCCTCTTCTTCTTTTTGAGTCCGAACACTTATAGGTACAACTGTAGCATTTGAACTCACGCGCGAACACACGTACACCCCTGTGCGCACGCTGGACCTACAAAGTATATAGACACCACACGTCCTTCTGGAGATCGATGAAATGACTTAGGGCTTTGCAAGCGGCGGGCACATCGTAGTACCATTGTGGCTCCACGCGTATATCCAGGATCTACTCTCGGGACACAAGTCAGTCATCAGACCTTCGATCACATCTTTTTCCTGCTTCTTCCTAGAGCATCCTAGTAAAAACGTCAACCACCCGGTTAAGCAGCAAAGTAGAGAGGACCTCCCATTGCCAGGTTTCATATAAGTGATGTCATAATAATAAGTCTACTCCAGTTTAGCCAGGTCTTACCAAAAAACTTTTTAAAAAATGGACAAAAAGGCTAAGGCAAACGCAACTGCTGCCGCGCTTCAGTTACCTGTTCCAATGGACAGCACAGCTTCAACAAAATCCTGGGTGGCTCTGTCCGATGAGCCGCCGTCGGCCACCGCCGCACTCGCCTTGCCCTTCCACTCCCTGGCCCTCGCCCGCATGGCCAACTCCTTGAGGCCACCACCCATGACCTCCTCGACGCACTGGCGCAGGGCGTCGCGCGTGGGAGAAGCCGGGAGCCGGACCCCGACACCGCACACGTCCACCAGGAACGCGGTGTTGGTGCGCTGGTCGGACCACACGGGGTACGCGACGACGGGCACACCGGCGGCGAGCGCCTCCGTGGTCGAGTTCCAGCCGCAGTGCGTCACGAAGCACCCGACGGCGGCGTGCGAGAGGGTTCCCAGAAACAACGCGTTCCCAGAGGGTTCCATGATGGAGAGCTAACATACAGAAGAGAGTATTGATTGCTGCATAGATTATATAAAAGATATGAGAGCTGTTGGTTTGCCGGTATCTTGACATGAGGGGAGGTTGTCCGGAAGGGGAACCATTGGAAAGAAAAGATTCATCTATAGTGACACCAAAGAGTTGGAGAAAGCTCATTCCGGTGTTCTACAACAACTCACATTAGTGGAGCCCTACATCCAGCAACACTTAAATGAGATTGGGTCCAAAAGTAATGGTCGCTCGCAAGATTGGATCATCAAAGAGCACAAGCGTCGTTTCTCATCATGGTTTAGGGACCATGAACACCAATTTTAAGGAGATTCAACAGATGAAGTAATATTAACGAGGTTGGCTTCTGGACCATCGAGCAATGTCACATCATGGCAAGCGTATGAAATTAATGGGTACACATTTTATACCATCGAAAAGGACAAGAAGAGCGTGGCGTACCAAAATAGTGGTGTTCGCATAGAGGCTATTGACACATCCGGGCGAACTGTAACTTACTACGGTTTCATAGAGGAAATATGGGAACTTGACTATGGAGCGAATATTCGGATCCCTGTCTTTCGGTGCCAATGGGTCAAACACCCGAAGGGAGTTGCAATGGACAACTATGGGTTGACACTTGTGGATCTAGCTAACGTCGGTTATAAAGATGACCCTTGGGTGCTCGCCGATCGTGTCGTGCAAGTATTCTATATATCCGACCCCGCAAATGCAAAGAAACACATTGCTATCTCTGGGAAACAAAGAATTCTTGCAGTTGATGGTGTAGAAGACATTGAGGAATATAATCAGTACGAAGAATTGCAAGTGTTCAAAGAGCTAGAAACAAGGATTAAGAAGGTGAAGGAAGCATAGACAAATCCGAGAACCCCTGGGCGCGCAAAGACTGTGAAGGAAGATTTGTGAAAGGATAAATTATTAAAGAAGTGTGTACTTTTATTAACTATATTGTAAGACTATTAATTATCTCTAAAATATTCATGCTTACATTAACGCTTATACTTTTATTAATTATATTGTAAAACATTCATGCTTATATTAATGCTTATAATTCGTTTAGTTATTTATGCTTATAATTCATTATTGATGTTTGCATTGAAAAAAGAACAAACAAGGGTTGATTGATTTGGTGTATTTATAAAACAATACTAAATGAGTGACTCATACTTAGCATATATAGCTCAAGCTAACTTGGTAGCCAAAGTGATATGTGAAGGAACTACACAAAATATTTATCTTTTATGGTTGTACAAATTTTTATTATAGACCAGGGATGATACATATTCATGCTGCACAACTTTGAAGGATGTTTGAAATCATTAAGCACACAATTTAAATCATATAGTATTTGTGGAAACGATTTTTGCTGGCGGGCCACCTAAGGGCCCGCCAGCAAAGATTGTGCTGGCGGGCTCCTAAGCGACCGACAGGACAGATATGTGGTGGCGGGCACTTATGTGAGCCGCCAGCACAGATCTTTACTGGCGGTCGCTTAAGTAACCCGCCAGAACAGATCTCTGCTGGCGGGCGCTTAGGTGGCCCGCCAGCACAGATCCATCCCTACATATACCGCCAACCCCAAAAATTTTTCTATGTCCCTGGCGCAAATCCGAAAAGACGCCGTCAGGCTGCCAAATTTTCCCGCCGCCACACCACCACCGCCGCCGGTTGCCCCCGTCGTGCGCCGAGCCCCGTCGTCCGCCGCCGGCCCATCCTGCCTCCGGCCCCGACGCCTCCTGCCCCCGCGCCGCTCGCCCCTGCTCAAGAGCGCGCCGCCGCCGTCCTCGGCCCCGAACGCGCCACCGGCCTCGGCCACGGGCGCGCCGCCGGCCTCGGCCTCGAAATTGCCGCCCTCGCGGCCCTGACGCCTCCGGCCCCGAGCGCGGCGACTCCCGCCCCTGCCCCGACGGCCTCGTAGCCGCCCTAGGCCCTCCGCCTCTGCCATGTCGACGCCGCCGGCCCCTGCCCCGACTACGATGCCGCCGGCCCCTGCCCCGACGACCACGCCGTCGGCCCCTGCCCCTTCTTCCCTGTCAAAGCAGCCGGTCTCTTTAAAATTTTTTTTTCATCAATTATAATTCATTTGCAAAATGTGATGGTTGATTTTGGTTAATTCAATTGAAATTGATTGCTATATTCATTTTGGTTAATTCAATTGAAATTGATTGCTATATTCATTTTGGTTAATAGAATTGTAATTACAAAATGTGATACAAGTTGGTTATGATATTGGTTGATTTTTTTTATAATTTATTGCTAGCACCTTTTCATAAATGCAATTATATTGATGCTAAATTGAGATTGATATTGTGAAATTTTTTATAATTTTTTTGGTATCACATTTAACTAGTTTTACTATTAGTGATAGAATTATGATAGAATTTGTGAAATTTTAACTATTAGTTGGTAGAGGCCGAGGAACCATTGGAAGAGGATGGAAATTCTTCTGGTGGCTTTGAAACCCCAGATGAATATCAACCAAGCCCACCGAGGCATCGTCGACGACTAGATGAAGAAGACCCTGAATACGATCCATCCACGGAGGTATAATTAGGTTTATAATATTTTAGTTATATGCATCCTTCGATCATATATGAAGATAACAAATGCATCTATTATTTGTTCTATAGAACGATGTTGAATCCCTAGTGCACTCCCCACGCCGACAATGTAGAATTACTATTGTTGAAGAGGAGGTCACTGTTTGAGCCCCACAACTTTTGACTACCACAACTTCTCCTAGTAAGTCGAAACGTAAACATGGGGAGCAAAGCCAGAACCAAATCCCTACAGTGTGTCTTGTAGTGGAAGAGGTTAGTCCCAGAGGCAAGCCCATATTACCACAAGGGATATCGGCTAGATTTCGGAACGTATGTGGAGCCGTTGCCAGAGACCAACTACAAACCTGAATCGCTACTAATGATTGGAAGAAGGTACCCAATTCGACGAAGGAGTCTATGTGGGCTGCACTACAAGCATGCTTCAGATTCCCTGAAGGTAAACCGAAGGAAGATGCAAAGAAATTTGCGATGATCACCTTCGGGACAACTTTCAGGAACTTCCGACATACTCTTCATAAAGATTATGTACAAAAAGGGTTGAGTCCTAAAAGCAAATTCGGGAAGATTCCTGATGCTATGTGGGAAGAGTTCAAAAAGATGAAGAATACAATGGAGGCAAAAGCTTTGAGTCAAGTGATGACCGAGAAGGCTCAAAAGGCCGCAGAGAATCCCCATCACTTGGGTGCGGGTGGATATGATGGCATGATCCCTCACTGGAGGAGAGAGGAAGAAGAACGAAAGAAAGCAGGTTTACCAGATCTATTTGAAGGCATTGAAGAACGCACTAAGGACTGGTGCCTAGCTCGACGACCAAGAAACAGAGGGGGCAAGGTTGTATTCGAGAACCCGACCACTGCGGAAATTTATGAAAGGTTGGCGAAGATCGTTGAGGACCAAAAACAAGGTCGTTTCCAGCCTGATAGGGAGAAAGATCAACTAACCGCTGCAATTGACACCCCAGAGCACTCTGGACGTGTTCGAGGGGTTTCATCATCGTTGCCCTGGAAACAAGCATTTGCCAATAACCTTGGCTATAAGAAGCGTGACCGTTACAAGAAAGATCTTGAAGAAAAGATGAGAGCAACCGCAAAGGAAGAATTCTCCCAATTATTGGCCAGCCAGCAGGGATCCCTTGTGCCAAATGTGGCACAAGCTAACCAAGACTTGAGACTTGTCCAATCTGGATTGATTGCTCCGAGCAGTGTGGGGTCCACGACACAACATAGGTATCCGGTTGATGACATACAAGTGGATACACCTTGCACGCTGGTTGTGCCTTACCGAAGGAAACAAAATAAGTTTCAAGAAGTCGCAACTGGCATGGCGGTAACGGGTCATGTGTTTCCAAGGTCACCTGCTCCAGAGTACGCCTGGGTACAAGTCGTTAAGGTGATGGACTCTGCATGCGCGTTAGACATCACTACTGATGACGGGATTGAGGTTCTTGGATATGCGATCAATCAATACGTCCAGTGGCATCGACGAGATATCATTTTGCAAGGTCGTCCGAGCCAAGAACTACAACCCCGACCAGAGGCAAACATAGAGTAGATGAGTTTTCAGCTCATGATCCGACACCTTCAGAGCTACTTCTACTAGAAGCTAACATTGAGGCCGAGCGATCCGTCTTGCCATCACCGCAATCGTCACCACCCCAGATCACAGAAAAGCCAGCACCGCAAGCTCCACCAAATATGCCGGAAATATGTCGACAAATCACTACATATGAAAAGGCACCATCTGCAGATGTTGATAAGTTTCTAGGGGCACTGAAAAAGATGCCTTCATCTTCCAAAAATAAGGAAAAGGAGCCTGTACGAAGGGAAATAGATGTAATTGATCTTTTCTCACCTGGACCTTGGGAATGCCCAAAAAATTATGTGCATGGCAAGCCTTTCCTGCCTCACGTGGATTTACAGTTGCACCCGTGGGAACTGGTAAAGTTTCATGGCTGGATCATGAAGGCGATGAAGGAAGGGATCATGGCAATCACTGCGATGGTCCCACCTTCTGTTTTCAACAACCCAATCCGGCATGAAATAGTCATTGATTTTGAGGATTTACACAGACTTTACCGTCTGCAACATATGGACGTCAATCTCATAACTGTGTTTTGCATGTAAGTCGATAAATATATATATGTCCCATATATGCGAATTTAGATTATTGCATGGTGTCTAACATGTACGTCCGACGTCTATCTTTGTAGGATGCAATGGCTAGAAGAAGAGAAGACGCACAAGCACAAGGTCGTGTACCTTGATCCGGCGCGCATTCACCAGACCGAGCACAACTTCAAAATGACCGAACAGGTAAAAGAACAACTAAAAGCTGCAAAGACCAAGAAGCGAAAAGCTGAGATCAAAGAAGAATTACACAAAAAAGAAAGGCACAAGGTGTCCATCTACATTGCAAAAGTGATGCTGAAGAGGGTTGACAAGAAGTATATCTTCGCTCCATATGGATTTGAGTAAGTTTGCTTTAATTGTTGTATAATATGTGATAATTAATGTTAATGTAGCATATGATAAATTATGTTATTATGCAGCAACCATTGGATTGCTATATTGATTATGCCCAAGCTCGGAAGAGCAGTGGTCCTAGACTCAGCCGACTATGACCAAAAATGTTACATGGAGTTCATAGGCATTTTACAAAAGTAAGATATTCCTTGATATTCAATTCCATGTATATTTATGTTGTCCATAATTTATGCTTCCCTAAATTACCTTACTTAATTACTTTCTGTCATTCTGACCTTAAAACACGTACCGTCTTTACATCATGAAAGTCGGGCCACATCCACAGGACAGGAAGGACGTTATGAACATACGATATCATTTCTATGTAAGAACATAGCACTTCATCTTTATTAGTTATGTAATTACGCACTCCTAATATATAATTGTTGTTTTATGAAGTGCCACAAGCAACCTCCTGGCTCCGTACTATGTGGATACTACGTGTGCGAGTTCGTTAGAAAAGGACAAACCCCGAAGACATAAGTCATATAACTCACATATATTCTTCTATATACTAACTACATGATTTATCATGACACATGAACATAATTAATACATCTTACTACTTTATTCAGATGCCTACCATCCCCAAGACCAACTCTAGACTGGAACAAAAGACATCGACAATACTTGCGCTGATATTGCAAGGTTCATCCAACGCGAGATTTGTCATGTGGCGGGCGAATACTTTGACCATGGTGGGGTGCTGGCTTTGGACGAGCACGAGAATCTTAGTAGCTGGACAAAGGATAATTAATAGTTGTTTACCTTTGAATAATTTGTGTAAATATTGTTCTAAACATGCATGTTGGATGCTTTTTAAAGGATAATTAATGGTTGTTTATCTTTGAATAATTTGTGTAAATATTATTCTAAACATGCATGTTGTTGGATGCTTGTTAGTAAATAATATTTTCTTCGAAATATTTGTCATGTTAGTTGATATCTGGTAAGAAATATTAACTTTAAATTAAAAGATAATAAAATCTGTTTATTAAAAAGATTGTTGTGGCTGGCAGTTACGAGGACCGTCAGCACAGAATGAATTTGTGCTGGCGGTCGGTTATGTAACCCATCAGCATAGATATGCATCTTTGCTGGCGGGTGTCATAAGCTGTCCGCCAGCACAGATGCTATCTGTGCTAGTGGGTGAGGCGCCCGCTAGCACAGATGGCCATTTGTGCTAGCACACGAGTGCTGGCGGACGTCTCACCCGCCAGCACAGATACGATTTGGCCGCCGCGCCCCGCCAGCACAGATACGATTTGGCCGCCGCGTCAAATCGTTTCTGGCCTACTGGTTGCTCAGGCCGGTTGGTCAAGAATATAGTGCGAGTTGGAACTATAGGTAACCCTTGGGTTCCTCTCTCCTTGTCTCAATGAATGCTGATGAGGCCAAATAACTATGATGTGTGGTGTTCCTTGGCTCGTGTCGGAAGGTCATTGAAAAGACGACCTCGACCCTCTCCATATGTAGCTCAGCTTTGTCCAACTGTAATGTTTGGTCGCTCTACTCAACTCTTTCTCCGATCATCTTAACGAGAAACATGTGATCAGCCACGTTCTAACTGAGTAGCTCTTGGGTTCCTTTCCCTATCTCCTTGAATGCTGGTGTCGCCGGGTAACCACTAGTTTATTCATCGGGTATTTGTCTGAAAGATCCCAATTTTTAAAGGTCAGTGTATTGTATTTTGATGAGGAAAATATTTGAAGGAAGGAAAAAAACTTATCGCTAGTATGTCAAACAATTAACTAGTATGTCAAACAATTAACGACTATATTTTGTTCAGATAGTTTATCCAGAGAAGGGGTGGCGTGCATATGCAAGAAGCCACCTGATCCAAGAACAAGATGATGATAAGTGCTCCAGCAAATTTCGCAAGTTCGGAAACGAAAATTTGACCATATATATATAGGTCCAAAAGTCTAATTTTCTAGTAAATTGTGCAAAATGTGAGTTATTTTCTGATAATAGTTGCCATCATAACTTCATGTAGTAATATTTACGACATCGAATGATAAGATTTACTATACCTTCCTAAAGTGAACTATTATTATTCTGTGATGGTAATGTCATCAGAAGTTATCATAGCAGGAAACGCAGAAATTCCAGTTCAACCAAAAGGACAATACAAAGTATGCCAAAAGGGAAAACAGCTGGTACCTGCAATCTCTATCAGTGAAGGCCGTACTAGTCCACCTTCACATCATGCATTTATCATTGGGAATCCTGTGTCATTTTCACAGATCTTCCAATGGAGCTCCTAATTAATTAATTTTAATTAATGAGTCAAGCAGTGGGAACTAAATCAGAGCCATTGACACCGAAACCGGACAAGTTTGGTCCTTTATATGGTTTCAAAGGTGGTTTTATATTTTTTTAAAAAAAATAATAAAAATTCTAGTTATATCTAAAAAATTAAGACTAATTTATTTTAAATCAGAAAATTATGAAACTAGTATCAAAATTTTTCTAAAAATGTAAGCTATCTGTTGTTGCTTTATTTGTATATTCTTTATTAAAACAATAATAGGCATAACTACAACCCAATAAATACTAGGAGCATGAAAAAATTAGATATAAATAACTGATAAATAGAGCGCTAATAGATAGATTATATTTTAGAAAAATATTGGCAGTCATTTTATATTTTTTTATTTAAAATGAATTACTTATATTTTTTTAATTTAAACTTGAACATTGTTAAGTTTCATAAAATGAAAACAAAAACACCTTTAAAACCATACAAAGGGCAAAATTTATCCGGTTTCGACAGTTGGATGGCCTCGATTATCTGGTTTTGCAGTAAAAAGTTGAACTTCTCCCAAACATAAACACTCTATATTTATTAATCTCTCCAACTTGCTCCCCTTTTGAATCCCTTGAACGTCTCAGGCAACAGATTTCAGCACCCTACTTCATGGAAATAATAATCTTGATGTCACGGAGTATCTAGACTTCCCGCGACAATGTTATCTTCAATGGCCATCTCTTCTCGGTTCAGATCAAGAATTTGCCATGGTTATCCATAGAGTAAAGAGCAATACTTTCCTAGTTTACTTGATTGCGTGACAGCATTATGTAATTCCTTTTCTTTTTCATGCAAATAACAAGAGTAGGGGAACCCTCCCCTCTTATTTCAAAAAAAAATTGTTATTTTCTGTTAATTAGCTGTCAAGTCGTATGTAGGTAGGTGGCCTATTATGGCCCATGCTGATCTGCTAGACTGCTACTGCTGTGCTCAGGCCTTAGTTTTTTTTATATGGTTTTTCTTTTGAGTTCCTGTCGGTGCTTCGATCACCGACTAGTAAATTTAGTGCCACGCTTCTCCATGGCTCGATGGCTAACAGACGAAAGTGAGGATTTAGACTGGTTCCGATAACGGCCCTACGTCCAGTATGGGGTGGTGTTCTTCGTGTTTCTCACATTCGAATACTGGGTGCTTACAACGGGATGCTTATAAGCGGTGTGTGCACGTGTGGTTGCGAGAGATAGAAGAAGGCCAACCTCCACCTTATATATGCGGTGGGCTGGACTATATTGCGTGAGAGAAGGGGGTGCCTCGCCTCCCGGGAATGGTGTTCCTAAGGCAAGGTCAGCTGCCCTACACAAGTCCTGCCCGGGGCCCTCCGGTCAATCATGCTCCACTACTCTCCAAGACCTGTCCTGTTCGCTCGGATCGCGGTGCCGCCTATCATGTCCTCGGGCTTGCGCCTTGTCCCCCGTGGCAGGGGATGGCGCCGTCATACTTTCGGCACGCCCCCGCCCTGATGCGCCAGGGGCGGGCCTCTCGTTTGGTTGGCTAGCCCGGCCTTCCTCGTCGGGCTCGGGAGGTCGGGCGCCTTGTTCTCCCCTGGCCGCACGGTCCAAGGCGGGGCCCGCTAGCGCGGCGCTCCCCCCTCACCCTACGCCTGACGGCGGAGGGTGATCCAGTACGGGCTGTCACGTCGGTCCTGTCGAGGGAGCGCGGCCGGCGTGAGCGCCGATCGTGGAGTTATGATGGTCTGGCTGACCGGGGACGTTCCTCTGGTACTCCAGTCCGTAGGCAGCATCTCTACCCTAACTGTCTGGCGAGGAGCATGTATGCACGTCTTGTCGGGATCAGGGCAGTTAATGCCACCCGGCACCTTCCCTAGGTCGCCTTGGGTTGAACCCGCATTCCGGGGCCGACTCGGGTTTCCCGACCCCTCCTACGGTGTTATGGGTCGGGGAGGCGCCACGTGCTCCGGACCCGGTCGCTGCCGGGCCGTCGGAGCTTCTTTCGCTGGTGTGCCGGTCTTGCCCGCGTGTCTGCCTGATTGGGCCGGACCGTCCGCTCAAGGTACGTTGATCTCGTGATCCGGTGCCTAAAGACCGTACTTTGGGGGTACCTGTGGTATTTAACCCCGTCAGCTCTCTACTTTTATTTCCCAAGTACTCATGACAAGTATAATTATATTTTCTAGTCACTCTTTCTACGGGTATGTACTGAGATGAGAAACGTCAGTAGTCATATATGAATATGTACCAAGACAAACATTACATTGCTGTTGCTAGATGTTGCTACGATGTGATTATGTTATAGGAGTATCCCATATTCGCAACCGGTGTAATCCGCATGACCGGATTTCCTTGTATCTATATCCGATGGCTAGGCTCCGAACTTGAAGGAAAATGAGAAGAAAAAAAAAGATATTGACTATATCCATCGTGTCCAATCCGTTTATACCTTTATTTGGCCATCAAGGAAGAGTCATGTGAGAAACACGTGCTTCATGCTCTGCGCTTTTGATACTAACTGAAATCAAATTGATTTTCTTATGTACTTTTGCTCGATTTTTTCTGTTATTATTTATATTTTATTAAAAACATGTTGTGTCACTCATTTTTCTTTTTCGCTGAATTGACATGTTATTTTGTCATTGCTCAACAATAGTTAAAAACAAATAGCAACATCATGCCAGCCACGAACGGTTTTGTGGAGGTATCCATCATCAATGGGCCTCCATGATATCCCTGCCTGTGAGGAATAAGCCCATCAGAGACCCATGCATTGTGAATAAACTGGAAGGCCCTTACTACATTTATCGCAGTCCCGAGCAGCAGCATTTGGTTCCTTGGACTTTAATAAATCGTAACAGCCAGGAGCCATTTATATCACAAAGCGGGACTAATTAGTTCTTCGAGGGAGGTTCACGATTAATGAAAAAGATAACCATTACTGAGCTAGAGAGTTTTCATTATCTCTCTAAAGTTAACATGTCACGCTATGAGAAGCATACCTCTTTTTCTCAACATCAACGGAGCCAACTAAGACTCATTCGTGTTGGTTTCTACTCCTTCCATTTCAAAATATAGATCGTTTTGACTTTATGTATTCATAGATTTCACTATACATATAAATATATTATATTTAGATATATAGCAAATACTATGGATCTAAAAAGGGTAAAATAAAATTTCCATTTTAGAACGGAATGAGTAATTCTCATCGATGTTAGTGATGCTTGCAACTATATAGGTAACTGTGAATTATGTGAGATGCAGGCGACAGTGATGCAAATGTTCATTTCTAGACCCAAAGGCACCCCCAAGCTACATGTACACACGGTCATAGAAGTCACGTGTTTTTTGAACGAAATACGTGTGTGCGCGGTCTTGGCTTCCAACCTAGATATATCTTCCCACCTGTATTTTATTACCGCTGCATGTTTTACTGCTGTGGATTTTTTTTCCCTAAGATTTTGGTCCTCTATTCTGACATACTCACTCCATACTAAAAGAATATAATTTTAGCTTTTCCACCAAATCAATCTCTCAATTTTGACCAAATATATATAAAAAAACTAATATGATACCAAATAATTATAATTAGATTTACCATGAAAGTATTTTCATGATATATCTATTTAGAGTCATCAAAGTTTAAAATATTTTTTTTATAAATTTAGTCAAATTTAAGGAAGTTTAACTCAGTTCAAACCTAGATTTGCATTTTTTTTGGGACGGGGTAATATAAACAATTTCAAAAATAACAAATACTACTTGAAAGTTGTATGCCTCATCGAAATTTTCTTTTAAAGTTTATCTTCATCCGAAATTTTATGAAAAGGCAAGAGCAAGTCTATCAGAAGGGAACCATGATTTGCCTCGAAGATATGCCAAGAATTGATGACAACACTAGTGAGTCAATGACCAGTTGACAAGAACAAATTATCAATTCTTAAATGCAATCGAACAACACTAGAGCAATAAACACGATTCACGCACTCCGATCCCGTGAACTGAACATCACATCAGACTGACATCATGCACATCGACAATTAATAATTATCTACGTAATCAAGGGAATTGAAACCGTCCGTGCGCTGCCGGCCCTCTTATGCACTGCGTAAGACACACCTCAATCACGCCGGCGTCCCCTCGTTTAAGCTAGCGGTGGCGTGACGCCGGCGCCGTCGGCACCCGCGGCGTCGACCTGGAACGGCGGCTCCCAGTGCGGCACGGCGTCGCTGAAGAACCTGCCGACGACGCGCGCCTCCAGGACGGCGATGGCGTCGGGGTGCTTGATGCAGCGCGGCGTCTTGTACTGGTTCACGGAGGAGCCGTGGGAGACGCAGAGGTCCATGAGCGCGTCGAAGGCGCCGGGATTCACCACGCGTATCTCCAGCGGGCCCACGGACCGGTCGCGGCTCCGGCACCGCCGGTACACGGCGTCCAGCCCGGCCTCCACCTCGGCGCAGCACGCGGCCATGACGCGGGCCGCCGCGGCTTCGGCGTCGCCGTCGCCGGAGGCGGGCAGCGGCGGTGGGGTGAGCTCCCAGAAAAGGACGTAGTGACCCGGGATGGAGGCCGTGTCGGCGTAGGCCGTGTACTCGGAGAGGATGGCGCCGAGCGGCGCGAGGAGGCGCTTGGCGGCGGTGACGGCGCGGAGGAGGTCGTCCTCGGAGGTCTTGTCGGTGTCCACGCTGAGCACCACGTTGCGGCGGTGCACGAACCGGAACTGCGGCGCCGCGTTGTGGAACCCCGACACCTGCAGGATGTCGCCCACGCGGTACCGGTACAGGCCTGCGCCACGCACACCCCCGTCAGTCCATGGCGTCCATGATCAATGAAAAAAAAAAAGGGTGAAGGACTGATCATGCTGATAGGATCATCCGTCTGTGCATTGAGATATTCAGATTCACATTGTATAGTCCCTCTCTAAAACAAAGGGAAAAGGGATGAAAAATGCAATGCTATTTGATCATCAGTTGCAGAAACGATAGTGCTTGGATAAAATGAATGCATACACCAGAAAGAATCCTTGTTCTTTTAGATTTTTTTTCTGCGAGCATAGATAAAGTCCATTCAAAATTTTCAAAATTCAAACATTTTTTATTTTTGACAGTGAATATCTAAAGTTTTATTTAGATTGACAACAGAGGATTGATATATATTACTACATTCATTTTGGAAAAGAAATACTTTCACCACATGCATATTGCTCTTTCCTTTTAATAAGGTAATATAATAATTATTATAAGCATTGCTTGTCAAATTGGAGGCCACATGTAGATGTCCTAATTGTCTATATATAGTTTCAGTCAAGAAGAAGGATATAATGAAGGAATCGATAACGTTCCTTTTATAACTTCAGTTGAATGTTAAAAAAAAATCTTGAGGTGACCTCCAATTGTTGGGAACACACATCTCTACAACAATAATGAGCACTTTGACTTTGTGCCCCCACTAGCACACTTCTGTGCAGATTTTCCACATGCAGTGGCTATCTATTTGATCCACTGCATTAATCACTTTCCCCTCAGGAATATAGTTTAAGGTATCATGGATCCATCAAGTGATGTGCAGAGTTCAGTTTATTCATGGAAGTGCAAGGCTGTGAGATGGAGCTAATAAATGAAGGTTGTGGGGTTGGGATGGAGGTCACATTGACTGGATATCATTTATTCACATATCACATCTGGATCTTCTCTTGTTCTTGTGGCATGTATTATTGGTTGATTCTTCCATAGCCTTTTGGTTTTTTTTTGTTAGTATTACCTAGCTACTGCTACAGGAGATAAATTGTATTCTTGTTCTTTACTCCAGCATGTTTCTAGAAGAGTCTAGCATTTACAATAACATCTCTAGACTCAGAGTTTTATTTCTTAAAGAAAAGCAGTAAATATTCAAAATGTATTTTTTTCGATTTTCCAAAGGAGGCAATAGTATTAAATATCATTTATGCCTGGAGGCAATAAAGCAAATTATTTACTGATTTTGACGAAAAGGCATCATCTTACCCCAGTAATGGATAGACATGCATGTCTAATCAATTCCCTCTAATCAAAATGAGGCTACAAATATCTCCTTGTCTGGTGAAAGTTAGTGTACTGTCAATCAAAACATGAAAGCTAGGAGGAAGGTTATATACCTTTGGAATAAGTGTACTTTCAGTAATTCAGTGGAAGTGATTGTGTCGTTAATAAAATAAGCTAGTGGGAAACTGGGAGTCAAGAATCTGACACACCATTGGCCAAGTGGTTGATCCCAAATTACAGCTATATATACCTACATAATTTGGTCAAATCACCAAGCTCCACTTGATTACTTTTTGGAATACTACAGAAGAAAAATAATGGGCGCACAATATAATATGTGATTTATTTAATTCCTTTAACCTAAAATGCAAAAAACAAATGGGCATTGTGTTGCCAGATAATGCATGCACCACTTAAATAGGGAGTAAAACATTCCAATTTTACTTAATGGTGAAAGTGTGAAAAAAGTAAAAAAAATATCGGCAGGAGCGAAGATTAGTGCAGCGTGAAGAAACCTAAGGCATATAAAATATGGAGGCAGTGCACTGTGGCTGAGAGAAGCAAGACTCACTTCTGTCCACCAGTGGAGGGAACAGCGAGGAGACCGCAAAAAGCCAAACAAAAACTAAACAACTGGTAGAAAGCAAAACAAATAAAAAGGCCTTCATCTTTATTTCCATCCAAGACACCTGCACTACTTATCTTTGACATGCAGATAACCATCATGCTAGCGTGGTATCACATCAAAAAAGTTGCCAACTTGCTTTTAATTTCATTTTCAGCAAAAAGTGCAGCCCCAATTCAGTTATATGAACTAGCACCAAGTCATTTCAGGAAAATGTGATTGATAAAAAAAACAGTCGAGCTTTTCTTTTCTTTTTTGCGCACAACCAGCAAAAATGGGGTGCTAAGCAATTTATTTCCATGACATGTTTGGTTACAAGAAGTTATATAGCTCACAAAACTTTTTAAGCTAAGGCGTGGCGTAAGAATTTAAGTTGTGCTATGGTTTGTTAAATCATTTGGATAACCTTAGGCTAAACTTAGTAAGAAACTATATCTATGATGGGTGGGCCATCACGCTGCATTTTTTTTTGGAATGGTAAAACTTTAGCAGGAAACTCTTTCTCTTAATGAAAAATATGTTCAGGCACGGTTGCAGAAAAAAAAAACTTTGGCAAACTAGACACTTGTCTTGTTGTTACGTGCTCTCCACCGTTGATTTGGGATCATCGGACGGCCTTGAACCAGTGCAATTCTAACAAAACCTCCGATCCAGTGCATCGGTTAGAAGTACATACATGCATCCAGCCACATAAATGCAACAAGGAAAATAATTGAAGGAGACGAGGAAGAAATTCACACCTGTGAAGGTGGTGACGACGAGCTCGTAGTGGCCGCCGATCTCGACGTCGACGAGGTCCACCACCTTCCCGTCCCGGACCTCCTCGCCGTCTTTCTTCACCTTGACGAACTCGTAGTAGCACATGTTGGGCAGCAGCGTGTACGCGACGTCCTCCGGCCGGTCCAGCGGCCGGAGGTTGATCCCGAAGAAGCACTCCGACGACGCGTACATGGTCGACACCAGCGGCAGGCCGCCGCCGTAGAACTCCAGCAGCGGGATGTACTGCGCCATCGACCCCGTCACGATGACGTCGATGTACTTGGTCCGCGGCCAGAGCCGCCGCACGATGCCCCGCCACGACGCCGCTGCGCACTCGGCGGCGATGGCGTCGGCCAGCGCCGGGTCCGGCCGCGCCACGACCCTGGCCACGGCCTCCCGGCACGCCGGGTCGGTGACGCGGGACCCGTCGACGCGGCCGGCGCGGATGTCGTCGCAGAGCGCGCGCCAGTGGCCCTCGAGGAACTTGACGGCGCGGAGGAAGGCGGAGGCGAAGACGGCGCCGACGCGGAGCACCTCGCCGCGGCGGGCGAGGCCGCAGAGCAGCTGCGCGTACATGCTCTGCGCGCTGTCCGGGCACAGGATCGCCTCGTTCGGGCTCGTGTACCGCGTGTACGGGCTGTCCGGCCGCTCCCGGAAGTGCCGGCTCTTGTAGTAGCTCGTCAGCACTGGCCGCGCCACCAGCCCCGACGGCGTCGTGATCTCCGGCTTCACGAACAGCAGGTACATGCACCGCCCCTCGTCCAGGCCTGCCACGTACCTGCACGTACGCCGATCGACATGCCACGGTCAGGTCACTCACTGGAGCTAATCAGTGTTGCAGCATGTGCCATGGACACCTACTTGTTCATGACGGGGATGAGGAGGTTGTAGAGGAAGGTCTTGCGGTCGAGCTCCTCCTCCGTCGACGGCATCAGCTTCGGCTGCCCGCCGGACGTGCCGGAGCTGCGCTCGCACGAACAGACCACCAGGAGCTAGCACCGTCAGTGCCCGACCGGAATTCCGACGACGTCTAGAACGATGTGTGAGAGCTTAATTTTGTGCATCAGCAGCAGCACGTACCTTGTGAGGAGCTCGGTGATGGTCTTGGAGGAGATGAGCGACGAGGGGGCGCCGTTGGCGATGCGCTCGATGTACGGCTTGACGTCCTCGTACTCCACGAGCGGCACGCGCTCCTTGAACGCGGCTGCGAGCTCGTCGGCGCCGCGCGCCTCGGCGTCGGCGCCGAGGAAGCCGCGGACGTAGTCCGTGCCCGCGTTCATGGCGAGGATCTCGCGGAGGACGCGCCGCTGGATGGCGCCGGCGTGGGTGGTCAGGTCCTCGATGAGCTGCAGGCTCGCCGGCCCGTCGTGCGGGTCGCAGGCGGGGATCGTAGGCGGCAGAGCCGACGGCGGTGGCATTGCCGCCGCCGGCGACGATGCTGGCGGGATCACGAAGGAGGTGGAGGAGGGGAGGTGGTGACCGAGGTCATGGTCGGGCGCTGGGGACGTGGACGTCGTCGTGGTTGACATTGTTAGATCCATGCACGCGTGCACTCGCTGTGCCAGGACATGGAGGGGCTCGCACGGCCGTGTTCTTGTGCAGCTACTGTTGTTGCAGAGGTGAAACTCTCTTGCTCTCCATGGCCTATATATATGTCATCATGACATGTCTATGGGTGTAGAGAGAAAGTGATGTTGTCAGTGATTTGTTTTAGAGAGAGTGAGCGAGTGCAGAGAGATGCTTAGCTGTGAGTGATTTCATTTTATCTTTTTTCCCCCCTCTGTGGTGCAACAAATTTATGGGGAAGAGAGCACAAGGTAGTGTGCAAGTCATTTGTGTCAATGGCCTACACATGTGACCATGTCTTGGAGCTTGTGATTAGATGCATCTATTATGGGTCAAAGCTTCATATGGCTGCCTCCTCAACTTTGGTGTCCCTTTTATGTTTTTTGTAAGGGCCTTGCTACTGTACTCCAATTACTACCTCCTAGGAGGTAAGAGAGGCGAAAGAAATCATAGCCGTTGATTTTTAGAATTTTCATTTAAAATAAATCGGAAAAAATTCCCAACAACATGCCGTCAATCATGCAGCCTCTGTTTCAACACATCATGCAGCTTTCATGCTCAGCTCCTCACGCACACGGCATCATGAAAAAAAATGCCGGCCATCTCAACACAAACAAATATTGTATGATTCAAATCAAACCTAGAAAAGGAACACACATGTCATCTTGTACCTATTTGTTTGGTACGTGCCATCAAAAATAACCAAATCTTCGAGTGTCTGGTAATTTAGGCGAGACTGGCCATCATACTAGAACGCAAAACTACCTTCACATGTTACCCATGTCACGTTTTTATTATGAGCAAACCAATGTCACGTTCACCATTCACGTCAGGAAATACTATGCGATTGATCTGATACCCTCATGCTTGTAAGTTAGATCTAAAAAGAAGATATTTTTCCTACTTTTAGAATTAATATATATGAAAAACAAACAGTTATTCTATTACCTCCTACAAGGTAATATGTTATTAGATCTACGGTCCACATTTACTTCAGAGTACCGTAGCAAAACCAAGTAATTGTCTGTGCTCTTCTTGGCAGACAGAGCCAAAGTTCATCTTATCAGATAGTCACCTGATTTTAGTGAAAGAAGCATCAATTCTATGGACAGAATGTGAATGGTACCAGCCTCTCTACTCCTAAGGATGGAGACATTCATACATGCATTTATTCGCACCTTTAGTGCAGCTTGTTCAAAATGAGCAGGAGTTGAATTCTGTTGCTCCCAAGGCTACAAGTTTTGTAAAATTACCCATAATAATTTACCGTACTTAAAAAAAACCTGCACCCTGACAAAAGGTACATAAATGAAACTGAGGCTTCTATAATTTCAGGAAAAGGGGTGGCTAGCTTATGTCTACTTGTCAATCAGATCTCTTCGTATAAACAAAGGAACTTGATTTACTTTTAGTTTATGTGTGTATGCATCTAAAATTTTGAGCTTTCTCTTCTTTAGCTCCCTCTGACATACTACAGATTCTAATGAGGAATAAGAAAGGTTTTCTTTGATGCCCTTGCAGTTGTAAAATAATAGAGCCATTTGATTCCTTGACCAATCTGGGTCTAGAACTGTTACTTTGATCAACAATATCAATTTTTTGTTGGATGGCCATGTCACCAGGAATGTACTGACCATGTTGTTAACAACTTATTTTATGTCTTGCAAATCTTGTAAGCTGCTTTTGTCCAATTTCTTTTTCCTGCTTGCTTTATCAGTGATTAGGCGCCAAATCGACTGCTTAAGGTTGCGCTCGACATAATAATCTGAACCGATCAGAAATCTGAAGTTTGACAGAAATATTTGCAGGCAAAGATTAATTAGATTAGTACCATTTCTGACCCTTCAATGACCGGTCATCTGGGGCTATTTTAATGCCTGAAATGTGTCTCTTCTTGTTGATGCTCTGTTGGCTCTTGTCAAGAAAGCATTTTAGTAGAATGTTGAGCTGACCTTTTGGGACATCTTATTTTCAGTCAAGGCTGAGAAGTAGAATGACACACATGGCTAGTCTCTTAGTCCTAGCTGTCACAATTTTGCTGGGGATTAAATATGAATCTAATCATCCATGCCAACAAGTACATTCAGATCCCACTTCATCATGGAAAGAATAAAATTATATATCAGAAAAGGGTTAAACTACACATGCTCCCTGCACTGTTGCATCATCTCATAATTTTGGTTGATTCTTTTATTCAAGAAATCTGCTAAATCTGATGTGAGGTGATTTATTTAGTCAGTGCAGACAGCTAGAAGATTTAGAGAGATCATGAGGTCAGGTTTGCACCAGCTGTCCACGCAAACAAACTTAAAAAAGGTTTGCACACCAGGTTCCATGTGAAAGATCTGGGATTGTTTGCCATGTTTATCTGATTAAATCGATATGGCGAAATGTATTTTAGTTCATCAAATTGTGTTCGATTTTTCATGTTTGAATAATCATCCTGCTACTCTGATATTAATACAAAGACATAGTTGTTAACAGGTTTGGCTCAGATAACAAAAGCAGTTGTGATGGTGCCATGGTGGTAGCAGTCAAACACACTGTATGACAAGATGTCTATACCACTGTACGCACTCGTGCATGTGGTGCCATAGTCGGCACTACGACTGCCAACCCATTGTCTATCCAACTGGTTTGGAATTCAGGTTGGTATCCAAGAGTAACCAGTTTACAAATATTCAGGATATTTATAGTTCAAATTTAAACTGGTTCTTGAAAATTCTTGCAGCCAATCCCCTCATGGAGACAAAGTGATATGGTGAATTATGTCTTTTTAGGTTGCATTGCTGAGATTTTTATCTGCTAAAGACTTTGGAAGTTTCATAAAAAAAAAGGACTCCTGGAAAGGATAACCAATTGTCCTCGCTCCCATACAAGTAGGAATCAACATCAAAAGGAAAAGAACAAAAGAAAAGATGATCCCACCGCAATCATTGCTAGATCACGAAAAATTATAACATATAGTGTATATATCGCTATATAACTCTTATAATCCCAAAGTCGTACTCTTCTGATTTGAGGATCATTGAGGGGCTTTATGTGTGACTGCTTATTTTACATACCCAAATAAGTCATTTTCCGCTGTCAACCATCCAATGCAAGTGGGGATTTTTTGCACACAGGTGTAGCATTTGCCTACTGTCTAATAGGTTACCTGTTTCCAATTCATATCATAGCCCTGTAAGACTGGATTCTTGGTCCTCACAAAGT
This sequence comes from Panicum miliaceum, assembly GCA_032594955.1. Lineage (NCBI taxonomy): Eukaryota > Viridiplantae > Streptophyta > Magnoliopsida > Poales > Poaceae > Panicum > Panicum miliaceum. The sequence goes on along the minus strand of CM064072.1, from coordinate 27,725,189 downwards.
GCCGACTGACATCAGCAAACTTCTTTACACTGTGCATTCTGCAACTTGTTATTTTTATTACCTGGTTAACTACAATAAATAGTTTTTTATTGGTGAATATTTTCTCAGTAAAATAATTAGGACCCTACACTGCTCTGAATCGCAAAACAGGACATGATGGTTACCTGCATTGGGAAGGGAACTAATGCACTCCTGAGCAGTGAGCAGTAAATAATGGAGCCAGTCCAAAAAAGCTTGTAGAGTTTTTAATTATTTATTTATTGCTTAACAGGCCAATTCTCACAGTAATGGGAGAAGACAGATTTGTAGTTTAGTGAATAGATCGACAAAATGAGGATATGCTAGATTTAGTGGCTCACATGTTGAAATTAATTAACTACCAATAAAAATATGCAATGAAATATTTTAAAAAGTTAAAGACAAGAGAAATAGTGAAGATGTTGATAAGGCTTACTTTGAAGGAGACAGAAGATCCTTGAAAAGAGCAGGAAAGGAGGAGGAAAACAAGGGAGGAACTACCAACTGTTCTTGGAGCAGCTGGTTTGATGTACTAAGTGCCAAAAACAATGCATTAGTCAGTAGTGTTTCACATTCACAAAACAAATACACAGGGAGAACACCTGTATGGTCATGGAGTCCAGGAGACAAAAGCTGGCTAGCAGAAGAAAATAAAAAGAAAGGTATATAACGACATTGGATAACAACTTATATTAGTTGATCATACCATTGAGATGTCTTGACCAGGTGAGTGATGTCTCATAATGACTTGGTCAATGGTGTCTTTTGGCAAAAAAGGGGGATGATATGATTTGAGTGCCTTTACCATCACTTTTATCTTGTTGGTTCTGATAAAAGTCAATACTTGCCAAATATCGGTTTATTTCCTGTTGGTGGTGCAGGTCCTTTTACCTCAAATAGGTAGCTCCAAACAGGCAGCTTGCTGTAACCCAAAGTCTTCCATTCCTTGACATGACAAGAGACACTAATTAATTTGGATCTTGACCATGAAAGGTGTACTTAATATTTGCAATTTTAATTTAGCTCATACCTAGTAGGTTGAAGAAACGACCAGTATGTTTTTGACCAGTATTACGTTTGAAAATAATTGAATTTACCTTTTTCAGGCAGGAAACTCGCTGCCCAAGCTCGCCTCACAGTAATAAACGGGGCTTCCCTTGAGATTTTTGCATTAGGGCTAGGCTGAGGCCCATCTTTTTTCAAGTCTTAAGTTAAATGATATGAGTTCATTAGCTTACTAAAAGATGTTTAGCAAAGTCAAAAAATAACTAAACCAGCCCTTGGGTACAAACCGGCTTGAGTACATTTCAACAACTCATGGTCGTTGGTTGCTTAGTACCAAAAATATTGTTGAAAAAATTGAGGCCGACTCTAGGTCTTTGTTGGATTTTTAGTAGAAATTATGAAGGAGAGGAATCCTAACAGAAGGATCTATACATAACCTTCAAGGAAAATAATTGGGTTTGCAGGATCCTTTTTTTCCTCTCGAACACGTAGGAGAGCTGCATATCTTTGTATTAAGAGAGAAAAAAGTCCAATTACAAATCCATCACCTTACCTTGGACTAGAGTAAGGGATGCAACTGTTTTAGGAAAACAAACTATTACAAGCAAAGAGGAATTTGGGACCTGACCACAACAAGACCTCCTCTAACCAGGAACTGCAACTCCCTCTAGGCTCAGGGCAGTAAGCCCTTTGGCGCCAGAGATTTGCCATAGGTGAAACTCATCCTTAAAGTCTTGAAGAGCTCCCTGCAAGTTTGGTGCTGCTCCATCGAAGACACAGGCATTCCTGTGCTTCCAGATGATCCAGGCTCCAAGGATTACAAGAGAATTAAATCCCTTTCGTAGTTGCTTCTGTAATTTCTTCCAAGACTTCTTCCACCAATCTTTTGTAGAATCCTTTGAACTTGTCAATTCAATGATTCATGACATGGCTTAGATCCTGAAGTTTTTTCCCATTGTTATTGCACTTGCCTTCTCTCCTTTTAAATTTGATACAGAACATCTTTGTTTCATCAAGAGGGTTAGATTCATGTGAAGCATCCAAAAACCTTTCATGACCTATTCCTCTGTTCTGTGTTCTTATATGGTAGCATTGACATACTACACGACCAAAGTGTTTTCTCTAATCTTGTATTTTCTTGCTCCCTCCACCCCCCCCCCCCCCCCCCCCCCCCCCCCCGCGCATTCTGTTATTAACTGATTCCCATGGGAACTGTAGACGAACTTTTAAATCTTCAATGAAACCAGGAAATGATCATCTGTCGGTATCGCAAATCTGCTCTGTGATTTTCAGTTGTCAGCATTGAGTACCAGGATATATGATAATTGAAGCAACCTCATCGGTCGTAACTTCATAACCATTGAATCATCATGTTGCACAGTCAAACAACCACTCGAGGGATCAAGTAAATATCAATCAAAGAAACAAATTGCCCTTACGATGTTCCATAGAGCTTCTTGTGATCACCTCATTATACTCTATTGACACATGACACTAGGATAATAACTCTTAGGAAACCACTTGGCACTTACTGGTGGTTATATGTGATGATCCTCGACCAATGATAATAATGTTAACACCCTCCAATGATGTGTAGATAGATAGACCAGAGGACCACCACTAACCCATACCTAGTTTAAAGGGATAATATTATGCGAAGTACAACCACAAAATCTTGTCCTGAGGACCACAAGGCACTGGTGAGCTCATGCCATGTCCTTGCCTCCCATTGGGATGCATTTGTATTGGTGTTTGGTATACTCAAAGCCCAATGAGTTAGAGAAAGATTGCAAAGTACAGGTGACTTTTTGGATCAAAACCTTGCATTGCACATCATGTATGCATGTCCTATTAGCCTCTTCAATAGCTGGCTAGTAGGCTAGTAGGTAGGCCGCGTTTAAGGATCAACAACTGCAATGATCTTTCGAGTTTTTGTGATGAGTCAGCGCAGAGACTTCTTCATTTCATTTTGCTCATCATCAAATGCTATATCCTGCAAAGTGCACAATTGATCAGATAAACCCAGAATTCTTATAAAAGGGAGTTAGAGATGAGACTTCGTATGAATTTTAACAATTTTTTGGAAACCATGTCTTGTTCAGCAATGGCAGTATGTAGATTGCACATTGCAGGCTATCTGCTCTGAAACTGGTGGTGCACAGCCAGAAGGCCAGACTACAGTCACTAGTCCAGTTCTGCTGCCTGGACACAATTGTTAGTTGTCTCTGGAACTAATCATTTTGACAGGACGGGCACGACGACCGAGGGCACCAGATCCAAGAGACTGGTGGTCCTAAAACCAACAAAAAAGAATGCAGGGAAGAGAAGGAACCGCTGGAAAAGAAACGATCAGGAGCAGGGGCAACTTGTGCTCTGTGAAGCCCTACAGGATCACCGCGGGAGACAGGCCACATGAGCTCAAGTGATGCCCTCCTACGATGAGCCTAAGCCTCACATGGCGCAATGCCCATAAACAAATCCCTCCGCTCCTCTTTCTCCCTAGCCCAAGGGTGGCCACTAAACAAGGCCCCTGAATCCCCTCCCTCCGAGAAGCTGCACATGAGCACCGCACATGGATCCCCTTTGATCCGCTGGCCAGTCTCGCACGATCATGCTGCTACCTCCTCACATAACCGCCTCGCCCGCGCCGACCAGTCTCCAGCCTCGGGGATCTGTCGCCGGCGATCGCATGCAGCAGCATCTGGGATAAATTTTGCTGCAGCGTAGAAAAACAAGTCAGCCAGATGCATGCTGCGATTTCAACTGCCTCCTCCTGGCGATGCCCCGCGATTTGTTTTTGTTTTTTGTTTCGCTTTCCCTGCTGCATCTGCGGATGGCACATATGTTCAGGTGGGGGATCGAGGAAGATGGAGGGGGGATCCTTTGACCTGAGAAAAGCTTTTTGTTCGGCAGATCAAGACTGCAAGAGTGAGCTCTGAAGTTGTTCCTGAATCTGCTCCGAAGAGTAATCTCTGCAGTTTTATCTGTGCAAAGAGTGCAGCTGACTCATACTTATGCTGGAGTGAAACACATTGGGAGAACAGAACTGCAGAGCTCTCCGGAGACGAAAAGGCCGTGAGAGATGGGCGTACCATGTCAACGCGGCCATCCCGCCGGTGACGGACGGAGGCAGCAGCACAGGGGAGGAGGAGGATGCCGACATGGGCGGGCCGAAAAGTAGTCCATATGGGCCCAGGACTACTATCGTTGGATTTTGTTGGGGTAGAAAAGTTTTACCACTAGCTTTCGCGTAGGCCCAAGATGAAGAAAAGGCCCAACAGTAGCCTGCTGCGCAACGGGTGAAAGAGGGAACACGAAAAAATAAAAATAAAAACTAAAGCGGTTGCGGGGAAAAAGTTACATATTTACTTATATTATCTCTACTCCTAAAAAAACTAATTGGGAGATTTTTTTTTCGTGCGACCCCAGTCCCCCATCGAACCTTCGTCATTCTGCCACGGATCAACTTGTGCCGTCCGATTTCCCCACCCTCGCAACACCGACGGCGTCCCGAAGAAACTGCCGCAAACTCCCTCCACCCGCGCGTCAATCGCGTCGTCGTGTGGCCGCTGCAGCCGCCCTCCCATCAGGTCCCACGCACCCGGCCTGAAAACCCTACTCCAAGTCCGACGGCCTGACCTTCTGCAATCGCGTCGTCGTGTGGCCATCGGCCGGCGGACGCGTTGCGCTGAGAGGCTGCAAGTCCGGCGGCCTGGGTCCGATCAGCCTGCGTTTTTCTTTCTTTGGCGTTGCCCTCGCCTTCGAAATCGCGTCTCCCTCGCCTCGCATCGCCGGCAGAACGGAACCGTTGGAGCCAACAAGACCGAGCAGCTGCCCGCCCTCCTGTCGTCGCCCCATCTCCGTCCTCCGATCCAATCGGACCTGCCTTGCATTATGCCAACGACGCGTTGCCTGCGGGAAGGGAGAACCACGGCGCCCCATATACCCTGTGGCGGCGTGTCGACGGCGGCCATTGGGAGTCGAGGAGCCGGGGAGCCAGGGAGCCGACAGCAGTCATGGGAAGCCATGTCACCCACCGCATGGAGCATCTCAGGCAACTGATCGATCGGCGAGACGCCCATCCATCCCGGCGTCAATGCGTGGACTCCTTGAACGTGGATCCGCCGCCGCCGCTAGGACCACTGCCGGAGATGCCTGGTGGTAGCAGCGGCGGCGGGATTCGTGACGACAGCTACGGGATTCATGCCCTCTCTTGATATTCTCTCCACCGAGGACGCGTTCTCCTCCAAGAGTCCAAGTACAGCAACCACCACTGCTGGGTTTGATCTGGTCTGCTGAGCGCCTGAGCTTCCAGTCGATTCCTTGCTCTTTGGTTGCCACCAATCTCCCATGAATTTGCCACCATTCGTCATGGAGCCTTGATTCCAGTGCTGGTCTGTCAATTCGGCGCCGCGAGATGAGCAGCTGTGTAGTGGTTAGTTGCATCTCGTCAACTAGCTCATGAGGCACACCATTTAATTTCTGATGCATGCTAGGTGCTCGATTAAATCACCACTACACATATGTTGTCTGAAATGCTTTTGTTAATATGTTTTCCTCTGATTTTTTGCATTCACAGTATGCTGAATCGTCGGCAAGAATCATATCTCAGTCTAGCACCCTGGTGTTGGTATTATTTTGTTTACAAATTGATCTAATGAATTGGCTGGACACCATGCAGTTCAAGGGTTCCAGATGAACATATAGCTTGCGAGATGAGTACCTGGTTGAATGTCACAACAAAGCTAAAGGGCTGCGTTGAAAGCACAGACTGCATATGAAGGCTGTTCAACACCATTTGATCTTTCTGGTATGGATCATTGGGTGCTGCCCATTTGATCTCTCTGACTTTCAATAAAAATGAATGCTGCTGAATAGAAAAGGAAAAAGAAATATTTTATTGCATCAATGGTTGTAAAGTATTCAAAGTAATGGACCCGATGATGTATCTTTCAGGCTTTGTGTTGATCTGATGTTCACTATAAGATGCCAATGTCATCAATCACAATGCCTATATTTCGTTCTACCTCATTTCCCCATGTTTTTTCTTGATCTCTTGTGTAAACAGGGTTCTTTCCTTGTCGATATATTGTTTCGGGCAGGTAAGGCCCTAAAAAAGAAGTGAATACTAATGAACCTGGCACAAGCAGTTTGTACTGTCAAACCCGGAGCTAATGGAGGCACTACCGGTTCACCATACTCCTTGGTCCAGGGAGTATGGTTCTATTGTCTGATTGCGTCTATGTTAATCTCCCTGCCTTTTTCTGTTATCATCACAACCGTGAATCACGAGAATGAAGAATTAGAGGGTCTTTGGTTTCGGAGGGCTAAACTTTAGCCCTATCGTATCAATGAGAATCTTATCATTTAGAAATATTAAATAAAATCTAATTATAAAATTAATTGCAGAACCTCTAGGCTAATTCGCGAGGCGAATCTAAGAAGGTATATTAATTTATAATTAGCGGATGATTATTATAGCATCACTATAGCAAATTATAGATTAATTAGGCTCGTTAAATTCGTCTCGTGAAGTAGCACCCATTTGTGAAAAAAATTTATAAATAAATTTTATTTAATACTCCTAAAAGGCAAGATTCTCTTTAATTTGACAGGACTAAAATTTGGCCTTCGTCCAGAACCAAACGGGGCCTTACAACATTCGTTCGATTTTCTGGTTATTCGTTAAGTATTGATTGCAGCCATGGTGTGTTTATGCAGCTTGGCAAATCTTCGTCTATGGCTAACAATGTGCCAATGCTTACGTGACTACAGCGAACCATTATATCAGTTGCTCAGCGGCATGAGGTAGGGTTAAAGTTCAATGCTTTGTGCTTGTTGTATATAACTGCAATTTAAAGATACAATAGACTTCTAAATTTTTATTTTGCACGAACCTAGTATACTAACAAAAGAGAAAGAAAGTGTTAGTCGTATTGAACGGTCCTGTTAAAATTAAATTCAGCACGGTTATGCTGGAAAGTATGGAAATAGGACATTATGCGGTCAATGAGAATAGGACTATTTGATATGCACATGGGAAGAAATACCACGGTTTTGCGTTCAGTATAATCAAATTATTGGAAACTCTCTAAAGTATGCGCATTATGTATTTATGTGTATAGACTAAACTTATGAAAATGTTATAACTGCATTTTTTTTAGAAATGGAGGGGTACGTGCAGCAACATAAATTATTTGTAAACCTTGCATTCTTATTTAAAAAAAGGAAAATTATTTAGAACAACAGCTCTTTATGAGCAGATAGAGTAATAATAATATAGTGATCCTAGGAGTCCTTTGTGTTCTCCCCACTTCAAACATCAAATCATCCGGGCCCAGTGGCGGAGCTAGGAATTTGCGGCTGCGTATGCCACATATAAAAAAATTCGAAACAAATACGCAATATAATTGACGATAAGTTATAATAATTCATAATTGAAAGTGCATTTGGCCCCCTAAGTGGGTTTTGGTGCTGATGACATGCATAATTAAGGATCTAATATATTTATCAAGTCATGGACAAGTTAAAATTCAATGAAATGAAATATTTACGTGAAAAGATGTCAATTTACTTGATAGACGGTGATAGAGCTCAAAAGATCTTTATTTATTTTCTATTTCGAATTTGAGTATAGGAAACACCGTAATATTAAGAGGGATGCGAAGAGATAACGTGAAGATGTCAAAGTGCTTAATTGAGATGCTAACTACCCAAGAGAGACACAAAATCACACACTTGTGCACTTAGTTTTCTCACTGACTCAGTGTGTGTCTGAAGTTGCTTGATAGTTCCGACAGGGAGTCCTCGGCCAGCTGTTTTTAATAGGGCCAGAAGTTTTGACCCCGGGTCAGAAGTTCCGACAATCACTTAACCAGCACAATAACGGCTAGTTTTTGGGCTCGGGTATTTATACCCCCTCAGTCCTTCCTTCATATGTGGCTGACCTCCACGCAAAGAACACCTCCAAGAATACTCACTCCACTTCCCCAATCCCTCCAAGAGCTAATCCTTGAGTTGATTTGAGCTAGAGCTTTGGTGAGGACAAGATTGAGGTGTGAGGCTGGAGCATTTGAGTGAGAAGGCAGCCAAGTTTATCTCAAGAACACTTGAATGATCTTCATTCATCGATTCACGTTTGCACGTTTGTTACTCTTGAAGCTTGCTTCTAGACGGTTAGGCGTCGCCCGGTTGAGCGTCCTCTCGTGTGTGCGTGCCCCGGAAAGTTTGTATCACCCAACCGTTGTGGATTTCATAGTAAGTGACTCAATCCTTCTTTGTGGTTGATTGAGTGAGGTAAAGGGTTAGTGGAAGACTCGGCTCTTTGTGAGCTCCTCAACAGAGATGTAGCTTCCTTAGTGGGAGTGAACTTCGGGCTTATTGCATTTATTTAGTTCTTATTGACATATAATTTATTTTGTGCCGATCTACGTACTCAAGTTGTTGTGCATGCAAACATCACTTGCAGAAGTCTCCTAGTATCATTGTGCAACTTTTGATTCAGCCAGGTTCTGTAGTTTCAAATTTAATTTTGAATTTTGTATAAGAACTTTCCTTTTGTCAGAAGTTCCGGTCCAGTGTCGGAAGTTCAGACCCATCGAAACTTCCTACAGAGGGTCGGAAGTTCTGATAGGTTTAACCGCCGCAAAGATTTTTCAGAAATTTTCAGATACGCCTATTCACCCCCCTCTAGGCATAACCAAGATCCTTTTAAATTGGTATCAGAGCCTAATCTCTTAATTAAGGCTTAACCGCTAAGGGATAACAAGATATCTTAAGTTGGGGATGGCACCGCCGACGTCACCGAAGTTGCCGCCACCCAAGCCACTGCCGGTCTAGGCCTTGGGGAAGCACCGTGAACCCCTTTAGCCAAACAAGTTGTCCACCCTGCATCCATGGATCAATATCAAGTGAAGATTCAAGTTCAAGTGATGAAGGTGAGGGTGAAGACTTGGAAGCAAGAAGAAGGAGAAAAGAGAAGATAAAGGCGCAGATTAAGAAGAAGCCTAAGAAATTGATGAAGAAGCGAATCAAGGAAGAAAGCGAGAAGCATCCTTTCTTCGGGTTACATCAAGTTTCTCATAACTATGCTTCATCTCAATATCCTTCTTCAAAATTTCAGTCCATCCACTTGGGAAAACATCATTTCTTCGATGGGACGGATTATCCCAAGTGGTCGTATGACATGAAAATGCATCTCTACCGGCTTCACCCCTCTATTTGGAAAGTTGTGGTTGTAGGTGTGACTCCGCCTACGAATGGTGCACCCACGACCGAACAAGCTTAAGACTACTTTCAAAATGCGCAAGCCATAAAGGTCATCACAAGCTCTTTTTGTGCCCAAGAATTCAACAAAATCCGCAATGTTGAAGTGACCAAGAAAATTTGAGACACATTGAGAGAGGCTCATGAGGGGACCGATGAAGTTAGAGAAGGCAAGATGGACTTGTTGCAAGGATAGTTGGTGCATTTTGTCATGCATGATGAAGAAACCGTGAGACAAATGTATGATAGACTAATGGTCCTTGTGTCGGACATAAGATCTCTTGGAAGCACAGAGTGGGATGATCACAAAGTAACAAAGAAGTTGCTTATGTCTTTCACACCAAGCAACCCAACCCTTGCAACAATGATTAGAAGAGATCCAAAATTCAAGACCAAGACACCCAATCAACTTCTTGGTGAAATTCTCCATCAAGAGTTGGTTGAGAGAGATGTAGCCAAGTCACTTAGCCACAAGATCAACAAGAATGTCGTACTCAATGCGAACTAAAGTGACAAGGTTGAATTAAGTCCCAAGGCCCTCAAGTCAAACAAGGAAGATTCAAGTGATGAAGGTCCCACCGATGAAGAAATGGTCTTGGTCCTGAGAAAGTTCAAGAAGTTCATGAAGAAGAAGTATTACAAGAAAGGTGGCGATGACAAGAAAAAGCCATCACAAAGAAGGTGCTATGAGTGCAAAGAAGGGGGTCATTACATTGCCGATTGCCCACAATTGAAGAATAAAGAAAAGAAGAAAAAGAGGTACAAGGAGAAGAGCAAGATCTACAAGAAGAAATATCAAGGTCATGCTCATGTTGGTCAAGAGTGGGAGTCCAGTCATGAAGACTCCGATCATGAAGGTATGACAACTCTAGCCATACCCATATCTTCAAGGAAGCTCTTCAACAACATCTCTGATGATGAAGATGACGCTCCTTTTTGTCTCATGGCAAGATGGACTAAGGTACAAGAATCATCAACCTCTCCTTCCCATCCTTCCTCCACATCTAATAGTGCACAAAATGATTTGGATGATAAGGAAGAACAACATAGAGCTTACATGATAAAAGAATTTGGGAAGAAAGATTTTAAAGAAATTAAAAAACTTATGGAGAAATTAGAGAAAAAGAGGGAGTGCCTCGATAGGAAAGAGGACTTGCTCATCCTTGAGAAGGAGAGAAACCTTGCCTTAGAGAAAGGTCTTGCCGAAGAAAAGGTGAAGGTTGAAAAATTGGCTAGTGACTTGTCTCTAGCTAATGATTCAATGAGAGGATATCAAAGGAGAATACTTTGATAAATGAATATCTAGCTTCCCTAAAGGCCAGTCATAGTGAACTTCAAGAATGCTTAACGACCAAATACAATGGTCTTGAAGTTAGCTATAATGCTCTTTGGGAAAGTAGCAAAACCAATTTTAAAGCAACTCGTAACTCAAATGTCTCCACAAGTGAAGGTTGCTCCAAATGCTATAAAATTGACGTGCAAGCTTGTGTTACTAACATGGCAAAGCTAGAGAAGTTGATCCAAGCAAAGGATGCTCAACTTGAGAGAATGAACATGTTAGTAAAGAATGGATATGAAGGTAATATCAAGCCCAAGCCTAAGGTTAACTACATCAAAAAGGATGGGCTTGGACATTATAAGGGAGAAAAGGTAAATGACCGGAAGGTGGTCAAAGGTAAGAAATATGTCATATTCACAAAAGGAGTAAATTTTGAGGACTTGATGAACATTGCTCATGGTGTGACCACCACAATTCCCTCCCAAGTCAAGAAAAGTGTTGAGACTCCCATAAAGGACAAGGTTGTCAATCATGAGCCATCACCAAGATACACTATCGACTACATGGTGACAATGGACCACAATGGTAAAATAGTAGTCAAGTATGTTGAAGTTTACACTAAGAAGGTCATTCTTAGAAGTGTGTGGGTTCCAAAAGTGTATCCATCTAACCCCTCAAGGACCCAAATACTTTTGGGTACCTAAATTCCAAGGTTAATTTGTTTTGTAGGCCTACTCCTCTGGTGGCACCTCATGGTTGCTTGATAGTGGTTGCTCAAATCATATGACCGGGGAGAAGGATTTGTTCACTTCCCTAGAGCTTCATGACATACCAAGAGAAACTATTATCTTCGAGACAATAGCAAAGGGGATGTAATTGGATTGGGTAAAATTGCTCTCTCAAATGACAACTCAATTTCAAATGTTTACTTGGTTGAATTTTGGGGTACAATTTGTTGTCCGTCTTACAACTTTGTGAAATGGGGTACAATTGTCTCTTTACTAACGTGGGTGTGACCGCCTTTAGAACGGAGGATTCCTCTATTGCTTTTACAGATCGCTTGAAGGGCAAACTTTATCTTGTTGACTTCTCAAAGGAGAAAGTTGAGCCCAAGACTTGTTTAGTGGCAAAATCTGATTTGGGTTGGCTTTCGCATCGCCGGCTAGCCCGTGTCGGGATGAGAAACTTGGCCAAACTTCAAAAAGGCGAGCACATCCTTTCATTCAACTAACCAATGTTGTTTTTGAGAAGGATAGGTTGTGTAGTGCATGCAAAGCTGGAAAGCAAGTTGGTGCTCCACACCCCGCCAAGAAGATCTTGACCTTATCAAGATCTTTGAAGCTTCTACACATGGATTTGTTTGGACCAATTGCCTATATTAGCATTGGCGGTAACAAATATGGTCTTATCATTGTTGATGATTTTTTTTGATAAACTTGGGTATTCTTTTTGCAAGGTAAAAGTGAAGCTCAAGGAATAGTCAAGAAATTCATTAAAAGAGATCAAAATAAGTATGAGTTGAAAATCAAGAACATAAGAAGTGACAATGGCTCGGAATTCCGAAACACCAATGTTGAGGAATTTCTTGATGAAGAAGGGATCAAACATGAATTCTCTACTCCATACACTCCTCAATAAAATGGTATAGTGGAGAGGAAGAATAAGATATTGATTGAAGCCGCAAGAACCATGCTTGATGAGTACAAGACTCTGGTTATTTTTTGGGCCGAAGCAATCAACACGGCTTGCCATGCAATCAACCGCCTCTACCTCCTGAAAGGATCTTGGTGATGCGTAGGGGGGGTGAATCAAACCTGAAAAATTCTTCGCAAGAATTAAATGTGTCAGAACTTCTGACACTGTGTAGAAAGTTCCGACGGGTCGGAACTTCCATCACTAGACCGGAACTTCCGACAAAACTAAACTTCTTATACAAAATTCAAAATTAAACTTGAAACTGCAGGACCTGGCTGAATCAAAAGTTGCACAATGATACTAGGAGATTTCTGCAGGTGATCTTTGCAAGCACAACAACTTGAGTACGTAGATCGGCTCAAAACAAACTCTAAGTCAATAAGAACTAAATAAATGCAATAACCACAAGACACAAGAGATTTGTTCCTGATTTTCACTTTCACTTAGAAAGCTACGTGTCCGTTGAGGAGCTCACAAAGATCCGGGTCTTCCACTAACCCTTTACCTCACACAATCAACCACAAAGGAGGATTGAGTCACTTACTATGAAATCCACAAAGGATAGGGTAATACAAACTTCCCGAGGCGCACACACACGAGAGGACGCTCCACAGACGACACCAAACCATCTAGAAGCAAGCTTCAAGAGTAACAAAACATGAATCGAAGGATGAAGATGCTTCAAGTGCTCTTGAGATGAACTTGGCTGCCCTTTCACTTAAAAGGTTGAGTCTCATACCTCAATCTTGCTCTCACTCAGGCTCTAGCTCAAATCAACTAAAGGATTAGCTCAATGAGGGATTGGGGAGGAGTAGCAAATGCTCTTGGAGGTGTTTGTCTCGGGTTAGGTCAGCAGCAAGTAAAGGGGGGCTGAGGGGGTATAAATACCCAAACCCCAAAAACTAGCCGTTAGTGCACTGGTTAAGTGATTGTCGGAACTTCCGACACAGGATCGGAACTTCCGACAATTTTAAAGCAGCTGGCCGAGGACCCCTTATCGGAAGAATCCGGCTTCTTCCGACAAGTGTCGGAACTTCCGACCTAGGGTCGGAACTTCCGACACACACTGAAACAGACAAAAAACTAGGTGCACAAGTGTGTGATTTTGTGTCTCTCCTTGATGGTTAATATTTCAAATAAGCACTTTGACACCTTCATGCTATCCATTCACATCCCTCTTAATAGTACGGTATTTTCTAAACTCAAATTCAAAATATAAAATAAGTAAGGATCTTCTTTTAAGACCAACACCATTCTTTAAGCAAATTTGGCGTCTTTTCTTGCTCTATTTCATTGAATTGAATTTTAACCTGTCCAAAACTCGATAAACTCATTAGCTCCTTAATTTTATATGTCATCAACACCAAAACCCACTTAGGGGGCCAAATGCACTTTCACCTCCGCAAATACTTGGACAAGACACCCTACGAGATAATCACCGGTAACAAACCCAAGGTGCACTACTTTAGAGTTTTTGGGAGTAAGTGTTTCATACTTAACAAGAAAATCAAAAGCTCAAAGTTTGCACCAAAGGTTGATGAAGGCTTTCTACTTGGTTATGGTACTAACGAACACGCCTATCGTGTCTTCAACAAACCACCGGTTGTGTTGAGCTCACGGTAGACATAACTTTTGATGAATCCAACAGGTCTCAAGTAGAGCAAGTTGATAAAAACCTTGTAGATGAGGAGGAACCCCCAAGTCTATCAATCATGAGGATGGGCTTGAGTGAAATGAGGCCTCGTGAAGTTCAAGCTCAAACTCTGGTTGAAGAAAGAAACAATGATCCATCATCATCCACAAGAGTTGAACCACCAAGCTCTCAACAACCTCAAGATCAAAGTCAAGTTCATGGTGACTATCAAGTTTATGGCATTGATAAAGGGGGAGAATAAGGTGGAGAAGCTCAAGTAGATGCACCACAAGTTGAAGATGATGATGTTGGACCAATTCAACCCCAATCACAAGTTCCTCATCCAAGAGTTCACCAAAGTATTCAACGGGATCATCCCGTTGATAACATCCTTGGGAGTATTCGAAGAGGGGTAACTACTCGTTCACATTTAGCAACTTTTTATTCAGAAATAAGGGGTTTTTCAAATTTTTAACCTAGAGGTCTTATCTAGCCATTGGCTCAAGGAAAAAGGTTCGATTTGAGCGGTAATTTATGGCGATTTTTTGAGAAGTTATTTGTTTAACCATTTTTTTAGGGAATTCATTCCGAAAAAAGCGGTTTTCGAATTTCTGAACCAATTTGCCCATCTTAACCATCAAATCCTTACCGTCATATATTGCATGCCATGATTCTTTGGATCCTTTTTTCTAAAACCTTGGGAATTTGGATTCAAGGCTCAGGGGCTGCGGGACACATGTCATCAGCGATTATTTTTTAAACTTATTTGGAAGACAAAGAAGATTCAAGACTAATTGGATCCTCAGTCTGATTCTAAGATTCAAGCTAAGGCTCGGAAGCTACTCCATATGGAATGCGAGTTTAATCGCACCGCATATAACAGAAGACTTGACAACTACTCAGGGCATGAGCACCTCACAGCCTCGATGCAGCCAAGGAAGTACTTGGAAGACACCTTCAAGATGGAGTTTGAGAGAACTTGAAGATGCCTTCAGAAATACTCGGAAGCCTGCAGTACTCGACTACAAAGAGCTCGGGGGCTAGTCAGACTCGGGGCTACGGGACTGCGCACATGGCGTACATATTTAGGATAAGGGGTGGGACATGGCCCACACCCTACACCATTTGTAAGTATTTGTACCATAGTAGAACTATTCGGAACAGAAGGAAACTACCCGAAAAGAATTCGTGTAGGACTTCTAAGCTCGTATCCGGCTAGGATTTCCATGTAACCCTGTCCCCCCCAAACTATATAAGGGCGGGCAGGGAACCCCTCCAAACAGATCAACCAGATCAACACCTAAGGCAATACAAACCACCACACAGGACGTAGGGTATTACGCTTTCAGCAGCCCGAACTTGTCTAAACTTTGTGTTCCTTGCACCTTCGAGTTCCTGATCTCGGTGGCACCTCACCTACAACTCACCACCTAGAGGGTATCCCTCGGTGCGCTTGGCGGTAAAACACTGACAATGTGTACAAGCTCCATAAGAGGCCCTATGGGCTTAAGCTAGCTCCTAGAGCATGGTGTGAATGCATTTAGGATTTCTTCTCAAGAACGACTTTGTAATGGGCAAAGCCGACTCTACTCTCTTTACTCACAAAGTTGATAAGGATATCTTGGTTTGCCAAATATATATCGATGACATTATATTTGGTTCTACTGATAAAGTTTTGTGAGAAATTTAGTAGGATCATGACCAAGAGGTTTGAGATGTCAATGATGGGTGAATTGAAATTTTTCCTTGGGTTTCAAGTCAAGCAAATGAAGGAAGGGACTTTCATATGTAAAACTAAGTATGAGAAGGATATGCTTAAGAAGTTTGACATGGCTGATGCCAAGCCCATCAAGACATCAATGGCATTAAATGGTCATCTTGATCTCAATGAAGAGTGGAAGTCAGTTAACCAAAAGGTATATCGCTCCATGATCGGCTCCCTTCTTTATAATTGGGCATCTAGGCCCCATATTATGCTTAGTGTGTGCATGTGTGCAAGATTTGAAGCCAATCCTAAGGAATATCATCTAATGGCTGTTAAAAGAATTTTGAGATATTTAGTACACACTGTTGGTGTTTCTTATGCTCCAATAGAATTGATATTCTGCAAGCGCAAATAATTACCGCTGTAGCATTTCACCTTGGAGTATTCCAAGGTATCGTGAATTTCCTCGGGGAAGCACTATGGATAAAGAGTATCGAAGAATCGAATGACAAACTTTACTAGAGATATCAACTGACTAACTAGCAGGGGTAAGCCAGATAAGATAAATAAGGTAATGGCCAAATGATGAAACATATGAGTTGGTAGTGTTTTTTTATATTCAAAGCATGAAACATTTATTATTTTTATTATTTTTATTTTTATTTTTTAAATTTTTTTTATTACTTTTTTTTCTTACCATGGCATGGAACCTTTGAAACTAATGGACGGGTTGGACGACTTACCTGGATACATGGGACCTCCCCCAAGCTTAGATGAAGCTCACTGGTGCATGTGATCATTTCTGCTCCTTGCAAGTTAGTGCTCCACCTGCATGCTGCACCCTGACCAAATAATGACATGTGAGGCCGGCCGGTCTAGGTGGAGCCGGCTGGCCTGACATTTGGCTGATTCTGTTTTATGCAGAGCAAATGAAAGAAAAAGTTCAAAATTTCAAATATGCACTTTGCAGAAATTTAAACGTGCTATGATGAAGTTGAAAGGAAATTATGCAAGAAAATAAACTATCCTATAAGCTAATGCAAAGAATGGATAACTACCATGTTACCTCATGGCAAGAGCTCAGGTTTTGAGTCCTGAGCAAGACTCTCCATACCTTGCGTTCGATTGTCGTCACCGGATGGAGGTGTCGTCGGTGATGACACTTGCCACTTTTTCTCGTGGACTTTCTTGCTTCGATCTCTTTCCACTCGAGCTCTAGAAATTCCTTACGTTAGATCCTTCGCTTCATGTTCCGTTGGTTATGCACCTTGATCTCCTCTCAAATTTGGAGATTCTCCACGAACTCGATGAGGGCATCGATGGATGGGGTAGATGGCTTCTCCAGCTCTTTCTCGGATTTCTTCCGGTTGAATGTTTTGACCTAAGAGTATTGTTCGACGTTCGGCCTGAAGGTGAATCTCTCCTTCTGCCCATTGATGTTGAGCTGAATTTCTCCAGCTCCCACATCAATGTGTGCATTTTCCGTGCTCAAGAACAACCTTCCCAAAATGAGAGGGGTCTTGGTGTCGACTTCCATGTCGAGAACGACAAAATCAACGGGGACAAGGAAATTCCGTATTTTCACCGAAATGTTCTCGACAATTCCCGCGGGGTAACGAACTGATTGGTCCGTTAGCTGCAAGCACATAGCAATAGGAGCAAGCGCATGATGGTTAAGTTTGTCATAAACTACCTTTGGCATGACGCTGAAGCTTGCCCTCAGATGGCAAAAAGCATGCTTAAAGTGTTGTGCTCCGATTGAACATGTGATGGTGGGGCATCCTCGGTCCTTCTTCTTCTCCGGGAGAGGATCGAGTATAGCTGCGCTACACTCCTCCGTAAGATGTACGACCTCGGTGGTCGGCAGGGACTTCTTCTTTTCAAGAATATCCTTGAGATACTTAGCATACGTGGGAACCTGCATAGCATCAAGAAGTGGTATATTGATATAAAGCTTCTTAATTACCTCGACGAACTTGCCAAATTGCTCGTCGGCCACCGGCCTCCTTCTCCGTTCCAGAAATGGTAAGGCGGTTGTATCGTGGTACTCTCGGGAAGCCCTTGGGGCCTCCTCGGTTTCTCCCTGGGTAGCAATGATAGATTCATCAGCCTCCTCCTGCACTTCGTCTTCAGCGTCAGTATTCCTAGCGGTTATGGTCTTCCGCCATATACCTGCATCCTGCAGATAGGGTGGAACATGCATGGACTTCCCAGCCCGCGTAGTCACCGCATTCAACTTTCCTTCGGGTTCACTTCCAGTTGCCCGGGTAGCTTTCTCGTGTTATGGTTAGGGCAAGAAGAGGCCAACTGAGCTACTTGCGTTTCTATCATTTTATTGAAACTCAGCTGATTTTTAATTACAGAGCTAAAACCCTCTAGTTGTGCGTCCAGAGACTCCAAAATTTTATCATTAGCTTAAAATTTCTTACTAATGTTATCATTTATTTGTTTCTGGTCATACACTAAGTCTTTAAGTGAAGACTGAAAACTGTTATTAAAATTGTTACCTTGTTGTTGGCCGAAAGGGAGGTCGGGCTTGGTGTTCCAACCTTGCTCAGGACGATAGCCTGAATTATTGGGGTTACCATTCCCAATAAAATTCACGTCCTCTTGATTCATCGGGCAGTTGTTGCCCGAGTGCCCAGTATTGCCACATGTCTCACATGTGATCCGACACTCCATGATCTGGTTAACCTCCTGTTGCGGAGATTCCAGCTTTTTCATGGCCGGCTGCCTATCTCCCTTCCAACTCTAGTTCGAGACAATTTTGTCGACGAGCGCTTTAGCTCCTGCACCATCGAGAGAGAGGAATGCTTCCCCCGCTGCTGCATCCATATGATCCTGCGCTCGCTGGCTCAGGCCATGGAAGAAGTTCTGAATGATAAGCCATTCTTCCATGCAATGGTGTGGCCAAGCTGCAACGTATTCCTGGAGACATTCCCAGGCTTTCGGGATTGTCTCATCCTGGAGTTGTTGAAAACCGGAAATCTTGTTCCGAAGGGCATTGGTTCTGCCCACCGGAAAGTACTTGGCTAGGAAGGTATTGGAGCAGGCATTCCAACTGTTGAATGCTTCCTTGTTGGTGTAGAAACACATCTTTGCTTTTCCAAGCAAAGAGAATGGGAACAGACAGAGATGAATATTATCCATTGTAGTGCCTTTGGGGTTGATTATGCTACTCACTTCCAGGTAGTTTCGAAGGTGAGCGTTGGCATCCTTCGATGCCTTACCACAGAAGGGACTTGCTTAGACTATGTTGGCAAGTCCGGTCTTCAGCTCAAAGCCTTATGTGCCTTCGACGGTGTTCAATGCAGTAGGGATATGGCTGATGGACGGGGCTGAGAACTGACGGAGTGTCTTCTAAGCCATGGGTGATGAAGGTGGTGTTGTCGAACCTTGGCCTAAGGATAGTCTCTTCTGAGGCGGGACGACTCTGCGTCAGATAATTCTCCCAATTCTTTCTGGATTCGAGTTGAAGTTTTGTGGTAGATCGAAACCGGTCATGCACTGCTTTGCATAAATCACAAGGAAATAGAGAGCAATGGTAATCCCGCTAAAATTAGCGGTGACAAATCAGTAAATTTTATCAAACTATTCGACGATATCTTTAGCCAATTGCTTCCCCGGCAACGGCGCCAGAGATGCTTGTTGGTGTTTCTTATGCTCCAATAGAATTGATATTCTGCAAGTGCACAGAATTACTGCTGTAGCATTTCACCTTGGAGTATTCCAGGGTATCATGAATTTCCTCGGGGAAGCACTATGGATAAAGAGTATCGAAGAATCGAATGACAAACTTTACTAGAGATATCAACCGACTAACTAGCAGGGGTAAGCCAGATAAGATAAATAAGGTAATGGCCAAGTGATGATCATCGGACACAGGAGACTCTAAACCTTAGAGCGGTAAGCAGCTGGGAGGACAACGAGCGAGAAAGACTCCTAAAACACTTCTAGACTATCGAGCTAGCCTCACTAGACTAAACCTTGCTCCTAACTAGTTATCGGGAACTTAGATCTTACTTCGGCGGCTGGAAGAGCAAGGACTGCAAAACGGGGTGAGAGGGGAGTCCAACGGCAACCTGCTACTACTGCTACGAAAGCACCCGAACGTGCTGGACTACAAGGGACGGACAAGGCTGTCACCACCTGCCGCCTACCACAATGGTACCGTGGAGTGGAACACACTTCCTAGCTAACACTAAGCTCAAACACCACATCTGCACTCGGTGTTAGGATTTCTCTTGACGCATTCAAGAGAAATCCCCCACAACCTAGGGGACTAACTTGAGCTCCCTAGTCCGGGGGAGAAAACCCGCAAGGTAAGATCCCGATAAACAAGAAAAGTAACAAAGCCTAAGCCAGAAGAAAGGTACTTCCGCACACAAGTTGGATAACATGGAAAGGATAAATAAATGCGGAAAGTAAAGCTGACTCGAAAAGTAAAGAAGATAAATTATATTGATAAAATGTCAAAGGGAAAGATACAAGAGCTATACCAGAGATCCGATGACGACTCCGGAATCCCGAGACAAGCTCGACTCGACTCGACTCTAACTCCCAAACTACTAAACCTAACTCTAGAGAGTGAATAGAGAGAAGAGAACTCCTTGGTGTGTGTTACAAGTGAGTGTGCACCCCTATTTCTAGTGTAGAGCTGCATAGGGAAAGGTCAGTGAAACGGTTGGTTAAGTTGCGTAACTTTGAGGCCGGCCGGCCGAGGGGAGGCCGGCCGACCTTTGATCTGCACCGACTTCGATCTTGCGGCTTGGATTGAGTCCTGAAGGCGGTGGAGATAACTGCCGAGGCTGTGTCTTCAACTTGGCGCGAAAGTGTAGGCCGGTCTATCAGACCTGAGTACACGGGACTGTACACGTGGCATACTTATGATACGGGATGGGACATGGCCCACGCCCTACATCTGTTGTAACTACTCATAGTGTAGTAGGACTACTCGTACAGTAGTGAAACTAGTCGGTCACGGTAAGAAACTACCCAAGAAGTACTCGGGTAGAACTCCTGAGCTTGTACACGACTAGGACTTCCATGTAAACCTGTCCCCCCAGACTATATAAGGGCGGACAGTGACCCCCTCAGGGACAATCACCATGAAAGGCAATACAAACCACTTAGGACGTCGGGTATTACGCTCTCGGCAGCCGAACCTGTCTAAACCTTGTGTTCCTTTGTACCTTCGAATTCCTGATCTTGGCGACATCCTACCTACAAACTCACCACCTTGGGGGTATCCCTCGGTGGGCGTGGCGGTAAAACACCGACAGCTGGCGCGCCAGGTAGGGGAGTTCATCGAGCATCCACCGGAGAATTCGATGGTATCTTTCAACTTCACCAGCGTCGTCCTCGACGAGGGCACAACCTTAATCTTCGGTTCCTGGATCTGCATCCCCAATGGTTTGGGTGGCTTCAACAGCCACCTAGCCAACTCCAACGAGCCGGAGGCCTCTTCATCAACTCCAAGCAGCGATCTCGACGAGTTCATCGACAACCTCGACAATCTGTTGTTTCCCGATCTGGCCCAGCAGATCGAAAAGATGTCCGTTTTCAACGCGACTTCCACTCGTGATGCATAAGATCTAGTCGGGTCGGATTCAAACCGATCTGAAAAGACCACACGATCCAAATCCCTCTCCAACTTGGAGGAGGATTTGGATCCGCTGCTCAAGATCAAGGACGTGGGCGCCACCGCTTGCCGCGGGGCCCCCATTTTCGACATCCACTCGGACTCCAACGAAGAGTACTCCCCACGTAGTATTACACCTTCAAGCCAGTTCCGAGAAGGACTCGGAGACGAGGGAGCCACCGCTCGTCGGGCGGCCCCGCCCTTGAAAACCAGTCGCAACCTAATGGCCACTCCAAATCTTTTTCCGGCAGCCATCTGGGTTTAACCATCACATCAACACCGCAAGGCCGTTTCGTGTACTGGAAGGGCTTTGAGCCCTCCGAACTACTCGATTACGAGTCCCGCCTTGTGGCCTTCATGTAGGAACTACCCTTCCAGGAGGGCAGACATCTTTCTCTCATCGCGGAAGAAGGAGAAAGTAGCCCAGAGCTACTCGAGTACAGCCTTAAGGCTAACAACTAGCTGGATCATCAAGTCTGCATGGCTTCCATTCGCAACGCGGAGGATGACGAGCTAGACCCCCAGTATGACAACGAGCAACTCGCGGACGTCTCAGCCGACGAGCTCATAGCTGATGCTTCCCAGGATGAAGACGAGGAGCACCGAAGAATCCGGCGGGTAAAGAACGCCAAGCGCGCCCAACGTAGGCGCAATGCACAGAATCGCGCTCGCGAACCAAGGGATCTAAACAACGCTATTGCAACATTCGCGGATTGGGAGTACCGTACGCCGATTGGTGCCATCGCAGAAGCAGCCCTCTTAGCTCAATAACTCCCACCCAATCATCAGATACAAAGGTTGCAGTATCTGACCCAGCGCGCGCTCGTGCAACTCGATGGGCAACACCCAGTGTCTTCCACTCGGATTCCGCCCTCGAGGTCTGAGCGCCATGGCGAAACCGCGCCGGTCAGTCGCACCCTGGAGGAGGCCCTGGAAGCCAGAGGAACGACAACCCCCAGCACAACGAGGGCCACCCGTCCGCGCGTGGCAACAATGAACAAGAGGTGCAACAACCCACTCGCAACCAGCGTGGTGCAAGGTATCAAGGCCAAGATCCACTCGAGGCCAACCTTCACAACGCCCCCACGATCGACCTCAGGCAGAAGATCAATGAAGGTCGTGATGCGTGGCGTGTCATTGAAGCAAGGCGAAGGGACCGCACCGGAGGATGCCACGATGATGATGACAACGACCGTTTCCCCGCCTTCACCACCAGCATCACCGACAAGTCCTATCCAAAAGACTTCAACCAGTTGGAATCCCAAAGTACGACATTAAGCATGACTCGTGCTAGTGTATTTGATGCTACTCTGTTGCCATTGAAGTTTCAGGGGGATCCAACTCCACAAAATCTCTCTACTTCCTGGTGGCTCTGGAGTCCACACCCCTCACATGGCTTGAAATCCTCAAGCCAAACTCCATCGACTCGTGGGAGGACCTCAAGCGGGCCTTCATCGACAACTTCCAAGGATCCATGATTAGGGTGGGCACTCGCCACGATCTATCCCAGGTGAAGCAAGAGATGAATGAGACCCTGAGGTCCTACACCCGGCGTTTCTTCGAGACGCACGCCACCATCGCTAACATCACCGACGAAGACGTCATCCGCTGCTTCCTCGAAGCACACGTACCACGACTTCGAGCGCAACCGCCCGACTACTGCCGTGGAGCTGCGTGACATTATGGCACGGTGGGCTGACCATGAGGATGAGGAGAACGACTGCTTCCCCAAGCGCAACCACAACAAGCCAGGCAATGGCAACAGCCACTTCGACAAAAGCCAGCAGAACCACCCGGGGAACACCCGAAAGCGCAAGCCAGACCAAGAAGTCGCGGTCGTTGAGCGCAATCCATGTGGCAAGAATTCGGGGAACAACCAAACACAATACGAGCAAGTCATGCACAAACAGTGCCTGATACACCCGAAGTCGAGACACATGCTTTTTGAGTGTGTCACCATCCGCAAGTCACTCAATGCACCACCCCTCCCTCAGGGAGAAAAGCGAAAGGACCAGGAGGATGATGAAGGAGGTGACAAGTCGGGGGCTCAAGACTTCCAGGATCCGAAGAACGTCGTCAACGTCATCTTCGGCGGAGACGGCGGATTCCCCTCCAAGCAAGTGCATGAAGTTAACCCTGCACGAAATACTCTCTGTGGAGCCGGCCACGACAAGGCCTCTGAGATATTGCGAGGTCCCGATCTCCTTTTCTAGGGACGACCAATGGATCAGCTTCTCCGAGCCGAGAAAATTCTCGCTCATCCTAGACCCTGTCGTGGCGGGCTCACAGCTCACCAGAGTACTCATCGACGGCGGGAGCGGCCTCAACCTGCTTTTCGCGAGTACTCTGAAGAAGATGGGACTGGACATCTCCAAGATGCTCACTCCCAGCAAAGCTCCCTTCTGCGGCATTGTCCCAGGTAACGCGGCTACACCACTCGGGTCAGTGGTCCTGCCAGTCACCTTTGGGAAAAAAGACAAGTACCGCACCGAGTACATTAAGTTCGAGGTGGCGCATTTCGAATCGTCATACGATGCCATCTTTGGCAGACCGACACTAGCCAAATTCATGGTCGTGCCCCACTACATCTACTTGCTACATAAAATGCCAGGCAAGACAGGCATACTCACACTATGTGGCGACCTGAAGAAGTCGTACGACTGCGACCAGGAGGCGATCGAGTACGCCATGACATCACACGTGTCATCAGTGACTTATTTTTTAAATCTGCTGGAAGATAAGGACAGAAGACTCAAGATTAAATTGACCCTCAGCCATATTCTACGAGTCAACCTAAGACTCGGGGGCTACTCCATATGGAGTGCAAGTTTAATCGCACCCCATATAAAGTAGACTGGACAACTACTCGGGGCATGAGCACCTCACAGCCTCGACGCAGCCAAGGAACTACTTGGAGGACACCTTCAAGATGAAGTTCGGGAGGACTTGAAGACACCTTCAGAAGTACTCGGACGCCTGCAGTACTCGGCTACAAAGAGCTCGGGGGCTTGTCAAACCCGGGTACACGGGACTGTACACGTGGCATACTTCTCTTAGGATACGGGATGGGACATGGCCCACACCCTACATCTGTTGTAACTACTCATAGTGCAGTAGGACTACTCGTATAGTAGTGAAACTAGTCCAACACGGTAGGAAACTACCCGAGAAGTACTCGGGTAGGACTCCTGGGCTTGTACACGACTAGGACTTCCATATAAACCTGTCCCCCCAGACTATATAAGGACGGACAGGGACCCCCTCGGGGACAATCACCATCAAAGGCAATACAAACCACACAGAATGTAGGGTATTATGCTCTCGGCCGCTCGAACTTGTCTAAACCTTGTGTTCCTTTGCACCTTCGAATTCCTAATCTCGGCGACACGCTACCTACAAACTCACCACCTCGGGGGTATCCCTCGGTGGGCGTGGTGGTAAAACACCGACACGGCCGTCCTAGGTGAGGCCGGCCGGCCTGGGACTTTGTCCTTAGGCGTCCGATCAACCGTCGTTACTTCTGGACGTCTTGGATTGCTCACCAAGAGGCGGTTTGTTGGAAGTTGCACGTGTGGCATCCGAGTGTGGGCCCTTCAATCCAATTGCTAGGCCTTTCAGTCCGTTTGATCAAACCGACTTTGATTGCACGGCTCAGGATCATCTTGCGTGTGTTTCTTGCATGTTGGTGAAGTTTGGGCTCGAAAGGTTGCAATGCCAGGCCAGCCGGCCTAGGGGAGGCCAGCCAGCCTGGAATTTATCCCATTTTGGCTCATTTTTGTACCACGTGTTCCTGCAATCACAACTCACCCAAAACTTGTTGCACTTGTTAGAGATAAGCAAATTATGTATGGATCTTAGTGCAAAGCTCTAGTTTATTCCCGAGAAGTTGACGGTCACAATGTGTTTTAATGGCCGTCAACACACTCCTAACCTTGGCTTGTGGTATCCCAAAGGCTCCACTTTCGATCTACTTGGCTATTCCGATTTGGATTATGCCGGTTTCAAGGTAGATAGAAAGAGTACAATAGAGACTTGCCAATTTCTTTGAAGATCCCTAGTATCTTTGAGATCTATGAAACAGAATTCGGTTGCTTTATCCACCGCGGAAGCGGAATATGTTGCAGCGGGTGCATGTTGTGCCCAACTTTTGTGGATGAAGCAAACCTTGAGTGACTTTGGTTGTAAGTTTAATAAGATTCCACTCTTGTGTGACAATGAGAGTGCTATCAAGCTAGATAACAATCCGGTGCAACACTTCCGAACAAAGCACATAGATATAAGATATCATTTCTTAAGGGATCATGAGGCTAAGGGAGATATTGCTTTACATCATGTGAGCACCGAACGACAAAGGTTCTAGATGAGCAAAGGTTCTGTGCTTCGAGGAATGAACTAAATATCTTGGATTCTCGTAACTTGGCTTGACTAGTTACACATACTCGATTGTTGCCTAGATAGGACAAATGAATTTCCTTGTGTTGAGTTGTTTTCAAAATTTGGTTTTTGATCTCTCGTCAAAACTTGACTCTTGTGATCATTGTTATGTAATGTTGTTTGTAACTAATCACTAAGTGTCAAGTTGTCTCATATGTCTACAAGAAATATCTCTTAAAATCTCCAAACTCATTCAATCTCAAAATCTATCTTTCTGGAGAAGTTAAGCTGTCATCGGAACTTCCAACGCCAGGTCGGAACTTCCAATGCCCATCGGAAATATCAGGATTGCTCCGACAAGGGGTTCTCAGGAGGCAGAATCAATATTCATCGGAACTTTCGACGACCCTCGGAAGTTTCTTCATTTTTCCGACCAAGGGTCCTCGGGTTCAAATTCTTTTTCCATCGGAACTTCCGATGCCCCATCGAAACTTCCGACAAATCACTGAGACCTATAATCGCCAGCCCTAACTCCTCTTTCATTCAAAACCGTCGGCCCTCTCTCACTCCACTCAAACTCTTCACGGGATTTCAAGCTTCAACCATGGGATTTCGTTGTTGTTGAGTTCTTTGGATTCCCCACTCCTCGAAAGATCCGATCCCCATAATCTTCTCTTCGATTCGCACGGGAAATCTTCAAGGTAAATCTTTCAAAAATCCCGTCACCCAATCTCTCAATGTAGAAGGAGTTAGATAATTTCCTTTAGGGGTTAGCTTCTATATACATCCTAGAACTCATGCCTAAAATCTTGTCAAGTTTGGTGGGCTCAAACTCTCAATTCTTGGGTCATTGTGTCGACTCGGGTTCTGTCAGAAGTTCTGACCCAGGGTCGGAAGTTCTGATAGGCACCTGAGTCGCCCAATTCTAGCTCTTTTGGTTCCATCTTTTCATCCATCCTAATTCTCACCATATATTCTTCATATGGCTCGTGAAAAGAGAGGGAAACAGAGGGCTACAACTCCGGAGAGTGAATCACCAAACTCATCCGATTTGGAGGCAACCGAAGATTCACCCATTGCTCATCGCATGGGAAAGAGAAAGGCAGTCCCCAAGGTTCCTTTGCGCTCTCATGGTCGTGGCAGGCCAAATCATCAAGGAACTTCGGGTCAAGGCACTCTCCCTCGCATAAAGCGTGCCTCTGCTCCAAGCTCTCATATGGCAGATGCAGGAGAATCATTGGAGTATCTTGAGAGGATCATCATTCGGATGCAGGCACCTATTAGGCAAACTTGTATGCAGTTTAATGGGGTTCGTCCAACATACTACACCAAGGGCAAGCATGATCTTTATGCTTTGAGGTATGATGATCCCTCTCGGTATGCCAAGGAGCAGCAAGGGGATGTCTGTTTTTGGATGAATTTTCATGCTGATTGGTATGATTCAGTGATTCTTCGCAAATCACATCCTACCACCAAAATGAAATCAATCAACTGGAATTATTTGTTTGAGATTGATATGCCCGTGGTGAGAAAAGATGAAGAGGCTTGTAGGAGAATGAATCTGTCCTCAATTATGTCTTTCAACTGTGATTGGAATGAGGAGGTTGTAGCACCATTTTATGCAATTCTCTATGCAAACCACTCAACCAAGACCTTCCATTGGACCATTCAAGGCAAGCCCTTCCCAGTTGGGTATGCACAGTTTGCAAGCATCCTTGGATTCTCAAATGTTGATCTCACAAGGGAGAAGATACATTAGGAGGAAAATGTGTTAGAGGATGGAGAGCTCCACTACATGTATGATAGTGCTTATGGTGACATCAAGTTTGGGACTATACATGGGTTGACACCCTACTACAAGCTGCTCAACAAACTCTTTCACTACACTCTCAGTCCCAAAGGAGGTGATTCGGACAATATCTCTAACATGTCCAAGAATTTGATTGCAAGGATGACTCCAAATCAAAATGAGTTTAGTGTCTTTGATTTCATTCAGGAGGAGATCATCATTTGTTCAGTTCCACCCAAGAAGAGTTGTCACTATGCTCCATATATCTTTGCTATGATCAAAGAAGTGACAGGTGTAGAGATCTTGACCGACAAGGGCCATCAAGTCTACAAGCCAAAGAAAGGTCAACTTGAGCGACTTCTCAAACTTGGCTCTCATGCACCTCGTCGCTCCACTCAAGGACCATCACAAGCTTCTTCTTGCTCTCATGGTCCATCTAGCTCACAAGGTCCTTCAAGCTCTCGTGGTCCTCCTCCTCGTGCTCCAAAGAAGAAAGGGATTCTCAATTTCATATCTCAAGGGTTATTTGCATGCTTCAATGTGGGTCGCCGCAATGCGGAGGAGATCCATGCCCACAAGAAGTATGTTGATGAGCAGCTTCTAGAGATTGAGGCAAGGCAAAAGGAGATAATGGCCAAAAGTGATATTCCACACTCTCCTATTCGTGCTCCTATGGACTTCCCTCCTCCACCGACCTTCTACAATCCTTGGTAGGAGATGGGAGGTCCCTCCATGATGTTTGGTGTTCCCCAAGTAGATGATGACGATATTGAAGAAGATTTGGGTGGGCGTGAGGAGTCGGATGACGAAGAAGAAGAGGAAGTGCCCGCTGCCAACACACCCACGGATGAAGAAGAAGATGACGATGAAGATGATGAGGACGATGATGATGAGTGATGGCTATGGAAGGGGCTCTCCTTTTTGGCGCTTGATGCCAAAGGGGGAGTGAGCTCACCATAGGCTATATGGTCGGTGGATGTTGGGCTTTATCTATCTATCTAGCATCTAGTACACCATAGGCTATTTGGTTGGTGGATTTGGGCTTTATCTATCTATCTAGCATCTAGTAGCTTTGAACCTTGAACTCTAAGTGCTCGTGGACATGTGAGACTGTGTTTGTGTTTGTGTTATATGTGGTGGTGTGCCAAGTGAGACTTTTAGTTTGTAAGACTTATTCATGACTTGTTTTGCTAGTGTGGTTTTAGAATTTAATGCTCTTGTGATGATCATGACTTGGTGGTGTTTATTTATTTTCATTTTGTTGTTGTGATATATCTTGTCATATGCATCACATTGTTATTCATCACACTTTGCACCCCACGAATGCAATGATATAGGGAGAGCTCTTTTAATATGTGCAAATGGCATTTGAGGCCATTTGTGGTTCTATCTTGAAAAATGCACAAATTAAGGGGGAGTTCAACTATATGATTGAATTTAAAATGGTTTATGGTATTACTTGTGAGCCTTAATTGTGTTGTCATCAATCACCAAAAGGGAGGAGATTGAAATAGCATTTGGCCCCCTAAGTGGGTTTTGGTGTTGATGACATGCATAATTAAGGATCTAGTGTGTTTATCAAGTCATGGACGGGTTAAAATTCAATGAAATAAAATATTTGCGTGAAAAGACGTCAATTTACTTGATAGACGGTGATGGAGCTCAAAAGAAGATCTTTATTTATTTTCTATTTTGAATTTGAGTATAGGAAACACCGTACTATTAAGAGGGATGTGAGGAGATGACTTGAAGATGTCAAAGTGCTTAATTGAGATGCTAACTACCCAAGAGAGACACAAAATCACACACTTGTGCACTTAGTTTTCTCACTAACTCAGTGTGTGTCGGAAGTTACGACCATGAGTCGGAAGTTCCGATCCCTGCCGGAAGTTGCTTGATAGTTCCGATAGGGAGTCCTCGGCCGGCTATTTTTAATAGGGCCGGAAGTTCCGACCCCGGGTCGGAAGTTCCGACAATCACTTAACTAGCACGCTAACGGCTAGTTTTTGGAGCTCGAGTATTTATACCCCCTCAGCGCCTCCTTCATATGTGGCTGACCTCCACGCAAAGAACACCTCCAAGAACACTCACTCCACTTCCCCAATCCCTCCAAGAGCTAATCCTTGAGTTGATTTGAGCAAGGGCTTTGGTGAGAACAAGATTGAGGTGTGAGGCTTGAGCATTTGAGTGAGAAGGCAGACAAGTTCATCTCAGACCACTTGAAGCATCTTCATTCATCGATTCACGTTTGTTACTCTTGAAGCTTGCTTCTAAACGGTTAGCGTCGCCCGGTTGAGCGTCTTCTCGTGTGTGCGCGCCCCGGCAAGTTTGTATCACCCATCCTTTATGGATTTCATAGTAAGTGACTCAATCCTCCTTTATAGTTGATTGAGTGAGGTAAAGGATTAGTGGAAGACCCGGCTCTTTGTGAGCTCCTTGATGGAGACGTAACTTCCTTAGTGGGAGCGAACTTTGGGAACAAATCTCTTGTGTCTTGCACTTATTGCATTTATTTAGTTCTTGTTGACCTAGAATTTGTTTTGTGCTGATCTACATACTCAAGTTGTTGTGCATGCAAAGATCACTTGCAGAAGTCTCCTAGTATCATTGCGCAACTTTTTTTCAGCCAGGTTCTGCAGTTTCAAGTTTAATTTTAAATTTTGTAAAAGAATTTTCCTTTTGTTGGAAGTTCCGACAGGTTTAACCATTGCAAAGACTTTTCAGGAATTTTCAGATACGCCTATCCCCCCCCCCCCCCCCCCGCCAACCAAGATCCTTTCAATAATAATAACCAAAGTACAAGTTCTAAACATAAATAATTAAAAAGATTACAAAACAATAAAGGCTACTCCAATATAACCCTACGATCCCCTTATTTTTTTTTATGCCACAACCCTTCAAGTACAAGCTATAGTATCTGAACTCACGTACTAACTCACACCACCACACTCACACACGCACACTAGACCTACAACCTATACCCAAAAACTTCACGTGGCTGAGAGGTATCCGAAGTCACCAGGCTTCGCACTTGACGGGCATGTCACCCTGACCATTGTGGCGCATCCACGCGTGAGGCAGCCGTAAAACACACCTGCAGGAGAAACTGGGAAAAAACCCCAGTGGGAATCGCGAGTCGAGCAGCGCTCAAACTCACGACTGACAGCTCCCCAACCTGGAGCGATTGCCGCCCGAGCTACGGCTCGTTCCACTTGTTGGAAGAAATTGATGATATCCTAATAAGAATTCTCTCTCAATAAATATAACCAAACAATTATTCCTTGCTCCACTAGTGGACTTTATTTCTTCATAGGCGTATAAATATGTGTACTTGTTAACTTTTTCTCTCAAATCATGGGTATGCCAAGACATATAGGGGCATATCCCTGCCGCCGTCCCTGTCCGGTCCTGCAAAGTAGAGTCTTTTGTAAAATTTCCATAAAGGCAGAAAAACAATCGTTTTTCTCTGATATTGGAATCCATGTATCCATAGTCTTAGTTTATTGCAGTGGAACCTGCCTATTTGGGTTCGAGCCCTAACTCTACATGGGTGCTGCATTTTTTTGAATTTATTCCAAAATTTAAACGGTGATTTTCTTTTAGTGGCAGGTAATGTGCCCGTTGATAGCGAGATGCATGTGATGGTTTTATCAATCTCAAAGATCTGCAAGTTTAGTCTATCGGAGATGCTCATAGGAATAGTGTTGCGTGCATTTATTTATATAGGTTGAGTGTGCGTGCGTGTATTTATATGGGTGAGTCTACGTACGTGTATACGAGCGTTTGTGTTTGTATTTGTTTCGAAAAAATTACACATTTTTCCGTTTCTTTTTTCTAAAAGTACTGCAGTGGAAGGGAACTAGCACGGTGATGAAGATGACGAGCCCGCACTGATGATCGAGGAAGCCATGCAAATTTTATACAAAATCCTTCATTTTATTTTTTTGGTAGAGGTGAGAGGAAAAAAATAAAAGGAAAGCCCTGTTTCCAAATGGCCCAAAGACAGTGACAGACGTCAGGAGCCGGTGTGGCGAGCGCGTCCAGAGGAAAGGGATAGCGAGCGAAGGGTCACCATGGCCGCCACGCAGCTTCCACACTGCCGGCCCCCCAGCTCTCCACCCTCCACCTCACCTCGAGCTCACGCCGGGCGCCACCAAAAGGCAAAAGCAAAAAAAAGCGACGCGTCGGAGCTCGCTGCCACACCAATCGCCTCTCGCTCCCTCTTATCTCCTCGGCTCCGCCAGCTCCGCCTCGTCATTGCCCCGCTGCCGCTTCCTCGTCCAGCAGCTCCGTGCCGTCCCCTGGCCTTAGCGTGCCGGTCTCCCTGCGCGCGCGGCAGCCGGCAGCTAGCAGAGATGGCCCTGCAGGCCCCGTCATCGCTCCTGCGGGCGCCGGAGCGGCCGTCCGCGCCGCTCCGGTCGTCCTTCTCGGCGCCGTGGTCGGGGCTGCGGCTGCCGGCGCCGGCGCGGCGGCGGGCGGCCAGGGCGGCCACGGCCGCGCGGATCACCATGCGGGTCGCGTCCAAGCAGGCCTACATCTGCCGCGACTGCGGGTAAGCGACCTGCTCGTGTGCTCTGTCAACTGTCATGGCGTTGTCAGCCTGCTTGGTATTCACAGTTGCCTCGCCGCTGCCGTGCAGGTACATCTACAACGACAGGACCCCGTTTGACAAGCTGGCCGACAACTACTTCTGCCCCGGTGAGGATGAGTTCCATCAGAGTCCTCTGCTTCTTCTTCCTCCTCCTCCTCTCTCTGTTCATCTAATTTCCTCACTTGGTGCATGCGGCAAATATATAGCTTCTGTTTCTTCTTGGCTTTCAGTTCAGAGGTTTCCTGTGCATTAGTATGCTTGAGAATGTTAAGATGTGGAGCACTTTTATCCAAATGCATAGCAATACGTTGACAAGCAACATACTACTACTGCATAGAACGGTGAACATAGAGTAGAAGCCTCAAAAAACGTTTTTTTCCTTTTACATGCTTATGCAATGTCAAGTTGAACACCACCATGGCAACAATTTTAAAGAAATCACGCAACACCACTAATTCCACGTTATAAATTGAAGCATAGCAACTCATTTGTTTAAAACACACAAACATTTAATGTTAGCATACACAGCAATGTTTTCAATTGTTACATTTTCATCTCAAAAAAAAATTCTTTGTAATTTAAAACGATGTTCTTATTTACTTGTCACTGTCCACATGAAAAGGATATATACTCCTCTCCAATGGTTGAGCAATCCTTGTCCACTGTTGATACAGTTTGTGGAGCTCCGAAGAGGAGGTTCAGACCATACCAGCCGGCGGTGTCCAAGAACGCAAACGCCACCGATGTCCGCAAGGCGAGGAAGGAGCAGTTGAAGAAGGACGAAGCAATCGGGTAATATAACAAGCCTAAAGAAAAACTACAAAGATCACATGAAAAAGGAATTGAAATATTCAAATTTGCATTAAGCCTGTACGGTTAAGGTACTAGTCAAGGAATACATCAACTGACTTAGCAGAGATTTTGCATCTACTCCGTTCGCAGGCAAGCCTTGCCGATTGCCATCGTCGCCGGGATCATTGCCCTGGCCGGCCTCTACTTCTACCTCAACAACGCCTACAACTAGACGAACAAACAGGCTTCAGAGACGATCAATCCATTTGGTGCCGGGGACAGGATTCTTTCCATTTTGCCCTTTTGTTTTTGTGGCTGTACATGTGCGTGTATGCCATGCTTTTACATGCATACTA
Source organism: Panicum miliaceum (assembly GCA_032594955.1). Classification (NCBI taxonomy): domain Eukaryota; kingdom Viridiplantae; phylum Streptophyta; class Magnoliopsida; order Poales; family Poaceae; genus Panicum; species Panicum miliaceum. The sequence continues at coordinate 27,692,046 of CM064072.1, read as the reverse complement.
CTAGGGATCCAACCTCCAAGACTGTTATACAAGTCGTTAATCTTGAAATGCCATACACGTTACTCAACTTACAGCTGATTATGATTTTAATTACTACACTTCCGTTCTAGCTTTTATTTGGGATTTCAAATGGGGTATAAATCATCTGAAATAACTGGCTTCCAAAAGTTTACCGGGCTTTTTCTTCAGCTACACGCCTGTAATGCCATTTAAAAATGGAAATAAGAAAGGAAGAAAATGCTACTCTAGGAAAATTAGACATCCGTTTGCTTTAGAGGCAATGCGTTTAACTGTCAATATAGGTATAATCGAATCGTGTAGAGCGCATTTATAGTTGCTTTGCAGTTGATATAATTAAGGTAGCTTGTGATGGAGATGGGCTGGAAATAAAGCACTCAGTTAATCCCTTGTGTCAATAATAGCCATTCAGTTAATTCTGATAAAGAATGAGGACAACTTTAATATTCAGTTGATGCACCAGCCACTACTTTCAAAATCTTAAGGTGGGGAGGAAATGATTCTGTAATACTGCATGACGTACCGCTCACATATGTAGGCTCTCCTTCAACCTTCAAGTGTGATGAAATTGGAGTAGGATACCAGTTTCTAGAATTCAATAGTTCGTCCCAATAAAGTCTCAACCTCCTGGCTTTTGTATCTAATAATACCATCTTAACATATTAAGTTCCACGAACCAACCAATTGCTCCCAAAAAACAGTAAACTTTTTTAACCTTTTTATAATTCACCTTTCACCCAGCATTTATGGAAGCGAATAAACATGCATGGCACCAGTGTCTGCTGTGAACTTTTAGTATTAGTATTATGCGTACAAAGCGTCTCTAGACCTTTGTGGCATATAAGAACAGTATACCACCATCAGGACGCAACAATAAAGATCAGATCTTTCAATAAGAGCCAACAAGACAGGTGAAATCAACTAAAACACGGTGAGGATCATCTCTGTCCTCTTCAGTTGTACTACCTCCGTCCCAAATTATAATTTATTTTGATTTTTCTAGTTATACATCTAGATATACACTATATCTGGATATATAATAAAAAACTATGTATGTAGAAAAGCCAAAACGAATTAGATATATAATAAAAAAAACTATGTATGTAGAAAAGCTAAAACGAATTGTAATTTGGGACGGAGGAAGTAGCTCACATGTCATGGTAATCACTTACCCGAATTGCATAGAAATAGGAAGGAGTGCAGATCAATGAGTCTCAACATGCTTTAAACCTCAATGCTCAACATTTGGCCACTAAACTATATATCCAGTGTAAATCAAATAGAAACTAACTAAATCCAAATACTACGGGCGTCGAATGAATTCACCGAGTTTTTTTTGTGTGTCTATAAAACTTGTGTTTTATTTCAAGTCTTCGACCACGATAGGTGTGCGTGCACTCAATTGCAACGTAATGTCCACGACTTTAATCTCCCTTTTTGTACTCAGGCTGTCGGCACCTCAAATCACCTTAGTTTATCTCGTTATTATACTAATCACGCGGCCTCATAATTAATCAAGGCCGGGCTTAATCACCCTTCCAAATCAGGAACCAACCAGCGACAGGCCGCTGCTCCTCGTGCCGCCACCGCGGAAAGGCGCGAACCCGCCACCACCCGCTCCCCCGGCATCACATCGAATCGCGCATCGCCTCTCGCCGACGCGATCCTTCTCCTCCGGCCTCACGGCTCGAACGACCGAACCCGATCCCGGCCGGCCGCGCCTCTATACATCGCGCCGGCAGCCCGGCCCGCTGATGGGGGAGGCGGAGGCCGGGGAGCGCGACGGGAGGCCCGCGACGGCGTCGGCGGCCGCCATGGAGGACAAGGGGAAGGCCAAGAGGGATGGCGTCGTCAAGGAGGTGATACGGCTCGAGCGCGAGTCCGTCATCCCCATCCTCAAGCCCAAGCTCGTCATGAAGCTCGCATACCTCATCGGTAATCATACCTACATTGTCCACCTCGTCCATCTCCGTCTGGTCTTTTGGTCTGATTGATCATGCTTCCGGATGCGCTGGCATTTGCCGGTGGATGGATTTGGGTCGCTCGCGGGGCACGGAGGCTCCCAGTTTCTTGGGTTGTTTGATCATTAGGTTCAGTTTCTTTTTCGTTTATCGCCCTTCCTTGCATTGCATCGAATGGACAAACGGACCTCGAGCCATGCATCGGGACGAGATTTATATTGGAGGGAAAATGCGAGTAATTTATTTGATAGCTTTGGGAGCCTTAGGTTTGTACATTGGTCCGGATTTTATTGAACCGCTGAAGAAAAAAAGGAACACTGGTTTTGTTCTTCCAGCAAAGTTTGTCCCGGGAGTCATAAAGTTCTTGAGGGCGATGGTGCCATCCTATATTTTTCTTTACTCTAATTAAATGGTGAAGGATCAGTCGGTTTTAATGTTTGGTATTGAGGTTTTACAGCAATATGTTTTTTTCTCCAGTGATATGTATTGTTACTCTCTCTCACAAGAAACATGTCAATTTCCGCCAATGCTTCTACAGATAACATGAATCTTACATAATTTTAGTTATCTGTCAATCGTCAGTATCTTTTTAGAGTGATCGATGTGCCTTTTATTTTTTCAGAAAAAAAAATCCAAGATGGTTTACTTTTCGCAATACAATTTCTGACTATCTGAAAATTTGGAATTAAAACGGTGTGAATCATTTGCTTGGCATAACGCTTACATGCTTTTGACTACCCTGCAGAACGTGACAACGACCGTTCCGAGTTCATGAAGCTATGTAAGAGGGTAGAGTACACAATCCGTGCTTGGTATCTTCTGCAATTTGATGATCTAATGGTTCGTACCTCTTCTTTTATTCATTTACGACAGTCAAGTTGGTCGATTATCTTGATGTTTGTGCTTTGGTGCAGCAACTGTATGCATTATTTGATCCTGTTAATGGTGAGAAGAGTTTGGAGCAGCAGGGTATGACATCCAGTGAGCTTGATACTCTAGAACTAAATTTCTTAACCTATATTTTTCAGGTTAGCTCACTGTCTATTCCTTTTCATACTAACGAGCATGCTACTGGAGATTTTATATGACGATAACTTGTACTATAATACAATTGTTGATCTTAAGTATGTACTATAATACAATTGGTGATCTTAAGTAGATAATGGAAAAGAGCAACTTCAAGTTGTTATCCGACGAAGAGTATGAGGTAGCACAGTCTGGCCAGTATCTTTTGAACCTCCCCATACAAGTTGATGAATACAAGGTATGGAGTAACTTCTGTAAAAGTTTGGATTTCCATGCTGACACTGCAATTTCCTTCACTTTTCAACTAGATATTTGTACAAATATAGGTAGACAGCAAGTTGTTGAAAAGATACTTTAAGGAGCACCCACATGATAATCTACCAGCATTCGCTGATAAGGTATTTTTCGTTTCCTGTAGTGCACTCTACTATTCATCTTTCCTCAAAGTATACATTACTCGTGCTATGCCAATGATTCATAAACTGAGTGCCACATGTATAAGGCAAGAGCAAATGAAAATGGGAGCTAGTATTTTTGTTATGTTTATTTCATAACTAGTCTTTCTTTGGATACACATCGCTGAGGAGGACATTAAAGTTAACATGCCCCTGTTTTTTTTTACTTTTTTTGAGCCGTACATAATAACTTATCAGTTATTTTCGCATCAACCACATATTTGCAGTATATTGTCTTCCGTCGGGGCATTGGAATAGATCAAACAACTGACTACTTCTTCATGGAGAAAGTGGATGTCATCATATCTCGAGCATGGAGGTCATTGCTCAGGGTAACAAGGTATCACATCTCAATATCAACTGTTTTCGTTTTCGCTGAACTGGATGATTTTCCTTTGATAAAAGAATAATATCCTATTATTGATACAATGTTTTAATATCAGGATAGATAGATTATTCTCCAAGAAACAAGTACCTTCAACAAAGGACAAAAAGAAAACTGACGAAATTAATGAAGATGCAGAAGAACCAGACCTCTATGTTGAGCGCGTTCGTCTAGAGAAAATGGAGCTAAGGTTGATTAGGGCTAGCTTCACAGGAATTTCGGTAATCTAAAGTTGAGCTTCTTTTCTAATGTGTTATATATCATTTTATGGCAGCATAAGGAATTTGTTAAGAAAAATGACAATTCAAGAGCCTACATTTGAAAGGATGATCGTGGTGTATAGGTACGTATTTCTGTATTCATGACATGACCTTTAGCCTTCTTAAATCTTTAAGTAATCTCTTATCATCGGATTTTACACGTCGGCTTACTAGCTTGTTCTGATCCTAATGTTACAGGAAGGCTAGCACAGAAAGTAAGCCAGATCGTGGGATATATGTAAAGCACTTCAAGCACATTCCAATGGCTGATATGGAGCTAGTCCTGGTAATATATATAGGTTACTGGAATTGCAATTCTTATGAACACTTCTACTTATCTTTAGGCACGTTCTGTTTGTTCTCCTAGAGTACCTGACATCGATCAGCATTGTGTTGTAGCCAGAGAAGAAAAACCCTAGTTTAACACCAATGGATTGGGTTACATTTATAATTTCTGCCGTGATTGGCTTGGTACGTCTCTTATGCTTTTGACATCAAACATGCATACTACCTATCTTCAACCATCTGAATAATGTCTTCCTTTCAGGTCACTCTAATAGGTTCTCTTGAAATGCCAAAGGCTGACATATGGGTTGTCACAGCTATCTTATCTGGTCTGATTGGATACTGTGCGAAGATCTACTTCACGTAGGTGTTTTTTTGCTCATAAGAAAGTTTTTTTTGCTCATATGACACTCTTGAATATCAGTAATGTATGTCTGAAGGTCCTGAAGGAAAGGTACATTTTACCAACTCAGTCAATTTCCTGGTACTATACTGATATACAATGAATTTCTATCTTTCAAAACAGATTCCAAGCAAATATGGTCACATACCAAAATTTGATTACAAAGTCAATGTATGATAAACAACTTGATAGTGGGAAAGGAACACTTCTTCACTTGTGTGATGATGTGATCCAGCAAGAAGTATGCAACCCTCACTAAGTCCTTGATGAATTTAATTTGTCTTGCATGTGCCACCAAAATAGCTTAAACCCGTTTTTGCAGGTTAAGGAGGTTATCGTTTCTTACTATGTTTTGATGGAGCAAGGAAAGGCCACTATACAGGTAACCATATATAGTTTCTGCACTACTTTTAGTGATATTTTTGCCATATATATTTTTGTGTAATCAAAGTTCTGCTTGGGTAGTATATTCGTGCTCAGCTGTTGTTTATTCTTTTTTATCACCATATGGGAGAACAACCTTATGTTACAGACTTACAGGCTGTTATAAGTTTAGCATATAATTGTGTTGTATATTTTCCTCCAGTTTACATTTAGACAATTTCACCATCTTGGGTTTGCTGCTAAACTTTAATATGTGTTGCCATGTTAAAGTTTATGAAAGGAAGTTGATTATATCCGATGAAAACTGGCTAAGTGTTGGAAACTTGAAAACTGCATCAAAAATCATATCTACAAGTTCTCAAAAATCTTGAAAAACTCACCACCCATAGTTTATGTCATATCAACACACCACAGAAAATTTCAGTACCAATCTGTATCCAACTCATGAGGTTAAAAAATCACAATCGTCAGATACATGGGCAAATTAACACAGGTTCTCTTTTTGTTATTCTAAACCTTGTATTTGTATTTTGTCATCTTTCAGATGATATGGATTTTGGACTAATTTTTTTATATATGGCATAATAACCTCAAATATGGATGCTAAGTTTTTCAAGATGGGAGATTCAAGTTTTCAACACTTAGCCAAATTTTCACAAGATATGCCCTCTTATGTGTCACCTGGAGTCTTGACAAATGACTTGCTGATATTGCTGTATCTTATTATCTTTCCAGGATCTTGATTTACGCTGTGAACAGCTCATCAAGGAAGAGTTTGGCGTGGAGTGCAACTTTGATGTTGTGGATGCTGTAAAGAAGCTAGAAAAGTTGGGTATTGTTTCTCGGGTAAGTTCTTTTCGCAAACTCTAAAGATCACCAAAAAGAACAGAACAAATGTGGATACAGAATGTCATCTTCTGTGTCACTTTTAAGGCCACTACGGTAATCTTCAATAAAAGAAGTATCTGCCAGTTGAAGATTTCTAAGCCTAGGTGCTCCGTCGGTTGGTCCTTACAATAATTCTCTACTCAGGACTCAATTGGGAGGATCCTATGTGTTCCGTTGAAGCGGGCAAACGAGATCATAGGGACAACTACTGAAGAAATGGTGCTCCGAGCCCAGAAAGCCCCTGCTGCTTCATAAGTTTCACGATGCCAGTGATAAATTCATTCAATCTTGCAAGATTCCGCGCTGCAGTGCAAGGCCCGTCATGTCTGCCCAATCTTCTGTGCAGTTTTTCTGGTGCATGATTGATAGCCTCAAATACAGGTTGTGTTATTCTTTCATTTGTTCATTTGTTTGTAAATAAGAATGATATCATCACTTTTTACAGTGTATGAGAAGGGGAATAATTGAACTGAATAGCGCTGAATTAACATGGACAATTCTGAACAAATAATTGATTTCACTGTTGCACGCCAGCTTTATAATATATACGGAAACAATTGAATCATGGCAGATTTTGTTCTGACAAATTGCATCACCTGATGTTTATTTAGTCAGAAACAACTCCGGATAGCCGAAAGGCTTGTCCGATAAAGCATTACCATTATGCAAAACTATCATCTATAATATAGCATAATAGCTTTCAGAAAATACAGAACAATCAAAACTGACAACAAATTAGAATACCAGGGTGGGTGGTGAGGGAATAATAACTTTAAATCCGAATGCTTGACCTTGACCTATTGCCAGTTTGCCACCAAACAGGTAAACAATACAAACACAGCAGAAAAAGAGGTAAAGCCCTAATCCAGAACTGCCAGGAGCAGCAGGAGAGCCAGTGGTTGTTACCAGGGATATGAAAATATACAGAGCAGAGCATATTAGCACAAATCCACAGCTACAGACTAATTCTCCAGATAACTTCAACAAACGGTCACGCACGTCAAACATGCCAGCCACGGTTCAATTTATTCTACACCAGAACCATATGCGAGAGAAAAGGTACAGGGCCTTATTTAGGACATAAAACTGTCACCCCTGTTTCAAGCCCCTCTTCACTGATTTCCATACTTTGGTCCATCTTTGCCTTTCTTTATGTCGTCCCATCCTCTCACCCATGGCTGACCTGGTGTTGATCGGGTCTCAGGCGAGGCATGCTTGGTGAGGTTATCTGTGACCTTCGACTTGATGGCAGTGAACACCTATTTGATCATGAACTGACCAGTAAAAAAGCAGTCGTTCCTAGAAAAAAAGAAGTAGCAGAATAATGATTGCAGTATGCCATACCAGGTTAGAATTCAGATCCTCTGGTGGCTGCTCCTGACCAGTAAGCCATTTCCACAAATCCGGGTTTTCCTGATGAATCAAGCAGTTAAAGAATTAAAACTACATATATAAATTTGAAATCAGGTTTGAGACAGTATACAATACATGCAACAGATAGAAATAATTCTATATTTCATTATCAAAAGGCAGAAGGCACATACAGGAGCTACCCAGTTAAGGCCCCTAATAATCACTAACCTGACAAATTATGGGTAATCTGATGGAATGCAAAGGTAAAAGAACAACACTAATAGGGGCACCTTGGAGGATTCTAGTTGACCTATTCATGGCCCTGGTCTAGTGATAAGTGAAGTATTGCAGAAACAAGTTCTGAAACTGGCAAGTACAACAAAGTGTTGGATTCTTAATTAATATTAGAAATTGTAAAGCTCCATCATGATGTTAAAGCAAAGAGATATGCATCTCTGGTTAAGGCACAAAGTTCCAGATTTGTTTTCTGTTGATTCAAAGTTCAAAATGTCAATGTTACAGCAACAAAGCAGTACATGAGATTTGCGAACTATGCCATTACTATGCCTATACTACCCACACCAACCCAACCCCAAACTTTTTTTCTCCTTGCAGCACAGTGCACAGACACTGAATTCACAGAGAGCTATGTTGCTGTAAGCAAGATCAAGCACACAACTATCTGGTATCTAGAACTGCTTTTCATTTTAACTAAACCTGAGTAAACATGACCCAACATGAACTGATGATTCATATAGGAGCTTTTATTATGTACTTATCATAGGAGATATTTTAATCATGGGAGCTATAGGAGCTTTTATTTTCCCCTGAAAAACATAAGAGGGTCCACTCAAAGGGCACAGAGTTCTTTGTAGTGCCATAAAACTATTGACCTTTAGAACAAATAGAACATAACATAGACAATTTTACATCACCAAGCGCAACTCATTGTGCTCTCTTAACAACAAAATTTAGCCTGAAGAGACATTCCACTCGGAGAATATGACTTATACTTATTTCTTTAAAAACTTGAAGACCTTGAACTTGATTGGAACATCAAAAATCAAGCCGCTTTCCAAATTCTTAAAGAAGGGCTGATTGCACAAATTGAACAAGGAATATCTGCCAAGATGAGCAAATATCGCACCTAATGCTGCTAATGAATTACTGCATATCAGATTGCTCAGCAACCAACCAACAAACTAATTAATTAAACGATTGATCTACTTGCTCAAAAAAACAAAAAAAAGGTGGCACAGAAGAACCATCAGACGACGAAATTAAGATTAGACTAAGCGCTGGAAACAACAACTTGTGGGGGGGAATACACTACAAAGCAGAGCAAGCGGCCGTAAGCAAGTCCATGGATGAAAAACCTGAACAGGTTTCCTTCCTCTTGCCTCTGTCCCTTGTCGTTCCCCTGCTCGTCTTGCGAATCTTCCCCCAAATCCATGCTCCCCCCCCCCCCCCCCCCCACCACATAAACTATCTCTAATTCTTCAATCTCTGAAGCAATAGAAAACCAGAGGCCAGGGAACTTACAAGGTCGAGCACTTGCAGGAGGGCGCGGATGTTGGGCTCGTCCATGGAGTGGACGTGCTGCTCCACCCAGGTCCCCAGCACCAGGTCCAGCTCCAGGAAGCCCCGCTGCTTGCTCCGGTACACCAGCCTGCGCAGCACCATCCGCCAGTCACTCAAACGAAGGGGACGCCGAACGAAATCTCAAGGTATACCTCCGGAAACACGGGTACGGTCGCGCACCTGTTGAGTAGGCGGCGGCGGCTCTCGTCGGAGGAGAGGTCGACGGTGGTGGTGGCGTTCTGCTGGGAGGCGCTGAACGCGGAGAGGAGGCGGCCGGCGGAGGCCCCGGGGAGGGTGGGGGTGGGGGATGGGGAGGGGAGGACGCGGCGGAGTAGGAGCGCGCGGCGGAGGAGCGCGGCCGCCATGGCTCTGCTTGGCTCGCCGGCGGCGGGCGGAACGAACCGACGAAGAGAGAGAGCGGCGACGGCGAGGGGGGAGGAGGGAACTGAGAGGGGACGTGGCTGACTAGTGGCCCCGCATCGCCGTGTATATAGTGGGCCGGGGGTCGGTGGGAGACGTGGAAGCGTCTGTGTGGCGCGGCATCCCCAATTGATGCACGAGGCTTGGCCGTCATGGCTGACAGGTGGCCCCACACCGCCTTGCCTTTATTGGGCCACCTACCAGACGGTAAAGCGATTACGTGTCTCTACAAGTTTAGTATTTTTTTACCCCATATAATTTATATGTTTAAGATTTTTATCAAGACAAAATAATAATAGTAGCTTCGTGCACGACAGGTATAGAAATTAAATTTCTAGTTAATTTGTTATTTTATCTAACATACATCAATAAAGGGCGTGATTGGTTGGTTGCACAACCCTAAGTACATGCTCTGCATATAGTTTGGGCAGTAATAGTCTTAATAGTTTGGATTTCGCTTTAGACTTATTTAGGTTGGGTGCTAAATGGGCCAACACTAAAATAAACTGATTCAATTTAGGCTCCAGCTCTCCAGCAGTTCGGTGCGAATTTGGTGCCGATACTGATGATTCGATTTCTTATGGGCTGTAACCATGGGTTATGCCGTGGTTCTTGACATGAGATTTGGCTCTCCAGCTCTCGCAGTCACGATTCGATTCCGCGAACCCTCACCTCTACTTCCCTGCCGGCACCGCCTCCACATCTGCCTCCCTACTGCTTCCCAGCCGTCACCTCCACCTCCTCCTCATCCAAGTCCAAAAGAAGCAGCTACCACCACTGGTCATCCTCGAGGAGCTCGCCATCAGCGGCGGCGCGGACTGCATCTGGGCGCTCACTTGCAGCCGGCGCCACTCGCCGCAACTTCTTCTACTGCCACCTCCAACCTTCCCGAACCTTGCCTCAGTCGCACCGTCCGTAGCTTCTCCGACGTCAATTTGTACGAGACTGCCACAGGGATTGGATTTCGGCGCTGCGCGGTGCGTGCGTGCCTATTGTGCAGAGGAGAGTGCGATGAGGATCGTGCACAAAAAATTTTTCCTTCCAGTTCATTGTAAGCCGCCGGCACTTTCACTTATTTTTCCTCTCTTCTAGTGCAGGATATTCTATACTATTATCTAGTGTAGGATATCCAATAAACAATAGATAAGTTGCAATAGATAACATTGATTCTACTGAATCTACTGCTCTAGTTTGAACCTTCTAGCCTATTACCTCAACATATCTGCAAACACATTAGCAAGCTCTGATGATTCTCATTCAACCCAAACATGTGTTAGGAGGTCCAAAGTTTGGGAATATTTTGAGCATAATTTAGTTAAAACTGATGATGGTTTTAAAGTTGTGTGCAAGTATTGTCAAATCCATTTAAGCACCAAGTCAGGAACTATTAGCCTTAGAACCCATATTTTTCATTATTGTCATGCAATTGGGGGAGGTGACAGAAAAATGTTCGTAACAACATTGAAGAAATCTATAGAGAACTTTGTATTTGACCATCAGCTTTGCTGTCAGCGTATGATTGATTGTCAGCGTATGATTGAGTTTGTCATACATGCTGAAATCCTGTTTAACAAGTTAAGACTATGCAGCCAACTCTCGGTTGTGTGGTTCAACAAATAATTCGTAATGATTATTACAGAATGAAGAAAGATCTTCAAAATAAACTTCAAAGCCTAGACTCTTATGCAGGGGCGGACGCAGTAGAGGTGCATGGGTGTACATCTGTACACCCAATAATTTTGATAAAAGAAAATCAGTTTGTATGCATATACATATAAGTATACATGTAACTGGGTCAAATTGTATCTATTTGAGCCCAAACAAAGAAAATAGACCTGCTTTCTCAGCCTGCTTTCTTGGCCCGCTGCCTGATGACCCAATCCCCGCTTCCGTCATTCACGAATCCCGTTAGTTCGGTGCCTGCTTGGCTTGCGGAAGTCGCTGAGGATGGGCGGCCACATCGACACCGCACGCAGCTGCTACAGCCACAGCGTGTTCAATGACTGCCCCACCAATGGTTCGCGATGCAAATTGGCTATTATTGATCAGTTCTAGTCCGTGTTATTGAATTGATGTGCGGCTGCCTCAAAGACTTCTCAGTCTTGAGGCATTCAACTATGAATTTTGTGAAGAACAAGCTAAAAATAGCGTGGGGGATCAATACTTAAATATTGCTTGGTTATATTTATTGCGAAAAAAAATTCCTGCATGTTACCGATGAAGACATCATCTCTCATTTCCAAAAGCCGCTTCATTGAATTAATTTGTAATTTATTTATTAACTGAAAGTTTCTAAGATATTGTACGGATAATGGACTAAGGAACTATTTTGTGTTGTACCATATACCTTTTGTATGATTATTCGGTTCGCTAATTTTTATGTACAACCAATATTGAATTCCTGCGTCCGCCACTGCTCTCATATGTGCCTAACGTCATATATGTGGACATCCATACATAGCTTGGGCTACATGGTTGTAACAGTGCATTATATCATTTCTGACTTCAAGATAAAAAAGAAGATAATAAATTTTAAGAAGATCAAGTATCCATACATAGGTTTTGCTATTGGAGAAACACCCGTGAGTTGCCTAATTGAATAGGGCATAGCAAGTAGCTATAGCAGCTTGCAGTGGTGGACTCTAGCGGACGGACCAGCAATTGTTGGCAAAAGTGAATCCATAATTTTGTAAATAATTTTTTAATGGATGGAACCCAGGATAAAGCATTGATTTGGTTAGGTGTGGGGTGAAAGGAAGTCACGATTTGGTGCGTTTTGGATTCTACACGTCGATCAACAGATTGGGGTGGATAAATTAATCATCATAGATCGTACATGGGCTGGCATGGATACAGTGCGGATCCCAGCCCATTTGCAGGAGCGATAAGTACATGAATTATAACTGCCCGTACTTGGAAATGTCAATGATAGGTCCAACTCCTTCATGGGCCTACCTGCAGGCTTTCCTTCTTCTATATACACTCCATCGTCCGCTGCACAACTCACAATGCAATGCTAGCTTGGTAAAATGCCGCTTTTAATTTTTGTTTTTACAAATCTCAGAGCTTTGGTGGAATTAGTTGTTCATTTTCAAACAAGAAAATACCATTGGCCTTAAAGTTCGAAGGAGTCGGAAAATTTCAACAGATTTGGATGCGGCAGGCAAATGGCGGAGCATGAGGCCAGCGCGAAGTGAGAGGCTGAAGAAATGTTACAATGGCCAAGCGTAAGCGCGTCAAGAAGCTGCCACCGCTAATTCAAGAACGTAGTGATAATTTTACAGTCTGGTTTCTGTTGGAGAGAAGACGCAAATGTATGCTAAAAATCTGGAGAAAAATGACACCCCTGGCAAGTAAAGAACAACAGGCAGCATGACAACAATGGTCTAAGCACTAGCTCAGTTGTTCTTTCGAGCTGTGAGATGCAGCCATACCCCCACAGATACTTCTTCCTCCCCTAAAAGGTCTATTATTTCCAAGCTCAAAAAGGTGTTTCTCGACAACTTTTTACAATGACATAAATTTCCTGTTAAGTTAATACATTAAGGATCCTCATATTTGCAACACTCATAGTAATCAAACGCCGTACGAAGATCACTTCTTTTTCTATAAGCCAAGGTACAGATTTGCCCGTCAAATTTTGCATCCCCTCACCTGATATTCGCAATTCACATCGCAGCAAAGACTGGTCTCCACTTTATGGTCCCAGAAATCAAACTCCTGGTCATGTCTCAAAGATGCCCTTGACGTATATCATCCCCTTCTCGCTAAACTTGAGCTCCTTCCTCATCTGCTCAACTTGGACGTCATCGCCTCGCACGAGGATCTCGGATACGTTCCCATCATCGGACAGGATCATCTTGACCTTGATCTCTTCTTTCCTTGATGCTTTTGTCCAGTAGTACACTCCCCTGCAGCATCATGAAGGGACAGTTAATACATTAATGCTGGAAGTTTCATTATGGATTGCCGGGAGCTGAGAGTTGCTTTATTGCAGAGACATACGCCAAGGGGCTTAGGGTCATAAGCCAGAACCAGTTGTTGCCACCTTCTGGGACAGCGATTGATAGAACAAGCCCAACGCTCCCTAGGCTAATGCAGGTGCAGAAGGTCAGCAGCGCTGCTTGTCCTCTGCTTGGTACCATCGTGCCCTCAAAACTGTCCAGAAATACAAAAATGTTTCCATTTACAATGCATTCTCATGTAAAGTAAACTCCATAAGCGCATTAGATTAAATTATATAAATATCATGGGTCGCATCTTCACTGGATGAGTCACCAGCGACCAGAACAGCCGCTAGTCTGCTACATTACAACTGCGCTGCTATTAATTAAGAGAATAAGATGGTAGATACCATTTTCTTCCAATTTTATAGTTAAGCTCATCATTACAATTCTAACACTTCTAAGTAACAAGTATTAATCCTATAATAATTTTATCTTTGTAATTTTGTTCCTTGAAACACCAAGTACTGTGTCTGATGCTACAGTGGAGATCACTATGAACTCAAAGCTCCAAGTTGGCAGCACCATTTAGATTGGCAAACAAATTAAACTGCATTAAATGCACTCCCAAGAGTTTTGGCACACCACACTACAATGTAGTTTGCTTACTTCTTTTCTCAGATAGTCACATAGCTAAGTTCTGCTGCACTAGTATACAACACGAGCATGGTACTTACGTGATAACCTCGCCACGGTCTGATACAGTGAAATTGTTTCGGGTGAAGAACGACAGGATCTCTCCAGCCACCTGATTTGGCGCCATCAACTGCCCTCCCTCTTTGACAAATGTCTTCTGGACAATCTGCACCACCGATTCGGCATACATATGACAAACGGTGCTGCTGAATTTTGGCCAAGAACCAAACAAAAAGGTTCGACAGACCACATTAACCTCTGAAGTAGTAGGCTAGCAGCCAAACTTTAGCCACTACCAAACTCTGTTAGTGAAACAACTTTGCCGCATCGAGAGCTAAGAAATTTTAATTATGCAATGCAGTGCCGTCCCTATCGGACATGGTGGTGGCATCTTGGACCATGTAAACCAAAGAAGAAAAGAAGAGGGCGTCCCCTTTAGCCGACAAAGAACAAGTCCACTCCACTACCACTATCCACATCACACTGCACTAGCAGTCACATCTGGAAAAGAAGGAAGAACGAAGCTTGCTTCAGAGCTAATCACGCAAGCTCGAATGCATGTGCACGCTCGCCAAGGATCACCTACAGTTCTCGATACAAGAAAAGCTCATCCAGAATCACCCAGCTATACAGCCACGGATGCATGTACTCGGATTACGGTAACACTGGCAAGCGAAAGCGGCACGAGTACGGCGCACCCACACGTGTGTGCGGCACGCGCCCTGCTCGCAGCGCACTCGTGGGCGCGCGCGCGTGCGGCGGGAGCTACTCGGAAGCAGGCCAGGGATGCAGGAGATGGGGGAATGGAGGATTGGAGGGGGAACGGATTGGTTACGGACCTTGGACTTGACGGAGCGCTTGATGAGCGACCACAGCCCCGGCACGGAGAGCACGAAGAGCCCCAGCGACGTGTAGTAGCTCGCCTGCGAGTACCCGGTCCCGCCGGCCGCCGCCGCGGCGTCGAGCAGGACCGCGGCGTGGTCGAGCGACGCGCGCGCGGGGGAGGCGCGGAGCCTTCGCCTGGGCCCGGACACCCGCCGGGAGAAGGTGGCCGCGCCGCACCGCGGCGGCGGCGCGGCGCGGAGCGGGAGGTGGAGGCTCCTCGCGGCCGCGGCGGTGGTAGTGGCGGCGTCCATTTTCGGCTGGGGATAAGGCCGCGGGGGTGGGAAAGCAGGGGGGCGGTGCGCTCATAAAGATGGCGGGGCCCACGTGTAAGTGGGGGATGTACGATTGTCTTCTGGCAACTTGGGAGGCGGGGAATAGGACACGTGGAAAAAAAAGTTACCTGGAATAACATTCTTTAAAACTATATTGCAATTTGCAGGGGACGAGCAACTAGTCAACTTATATTGCTATCCAAAGAAGCATCTAAGAGTTGGATGAATACAGCCCATCAGTCCATGAAAAAATAGCTGCACTTGCTGCAAGGCTCGATAACCTTCAGGTTCACAGCCGCGGGCACTCTTCCCTCGATGTATCTCTGAATGGCGACGCGGGCCTTTCCTGCCTCTACAATCGCCTCCTCCTTCAGCGGCCAGCATCTGTCAATGTTGGCAAACCTCCTATCGTGGCCACGGGTAGTGTCTAGTGTGAGGCACTGTCTTCACCATAATGTGGATCGTGAGCTCAATCATGCTCCTCGCGGAGCAAAAGCCGGTTATCATCACGTTCTTGAGGTTGTCATGGCAGAGTTCTGAAAGGCGCCGTGGATGTGAGGAATCACTGACCGGATCTTCAACAATCGAATCGTGCCTGATGGTTGGCATCCCAATCTGCATAGGAAAAAGTCATGATAGCCAGAAGGTTTCCAATTTGTCTGGATATAACGATCTTCACTACAAACATGTAATTCACTTGTAGCAAAACCATGACTAAGGAAATATTTAGTCAAATCCAGTTTCCATTCAGCAACAAGTGACACCGAGTTTCTTGCTTTTCAAGTCCTTGGTGCTTGAAATCTTAGCTCTCTGGTTTCTTAATCTGAGCCAGCTAGGTTCAGAAACAGGGGGGAGGGTGGCTCAGATCTTGCCAGCTCTTTAGCTAGGTGGTATTATCTTTCTTGACATACAAGTAATTAGCTTGCATTTCAAAAGAAGAGATTACATAATTGTTAAATCTGTTTTCATTATGTACAGTTTTTCAGAGATGGATGAAGACTTACACGCAAGATGAAAGTCTCCAAGGCAGGAGAAGCATCAAGGAAAGAAATCAGGGAGCAAAAGTCAAAGTCTTGGGAACTTGGTGCATGCAGAATTATCTCCAAGTACTTCAGCTGTAGGAATTTGCCAAACGCCGTTGGTATATTGATAGTCTGAAGACAGGATGCCCCAGATATTAATTAGTACCAAGTATGAGCAACTGAGTAGTGTAAACATACAGCTATTCAACAGTGCTTCACTTTCATAAAAATAAATTAATTAGGAAGGCTGAAACTGACCTCATCACTTATTGGCAGATATAGAGTTTGGAGATTTGGTGCAATGAGTGGAAGTTTGGTAATAGCATAATAAAGTGCATTAGATACACAATGAAATCTTATTTTCCTCACTTGTGATGCATGTACAAGCGAGATATGTATTTGGCGTCCTGAACAGGAGAATGTTGAGAGATTCGGGGCATTGCTGTCAATCATCTCTAGCATTTGGCAATCCAGCACACCCAGGAAATTAAGCTTTCGCAGCTGACAAGGTATTTTCAAGTAAATTATATTACCGCAGTTCCAAAGGGAAATTTTCTCCAAAGCATAAGAGTTGGACAGAAAACAAAATAGTTCCTCGCCAGTGACGTCAACTGAATGCAAATCCAAATTTGTCATGCTACTCATGAGACCAGCTTGTGCCAGGGAGCGAAGAGAACATCCAGAAAGTGTCAAAGACTGAATGGAGCTTCCCATCTCCCCAGATAAAAGGGAACATGGGAAGCTGTACTTTGTGTCACTGAGTTCAAATAATGATAGTTCAAACTCTTTAATCCCGGGTGTAATGGCAACTTGAACCCAGCGGTCAACAGTACTGGGATCCATAGTGGAACAAGGATAGTTTTGTAGTCTAAACTCCTTCACTCCCATGCCAGAGTGATTCTGCATAATGTGGTCAACTCTACTAATAAAATCCCTTGTCAATTCATCATACTTGGATCCATATTCCTTTATGCCTAAAGAATCAACAGAAAGGTTGAGACTGGGATAGTATCTCCAAGAACGCAGAAAAGCATGAGACACAGGTAGCCTGAGCAGCATCTCGCATTGGCATTAGAGCATGTATCCGATGAAGAATGTCCTGTGCAAGCATGAGAGAAATAATCGACATCATAAAATGGATGTAACAATAATGCTTCCTTGAGGTGATAGTACAGGAAATGCCTACCCATTTATGTGATAACATTTACTTTTTCCTAACAAGTATTGTTTCTGAGCTGCACACATCCTGGGCCATCCCCATCTTCTAAATTCTAAAGACAGAAACTAATCTTATACCCATAGCCATCCCCACTTGATGAGGAGACATAACGACACATCTAATAGATAGACCACAGACTTAACTTGCACAGCAACTCCGGACCTGACCATGTAGATTGAATGTAAGATGGATCAGCAAATTTCTATAATCCAAAATGCACCTGGTGCTAGCCACGAACAATTGAACACTATGTTTTTCCCCACTTGCAATTAAATAGACTAATCACTATCAGGATCCCATCTCAAACCTCTGGAAGCTGGACCGGCAATTCCGTTCCTTCAGCACAGTTCGAATCAGCCTTTATTTGAGCAGCCGAACAACCCGTGACACCTGCAAATCAGCGAGGTCATGAACTCATGACACAGAAGGAAGAAGGGCATAAAGTAACAGCAGCACACATGACACACCACATCTGTTCAATGATTCAACTTTTCCTCCATAACAATAAATTGAAAAGAACCTAGGTTTTGATGATTTGGTGAACACAGCTTGCACAGAGGGGGCGAAATATACAAATCTATGCACATAATTTAAGAGATCTTCGTCGTACAAATCAAGAAATTGGATCGAACAGGAGGCGTACCTGTGATCGGGTCCTGGGTCTGCCCCTGGATGGACGGCGCCTCCATCTGCTCGGGCGTCCCCATGGCGTCCGCCCCCAAATCGAAGCCAAAGGCAGCGAGGTCGACGGTCCCTCGCTCTCGCGGATTTAGGTACTGAAAGCCCAGAAGTACAACGGTGGAGGTGGCGGTGCTGCGGCCGTGGAAGAGAGGAAGGGGATGACCGCGCAGGGGCGGCGGCGGAAGAAGAGTCCGGTAGATTTTGTGGGGGAAGTGGAAAAAATGTTTTATTCGTGAAAAGTTGCAAAATGACCATCTATAACTTCGGGATTATTAACACCCTGCAACCTTTTTTTATGTCTATCTGACTACTCTCATATGAAAAATATCAAGCATGATTTATTTTCTCAAAACAGACGCACCTTCACAAGCATACGTATGATTACTCTGATATGTTCTATATTAATTGATATATTATAATATCTTTTATACTAAATATGATTTTAGAAAAAATATAATATATTATACGGTATATGTATCTTATAATAATAACCTACTACATGTTGGTCAATGGCTTCAATATTTTCCAATTTTATTTATCAAACTCTATATGGTTTCGAACTCATCATATGGTCTTCGATCATTTTTTTATCCATGGATCCACCATCATCATGAGACCTGCTAAGATGGATAAAAGCAACGGCGGACTAATAAAATGGTCCTCTCTTTACAAATAGATAAAGATAAAAATATTACTTTAACTATATTTGTCAAGATTTTTTAAAATATTAATACGTCTTATAAAATACATTAATATAAAAATATATTTTAGAAGTTTTTAAGGTTCTGATTGATAATAGACAAATTTGGAGACGTGAGGCAAATGAGATGGACCACTAGATTTGTCATCAAATACAATTTATGTTTGACTTGTACATTTATCTATTTCATAAATATTTATAAAAGGAATGAAAAAACCAATAATATTATATATTTAACTACCGAGTATAGAATATGAAAATTCTTAACCTATTACGTCTAGTATGTATATTAGACAATCCAAATAAATCTCGATCTTTACTTGCCGCGGTTCCATCAAACATTCGCAACACGTAGGTGGGTTCCTTACTGACACGAGGTCATTGTCAACCTTGCTGACCACTTGTTGACCAGGTCAGCCTCCTTGATAGTTACAAAAAGTATTTGGTGACGTGAAAGTTTGCGCAACGGATATTTAGGGTCTGTTTGGAAGTACTCCAGCTTTAGAAAAATAGCTTCACTCTACCTATTTTTCAGCTACACTCATTTTTCAGCTACACTTCATGAACTCTGAAAATAAGAAATTATTCTAGGCTGATTCCAGCTTCAGAAAAGAGAAATTTTAGGAGGAATAGTCTTTTTTTTCGCTTTCTTTTTCTTTTTCCGCAACTCCCCTCCCGGTCGGCGCCTCTCACGGCAGCGTGCCGCCGCGCGCACGTAACCACACGCATGCCGCCGCCGAGCCTGGCCGGCCAGCACATGCGTTTGGTTAGCTGGTTGGTTGATCCGATGGGCTAGCTAATCTATCATCTTCCCCCGATCAAAGCGGCCGGCGGCCCCTGCCAATCACCGCTCCTGTCGAGCGCGGTCTGTTCGTGCAAGCAACAAGGACGAGGCGCATGGCAACACGGGACCATGGATGTATTTCGTGATGAGCCACCATATTTTCTCTTATTTGGAACTAGTCGACAAAGTTTATTATTCTCATTTTATATATAAACTTGCAAATTATCTATGCGAAAAAAATATATTCTCATTTTGCAAAATACTTGTGCATGTTGCATTTTCAATTACTGTAGCGAATATGGAAGGGTAAAAAGATTGTTCCTCCCAAAGCCTCCCTTTTCTAGAGCTGGAGTCAGCCAATCAGCCAAATAGGTAGAATAACTTCTTATTTTTCTGGAGTTCGTGGAGTGGTGCTAAAAAAATTTGGAGTTGATAGAGTGAAGCTTTTTTTTTTAAAGTTGGAGTGCTCACAAACAGACCCTAATACACAATTTGCCAAAGCCCATAGAGCATGGGTCTGAAGTAACACTGCAATTGGTACTCCCTCTATTCATCATGGGCACCTACTTAAACTTTAAAACAACTTCGAGTATCAATATGATTTTTGATTTTAGATATATAGATTTGATTTTGATGCGTGTACAGATTTTGATGAAAGGTTACTTTTGTGACATTATAAATTGATATCTTTTATAAGTATAAATTACTCCTGACCAATAATTAGACAAATTATATGCATGATTAGTAAAAAGATCTCGTATGAATAGATTCACGTTCCACGCGTATCTTTTAACGCGAACGACTTTGTAGTAATTAATAATACTAACAAATACATCCGTACATGCTACGGGTGAAGTTATATAAATATATTGATCAATATCTTTTTCTGAGATTACACAGTACAACTTAGACACTCACGACGCACGCAGGCTCACCCCTATGAACAGACATACGCAAACCGTCTCCTACGAGGAGTCGAACCCAGGACCTCAGGTGCTACTGAGACTCTTCTAACCACTAGGCTACAAGTCCTTTCACATATATTGATTAATATATTGTAATACTAAATGTGATTTTATAACAAATATGATATATTGTACTGATATATATATTATAATAGTATTTTTTATTATAATTAAAAGAGTAATAACCTACTCCATGACGAGTCGAGGACTTGTATTTTCTGGTTGTACTTATCAAATTCTACCATTGGATCCACTAAGATGGACAAAAGTTTTCAATGACGGACCAAGAAAACGATTATCTCTTTAAAAACAGGTAAAGATAAAGATATATTTGTAATTGATGATCGAACTATATATATTTGTGAAGACTTTTTGAAATCTTAATACGTCTTATAAAAAAGAAATAGGGTGAGTGTAATACAGATTATTAGTTGTCAAAGTTACGTTTAAAGGACGTGTTGGATCCGTCAAGGGAGTGTAGAAAAATTTAGCAGTAGAGACATGCCCATCTACGTCCCAGTCTTTACGCGCTGCAGCGCAGTCAAAAAGCCACGTCGCGGCGTGTTCTCAATTACACACGCGACGGCCCTTCACACACTCCAACGCCAACGACCATGCCAACATCGGTGATTCTCAATCACAGATGACTTGACCGTGCGGCAGTAGTATCTGTAAACCTCCTTCGGCTGCAAAATCTCACCCCAAAACTAAGATGATGCTTGGGCTGAGCTCAAGCATGTCCACCCCCAATTTCCTGCTCCTCCTCGTCGCAACCGCTGCTTCCTCTTCCTTCACCGGAGCCCATGCCGGCGTCGCCTGCGCGCCCGAGGAGAGGGAAGCCCTCTTGGCGTTTAAGCAGGGCATCACCGGCGACCCGGGGGACCTCTTGGTAACATGGAAGTCGGATGAACCTGACTGCTGCCGGTGGGGAGGAGTCCAGTGCAGCAACCTGACGGGCCATGTCCTCGAGCTCCACCTCGGTGACGGAGCTCTGGCCGGCGAGATAAGTCACTCCCTGCTCTCCTTGCAGCACCTGGAGCATCTCGACCTCAGCTTGAACAGCCTCCAGGGACCAATCGGCGAGATCCCGGAGTTTCTAGGCTCCTTCAAGAACCTAAGGTATCTCGACCTCTTTGGCATACCGTTCTCCGGTGCGGTGCCGCCTCAACTTGGGAACCTCTCAAAGCTCTACCATCTTGATCTCTCGAGCTGGGGCTGGGGCTCGCAGCAGCAGATGTACTGCACTGATCTCTCGTGGCTGAGGAACCTGCCTTTGCTGCAGCATCTCAACATGGACGGGGTGAATCTCGGCCGGGCAGATGACTGGCCGTACCTGGTGAACATGCTTCCCTCTTTGAAGGTCCTAACTCTTTCCGATTGCTTCCTCACCAGCGCAAACCAATCGCTCCAGCGCCTCAACCTTTCAAACCTTGAGGAGCTCGATCTCTCCCACAATGTCTTCAACCACCCAGTTGCATCCTGTTGGTTTTGGAATGTGACGAGTCTGAAGCACCTCTACCTGGATGCAACTTCCCTGCACGGACAGCTTAAGAACGCTGGGAGACATGGTATCCCTTCAAGTGCTGGAAATGTGCTGCAATCGTAATCACTTGAGCGCCGCGACGACGAACTTGGAGAAACTTTGCAACCTGACGGTTCTACACCTTGATGCGTCCCTCTCGTATGGAAATGTAGCACAGCTGTTTGAGAGGCTGCCGCAGTGTTTATCGAACAGGTTGCAGGAGTTGCATCTGCGGTCAAACAACCTGGGAGGGTCCCTACCAAACTCCATGGGGCATTTGACAAGTCTAGTCGTTCTTCAACTCCATGGGAACAACATCACAGGGTCTGTCCCAGCGTTCATAGGGAATTTTACGAAGTTGAAGACCCTGGACCTCTCTGCTAACCACCTTACTGGACATGTGCCACCTGAAATAGGTATGTTGGGTAATTTAACTAAACTGGATCTAGGACACAATGACCTGGATGGCCTAATCACAGAAGAACACATGGACGGTTTACGAAGCTTAAAATGCATGTATTTATCCTATAATCAATTGAAAATTGTGGTGGGTTCAGAATGGCTACCTACCTTCAGGCTACAGGAAGCGGTTTTTGCATCTTGCCATATGGGTCCTCCATTTCCCGCATGGCTTAAATCGCAAGTGGATCTTCTTTGGCTCGATATCTCAAGCACACATATAGGTGACAGGCTCCCAGATTGGTTTTGCAATACATATTCAAAGGCCGTAAGCTTGGACTTCTCCAATAATCAGATCAGCGGTGGCTTGCCAATAAATATGGATATCATGTCACTGGAATATCTTTATTCTAGTTCAAACAATTTAACCGGTCAAATACCTCTGTTGCCAAGAAACCTTAGCTTGCTGGATATCTCAAGAAACACTTTATCAGGACCCTTGCCATCAAATTTTGGAGCACCAAAGCTAAGAGCCCTTATACTGTATTCTAATTGCTTTAGAGGTCAGGTCCCAACATCTATATGTGAATTGGGCTTGTATGCTTTGGATTTGGCCAATAATTTTTTTTGAAGGAGGACTCCCCCAATGTTTAAACATGACAGATATGACATATCTATTATTAAGTAACAATAGCTTCTCTGGCGAATTCCCAACAGTTCTGCGAACCTGCACAAGTCTATCTTTTCTTGATCTATCACACAATAGATTCTCCGGAAGATTGCCCATGTGGATCGCGAGTTTTAGGCCATTACAGCTTTTGCGACTGAATCACAACATGTTCTATGGGAATATTCCGAGCAACATCACAACTCTCACAAATCTTTATCATTTGAATCTTGCAGCCAACTGGATGTCAGGTGTCGTACCTCCGCAACTCTCAAATTTTACGTTTATGACAAGAAGGTATATACTGCATCCTGATGAAATCATCAATGGGTTCCAAGTAATAATTGGTGAGTTATTGGTAGAAACCAAGATGCAACAACTAAATTACCGTGGTTATGGTGCTTTGGAGATACTGAGCATCGACTTGTCATCCAACTATTTAACCGGTAAAATTCCAGAGGGAATAACATCTCTTGCTGGACTGGTAAATCTGAATTTATCTCGGAACCAATTGAATGGAGAAGTTCCAGACAAGATTGGGGCCATGCAGTCATTGGAGTCACTTGATCTTTCCAATAACAATCTTTTAGGAGAAATCCCATCAAGCATATCAAGTTTGACATATTTGAGCATTTTGGACTTGTCTAACAATAATCTGACAGGAAGAATACCATCAGGACGTCAACTTGACACACTCTACATGATTAATCCCTCAATGTATGACGGAAATATTGGTTTATGTGGGCCTCCTCTTCAAAGGAACTGTCCGAAGAATAACACATCTATGCATGGAGATGAAAAGAGAGATAAAAACCATTCTAAGCCAATGTCCTTGTACTTTGGACTTGGCATCAGATTTGTCGTTGGTCTCTGGGTGGTTTTTTGTGTCCTCCTGTTCCACAAAGCCTCGAGGATTGCTTATTTTCTCCTGCTCGGCAAGTTCTACGATGAAATTTATGTCTTTGTGGTTGTAACTTGGAAAAGGTTTACAAGAAAGGCAGACATAAGCTAAGTGCTTATAAGCAACTAAGGCTGGTGTGGCTTCCACTGGCCACTGGAATCGAGTGCCAGAATACTTGAAGGTAAACCAGCAGTGACGTTTTTAACACCTATAGGTTTTTTTTGCGGGTATTTAACACCTATAGGTTGTGCATCTTGTTTTCGGCGAATTTTGAAATGATGAATGTTCGTGTAAAGACGATAATGCATACACAATGTTATTAATAAAACACAATGCATGCAATGAGCCGAGTGATTTGGTTTTCTTCTGTTGTCATTCCAGTGTTACAATTCCACTACTTATGCCTGTTCATCCTCCATTGCCTCCGTACTGGATGTGAAATAGAAGAATAATAAGATTATTGAGTCCATATATACCTCTTGTCTAAACTCGAAATTAAGGAAAGCTACTATGCATAAATATCAAAATTTTAAGGTCTAGTCAAAAGCCCATTGATTCACCTTGTGATCACAAAGACATAGGTTTTGGGGGTTTTATAACTAACCACAGCTTGATCAAAATATATCTTGGCAAATACTCTACCACAAATCAGAAGAACTTTGACTGTCAGAAATCGCAAAGAAAAGTACCAAAACCGTCAAGAAAGTAGTCCATGGCAGCCAATCGCCAAGCAAAATCCGTCAAACATAGAGAGCCAAGAAAATTCAACTTCTTTAGACTGCGTAAATTGTGTAATTAAGAAAAGAGAACGAAACAACAGATGTACGTGTTGCTGCCAATTCGGCCATTGAGGAAGAGGATGGTGGAGGTGGCGGCAGAGGAGTCCAGTAGTGATTTCAGCGGAGGGAGTCGGGTGAAACTAGTGATGGTACTGTTTTTTTGCTGGTGCTCAATGAGACGTTTTGCAAGTGACATATGAGGGGTCCCACGTGTCAATGCCATAGTGATGCCAAAAATATTATTGTCCTCTGTTTTGTGACTAGAACGTTCTGTCAAGGATGCACACGCCAAGCCTTTTCCTGAGCATTTTCGCTTACAAGTGAGACGCTAGCTGCAGCTTCTTTTCTTTCCTCTTTTCACACGTCCTGCTGTCTTGGCCCTTGGAAAACCAAAAGTAATTAAATGGATGACAACCAAACTTGTATAATGTATATCACACATGTCTTAAACTTCGTGTGAACATTAGATATATTAATTAAATGAACAGGAGCAAGCCAGGAATATAGCACATGTATAGCACATGTACGCTAATTACATGTCTAGTGTCGGGTAGTTTGAAAAGTAGGTGTGGGGAAGTCAACTCGTTCAATGAGCAGTAGATTGCAGGAAATTGAATCGTGCAATCTGCTATTGTCTACATTACTAACTCAACTTCTGTTATCAAGCAATGAGAATGTTCTCCAACATGCTTTCTGGCAGAAGTATGAAAAAGCTAAATTATGCATATCATAGCTTGGAGAAGCGCCTAACATTTCTCGACACACTTGCTACACGGCTCAATGACTTTCAGGTTCACAGATGGGGGCACTCTCCCCTCGACATATCTCTGAATGGCAATACAAGCCTTTTCAGCCTCTACAAGTGCCTCATTATTCAGCCGCAGGCACTTATTAATCTTGACATACCTCCTATCATGACCACGGGTAGTGTCTAATGTAAGGCACTCCAGTGTCTTTGTTTTCTCGATAATACAGATCGTGAGATCGATCATGCTCTTCGCAGAGCAAAATCCAGTTATCATCGCATTCTTGAGGTTGTCATGGCACTGTCCTTGAAGGCACCGTGGACTTGAGTAACCACTTGAGTCTTCAATAACTGAATCGCGCCTTATGATTGGCTGCGTTATCTGCATAGGCATACATGATATGTCAGTCTATTCAAGAATAACAAGGTTTCACTTAATCTGAATACACTAATTTTCACCCTAAATAAGAAGTTTCTAAACGATAGCTTGTCAGAGATAAATGATGACATACCCGTACAATGAGAGACTCCAAGGCAGGAGAAGCATCAAGAAAAGAAATAAGAGAGCAGAGATCATAGTCTTGGGAAAACTTTGATGTGGAAACCACTATCTCCAAATACTTGAGCTGGATGAATTTGCCAAACGCCTTTGGTGTATTGACTGTCTGAAGAAAGAGATGCCCCCAAAGATTAATGTGAATTGAGTAATTGAGTATTGTAAATACAAAATTATAATGCTACCATAAGTTTTGCTTTCAGAACGATGAATTTATAGGGAAGGATAAAACTAACCTCATCACTTGTTGATAGCACAAGAGTTTGGAGATTTGGCGCGATGAATGGAAGTTTGACACTAGCATAATGTAGTGCATCAGGTGAATGGTGACGGCCAAATCTTAGTTTCCTCACTTGCAATGCATCACCAAGCAAGATATGTATTGGGCGCCCAGAAAAGAAGAAAGTGGAGAGGTTAGGGGCATTGCTGTCAATCATCTCCAGCTTACTGCAACCTAGCACATCGAGGATATCAAGCTTCTGCAGCAGACAAGGTATCTTCAAGCAAATTATATCATTGCAATTGGATAGCCTAAATTACTCCAAAGCACAACAATTGGTTAGAAAACCATAAAGTTCCTCCCCAGTAATGTGTACTGAAGACAAATGCAAATTTGTCAGGCTACTCATACAACCACCTTGGGTCGCACAGTGAAAAGAACATTCCGCAAGCAGTAAAGTCTGAATTGAGCTCCTTATCTCACTAGATAAAAGTGAACCTGGGAAGTTGTACTTTATCCCACCACGTTCGAACATTGATACTTTGATTTCTCTAATTCCAGGTGTAATGGCAGTTCGAAGCCAGCGGTCAACATAACAAGGATGGAGATTCGAACAAGGGTAGGTTCGAATTATAGGCGTCTTCACTCCCATGCCAGAGTGATTCTGCATAATGTGGTCAACTCTACATATGAAATCCCTTTTAATTTCATCATCATTGGAAGCATTTTCCTTAATCCCTAGCGAATTAATAGAAATAATGAGTTTTGGAAAGCATCTCCAAGAACGCAGAAAACCATGAGACACGCAGGCAGCCTGAGCAGCATCTCGCAATGACATGAAAGCATGTATTTGATGAAGAATGTCCTGTGCATATTAGCATGAGATTTCGTTAAAAAAGCACGAGAAAAATAAACATCACAAAATGGTTGTAGTAATAATGCTTTTATCAAGCAGTATGGACAAATCCCTATCCAATTAGACAAAAAAAACATTTGTTAAAAATTACACTAGTATTTAACTGTGCATATCCTCAGGGTATCCTCATTTTCAGCAGGTACAACATTAGCAATTTTTACAACCAACAATCATCACTTGATGATAAGGCAAACCACGGACCTATGCACACTCTGGACCTAATCTGGTTTGTGAATGCCAAATGCACTACCAAGTTCCTATAATAAAAAATGCGAGCACCCAGCTAGCAGCCGCGACAGTGAGGAAGGTTAGTTTTATCACTCACTGTATAGTCCCCTGAAAAAATGATTCAGTCTCTATCCATGGCTAGCAGTGGAGATAAATAATTATCACTGGCAGAACATGCCTAATCACTACCAGGACAGATCATATACCTCTGGAAGCTGGATAACCCCCTAAACTATTTCTTAGTCCAATTTACTCCTAAACAATATCATTTGGTCCAATTTACCCCTTAATAAGAGTTAACTTTTTATTTATCCATGCATAAGCAAAATTTTGAGTTAAAATTTTGCAGGATGAAAGCGGACATCATAACATATTTTAGAAAAATATGTCAAGAATGCTTCATTATTATTTTGATAGAGTATGATATTTAATAATAAATTAATCCATATGACACAAAATAATAAAAAAATAATGATGAAAAATTGATAATATACTTTTTTGACATACATTGTAAGATCCACTATAATTCTGCAAAATCTTAAATTAAGATTCCACTCGTATACGAAGAAATAAAAAAGATAAATTATATTATCAGTTAAATTGAACCAAATGACATAGTTAGGGGCCAAATTGAACTAAAAGATAGGTAAAGAGGTTATTCGGACTTTGACCATACTTGAGTGGTGTAATTTGGACATTTTCCTCGAGAATAAGTGTTGCACCTCCATGAGAAAATATTTCACGTTTATAATAAATTATTCCAGTTAGAAGAGTAAAATATTCTATATATAAGGAAATGATACGATTTCAATTAGAACAAAATAATTGACCAAGTGGAACAAAAATATCAGAAAAAAGTAAAACAACGTCGATCAAATCGTACGAAAGATATACTTTTGAATAAATCATTAGAGCTAGATCCTCAGAATATCTGTGGGCAAAGGAGATTTTTATGTTCACGTTTACACTACTTTACACATGTAGCAACTCAAATTCCCATGTCATTCAAACACCGCCATCGATCCATGTCATTCACCGCCGTGAAACCCTTCGAGATACAACCGTGCGAGTCTTCCAACTTTCGCTATAAAAGATGATTTATAGCAACATCCCGTTTTTTTCAGGGGTAGGTCAAAATGTAACCCGTTCATGCAAAATGAGTGTGGTTACTGTAGCAGCTAACCCGCCCCTGGAAATGCATCTATAGGGGCGGGTGACGCCATCACCCGCCCTTGAAGAAGGGCCCTATTTTCAGGGGACGTGATGGCGTCGCCCGCCCCTAAAGATTGCATTTCAGAGGCGGGTGGCACCATCACCCGCCTCTAAAAATGGGGCTCATTTTCAGGTGACGGCTAAACGTCACCCGCCCTTGGAAATGCATATTTAGGGGCGGGCTCTGAAAATGCCCATAAAAATCTAGGTGCCACCCTTCTTCCTCCCCCCACAACACAGTGTTTGCTCGGGGGAGGTGCTGTCCGAAAATCCAAAACTAGAAAAAGGGGAGGGAAAGTTTTAAATTTGATTTTGTTCGAGCTGGGGGCTCTAGGAGGTAAGTTGATGCTAATCCCATATATTTTCTAAGCTTTTTGCATAATTTTAAGGCTCAAATGGAGCTCTATTACCTCTAGCTAGATCTGGATCTCCATGGTGTGGATTTGCCATTTGGGGCTCCATTTGCTTTTGGTGTTTTTACCGCCTGCCTACCTAGGGATACCCTAAGGTAGGAGATTATTTGGTGAGGGATCGCCGGATCTGGAACTTGAAGGTAAAAGCGAGGACACAAGATACAGATTTAGACACGCTCTAGCTGCTAGAGTAGTGTAATACCCTACGTCCTGTTTGGGGTATTGTATATTGCACCCTGCGCTTGGGTGCTGAGTTGCCTGTTGGCTGCTCTGCCGATCTAGGTACCCCTGCCCTCCTTTATATACTCCAGGGGGTGGGATACTAGTCGGTTAAAGGTAGGAGGCCTAGTGGGATTACAGGGTGGAGTCCTAATAGGATTACAGAGGAATCCTAGTAGGAGTCCGATTTCGTTTTCCTTGCAAGTACCTGGGGATCTATCCTTGCAAGCCCCCGAGCTCTTCGTAGCCGAGTAGTCCAGGCTTCCGAGTACTTCTAGAGTCCTCTTCAAGTTCTTCTGAACTTCGCCTAGAATGTGTCTTCCCGAGTACTTTCCTGGCTGCTTCGAGGCTGCGAGGTGCTCTTGCCCAAATAGATTTCAAGTCTTCAAAAAATTATCTTTTGTATGGGGTGTGATGAAAATCGCACTCCATATGGAGTAGCCCCGAGCCTTAGGTTGAATCGAAGAATTAGGCTGAGGGTCCAATTAGTCTTGAATCTACCATCCTTTGTCTTCCAAATAGATTTAAAAAATAAGTCACTGATGACACATATCCTGCAACACCTGATCCTTCAATCCAAATCCCAAATTTGGAAAAAGGATCCAAAAGAACGTGACATGCGTTCTAGAATTTTGTAGAGTCTGAATTAATGGTTAAAATACCGCTCAAAATAAATCTTATCCCAAAGGACCCTTAGGCCGCCGCTGGTTATTTAACCACGCAGTAACCTAGGGTTACCTTTTCTGCCTTCAATCTTCACATGAGTCAGCATCCGGGTAGTTTTGCGGCGTCCAGCCATCGAGCTTACGAGCTAGGCGAGCCGTAGAAGCCACGTCGAGTAGTTATTGGCGCCTAGCCCCTGAGCTTGGGAGCCAGTGGAGCCGTGATGGCGCGCCGAGCGGTCCGGCATGTTGTTGCCGAAGCTTGCTCCGAAAAAAATAATGCAAACATTATGTAGCATAATGCGAAGATTTGTATATACCGAACTTTATTCGGTGTAAAAATAAACTTGCTATGTCAATCTCTTGTTTAGGCCATGTAAATCTCCCGAGTAGTTCGCTTGTTACGTTTAAGCACCTGGTCCTGTTTTAGCCATTGTTCATAGCGTGTATGAGATCTTTGTCTCGTGTACGCATAGAGGTGTTAGGTGTGACAAAAGAGCCGAGGTTTCACGGATTAAGGCATGTGCTACCCGAGTTGATTAGCGACCATTAAGAGAAAACATCGTGCAAAAATAAGAAGTGGGCATTGTGACAAACAGAATGCTCATTGGCATAAAGTAGTCGGTAAGAGCGTGTGTTGCAGCGCGCATGTCTGTAGGGTGTAGCCTCTGTGAGCTCGACACAACTCGGTGTACCAAGCGCATGGGCGGCGCCCTATGAACTTGATGTACCAAGCGTGTGGGCTATTAGTCAGCAAACCCTAGAAGTAGTCGATCATGGTGTAGCCCCCGAGGGTAATTCCTGTCGAGAGGCGTACCAAAAATAGTAGCCAATCCTGTGAAGGATAAGTCAATAAAGGTATAAGTGACTTAGCTTGATTCGTGGACGATTGTCGACGAAGCCGTGGTGGTTGTCGATGAAACCGCGACGGTTGTTGATGGAGCCCGACTAGTCGGAGTCGATTCCGACTAGTTATTGACGGCGTGAGGCCCGTTCCCGACTAGTTTTCTAGTCGAGACGAGTAGTCGAAGTAGTCGTCAGCGGGTCGCCGAGCGTCCTCACAAAGGCGAAGTAGAAGAAGCATGTCAATGTAGTCGTAGCTCCAGCACGAGTTGGGGTCGAGCCAAGTAGTTGAGGTTGATGTAGTCGTTCACTCAAAGGTCCGATCTCGAACTCGACGAATTGATTCACCG
This sequence comes from Panicum miliaceum, assembly GCA_032594955.1. Classification (NCBI taxonomy): domain Eukaryota; kingdom Viridiplantae; phylum Streptophyta; class Magnoliopsida; order Poales; family Poaceae; genus Panicum; species Panicum miliaceum. Next base: position 27,660,827 of record CM064072.1, on the reverse strand, counting down.
CGTGGAGTGGATAATCTTGATGAAGAGGTCCTTCAAGCTCGCCCGATGATCTTGATGATCATCCGCACGGCGGGTGCCAACTGTCGGTGTTTTTACCACCAGCCTACCTAGGGATACCCTAAGGTAGGAAATTATTTTGTGAGGGATCACCGAATCTGGAACTTGAAGGTAAAAGCGAGGATATAAGACATAGATTTAGACAGGTTCGGACCGCTAGAATAGCGTAATGCCCTACGTCCTGTTTGGGGTACTGTATATTGTGCCCTTCTCTTGGGTGTTGAGTTGCGTGTTGGCTGCTCTGCCGATCTAGGTACCCCTGCCCTCCTTTATATATCCGAGGGGGCGGGTTACTAGTTGGTTACAAGGTAGAAGTCCTAGTAGGATTACAGGGTAGAGTCTTATTAGGATTATGGAGGAATCCTAGTAGGAGTCCGACTTCGTTTTCCTTGCGGGTAGCTTCCTTGCGGTACCTGGGGATCTATCCCTGACACTTGGTTCAGCCTTTATTGTAGTAAAAGCCACTTCTGCATTAAAACTTTGCGGAGGTAACCTAATGACGGAATCAAAAGGTAATACTTATGGAGCATTGTAGAAAATTGTCGGGATTTATAACTTGCTTGGTCGGGGACCAACCATACTTCCAATGGTGTTGCCACTGATATATACATTGACGGGGGCTGTTTGAGTCCAGCCTCTCGTAAATCTTCTATTTCCACCACTCTTCTTCGCACCGACCCTTGCGGTAGAGTCGCGCTTCCTCCCTCCATGCTGGTATTTGTTCGCAGCATCAGAGGAGGAGGCAGATCATCTTTGGACTTGAGAAGCTTAGGAGCACTTAGGGATCTATTACCGACCTCAATAGGAGAGGCGTGCAAGAACATCCTGAGCCCAGCACTGGGGTAGTACTTGAGGCACCAACGGATGGCTCAGCGCTTTGCTTGCTTGAACTATATGCAGGACAGTCGCCGAGGACTTTCCCTGTCTTTTTGTTTGCTCGTCTTTCCTTCGAGTTCTCCTATTGGAATGAGGAGTTAGGAAAGCATCTGCTTCTAATGATGTAACCGAACCAGGTGTGACTATATCAGCAGCTGGTGCGACCCTCCCCTATAGGTTACTTGCTTCTCCATTTGAGAAGTAAAATTTGGCGTCGGCATGATTTGACTAATGTCTGGTGTACGGGGCAACATTAGCTGCTATTCGATGTTGCACTCCTTTATTATCAAGAAATTTCAAGCATTGGTGGAGCGTCAAGGGGACTACTTGGTACTTATGTATCCATGGTCTACCCAAAAGAGCGGAGTATGATGTATTTGCTTCAATAATGAAGAACCTCACTTTGAAGCTAAATGTGGACATCTGAATCATTAGAGTGATAGAACCTAAGGCTGTTGTGCCATGATTATTGAATCCGTAGATCACCACCTCAGTTGCCTCATGGTCAGCCAAGGCTTCGTACTGGTAAAATATTCACCGCAGAGCCTAGGTCGATGAGGGCACGATGCAAATAAGCTACTCCTATGTTTCCTTCAATATAAAGTGGACGATTATGATTATCATCATCCACTAATTTGTCCTCATTTGTGAAGGTAATCTCGTTGGTCTCACAAGAATTGCATACGAGTTGGTGTTTCACCATAGCGACTTCATATACTTCTGGCACCTGTAGTGTCTTAATGAGAGCGTGGCGGAGTTCAGGAACTAGTAGCAATGCATTAATAACCCTCAACGATACTAGGATGCATTTCAAGTGCGCAACCACATTATAATTAATTTTGCAGGGATCTTGTTCACTCGTGGTGGGTATTTCTTGTTTATCTGGTTGAGCGGCAGGATCCCCCGCAGGAGGAGTGCACTCCTTACTACCTTTTCTTGGTGGAGGTTGTGGAGGATCGGGCAAAACCTTTCCAGTTCGTAGATTCATGTTAGCCTCTGGTAGCTCAGAATCTTCTGAAGTCGTTCCAGCTCGAAGCGATTCTCGCTCCAGGGGCGTACGTGCCTCATCTGAATCTGTGCTGGTAGTATATTTATAGTTAAGGATCACATTACACATGGTAACATTATCCTGAGGTTGTTGTACCTCTTTCTTTTCCATGTCTTAATGATTTCCATCTGCACATTCAAACTGGTACCCCCAGTTGTGGCGCATGAATTGTGCTAGAGTAGGAAGAAATCGACTCCGTCGAGGGAACAATTCATTCCCTTCTGAGCGGCATACGACAACAACTTGGGTCATACCCCCTGCCTGAGGCTGTATTTTCAAAATGAGCTATTCGAGGATATATACCTCGCCCACGGATATTTCTTGCTGGAACTTTGTGATATCTTACATCTTGCCAAGGGTTAGAATCCAGCTGTTGGTGTTTAACCTCCAAGCCCACCGAGGGATATCCCCGAGGTGGTATATTGTAGGTGGGGTGTCGCCGAGATCAAGAACTTAGGTGCAAGGAACACGAAACTTTAGACAGATTCAGGCTACAATATGCGTAATACCCTACGTCCTGTGTGGTGGTTTGTATTGCCTTAGATGTTGATGTAGTCGTTCGCTCAAAGATCTGATCTTGAACTCTACAAACTGATCCGCCACGTGATGTGGATAATCTTGATGAAGAGGTCCTTCAAGCTCGCCCGATGATTCGACGATCTACCCCATGGTGGGCGCCAACTGTCGGTTTTTTTACGGCCTGCCTACCTAGGTGTACCCTAAGGTAGGAGATTATTTGGTGAGGGATTGTCGGATCTGGAACTTGAAGGTAAAAGCGAGGACACAAAACACAGATTTAGACAGGATCAGGCCGCCAGAGTAGCGTAATGCCCTACGTCCTGTTTAGGGTATTGTATATTGCGCCCTGTGGTTGGGTGTTGAGTTGCCTGTTGGCTGCTCTGCCGATCTAGGTGCCCCTGCCCTCCTTTATATACTTCAGGGGCGGGATACTAGTCGGTTACAAGGTAGGAGTCCTAGTAGGATTACAGGGTAGAGTCCGATTTCGTTTTCCTTGCAGGTAGCTTCCTTGCGGGTCTGGGGATCTATATCTGACATTTGCCTCAAACTTTTGGATGAAGTTAGGTTATTTTATTAGGAGAACAATATTATGTAATCATTTGGGCCCAATCTTTATGTTTTAGCCTCACCTAAGTAAACAAATTCCTAGATCTATGGAGGAGAGAGAAGAAACTTTGATTTTTTCTATATTTACACACATGCATGATAGTTATTTTCAACAAAATTTAGTTGTTCAATAATAGGTTGGGCTTTGATTCTTTTAGCTTTACATGTTAAATTGACTTTTTCCAATATCTACGCATTATATATAAAAGTATATATTTATCGCCATTTGGGGCTCTATTTGCCTCAAACTTTTGGATGAAGTTATGTTATTTGAGTAGGAGAACTACGTTAGGTTATTATTTTGACCTAATCTTTATGTTTTAGCCTCATTTCTATGTAACCAATTTCCTAGATCCATGGAGGTGATAGAAAAAGATTTGAGTTTTTTTTTCTATATTTGCACACATGCATATCTAGGCGTATATAAAGGTATATATTTTCTAAATTATTGAATAACTTGTTTTATCCATTTAAATTATTTGTTGATGTTCGGAGATGGATAGGACATGGATGTACAAAGCAAGAAGGTCGGCTGCCTATTTCCATGGAGAACTTAATAAATTCATTCAAGCTGCGGAAAACCATGCAAGAAATTTTGAGACACAGAGTATACCTTGCCTGTGCAAAACATGCAAGAATATGAGAGTATTCAGCGACACAACTGCAATCAGATCGCATGTTGTTGTAGGTGGTTTTGTTGAGAATTACATGATCTGGACGTATCAGGGCGAGAAAGCACCCCCTCCGATGGAGAATACACTCGATGAAATGATAGAAGACGTCGAGTTTGATAGACTGTTTGATGCTTATGATGAATTTTGTGCGGATGTCGGCGATGATGATGGTGATGGTGTCGGTGAGTGGCCCATCGATGGTGGCAATGATGATGGTAGTGACAAAGAACTTGATGACGGTGATTTCCTTAGCCAGTTGTTGCGCCATACCAAAGCAGAGCTATTGGTAGGTACTACAAAAGGGGTTATCAAACTTCGAGATGGTGAAAAAATCAGCGAAGCAAAATATATGCGAGCGATCAAAGGGATGTCCGAAACATTGGACCGTGCTTCGTTTCATACTTGAGTTGTTGACTCTAAAGGCTAAGCACAGTTGGTCAGACAGTAGTTTCAATGATCTCATGCGTATGTTGGCTTGGTTTCTTCCAAAGCCAAATAAAGTGCCCGCCAAAACCTATCGAGCAAAGAAGCTTATCAGCCCATTCACGATGGGTGTGGAAAGAATTCATGCATGTCCAAATCATTATATTTTGTATCGTGGGGATACTTTCAAAGACCTGGATAAATGCCCTGTTTGTTCAGCAAGTCGATAAAAAAAAACAATGCCGGTTATTGTGGTGGCGACATTAAAGGTCCAAGTGATGGGAATAAAAGGAATAGGAAAGGTGCAAGGAACAGTGTCGCCTCTGTTGAGCCAACAGACACTATTTTAGGCATTTCTGAGAAGCGGAGCAGAATTCCTACCGTGGTTATGTGGTACCTCCCAGTTGCCGACCACCTGAGGCGTTTCTTCTCCAACCCAAAGGATGCTGAACTGATGCAGTGATGGGATTCGGATAAGTGCAAGAAGGGCGATGGAAAGCTCTGACATCTAGCTGATGCTCGCCAATGAAAGGAGTTTGATGAGCAGTATTATCTGGAATTTGGAAAGGACCCGAGAAATATTCGGTTTGCGTTGAGTACGGATGGAATGAATCCGTTCGGTGATAGAACTAGCAACTCACAACACATGGCGAGTGATCTTGATGATGTACAACCTGCTTACATGATTGTGCCAGAAGAGAAAGTATCTTTTGCCACGATCCTTATACAAGGCCCCAAGCATCCTGGCATCGATATTGATGTTTTTCTTGAGCCTCTGATGAAAGAAATGGAAACTCTATGGAAGGAGGGTATCAATATCGTTGATGGTTTTACACGGCAGCCCTTTAATCTAAGAGCCATTATCTTCGTCACCGTCCATGATTACCAGGCCTTTTTTGTCCTTTCGGGATAGGTCAAAGATAGGACAGGATGCACAGTCTGCGTAGATGACACTGTATCGTCTTTCCTGGAAAGTTCTAGAAAGGTAGGTTACCTTGGGTACAGACGCTTCTTGGTGGAAGGACATCGGTACCGAAGTAAGAAGTTCTACAACTTTTTTGATGGCAAGCCTGAGTTACATTCTGGTCCAGTAAAATGAGATGGGCACTATGTTTTCAAAATGGTCAAGACCATACAGGTCACCTATGGGAAGATGACGAAGGATGGGAAGAAGAGAAATAGAGATAAGGCACCTATCGAAGACGTACCATTCAAGAAATAGTCCATCTTCTACAAGTACTTGCCGTATTGGCGGATCTTGAGGTCCGCCATGCAATCGATGGTATGCACTAAAGAAGAATATGTTTGGTAACACAATTGGGCTCCTTCTGAACACATCATCAAAGACAAAGGATACCTTGAAGTCACGTCAAGACCTAGTAGCCATGAAGATGAGAGAAGATCTTCACCCTGTGGATAAAGGGAATTGAAGATATGAACTACTCCGGCTAGCTACAACTTGACACATGATGAGAAGAAGACAATGTGCGAGAGCTTACGGGGGATCAGAGTCCCAAGTCATTTCTCATCCAACATAAGGAAACTAGTTTCAATGAAAGACCTCTCGCTATGCGGCTATAGCTTTCACGATTGTCATGTGTTGCTGATGGTATTCCTCCCTATTGCAATCAGAGCGATCAAGCCCGTATACATAAAGATGGTAATTGTTGGGTATTTTGGCGATGTGCGAATAAATCCGCAAGCGCACGGATACCGTTGTAGCTTTCACATCAGAGTATTCCAAGGGTTATCGAATCCAAGGGAATGTGTGTGCACTAACCTCTATTCTAGTCGATCCAAGGACACACCACGACAGATGGCAAGGGTAGAGAGGATTCATGGGGTAGCACTATAGGTGAGTTAAAGGTCGATCTCTCGGGCAAAATACTCGCTTTGGGCACCGGCTTACTCCTGGTCTGCCTGGCGACTCCGGCCAACAGCTCTACGCTATATCCGAACGTGGAGGGTTATAAAGGACCGATAGGGCTGTCACCACCTACGGCCTACCTCTAGCAATCCGTGGGATATAAGGCAAACGAAGGATAACCCTTAGCCTTGACACCACGTCTATGATACTGATTACTACTGCAGTCTAACTATGTATGAGCTCTCATAGCAAACTACAGCATTCCGTATAAATACGGAGCGACGAACTCGCGAGTAAGAGAACTGATCTCACTCAGATATAAGCACTACTAGCATATACTTTATCAAGGTCTATTAGCATACATGATAGCATACAAGCCTACACTAAGATAGCAAAGGTCATAAACTACTCATGCATATAAAGAGAACCAAGTATAACACTATAAAAAGGAATGACAAATACAAACTTACTTAACTCCGAAGGAAGCCAACATCCGTAGAGGTACAAGCTGGGAGGAGAGTGCCGACACCCCGGCGCTCCACCCAACTACCCCTCACTCTCTCCCTATTTCCTAAGCACTACCTAGGCAGCACTAAACCTCTAAGGGGCCTTGAGCTCAAATGTAAGAGTGGAAGCACAAGAGAAGAGTGGTGAAGTGTGTCTTCATTTGGAGCCCCTCCCCTCATATTTATAGGTGTGCCCATGGGGTGTCTCGGTCGGCAAATGAGGGGCTATCACTTGGAACTGACCTTGAGGAGCAATGAGGAGTTGCCACGTGCAAGGGGAAGGTCGGTGGCGCCAAAACTGGTTCGGCCGAACCACCAGTTCGGCTGAACTAGTATAACCGCCATTGGCCATGGCCTTTGGCAGGGTCACTGGTAGGTGGGCCCTCTGGTCCATGGTGGGTGAGAGGGCGCTGTCCTAAGTCGGTTGCATGTGTTTGTGGGCCTTTTGATCCATGTGAGGCTGAACTGTGAGTTCTGATTGGTCGATGTCTTTTGCCTTGGATTGAAGGGTGTGTTTCCTTGCTCTTGAGGTGTGTTTAGGCTATCATGTGGGTCCTTCAATCCTCTTGCTTGCTCGTGATTGGCCGGGAGTTTGTCACTTGGATTATACTTTCTCTTTTCATGCATTTTCAGTCCAAATTCACCTGCATACAAATATTCACCAACACTTGTGGAATTTTTTAGTAATAACCCCTACCACTAATGTTGATGCTTATCTTTCAAATGTTTATGCAGGAGTTGATGGTCGGGATTTGGTACTTAAGAGCCGTCAACAGTAATCACCCGCTTGTGTTACTTCTTCAACAAGATTTCTCAAAAGGTGATTGACGAAGATGAATCATAGGATCTCCAAGAAGTTATCAGGGAGACTATAGCGCAGCTCGAGATGTGCTTCCTTCCGGGAGTTTTTGATATAACGGAACACCTAATGATTCATATGGTTGACCAGATACGGGCACTTGGTCCGCTTTACCTACACAAAATGTGGATGTATGAGTGTTTTATGTCCAATTTAAACCGGTACGTACCAAATCGTGCATACCCTGAGGGGTCCATGCTGATAGAGGGATACAGTATTAAGGAAATCATCAAGTGTTGCCTAGGTTACCTAAAGGATAAAGTAGGTATTAGTTTGCCTGTTCCACGCTTTTTGGGAAGGTTGGAAGGGGTTGACACAGTTGGGAGGAAAACCTTCATCGACAAGGATTTCACAGGTGTGCAACAAGCACACTATAGCATCTTGCAGCACGTCACAATAATGACACCTTTAGTCAATGAACACTTGAGCATGATTCGTGCAGAAAGTAATGGCCGTTCGGATGATTGGATCATGAGAGAGCACAAGCGTCGATTGACTGCATGGTTGAAGGGCCTGGATCTACCAGATAGGGAGATCGTGGAAGAACAAACGATCAAAAGATTGACGGCTGGCCCATCTAGCCCGGTCACGTCATGGAAAGGGTATGATATTAATGGATATCTATTGTATACTGCCGCAAAGGACAAGAAGACCGTGTCTCAAAACAGTGATGTTTGTATTGAGGCCTTAGACGCGAGAACAGGCCAAAGTACCACATACTATTGTGTCATAGATGATACATGGGAAGTGCACTATGGTTCCAATATACACATCTCAGTCTTTTGGTGTTGTTGGGTCAAACACTCAAGAGGTGTTGAGGTGGACGGTTATAGGCTCACGATTGTTGACCTCAACAATGTCTGTTACAAACACGATCCATAGGTACTTGCTTCACAGGTCGCACAGGTACTATACGTAGCTGATCCCGCAAAGAAGACAAAGCATGTTGTCGTCCCTGGAAAACAAGATATCATAAGAGTTGATGATATCGAGGATGTGGAAGAATATAATCAATACGATGGAATGAACCTCTTCACAGACCTGCCACATAAGATGAGAATTATAGAAGGAAGCATAGGAAGAGACGACAAGCCATGAGTATGCAAGGATGGAGAATTGAGAATTGTTACCGCTTAAATATGTAGCTAGTAAATTATTTTTGGAGTCAAGTAATCTCTCTAATGTCTCGTGCATCAATATATTCTGAATGAATTATGTATATGAGACATGTTAATCTAGTAAACTATTTTTAAGTTCTAGCCTCATTAGTTACTGATGAATTTCCTAGATCCATATAGGAGAGAGAAGTATATGCTTCTTGCAGTTGTATTTAATAAAACACTCACACACTAACACACACTCTAACACACACACAAGCACACACACACTACAAAATACATAAAAAAAATCATTACGTATATTAAAATATGCTTGTCATTTGTTTTTCTAGCTCTATAGGTTACAATAGGATTAGGGTACAAATTTCACTTTTTTGTGTGTTTTGCTATTTTTTTCTAAATTAAATGAATTTACAGAATAATTTTGAAAATAAATTTTAGGGGCGGGTTGGGGCCTCACCCGCTCCTGAAAATTTATTTGTAGGGGCGAGTGAGGCCCCAACCCGCCCCTGAAAAATTATTTTCATAATTGTTCTATAAATTCATTTAATTAGAAAAAGTAGCAAAACATACAAAAAAATAAGAGTGTGGAAATCACAAAGTGTGCCTTGAGTTGTATGTGATAGTTGTGTGGTAGAGCCATACATTGTGGTTTCCGCACTCGTAACCATTATATACGCTGAAATATGGTTGTCAAATTTTTTCTAGTTCTATAGGTCACAATATCCTTAGGGTAAAAATTTCACTTTTTTTGATGTGTTTTGCTATTTTTTCTAAATTAAATAAATTTACAGAATAATTTTAAAAATTATTTTCAGGGGCGGGTGACGCCACCACCCGTTGTAGGGGCGTGCGAGGCGCCCCCACCCGCCCCTAAAAATCATTTGTCGGTGTGGGTGGGGGTGTCACCCGCACTACAAATGCCCTCCTACATATAGGAGAGGGAAGGCGGGACTTAGGAAAAGTCTTGCATTTTTATTCATACGCCGTCAGGCTGCCGGATCTGCCCCTCGTCTCCGCTCTGGTGCCGCGCCCTCCTCCCTGCCCGCGCCGGCGCCCCTGCACGCGCACCCTGCCAGCTCCCCACTGTGCGCGCCGCCGCCCCTCCTCCTCCCGGCCCCGCGCGGCCTAGCAAGCGCCCAAGCTCCCGCTGGCGCCACCTTCCCACGCCACCCCTTCCTCCCCGCGTGGCCTAGCCGGCGCTCGAGCTCCCGAAGGCTGAGCTCCTGCCAGCACCACCTCCCCGCGCCACCGCCGCTCCACAGCGCGGATCTATGGCACCCGCCGCACCCTCCTCCTCCGTGCGCCCGCCGCCCCCTCCGCCTCCCCTTGATGGTGGCCATCCCCTCCTCCCTCCTCCTCCTCGCCTCCACGGCGGAATCCCCTCCCCGGCCGAGCAAGGTTTTTATTTAATTTTATTTTCAGTCAATGAATATTATTCATATATACGAGGACTAGTGAATGAAATTTTGAATTATTGAGAATGTGAATTAGTGAATGTTAGTTAGTGAATTAGCAGAAGTGTTAGTGAATGTGAGTTATTGAATTAGCAAAATTGTTATTTTTTTTGGACTTGTTGATTATTGAAATTAGTGAAATTATTCCTTTTGTTGTTTTCCATTTAAATGCAGAAACACACACACTCTTAAGCACACTTAGAGACATTAGTAAATGTGAAATAGGTACTGACTTATTGAATTAGTCAATGTGTTAAATTTGATATCTGAAAAGTGAATGTGAATTCATTTGATTAGTGAGTGTAATAGTAGTCCTCGATTCGGTTATAGGAAGAAGTCTGCAATGTCAACATTTCTTCTCTCTCTCTCTTTCGCGAGAGACAAATACATAGACACATACATAGAGAGATACATAGAGAAAGACATAGAGAGACTCATCGAGAGAGTGATAATGTTGTCATTGCAGACTCCTTTTTATAAGAAATTATGAGGTCTGTCCATTAACTTTAATATTCATGTAAACTCATAAATTTTATTTCTTATATCAATCTTGTGGTTATGTTTCTATACAAAGGTGTATTCAAATATATTTCTATATAAATTTTGTATTCAAATATGATTCTTTTGAAATTTTGTAATCAAATATGTTTCTATTGAAATATGTAGAACTCATCAATGGATCAACCGTCGTCATCATCCCCGCAAAGGGAGGATGCAACACCGCAATAAACGAAGTCGAGCAAATTGCTTCCCAGATGGCATGGGACAACAAAGGCCCACATTGTTGCCCAATCTGGAGACGATGATGCCGACGATGGTGTCTAATCTGATGACAACGAAGGTCCTAGGATTGGGCATGGGGCTTGGGTAGAAGGTGTGTGGCAGAATCCTTTAAATCCACACCCTTTTCCTCCAAGAGAAAGCTGTTCAAGGTCGGAGTTTGATCCGGATTACGAACCGTATCCAAGTCAGGTAATGACTACGTGATTAATTACAACCTAGCATTTACTATAGATTGTCATATACACCGTGTGATGACTTGCTGAATTGTATGATCCGTGTAGGCACCTCGGACAGAAACGAGTAAAGGCCGATGACCAAGGCCTATAGAGGAAGAAGTTGAAGGCAACGAAAGCTCAGGTCCGGAACCTGAAACTACAACCTCTGGCAGCCAAAACAAAAGGAAGCGGGGTCAGCGAGGAAGAAACCAATACCTCGAAGGACAATGGATGGTTAATGCAATTAACACAGCAGGCGAGCTCATGGAGCCTCCTGAGGTGAGTGCAAAGTTTCAGAATACCATTGGTTCTATAATCAGAACAAAGATGATCTTGAATACAATGACCCCCGATTGGACAAAGGTTCCCGAAGGGAGAAAAGAAGCGATGTGGCAACTGTTGAGCCAAACTTTTATTTTGCCTTGAGGAACTCATGAACAAGTAAAGCATTATGCTAAAAAGATGTTGGGTGAAACTTTCCGCCGGTGGAAGAGTGATTTGAATACCAAGTATGTCCAGAAGGGCTGAACTCTATTTGCAGATTACGGGGAAATCACACGAGCACAATGGGAAGAGTTTGTTCGGAAAAAAAGACCTCTAAGGAAGCTCTAGCCCTAAGCAAGAGGAATAGAGAACTTGCACTGAGAAACATACATAGAGTTCATCTTGGGCCGAGTGGATACCAAAGGCAGGTTGGGAAGCTGCGGCTAGAAAGAGAGGCGGCAATAGCCGCCGGGCAACCCGAATCTTTTGAAGGCCTTGACGAACGTGGCTATTTCTAGCTTCAAACAAGGAAGCCTAAGATAGTGGATTGCAAGGCTAAATTTGACCAACCCGAGACCGAATCGGTGGCACCAAAGTCGTGCTAAGTATAGTTATTGGGTCCAAAGAGCATGGAGGCTGCATCAGAGGCGTGTCCTCTAAGTTGACCATCAAGGATGGGTTCCAGCAGGACCGGGCTAGCTACATGAGACATGACCGCTACAAGGAAGAAATGGAAGAAGCGGCAGACATTACCTTGCATAAATGGCGGAGCAGCAGCAGTCCGGGCTATTATGGATTACCCCGTCGCAAGAGGTGGGGCAACAACAGATGATGATGATGTCCCCTTCGGTATTGGCCCAAGCGAATAAGGCATGTGCTCAGAGTAGTGTCACCTCTACCACAGCACAACCATACCTAGTAGATTGCATAACAATTACGACCCCCTGCTTGTTGCTCTATCCGATCAGCAGAGCTGGGAAGACAAAAAAAGTTGCGAAGGCCCAGGTGGATCGGGTTGGGGGTTTATTTGAGGAAAAATCGATCCCGCTCCTATATGCATGCGTACAAGTGGAGCAACTCTTGAAAGTAAGCTATGATGACAACGAGATAGATATCCCCACTGCAGATGGGAAGAATTGCCTTGGAGAATGCATCGGCAGTACCATTGTGTGGCATAAATGAGATATCGTACTGCTTGGTCCACAACCTTCGGCTGCTCCGGATCGTACCTCGCCAGCACCACAACAACATCAACAGGGGGCAGCACTTGAGCATACTCTATCGCCTCTGCCATCTCTACCGGCCCCGCCATCACCACCACCACGACAAGCATCACCACCGGATCCACCATCACGAGAGCCATGATCACCACTGGCCCCGCTATCACCACCGGCTCCGGCATCCCCACCCCTACGAGAGTCATCACCATCGGCTGATCCGGTTGTCAGATCACAAGAACATACTCCACAAGATCCGCCAGCACCATCAGCACCGGCTCTGGTTGCCCGAACACGAGAGCGTACTCCACCGGCTCTGCCAGCACCACCACAACAATAGTCGCCACAGTTGGTGCATTGAGTGATACGTGCTTATGGGGCCCAGAAGAACGGCAAAGAGATTACAGATATATGGCACGCCGGAAACACCGCAAACAAGTCAAAGGCTAAGTTAAAAGCTAAGTCAAAGGATGATTCCAATTCTAGTGCCAACAGACGATGAGGCTTTTCCTTGCCCCGCACAGACACAGACTTCAAATAGGATGTTGGGGTCGATACACTTCCAGATTACCGGATTGTCCTCAAATATTTGAATACGGTAAGCCATTCCTACCCGACTGGGCAATCATAGAGGTTCCAAGTGAAATGCAGAGGATGCATGAAATACATTTACCTTGATCCAAGTTAGATAAATTTGGTTTAGGACAATGCTAAAATAAACTAATCCTTCTGTCCCAGAATATATCTATTTTTAGGATTTTTTTTCAAGTCAAACATTTTAAACTTTGACTATGAACAATAAAAAATCATAAAAACTGATAATATAAAAAATAATATTAGTTGATTCATAATGAAACCAACCATCATAGTATTTAACATTTTCTATTTAAAATTAATTATTTTTAAGGATATTATTGGTCAAAGATAAAAATGTTTGAGTTTGACCAAATCTAAAAGTTGTCACATTTTGAAAATAAGGTAGTATAATTTTGAGCAGAAAGAGTACTAACTGGATGAAGATTCCGTTTCACTAAAGTTCGATGCAGGGACTATATATATATATATATCATCGTGCCCACCATCCTTGAGATGTATGCACAAGCACTGCTGAACTTTTTGCTAGTAAGGGCACGTTTGGTCTCATACGGATAATTGAAATCAACTAAAAATCCCTATGAGGTCTAAACACCTAAATTCATTGATTGTAATAAACTAACCAGATTATAAGAATATTACTATCTCCTTGACCCTACTATATGAAGATTAATTATTTGGAGCACTACCACAACTCCAAATTATCACGCGACATTGGTCACTAAAACTCGTTAATAACGAACAAATCATCCCTCCATAAATTAAAGGATTGTTCCAACCATCCGCCGGTAATTTAAGGTAAATCGGGAGAGTGTGAGAGAGAAAACATTTATTACTTCTGTAAAAAATAAAATATTTATTAGGAGCAGAATTCAGACTACACTAGAAACCCAGGGCGCGGCGTTGCCGCACCATATTTGAGGTAGCCTGTCAGGAAATACAACTGGAGGTACTTATTAAAACCCAATTTACAACCTGTCAGTGTTACTACCTCATTCACTAATATGAAAATGTAAATATAGATAAAGATGGTCAAACTTTTGGTTAGCAGTTGTTATGAAGTGAGAAGTAAGGTCATTAGTAAACATCCAAGATTAGAAAACACTTTACAAGCATTATAATTAAATTAAAGCACATGATATGAGCATATACTTCTTTTACTAAATATAATTTTCAGCAAGGGGGAAGCGGATCAAATATCAATTGGCAATCATGACTTTACTTGTAATAGATGAATTATAACTTTATGGAGAGGAATCTGTCTTGAAAGGTTTCATATGTCTCCAGATCATTCTCGAATTCAATGTATAAACTGAACTCTCTCTTTCAATCACCTTTTAAGTTCTTAAAAATGCCAGTGTTTTTATGCCTAGTCCTGGGGTACGTTGGTCATATAGCAGATCAAAAAGCACAACTCGAATTCCATTCTTCCCATATCTGCTTTAAAATCAATGATTGTTTGATCTTAGCAACATGGTAGGAATGTCTGGTAAAAAGAAATATCTTATTCTGCTACGTCAATAATTCAGATAAAATGGTATATGATCAATACATTATGCATGCAAAGGAAAACAGTGCAATTCTAATTTGGTCAGGTTGCACTTTAACCTATAGGGGAGAAAGGAACATAACAACTACCAAAAGGTGGAGTGGTGGAGTCTAAAGAAGTCTCTGAACATCCATGGAGAGCATATCTTTGATCATAGAGCCAGCAATATTTGGCCTTGCAGATTAATATGAAAGTCCAAACATGCTGTCAGAGCAAAGCATTTGAATCAGCAGACAGGGACGAAAAACGCATCTGTCCAACTATTGCTGGCCGCCGGGGATCTCTCAAATTAATCTTACCTCCTAGTCTGCGGCTTCTCCGGCAATGTAGATGAGGTGAGGAGGAGACGACCAGTGACGAGGGAAGCATTGGCTCCGCCATCTGGGAACCACGCAAGAAGTCTCAATGGAGGGAAGGACGGTGAGCAGGTGAGGAACGACGAGCTCGTGCTCGTGCCGCCGCCCAAATGGCAAATGTGAGCGAACGGGAAGGTGAAGCGTCGAGACTCTGCTCGCGCCTGCGTGTTGTGACCGTAGATGGAATCTCCAAAGGCCAAGAATTTCACGCGACGTGGCCCAATGACAAGCCAGAGCTTGGTTCAAGATTTGTATTAGAGAGTTAGGGATCCAAACACAACAACCTATATTATCATTAGCTAGCTAGAATCTAGATTCTTATAAATTCTTATACTATGAAACCCAAACATGCCCTATTTAACGTGAGCTTAGCAATTACTCCCTCCGTTCTAAATTATAGTCGTTTTGATTTTTTCTAGATACATAATTTTTATATGCATCTAGATATAACATATATCTAGATCCATAGCAAAAACTACGTATATCTAGGAAAATCAAAATAACTGATAATTTAGGACGGAGGAAGGGAGTAACATCTATCTTAGGCATGTTGGTAAGACCAAATCTAGCAAAAGATTTCGTGGGCGCGCACAAGGTCAACAACGACCACCACACGACTGGTACATATTTAGGAAAAACACAATGTAGCACGTTGCTTGTTTACCACACGACAGTGACTGCACAGATATAATTACGGCATGGCTACGTGGCCTCATTGGTTGTCAACATGTGCTTGATGGTTTGCTATTAGGCATTAGCTCCCAATCACTCACGTACCAGAAAGGAGGGGAAAAAAAAAGGTGCACGAAATAAAGGTAGAGCAATGTTCAGCGCGACATGTGCATGCGGAGACGCACGCTTGCACGGACGCGGCGCCAGCTGGCCTACATCGGATATGCTCGCCGGATTCACCGCGGCGCCGGTCATTAGTTTATTTCCATTGTTGGTAGTTCGGTGTCGTCGTCGCGTCCCTACTACTGCTATGAATTGGCGCAAAAGATCGAGGATGCTGTGGTATTGTTTAGTAGTATATGCATACGCTCATCCAATTACTCCCTCCACTTTCTTTTTATTTAGTTCACGCGTGGTATTGGCTGATGTCTCCAAATCCAAATCGATGCACGCATGTATGGGTCAGAGAAGCAATGTTGGTGTTTAGATCCAAGTGCTAATATCTAAAAGTGTTAAACTTTAGTACCAGCTCCTTCAAACAGGAGTACTGTGCTAAACTTTAGCCATGACTCAAAAATTTTAGCATAGGGTATGAATGCTAATAGGTGCTAAAGTTTAGCATTCAACTTTAGCTCATCTAAACAGCCTCTTATTTGGTTTGAGTTAGCAAATGAGAAGGTCACCCATTCAGGTCCACTCAACGTTACCTCTGAATTACTCCTATGAGTCCACTCTTACCACTGAAGGGAAAAGCTTTGCATTGGAGTCGTGTTGAATCTCTACGCTCATGGCTATTTATAGATGGCATGATGGGCCGTGATTAATGGGTTGGCACAAAGCTCGTTAATTCGTCCTGGTCAAGCATGGCGCGGCAGGGTCAACCTCATCGATCACTAGGCTAGCACTAGGCTAGCAGGACTTGGCATTGTTGTGACATGATTAGACCTATAGGGGCGTAAATGGTACGTATAATATTTATTTCTATTCGAGTTTGAATTTGTTTAGAGGGGTTAATATCCGTCCGTATCCGAGTCTGGATATTCAGTATCTGCCACCGTATCCGAATCCAAAAATGAAATATAGATTTTTATAATATCGATATTTAGTTATATCTTATCCAACATATTTGACACTATCTGTACCCAATCTGAATCCGAAAAGGAAAATAATTATCTGTATTCGTATCCGTATGTATCCAACCATACCCGATCCATTTACATTCTATAGACCGCAGGTGCAGCACAGTGCACTGGCCCGGTAACTGCACCATTAATATAAACCCTGAGATCAGACACCCCTACCCCCTACCCACATCGAAAACTCTATACCACGCTACATACACTCTTGCCCGGGCCGCCAGGGCCAAGTGCGCATGCATCCCTACCAGTGGTGGATCCAGGATTTAAACCTTGGGTAGTCCTAATAAAAATTTCAAATGCAATACGGTATAAACAACACAAAATCCATCAATTCGGTAATTCGGAATGTCTCCAATCAATTCGAAAATAACCAAAAGTGCATTAATACATTAAAAATATCTCCAAATAACAACTTAAATTGGACATAACATCTCTTAATTTAATCCTCTCCCACTTTTCTGACAAATGACAACACATAACAGTAGCAAAAAGAACATATCAACATCTGATTTTAAGGCTAAATTATTGCAATTTGTAAATCCAAGTGCTCTACTGACTAAATCCCTAAATTGCTCTACTACTAATTCACTCCTACTAGCATATCCTAGTCCCAATTTCTACACAGATATGAATTCTGAAATGGAAAAAAAAAATCAACCCTTTGGAGAGACCCTAACCTGCGGAGACGGGAGACGAGGCCGGGAGTGTGCGGACTGGGCTGGGCCTCCGATCCGGTGAAAAAGAAACCGCTAAAAATTTTTTGGGCCAAATCAGCGGGTAGTCCCAAGCCTACCTGAACTACCAGCTAGGGACTACCAGCTGGGGTCCGCCACTGATCCCTACCTTCCCCGAATCCTCCCCTCTCCTCCCCTCACATATCCTATCCTAGGAGCGGGAGGTACTTCCGAGGCAAGATGGGATGGTGCAACCATGGATCAAAGCTGCCATCGGAGGGAGGGAGGGAAGTGTTAGGGTAGATGACGACAAGTGTAACATTACTAAAATCAGTTCAGTTATATAGAGGTTCCTGGTGAGCATGACAAATTATTTGTCAGTTATACAATTGATAACACTGTTTGAAATCAGTGTGGATATTTACCTGATTGAACTTTGCAAAAATATGAGCCACCGGGGGGAGAAATGTGTGCGAGGGTGAGCAAGCATTACGTCATGATCCATTTGCTCCACGATGTCTGAATATTGCACGAAAGTTAAATTCCAGAAGGCGTATGAATTACAGACAGAAAAGGGAACGAAGGGTGGTGAAGTAAATCAACTCACATCAGCGCACCGATGTGTGCTTGGACGCAATGGGTGCATGCACGTGCATAAATATATTAAAACAGAGAGGCTGATCTTTCGGAAACTAAATGGAAAGCATATCAGTAATGCCAAACTGCAAACTAAATGTTTAACAAAATGTTTAACGTATTTGCACTTGAATCAAATTTCAAAAGGAACATAAATAACATCGCGTCTCGCTCTACCTTGCATGCTAACATTTAGAGAAAAAGAAATAAAACCTCCTTATCTTTCTATTTTGGTTCTAGGAACAAAAATTGTGTAAATGAGCTCTCGTGAAATTAAGCTCCACTTCAGTTGACACATTTCAGAACATTAGGCACAGACGTATTGACTGTAGGATAAATTTGGCTATCATACAAATGTCACACTACTACATAAATCATTTTCACCACTGGCATATTCACCACCAATATTTTACCGCAAGCGTCTAAACCGGCGGTGAAAATAGTTTTAGGGCCGGTGGCGAAAATCAATCTGTAGTAGTGTCAGCCAACTCGTACATGACAAAGTCTAATTTATAGCATTAATTTGTAGCATTACAAAGTTGATGTAATAGGTACAAGCATACGGTGAACAAAATTGAAACTATTTTTGAATCACTTTCTGCTGAACCTGCAAAAAGTGTCACAGGTAGAGGCACGGGATTGACTTGCCGTCAACGTGAGGAAGCAATGTAAGCTTTACGAGCAAGCACGCTTAGCAAGTGGATAAAATTCCGAAGAAACCGTCGAATAAGTCGTGTGTTTCACATATGATAGTTTCTGATGTGCCACTGCGCCAATGATCTCAATTGATCATAGCATAGAAAGTTGAACGAGACATTAATCAGTCGGCTAGCTATCTAGGAAGTACTACTTCCGTTCTAAATTATAGTTCATTTTAGTATTTCTAGGTGCATAGGTTTGCTATGCACCTAGATAGTGTATATCGAGGTATATTGTAAAAACTATGTATTTAGAAATACCAAAAAGATCTATAATTTGATACGGAGGGATTACTGTAGTTTCCATTCTGTATCCTTGAGCTTGGGGGAACAAATTATAAAGAGAGATTGCATTCATACATGACTATCGATCAAGCAAATAGAAATTCTTGTTTGGTATAGTAATACATCGAAGCGGGCGTATAAAACTCTTTGGAGGTCAACAGATACCAAGAAGAACAACAGCATTTTTCGCCAAAAGAAAAAAGAAGAAGAAGAACAGCATGGCAACGACATCAAGTAAATGAAACCATCACGGTGGAAGAAAAAACAAAGAAAGCACAACACAGGCAGGACAGGCGGAAGATGAAAAAAACATGAGCAGCTACCCTTCCCGCTGGGTCGCCATCTTGTTGTCTTCCTCGAGAGCCGCGCGGTGCGCAGGGTCGAAAATGGGATCATTGTCGCACACCTTTGGCAGGTCGATGCCCAGCCTGCCCTGGTTTTTCTCAACACTGCAAATGCACGAGACGTTCCGGAGTTTCCTCTGACGGAACCGCGACCAGCAGCCTCTGACACTGCCAATATCCGACGAGTTGCCGGCGGTAGCAGAGCGGAGCGTGTCTATGCACGGGATCAGGTAGACACCGGACCGAAGAAAAACCTTGCGGCAGTTACCCGATGCTAATACCTCCCTGAGAGCCGACTCGGCTTTATCGTCCAGGTTGGTTTGCCTGAGGTGGGACGACGGCCGGGGATGAGGGATCTGCGAAGGTGGGAGGCACTGCCATAAAAGTGAGCATTCATCCGCGGCCATATGGGCTGTCAGCTGGTACTAATGCATACATTCAGTACCGGACCGTAAAAATAGTGTTCCGAGGAGCCATTTAGTACCGACTATAGTCTTTAGTCGGCACTAAAGTGCTCCACAGACACCGGGGGGCAGCGGCTAGATTCCCCCCAGCGGTAACTTAGTATCGCCTGGTGACTCCAGCTGCTACTAAATGGAGCTGAGGACATTTATATTTAGTACCAGCTGGTATCTCCAGCTAGTACTAAGTTGAGAAATATAGTACCGGCTAGAGCTGGTGGTAATGTGCCTTCTATATATCAGCACCTTCTTCCTCCCCGAGCCCGAGCCAACCATTTGAGCTCGGGCTTCTTCTTCTCTATGGCGTTTTAGAGAGGAGGTGCTGCCCATTTTTCTCAAGATTTGTAGGAATTTCACTCATCCAAGTGTCGAAAAGGTTAGCATCTTCATCCTCTTTTCTTTGATGGTCTTTATGCTTGGTTTCATAGTTAGAGAAATTTGTGATTTTTAGAATGAGTGAGAATGAGCAAGTTTTTTTGATTTATACATTCATTTGAGATATATAGAAGCGATGACTTAAATTTGAGAGAAGGTTTTTTGGATAGTTGTCATGTGGCAAATTTAGAGTGATTTTTTTAATTATTTTCAAGTGACATGTGTATATATCATTATGCTAATAATATTGTTCAAGTGGTTTTATTTGCCATGCGTATTTCCAAGTGTGCCATTATTGTTGATTCTTAGTTTTGTTTAATCCATAGAAATAGTTTTGAAACTACATCCATGATTTTTTTTTATCATGCTAACATTTTATTATCAAATTTCATCCTTCATTATGTGTCAAATATGTATTCAAATATGTGTGATAAGTAATTAATATTTAATCCGTAGAAATGGTTTTGCAACATGATGTATTGGAGCGCATTGCGTCCGCTCGGACGTCAGTACGCAATCATTTGAGGCGCACCGGACATTCCCTTTAGTTACACCCTGAAGAGTGTTTTGGACTTGTTAGCGGTCGTATTCGTCGTTGGATTAACAAAGCATTTGATTGCCTCGTGCTATGTAATGCAAGGCGCAAAGTTGAGCATGAATTAGATGCCGAGCTGTATGGTACGGATGATGATTGTAAGTTGATGGCTCGACGTAATGCAAGGCGTGAAGCGTCGGGATGGCAGAAATTGACCGTTCGGTGTTAAGAGTTTGTGAGGAGGTTCAAGAGGCATCGGACAATAGGTCTCGTGAGCAGTTTGTATTAGCATGTAGCTTATTCGGTATTTTGGACCTTTTAATTAATCATGTTGTGTAATGGATAATGTACACCTTTTAATTACTCATGGTGTGTGACGCATATTTGGACCTTTTAATTCTGGACCTCTTAATTTATTTTATATTGTGTGATGGATATTTCAGACCTTTTAATTATTCATGTTATTGTAATCGTAAGAATTTATTGTATTAGAGGATATTTTGTATTTATACATGTATTAGAGGATATTTTTAGATGTATTAGAGGATATTTGTTGCTTTTTTTAATATATCAGCCGGTACTAATCTGTCTTCTATATATCAACATCCACCTTCTTCCTTCCTGAGCCCGAGCCAACCATTTGACCAAGCTCAGGCTTTTTCTTATCCATGACATTTTAGATAGGAGGTGCTGCCATTTTTCTCAAAATTTGTAGGGATTTTACTCATCCAAGTGCTCAAAAGATTAGCCACGTGTATATATCATTATGCTAAATTGTTCAAGTGGTCTTATTTGCCACGTGTATTTCCAAGTGTGCCAATATTGTTGATTCATAATTTTGTTTATTGCGATCAGCACCCTGTCCTTTAGATTTGCATAGTCAAGGCCTTATAAGAAAAGTAAGGAAGGAGGCATGGAGATGGGAAGGCCGACCACTACACTACACGGAGAGGTTTTAATCGATCATCTAATATTTTATTATCAAATTTCATCCTTCGTTACGTTAATACTTTAGTGTGAAATTTGAAAAATAATATATAATATGATGATATAAATGAAATTTGGTCCTTCATAATACTAATACTGTTTCGCCATACTTTAAGAAATAAAAGTGTTTTCCAATTAATATGGCTTCTGCTGCTGGAGGGAGTGGGGCCGGTGAGGGTGATCGTAGTTCGTCTCGAGGGAAGGGCAAAACTCCAGTAGGCCCTCATGAGAAGTCGAAGAAACCGGGAGCTTTTGAGAGAGCAATGCTCCGTTATTTGGAAAAAGAACATGAACAATATGTTGCAAGGGGCGAGTAACCTCCTTTTGATCTTGAAGAGCTGTTGAGGCGTTACGCTCCATCACCACCAAACTCGGAGGTTCCAGCTCTGCCATCTTCTTTTGCACCAGCAAAAGATCCGCCAGAGCATTCCGCTTTCCCACCAAAGGATGGTTGAAGACCTTTGTGTTGTTGCATGAATTTTTAAGTTGCATGTTGGTTGTTGTGACATTTGTATTTATTTGAATGGAATTTATGTTGTGTTGACTAAATTGTGTTGGATGTTGAGAATACAAGCATATTGTAAAGAATGCATTAATTTTGAGTTTGGTCCTCTATAATAGTAATATCATTTCGTCATATTGAGGAAGATGTGCATCTTTGATTATAGTTCCTTATTAAAAAGTGTCAAGCCATATCCCATTGACTTAAATTGCTCATGCAAAGTGTTCCTCAATGAAAAAATATGATTGCAGGTGGACTAAAAATGGATGTACGGCGGCCGGTGCACCATGGCATGGATTAATGGCCTAAAAATATGAGAAACTGGATGTTTATCCTGTTTGCGGCGCAAAGCAGTATAAGATCAGGCAAAATGATATTGGTGACGTCGACGAGCCAGCCAAGAAAAAAAATCCCCGCTAAGGTTATGTGGTATTTCCCTATAATACCACGTTTGAAGCGCTTGTTCAGGAACAAAGCACACGCTAAGCTGATGCGGTGGCAAAAAAAGAGCGTAAGCAAGATCGGATGCGGAGACACCCCGCAGATGGGTTCCAGTAGAGAAACATTGACGGAGAATGCCCAGATTTTGATAAGGACGCAAGGAACATAATGTTTGGTTTAAGTATGGACGGAATTGTTGACGCCAGATTTTGACACGTGTTAAATCGGCGTCGGGAAAAGAAGGTCGGCCGATGCGGCAGATCTAAAGGCTACGGTAAGGAATCGACCGATTGAGGTAATAGTTTGAAATCGGCCGATTGGTGATACAGCTTACGCCAACAGGATGGGGCTATTTCGGAGGGTCCTGGTCAAAAGTTGGTCAACAGGGCAACGCTAAGTCGGTCAAGGAGCAATTGAAAAGAATCTTGATTGGATTAGGGGACGGCGGCGGAAGATTCTGCGGGAGTCTATTTCCTTTAAAAGTTATTATAGATATAGTAGTTTTCCTGTTTTTCAAATAAGATTGTAACAAGTCGTGATCGACCAGGAGTCCTAGTTTTAGGGTATAAATAGGAGTCGTTAGGGTCTTACAAAGGATAATCACATCAATCAACAACAATACTTCTACTTTTTTCAGCAATTTACTTTCAAGTCGGCGACTTCGCCAATACTTTTTTTCTTTCACGAGTTCGTACGGGTTGGCAGAGCTGCATCAACTTGATCTCCGGCCAATTGGTAGGTTCCGCTTATCGAGTAATATCCGAGCTTTAACTACGGGCGCATCGCTGTGGTTTCGTTTAGATTTATTCACCAGTTATCGATATTTACTAGAATCGCAAGTTTTACCTGTTATTCTAGTATTATCACCAGTTATCCAGCTTGAAATCAGAGTAATCGGCTTCAGTATCGTTCTTCTTCGATTGACCATCTTACAGCCGATTAGATCTATTTCAAGTGTTGCATCCGTACTAATTGTTTAGATCGCTCCAGCAGTTTTCTTTACAATTATTACGCGATTATCGGCTGATCCATAGCCGATCATCTTTACAGCAAATCGGCCGATTCGCCGCCGACGCGCTCTTCAGGACAGATCGGAACTCCAGCCGATCGGAGCGCCTGGAATTTAACACTTTATTTCGTTGTCAATCAACAGGTCAGATTGACTGGCACGCCGCGCGAACCGCACCAGGGCGATAATCCGAACAGGAGCTTAGCAGATTCTCCCGGGTCGTGTATCCGACGCTGAAGACCATCGGCCGATTCCTATCCGGCCGATTTTAGCGCCAACAGGAATGAATCCATTTGGCGAGTGGGCTAGCAGTCACAATACATGGCATGTGACGCTATGTATGTTTAACCTTCCTTCTTAGCTATGCTTGAAGCGAAAGTACATCATGATATCGGTGCTTATCCAAAGCCCAAAACAACCTGACAACGATATTGACGTGTACCTAAGACCGTTGGTTGATGAACTTTTACTGTTGTGGAAGGAAGAAGGTGTACGTGTGTGGGATGAGTACAAACAGGAGACTTTCAACCTCCGAGCATTGCTTTCCGTAACCATCAATGATTGGCCTGCACTTAGGAATTGTTGGGTATTTTTACGGTCACAAATAAATCTGCAAGCGCACAGAAACCGTTGTAGCTTTCACCCAGGAGTATTCTGGGGTATGTATCCACTAGGAACGTGTGTGTATTCTCTAAGGTTCAGGTTCGTCCAAGGACACAACACAGGCTAGAGGCAAGGGGCAGAGAGGATTCTTGGGCTAAGAATCAAAGGTAAGATAGAATTGTCCTAGTTATTTACGTCGGGCTACTGGCTTCCCACGGGACAAAACCTGGTGAGCTCCGGTAATATGGCATTGGGATATACCCGAACGGGGAGGATTACGCTGGATAGATAGGGCTGTCACCGCCTGCTACCTACCTCATCTAACCATGGGATATACCACAATAAAGAGGTGAAGTCTAGACTAGACACCACGTCTACACTATCTTTTACTAACTCTAGCCTTAGCTTTAGACTAGAGCACCCACTAAACTAGTGAACTATTGATCCGGTAAACAACTAAGGAACTAGAACTATTACTTAACTAAGAAAATAAGCACATAAGAAGTCACGAACACTTACTTTGATTGACAAGCATCCGTCGAGGTATAAGCTGGAGGAGAGTGCCGACAACCCCGGCACTTCCCCGACTTCCCCTCACTCTCTCCATATCTCCTAACACCTCTAGAAATAAGCCTAGAGATCAAGTATGAAAGTGGAAGAGAAAAAGAGTTGTGTGTGTTGTGTGTTGGTGTGTCTCATTTAGGAGCCCCTCCCCTCATATATATAGGTGTGTCCATGGGGTGCTCCTACCGTGCAACCAGCTGAAGCTCTACAGAAACGATGTTGAGGACCAATGGGGAGGCGCCACGTCAAAGAAGTAAGGCGGTGGAGCTGGTTCTGATTCGGCCGAACCAGGATGAGCCCCAACCGACCTCAGCTTTGGACAGGTGGCTGACAAGTGGGCCCCCTGGTCACTGGTGGGTGAATTGGTGTTGTCCTAAGTCGGTTCCTGCTCTGGTGGGCCCTTTGATCCATGTGAGGCTAAACGGCGCGTTCTGGCTGGCCGGAGAGGTGTTGCCTTGGATTGAGAGTGTGTTTCCTTGGTCTTGAGGCTGTCATGTGGGTCCTTCAATCCTCATGCTTTCTCGTGATTGGTCGGTGTTTTGTGCCTTGGATTTGAAGGTGTGTTTTCCCTCCATTTTAGCCCAAATTCCTGCATAGCTATATTTTTCAGGGGACATGCGGAATTGATATTATTTTGGATAAATATGCCTGCAAGAAATGTTAGTTCTCCCAATTTTTTGGTCAAATTGACGGTCGAAAATGGTCGTAACGAGCGTCGACAGCAGCCTGTCAAGGCAGTTGAACAAGGGATACCAGGCCTGCACCCACTGACTAGATGAAACCGACAGCTTTAATTTGAAAATTTGTCGGAAGGTTGTGTATATGGGCCATCGTCAATTTCTTCCCCTCAATCACCCCTAAGAGCGAAAGGGAAAAATTTTAAAGGGGAACCAGAAACTCGTGCTAAGCCTTTGTTCCATGATGGAAAGCATATTTTCTCGATGATAAAGGGTGTGCGTCTAGTGTTTGGGAAGGGTCGTGGCAGCCAACAAGTTCCAAACGACGAAAACGGACATGCACCAATATGGAAGAAGTTTATATTGTGGGAGCTACCTTATTGGGAATTCTTGGAGGTCCGCAACGCAATTGATGTGATGCACCTGACGAAGAATCTTTGTGTGAACCTACTAGGTTTCTTGGGTACGTATGGGCAGGCAAAAGATACGATGGAAGCAAGACGTGACCTGAAAGAAATGAAACAACGAGAAGACCTACATCCTGAAAAGAAAGAATGGACAACATTACTTGCGTTCCATTCTTGTCCATTGTCTCGCTTTCCTACACAATATGTTCGCTTTCAAAAGGTACATGGCAGTCCTAAAGAAGTAGGTTCGCAATCGTTCTCGCCCAGAAGGATGCATGACTAAGGACTATGGAATAGAGGTGATTGAGTTTTGTGTTGATTTTATTGATAATCTTAGTCCGATCGGGGTCCCATGTCATGCCATGAGGGGAGATTGAAGGGAAAGGGCACACTAGGGAAGAAATCTAATATGAACATCCATGACAATGAAATCCGCAAAGCAAACTTCATGGTTCTACAGAATTCATCCCTGGTGGCTCCATATAAGGAGGAGCACATGAATATTGTACAGTCTCAAAACCTGGGCAAGTCTGAGGCCTGGATCACACGTCATCACATAGAGACCTTTGTTGTTTGGCTTAGACAAAAATTCATGGGTGACGGCACGATTGATGAACAAGTTCAATGGTTGGCTAGGGGACCATCGATCACAATCATGCAATACCAAGGGTACGAGATAAATGGGTATACATTTTACATGAGAGCCCAAGACGAAAAGAGCATGAACCAAAATAGTGGTGTGCTTATAGATGCAATAGGCAATGATGGAGAAAAAGACAGTTACTATGGTGTCATAGAGGAATATGTGAACTAGACTATGGACATCTGAAGATTCTTTTATTTCGCTGCCAATGGGTGAATCGAGCTGGAGGAGGCGTGACGATAGACCGGTATGGGATGACAATAGTGGACTTCAAAAAGATTGGATATAAAGACGAACCATTCGTCCTAGCCAAGGATGTGACACAGGTGTTCTATATGAAGGACATGTCAAGCAAACCTAAGAAGGACATGTCAAGCAAACCTAAGAAGGACATGTCAAGAAAATCCAAGAACGATGAGCCAAAACGCCACATAGTTCTTCCAGGAAAAAAATCATTGGAGTTGAGGATATTTCGGACAATTTAGAAGACTTGAATAAAGATGGTGAGCTGTGAAAGAAATCTGATGCTACTTTAATGCCATGTTGATTGGTGAACTACTTCAGAACTTGTGCTTTGTGGACTACTCTTGTGCAGTACTAGTTGTGGACTATTGTTTGTTGTTTGGTCATGTGGTATTGCGGATAGTGAATTTGTTTGTCTAATTCTCTTGTGGACTGTGCTGAGTTATGAACTGGCGAACTGCTGATAGATTAGTGATCGTGACTCGTGTGCTTGTGTAAATGTGTAGCTATATCATTGTGTGTGTGCCATGTGCGTATGTAGGCTATGGTTGACTGGCTGTGGTGCTATCGTGCTGGGATGCAGGCCAGCGCTGCTAGCCGCTGTGGCGCTGCCCACTGTGATCCCGGCTTAAGTTCCTAGTTCCCGATCGTTTACATTGCATTTCCATTCGTATTTACCCGTTATCGTATAACCGACTATCCCGCTCCCGCTCCCGGCTGTCCCGCTTCCATTTTCACTCATAAAATGTGGTAACAGGAACAGGAGCGGGTGTTTCCCGCCCGTTCCCGTTCGTTTTCAACCCTAGGTGTACCAGCATCACTGAAGTGCACCCAGACGGTGAACCAAAGGCTCCCAAGGGTGTTAAGAAGACATTGGTCAATCAATATGGATATTATGTCAGGGAGAACATCCCAATTAGCTTCAAGCTATGGAAGAAAAGTAAAGCCACCGATAATGATGCAGATGTCGTCCCCGACACAGAGAAGGAAATGTTATGGAGAGAGGTGAAAATGTACTTCAATTTCCAGATGACAAAGAAGAAGTCTTGAAGAAATGGGTCATGAAGAAGATGGCTACTTCTTTCCAGATATTCAAGAAAAACATGAACACCGATTACGTCAAAAAGGGCCTCACGCCAAACTTTGAGGAACACCTCAAGAAGCAACATCCTTACTGGGATGCATTCATGCAGTACAAGTTGTCGGAGGACAGCGAGGAGCGAACAAGAAGGAACAAAGAAAATGCAAGCAAAAAACAACACTTCTATCATCTTGGGCAAGGAGGTTATTCGGCGGCAATTCCGAAATGGCAGAAGATGGAAGATGACCTGATGGCAAGAGGAATCATACCGGCGACTTTTAACTGGCCATTGTGAGCAAAGTATTACTTCTATGCTCATGGAGGCACACTGAACATGGAAGATGGATCATTTGTGACTAGCGATCAGATTAGAGAAGCGACCGACAAGCTCCAAATGGCACATGTGGCCATTGCCGAAGGCACTTTGAAGTCTGACAGAGAGAAAGACGAGCTGACATACGCTCTTGGGACACCGGAACACACAGGACATGTCCGATGCATGGGCATAGTTCCATGGAAGCATGGCTTCAATGGAGATATCATGAGTTATCGAAGCCAATGCAGAAGGAAGGTTGAACAGGAAGAGAAGATGCGTGCCCTAGAAGAACGAGTTGCTTCGATTTGAAGGTGCAATGGCAGCTAGCCAGCGACAACAAGAAGCTCCATCAGCTCCTAATATGGAGAGCAACCCCGACTTCACATAGGAGACGCGGGTTGCCAACCCGCGTCTCCTATGATGAATTAAAAAATAAAAAAAATGAAAAAGGAGAACAGAATATACCCTTATATACATCACATATGCACATATTTTATCCATTCTTTACATCACAAATTCACATGCTTTATCCACTGTATACATTACAAATGCAGTCCTAATCTATTGAACTCATACAAATCCACTATTATCTTGTGCAGAAACGAAAATAAGACAACATATCACTCGATGCCCATTTCAGCTGAAAGCCAAGTCCAAGAAATCATATTCCCAATTCATCTCCAACTGATCAAGTACCTGAACAAGGCACATACACACATGTCAAGTAAAACTGATCATGCATAAACAGAAAGGAACAAAGACATATACATCCTTGTTCTGGGCTGAACTAAAAAGAAAAAGTAGCATAAGTGATTACAATTATATACCAAAAAGAAAAACTTATGGTCTAGTTAGCAGCTATAGGATGCACAGAATGTACAATTATATATCACCCCATTTTTTAATAGAATAGTAATAGATAAAAAAAACTCCTGGCCTCTAGGTGTCCAATGTCAAACTAGAAAATGCAAGTCATTCAGTGTTGTCACAGCAACAGTCAGTACAATGAACAAAGCAATCTAGAAAATGAAACAGAAATATATATAGTTAAACTTCATGGTCAGCTAGTTAAGATCATGAAAGCAATAGTTGGGAGACTATTGTTACATATGCTCTTCTCACTGCTATTAACTACAGAGTATAGATGCTGAGGTATGTGTAACCGTGTATGTATACAAAGAACAAACATCTGATAGAAACATCTAATCATAAGGACTACTTTAGGACTACTTTATGGATTAAGGTACCCGATCATGTTTTGCTAGCACAGTTTTGAGAAATGCAACAAACTTACCTGACTGTAAAAAATGCTGTGTTAATACCAATCATATGCCCCTTTGAGTCAAGCAAAGGACCACCACTGCATTAGGTTCATCAAAATACATGGTTAGCAAACTGTAGTTTATTGGTCTGCGCCATATGCCATCTGAGTCATCTAAATAACTAGATTACTTAGTAACTAACCCTTGTGGCTGAGATTTGGAAAGGCTGTCCATGAGGATGGTCCTTCTCTTAAAAAATAGACAAAGGTACCATATAGTAGGTGCAGCATATCGTGAAGAACTTTAAAAGGTTAGTAACTTTTTAACAGAGGCAGTGAACACAAGACCAATCATCCAATTTCCATTAACTAACCGGTACTATATAGCACTGCAATTTTGTTCTGAATGTGCCATGATGGCTCACCTTATTCAACAGCACTTGCAGCAGCAGCACTAATACTTCACCCAACTCTTACAGCCTTGCATCGAATTCTCTCATGAATGCTGATGTCAAGACGCTCAACTCCTTGCAGTATCTGCCCTACGAATTAGTAGAGACTAATGATATAGCCTAGAATGACTTAGCCAAATGCAATTGGTGAGACTACACTACTTCGCACATAAGCAAAACAGCCAGCAGGATGCCTAGATCCGGAACCCCACTGCCCCCAACCTGATAGTAACGTGCAGCCAACAAACGCGGTACTCTGGCCGTCGAGATCCGGCGCGGAAGGAATGGAGTTATGAGGGAAGGTGGAGGAGAAGGGAGTGGAACCTTCTGGAAGTCGTTGGGCGCGACGCCAGGGAGGTAGAAGGCAGCGGCCGGTTCCGCGGCGAGGAGCGCCACGGCTGCGAGAGCGAGCGCCACCGCAGCCCAGCGGAGCATCACCGGCGGCCGCATGGGTGGGAGGCTGGTAGGGCTCGATGACTCATCAGCAGATCTGAGGCGGAGGTGCTCCCTCCCTCCTCTCTCAAGTGGCCGGCCTCCTCTCCCCGCCTCGAACTCCCGCGTCGGCCGGCCGCCTCCGCCCGCGATTCAAGCTCCCGCCACCGGCCGGCCGCCTCCGCCCCGCCTCGAGCACCCGTGTCGGCTACCCACGTGGAGCTCCCGCGCCTCCGCCCCGCGTCGAGCTCCCGCGCCGGCAGGCTGCCTCCGCCCGCGCATGGAGCTCCCGCTACCGGCCGCCCGCCTCCACCCGCGGTCGAGCTCCTGCGCCGGCCGGCCACCTCCGCCTGGGCCTCGAGCTCCCGCCGCTGGTAGTGGAGGAGGTGGCGGCGAGGAGGGTGCGGCGAGGGAAGAGGGAGGGGAGAGGGTGACGCGGTGGGGTAGAGAAGGGGCGATGCGGCCGGGGAGAAAAGGGAAGGGAGGATTTGGATCGGGAGGGAGAGAGAGAGAGAGATGGGAACGGCGGAGAGAGGGGGGGGCGACTCGAAGAGGTGAGACAGAGAGAGAAGCCGAGAAGGGGGCGGCGGATAGACGCAAGAGGTTCAACCACATTGCATAAAAATTTCGGGTCCAGATGTAACAGGTGTCCATTTGTATCCCACAAAGGAGACGCGTGTTGGGTACCCGCGTCTCCTATGACTGACGAATTCAGACACGGGCCTATATAGGTACATAGGAGACGCGGGTTATTTATGGGAGTCTTTAGAAGATTCATAAGAGACGCGTGTTAACAAAACCCTCGTCTTCTATGAGTGTGTCTCCTTTGTTCGTTTCTTACATAGTGCTCATGTCTCTACGCAAGCCCGGTCCCATCAGGTAGGGTTGTAACACTTCAGTTTTAGAGTATTTTAAAGTTCAATAAAACTTTGACACTTTTTTAATTTTCCAACATTTTGTAATTTATTTCTTTATTTAGGACATCCATAGTGTATAGCTCCTGGATAATGCTAAGGTAGGACCCACACCGGAGGTGCTAGCTTCATAAATTTAGATCCAGTGTGTACAAATCGGTGCAGGACTGACCATAAGAAAAAGAAAATCCTTTCTCTCTCCCCATATGCCCATCTTCTTCCTGCGTCCCTTCTTTCCCCTTTCTCTGATCCCTCCGCCTCCAGAACGTGAAGCTTCAATAGATGCAACGACAAGGCCAAGATGTGACCCAGATGAAGGAGCCAGTAGATGTGGAATAATATTTTATTCAAGTCACCGGGTGCAAAGTTGGGTACCAGTCAACCCTCTCAGTTTTCTCTCTCATGCTAGCAATATCGAAAAACACAATTGGAGCTGCCCTTAGCTAGTGAGAAAATATCAAAGCTATTTCCAAATTTAAACTTGATTAAAATTTCACTTATGAGTGCTGCATTTTATTTGTTCTGAAATCACATATCTCCTCAAATTTGCATGTTCATGGATCTAGATGGTACCAGCAACAAGTTTAGAGACACGCTTCTGCAATCTCCAAGTTCATGGACCTAAATGGCATCTGTTATAAGTTTGAGAACCACAGTGGATTTTTTGTAAACACAAAAACTATTTACGAATATTATTTGTCTTAAACAGTACTTGTGATCATAATTTGAATAAACATCAAAATTTTAAGGTCTAGTCAAAAGCCCATTGATTCAACTTGTGATCACAACCAACAAAATGCAAAGAACATAGGTTTTGAAGGTTTTATAATTAACTACCAAAATGTATCTTGGCACATATGATACCAGAATCTAGAATAACCTTAATCGTCAGAAAAACCGCCAAGTAGTCCTTGGCTGTTAAAATCTGCCAAATATAGAGAGACAATAAATTCAATTTTTTGGCTGCTGGCAGCGAAGAATAATTTTTTTAGCGGTGTATATTGAATAATCAAGAAAAAGGAATGAAACAGTAGATGTACGTGTTATCGGAGCTAGTTGGGGCTGCCACTGGATGTTCCCTGGCCACCGCCAGCCAGCGAAATTGACAGCTCCTTGCCCTCGCCGTTTTGGGCATATACGTAAACTATGCGTCCACGCCGATGCGACCGTCAAGGAGATCCAGGAAGAGGAATCCTGTAGCGATTTCGGTGGAGGGAGTCGGGTGAAACTATGTGACAGTGCTCCTTTTTTTTGCCGGTGCTGAATGAGAAGTTTTGCAAGTGACATATGAGGGGTCCCCAATGTCAATGTCTTAGTGGTGCTAAACATATTATGGTCCTCTATTTTGCGACCATTAGGAGTGATCAGTAACTTTGCAAACCGTTTGTGTCTGTCATGGATACACACACCAAGCCTTCTCCTGAGCATTTTCTCCTACTCCACAAGTGAGATGCTGCAGCATCTTTTCTTTCCTCTTCACATGCCCTTTGGTTTTGGGCATATACGTGAAGTAAAGACAACCAAAAATAATTAAATGGATGACAACCAAACAAGCCTGCATTTTCACCTAAACAGAAGATACACACTAGTAGTATGAGGTATGGATCTGCAGAGGTAGGGAAAAATTCAGTAAATCGGATTTACTGCACTCAACTGATAAACACGAAATATCACAAATACATGCCAAAGTTAGACCATCTCCAGCATATTGCTCATTTCTCTCCCCAGTACTAAAAAGTTATCCTTTGGTAATAAGCCAAAATAAGAGATGCTCCAGCAGATTATCCAATACCAAAATATTTTTGTTGATTAACAAAATACATCTCCCTCTCCCTCTTATTCAAATGTAGGGGATCCTCCCTCTACCCTATCTATTGAGTAATATGGTCCATCACTGGCTATCAAAAGCACAAAACATGGTATTGGTAACGGAGAGAGAAAATATATAGGGTATGAGAGATGAGTAATCTGATGGAGATGCTCTATCAAGAAATTTAGGTATTCATTTAGTTTAGTGCTAAATATGCAATTAATACTTTCACCCCTTGTGAGATTTAAATTAAAAAGTTTATAGTAACTTGCCATAATTTTGGCAATATTGGAACAAGCAGGTTCTTGGCGCAGGCGTGAGTGCATGACCGCAAGCGGAACCCAAATGGCATGTTAACGAGAGGAGGGAGAAAAGTCTGTGCCCCTCTAAAGGCTGATAGGTGGGACCTAAAGATGGTGTCAACCGATGGCCTAGCTCCGCGACAATCAGATGTCTCTGTGACCGTGCCGGCAGTGCCAGCTGGAGCCAACCAGTCTCACCGCTAGGCCATGTGTCTGCTTTCTAATGCCTGAATAAGGGATAATGTGGATCAGGGTGGATTCTACGATCAAGATCAGTTTAAGAAGCAACAGAAGCCGTCGGATGATATGCTACGGCTTATAGCCTTATAGGCCAGCCGTAACAACCCCCCATCTCCCCTCTCCCTTGCCGTTGTTCCCCGTCCTCCGAATCCTCCTCTCGCTGTCGTGTACCCGTCCCCAGGCCGTCTCCCCAACGCCCTACCATCGCTATGGTGGTAAAACTTCTAGGTGGGCCCACTTCTCCGCCGCCTCAAGATGCATATCACTGACAGCGGCTGTCTCTGGAATATCGATGATGCCTCACTGGCCACGCTTCTTCAAGCCAGCGAATACTTCCAAAAGTTGTA
This sequence comes from Panicum miliaceum, assembly GCA_032594955.1. Lineage (NCBI taxonomy): Eukaryota > Viridiplantae > Streptophyta > Magnoliopsida > Poales > Poaceae > Panicum > Panicum miliaceum. Next base: position 27,626,789 of record CM064072.1, on the reverse strand, counting down.
TCTAATTTGCATCAAATTTGGCTTTATATATGTTCCCGTATTAGGTGTCTAATTTGCATTTAAGACATGCTGTTTGTTTTTAAGAGTGAAACTAAATATAAGTAAATTTATTATGCATAATGTTTATCATTTCTAATTGTTTTTTTAGACTTCTTGGTGGCAGAGCCTACCAACAGATTAAGCTATTTTCTGGATGACAAAGCCAACCTTCTGTGGATCACAACTTATACATTAAATAGTTAGAAACTATATGGCTTAATCGGAATACTAAAAGTTATAAAAACAAGACTTTATTGCAACACAACAATACTACACAAGATCATACAACACTCTCTCTTTTAGTGGCTAGCTTAGCACTTACCGTTCCTACCTAGCACTACCACCTTTACTCTCATCTACCATACTCATGGTTAAATGCCATGGAAAGGAAGGGGTCTCTATTTATAGATAAGGGAGACCATGATATTGAGAGAAGTGTCCCGTTTCTAAAGAATTCGTAGATATTCTACCTTTTTTTAATTTTATTTATAATTAATTCTAGAGTGCTTCATGAGAAATATCTCCTTCTCGCATAGTGGAGAATGCCCTAGAAGATTGCCTTTGTATTTTTTTCAACACTCCCTCTAAAAGCAAACTTCCTTTCTAAGTGATCAGTATGATGCTACCACTTTTGATTCTAATTGCGCCAAAACTTAACATCTCCATGTGCTATCATGTGAAGATCCATCCGATTGTGCCTCACACCAATAATGAGCCATCCCCCATCTGTAGTTGCTAGCTGAATCTTAATCGGCACTGCTAACGCCTGGACATCCGATCAGAAAGTTTTCATCGGACTGTCAGTCGAAATATTGATAAATAACTGTTGCAACATCAGAAATTAACACTTGCAACATCTAAAAAAATGTATACAAATGACTCTGATTTCCGATTCGAGGTTGGAAAATTTCTGCTGGAACATTAATATCATGTTTCATGCAACATCCACTGCACAACATAAAGAAATAATAATTGCAACATTGCTATTTGCCTCTTGCAACATGGGTCGGAATGTCCGATTTTTTCTATGTATGGGACATCCTAATCCTAGTATTAACGATCTTAATATCCCGTTTACTATTATTGTTGCCACAATATGCTGAGTCAACTCAGTAAACACTAGTACAGAAAGGCTCACTAGTACTGGTTGGGAAATCTCTGTTGTCCTAGTTTCTCAACCGGGCCTTTAGTCCTGCGTTTGGCAACCGGAACTAAAGAAGCCCTTTAGTCCCGTTTGGTAACACCAACCGGGACTCCGTTTGGTAACACCAAGTGGGACTAAAGAGACTCCCAGCCTTGGTGAGGCAGGGACCCCCTTTAGTCCCGGTTGGTGGTTCTTTTTTTTGTTTATCTTTGTTCCTTTCCATTCATTTCTTTTTTGTTTCAGTTATATTTTCATATTCAAAATTATATACGTTCCTACACACGCGCTTGTTCGAGCTAAGTATGAAATCCACTGATATAGATATATACACACACACATATATATATACATAGCAAGTGGGATTCACCACTAAAGTGCAACAAAGTGAAACATGTATAGATATATACATACAAAGTGCAACAAAGTTTTATATGACATCTATGCTATATTTACTACTTCTAACAAGAATGTGTTCGTCATAGTGGAATTCACCATCTGGTTTGATGACTTGCTCGTAAATAAATCCTGCCATGGCTTCTTGAATCGCCAAAAATCTTTCTTGTGGAAGGAGCTGATCCCGCATCCTATGGATTTATAAAAAAAGTGAAAAATACTAATTATGATAATTTTCAAAATTAGTTGAAACATTGCAAAATGTTGTTTATTACTTACTTCTGCTAACCAAGAAGTATATGTCTTCTAAGGACCTACAAGACTGTGAATGTTCTCGCAAACATAGTATGCGCATAAATTATTGCCCTATATGTGCCTCAAACACTTTAAGACAAAATAAGTCATCAGGTATCCATATGAATATATAATAAAATAAATAAAACGTGCAAAGCAGCATCCGGTACGTACCGGAAAGTCTATCTTCAAAGTTCGCCTGTGAAATTATGTGGTTCCTTTTCACTTAAATTTTCCCAAACTCTGCGCATGACCGAGAATGAATAAATATATTTATCGCTAAGCGCATGTAAGGAATTCTCACAATTAGTAATTGCCTTTTCAACAAGTTAGTAATGTCTTGGTAAAGTTCTGGCTTTTTCTTCAATGAGTCCATAACAATTGCTAAGCGCATACCAGGAATTATGTTAATTAGTATCCAGTGATTTCTGCAAGATTATACATAGCCACTTTTTGTTAGGGTTAGAAAAATTCAATTATACAAAAGTAAAAAGGTTACACGGTGGAAAACACTCACTGAAAGTTGTAAGGAAACACTATATGCTGCTTGTAATGCTAAATGCATAAGAACTTGTATAAGTTATGAAATACTTCTTGAGGGTTGTTCTTTAGAGTAATCAATTCACAACCACTGGATCGACGAAGCCCAAGTGAAAGTAGTCATTCTTTCTGCAAGTTTGAATCTACATTCTACATGATACAAAAGAAATAAGGAATGTATAGATTGAGGGCATGTAATAAGATTCGCTAATTATGTAAATGAAAATTGAAGAACACCACTTACAGAAGCCAGGTGCTAACAAAACTGATGTCGAGGGCGTCTTGATGGTATAGTTGGTATAATTCTTCGAAATACAACCACATCACATCCTCGCCACGAAAGTAATCTTAATCTTTAATCCGTACATCCAGCATACAGTCGTTACGGCTAGACGCGAGCATGTAGTAATCATGTAGCCTACGCATTTGCGTTGGAAGCACAAGCATGACTTCCAGGGGAACAAGGCTCTTGCGAAACTCATATTTTCATCTAGCAACTTCGGGGTGTGTTTTAGTTTCATCATGCCCTGCAACTTGAACCGCCGAGAGATGAGAGGTGCCCAGAAAAGCAATTAGCCCTTGTTGTTCTGTTGGTAGCACGATGAGCGGTTCAATTGATTGCTTTTTTTGGGCTCCGAGCTGTGGAACATCAGACGACCCAGCAGATTTCTTCTTCTTCTCGTATGACTTGGTAATTGAGCGGTTGTAGTCTGATGGTGGAATGAATTTCCTCCTATTTGCATCGGTCATTTTTAAGAAAAATGCTGAATCTGCTGGATTTATGGGTACCTTCTTCTCTGGCTTCTTCGGTTTGAAGTGCTCGTCAACCGCTTTCTTAGCTTCCTCACAACATTCCTCATAAGTTTTCTCCCACGGTAGCTTAGCAGGCTCCTTAGCTTTCTTCTTTGTTTGCTCCTTCTTCTTCCGAGGCTCTTTAACTGATGATTGCTTCTTCGGCGGTTGCTTTTTCTTCTTTGCCGACGGCGGAGGAGGTGAAGGAGGAGACCGTTGCCTAGGAGGAGGTCACTGAAGAGAAGCCAGCTGCCCAGGAGATGAAGCAGGTGACCGTGGACTCATGGTAGGTGCCCTTGAACGAGAATGTTGTGGTGCAGGTGGCGGAGATGGTGGACTCGTGTTGCGTGCCCTTGGAGGAGGTTGCGCAGATGCTGGCCTTGATGCCTGATCAGTAGGCTTGAGGAGGATGTTGCGCTTCTCCCACAGGATCCAACCATGAATGGCCTGTGCTAGTGTCGTCTCCCCGTCACCTCCAGGAATGTCGAGCTCAAGCGTCTCATAATCCCTTGTTCGTTTGTCCGGACAGGTTACTAAGAGTAGGCCAGTCATTGATGGTTACGAATAACAAGGCTCCTAGGTTAAAGTTCTCCTGTCGGTATTCATCCCACATCCGTACACCTTCTTCATGCCACAGCAATAACAGTTCTTTTTACCAATGGTCTTAGGTACACATCAATGTCGTTACGAGATTGCTTTGGGCCCGGGATAAGCACCGGCATCATGATGAATTTTCCCTTCATGCGGAGCCATGGTTGGAGATTGTATATACATAGAGCCACAGGACAAGTGTTGTGGCTACTCCTCATTTCACCGAAAGGATTCATGTCATCCGTACTCAAAGTGAACCTTATGTTCCTTGCATCCAGTGCAAAGTCTGGGAAAGTTCTATCTATTTTTCTCCACTGGGATCCATCAGCCAGGTGTCTCAACATTGTCTCTTGCTTTTGTTCTTCTTTGTGCCATCGCATCAACTTAGCATGATCTTTATTCATAAACAGACTCTTCAAACGTGGTATTATAGGAGAGTACCACATGACCTTGTCAGGAACTCTCTTCCTAGGACGCTCCCCCTCGACTTCTCTAGGGTCATCTCTCCTGATCTTATACCTCAATGCACCGCATACGGGGCATGCATCCAAATTCTCGCACTCATCACCGCGGTACAGGATACAGTCATTGGGACATGCGTGTATCTTCTGTACCACCAAACCTAGAGGGCAAACAAGTTGTTTTGCTTCGTATGTTGTGGTAGACAACTCGTTATCCTTAGGAAGCATTTTTTTAAAAAGTTTTAGTAATTCACCAAATCTCTTGTTGAATACACCATGCGTTGTCGTCCATTGTAGCACCTCCAGAGTGATGCTAAGCATCTTCAAGCCATCTGCCCATCCTGGGTACAACAACTTGCGGTGGTCCGCTAACATCTGCTGGAACTTCATCCTCTCATTCTCACTTTCACAATCTTCACGTGCATCGCGCAGCGCCTGCCCAAGATCATCTGTAGGATCATCATCTGCCGCCTCTCCTTCAGGCTCTTCTATTGCAGCTGTTTGGCTATAATTTGTCACGCCAAATAATGAAGTTAAATGCCTATACTAAATATAGAGTATCAGTTGAAATAATTTTCAGGATTAATATCTGGGCTTAATTGGCTGAGGGAATATACGTGCATGCAAATGTCCAAGTAGAAAGCAAATGTAATCAGGCTAGCTAGCTAATGGCTCGGCGCATGGCAAGGTCCCCTAAAATATTCTTCCTAATGTGAGTGGCCTGCATCTGAGAAGGCAAGTCTAATGGCCGTGCAGCCTTTTCTTAATTGTAGCCCATGTTAATTAATGACACTGCATTTACGTGTACGTATGGGAATACACAAGTCATCTAGTGCCAGTACATTAATGATCAGCGCTCCACGCTCGTCACGAGTGGCCGCTCCGCAAGCTAGGCGATGCCGTTCATTTTTTGAGATCAGCTGGATAAGTCCGAGAAGTGGTAGTAGAGGAACACGTTCAAATGCTAATGTATCTTAACAGTGGCCAGTAGGGCCATGGCTTCAATGATCAGCACGTTGTGGTGCGGCGCTAGGGGAATTAGCATTTGAATTTTGAATGAGCACCTGAACGTCTGCTCTTATCTCGGGCTTCACTGAACTGAACGGCGGCGGCGCTCATCATCTCCCACACGCTCCTCACCTTGACCTACCCCGTCCTCTATATATATCTTCTGATTTGCAGGTGAAAGGGGGTTCCAGTCCACACACAAGCCATAGAAGTCACACGTACGCACACCACTGCCACTCGATTCCATCCGCCAACACTATCATCTTGCAGGGTTCGCGGGCGAGCCGGACGGGAGATCGGCTTCCTCGGCCAGCGCTTCTCCTCCAACGTGCCCATGGCACCATTTCGTGGTGAGTGATTTGCATGGCGTCGCAGCCTATGTTTCTTCTCCTTCTTCTTTGCAGGGACGTACCGTATTGATGGCAAGGTGGAGATGCCGGCGGTGCTCAAGTGCCTGGCGAGATTAAAATTAGAAATCATTGCCGACGGCACTCATGTGCTTTACGGGTTTAGGGGGAGAAGCCGTATCAAAGGCAATGCATTTGTATGTTTCTTCTTTTGCAGGTACAAGGAAGGCCACGAATGCCCATAACAGCAGTGAATATGTTCCTGGAAGAAAGGGAAGGATAGATCTTTAAATTGTAATGTTGTTAACATGGCAGCGCTTAATCAAGAGCTTTGCAGTTGCAGGTACAAGAGGCTCGCAGAGGTATAGTACTAAAGTACTAATTCGGTGGTCAAGCACTTGTATGTGCGTGTTGCAATATCAAGGATCAGCCGATCCACTTGCACTTGCAGGTTCAATGGCGCAATAAAGAATTATAATTAAAAGGGGAAAATCAAGGAAGCTGCCGTATATTATGTAGTGTCAGCAGTGTAGCTAAAAGTGTCAGATTTATTAATTCATCATTATCATCCTTCCGAGACCGACGAGGCCGAAAGTACGTCCGGACCGACGAGGCTGGATACGTCATGTTCGTGACCGACGAGGCTGAACATAGCTCAATGCGAGGCCGGGAGTGTGTCCTGACCGACGAGGCTGGACAAATCGTGTTCGAGACCGATCGGGTTGAGCGCGGTTGCACATGATGAGCTTTTAGCTAAAATGTTGTGCTACTGGGATATGGCGTGCAGCCACTTGTTATTTTCCCTCTTTGATTATTTTATTTTTATCTACAGTATTTGGAGTACGGGACAAGATGCTCGACCACGATGACCGTTTGACATAACATAATCGGAAGTATTCTACGGGTTTGTGCCCGCGGATATAATTAACTAGGGTTCTTGTGAGGCTCTAGGATTCAAGAACTAAGCAATCGTCTGTATTGAGGCGCAACGCAGAGATATATGTAAAAAGGGGATACTCGTAAAAATATTATTGAATGAATAAAGAATACAAGTTTTCCTATTTTGTCATGTTTCTGTGTGATCGTTTATTTATTTGTATACAATCGTATATTGGCACGCCCGTAAATATAACGCCGTACACAGAGAAATTTTGAGTATTTCTCTCGCGAAAACAGCAGCATCATCATCAAAGGCACCGAATCCAGCGTGGCCAAGAAAGTTGCCGTCAAAAACTTCTTCTTCATTATCCTCCATTATAACCCATTTTTCTCCATGACTGGTCCAATAAATATAATTGGACATGAAACCATCAGCAAAAATATGGCTGTGAAGGGTCCTTGAAGAGAAGTAATCCTTCTTATTTTGACAATGGATGCACGGGCATCACATGAAACCATTTCACTTGTTTGCCTCGGCCACATCCAAAAAATAATGGAGGCCATCAATGAACTCCTTGGAACGTCGGTCAGCATTGTACATCCATTGTCGATCCATCTGAATTTGCACGATATGGTATTTTACATAACATGAACAATTACACACCATGATTAATTAAAACATCTAAAATATCAATTTTGTTACACGTATCAAATAAATGTAATAAATGAATAAATTCTCATAATTACAATAACATGAATAACTAAAAGGTCTGAAATATCCATCACACAATATAAATAATAATTAAAAGGTCTACATGATCCATTACACAACAAGATTAATTAAAAAGTCTAAAATACCGAATAAGCTACATGCTAATACAAACTACTCATGATACCTATTGACTGATGCCTCGTGAACCGCCACGCCAGCTCTCGACACCGAACGGTCAATTTCTGCCATCCCCGACGCTTCGCGTCTTAATTTACGTCAAGCCATCAACTCGCGATCATCCGTATCATGCAACTCGACATCAAATTCACGCTCAAATTTGCGTCTTGCATTTCCAAGCGCGAGGCAATGAAATACTTTCTTAATCCAACGACGAATACGACCGCTAACAAGTCCAAGACACTCTTCAGGACGGAACTCAAGGGAATGTCCGGTGCGCTTCAAATGACTGCGTACCGACGCCCTAGCGGACGCACAGCGCGCTCCAATGCATCATGTTGCAAAGCCATTTCTATGTATTAAACATTAATTACTCATCATGTTGGGTGAAGCACTCAACTACAGTATTTTCAAAAATAAAACTAATCTCACTACACTTATCAAATAAATGTAAAAAGTTGAATAGATTATTAGAAACGAACACTAATTATTTTGACACTCTTCAGTTTGAGGCAAACAAGCCATATGGGATGCAATCAAGGTTCACAACTTTTTTCAACCTCTATATGCAAAAACCATCGAGAAGAAAAAAATCTTTATTTAGGAACATGTATCTGTCGTTAACCTTGACCATACGGAGATGACACGGTGCGGTATAGGTGCGATATAGGGACGTGATAAAGGAGTACAGCCTTGGTCTGAATGGTGGCATCCTCACTTCGCTCAAAGGTGAGCATTTTCTTCATTGGGACCAAGGCCGTACTCCTTCATCACGTCCTTATACCGCACCGTGTCGCGAATATCATGTTGGCCCCGAATAGCAATGTCATCACCGCATGGTCAAGGTTAATGGCAGATATACATTCCGAAACAAAGATTTTTTTACTTCTCGACGGTTTCAATGTGAGCCTGAATAAATACATCATTAGAGTGTAAAAGTAATTCATTCATAGTATAATACCAAGTATACATCTTTTTTTCACTTTCAATAATTATTCAATTTGACATTTCACATTGCACATAAACATTCAATTTGAAATTTCACATTCACACATTTCACATTTCACATTCAAATCCACATATGGTAATATATACATACTCTAATTCTAAAAATAAAAAATCCAACTATACTCATTTTCATATCCATATTTTTCTAAATAGTATTCCTCCCTCTCTATGTATATACTCCCATTCTAAAAAATAACATTCTACTCTATGCAAACCTTAAATAATTTAAGCTCAAATGGTGTATAAATCGAAAAAACTCCAACATTTTTTCCAATCTAAAAAACCTCAAAATCTCTATTTCTAAACCATGAAACAAGCTACAATAGCAATGGAAGATGAGAGTATGGAGTTTCTAACCTTTAAACCGTTGGATGGATGAGGGAATCAAAAGCTTTCACAAATCGTGGAGAAAATTGGCATGACCTCCCCTCACCCGAGAGCAAAGAACAGGAAGAACACGAATGGAGGAATGGCTTGGGCAGGGGATAAAAGGGCTTGGGGAATTTAGTCTCGGTTGGAGCCACCAACCGGGACTAAAAGTCCCTCATTTTCCCTAGTTGGTGGCTCCAGCCGGGACAAATGGGCTCGTGGGCCTCTAGTCCTAGCTGGAACACCAACCGGGATAAATGAGGAAAATTTTTGATGTAGCACTGTCCCGATCTTCCGATAGGTATGGTAAATTCGATTGGTGGAGTCACGATATTGGCAATCCGGGCTTCTAATCAGTCACGACTCGAACCCCTACAACCGTTACACGCTGCTCCGTTGGTTATCAACCAAGCACAACTTGATTGACCTCGCCAAGAAGGCTAATCCTACAAACGAATCCAAGAACACAAGCAAGAAAGTATAAGCACGCAATCTGAAATTGCGGATGTGTATGAAGCAAAGACAAGTATGGGGTTCAAGCTCTGATCACAAAAGGACTAATCGCCACAGTGGCGAAGAACAAGAACGGGGCCCTGATTCACAGCAAAAGGACTCGACGTCACAGTTAATATGTCTGTTTCTCAATGAAAAATAGAACTAAATAAAACTCAAACCCTAATGTGGTGGCTGCTACTAAGTTTATACCGAAGGGGGGACGTCCTAGGGTTGAGGGCGACCAGGTGGGGGCGTCCTCAACCTGGGCTTAAGGCCCGACACAATACAAGGCCGACGTGGCCCAAAATAGGTGACGCAACACCTTGTCGTGGTCACACAGACTGATCCACGAATCTTCTGGATCTCGGACTAGAACCAAAAGAAAGCTTTCATTTTCTTCTTTTCAACGCATCAAAGAACGCCTCGTTTCAATGTCGTATGAAGGAGATATCAGCGTTTCCGTTCAGGGTGGTTGACTGAGTCTGAACCGGACGTGAAGACCAAGTTGGTGACGACTTGTAACTCGTAGGAGATCAAATTTCGGGTGTATCCAGCATGGTGATGTCCTCATCACTTTTAGTCCCGGTTGGTGGCTCCAATCGGGACTAAATATCCTCTCACCCTCCCGATAGACCCCTAGCCGTTGGACTTTCATTAGTCCCGGGCCTAAAACTGACCGGGACAAATGAGGAGGACGAAAGATCGTTTCTGTAGTAGTGAAAGCCGCATGCAAGGTAATGTTGTCCAGATTTAAAAAGCTTCCGCATGGTGATGATTGTCAGGGTACGTGGCTCATTTTTGTCCCAACAACCTTACCGGAAGTAATACCAACATATATACTCACGGGTCTCACATCCGATTTTAAAAGAAAAACCGAGGGAGTGTGTCGATCCTAAGGATTAAAGTTTAGCGATGTCATATCGAATATTTCGATATCCATTAGGAATACTAAATATAAGTTAATTATAAAACTAATTGTAGAAGTCTAGAGCTAATTCGTAAAATGAATCTATTGAGCCTAATTAATCTATGATTAGCACATGTTTACTGTAGCATCATATGGGCTAACCATAGATTAATTAGGCTTAATAGATTCGTCTCGCGAATTAGCCTAGGGGTTATGCAACTAGTTTTATTATTATTCTACGTTTAATACTTATAATTAGCAATTAAACATCCCCAATGAGACAGGGCTAAAGTTTAACCCCGCTAGATAAAAAAAAGGACCTATATAATTGGATGAAACCGGGGCGGAGGAAATAAAATTAAATTAAAGGCGGCGAGTGGTGGTGAAGGGATCAGAGAGCTGGCAAGATGATCGATGAGAGGATTGAAATAAAATCAAATGCGGTGGAACCTACAAAACATCTGAATTCGAATCTCTAACTTAGTTTAGATGCTCACATTTACAGCTACTTATAATTTCAGTGATAGAACATGTCGGTCGGTAGCAAAATACCTAAGGTGGCATTGTCAATCTTAAAATTGTATACTCAAAGGGATGAACATGTGTGTGCTTGCCCATCACCGTTAGCTTGTGTTTTTTTCAATACTCCTTCCGTTTTAAATTATATGTCATGTTGTATACTATACAACTGAACAAAATGCATATACTATTAACTAGAACAACATTATATTGGGTTTCCAAACACTTGAGGTGCTGGCTTACGACGTCTTTAATTTGATCAATGAGTGGGCCGCAAAATAAACAGAAAAAAAAAAGAATTCTCCGAAGCAATAAGAGCACAACGTAGACAACCTTAATTACAGCTAGCGATTTCTACGATATCTCACATATATTGCCATATTGGCCATCAGTCTGAAGATCAGGAGTGTCGCTTTATTTACATGCAGTATACATTCATATCTTCTTAAAAGAAAAGGCTACAAAACATTGCAAGGACACATTACATCGAGCTCGTGCACAATTGCAGCACGAGTTGCTTGATGCTAGGGGCTGGTGTCACTCTCTACTGGGTGGCATTGACATTCATCTCACTCCTGCACATAGGGCACTCCTGATGCCCCCTGACAAGGTGCTCCTCCAAGCACCTGCCGTGGAAGATGTGGGAGCACCGTGGCCACGCCGCCAGGCCCCGCTCGAGCGCATCGCAGCAGATGGGGCAGTCCTCCCCGGTGACCCGCCTCCGCTGCGCCGGCCGCGCGTTGTCCTCCGCCGCCAGGGGCGCCGGCAGGTGGAGCTCCGCGGCGGGAAGCGGACGCGCGCCGGTGCGCTCGCGCGCCACGCACTCCAGCTCCGCGCGCATGCTCCTCATGCGCTCCGGCGTGCGGTCCGCGGGCCGGAGGATGCCCACGTCGGCGGTGACCACGAGGCGAGCCGCCCGCGGCGGGGCGCGCACGGGCGCCATCGCGACCAGCCCGGACCACAGGGCCCGGAGCTGCGCGCTGAAGCGGGAAGGGTAGACCAGGGGCGCCAGCGCCGCGCCGGCGAGGCGCAGCGAGCTCGCCGGATCGGCGGTGGCGGCGTGGGAGGGGAGGTGGAAGCGCACGCGGGCAAGCTTCGGACCCAGCACGTGCATGTCGACGCCGTCGTCGCCCCCGCTCCGCGCCCTCGAGAAGCGGGTGTAGCGGTAGTGCACGAGGATCTCGCCGCCGCCACCACCGTCCTTGCCCGGCGCCGCCTCTGCGGCGGCGAGGCGCATGAAGCCCGTCGTGTTCTGGACGGAGGCGGCCCGCGTCGGCCGCCCAAGAAACCTCACGGCCGCCACCAGGACGACGTTCGGGGCCGCTGCTGCGCCGGGCCTGACGTCCGGCGGCTGGCATTCCTCCTCGAACTCGCTGTCGCTATCGACGTCCTCCTCGTCGGTGCAGTCGTCGTCCTCCTCCTCGTCGTCGCTGAAGTCCTCGTCGGTGAGACCGTCGTCCCCTTGCTCGCCGAGAACCGCGCTTTCCCCCTCCCTTTCGTGCGCCGAGGATGCCGAATCAGTGGCAACACCGCCGCCAAGAACGTCGCCAGCAGCGGCCGGCACAGCTGCGGCAACGACCGCGGGCTCCCCCGCCGACACCGGGATCATCTTGATGCCCTGCATGCCTCCCACGGCTAGCTGCTGCGCCCCGCGCCCCGCCGCCGCCTCGCCTCAGAGTCCGCGGCTACTTGAGGGAGGATGAAGAGAGAGCCTGGATCGATGCGGCGGGCAACAGAGAGCGACGGCATATTTATTACGGGCTGCCTCAATTCCGATCCATCCGTTTTCAGTTCCGAGCCTCCTCTTTGACCGATTCGGACTCACACTCCGACCCCGTTTGCGTCAGGTTGCTTGACGGACAAAGTCCCTTTGGTCGTGTGCATCGGACTACGATGAGCAATGAGATCTACAGCAGAGTGAAAAAACTACTACAAGCGGCCGCGGAGCCTATCGCTCGACCAGCGTTCCTCGCTCCTCCTCGAGATGCTCCAAAAGGTTCCAGGTGGCAGCCGAAATGTTCGTGCACATAATATTTTTCTACTCGCTATCGAAATGTTCCCCAATGCTACATCTCCGTCTGCCATTGGTCTCCAGGGTCAGGTTTTGTTCACTCCGAACCTTTACTTTTTTGTTTTATTGGCGCACATTTTTTGAGTCAAGGTTGCTCGCAGATCTTGATCTGAGTTATTTCTCCCCATTCTAATGTTGGCTCACGTACCATTTGATTAATTATACCTATGCATGGGGAAAAAACTGATGCGGATGCAAGATGTTTTTCTTTTAGGTTGTAGATCCTATTCTTGCTCCCAGTAATTCAGATGTAACGAGTGTACTGCAACGATAACATTTGCTCTATGTTTTCTTTTTTGGTTAGTATCGACAAGTAATTTTCTGACCAAATTTCCTGATTCCTGAGTACACTTTGCATCATAATAAGTAGATATGCAGTACCATCTTGGTTAATTGCATCTGATAAGATGAACCAGTGATGATAGATCAGAAATGGTATATAAGGGTTCAATATGTCCCATTCATGTCTACCTGCACATTTTGGTTAGTATCACATTTTATTATGCGACATAGAGGAGAAAATGTAAATACATAGTAGGGATAGTAGACTGGTGTTGTGTAATTTGGATGATGCAGTAAAACATTCATCAGCTAATGGTTGTAGACATGGACTTTTTCATTTTGCCCCTTTCGATAGTGTTCCATGTACATTTAAGAATATTTGTAGCTCAGTTACAAAATCAAGAATAACTCATACATGGGACATTACAATTCCTCATTATTTCGCCTGTTTTTATTCATCTAAAGCTATGTAGCCTGAAATTTCTTCTAATATGCAGACAATTTGCATGAATCTTTTATCATTTTTGTCTTGTGTTCCATTCTATGCAGACTAGCTCTTTGCATAACCTTATGGTCTCTCCAGTGGCTGACATCGCATAAGCTTATATAACCTTTTTATCAAATTTGACTTGTGTTCCATTCTATATAGATTTTCAAAGTTCGGGATGAAGGAACTTGACATCTTTGCTGGATTAAAAGTTTGCCAGCCACAATATTGTAAATAAAAAGATGTTGTATGTCCAGACTCGGAATACACGAGGAAAACAAGAGCTAGTTGGTCAAGAAGTCATGGACAATTTGTAAAAGGAAAAAGATTTTGTTGTATGTCCAGACTCGGAATACATGAGGAGAACAAGTGCCAGTGGTTCAGGAAGTCATGGCCAAGTACAGAACATTTTCGCTTCAAAAAAAAAGTACAGAACATTTTGACAGGTGTCATTGAGTCTAAAAATTCTTTTTTTTTCTAGATACAACATCTGAAATGTTCATATGCAAAGGCAGATGTAAAATCCGCCTAACCATACATCTCCCTATTTTTGCCATTACAGTTGTCAATATGGGAACAATAAGGATCATATCTTATGGATTGTTCAGGCTGAGAACTGGTAAAGTATATTTTCTCTTGGGTTCTGCTGAAATGTTCCAATCTTGTATAGTGTAGCATGGTACTCTTGGCTTGGTATTTAAAACTACTAAAATATGCCGATTATTAAGTTACATTTCATGGTCTATAGTGCATAACAAAATGTTCAAATATTGACTGAAATGTTCTGAGCATGAGGTAGGTAAACTAAAATGTGCCTTTTATTTAGTTACCATTTGTTCTCTATATAGCATAATGAGTTATGAAAGGTTTCTGTATTGGCCAAAATGCGAGTCCTGATCACAAAGTGTGCAAACCAAGTGGACATCGATGAGACCCATTCAGCTCTTGTATTTATATTTACCTAAACTCACTCATAATTTATTCTAGAATGTTTGTAAAGATAAGGAAAGGAGCCAATAGGAACAAGCTTCGTTCATTGAAAACTCTGTGTGGTGGCCTTGGGTAGGTCACCAATTCCTTTTCGTTTCCCCAAAAAGTTGCAGACAATTATAGAAAACTACACTTAGGACTACATTGTTTTTCATCACACCTAAACTTGAAATGTTTATGTGATAACATTTGTCTTTGGAATTTAAGCATAATAATTTCTTATTCACTAATGACCATTATGTGTGGTGGCCTTGTGAGAGAGTGATATATAACTAAAAGATCAAGCATCAAATTGTCCTGGTGGTAGGTACATTCTACATATATATACTTTTCTGTATTGGAGCAGTCTGTATCCGCAGCAACTGCAAATTAGCAGTTAGTATAGCATCATGATCGTTGCTGATGGTGTAGAAATTGTAGGTAATTTTCATTCCATTTTCCTTATCAAGTCCATTGCACCCTGCTAACATGTTCCTACACCCCCAGCTATTATTGATTTTCTTAGTTTTTCTTTTGCATCACTTATCGGTGACAAGCACCTTTCAGCCTTATGCTTGTTCTAAAATGTGCCATGCTTTTGGTTTCATCACTTATTGGTGACGAGAACATTCCAGTCCTTATGGTTGTTCTAAAATGTGCCATAATTTTGATTTCTTCACTTATTAGTGATGGGAACCTTTCATTCCTTATGGTTTACTTACACATTTCGCATACATTTGGTTTTTAAAAATAACTAAAATGTTCCAAACAAATGGTAGTGAATGTGCAGAAAAAAAAGAGTAATATTTGTGATGAGCATGTGGTTTCTGGATACAACTTGAACATGTTTTTCTTCATAGCACCCTAACTCAAAGAGATCATGGGTGATTTCTAGAATGTTTCATCTTAGCATTTGGAAAGAAACTCATCAAACGAACCATTCATAACTAAAAACATGTATAACCATTAGGATCCCCTTTGTAGTTCTTGATTCTTGAATTGTTTCCAAGTGTACGCTTAAGAGGTCCAATGTAGTTTCACAAGTAAATAAAAATACAGGGATCAAGCCATACTTGAAAATGCGTGAAGAAACTTCTGTAGAAATAGTAAGGCATTCTGAAGGTACCATTATTATTGTAATAGCATAATGCCTTTTGCGTTAATGAATCCAAATTGAACTAGAGATCTCAGCCTTTGGAAGGATTCGATTGTGGGTTGATTGATGTGGTTGTCAGATAGTGCTTTTGAAACTGTATATTTTGATGTTTCTGAATACAACTCAAGATATTCTATTTCCATTTGGTATTTATAGGTATTATGTGTTGACACATTTGGGTTTTCTTTGATGATAAATAAGCCAATGCCACCTATGAAATATACAGAATCCAAGGAATCGATCAAAATGGTACACATGCTTGATGGCTAGTTTTCATTACTTTTAACAAACAACCTAGTGGTTACTTTTGGGACCCAATAATTACTCTTTGATCACACTAATCTCTATCTGTATGTTTTTGTTGATACTAGGAAATACCTTTAATTAAGCACTTTTTTGTGACATCAAGTTTGCAATGGCTAATACAAGAAAATATATCATTTACAGCTCGAACTCTGGAGTATATGTTGTGCACTAGTAGACATTATTTCGATGGAAATGGCCTAGTCATACCACTTAACATGCTAGTTGGCAATCTTCTTTTATCCTTGGCAGTTCCCCTTGTAGGGAGGCTTGATGGAACCAAGGTCGCTACTACTAGAATACATTCTAGTTATGCTAGGCAACAAATATATCTTTTGGGGTTAATGAGGTGATATATTCCAACAGACGATATATTCCTACTTCTGACAAAGACAGTATGCAAGACAGGATTGACCAGGATCAGTACCTAATCTGCAGCGCAGTTAGCACTAGGCATCCTCACAAGAGTGTATCGTGATGACTGTCTTGGACCATTTTTCAATGTATTAAACTAATGCACATGGAATTGTGCCCTATTACTAATTGTTACAAGTTCTTTTGATGCTTGATGTACTAATGGGTACATGTACTTGATGCTTGATGGTGTCGCTTGGTTTAGAACATCATTAATGCAGTACTCCAGTTATATTTTGAAATCTGCCTTGCTTGCCTAGGATCGATCATGGGAGTTCTACCAGTTACATTTCGTTACTATATATATAGCTAGTAAAATGTCCCTTCACAGCAGTAGTACTACCTTAAATGTTCTGGTAATACCACTTGAAAATGTACACTTTTTGCCTAACGTTCTAGAAAAGGTACTGAAATTTACAGGTTGGGTTTTATTGCATTATACCACCACTGAGTACTCTACAACTTTTGTAGTAGCTATAGGGGGGAATCATTTCAGTTAGCTATGCTAGGAGGTGTCAGGTGGTATTCAGAATTTTCGATGCCTCGGTGGATTCGGATTGGAGGGGAAAAGTCCAGGTCAAGTTTAGATTCGAAATGTTTGCTGCTTGTGCATGAGATTTTTGAAGCATTCAGTGCTTTGAAGTGTTTGATGTTGTAACTGCGACCTAGCTACGGAAGTGCGTGTAGAAGTGGAGTTTTTTAGTTGTCGATGACCGGTGTTGATCAACACGTTTTATGACAATATTGTGCAGTTAATGTGTATGTGGTGAACTGGTGATTACTTGCAAACTTTTAGGTAGAGTGAGGGATATGTAACAGTAGTTTTGTTGCCAGTTGCTTCTTCTTGTTGCTTTGTTGTTGCAGTAAAGTGTGGTTTGTTCTATGTAGTTGCAGTGAAGCAGTACATTTCATTTCTGTATGGTGGGATGAAAAGTGCTGCGGTTACTGTGATGTGTGGCAGCCTGGCAAGTCGCCATGCAGACTTGCGGAGTAGGTCAGGACCGGTTTTAAAGAAATACATGGGCTAGATGATATCTAATTTGAAAAATCTGTCATGCAACGTGAGGGAAGGGGGTGGACAAGGTGTCATAGACAGCTACCTACTTGTGCTTGCAGCATATATTCGGTCATCTTTTCTCTCTGCTGCAAGCTGCGGTAAAGTGGAGGTGCTTTCACTGGAGTGGCCAGGCGCCCAGGCTGGTCAGATAATTAAGCTAGTTGCTATGGAAATGTTATTCATCCAGGCGAAATGTTTGGACAATTTAGTTAGCTGCTATGGTCACAAACAAATGCTTCTGACTTATCTGAAATAAAATCCGGCTACTAACTGCTCTCGTCATACCACTTTTTCTACTATCACACAAGAAACTCTATAAAAGGCAACATGGGTGTAGGTGCATTACCATAACGAGTTCTTTTATGACAGTCAATATATTGAGTTGCCGCATTTCAATAAATTAAAGGGACATAGTGATTACTCATCTAGCCCTTAAAATGTTCATTTCTGACATTATGAATCCAGTGAAAGAAGACTGTTGTTTTGTTCCAAGCATCAACACAAGAATGACATTGAAATTTATGGTGTGATCAAAACAAATCTGTCCAAAATGCAACATTATAACAGTGCCTCTAAAAGGTACCTCTTGGATGCCAAACTAAGGAACCAAACAAAGTCATCGATCGAATATAGGCCATGTTCCATGGATAATAGCAATCTACATAGCAAATCTTTCTTGAATTCTTATATACGAGTCCTCTAATTAAGCAATATCAGAAGGGATAACTATCTCATATACACAGAATATATATTTTGTAGGATGCACAGCTCACCCAAGAAGTTGTAGAGTAATTTAGCATCATGACATCGTACGGCATGAGGCAAGAGCAAGAACATTATAAACTTTCTTGTCCCCACATACTTCTAAAACGCAAGTGAGGGATTCAGTCAATTGCTCATTGGTATCATTGTTCTTTCCAAAATAGTGGTTTTGGCGAAGTCTGAGTACTTTCTTCTTGTTACATTTTCTTGCAAATTTTTTTAACGTAGAATCCAAAACATCAACAATGGAGCTCATTGGTATCTACTATTTTTACAGGGTTGGAAACCAATCAAACTTATAGAGAATGCTAAAGAAAAAAATGCTATGAATTGGATCTCAAAATAGTAGTTAGGAAATTAAAATGTTAGGACTAACTTAGAGACTGAAAGGTTCCTTTGACAAAGAGATGTTGCATCAAATAGGATGAACACCAAGAACATCAAAGCAGGGACCACCGCGGCATAGGGGCCTGATTGCTCCACCTCCAGTTGCACACGAAGGGAGGCAGCTGACTCCAAGGAGCCCAACCCTCGGGCACCAGGGAGGCGTCGGCAGCTAGGAGACCTCGATCTGTGCCGGCGACGAAGCCTCCATCAGGACGGCAGTCCGGACACCTAAATCATCAGGGACTGCAGCCCGGACACCTAGCCGCTCCGCCGTCGTCGGTACAGGCAATGGTGCCGCTTTCCATCCCGCGCCCTGAGCCACCATCGATCCGGTCCCAAGTGCCGGTTGCTCCAAATGAGAATGGAATGCCGCAGCGAGCTCAGGAGGCCGGCTCGACGGTCGACGTTGTGTGGATTTGGGGATAGATGGGGGATCTAGGTTTTGCGAGGTAATTTTGGTGCCTCTTCAAAAATGCCTGGGACCCTTTCCAAAACAAAGAGAGGGAAAGACTCCGTGCAAGGCAAAAATGCCTGAAACCTTTTGAACACGGAGAGAGGGAAGCCCTCGCGCCAGGCAGAAATCCCCCGCGCGAGGCAAGTTTCGGTTGACTAAGGGGGGACCCACTCAAATATAGAAACGATAAAACTGCATGCAGCTAAGTCAAAAAAGCAACCAATCAGAGCCCTCCTATAAGCTCCCGGCGGTCGCTTATCAACTGGTGTTGCATTTCTGGTAGGAGTATAATAATAAATATCTACATGCCACTCCAACTAAGACTCCTCCTACCGATTCGGAGTCGGATCCACTGTATTTGGAATCGGTAGCTTCACGCACTGTATTGCATGCACAAATGGAGATGTCTATCTCTTTATGACCGAGTATGTATGGTGATACTCTTGTATGACAGTATGAACTCAGTTTCAGAAAGATAAATTGACATTCTTATGGCTTAATCACACCTCTTTCTTCAAGGTTATCTGCTGTCAAAATCCGCCTATTGTCGGGGACATTAGCCAGAGAAACTATTGGACCTAGGGGGACCTTCACCTAACATACAAAGAATATAGACAGGTTTCGCACCGCTAAAAATTAATAACATCATACAAGGATTGTGTGGAATAAACTCCACAGTCCGTACCGTCATAAAGGGTATCACCATCACAATTATATTCTAGTACATAGACAACCAACTCGTAACATCTTCTGTTTCAAAAGAAAAAAACTCATACAGTAGGTTCTCCCCATCGAGGACTTCAAAATTCCTGCTAAACGACAACTAAACTTGCAACCCTTTCCACACACTAGCCAAGGTAACTCTAATTTGATCACAAATGTAGCAGGTATCCCAAAATTGGACTGCCGTTGGAGCAATTCTAAACGGAAGTCTTCCCAAAATATGACCTTACAACCATCACTTATCTTCCACCTATAGCCACGGGCGCGGAGCCCCTAACCAATTGCAAAATCCATTAACTAGCTACTAACAGATTCTTAGAAATGAAAAAAAATGAGCGCATTAAACAACATGTCAGTACTAATGGCCAACTCTTAGATCTGTGTTCTAGCTCTGCCATTGCCTATAGCTTCATAGGAGAATAGAACATGATGTTACTACAGCACACAACACATCATGCTTTGAATCAATCAATCAAACATGCCTTTGGTCGACAGTGTACTCCTGCACATAGGGCAGCGATGCCGCACCGTGGCAAGGAGCTGCTCCAGGCACTTGCCGTGGAAGACGTGGGAGCACCGGGGCCACGCCGCGAGGCCCTGCTGCTCGAGCACCTCGTGGCAGATGGCGCACACCTCCCCCGCGACGACGTCCAACCTCCTCCGCTTCGCTGGCCGATCGGCGGCGACCTCGACCGGCTCGTCGTCGCAGCACACCGGCGCCGGCAGGTGCTGCTCGTGGCCGCAGGCCACGGGCGACGCGTCGGCCTCGCGCGCTTTCTCCGCGAGCGCCGAGCGCACGCACTCCATGCGCTCCGGCGTGCGGTCCCCGCTCCGGAGCACGCCCACGTCGACGGTGACCACGAGGCCGGTGGCACTCGGCGGGACGCGCACCGGCGCCGCCGCGAGCAGGCCCGACCACAGGGCCTGGAGCTGCGAGTGGGAGCGGTAGGGGTAGACGTCACCGGCCAGCGAGGCGCCGACGAGGCGCAGCGAGCTCGCCGGGTCGGCGACGACGGCGGGGAGCGGGACGAGGTACCGGACGTGGTGCAGGTCAGTCCCGTAATCGGGAGCTTCGACGCCGCGCCCCCCGCCCCGGGGCCCCGAGAAGCGGTAGTAGCGGTAGTGCACGACGATCACCCCGGCGGCGGCGTCCAGCCCGGCCGGCGGCGGTGCCTATGCGGCGGCGAGGCGCATGAAGGCGGCCATGCCCTCGTCCTGGTAGGAGGCGAACCGCGCCGGCTGACCGAGGAACGTCACAGTCCGCGCCACCAAGTTGTCGTTATTACTCCCGGCTGCTTCGCCGCTCCAGAACCTAAGCGGCTCGTCGTTCCCTTCCAGTTCGATGTCGTCATCGTCGTTGTACACGTCGGCGAGCTCTTCCTCTTCATCGCCAAGAATATCTGAGTATTCCTCCAGCCCGCCGCCGAACGACGACGGCAGGGCAAGAATGACGGCGTCGAAAGGGGCGGGGTCGAATACGTCGTCGCCCGACGCCGGCACAGGCGGCGGCGGCGCGGACACCGCGGGCTCCTCCACTGACAACGCCGTCTTGCTGCCATCTTGCGGGGTCACGCGCTCCACCTCCATCGTCTCCTACTCGCCGTGTCTCTGAGAGATAGTGACTGGTCGATGCAGATCAAGGCAAGTCGTCGATCGAGAGAGACAGGGCAGTTGTATAGGGCAAAGCCGGAAGGGTTGCGGCTTTGCGAGACGAGTTCGGACAAGAGAGTCGAGACTCGGACTCCGGATGGACTAGATTGCTAGTCGGATTGATGTTTTATACTGAAGCGTATTCCGTCAAGAAAATAAAAATTTGCAGTGAGTTTTGCTGCATATCTATCAGCAGATTTAGGATGTAAAATAGGGCCATGCAGATTTACGGTCGCCCGGGAGAAGCGTTGCGTATGGTCGATTTCCGACCGGCTGTCGGAACAGCTTCCCACGTGAAGCCCCTCTCCCAGTTCGTTTTTTAGAAAGATATATATACAAATGTTATATATATCCAAAAACAATTTGAATACAAAAATTGCGTTGCAAATTATTTATGCAAATTTGTTCAAACAGAAAAGTTTTGCATACATAGATTTTGTTGAAATACAAAAGTTTGTAAGAAAACTCAGAAAACAAAATTGGAACAAATTCTTTTGAGAAATTTGGGAAACAAATTTTGGAGAAAAATCTTTTTAAAAAGTTGAAACAAAAAATCCAGAAGCAAAAATTAGCACCAGAATCCAAAAAAAATTCAGAACCAAAAAAATGTTAAAAGAAAAATCTGAACAACAATTTCATGAAACAACAAAAGTGTTATGGACAACTTTTAGAAAATAAATTGTACAACAAAAGAAAAGGAGAAAAAAATTGAGGTAGCCACCGCCACGCTCGCCAGCATGGCTGATGAGCAAAGCGCCGGTCGTAGCTCCTCCAGACCGTGCCGCGCTCCTTCATCACGGATGGCGGCGTTGGGGCTCTGCGCCCTCGCCCGCCGCGGGAGTTCCGCCGCCAGGCCGCCACGTCCATGCTCACCGAGGGAGACCACGCCTCCTCTTACGGAGCTCCGCGTCTGCTCGCTCCCCGTAAAAGGATCCTCGCCGGAAGTTCGAGAATCAGAACTCGGGATCCAGCAAAGAGAAGAGAGGGGAAGAGGGAAAGAGAACGGAGAAAAGGAAAGGGAAAGGCTGGACGAGGACAGGAAGAGATAATGACGCTGGCGTGGGACCCACCATGTGAATCAGCTCTGCACCTTTGCGGACTGCGGGCGGTCGAATCGATCGTGTGTTTCCCAACTTTCGGTCAACCGTAGAATTAGCTTTAGGGTAAAAATATAGGTAATAATTGTGTACCGGCCAGCTGTACATTTGCGCTATTGCAGGACTGTTTAAATTTGCCATACATCCCTCACGCAGTGTTTACCATAGTGATCTATGCAAACAATTTTAAAATTTAAAAAAATTGTACTTCTTAAACCATCCATAAAATTCAAATTCTGATTGCACAATTCTATCTGTTTCGAAGAGACGTTCAAAACAAGACCCCACTTGTATATGTTTCGATAATATTTTTTAAAGAGACGTAAATTGCTTTATGTATAATGAAAAAATACCAAAATATATTAGTTAAAATGCTCATCTAATCTACTAAATTTGCTTATTATTGATAATGCAATAAACATTCACCTACCCAACAAAGTTGTTTACCCTCATCTACTAATCACACGAAACAATCTATCTTCACAACACAAACACCAGTATTCACTTAACTGAACTCAAGCGTGGTATTCACTTAACTAAACTCAGGCATGTAAAGCAACATTCTGTAATGCCATAAGCAATTTTTACAAACATCATAAGCAAATTAGAATACATTAAAAAGTATTTTCTCTCACGAAAATATATCATTAAAATATAGTGGTGTATCTTGTTGAAACAAACATAATTGTGTAATCGGATTTTGATTTTGATGTTCAATTTTGAAACTACGGCCTTTTTTATTTTAAAATTACGTGCATGCCACAACTATCCATTCTTTTTCTCCCCTCACATATCATGCGCTTATGTCATTCGTCATTTTTTCTTCTCTCATTTGCCCCCTCACATACATGCACACACCCACTGGATAACGGAGAGTAAAAATAAGGTTTGCTGTGTTGCTTTGCTATGCGGAACGTGCAGAAATTTGCCAGAAAAAGACATCTGAACATGCAGAGTTTGTCTCCTTTCCAAAAGTGGGGTCGCCGTACCCACTGGATAACGGAGAGTAAAAATAAGGTTTGCTGTGTTGCTTTGCTATGCGGACCATGCAGAAATTTGCCGAAAAAAAAATCTAAACATGCAGAGTTTGTCTCCTTTCCAAAAGTGGGGCCGCCATGTGATCCATGAAAACTACAGTTGACCGTACATTAGCCAGGTCCAAAAATATATACGTTGAATTCCATACTATTAGATCTTGTGGGGAGATTGTTGGTTCTATCTCTTCTCCAACGAGATTGTCGGCTTCTTCTGCTGTACTACTTCCTTCTCTGTCGACATTAGGGTTCAGGTTAGGAATTAGGGTTGTGAGGTTTGGACCTTTGTAGGGTTGATTTGGTGACCAAAGGCCATAGAAAAATAATCAGAGAATTGCCGGTCTAGCGTGGAGATGGGTGGCGAGCGGTTTGATGAGGTGCCTAATGCTATGGAGAATGGTGGTTGGGAGGAGTCGGTGGTAGGATGTCCCACTTTGGCTAGATTAGCGAGGGAGCGGTCGTGGGGTAGGCGGCGGCTTCGAGGAAATGTGAATCCCTTCCCTAAACCATGGATTAAATTACGCTGCGTCCACCAACGGATTTACCCCCAACTGAGGAGGGCACCACGTTCTATACCCATGAATTTGTACGCAGAAATCCAACAACATTAGAAGGGACGGCTGCAATCAATCCCAGGAGGCTTCAACGCGGATCAACAGCCCAAATGCTCCAGTTCATCCGGCTTCTACGCGATCCCCCGCAGCCCCGCTCCCCCGCCTCCCTTTCCTGCACTGCCCGTCCATCCTCCGTCAATCGGCCGCGGTTCGATTCCCTATCTCCTCTCTTTTTCTTTTTTTCCCATCTCTTCTATTTTTTCTCCAGCAAAACATGCGCCTCCCGCACGCGTGCCTCATGCAACGCAGGCCCGCCCCCTTCGTCTTCCTCGCTAGATCGTCCCTGCCTAACCCCACGCCGACGCCCAGCGATCAACGCGCCCATCGTCTGCTCCGCCGCCGCAGATTGATGCCAAGATCCACCCTGCCGCAGATCCGGCCGGGGCTGCCGCCGCCCGCACCGCGCCTCCCTCCGGCTGCCGGAGCTCCACGCGCAGCCGGGACACACAGCAGCAGGCACCGACGCGCCAAACCCTAGAGGTCGTGGGCGTGGTTTCCAGATTAGGGGCCCGCGGCTGCGGATCGGGAGAGGGGCACCACGGCCACGGTTAGAAAACCAGCTGCATCTCTTTTCTCTTTTTAGCCATCGCCCTCCTTTCCGACGCTACGGCTCCCGCACGGCGTGCCGCTGTTGCCACTGGGTGAGGTCGCGGCGGGCGGGCGCGAAGCCGGGCGGCCAAGGCCGCCATCGCTGCTGGGTGAGGCCGTGAGGGGTTGCCGCCGAGCGACGCTAGGCCGTGGCGGGCAGGGCGCGAAGCCCTCGAGTCCGGCTGGATTTGGAGGCTGTGGCCCTTTCCGTGCCCCGGCGACTCCACCTCCGTCGAGGGGCTCGATGCCACGATCACATCGCACGACCCGGCTGGACTAGCAGACTTAAAACTTGGCCGACGCCGCAGCAGCAGATCCTACCAGCGAGGACGAGGAGGTGACGACCACCAACAAGGCAACAACTCTGCTTCTACCTATCATCCATCGCTAGACTAGCAGCACCGAAGGAAGCATCCCTGCCGGCCAGCCCTAAGCCTCTAGCTGCACGAGCAACACCGAATGTGAGGCTCATTCCCTCCCAGATCTTTACAATTTCAATTGATTCCCATATTTTTATGAATGTATCTGTGCAATCACTAATATACGAAGGCAGCAAATGAATATTTTAATTGTTTAATTTGCAATACCCCAGATATTACCGTAGCGTTACTACAGGCAATATACCAGACACTATTTTTGTTGAAAGAATTTCTTTTCCGTTTTGGTTATGTTTTGCAATTGGTTTCAAACGGTTTGGTGGCGCATGTAATCGTTTCCGGTTGATTCCACATACTAGGTAGTGCTTGCTTGCTCTTTCCAGCAGTGGTGCAGTGTTTCTAAGCTAATAGTGTCCATGTGAGGCTCCCTCTGAAATATTTTGAAACATAGGCACCACCATAGCCTACGCGGTTCCATCAGTGGAAGCATCCCTTCTTACATTGACACATGGACAACTCTTGAGCATCTGTAATAAATCACATCTTTTATTATCAACATTGTCTATGCAAGGACCTGATCTTTAATAAACTAAGTGGACAGATACCAGCTTCTTTTGCCTCCATGGGAAGGGTAGATTACATGTAAATTGTGGTGTTCAGCATAAACTGAACTATACATTGCCTTCCACTGTGCTCCTTCCTTGAATGTTCTTCTAACAAAATTATCCTGCAGATATCTAACTGGAAATACACTCAGCGGGAACATACCTGAATGGTTATTGAGAAGAAACAAGATCGTGTATGGTCCACTTGCACAAACTCTGAAACCTATACATATCCATAAAAATATGTCACATATCTTTCTTTTACAGGGCATTTCAAAGTTAGCATTGAAGTTAAGATAGGATGAGTTCAGTTTCTAAAATATTGAAATGTTAATACAATGCCGATTGCCAAGTTGATGATCTTCATACATGACTATAGAAAAATGAACAAAATGATTTCTTATTTCTTAATTTCTTCCATGGTGTTTGTGATAATTGAAATAGCTTTGAATCAATGGAGATTTGTTTTTACGTCCACTCTTGTTTAACTAGCTGAAAAAATTTGAAACATAGGCACCACCATGGTCATTTGAGTCTCCTGAATAATCTTCGTGGGATGTTTGATTAGGATTTTGTATTGTATTCATTGATTCATGAACTTAATCTCATGATAAGGTAAGGTAACACTCTTGCTAAAACACGTGGGGTTTTGAGTAGAATAAAACTTGGCTTGCATTTTTAAGCCTAGAATAAAACTTGGCGACCTAGCTATTACTACTTACTTTGCAAATTGTGCTTGCAATCAGATTGTTATTTTCGTGTTGTGTAAAATTTTATTTATTTTGGCACAGGCAATCCTACCACAGTGCCTCTTGCATCCGAGCTGGAGGCCTGGAGCCTGATGGTTCCATGCAGATCCTTGCTCTACGGTATCCGGAAGGCAAGAAAGTCAAAGATATTCCGGAAGTTTATTTAATCGATGAAAATAGACATCATCTCACAAGTCACAAAGCCATTTATGGATATCTCTTGCCTAATTGCCTTGTATAAGATGAAAAAAAGATATAGATTAAGCCTAATTGCCTTGTATTACGACCATTTTATGATCCCATACTGTTATGGTTTTGCTTTATGGATGTAGTTGTGTAATCAACATAATAAATTATTTTTTGATTGTTCGATCTGCATTACCAAATTAAACCGTAGCATTAGTAGGATAGTAACGGGGAAGGGGCAGCGGATGGGTAGGGAAGGTGGAGGGAGGAATGTCGACAAAAGGTTTGGTTGGAGAATCACGCCATCGTCAAGAACGATGCTAATAAGGGGACTGCGGAGCCGGCGCATAGGTAGGAATGGAGGCGAGGGGTGGTGGCCGGAAATAGGACGGCGGAGAGAGAGGATTAGATTTTGGTTCCCATATAAATGAAGCACAGATTAATTGCGGCCGCTGATTCAGGATTCAATGGTGGAAATGTGAAAATTTAGGTCCTGTAAATTTATTGGTAGATGACTAGACAAGCCCATTAGTAATCGGTATGGAGAAGTAATAGGCTGCACATCGTAGTATACAAATTAGGCTAATGCTAAAAGGTTTAGAATCTTGGAGCGAAACTAACTGAGCCCAAAGTTGAGCTAGCTTATATTTCCAGCAAAATCGTGGCAGTAACCATACCTTCTATATCAGGTGCCCCGCCGTTTTGTTCGTTCACATGATTTTAAAACGACATTTATTTTCTTGCGTTTAGATTTTACATGAAGAGTATTGATTCATTCACAGAAAACTGTAAAAGAAACAACAAGGAAATAAAAACTATGGGTTGACTAAGCTACTGGTACCAACACAATTTAAACTTTAAACTTTGCTTGATTGTAATGGTGAGATAACTTTTAGGAGATCTTAATCTGTCCTGTATCTTGTGAAATGGAACCTGCTTGCCTTATCTCAAGTTATGCTACAGTAAAAAAAAAATTCAATTATATCAATAGACACCACAAATGATTTCCAAAATTCATGTAGTATAAACATACTACACATTATGTCCATATGATTAAACGAGCATGGCTATTTCAACGGATCAAACGGTCTAAACAGACATTTTAAACGGGTTAAACGATCCTCATCATAATTCATAAGTTTAACTAGGTGCTATTTAAACAGGCTAGTACTAGATTGCAAGGCTATTGCATATATATTGAGCCATGACACATGCGCATCCCCATCCGAAATGCAAGTGGCTGTGTTCTGCTCTCGTTGGACTCACCATGGTAAGATCAATATTAACATAATGATGTTTTGCCATGCATGGACCTTTCGAAGAACTGAGATGAATAGACAAAAGGATTCTAAGTCATTTCTGCCAAAAAGTAGTACAATCTCTCTATTTCTCTAGGGGATTAAAAAGCTTAAGCTTGTGCCGAGCTGCTGATTGTTTTGATCAGGTGCTTCCAGTGGCGCAGCAACCGGCGGCTACCAGTTCCTCGAAAAATAAATAGACAAAAGTAAAAATAATAAAAAAAGGCTAGCAGTCACCTGTCCGGATCCATCCGGACCAGCTGAGCTGAGCGCCACGGCCCACGGCCACGCGCACCCCGCTTCGTCTCCGACCACCCCAACGTCCAAAACCCTAACCCCTCCGCCTCCATGGCGAGCCACCCCTCCCCCTCCGCCTCGCCGCCGCCGCACAAGAGGCCGCGCCCGCCGGCGGCGGCGGCGGCGGAGGACGGCTCCCGCCCCGGCGCCTCCTCCGCGGCCGCCGCGTCGCCGGCTGGGTTCATCTTCGTTTGCAGCGGCGCGACGAAGGCCGACTGCTACCGGCACCGGGTGCTGGGCCTGCCCCGCGGGAGGCTGGAGGCCGTCTCCCGGATCCGGCGCGGCGCGGCGGTCTTCCTCTACGACTTCGACGCCAGGCGCCTCTACGGGCCCTACCGCGCCGACTCCGACGGCGGGGCCGACCTCGTCCCCGGCGCCTTCGGCGGCCGCTTCCCCGCGCAGGTGGGTAGCCTCGCTGCCCTCGCTCCAACGCGATATCAATTATCAGCTTTCTGGCGACCGGAATCAAGAAATGGGACCGGTGGGTGGGGGTACTAGTCACTCGTGTGGAATTGGGAATGCGTGGAACTGTGCTTACGAATGTTTGTGGTTGGCGAAAACAAATTGGAGGGTGGTCTTTCGACAAATCGAGCTGATACATGAACTCAGGAAGGATGTCAAAATTTATTTGTGTATTGTATGATGGATTAAGATTTATGTCGTTGAATCCTATTATCAAACTGAAAGTTCACGGTCCGAGGTTGACGGTTAGTTCAGAGCTCGAGTAATTTATGTTATGTTGTCTTTACGACATAATGCTGTGCAGTTTTGGAGAATCTGACACTCACCAAACTGAGCTAAGTAGTAATATACCATTCCCCAGCTAAATGAGTGGTTTTCTGTTCTGTCAGGGATCAGGCAAGTGTGTTACCTGCTTGCTCTCTGAATCAGTTCTGTTGAGCTAGTTCGATATGAGGATGCAGCTATTTGTTCCTCTCCTTTTGTTGTTGTTGATTTGTTCTTTTCTGCTCGATATTGTGTCTATGAAGTTGTTTTTCATTCCCAGCAACAGCTTAGGCAGATTAAGATGGTTTTAACGGAATATAAGCTTGCCTGTTACTTGAAATGTTAAAGCATATGCGCAGTTCTAGGTTTCCTGGAGTCTCTTCTTATACTGTTGCACCTGTACCTTCTAACTCATTGTAATGATGCGAAGGAGTAAACCACAAATCTAAGTGACCTTTTGTAGTGGTTTTCGATGACACTAAAAATGTGATATTTTTGGCTTGCCGCTGTTAGGAATATAGGGTCCTTTACGTATATGTTAGTAGAGTCCTCTTTTTGTACTCCTCACGTACTCATATATATTGCCCCATGGAGTATTTATTGAATCCAAGTGCTATCCATGACAGCCATCAGTTATCTTCAATTCTGTCTTATTGAGAGGATATGTTTATCTTATATAGTCAAGTTTCAAAATTTCGCTTTGTTAGGGCAAAAACACTGAAGTTTTACCTCTTTAATATTTTTAATAGGTTATCCTTGAGGCTATGACCATTATAGATATTTGCTAGGTAGGGAATAATATACTTGGCCTATTACTGATTGTTTGCATGTAAGATAAGAAATCATTATTTAATACTATTAAAGATACAACATGCGAACCATAGGGATGCTATCACAAGTGGGAGAATATGCAACGTCTATTCCTCATTTATGCTTATGAAATGTCTATTCAAGAGCAAATTTCCAATGCATTGCGCTATATTGGATGGCTGGTAGCCTCATTTAGTGGGGACGATGAGTCAATTTGCTGTTTCTGTGCTGAGATAACAACAGCCTACAGCGTAAAGCACCTTGCTGGGACATGTGGCGTTCCAGCACTGTCTTTGGATCCCACCAGACTGCCTGTCTGCTCTTGAAGTTGTGGAGAACAGTTGGGGTCTGGGACTAAAGATCTAAGGTTCAGAATGGTTTGTTATGCCTTTCAGTGCTTATCTTCTGGGGTGAGCATGTTGGGAGTTGAGAGTTGAGACTTGGAGGAACCAATGGCATGCTGCATGCACTCGGTGGCTCATCTTTTCTTACATCCTTTACAAGGAGGATGTCGATGAGCTCTCTGAAATAAGATAATCTTTGATGCAAATTAATTGCTGTCATTTCGGTTTTCTCACATTTTTATTCTCTTGGCACACATTATGTACCTTTTAGCTGCATTTAGAACTATGTAATGGCATATAGCGAATAACCTCACTGATTAGCTGTACAGCGTTCTCAATGGAACAAAGGTCACTGTTATTTATATGTGTAGGTTAAATTTGTGATTGATGGTGATTTCACGCCGCTCCCTGAGAGTAGCCTAAGAAGTGCTATAAAGGAGAACTATTTCAAAGGGAAGTTCAGCCCAGAGCTTACCTCTACACAAGTAAGTTTGAATCAGCGAAATTTCAATTGTTGTGTTCTGTTGTTATGTTCTTGAGGAGAAATGAATTATGTTGATTGACGAACACTATTTTAATGTATAACATGTGGACATGAGTTCTTTAAGAACCCTGTACTTTCAGCCACCCCATTGGAATAAAGGATGACCATTGATAGATATGAAATTTGTGCGTAATTTGTATCTTATTTTGTCTAGTTTAACTGGCAGTTTTCCATTGTCTGCCTTGCGGAAAATGGAATCATAAAACTTGTATGTAATCCTTTCATTCAGAATTTGCTCTTGCATCACATATTCACATGCAAAGTCAAGTTGGTCTGAGGGATTTCATCCATCTTGCTATGTTGTATGTTTGAATTTTGAGGCCTGAAGCCTATATTTTTAATGCCATTGTTTATATACATATTGCATCTGAAATGGAGCTTGGATTTCAGCAGTATTAGGACACAGTAGGTTTTCTTGATGTATTTAGCCTTTCAGTTGTGTAGCTACACTGTTCATCCTGAGAAGTGAAAAAATGCAGAGAAAAGAAAATTTGAGGCATGATGAGAACATTTTTATCTTTTGTTTTATGCTTTTCTCTTGCTTTTGGTATGAGTTACGAGTTTTATCCTCTCAAATCACAGTTTAGTTGCTAGCAGGAATGTGACAGATTATAAATTTATCTTCTACATTGCCTTTTGTCAGTCAATCATATTAGTTTTTACTTTTTAGCTATGAATTTACAATATGAGTAACAAGGTAGCTACTTCATATGCTATTGGTTTCTGTTGTAGGTTGAGAAATTGAGCTCATTGTTTCAGCCAATTACTTTGCTTCCGGAATCATCACCCCCACATGATGTTGATAACTGCCCCCCTGCTCCTGCTTCTCGGCTTCCTTCAGCTCACCTGGCACAGCCACCTCCAACTAGCTATTCTGCTCCAGCCACCTCCAAGGCGAGCCAGTCCTCACCTCCTGCCCCCGCCTCCCCACCGCTGCACAAGTGGACACACTCCCCAGCGGTGGCAGCAGAGGACAATGCCCACCCTGGAGCTTCCTCCACCGCCGCTGCATCACCCGCAGGGTTCATCTTCATGTGCAGCGGCGCAACGAAGTCCGACTGCTACCGCCACCGGGTGCTGGGCCTGCCGCGGGGGAGACTGGAGGCTGTCTCCCGGATCCAACACGGGGCAGCGCTCTTCCTCTACGACTTCGACACCAAGCACCTCTACGGGCCCTACCACGCTGACTCCGACGGTGGGGTTGACCTTGTTCCCGGTGCCTTCCGTGGCCGCTTCCCTGCACAGGTTGGTAGCCTTGCTATCCTTGCTGCAAAGCTATCAGCTTTCTGCTGACAAGAATCAAGAAATGCTGTGAGTGTGGCATTGAGAATGTGTGGAACTAGTGAGCTAATTAGCGTGATAAGAGCAAAGGTGTTCTTAGAAATGTTTTTGTTTGGTGAGAACAAATAGGAGGGTGGTCTTTCTACTCTTCTGCTGATGAATTATGATTTCTGTTTGCCAAATTGTGTTACCAAACTAATTTTTGGTCTGGTATTGATGGGAAGTTGGGATCTTGATAGGCTATGCTATGTTATTTTTGCCATGCAATGCTTTTAGTTATGGAGATTCTGAAATTTACCAATCTGTGCTAAGTTGTAATATTCCTTTCCCTAGCCAAATTAGTGGTTTTGTGGTCTGTCATGGATCAGGCAAGTGCGTTATTATGTACATGCGCTCTGAATCAGCTTGGACCTTTGAACTAATGTGCTAGTTTGATGTGAGGAAAGTATGCATTTATTTATTCCTGTTGGTTTGTCCTTTTCTCTTTGCTATGGTGTCTGCACAGTTTTAGATTTTCTGGAATCTCTCAGTATATTGTTCCGCCTGTACCTCTTCATTATTGCTATGATGTGAAGGTGGAAAAAACTGCTAATCGAATTGATCCTTCCTGATGGTTTTCAAGGGCATGAGGAGGTGATATTTTTTGCTTGCTGTCAGTTATCTGCCACTTCTGTCCTATTGAAGATAGGATTGTTTTAGATAGTCCAGTCTCAACATTACACTTTATTAAGT
Source organism: Panicum miliaceum (assembly GCA_032594955.1). Taxonomy (NCBI): domain Eukaryota; kingdom Viridiplantae; phylum Streptophyta; class Magnoliopsida; order Poales; family Poaceae; genus Panicum; species Panicum miliaceum. Next base: position 27,594,117 of record CM064072.1, on the reverse strand, counting down.
CCAAGAATTTAAAATGCTGAAGTTTTACCTTTTTAATATTCTTGATACCCATGAGACCATGACCATTATGGATGTTTATTACGCAGGCAATAATATACTTGGACTGTACTGATTGTTTGCATGTAAAACAGTCATTATGTGATACTATAAATATACAATAGGCAAATGATTATTGGTATGCTATCAGAAGTGTAGGATATATGATGTTACTTATTTGCGGTTGCAATGTTTATTCAGGAAACACATTGGGTTATATTGGATCTAGGTAACCACATTTAATGGGGATGATGAGTCACATTGTTGTTTCTGTGATGAGATAAGAACAGCTTCCTAGGTTGAGGTCGCTTATATTTTGTAGCCAAGGTATGCTTGTAATCTGTGTAACATTGGTGTTGGTCAGTGTGTGTTTGTAAGGGTTTCGTACTCTTTTATTCTTTAATATAGTTATATGCAGCTCTTCCGCGTGTTTGCAAAAAAAGATTACAGCATAAAGCACCTTGCTGGGAAATTTGGCAGTCCAGGCACTGTCTTTGGTTCCCCACAGACCATCCAACTGTTCTTGAGGTTTGAAGAACAATTGGATTTCGGGACTAAAAGATCTTAGGTTCAGATTGTATTTAAAATTCTAATGTCTTTCAGTGCTTCCCTTTTGGGGTGCATGTTGGGACTTGGTGGAACTGATGACATGCATTCAGCAGCACGTGTTTGCTTACATCTCTTACTGTAAGGGTCCTGAGGAAGATGTCAAAGAGCTCTATCTATTATAAGATAACCATTTGATGCAAATTAATTGCTTACATAAGATAACCTTTTGATGCAAATTAATTGCTTACATTTTGTTTTACTTGCATTATCATTCTCTTGGCACATGTTGTATGCTCTTTAGTTGCCATCTAAAACTGGCAATTAACCTCATAGTTTACAGTATTCTTAATGGAACAAAGGTAACCTTTTTTTATATGTGCAGGTTAAATTTATGATCGATGGTGATTTCATGCCCGTTCCTGAGAGTAGCCTAAGAAGTGCTATAAAGGAGAACTATTTCAAAGGAAAGTTTAGCCCGGAGCTTACCTCTACACAAGTAAGTTTGAATTTGCATGCTGTTGTTAATTGTTATGTTCACAAGGAGAAATGAATTGTGCTAAACATCATTTTAATGTTAACTAATGGAATGAGTTCTGAAGAACTCTGCTTCAGCTACCCCATTAGAATAAATTTATGATGAGAATTGATAAATTGAATCTAGTTTCTGTTTGTATCTTATTGTGCCTAATTTAACTGGTAGTTCTCCATTGTGTCTGGGAGGTGGATGTAGTAGAAAAAGTACACAGTAATGCCATAAAACATGTATGTAAACCTATCTTTCTGAATTCCCTTGTATCACATGCAAATCCTATGTCAAGTTGGGGTTGGGAGGTATTTCATCCATTTTGCTATCCTGTATGTTTGTTTGATTCTAAGGCCTGAAGCTTATTCCTTTTTAAACCCTTTGTTTCTCGTAACTACTGCATCTGGAGTTTTTTCTTTTACCCTTCTATGGAGCTTGGGTGTTCAGTAGTATTGGAACAATGTAGGTTTTTTTGATGTATTTAGGTTGCTGAAATTACACTGTTTATCCTGAAATGAAAAGATGCAGAGAAAAGAAAATTAGACATGATGGGAACATTTATCTTCTGTTTTATGTTTTTGTCTTGGTTTTGATACTAGTTATCATTCTTGTCATTTCGTATCAGTATAGGGGCTAGACGGAGTGAGACAGATTTTTTCTTTTATGAAAGAAAGTGAGACGGATTATGACCTTGTCTTCTATTTTTCATTGTCCTGAGAAATAAAGAAATTGTGTACGAAAAAGGAAAGAAAGGATGGATATGACGAGAATATTTTTATGTTTTCTTAGTTTCATATCATTCTTGATCATCCGCATCAGTTTAGCAGCAAGCTGGAATGTGAAGGATTATGACCTTGTCTTTTACTTCACCCTTATCTGTATTAGTATTTGTTTATGAGTTTATAATACATGTAACGAGATACCTATTTCATATACTTTTGATTTTCTGTTGTAGGTTGAGAAACTGAGGGCATTATTTAAGCCAATTACTTCGCTTCCACAATCGTCATCCGCACATGATGTTGATAACTGGCCCCCTGCCCCTGCTTTTCTGCCGCCTCCAGCACTCCCGGCACAGCCACCTGCTTATGCACATTATCCAACTGCCTATGTTGCTCCTCCAGCTGCTCATCCAACTGCCTATGTTGCCCCTCCGGCTGCTCATTTAATGCCACCTGAAGCCTATGCACCTCCATGTTCTTCTACTCAACCCACTATGCGTACTTACCATGTACCAACAACTGTGTATGGTTACCAAGCTGGATATGCAGCATGTGATCCATTGCCTTCTACCTATCAATATGTGGAAGCGCCCCTTCCATGTTCTCTTTATGACCGATACTCCATGTCACAGTATGTTCTAGCTGTCTATTCTACTGCCCCCTATTATGAGCATGATCCATATCAACCTGGCAATGTCAATTCTCATTATCAGCAAAGCACATACGAGAGGTAATGGATCTAGCTGTTCCAGCATGCTAATCTGTTAATTCTGTTACATGGTAGCTAATTTTTGCAAACCAAGTTGTACATATAGCCAATGCAGGCAACATTGATGTCCAGACCATATTCTTCAGCTGAATAATATCTGAACGTATTTAATGAACTATTTGCAGATACAATATAGAGACATATTTTACATTTTGGAAGCCATCATGCGAAAATCGCTAAACATACTTTTGCATCTACCATTTCAGACCTACCTATGTTGTTGGGCATGACATGGATGCAGCAAACTTGCAACATGTCACGTATGGATCCACTCCAAGCGGTCCAACTGCAGCACATGGAACAGCGGTAACAAACTTATAAGCATCAGCGGTTTGGTCCTGAGGTGAATCAGCCCCGGCAGGATGTTACCTACACCGTTCATGCAGCTGGCAGCAGCACCCATGGACCTGGCTCGGTGGGGCCGTGTGCATGCATACCAGCTACACCAGGGTGCCAGTGATTGCTATTTCAAGTTCCGAAAGCATGATTGTCGAAGCAAACAGCACTTCTAGGCTGTACTAACTTGCGTCCGCCCAAGGAACTTGGGATAAAGATCTCAGAGTTGGTATCGCCTCACATCCTACTGACACTGATGGTGGTGTACAGCTGAGTTCAGTTCTTCTGGCTTCTGGGTTCTCTAGCCTGGGTAGGTTCTTTCTGACTGGGTAGCTGCTTCTGTTAAAACAATATGGATGTAAATATGTTAAGCTGTTAGTGAAAACAGCCTTTGGATGGCAGACAAATGGTATGCATAATTTGGCATCAAACCTCTGAAGCCTTGAATTTTACAGTTTGAGCTAGTGTATGTACACTTACACGATGGTGAGCAAGACGAATGGCCTGTAAAGGCTTACCTTGTGGCCATGCTAAAAATCATGGGAATCTTATAAAATTTCTTTACTTGACAATATTGTCAATATTCACATTTAAAATCAACAGTGATTCGGGACACTGCAACATACATTCACTGAGCAAAATAATTGCAGATCTGCAGGGCTCAACAACGATTGTAAAAATACAAACTTTGCAATATTCTTAACAAAGGGGCAGAAATATATAGAATACCTCAAAAGGTTTGTAAGCACAAACAACATTCTTACAGTTACATGAGAGTTGTGAAAGGTAGAAAATAGAAGTGCAAAAGGGGTTAGACTCCAGGTCTCCAACGCATTCTACCTATTCAAAAGGGTAATGTCACAAGTAGGGGGAATCTATCTGCTGGTCAACCCTTTCGTCACCAATCATCATCGGAGGCAAGCCAGGATCAGGGCGTGGAAACAATAGTTTCAGGCGAAAAGCATCCACACCATTAAGATAGTATCTATACAGCCTCTTTGCTCGGATAAACCCCAGGCGTCCATACAGCGCGAGGGCACCCTTATTTGTAACTTCTGCTTCAAGTGTCACCTGGTTGCAAGTACAAGTAGGATGTTAGTCTAGATACTACAGCTTTTCATAAAGTTTTGGGAAAGATGTCTCTATGGAAACTGCATGCTAACTAGGGATTAAGTTCAATCGTATTTCCAATTTTCCTGTTGAAGAGGTTATAAAGAAATTTTACAACCAACAATAAATGTGGATATAAAAAATAGGACACATGATAAGCTCTCACATCTGCGAGTTTCAAAGTCAATGAAAAGAATAGTTACCTCCTCACAGCCAGATTCCATCATTACCCGAATAGATCTAGTAACCAGTTCAGTTGCTGTATCACAAGAAACAGAGATTCAGTTAGCTTATTACTACTGTAAAAGCAGAAACAGCATATACTCCGCTTATATTTACGCAAACTGAAAGAAGAAGTAACAGCCATTTCAAGCGCGAAGCACCTGCCCTATTTCAGATGGCTAGTGAAAATGAAGCTGGTGTACTGCTATCCTCTGTATTCTAGTTGTTTTAGATACTGGAATACAGGTATCCATCATTTAGAGAAGACTGGAATAAAGGTATCCATCATTTAGAGAAGACCTTTTCATGTTTACCAGGATTCAACTAATGTATGGATGTTGGTTAACATCCTTGCTGTTGGTGTAATCATAATTCACATGAACAAGACTGCCTTTCATATAGAGAAATACAGGTACCAAGCTACGAGCAAAAATTAGTATGCCGATATGATCCGAGTATCACTCCTTTATTACAATAGTATGAACTACTTCCAAAAAATAAGTGCTAAAATTAAGACCACATAATTTCAAGCATTCCATCATCAATGTCTGCTAAAAGAAAAGACTCTTATGGGAGTATCTGACAAAAGATGAGTGCAGCACAAACCAACAACAAAATATGTTGACACTTCACATCATAAACACTTATTAACTTCACTGTTCCTTTAGCAAAACGAACAGTGGACCAGATGATATCCCACACAGAAAGTCATTTACTTTCTCAAGTGCAATTAGCCAATGAAAGTCATTTACTTCAAAAAAGGAGAGGTATCAGCCCATTAGGCATATTACACATGTCAATTTCAGGAAATGATATAACATCCAGGAGACAAGAAAATATGTACTTTTCTTGCTTCAACCAAGCAAGCGAAATACTGCACACAAAGCAAGATCACTCCGTGCCTAGAACAGCAGAACTAGAACTATTTCAAGAGGCGAACAGCAGGTAAAAAGATGGAGAAACGTGTCACCTATTCCCCTTCCTCTGTAGGGCTTGAGGACGACGAGCATGGCGATGTAGCCCCTGAAGGTGCCCCGGTGCTCCCCCATCTTGCACACCACCGTGCCCACGCACTTGCCCTCCTTGGCATCGAACGCCTGCGCAATCCCCCCAATCGCCCACCCAGAAAAAAAAAACGGAGGAACCAAGAGAGCGTCGTCAAATCAAATCCGCCGCAAGCTGCCAAGCCCCGCGCGATTCGGGCGGCGGGGAGCGGGGAAGGGGGACGCGCACGTACGAGGAAGGTGAGCTGCGGCCAGAGGTAGACGAAGTAGCGGTAGGTGAAGATGGAGTAGGGCTCGCTGAGCTCCGCGTCCACCAGCGACATCACCAGCGGCAGGTGCTGCTCCCCGCCGTAGCTCACGTAGGAGATCTCCCCGTCCCCGCCGCCGGGGCCGGAGGCGGGAGAGGGCGAGGGGGCGCCGCGCGAGGTGGCCGCCGCCGACATCGCCGCAGGAGCGGGGCGGCGATGGCCGAATGAATGCGTAAACGGATCTTCAATGAATGAACTCTTCTGTGCTAAGGCTTTATTAGTTAGTACTCCATCGGTTCCAAATTACTAGTTATTTTGCTTTTTCTAGATAAATAGTTTTTACTAATACATGATTTGTATAGTAAAATCTATAAATCTAGAAAAACCAAAACAACTAATAATTTAGGATGGAGAAAAAACATTGTAGCACTCGAAAAATATTCTGAGGATTCTGAAGCTAAGCTAGCGTATATGTTAATAAGCTTTTTCAGACTTTAATAAATACCACTAGTATGTCCACAATAATGCACACAGAGTTCTTTGGTAAGAGTTTTTTCCCCCTAAGTGGCAAAAAGTTCGCTGCCTGCTTCTGTTACTACTTGTTACTTCACTTCATTCTGGGCTCTGGATCAGGGCCTTCATCAGCTAGTTGGCAAGGCCACATCTCACAAGAGGAACAAGGTTTGCAAGTGCTGGGACAACAATTCATGCTTGACAAACTTCCTGAGGTATGGTCCAATGCACTATATTGTAGTTCTGGTAGTAGTCGGTCCGATCAGTTTTCATTTTCATGTCCAACTCTCTTTATAATGTTTTTTTGCAGGATATTTTTGATACCTTATTTTCCTACTTATCAATTGAAGATGCTGCCCGTGCTGCCTGCGTCTCTCGTGGATATCTACGCTCCTGGAGACGTTATCCGAGGCTTTTATTCAATAACAAAACCCTAGGTCTTAACAAACTTGGGATTCATTTGGATGAGGACACACGAGCTTTGGAAGATGAGCAATATAGAGAAGATAAAATAGAAAGCCATTTCGCCAATAAAATTAACCATGCTCTTGAAAACCATTCTGGCTTTGGGATGAAAGCGCTCATACTTCAATTGTTCCCTTGTCATATTGATGCATCGTATCTTGATAAATGGCTTCGAATTGCTGTCAAACCTGGGATTGAAGAGCTTGCATTGGAGTTGTCTACGTTGAAAAGGAGGGCAGAATATAACTTCCCGAGTTTGCTTTTATCTAATGAGATAGGAGGATCGACACTGGAATCTCTTCGCCTTACTTCATGCGCTTTTCATCCTACCGCAACTCTTGGTTGCAATAGAAGCTTGACAAGCCTTTGTCTGACCTCTGCCCACATTACCGGAGAGGAACTCGGGCAGTTTGTTTCCAATTGTATCTCTTTAGCACGGTTATCAATTTATGAGTGCAATTATATAATTTGCTTTAAAGTACCATGCATGTTGCATCACCTTAATGACTTCTTTGTGGCAGAATGTGAAATGCTACAAGTAATAGAGATTAGGGCTCCAAAGCTCTCCAGTTTTGTGGTTGGAGATGACAGAATTCAAATTTCTCTAGGAGCAGAAGTCAAGCATATACGGATTAGAGGAAGTAAACCAAACACACTCTGTCATGCTCGTGCTGAGGTTCCTTCCTTTATGCCAGCAGTTGAAAGACTTATCGTGGAATCGAGTTGTGAGGTATGTGCTATGTTTATGCCATTCAGTTGATTTGAAATTATGAACTATTATATGCCAGTAATGATGTGCATGCATGCCTTTAGCATGATTAATTCATTTTGTCTCCTTTTCTTCAGAAGGTTAAGACACCAATAATGTCTAGCAAGTTCCTCCTCCTCAAGTACTTGGACATTTCTCTTGTGGATGTACAACTCTTATCACGTGGATTACTTCTGTTTGGTTTGTTTCCTGGAAGCCTCTCCTGCCTTGGAGACTTTCGTGCTGCGTGTAAGTTATTCTCTACGCTATCTCAGTGAACCTTTAAAAATATGTTTGGGGACCCTGTGCATTTGGCATGTTAACTATAATACAGGTGGGTCCTACCTGTCTAACTCTGCCTTGTTTAACACAAGCTGGCAGGCAGTGTTGTTTATTGAACATCTGTCTGTTCAGTCAAGATCAATTTTTGATGCGACCAGATACTTGCAGTAAACCTTCCCTCTATGCAGCAAGTCATTGCGACTTTGACCGGATAAGTTTTGCCTGTTTTTTCATGTTTGAGGGAGTATTACTGATAAGTTCTGGATTTTTTTATGAAGTCTATGGTAACAGTAGTCTTGATGTTGACCTGTTGCAGGTAGGAACCGGTAATTTGCTGAGACGTGATTCAGTTCTTAAAGATCTTGACAAAGATCAGTTGCATTTGAGGCAGATGCCAGAATGCTTGCATAACAATCTGAAGAATGTGATGATGACTGGATTAGCTCTGCAAAGAGCCTGATTGAATTAACAAGCCACATTGTTCGCAATGCATTAGCACTTGCGTGCATGACACTGGACACTGCCCGTGGTTGTGGCAGGAGGACTGCAAAGACTGCTAAGTGCCAGCGTATGAGCAGGAAAGGGCTGATGGAGGCGCAGAAAGCTCTTGAGGCTGTGAAGAGATGCATCGAGGGGATTGTGCCCTCATCTACCAATCTGAAGGCATTGGAACCATGCAGCCAGTGTGGGTGCTAAGGATGATCTTCCGAGATCTGTCGTATATTGCCTGGTAATCTGCATCCAGGGTTTAAGATCCCTTAGTGTAATGACACTGCCATTTGCCCAAAGGCTTGTGTTAGGACGTTTTTATTCAGTTCTGTATAAAAATTCTTTACTCTGCCTTAAGCTATGCTGTCAGGTGCTACACAAACTGTTGATCTGTTTCAAGCCCTAGATTGACCCTTGCGTTAAAAGAAGTAGCACAACCTGCAGTATTCACCTAAATTGAGCTGCAGAAATGTAGTGGTTATATTAAAGGCTGATGGACAAGTTTTCCTTAGTGAAGAAGCGATTAGCAGCAACAGAAATGTCAAGCATGTTGGAAAATATGTATCCTCACGGTTGTGAGAAAAACAGAGCTATAACATGCTTGATCCTTGTATAGTTTTTGCTGGATACTTCCAATAACTTTTGATAAAGTTGTTGGGAAATTGGTCGCAATGCGAGCCTGTGTCCTAGGTTTTTGTCTTGTCATTCGCCATGTCACAAATAAATTACAAAAACTCCCGCATATGCCCATTTTAAATCTGTTTGCGCAATGATTACAGGTATTTTGAAGAAACTTTTTATATACCACAAATTGCTACTAATCATACGTAACCTCTTATCGCGGAAGAAATCCCGGCCACGGGAGCCATCAAGTAACTGTAGCAAGTACGTGTCCCAAGCTGCGTCTACTCCACCCGGTTAGAACAAAGGCATCTGTCAATTCTTTTTAACTCACGGACAAAAGGCAGCAGCGGCGTTGTCGATATGCGCCCGTTATTTCTCGCCTATCTCGGCGGACACGGTTCCCGAGACACGTCGCCCGTTATTTTAGCGCTGTCCTTGATGACAGACGGCGGCCCTGACGCGCGCTCAAGAAAGATGGTCATATGTACTTTGTTTCGTGTGAAGAATTCATGCGTATATAAAGCGAGTTTATAGACTTAGCGACTATTTAGATCCAAACTAATTAGAGAAATTAAATACGAGCTAATTATAAAATTAATTATATAAATGAAAACCAATACACGAGATAAATCTGTTAAGCCTAATTAATCTATTACTGTAGTGCCGTATAATTAAATCATACACTAATTAGATTTAATAAATTTATCTCATGAATTAATCTTCATTTATACAATTGGTTTTATAATAATTCTATATTTAATACTTCTAATTGTTGTTAAACATCCGATGTAATGAAGAATCCAAACAACCCTTAGTTTGTGCTCGAAAGTTGGACTGCACGCAGACACAAAAATAGAACATCCAAACCTATTCCAATTCAAATAGCTGATATTAGAGCATCTTCAAGAATTTTTCTAAATTTTACTCTCTAAATTATCATTTGCAAAGCCTTCTGCATATAAAATATTTTCTATATATTTTTATCCTCCAACAGTTTTTTCTATATCTTGTGTACACTCTAGAAAACTATTTTTATTATCTACCTTTGGCTAACGAGAAATATAGATGGAGGATGACTATATTTGGATAACCACTTAGAGGAGCTGTTGGAACGTATTCTTTCATCAAAATCTCTATTCTCTTTTCTCAATATTAGAAATATTGAGAAAAGATATAAAGAGTTTCTTGGAGTTGGAGTTGCTGTTACAGTTACATCCACTAATAATGCCGCACCCTCCACGAGCGCAGCGAAGCGCGCAATTCAACCTAGTATAGTGTAGGCTACTATGGATCGGAATGATAGCGTGGGATAAGTTTATGAATCCACCTCCGCCTCCGCGATTTCGAATCCCGGCTAGGGTTCGTCGCCTCCGGCAGGCGGCAGCCACGTCCCCGCCGCCGCCATGGATACGATCCCCATCCTCTACGTCTACGAGCTGGCCGACATCCAGGCGTCCACCGGCGCCGGACCGATGAACGCACACGTCGTGCTCATCCCGCACCTGCGCGAGGCGCCGGACGTCCACGCCGCGCTCAGGATGGCGGTGGAGGAGCACCGGTGGAAGGTGAAGAACCCAGGGCAGGTGGCGGCGGCCCGCGAAATGGAGCTCGCCCTGGGCAGGATGGCGGGAGCGCTCGCCGCCATCCGCAGCGGCGGCGGTGACCCCAGCTCCGCCGTCGACGACCTCGAGAAGCACACGAAGGATTTCGCTAACCAGGGGTTCTTCGGCACGGAGCGCACCCTCGGAGCCATCGCGCGCCCAGCGCTCGAGGTGGTCCGATGGGCGCGGGCGGCGCTCGCCGACCGCCTCTACGACCTCGTCGATGCTGCCGCTGGCAAGGTGCAGCGGGCGAGGGAGCTCGAGGTCCGCCTTGATCCTAAACAGATTCCTCTGAAAGTGAAGTCCATCAAGGACATCGAGGAGCTCGCACCCTCCTCGGACGAGGACGCCTTGCCACAGCCGGAGGAGGCGGCTTGGTGCGTGGGACCAGTGGTCATCGTCACCGGCCTGGAGCACATGAGCGAGGCAACTGATATTTACTTCGCCCGTCTGCACAACAAGGATATCAGGGGATGGCGTGTTCTCGGAGTCCAAAATGTCAGGCAGATTAATGAGTTAGACAGTTACCTGCAGTGCATTTGGGGGAACATGAGGAGGCTTCACCGTTCTGAGGTCCTGTTGGATGATGTGACTAGGGGTAAAGTTGTAGATGAGCTAGAGAAACATGCATTCGCTTTGTTTCAGACTGCAAGTACTATGGATGCTCTCAGGAGAGATCCTGCCACTCCCATTGGGGTTTGTGAAGTTCCTGGTCAGGTTCATACTCTTGTGCGTGTACTTGCCGGGATGGCTGTTAGGGTCATCGAGCTGATTCGTGATGACTCCGTTGTTTTCTGCGCAGGCAATGAGTTGGCTGATTTTGTTCTTTGAGTAGGTTACTAGCTTTTGCTCATCGGGATGTTAGAATGATCTTCTTTAGTAGATTGGAACTGAATTTTGGAGTTGTGCAAACAAAGGTCGAACATGTTTGGATCTACGTATTATATGCTGTGTGTTGGAACTGAATCTTGCAGTCGGACGGGAATATGGAATCTGAGATCTGAAACATGATATGTGATCAATGTGTTCTGATGTTATTTTAGATATCTGAATGAACCTGCAATCCCGGTGTATTCTTTTACCATGTCAAGAGCCTATAGTTTGAACGTATATTTGGAATTCCTAACCGTCAATTGTTGATGTCGTCCTTCAAGACCATATTCGGCATGTTTGGTGCGGAAATTATACCAACCTCAAGCTCAGCTGACAGGTGGGTCCGAAGAGGATCTCATTGGCAACTCATAGACTCCAAGAATTTCATGACGAAATAATGCACATCGGCAGTTCCATTAAAAACTGAGCTGTGGCTGAACCTGAGTGTTCAAATCAGATTCAGTTCCAACCTCAATGAGGACTTGGTGGCTCGATGCAATCAGTGCAATGTCTACACACAAAAGCTGACGATGCTCAAGGCCACCAGGACCGCATTATTTTTTATTTACTAAAAGAGTGGATGTCAACCTAATAATACAACATTGGCCCTGATCGCCATTCGGACCTCGGCGCCAGACTATCAGAGCAACTGCTCGCCACTGATGCTGCGCTCGAAGCTGACAATGAACGTGCGGATCTCCATTGGCCCCAGCTCGACAACAAGTTTTGCAGGATCCACGGGCCCTCCACGGACCACCTTCTCGTCAGCTTCAGGCCCTTGCACCTTCCATTTCAGGCGCTTCTTCTCCATGGCTGCACGTTCTTGGTTTGCAGATAGGCTTGTCTCGATGATCTTGCCAATCTGGAGTGAGGTATCGGAAATGGGGTCAAGAATACTCTTGAAGACTAAGATAAGTGTAAATCAAATGTGGTGTGACAAAGAGGACCTTCTTGTCTGGGAATACTCTCTTGAGGTCGACACTCGCCAGAGCTGAAAGATCCTTGTGCTCTCCAGCCTATTGTCCAGAACAACACAAAAGTTTGTAAAGCAAATAGAATTTACCTGATCTGGAACAGCAAAGTAAGAATGGTGGTGGCACAACCTCGTATAGATGAGCAAACCGAAGAAGAACACTACCATCTTCGAGTTCCTGTGTAGTGAGGAAATATGACACATATAACAAAATTTTAAACAGGTATATAGGCTGTAACAATTTGCAAAGCAATAAATCCAGGCAGCAGTTTTGCACTTGTGGCAATATACAGCTAGAAGAGTGCTTGGTTCATTTCATTGTTTGTCATCAATCAAACCAACCAGGACTGCGTACCTATGCACAGAATATACTACCAAAAAAGCTTCCGATTCTAACATCCATGGTTAACATAACATAAAAGTTATATATATCCTCACTGGTTGGCACATTATGGCAACAGTGGTATAACGAGGCAGGTACCTGAAGGGTAAGCAATGCAACATTATCAGGCAAGCTGTAGGTTGGATCCATTGCAGAGAATTTTGGAATATGTGAATTCGCCCAGTTGCCTCCATCCTGGGAAAACAAGTTGGTGCATGTTAACACATGAACAGCTTGAGCACATGTTAATGGCAAGTTTCACCCTGTACCTGCTCTGAGAAAGCAAGAAGGAGAGGTGAGTATATTTCCTGGCCAAATGTCCGACGCCACCTAGCTCCTTCTCCTTGTGGATCAATTTTGAGATAGTACTTTCCTTCGATCTGTTAAAAGTACAACGAGATGCTTTCCATTATATTTCTGCATGACATTGCATGCTTGCAGTCAAAATATAGTAAACTGTTGGGTAATGACTTAGCTGCAAATAAGTAATTAGTTGCTACCTCAGTGACATGAGAGTTGAGGAAATTCATACGGCTTGGTTTTATCTAATTCGGTAATTCTATTAGAGTTCTGTAATTAGTTGCTACCTCTCTTTATTTTTTACTTCTAATTAGTTGCTAATGTAATTCATATGGCCTTTTTTGTCTAATGTAATTCTACCTTTGAGGCATTGGTTGACTTTAACATATCCTAAGAAGTGTCATGTTTTCTTCAGAAATAATGAGGTGTTTTCATCCTAATGGTATTAATAAGCAATTACTGACTTCTGCTTCTATCCTACTTAGGTGTCAGGAAGATAATCACTCTTACTTACAATTAGTCCTTCACATTGATTATTGAGACAGACAGTTTCATCTAGTGCCTCTGCAACGCCTCGCCCATCATCATGGAGTAGCCTCCTATACATTGGTAGGCACAAAGTAGAAGATTAAAGAATAGAATAAAAAGAAACAACAAATTGTTGCTACAATTATGCTGCTGGAGGATGTACCTGTGTAGCATTAGCTCTATTTGTCCATCTTTTATACTTGAACCTCCAACTGACCTGTCTACCAGTACAGACAACTCTTTGTTGCCATCTTCCACATAAATGCCAAGATTAACCTGAAAAGATGTAAAGAATCACCTATATTTTACAGATTACCCCAGCAGAAACTATATCTAAAGCTACAGAGTGATTTGCTCAACTCTTCATTGCACAATTAGTAAGAAGTAGGAACAGCATTCTAATAATTTCTTAAAGCACGGATCCTGCACATGTCCGATTTCTTGCCCCTTTTCATAATCATCACCTTCTATGCACCAGAATTTTGCAAAGATCACCAAATCTTAACTTCTTATGCCACCATATGCACACAACTGATTGAGCTAACATTTAAATCAATAAATATTGGTAACAAGACGAAAATAACTATACAATCCTCTAGGAGAAGTGACAGAGAATAATCAATTCAAAACTGAATCAACTGTGTGGAAAATGCCACTCTTGACTGTTGTTGCTCAGATAAAAAGATGCCACTTATTAATGTTATCGAACTTCATTAAAAAAGTATAGAGAGTAAACAAAAGCTCACAGGATAATAGTTTCCAGCAATGGGCTGGTGCACTTCAATCTTCCACTCTGATCGATAATCTCTTATCTGCAAAACAATGGGTACCCAGTGTATTAATATAAAGATTGAGACAATCTTACAACATTCTGCCATGTATTTCTGTATTGATTGTTCATTGTGCTATTCCTTAGTCCCTTTCATGTTCTAAACTAGAATAGGAATCACTAACACAGCTATTTCTCAAGAGCTCTGTCAGTGAGAACTACAACAAAAATGCTTTGCTGAGAGAGAAGGTAAAAGTGTCAGTGCTGCATACCCTTTTGATGAAATCACGTCCACTGGAATCAGTGTAAAATGTTTTGTTTGTCACCATGTTTGTGACAATTTCAGTTGCTACTTCCTTTCCATTTCCATCATCTGTTGGAACAGGCCCAACCTATGCACGTGAACAATCAGTTCATAAGATGTTAAAATCTTGTGCCAATATAGAGGGGAAAAAAGTACACACAAAACGTGAAACAAAATGAAAAGTTTAAACAAACATCTGTAGCAACGCAAGGCCCATCTTATTGGCAGAGCACTCACAATAAATTCGGTTTCCACATAGTCCTTCCCCTTGTAAACTCTGGTAATCTGTGTTCAGAATTGAAAAATAAGTTTCAAGAACACAATGGATAATTACTAGTTGTTTGACCAACATTCATATAACATAATTAAATTCGACAACTGATCATATTATGTTTTCTTTCACAATTACCAAAAGCCATCTATATGAGTAAATATGCCATCTACTGACAGGTGAATCCTATAAATTACTCAAAATAACTTGATTAAATATTAGTGGTGAAAGAGTGTAAATAGCAATGCTACATATCTCAGTTATGTAAGGAATGTAAGCTAACAATTCATTAAGAACCTTGAGATATTGGATAAGAAGAAAAAAATAGAAAATAAATTGTACATAGATGATGATTCAGAAAAGCATTTCCCATAGGATAACCTGATATATCCATGAATTAATCTGCTGGTGCACTTCATCCACTATGGGGCCACGCAGAACTGTGAGAGGAACCTTACATAATAAATTTAACAAGAATCATGATAAATATCTTGAAAATAACTTTGTCGATCATGCGACTTATATGTTGTTCTAGAGCAAACATAATCCCTTCTCCATACCTGACTGTCAGTCTTGACAGGAACAGTGCCATTAGGCCGAAATATGTATGCTCCAGAAGCCTATGGTCCAGGAAAAGTAATTAACACCATTATACCCAAAAACTACTATTGTGGTAAATGGATAGCTTATAGAATTTTTAGTGCACCTGAGGATCACTTCCGTTACCATCCTGCCCTATGTAATACTTGTATTTCTGCTCGAAATTTGCTTCAATCTTGAAATTTATTAATTAGGTTAGTAGGCAAGATTCTATATCACAACTGAAACTCAACACAAGAACATGGTTTAACTCCATTTCTGAAAGATGAAACTAGTGCAATAACAAAACACTGAACACAAAGATTGAGCTTTGGTACATTACCAGAGTCTTGCTATCGGAGTACAGAGATAATGCTCCAGCTGCATTATACTGAAGTTTCAAGTTCCCTTGCCCAACTTGTAGATTACTATCTTCACTTCCTTGAGATGAGTATATAGTGGACTTGGAAGAAACAGATGCTGGATTATATATACGAATTAGATTTTTATTTTAAGTAGTATTTCTTAAGTGGGTTATCAAGAATAAAGAAATAAAGTCACCTGATTTCTTCGTGCTTGAGACAAAATAAGTGTTGAAACCAAGAGGCGGTACTGACACAGGAAAAGCAAGCCAAAACTTGGGCTTTGCACCTGGTGAAGTGCCTAGGTAAGCCTTAACATGTTTGTCCCGTATGTTTAGTGAGGCACTAGCTATAGGCAGAAGTTGTGATTCAACTTCTCTTCCTTCAGAATCATGAACCACAATTGAATCGCTGAAAACCTGTTATTTATTCATTAACAACAACAACAACATAGCCTTATTTATTCATTAAGTGGTAGATTAATTCAAATGTGAGGTGGAGCCGCTTTCTTATAAAAAAATATTACAGACACACAAAAATAAAACAACTTCTTTTGAAGAGAGTAAAGAAAAATTGCATACTGGCACACGAAGGATATCTTCTCGTTTCCAGCCAAGTGAGTTGTACACAAGAACAACCTGTAACCAAAAAATTGATATATTGAAAAAGGTCACTTTAAAAGGAGCAATGCATGAGTTGATACAAAACTTACCAAACCTTTTCCTTTAGAAAAGTCCATCTCGGAAGGAGGGCAAAAGGTAACGTTTAGAAGAAGACACTGAAAAAGAAGATACAGTAACACAGTAAATATTAAGTCATGTCTAAAAAGATTAGAGAAACTGAGAATGTGACCCATATCCATTATTGTTTCTGTTCTTTGAGGTTTGTACCATTGCATTTCATCTTAGACTAAACACTAATCAAATTTATTTCACATAGGAACATAAGGGAATGCATTGTCTCCATTGATGCCCAAGTCGAAAGTCTCTACTCCTCACAGGGTAGGAAAAAACAAGCTGCAACTAACTTGTGAAAATTTTGTTGTTGGAGAAGAACAATGTGATTTGGAGCCCAACTCAGTTAAGCAAGCAAGAGAAGTCGAAACAAGCTCCTGGGCCTGTAAAATGAATCGCACCAAATGAGTTTCATCTAAATCAAAATGAAAAACCCATGAAGCGTGATTTGAAACAATTCTCTCAGGATGCTCACTCGTGTATATCCAATTGACAATCTCTTGGCATAATCATTTGCGACATGTTGCTTCTCTGTTCCTGTAACAGCATCATGATGCTGAGCAAGAGCTAGAGCATCACCTAGATAATCTGTTGTTGGACCTGATTTGCTTTTTCCTTTAAAGAACTCCAGCTGCCGGGCTGCCTGAGAATAAATTGAATTTTAAGAATAAACAGTCTACCAAATGCATATGTCATTAAGCATTTGATGATGAGCATTCGAAGGCCACAGCAGCCCAGCATAGTAAAAACATGATAGGATGTCAACACTACCAGGTAGTATCCACTCATCATCCTGACATATCGCTTTAAGGCAGGTCTACTTGTGAAGTAACCTGTCCAATACGCATTAGGGTTATCTGCATATCTGGTCGAAGAAACAATACGGTCATACATGAGCAACAGGAATAAAGTAAAGTTAATCATATCAATTATGAAAACAAAATAAAAACATACGGGAAGAAATCATTGGTCTTGAGAGGCCATTGCTCGTTTGCAGCATATTTTGCATCAGTATAAATGGAAGGTGTGGAATAAAGAGCATTGATACGGCCATCCTGAGGTATGATCCAAAAGAGCAAGCATGGTGAGTTCAACCATCAATAGAGTAGAAAACCACACTGTTTTCTACTTATTTTGGTACTTTGCCAAACAAAAATCCTCTATCGATAAGAAATTATGTTCTCATGCAACAAAGAAAGAAATCAAATGAAACACATGATATCTATAAAGTTTAAAATTAGTATGAGAACATAAAAAAAAACTCAAATGTATTCGACAAACCATATCTAAAAAAATCATCATGGCTATACAACAAAATAATGCCGTGAACTTTCACAACAGAATTAAACACAAGAAAATAATTATACGATTTCTTTAATATGTTCATCATTGACCTTATTCACATAGTGAATTAATTTGTCCATATTTCTGAACCAACTCTCTGCGTATTGGTACTTGAAGTCTGTTCCCATTGTAAACATGATATGGTTTGTCCTCGTGATATTTGCCTACAGAAAAGAAAGAAACAAATATAACTTAGGATGTGAAGCTGTATTTCCGAATAGAAAAATAACATTAAGTATGAATATTGTAGTACATATAAATAGTAATAATACAAAATACAGATAAGTCAAACTCCATAGTACAAAGGACACCTGAGTTGCATTCTCATGGGTCATAAAACCTATCACCACAACAATTAGCCAATATAAACTAAATAAGGTAAAGTTTGTAGTGGCATTAACCAAACCTTGTGGTGTACATAGGTGCAAAGAGAGTACATTGAAACCCAAAAAGAAATAACAAAAGAAACATGACCATAGTGAGATCCGAATGTACCTGTGCTAGAGCTGCAGCAACAAAATCATTTACTCGTTCTTCAACATTATAATCAAAAAGAAGGGGATCATCCTGCATAGAGGAAAGCTATGAAGAACTGCCTAGTGCCTGAGCAACATGTAATAACTCTAATTCTGATGAGCTACCTGGACAACAGGGGAATCATCATCAACTTCAAAATAAAAGTCACCAGGAGGTGGTTCATAGTTTTTCGGAAAGATGCCAGCAAAGATCTGAAACAAACATACAGATTTCCAATCCAACATTACAAGCAAAATAGAATAGCGCCTAGGCATTAACGAAGGATTCGTAAACAGAGCATCAAACTGGAGTGAGGCATGCATTTTGCAAAAGAAAAGACTACTTACATCAGCTGATGAGCCAAAGCTCTTGGAGCCCCTCCATACAACCTCAAGTTCCTTCGTTCCCTTTCGAGTATCACGATCTTGGTAATCAATCCGGAAGAAATAGAAAGCATCAAATCCTACCTGGCAGATGATAAAATGTTTACTGAGCCTTCTCTGTCCTACTTAGTATGTTTGCCAAACACTGTTGGTGGCAACTGTAAATTCAGTTAATAGATTTGGTTCCTCTAGTTAAATAGTTCTGTTGGGTGTCAAGAAGTGTGCCAATTGCACTATGATTGGAAACCGTGACAATCACAAGATAACAGCTCTTGATTTCTTAATTGTGTGTGCTCTATGTAAGTGTAGATAGACTAAAAATAGAATATCTAGTCTGGAAAAAGAAAGGGTAGAATATCCCAATACTTAGGTATTAAGGACATTTGTAAGCAGCTGTCGAGTCAAAATTACTGTAATAGCGATGCAAATGTTATTTTGTAAGTGCAAAGTCCATCTTATCATGCAAATAAGAAGCACGGGAAAGTAGCAGTGCACCATAATTCGACTTAGTCAAGCCTTTGCAAGCATTAGTCATGTGAGATATCAGGACAGGGCATAAATGGATATGGTTAAAGCAACCTACTTCTGCACCAAGAAGGTATGCCTGAACCGCAGAGTGGCCAAATGGATCAATCTGCCAGCCAATCCGTGGAACCTGACCAAACTCCTCCTTGATGAACTTGTGTCCGAGCGTAGTCTGATCAATCATGTCGATGTAGTGCACAGTGGCCTCATCGTGCATGCACATGCCCCCATTGCTTCAACAGCGGAAGCAATGTCATTCACTAAAGAGCAGAAACAACTACAAAGCGACGGTTTCAGAACTTGAAGGAGCATACATCAATTCCAACCGTCCAGAGCTGATGAGCCCCTTCACAGTATCCTTGATCATGTCGTTCTGGTTCCTCCACCATCTCTGGAAGAATGCCTGCAATCGTACATAAACCACTTGTCAGAAGAAAAGTCAGAAACACTCCATCCAATCAGAGACAATCCACACTATGCTACTGCAGTACGACACAAAGCATTTGGATGCAGAGCTGGTAATCGAGCTTCAAATCTCAGAATCGGCAGCAAGTAACAGGGTCCTATAACTGTCCCACAAGCCCAAAAATGCTGGCAGAAACAACAGTGTGGTCACTGATAGATGCACATTGCTTCCTATCCCCAAATTTCATCAACCAAGCTTGCCACAAGCCCACAACCCAACTCGTGGCGCATCGAAGGTTCGAAAGTTACAAGTCACAATCAGTTTATGAATGCAACGTTTACCTGCTCGACATAGATGAACTTGCGGTTCTCGTCCTTGAGCAGGGCCGGGATGAGCGAATCCAGAACGTTCTGCACACATGCCCCCTGCAACCAGGAAAAAAAAACAAATTGCCTTGGATTAAATAAAGCAGAGCCAAGTTGACGAACAACAGGTTCAGTTGAGAGAACTAGCTAGAAATACCCGGAGAAAGAACTAAAAAGTGATTAGCACGCTACTGATAGTCCCCGAGAACAAAAACTTGAAATTCCTCCGAGAAGTCAGGGACAGGCGCGAGCGACGAAATCGGGGAGCGCAGCAGTCATCCCGGCGGAGCCGGCGCCTCACCTGGATGGAGTTGTTGGATCCGACGTAGTACTGGTCGACGGTCTTGAGCCACCCGACGTCGTCGTGGGTGTGCGGGACCACGTGCACGTTGAGCTTCCCGGCCGCCACCCCCGCCGACGTGTTGTAGGGGATGTACACCGCCTCGCCCGCGGCGGCCAGCGCGACGACGGCGAGGAGGGCGAGCCGGACGGGGCCCATGGAGGCGGGCGCGGTAGAAGGGTGGAGAGGGGAGGGGGAGGAGATGGTCGCCGGGGGCTGTGACTGTGACTGTGACCCTGACCCGGCGGAGGCGAGCAGCAGCTAAGAAGAAGAGGAGTGATGCGGGGCCCACCTGGCGGTGGGGGACGCCGCGCGGCGAGTAGTTGCGCACTCGCCGTGCCACGTCATCTCCCCGCGGAGGGTGGTTTCTGCAAATGCTGCGTATTCTCCGGAGGCAGTCCTTTTATACCCGAATATCCTGTCGCTATCCTTTCCACAATTTGGTTCGCAAAATGTGTCAACAAAAAGAATTACGCAACAAAATTGACCGGTGAAGTTAGAATCGCTACTTCGGAGCACGCCTACCGGTCAAAATAATTACATTTGACTGCTATACCTGGTGCTGCAGTCTAGTAGTACTATTCACCGAGTACGACAGAGAACGAGAAAGAAAGGGCAGTCGATACTCCAAGATAATTTGACACAAATAATTGTTTGTAGGGTAAATAGCAAGTTATTAGAGGCCATTATTCGAACTTTACTGAAGAAAGGTCCTTTTCTGTTAGAACTGGCTCGTATACATGCCTCAAAGCTGAAATTCCCAATCTCGGCCCATTAACCTGGAACTTTTGCAGCATGCTTAATTAACCTGGAAAACTTTTGCAGTCCAGCAATGCACTAAATTTTTTTTATCGATGTGATAAAAGAAAGGCTTGCTCAAAATCGAAATGTGCCCAGGGACGCAAAAATCGCGAAAAGGCACACGCATCCCCGTTTCTTTTGGCTAGAGGGAGTGCATGCGCATGTCATGGCCTCATAGGATAGGGCCCAATAATACCACTGAAAGTAATAATTCGCTGGGCATGGGAGGGCCAGCGTGCAAAATGTGAACCGGATAAGGAGGGCGACAGACGGACGAGAAGATATCGAATCGCGGCTTCACAAAACCCGATCGGATCCCGGCATTCGGAGTGCGCTTAATTTGGCGATTGCGCCATCTGACAGAACGATGAACACAAGGATAATTAAGGATCTTAGTTAATAGGACAGGTTCCTCTCTACTCCCCACGAATTCGATCCTCTCATCGATCATCTTGCCTCTCCGATCCCTTCACGGTTCACCACCGCTCGCCGCCTTTAATTTTATTTCCTCCGCCCCGGCCGGTTCCATCCAATTATATATATATATACACACACATACACCCACGTGCTATTCTACTTCTTACATGTAACAGTTTATTCTACACCAATAGCTAAACTGAGCAGAATTACTGAACAAGTTTTCAGTAATTCAGCAACCTGCGAGCTATTAGCTATTACTAAACATTGTTCAGTAATATGGTAAATGCGAGCTATTACTGAACAACATTTAACATTTGTTCAGTAATAGAAGGTGAATTTAGTTCAGTATTTTGACGATTATTTTTGCTAGTAATAGAAGGTGTCAAATTACTGACCGAACTGACCAGAAATTACTTAACCAAGTTGCCGAATTACTGAATCATGTTCAGTAAAATGGTGTTCAGTAATTATGCGCAGTAGCTATTACTGAAAAATTATTCAGTAATTAGTTAGATGTAGCTACACCTAAAGTGTAGAATAGCATGATACTATCGCTTCCTCTTCGACCATCTTGTCTAGGCCGCCCGGCGCCCGCCAGCTGATTTATTTGCCGTGGCGAGAACGCCGGGGTTCCGAACAGGTTCCTTGCCTTAGGGTTCCTGAATTCTGTTCCACATCTTTCTTTCTTTGCAGATCTGTCCAGAAGATGTATCGGATTGCTAGCTATCTTAGAGTAGAAAATTTATTTGCTCTTTGTAGGGAACATGAATATTGAATAATAGAGTGAGCAGCGTGCTCTGGATCTACTATACTCCCTCCGTCCTAAATTATTGGTCATTTTGATATTTTTATATGTATAATTTTTACTATGTATCTAGATATATATCATGTCTAGGTGTATAGCAAAATCGATGTATCTAGAAAAGCCAAAACGAGGGACGGAGGGGTAGTAATTTAATAAAATAATTATTGTGTTGATATTTCTGTTCTAAGGCCTTAATAAATTAGTGCAACGTTGCAAGAAAAAAAATATTGCGAGGATTCCGAAGCAAGTGTGGATAATAATCTCATAAAGACAAATTCTGGACGGAGAATCGAACCACGTCGCCTGTTAATCCGCTAACCGTTGATCCGGCCAACTCGCGACGCAGGCCGTCCGGTACAGGTCTATTCGGATCTCTGCCTCCATGTGTTGGAACTGCCAGTCTCATGAACGGCATGTCCGTGTGCTGCTCCCCCTTCCCGGAGTGCAGCGACGGAGGTCACTTCCGAGAGCAGCTTCCAGAGCTGCAGGTCAACACAATGCCGGCTCAAGCAGCAGCTCCATCAATGGCGTCCAGCGGCTGCGCCATCTCTCATGGCTGCAATGCCCTTTGCCAGCGGCCAGCGTGGCCTCCACTGCCTCCAAGGTGTGTTCGACAAAATGTCCAGACCCTAACACAGGAAGGTGCACAGTCCTTTACTTATTCTATGCTACCAACGTTAAGGCTCAGGTTGGTGTTGGTTTACTGGACCGAAAGCTTACCAACTCTATCTCATGATATTTTACCAACAATTTATCATAGCACCTGATAGTCACAAGCTTGGGGGCACTAACACTCTGACCTGATGATCACAAACTTGGGCAGACTCACCAATTTTGCATTGCCATCTGATAATCACAAATATGGCATCACTAAGAAGCTGCCAGATGTACAACAACTTTATTTAAGGCTAGCATATCATTCATTGATACCGTTGTCATGAGACACTTGTTCTGTATGAGCAGAAAATACCTATTTGATCTCTTATTATGGTTGGTGTAATAGATGGAGTCTTGTTGGTGGGTATATATTACAAGAGCAAGAGTAGTTTCTTAATGCACAAAAAATAGCTGCGGATTTAGTTTTGTCCAAAGAAGTTACATTGTTATTTTTTGGTACTGTCTAACATGCTTACCTAGATATAACTCTGAAATGTTCCATGTTCCTTGCAGGTCTATATGTAGAGATGCTCCCATCTGAAATGTTCTATGTTCCTTGGAGTTTTATATATGCACGTCTTATCACTCAGCTATTCTGGTAGAAGATGTCGTTGCCTTGCAGCATATAGGGATCCTGTTAGTCCCGTGAAATGTTATGTTTGTACTTTGTAGAGCATTGCCCCTTGTTGTCTTTATGATCTGAGTAAAATAATATATACCCAATTATGCAGGGGAACTAGATTGGCAGAGAGCATAGTAGTCTCATACAAAATTATCATGCATAATTTTTCCTTTGTCACCTAAGAATTTAAGAGACATGGATAGTTGATTAATGAACATTAGTTTTTTTAGAAATGAGATGAACAAATATACACATTTTAGAACTAAAAACAATCATAATGCCAGCCATGTGCTTTCTAAAGATCTCAAAGATCATAATTTCTTTTCCTTTTAGCCTTATTGAATCGTCTATTCAAGAGGGCATTGTATTTGCGTCTTTGGAGCGCATGTAAAAACTCTATCCTTCTAATTAGTTAATGCTGGAATCATTCCGGGTTTCTTTACGAAAAAAAAGATCGCAGAGACTAAACCTTTTCTTTACAGGCAATTTTCCTTGCTGCACATCAACCTCTATATATCTTTGATGATACCTAGTGAAAGTTTTATATTGCAAACTTAGTAGCTGATACAGTTATTTCTCATTCTCCAATTTTGAGTTATCACAAGCATTGGTACAATAATACTGGGCATCATATTTGCTACAATCTACTAATTTTGATCATAGTAGTCTGCTGAAAAATTGCATCATCACTTGCATTAATGTAACCATGTGACCTTTTACGTGCTTTTGGGGTTCGTTTCAGGTAACCAGCCCCTCCATAACTTAGAAGGTGCTTGATTGTCATGAAAGTGGCGACTCTTATTTCCAACATTTCACTTGTATCTTCAACCTCTGTATCTACACACAGATAACCTGTGAAAGGGAGGCATTCCAGAAGTCTTTCTAAAGAAAAAGTGAAGTAAGTTTCAAGATTCAGAAATGCCAGCTGCTGAGCTGCAGTATGTGCCCCATTATTTGATTCCTCGCATCCTGTAGCTTTTTCGTCCCTAAGCCTTTTTTATTTCTGCTATGATTTTTGGATTGCCAGCTTTGTCAGATCAGTTCCAAATACCATTTCCAGTTGAGGTGAGAGCATCATGATCCAAGGTGTGCGGATAGTATTCACTCTGATTAATACTATATTTATTATATAGCAACAGCTATTATCATCAATACCTTCGTCCTTCTCCTGTGCAGGTTCTTCCGAGGGTGATGGGTTTTCTCACATACAAGGATGCAGCTTTGTGATGCTACCTGTCTTTGGTTTCGGAGGGGAGATTTATAAGAAAAAGATATTGCACATGGATTACTTAGTTTTGCTCGGATGTTGCTGTGGCGATCTACATAAATTGGCAGTGGCACACACTGATATCTCACTGAATTTCTCCTCGGTTCAACTATTGTCTGCTGATAATGTCATAATGCAAAACAAAGTTTATTAGGTAACCTCGATTAGAGATCAGTAATTGCAGCAACCGTTGACTGGGAAAGTAATCCATTTGGATTATTGAAAGCATCTAGGCTTCTAATTTAAATTTTGATAATAAATAACTACATTTGTGGACTAACAATTTTTTGAGAAGAAATAAGTATAGGTTGATCCAAGAGAAAAGTGTTGAGCCCACAAACACCTACAACACCAGCACAAATCAGCCCAAGACAGCCCAAAAGCACCTCCAGTCCCCCCCACCCACCATCATAACGAAGTAACGTTGCAACTTTCCCTCCATCTCCAGCGTCCATTCTCGATTCAACGCCTCCGTCCTTTTCCAAGCAAAAGGGCCCAGCAGCTAGTGAGCAATCCTCGCACTCGTCTTCCTCGCGTCAGTCCAGCAAGCAGGTGGGATCCTGTTCCCAATCTGCGTGTCGTCTTCCTCGCGTGTAACACTCTAAATTTCACCCTTAGAAATATCTAGCTTAGTTCTATAAATTTCAAGGTTCAAAAAGTTTAACATGGCAATATTTAAAACTCATCATAGGCTCCAATTTAATTTGTTGCATTCATGCTGATGCATATTTTATTTTTGTATGATTGTGGTTGAGCTCCCGAATTTTTCCGAGTTAAATTCTATTTTCTATGCTTTTATTTCATTTTCTATGAGTTTATCCCTTTTTCTGGCAAAAAGAAAAACTCCTTTTCTTTTCCTCTTCTCTCTTTTTCTTTTTTTTCTTCCTTTTCTTCCCCACCATGGCCGCCAGCCACCTTCTCCTCGCCGGCCAACTCTTTTCCCCGGACCGGACCTCTCTTTTTCTCTCTTTTGCCTTCTCCTTTCCCAGCCCATGCCGGCCCAACCATGCTCTTTCACCCTTTTCTCCCTGCGCTACCGACAGGTGGGGCCCTCCTGTCGGGGCTGTCCCCTACCCTGAGCAGAATCGGACTCGAGTCCGACCCGAGTCTCCCTGGCCTCACGGGGCGCGTATACTGAGACCCGCTCGGTCCCCTTGCGCTGCACTCTTTTTCTGCCGCGCGGCCGAACCCCAAACCCCTAGTGCCTCCTTTTTCCGCCGCCCCACGTGCCCTAGAGCTGTCGCGTCGCCGAGCTCTTTCACCGTCGCTGCTCGTCGTCGATCTTCAATTCCACCGCCGCTCAACCCAATTGAGTAAGCTTGGGAGCTTCCCGGTGTGCCCTCGGTGTTTTACCACCTACTCCGGCCGTCCCTCGCGTTTCCTAGGCCGTCGTATCCTCGCCGGACCCCCGCTGCTGCGAGCCGTCGTTGGGCCACCACCACCGCGCCCCTCGGCCGCCTTGCACCGCTGCGCCAGACTCCCCGCATTGCTCCCTTCATTTTCCCCCTAGCAGTACAGTTTTGGTGCACCGTAGCGCCAAAACAGCGCTACTCCGGCAGGCATCGCCGTGCAGCCGTCAGCATCGACGCATCGCCGTCCCTTGCTGGCGCCGGCGCCCCCGGGCTTTCCAGGCCGACCGATCTGCGGCCAACGGCCCGGATTGGATCTATCCCAAATCAAACAAGGAATTGGTCAGCCTTGGTGATTTTGCAGAAACACCCTCGTGTTTTGCTAAAATCAAACCGCCATCCATATCTATTCAAAATGAATTCTACTTTGGTCCTATTTCTTTCTTTTAGACCCTGAACTTTTCAAGTTTATAACCCGCTACCCCTAGTTGAGGTTTTAGCACGTTAGCCCCTCATGTTTTTATAAAATTATGCTTTAGCATCCGGTTTCTTTTTATTTAGCCTTTTTGCTAGTTTTTCTCGCGTTTAAGCCCCTCTAGAGATGTTTTATCGTATCTTTAGCGTTTTGAATCCGTTTTAAGCGTTCTTGGTACCATCTTGATCCTTGTAATGCGTAGAACTAATTTCTAAGCCTTTTGTCTATGTTTTTTAATGATTGGTGTACTGTTTTAATTTATTTATATTTGTTTGCTTGTATGTACTTGTGTGGCTTTTGCTTGTTCGTGACGAGTAGATAAGGAGCCGTTCGAGAAGTCCAAGAGCAAGACTTCAAAGTGACTGAGCAGCAGCAAGAGACTGAAGGCAAGTATATTCCTTAATCATATTTCATCCCAGTAATATTTATTTATTTTTAAGTTTGCATGCATTAATTTAACGAGTTCCTACTTTATCTCTATTTGCTTATCCATGTCCTTGAAAGCCGGGTTATGAATTTAATTGCTGGGTACATGGTCTAGTTGCTAAACTATGGTTACGGGTGGTATATGAAAACAATGTTGCCGATATAAATTGATGTTAATGATTAGCTTAAACTATGGAGAACCACCCAGGAAAACAGTGCAACCACAAGAACTATATGGCTCTGGTCTTAGCTAAGTAATTAGATGTCTCTAGCTTGTTGGCGGTCGTTCCAACGCAAGAGGGGGACTGTGATGAGATGTTCGCTGCCTGCCAAGGATGTACGCTATGATCATGCCTTGGGGGAGGTTCACTCACGCAGCGGTTGAAACCTTAGTGGGCCACTGACTTGTTGGAGCATCTTTGGAAAGGCTTCGTAATGAATCCTTGCCACTCGCCTCGGAAGTGTTTAAGCGTCTTGCAAACTTAGGCATTAAGGGAGACACGACTTGTGGACAAACTGTGCAATCTCTACAGAGTGTAAAATTGATATATCAGTCGTGCTCCCAGTCAAGAGCGGCTCGGACCCTCACAGGATTTACTTAATTTGAATCTGCAGTATAATTCAGTTATTTGTTGTTCCAAGCTTGTTTATTACTTATTTACCTTTGTTTTTTATATAAACGTGGGTTATATTCATTCGTAGCTTAGTAAATAGTTTGTAAATGTTCAAGTGTTTCTTTAAAATACTTACCGATTTATCCGGCTAGCCTTTATCCTTATTTAAGCCTTGCACGCTATTTATTTTCCTAATATACTTGATGAGTACCAACCATAAGTGTATTCACTTTTGCTAGACAACGCTGCTCAGAATAAGGTCAGTTTGAAAAGTTTCCAGAGGATATTCAGGAATACTAGGCGTCAGCTGCCCGTGGAATTTGATCGTTCTGTTGCCAGAATTAATACGATTTTAAAACGCTTACCTATTTATATTCATGAATTTAGTTCGGTTTGTAATAAATAACTACGATGCTTTATAATATTATTTATGTTATTCACTTTTATCATCATATGTGTGTAATTTTTATCCGTATACGATTTATGGCTCGATTTATTAGTTTAAAATCGGGTCCGACGTCGCGTCGCTCCAGTAAGAGAAGGGCCGGGCCGCCGGCGGCACGCCGTGGAGGTCAGGGAGGCAAGAGGCCGCGGGGAGGAGGGCCATCGCCGTCGCCGCTGGGTCCGCCGCCGCCAAGCTAGACATGTACCCCGCCTAGTGTTGCCGCATCCGGATCGCCGCAACAGCTAGAAGCTTCCATCGTGAGGGACCTGTACCGCAAGCGTATCGTCCTCCGACAGGGGCCTCCGCCCATGTCCGGCTTCCCCGCGCTCCTGCTGGCACCATGAGTATTGCTTGACTCATTCTGTTCTCAGGAGCGATCCCGAGCGGCGGCCGGCGGCGAAGGGCGAGAAGGGGTCAACGGGGAAGTGGCGAAGCGGTTGGCGAGAAGGGCTTGGGTGACGGAGTTAGATGCACCGGCCACGACGAGGAGTCAGGGACTCAACACCTCGCTACGATCGAGGCGGCCGTGACAGCAACGATGAAACGGGAAGGACGTTGGTTGGACTCGGGGCGGATGGCGGTGAGGAGGTGGTGCGGGCACCGCGACAGTCCGCGAGGAGCATCTCGTTGTGCTGCCGGGGCTGGTGGCCGCAGCGAGCGAACATGCGCGATTGGGGAAGAGGATCCTGCCTGCTTGCCGGAGCGACGCGAGGAAGAGGGAGGAATGCTCCCTAGCCGCTGGGCCGTTTGATGGAGGCGTTGGATTGAAATGGACGCTGGAGATGGAGGGAAAGTTGCAACGTGACTTCATTGAGTAAAGTCACTGACTCCGGCTCCGCCCCAACCGGAAATGACCCTCTGCAGTACTTCTATCTGCAGTTGGATAACTGATATGTGAATCCGGGCCCACATGTCAGTGACTCGAGTGCAGCAGCAACCACTACAGAGGATTCCTCTCCCTCCCTCCTCACCCGCACGCCGCAAGGCGCGCCGCCGTCCTCCCCACGCGAATCGACGGCGACGCCTCCTCCTCACGTGGATCCGCCTGCGCGATTGCAACTGCGGCACGCAGAAGAGGCAACTGAGCGTCGGCGGCGGCGGCCGCCGCGGGACCGCTCTCCCGAGACGAGCACCGTTGATGGCGCAGGGAGAGGTGAGCCCGCCGTTTCTGCCCTCCCCCTCCTTCCCTCCTCTTGCCACCACGGCCCACGCGTCGTTGTCACCCAAATCCGAGCCGCCCGCAAGATGTTCGATCAAAAGCCTGATAGGAGCTTCAATGCACGGTGATTAACCTGACGCCATGCTGCAGGCCGACACGCCCGGCGGCGGCACCGCCTGCAGGACGGTCAAGCTCAAGGACCTGGTCCCAGCGGCGACCAACACGGTGAACACGACGTTCATCATGCTCGACAAGGCGGCACCGGCAGCCCGCCCGCCACGCCCCCACATCCACCCCCACGCCCAGGTCTGCAGCGGCGAGGAGGTGACGTGCCTGGCGCTGGTGGCGGACGACACCGCGGCGGCGCACTTCCTGCTGTGGGGCGGCGAGTGCGGCGTCTTCGAGCCGGGCGACATCGTGCGCCTCACGGGCGGCATCTTCTCGTACCACAGGGGCAACGCGCTCGTGCTGCGCGCGGGCCGCCGCGGGCGCACGGAGAAGGTGGGCGAGTTCACCATGCTCTTCGTGGAGACGCCCAACATGAGCGAGATCCATTGGGGGCGCGACCCCGGCGACCCCCGGAGGATGGTGCAGGAGGCCGTCGTCTCGCCCTACTCCCAGGTCTTCAAGCCGCTGTGGTGATCTTGCTTCCAGTCGCATGCGCATTGCAACATGCGGCATTGCCATTCTTCGCCGACCCTGCTGGCCGCCCCCCTCTGCCCCTCCGCATACCGCGCCTCCCTCCGCTTGCAGGCTGCAGCACGGACTGCTGCCCTCCGCCGAGCACCTGCAATCGAGCCCGACCTGACCTCAATCTCCGCCGCCCGTGCCATGGCAGCCACACAGGTCCCGGAGGGCCCTCCTGGGGAGGACCGAGGAGGGCGACGCAGGAGCAGTGTGTGCGGGGGTCGGAGGCCACCGGTAACATGAGGAAGAGGTGGTTATACAGCTTCTCCGGCTCGCTCATCATCGCCTCGTCGGTAGCCATGCTCCTCCTCAACTCTCTCGATGAACACGGCGACGGCAAACGAGGTAAACTCAACTGCCTCTCCTCTCACCCTTTGTCTTTACCATTTTCCAATCCATCTCGAGGAGCGCCTTGCTGGACTGCTGCCACTCATGGCCTCTTGCTGTTGTCGAGCCAACCTTGAATGGTCTGTTAATCCTGCTGTATATGGCATGGGAAGAATTTGATAATCCTGGTAATACTAGTGTTAAATCTGACGAAAATGATGTGCTTTCAGAGGTGACACTAATGCAAGAAGATCAATCGCGCTCCAATGAATATGTGCGTAGTGAGAAAATATAAGCTCTGAGCAAAGATAGCCAGGTTGAGTTTTCGAAAGATCAGGTTGCGGATCTTCCTCAGACAGATGTTGATTGTCGAATTCCGATCAAGATAAGAGCAATTGCTGAAAGGGGACCTAATGTCCCTCCTGCAGGCTCCGTATCAAGCTGCTGCAGCAGCAGACCGTATCAAGCTGCTGCAGCCCCTGCAGGGCAAGCAAGCTAAGGTATTGCCTAAGCACTTGCCCATGTTTCGGTAATACATTATATTACTAAGGGAGTATTAAAAGAAGTCACCACGTTTACCGAGAGAATCTAGAAATTCTCACGTTAATCTAAAAAACAGAAGAATTTTTACCGTTAGATTTAATGAAGATATAACGGTCCAAACTAACTAGAAGAGTTCATGTCGAATACAATGAAGATGCAACATTCTAAACTACAGAAACCATATCCAATTAAAGCTAAAGCTATAACAGAGCCATAGCAAATATAGAGCTCCCCACGTTTCCATATGTGTCTTGGCTTTAAAAAGAGAAAACAAGAAAATATTGATTTAGTCTATAATTCATTACTATGTTATTTCATATGAAATTATATTATTATAAAATCACATTAAAAAATTGTAGAAAAATATAAATTAAAATTCATCTGTACAATGAGTCATATAGTTAGGAACACATTGGACATTTGACATCTTCCATGTATTCATGAAAAAAATAGGAGAAACAGTTCTACCAAAAGTTTTCCAAAAGGGCTCCATCTCCGTCAGAGAAGCCGTTGCATCAGAGGAGCTACTGCCGGAGTTGTTTCAGCCACAGCTGGAGCCCTACCCAAACTAGCCCTAAGTCGATAGCCTACGATACACAACAAATGATCAAACAATCGTTGTCTCTACTCCTCTTCGCTCAGAAAAAATAGCAAGCTCTGAGGTACAATCTAAACTCAGCAACTGGGCCAAACTAAATAGGGAACTTTTCCATTAGGTGCATCGGACGTGAAACACACTAATCGATTTCAAATGTGTGGAGGAAAAAAAATGAAAGATGGAGAAATCGGTAGAAATAGCTGGAGAAAATGGAAGTCAAAGAGAAGAGCTAGAAACAACAGCAAAGGTATGTATGGAACTATACATCATCGAGATGACAAAATTCTGAAGTGGGCCAATTTATGCGGTCAGTCAGATGGGCTAAAAATAAAAGAAAAAGTCAAAATAACCCCATCACGTATTGGAGTTCGTCTACATAACCCTCTAAACTATAAAACCGGGTATTGAATACCCTGAACTATTCAAAACCGTCTAAATAACACCCTAGGTGGTTTCCAAGAGTGATTTTGATGATGTGGGTTAAATAGACGAACCCCAATACCATAGGGGGTTTTATGTACAGTAACCAATGTGGGAAAAAATACCAATGGGTTCGGCCGAATAAAAATTAAACATGATATTTTTTACCGAAATCAGCAGGATGCCCCAACGTATTTTTAGGTGTAACCTTTTATTAATCCATAATCGTTTTTAATTCGCTCCTACAATGAGTCAGATCTAGGTCCGTTGGATGTTACACAGGTACTCTAACAACTAGGCTAGAGATCTTTTCGTTAAATAATAATTAAAATATTGCAAGGCTCAAATGGAAGTCCAACATCTATGTTACAAGTTGTTGGCTTCGACAACATCAGTACCACATACATATAAATATATTTAATAACTACATATAAAAATAATTTGGAAAAAATATAAACATGTATTCAAGTTGATCACATATTACAATTAATCATCAAATTTAGATATTATGTGCTACAATAGGCATCCATATTCAAGGTGATCCAATATTAAATTCAATCCTCAAATTTGTAGTTTGCAAGTTAAAGTATTAGAACAAAGCAACTTAAAAATCGATGATTGATATAGTATTCACGAGAGCGAACACGAGGTTAATAAAATACCAAATACATCTCCTCTGTTAAGGTAAAAAAAATTAGATAAAAAACTAACTACCCGCGCTATTAGCGCGGGCCACCTTGCTAGTTATTGCTTAAGGCAGAGGCAAGGTATGCCACTTGCCCATGTTTCAGTAATTACTGCTTAAGGCTAAGGCTTGCAACCCAAGAAGGATAATCCAAGGGGTAGGAAAAGAAACGTAGAAATACTGTTTTATTACTTGCTACAGTAGCAATGACCATCTAATTAAGACTATTATCAACACAATAATCCAGAGAGACCAAGAAATTACAGGGGAAGTACTGTTCGTTTATTTTATTATATAAAGATACATATGATGTGCCAGTCCTGAACCCATATTAGAACTGAGAAACATGGCAACACTGTGTGCATATTTTTTCTTTTTATCACCTATCTTGCCATATATAAATAAACACCTGGATGTTCTGTTAGTCTAAATATATTCTAATTTTCAGGGGAATTTACTTTATCTTAGTGGCATACTGCACCTTTAGATAGTAAAGATCAGAAAAGCACAGCTCATATTTAGAAAGTATTACACAAACTTGCAAGTTGCAGCTTTAAAGAAAGTACTAATGGCGAGGAATTGGCCATGTAGCCCAACTTGTGCACTATGTGATCAAGCACCGGAGACAGCAAAACATCTTGTTCTTCTTGCAGTTTTGCACGTGAGGTGTGGCACAGAATTTCTTTGTGGTCTGGTCCAGCAGCCGGATACAGGTGGAACACATCGCTTGCTGGTTTACCAAAGGAATTACGGAGGTCCAAAGCAGCGATCCTCATGTACACAGCATGGAACATATGGAAAGCAAGGAATCATCAGGTGTTCGACAACCTGATGGCAACACCGGCTCAGGTAGAAGAAGAGATCAAGCGGGAGATTGCGCTGCGCAAGAGAGCTCTTGGAGAGCGGGTGGAGGCTAATTTTTTCCATGATTAAGTACCTTTGTTATGTTGAGTTCTTTGAGTTTCCTAGTTTACTTATGTAATCAAACTGTTTATGAACTTGCTTGCTTCCTCTCTTAGCATGTCAACACTAGATAAATAAGCATAGTAAGTTCAACTTCAACACAGTTTTGTTTTTCGAACAATTCCCCGCAGTTTGACAGACAGATTTGGCTTTCGCTTCTCGATGCCACCGGTCACGGACCGAACCTGCTCCTTTTGTCACTAGCACTGCTTGCAGATGTCCGCTCAACTTCTGAAAAGAGAAGTGCAAGCAAATTGTTGGTTTAGTGTGTTGGCAATATGGAAAAGATAAAGGATAAGAAATTGGGAACATACTTCACTTCTGGGGTTCCATGCCCTTTTCAGCTAACTTCTGCTGCAATTCTTCGAGGTCTTTAATCCAGAGGTCAGTATCTCTAGTCTTCTGCATTTCCTCCATTCGTTGATGTAGGCCTTCCCTTTCCGCCACGAGATTGGGTACACACTCAATATCACGCTCATCACATGATAGATTAATGAGATGATCAAAGCCTGAATCCCCATCATTTGGAATAGCCTTGTAACCTTTTTCAGTGAACTTAGCAATGAGCTTCTTTCTGTTCATCTGCTTGATCTCAACTTTGTCCATTGCTTCGAGATACATAATGGTATTATCAATTCTTATCATATCATTACTCATCCTTTCCAGTAGCTTTGCCTACACATGAGCATTCCAAATCTTGAGTCTATACAATATCAATAAGCACAAACATAACAAACAGAGAAATGAAGTACCTTCCTTGCAGCATAATAAGGAAGCCTCATGTCAAAAAAGGCTGTCAGTGCTGCACGTATAACATCATGTTTTTATATACGTCTCATTGTGAAATTCAGACCAACAATAAAGTACAGAAGAAAAAAACTTACTTTCTTCTGCGTTATCAAATAGACGCAGCTCTTGCATCTCATCCAGTAAATTTAGAGTCTCTACAGACATTTTCCTCACCAATTTAAAAGCCTCCGGCAGGCCTCTTTTTCTAGCAAACATCATGTTGCCTTTGTCCAAGGAAACGCTGAACCTCAAGTTATTTTCATCCTCATGCAGTTCTTGAAAACACTATATGATAGATGCAATTCATTTCAGTAACATAATCATGAAAGATTCATGCATAACGCATTTTACGAAACAAAACTTGAAAAGCCTTTTTATCATATACATCAATAGTTGGATATTTCATTTTGGAAGATTCGGATCTATTACTAGCATCAGGCATTAGGGACTGGAGAAAGCTTTTGTACTCAACAATTGTTCTGCCTGGAGGTATTTCATTTATTTCAATTACCGTATCACTGATTTCTATAGCACAACCATAAATGGTGCATTTTATTTCACGTTCATTGTCAGTAGATTTTTCAACCCTTCCCTGATAATAAAAAAAGGGACATCAAAATCAAACAAAGGTAAAAAGAGTAAGTGTCTAACACACATGCCTAGGAATTCAAATGGATGCAAATTGTGGCTTCGTTATGGTAATAGTAGTAAGACACTTGGGCTTCCATGCAGAGAACAATAGAAAGTTTAAAACAAGCTGTGAGGTTTCAGAAAGATACCTTAAAACCTCTGTAGCCTGGTTTCAATGATATACTGTTGCTATCTTCTGCAATGGTGGGGCCTCTCAATAGCTTGAATAGAGCATTAATAACATCATTCATGTGATGGTTTGGAATGTTAGATCCCCAACCACTTCCTATTCCGGTAGTGCCATTCACCAATGATATTGGGACAACAGGAAGGTACCTATGGAAGTGGAGTTAGATACATTAACCACAAATCGACCACTTATTAATTACGAGTGCTGCAGGACAATACCACTTTGGTTGAACTAACTTTCCATCTTCTTCCAAGTATTCAAGTAAATCTTTATCATCATCCCGAAAAATGAACTTGGTTATGTCATTCAATTCAACATATAAATAATATGCCCTGGAATGATCTTTGCCTCCCTGAAATGATACATTTTAGAAGAAAAAAAAGATAGTGGTTTTCAAACTAAAAAAACAAATATCACATTCTATACCTCATATCGTGAACCAAACTGGCCTGTGGGCTCAAGCAAATTCACATTATTGCTTCCAAAAAAAGTCTGAGCCATACCAATAATCGTGCCTTCCATACTAGAATACCATGCCTATACAGAGTTTTGCTGACAACATCACCTGCAAACTCACCAACCTAATGTGTAGCAAAAGGCCAGGATCAGATATCTGATGAGGTACTATCAAGTAGCATAAGTAATGAAGTAAAACATATTGTGATGCACCAATGTAACTTCTAACAATAAATTTAGATTATCTGGCATGTCATCTGCTCTGACTAAGCTGAGAAGACAGCACAATACCTCATGGATTGTGTTTTCTCCTGGCAGATTTAGTTCCTCATCCTAGATTGTGTGGGTTTTGCAGAGTTTGTGCTTCAATCGTCGGAGGACATATTCTGTGAATGTTGAAGATAGGTCTAGTGCCCAAGAATACGCAACTATTGTGACTTCAATGGAGCCACACCTGATGTTCAGCGGGTGGTTTGTGTTTTCTGGGGTGAGGCGTCACTCTGGTGCTAAGCAGGAGGTAAGGAACTTTATTAATTAGGCTTAATAGATTCGTCTCGCAAAGTAGTCACGTACGACTTCTACAATTAGTTTTATGATTAGATCATATTTAATCCTTCTAATTAGTATCGGAACACCGAGGTGACACCTTCTAAATTTGAGGGAGTACGTGAAACTAATACGGAATAGACAGTATGATGTTCAACTTTTTATCATTAACCAAAAAATGTTTACGCAAACCAAAAATATAATCTAGAGACTTTATTTTCGAATTTTAACTATTGATGTTTTTGTACTTTTCATGTGTGGCCTTGTTTTAGATGTCGCTGGACAGGTCCTGCAATTTCAAATTTTAAAAATGAAGAAAATGAATGGAAAAGGAAAAGGAGGTCAAATGGCTCAAATCCTCATCCTTTCTTATTGCTATGAGTCTAGATAAATTAATTAGCCCGTTCAGGTCTAGAGCGGGACCCGAATCATCCATGTGTCTGGATCGATTCGCTCCCGAGCTTTTGTACATTCCTTGGTGGATCATCATCTCACTTGATAAGAAGAGGCGAGCTGTGAGCTTTAATTCTTTTTAAAAAAATCCTTGAACTCTAGTTACTTAATTAGCCTAATGTCCCTAACCTGGTCATGACTATAGATGGCTATTCGGGCCATCCGGCATGGGCCCGGGCTGGCTCGGGCACGAACGGATCGAGCCAGGCCCGGCACGACCAGGCTATTGGGCCGTGCCATGCCGTCCGTCGTGCCGCGTCTTCGGCCCAAGCACGAGCTCACGGGTCTATTTCGTGCCGTGCCTCCCGAAAAGCACGGCCTTCATCGTGCCCGTGCCGTCTGCCGCCCGTACGTTCGATGGAGGCCGTCACGCCTACCGATGCCGCCACGCCCTGCTCGCTGGCCGCTGCCGCCTGCGCCCGCCGAGCAGCCACGCCAGCTGCCGGCTGCCTGTGCGTCTCCCGCGCCCACTGCCGGCCGCACCCGCCCGCCTGCGCCTGTTGGGGTGTGGTGTGTGTGTGTGGGGGGGGGGGGGGGGGGGGGGGGGCTCGCGATAGATAAGATTGGGGGAGGAGCCGAGCAGGCGGGGTGCCTCGTATATGGCGATATGGGCTGAAGTGGAGTGGGGTTAACGGGCCGTTTCAGGCCCGACTCTAAAATCCGTACCGGGCCAGGCCGCTCTCCATGCCATGGTGACGGCCCAAGCACGGCACGGAGTACCGGACCATGCCGGCCCGAGCAAGATAACCATCAGACCGTATCGTGCTTAGACCGGGCTAAAAACTCGGACCTCGGGCCTTTTGGTTATCTATAGTAATGACCATCCATACTAAAAAGTAGTAAAACATTATATCACCGACGAAGAACCAACGGGTCTCCTTTTGCAGTGTACTACGTAACTGCAAACACTTGTATGTTTGCAATTGTCGCAATTGTTTTGTGGGTGGTGGTTGCCAATTGACAATTATTTGAAAGCGCGTGTAACCCCAGTGCAACGAACTTTGTGGTCGCTTCATTCTCCTTAATGACACGTTCTCAAGGAAAAATATAACTGCAAACAGAGACCATTTTTTTAGTGCGCTGGTGATCTCTATCGAGATCACTTTCTGTTGTACTTAAACTCTCTTTCCCTTCTTAATAAAAAATATGCTCAGGCACGGTTGCTAAAAAAAACTGCAAACAGAGCACATCGGTACCCGGTACCCCCCAAGAAAAAAAACATGAAACACTGTTCGAATGTACCTGTGCTGAAGTTGCAGAAACAAAATCATTTATTTACTCCCGTTAACACTATAATCGAAATGAAGAGGATCATCCTGCATGGACAAAAGCCAGTAATTGACTCCTGACTAGTGCTCGATCAATATATGATAATTCTAGTTTTGATTGCTTTACGTGCTGAGCGACAATGGAATCATCATCAGCTTTTGAAAAAAGAGGAAATCCAAAGCAGGTCCGGTGAACGGTGAACCCAAAAACAAAAATCAAATGAAAAAATCCTTACTCAATGGGGCATTCCGAGAATTGAACTCGGGACCTCTCGCACCCTAAGCGAGAATCATACCACTAGACCAAATGCCCACGCGATGTTGACGTGTCAAGTGTAAACTATTTGACCAAATATATTATCTTTAACCGTCCATTCTGAAAGCTTTAGGATCCCAGGGATTCTTCTGAGTTCTGAAGGCTTCCTTAGAGGACGATCTCACGTGGCTGGTGCCGTGGAGACGTTGGAGCTGTCGGCATGTCGTGGAAACGGCCTCGCCGACTTGGGCTAATGTCAGGCTGCAAATGCCACAAGCAATGCTCTGTTCCAGTTACAGATTCAGACCATGGCACAAGACAAGAGTTCCTGGCGAACAGAACGTGGAAGAAACTGGATGGAAATGAAATGCTGAAGGTTATGGCAGCCTGATGAGAACACAGCACAGCTCACCTGAAGATCAGGTTTACTGATCGAAGCTGGTTCTCGACGCCTGCCTTCCACAATTACCTCCATCCGGAGCAGTCGTTCGATCCCCCTTGCTTAGATGCTTCCAACACTGCATGAAAGGTATCGCAATGCAAACAGCACTGGGAGAAGGGACACATTTCTGAAGACAGTCAAGTCAGTTCTAGTAAGCCCCAGCGTCAGTCCAAGAGAAATAGCAGTTTCAGAGTGCCCGAACGACAGTTTCGCTGACTCACACTTGTTTACTCATCACCCAGGGCAGGGCTACCCTGTTCAGTTTTACGTTTGAGACATCGAGCAAAAGGATTAAACATGATGAACTTAACAACACAAACTGAGCCGGTTGCATGATGATACACCAAGCGAAACAAAAGCCTGTCCTGATGGATTGGCAAGTTAATTCCTAGTATTATATAGAGCACACGTGATTTGCGTGGGTTTCTTTTTCATTTCTTGTCTAAGTGGTAGCCAACCGAACTTATTTCTGCTCAATAAAATGCTTGCGACTCTTGTGCGTTCTCTTCATAAAGGAAGAGTACATGTAGCAATCAATCAATCTATATCTAACTGCACTGACTACATTTTTGCATACAGAGGACGCGTAAGGGCAACTGAACTGATTGCATGACAAATTGACAGTGTACCAGACGAAATAAATGTCTGCCAGGTTAAATCCCTGGAGTATTATATAGGAGGACACATGGTTCGCGTGGGGTGTTTTCAATTCTTGTCTGAGCAGTAGGTTACCCGTTTGTCTGTCAGATTTCCAGTTGTGCCGTGGCCATCGATCTAGCCCACGCGACATCATTCACCAGATCATATATCTCGGCCGTTACTCCAGCTGACACGAGTGGCCGGCAGGTTAGCTGAAGAGCAAAGCAAACATAGAAGAAAGCATTCAAAGGGCAGCTGAGAATGCAACAGCACTTCAGCTTATCCTAGATTTTTTCAAGGCTGGAGGTCCTGCACAGGCACAGCTCAGTTTAAAATCCAACATATGCAACAGGGCAGATACATCATAGTAGGCCAGAGTGCCTGAACGACAGGATCACATACTCACAGTGTACCAACACTTGTTTATTCATTACACGGGATTATTCGCACAGTTCTATTTTATGCTTGAAATCCATCTACCAGAATGATTATCAGCGGAAATTCGACATGGGAGCCGCATGCTCAGATGCTGAAGTTCAAGATTTTGCTCGGGCGGCTTGCAGGCGAAAGTTGCTGATCATGACTGAACCGCAGGGAAGCAAATTACAGAATCCTAAACAACGGAAACACTCCTAAATAGGCTGGCGTGCACACAGAGGAACATACACTGACAAATGCTGACAAACAAGCGACAAGATCGACTGACAAGAAGCAGACTCCCTAAGGGAACATGGTCTTAGCTGTCGACGACGAGCTTCCGCCTCCTGTAGTTAACCATCACCTCGCCCTTGATGCCGACAACCATCGCGTTCCAGTCATTCTCCGGGAATGGTGAGACCAGCTCAAACTCAAAGTTTCTCAGCAGGTGCGTCCAGATCGCCTTGATCTGCAGATAGGCAAAGGGTTCGCCGAGGCAACCGTGCCTACCACCACCGAAGGAGATGTAGGAGAAGGCGCCTGCAGCCTTGTCCTCCTCCCTGCCAGGACCGAATCGGTCAGGGTCGTATGAGTCTGGGTTCTTGTAGATGTGGGGCAGCCTGTTGGCAAAGGATGGGGATGTCGCGACGATGTGGCCCTTGGGGATGTCATACTCCTTGCCTTCCTTTGTTGTCACGGTGAAGTCATTGTGCGACTGGCGGAGCAACATGATTAGCGGTGGGTGGAGACGGAGAGCCTCCTTGATGCACCGGTAGAGGACATCCATCTCTGCCAAGATGTCGTGATCAATCTTGTTCCCATGCCGCTTCATGACCTCCTTCTGCTCCTCCACAGCCTCTGCAAAGTACTGCTTGAACCGAAGGAGGTAGGCTCCAGTCCAGGTCGAGGTGATAGAACTGGTGTGTTGTCCAGCAAAGAGTGCCGCAATAAGTAACCCGGTCACCTCACCCTCAGTGGTGGAGCGTCCGTTCTTGTATTTGGAATCAATAAAGCACTGCAGCATGTCTTCTTCCGACTGTCCAGAGGCCTTGCGGGACTTAATGATGGTAGCAAAGATTTCTGCCAGACGTGCCCGTGCCCTGTCCCGGCGCTTATGTGCAGGGATCGGGAGGTAGGGGAAGATGACACTAATGGGCTGCATCCCATTGTCAAGGTCATGGAAGAGAGCAGATACATCGTCAAAGAGCTTCTCTCGCACCTCCCTTCCCAGCAAGCATCGACTAGCTGTCAGTATGATGAGGTGCTCCAACTCATACTTCAAGTCCACGGTACCACTTTCTCCCCACTTTGAGAAGTACTCCTGCAGGTAAGGTCAAATTTGCAAAAGATTAATCATCAAACTTACATGCAAAAAGAGGGAGTATTTTGTCAAACAAAAAACAAGGAATTCATACAATTAAATCATCAGGATGAAGGGTTCACCATTTTTATCTTGACATGCTAATTAAATCCTCATGTTACTACTAACTTGCAGAAGAGCACTCATTGTTATTATTAAGCCTAATGTACAGAAGCTTACACAGAAATGACCCGCATATTTATTAAAATCATAGACTTCATTGTTACATACTAATGCTAAAAGTAGAGAAAATTATGAAAAGACTTGCGCTGGTTCGACATTGGTCATTGGTAAGAGACACTCTGCAAATAGCAAACTTGTTATTATGAATAAAGGTAACGAGATGTATGAGGTCAACGACAGTCAGTATCTTGTAACTGAATTTGAACAGTAGATGAAGTGCTCAATGCACATGTTCTTGTGTTATGTGCCCTCATGCAGAATGTATTGACAAAAAGGAGTAAAGCAGTTTATCTTGCCATTTCTAGTGTTTGCAGTCGCATCAATTCTTTTTTTTAAAAAACAAGTTTATATTGAGTCCTTCGATGCAAATTCTGCACAGTCAAAAACCTAAAATTAATATTTAAATACAGTTTGTCAGGACAGGGTCACAAGAAAGTAGGTTGCAATATGAAGCCATGATTTTTTATATTGCCTTTCACATTCATCTAGATACAGAGGATAGGGCAATATATATCTTCACAATTGACAAGGGAATATAACTGCAGCTCTTCATAATTCACATACCTAGCGAATTCCCTGTTTATGATTACAAATATATTATTTTTTAATCAACAAGGTATGAAATATGTCATCATCCTCACCTCCACTTCACAAGAAACAGAAAATTGTGTCTATGCTTCAGCTCAGACACGTTTGAGAATTAACAAATAAATATATATTGCATAGATCAGCTATTGAAGGAATGATACTGTTGCCGTTAATTGGCATAGTGCGATTTGAGAAAAGGCAGAAAAAGCACGAACACAGAACAGATTAGGACACAGAAAAGTAACTTTAATCGGCAGAACTAGCAAAGATTTAAAGAAGTAACAAAGTGGCATAAAAAGCATCAAAGGGACACAAAATGTCCCACTAGAAAAAAAGCAGAGCATGCAAGGCATCTCAAAAGCCTAAAACCTAAGGTCTGGAAACATCAGCCCAGAAAGGTTGAGGTTCATGTGAGGTAGCCGTTCCAGAAGTCGCACATTAGTCATAGTGTAACTTCCTTTCCTCAAAGAAAAAGCATACTGTAACTTTCAGAAGGGACTAGATAGTCCATTGCAGAACAAT
This sequence comes from Panicum miliaceum, assembly GCA_032594955.1. NCBI lineage: Eukaryota > Viridiplantae > Streptophyta > Magnoliopsida > Poales > Poaceae > Panicum > Panicum miliaceum. The sequence goes on along the minus strand of CM064072.1, from coordinate 27,551,920 downwards.
ATGCTGGACTCAGGAATCAGCGAATTTGGACCAAAACTAGAGCACCGTGTCTATATATTGGTAGAAAAGTATAAATATATCCTAGATTTTAAAAGGCTACTCACCGAACAACTGCCACTGCAAGATTCAGGCGACATAATAATGCTCCAGAAGCATATCATCACATTTTTTTAAGTAGACGTGCTCATAAAATATACAATCAAATGCACAAAGTATACGCCTGTGGAGCTCCTGTGCAGCTATCACTGCATAAACTGACCACAAGTACTAAATTTCCTGTAAAGTGCCAACAATTACAGATCCAGAAATCTAAACCTATGCAGAGCAAGCATCTCACCTCACAATCATGGAATCACCACCACATTAACCATGCAAAGAGTTCAGAATCTAAAAACAAATGACGAAAGCTAAAGCAAATTCTCACCTCAGCCTCAGCAACCATCTGGTCGACGTAGCTGCGGAGCTTGTTGGCCCGCAGGGCCTCGGTGAAGAACCGGAACTGCTCCTGCCTGACGGAGTAGTCGACGTCGAAGACGACCCCCGGCCCAAAGGTGGGCACGTTGAACCTGTACACCTCCTGCTGGCTCATCTCGGCCTCGTTGCCCTTGAAGAAGTGCGCGGACACCTCGGGCCCGATGAGGAAGGTGATCCTGCGGCTGAGGATGGGGACGGTGAAGACGCTGCCGAGGCGGGCGTACTGCTCCCGGATCATGGGGATGGGCCCGCGCATGAACTTGATGAGCCCGCCGACGACCGGCGCCCCGGGGATGGTGGGCGGGAGGCGCTTGCCGCGGGCGCGGGAGCCCAGCAGGAGCTTGACGAAGGCGATGGTGGCCAGCAGCAGCGCCGCGCCGGCGATGAGCCGCTGCTGGCCGTCCGCGAGATCCATCATTTCCTCCTGGTTCCTGAAAATCGGCGTTTCCGTGGGTTAAAATCACAGCGCAACGACAGGGGGCATGGAAATGGTAGACGAGAGAGCTTCGTTTGTATCGACGACAGGGCACTGTTTGGCACTACTACATGCTAAGCAGTACTGCAGGATGCAAGCTCGGACGACCAGGCATCAGACCCGCAGAAAGATTCTCCCCGCACGGGGCAATCCACACCACAGAAACGGGTACGGAGGTGCCGCTCACCGGGACATGCCGCGACGACCCGGCCTCGGACCGCTAGGAGCTGTTCGGATCGAGGGAGGGGTAGGAGCGGAGATCTCTCTCACCTTCGATCTGCGCCGCCTGTCGAAGCAGGGCCGTGGCGCGGGGGTCACGGGTGAAGGCGGTGGGTGCGGATCGGGGGCCGGGCGGCGGGGTCTATATAGGGTGCCCCTGCCCCGGGGTAGGGGGAGATTCCGAGGTTGGTCCCGAGGTCGGGAGGAGAGGGGGGTTAGCAATGGCGGGGGGGTTTACCGGGGAAGGAGGAGGACGAGCTGAGATGGGAATCATGGAGTGGGCTGGAGGGAGACCTCCGGGGGCCCACACGTCCTCCTCACGCTCCCCGCCTGTCGCGTGCGGGCTCGCGCCACACGTGGAGGGCACATGTGGCGTGCGATCGCGCCAGCCTGCCACGGATCGGCTTGGCTTCTCTCCAGCGGATGCGGTGCGGGTGGACTCGTGTGGTCAGCCGTGCTACGAACCACTGGCACCTCCGTGAGTTACTCCAGGCTAGGGCTATTTCTGATTTTCTCTTCGGAGAAAAAAAAATGATAATAAGACATGGAGCCGTTTCGTGGTAGGGCATGCACGTGGTCTCTCGTACGACTAGTAATTGACTGACGAAGCCTAACATTAGCAGCGGGTACCTTATGGGACTGTTTGGATAGCCGGAGATTACGAGATAATAACAAAATCTATAGCCCAAACAAGCCGGATAATATTGTCTAGATTATAGAATCCACCTGCCCAGATTATCACGATCCCATTATCTCTCTCGACCCAGTTATTTTGAGATTATAGAGACAAACTACCTTATAATCCAGGGATCCAAGCAACCTAGCTATTTATTAGCAGTATAATCTAGATTTTTGTAATCTGCGGCTACGGTTCGGATTCTTATAATCTGTATACCAGAAACAGAGCCGAGCCGAGGCTATCTGAAATTGATTTTTTTTACTCCATCTTAAATTCTATGTATCTAGAAAAGTCAAAACGACTAATAATTTAGGATGGAGGGAGGGAGTACACGGTAGACTCTTGCTAAAATATTTTCGTGCGAAAATCGCACTAGTAGTTATTACAAACTGCGCTGCGCCTTAATTATCAGACCAATTATTGGAGTCGTGAAACTTATTACGGATTCTTTTATATATATTTACACAGAAAAAATTATAGAAAGGACCTCACGTCGACTTCAGCTACGATGTAGCATCTCCATCATTCATCAGTGAACTGGACAGCTCCGGCCTCGAGTGGCATTTGTTTGATCTGCCACTCCGATCCGCCATTATGCTTTTGGACCCATCCATTTAAGAAGAGAAAAGGAACTAATGACCAACCACTTCCTAGTGAGAGGCACATGACCTGATGTTGGCCCCTAACAGTAACCTCTGCAATGCGCGGCCCAAGAAAATCCAAACATCCAGCCAGTAGGCAGTACGTACCTCGCCATGACCATGGGTCCATGGCACACAGAGCTCCAGTAGATCCAAGGGTCAACTGGCCACTCCGACCCAGATCAACAGGCAATTTAGCTGCTAGAATACAGCGCAGGTTGACATGACCATGAAGGGTTGTAAAGCGGAATACCACAGGTGCCAACGGTATGGACCTCAAACCAGATGGTATGTTCATAGCTTGATCCTTTGGTTTGATTCGAGTTGTTAAATTTGGGAGTTAGGACATGTAACAAGCACACACAAAAAGAATAGTGGTAGGGACACGAACAGCTTGAGTGCCAAGCACATGTGACTGCAAGTCCCGTTGGATGTTAAATACAATGCTACAACTCCAGACAAGAATGCAGCATGACAACAAGACGGACTTCAAAGACCCAAATTGCATGATCTCCAAGAAAGAACTAACCACTGATAAATTGCCATTGGCTTGTAATAACTGAGTTACTGACCATCATGAGAAAGCTTTCAAGGCGAGATTTTGCTGACCACCATTCTAGGCTTCCAAAGAATTCCACCTACTGCATCAGAAGACATGATAATGCCAGTGTCAGAATATACCATCTGAGCATCTGACGAAATGCGATTAGGATTAGAACATCCATTTTGGGGCATTGCAAGATACGCCATCTGATACAATGGTCATCTTATGCACTGATTTAAATTGGCTCGAACTAGGACACCCCTCACCATACTGACCATGGGCAAGCAGACGCACAGGTCGGTTGGTCAAAAAAGAATGCATTAGAACTCAGTACAATATATACATACATGCTATTCACCTATTGCATTCCTATAAAACAAATTTAGGGTTCAGGCTCTACTGGTCATCAATTACATATGCTTTATCCAGCTTCTTCTCTAGTGACAAAGGAGCGGAGAAATTTAATGGCGAGAACATGTCATCATATTTGGATTTGGGAGCAGGCTTGAACTCGTAAGGGCCAGCCTTGGTTCCCCAAACCTGAGAGTAAGTGAGCACATTGTGAGAAGATTCTCTTCTACTCAAACTTGCAAGCCAACTGGAGCACTAGTGTGAAGCATATAAAAAAAAATCACCTGGTTTCCTTCATCGTTAAAACCTTTGTCCCAGATATGTACCTCACCGTTCTTGTGGATGGACAAATCCGATGTACAATATGATGCACCACTCTGCTAAAATACCGGCATTGAGATGGGAACAAGCGAAACATTACAGACAAAGGATTACCGCTGGTGGGTTTTGATGTATTAAATTGCAAATTATTCTGTCAGAAACAGAACTGAAGATGCTGATTGAGAGGAGAGCAAGTAGCTCACCCAATTGTTGGGAAAACCTTCAGGTGGGGTGGATCCTTCGTATAAGCAGCGTTTTCCACGTCCACATCGTGACAAGTGTATGGTGGTCAGATGCTCTGCGATATCCTGAATACCAGATGCAAACTTAAATGTTAGGGCGATATGTAAGCTTATATTTAGACCTAATTAACAGTACTTTGTGTGAACAAAAATTAGCATCACAAATTATATACAGTTTTAGGTAGGAATGTACTATGCGAAGCTATAATGATCAATTCATGATTCCATATGGAGTTACATAGTAGATGCGAGTACAAATATACATGCACAACCTACTATGTAATATGTAATGGTTTACAATTTAGCACATAGCTTCAAAATATATTAAACGATTAAGTGGTTATACAACATCAAAAAAGGGTGTCGATGCTTTTTCTGTTTGTGAACTAGGTCCTGATCCTAGTAGTACACTAAGTGAAGCACAAAATGGCCTGAGTTTAGGTCAGCAGCAGCACAATATGACAGCATTCAATTCCATATCCAAAACAACAAAGGCTGAGAATGAATTGTAAAAATAAGAAATGGTGAATTTGTGGCTTGTAAATATCACTCATAGTGAAAACCCATTGAACTAACCTATATCATCTTTAGTCTGGTAACATATGGGACCCCAGCCCTTGATAATGGAAGTGCATATCTATTTTCTGTGGGTTTATTTGTTCATTCATCAGCAGTTCCATCTGGTCCCTAACTCCCAGTACCCACACTAATATGCACAGAGGACTTCTAATGATCGCTAAGTATATTGGACTTGTCTAATTTTTATATATATTTCCTTCATTTCAATTACAGCTGTCCATCAAGAGTTTAAGACAACAACAGTCCATACATTCTGAAAACAAGATTGTGTTAGAATGATCAGTTTGTTGTATAATATCTCCTTCATTTCAATTGCAGCTGTCCATCAAGAGTTTATACATTCTGAAAAGTAAGATTGTGTTCAGACAGACATGACTTACCGCAATTACTTCTTCTGGCTGTGGTCTCTGATCCTTTGAACGGTCACAGAAATTCTTGTACTCTTCAGCATCCCTAATTGCGTAGGAGCTCAACTGTCCATTGAATACAATTTAAGATGTTATTTAGTCAGCTTTGCCTGCAGAATTGACTTAAAATATTATCCTTCAATCAGCATTTTTAGAAGCAGGGACATGTATGAATCAAAGTGGCATTGCTTCAACCAAAATTTTAGTGCCTCTGTTAACGCCATATGATAAAAGTAATAGTGCTAAATATAAATAGATTCACTTAATCACTTAATGGTTATTAAACGACAACAAGAAAGAAATTTACTGTTAGAATGATGAAAATATAAACTAGCACTGTAGAAATGTGCGACTTTAATTAGACCATTTTATGCTTCCTGCCATGGACAGGTTACATGAAACAAAGCTTTTTGGGCAATCAAATTTACCTTACTACTTGTGTTTTGAACATGGGAAATGTAACTGCGGTAATGACTTCAAGTGGCATCATGTGCGATGGATCTCTTTGTAGCTGAATATAGGAGATCCCATTTACTCAGATTGTCTCATTTTTTACCAAGTCAAGGCAGAGGAGGGCAAACTAAATACTGCTGGTAAACTATGAGAATTATTATTATGGATGCATTGTTCAGTACATCAATTTCACGACATTGCAGGATCTCAGAGGAAGTATGCCATATATTCTATACACCCAATAATTTAAAACAGGTAAGTCAATTTTGTGCTCACCTCAACATCACATTTCATCTCCTTTGGACAGGGCTTTACCATGTAGAATCTCTGGAGAGAGCAGCACTTATCATTATTTGTACATATGGTAAGCACATAAGACATTGTAAATCTAGAAAGGACAAAGAGTAGAACAGAAATCCAAATTTAATCTGAATACTATCCTATCTACAGGCATTTGAAGCGCACCTTCTTGCAGAGTAATGGAACCAAATTCTCAGTACTCCAAACTAATGGCAGCATCAGATCATCCACAGTTACCAGACAAAAGCAATACATAATTGCAAGAATATAGCATGCAAAACGGCTAAGCAGGTTTAAATCTAGTTAGGTTTATCAGGAAGAAAGGATTTAAAAGAAACCATAAACAGTTATATAGGTGTATTGAATGTTCATAAAAATAGTGTATGGGTAAAATAAAGCTCATGATCACAGGATACTCTTATGCGTGTGCAGTGTCAGATAATATAATATCATCTTGTTTAAACTATATTGATTAGCATAACATTATATAAGTTTGTGCAGGAACAATTAAGGAATTATAGGAAATAATACCTTACATATGAATTGGTAAGGGCAAGGAGAAATATATAAGTGATTAGTACAGTTTTGGAGTTACTTACTTGTCTAAAAGGCTTTTCTGGAGTTCTCCAAAATGCCTGGAAAGGAAAGCATGGAATTCAAATACCCTAAATGGGCACTGTAATAAGGAAGAATGTATAGAGATAAGGGTCATACTTGCTCAAAATAAAGCACTCTAGAACCATCCACCATCTCAGTTGCAGGGCATGTGAGCATTCTGAAAATAAAAGAAGACTGATCGTTTACACAGGATATATATATAACTACAAACATGTTAACAATAAGTCAATAACATATGCTTAAAACAAACTTATCTCATACCCGAAAAAAGAAAGTTGAAAGGATTTAAAAAAACTGAAAATTCACATGATTATGGTTGTGTAATAAAAAGTTTTTGCATCATAAGTGCAGATAAACCACAGTTTTTCTGTGTCATAAGTGCAGAGTCACTTCTACCAAGTTACTCACATCCAACCAAAAAAATTCACTAATCCCATAATGATTATCAGTGATAATGAGTAACAACAGCAGATCAGGAAGAGCAAACATTTACAAGGATAAAGTTAGAAGAAAACAATAACAGGTCAGTGTAACCATTCAGTCACTAATCCATGAATTCAGACAAAAAAAATGTTTACTTTCATTTATCTCTTTTTGAATACGGATCCTTTAAGAACATATAGTTTAATAAACAACTTGCTCAAGGTGGTAGTACAAGAGGACATATCTTCACGTGTGTATCCTAATAGCCATCCAACAAGAGTACAAAACAACAGGTCCATTAAACAACAATGATTCATCAGGTCCATTATCCATCAATGATACATCACTAAACTGATACCACTAGATTATCCAGAGCACATTTATGTACCCAAGAAACTAAAAAAATCGAATCAAAACAGTTTGCAGTGTTCAGACCAACTGTGTTAACCAAGTATAGCATTTTCAAATCATCTTAGTGATATCCAGCAACTTGTCAAAATCAGCCATCCATCATCACCAAAGCTAAATATCACAACCCTCCAGTAACCCATGGTCAGCAACAATTAGGCTTATCAACAATGTGAATTACAATGATCAACACGGCCTTTACAGGATTTACAGGGAAGAACCGGTCATTGTGCTTGTGCATATACCTCCCTCCCGGAACAAGGCTACGATTAGTTAAAACAGATAGATGCCACTATAGTACCAGACCCAAGACAAGAACTGCGATCAAATGGACAGCGGAAACACTAGTGTGCGAAGAAAGAATGCAGTGCCTGTGTAGCACAGATGTCTGACCTCAAGTTGAAGTAGTTGTCAGGATCCTTCCTCGCCTGCTCCCTCGAGAACTGCAGACCGAACCAACGAACACGCGAACCAGTCAAGTGCCAGCACAAACCAAGAAACGCATCGACACACAATCATTCCATTCCCCTCCGTTCGAAATTGGGGATAAAAAGGAACGGGATTTTTTTCTGAACGAATTCTCAGTGCGGCCGCATCGGAGTCCCACGAGAACCGAACACTTCGCCAGGGAGGGGCGCGTGGGGGGCTCACCTTCTCGCCGGAGAGCGCGTCGGCGACGGCGCGCGCGTGGTCCCACCGGGTGGTGGAGCGGCGCAGGCGGCGGAGCAGCAGGACGCCGCCGACAACCACGAGCGCCTTCAGCACCGCGCCCCGCACCGCCCCGCCGCCGCCGCCGGTGTTCTCCTCGCCGGAGCCCATCGCCGGGGGCCCTTCCACGGCGGACTCGCGGGGGCCCGGCCGAGACAGGGTGGGGTGGGGACTTTGGCTAGGGAGGACCGGAGGAGGATGAGGAGCCGGAAGTGGGAATTCACGGTTTTGCAGGGGGTCAGGGGTGATTTGGGGAAATGGCGATGATTTTTCTGTGGCCTGTTGAGGCCTTGGTTAAGAAAAAAAACCCAACTAACGGCGGAAAAACCCTCAAATTGCTGTGGGTGGGCTTTTTTTTTATTGAAACAGGAGGGGTGGATCCAGATATATATATTAGAAAAAGGAAAAGTTACAAAAAAGGTCTCTGAAAATGAAACGACTAATTACAGAAATGTTTCTAGCCAAGCTTTCATGGCTTCAACATGTTTAACTTTTGCTGTACGAATGACCATTGCGAAATGGGCTCTGAAGTTTTCTTTGACCCTCTGAACTGATTGTTTTGTTTCTTTGAGCATGGTTAGTGCATCAGTGTTTTTCCAAGGATCTAAAAAAAAAGGATGGCACGTCAACATTGGCAATATACGAAGATTCATCAATCCTATCTGTTCAGATTGGTACCGTTCATGCTGCAAAAGGCTGGCGGCTGGGACGGCATTTCACCGAATTTGTTAACCTGGTAAGCGTGCTTGCTTGCATTGGGGCCTCGGAGGGGGTTGCTTCCGGTTGCAGTTGCGACTAGGATGCGAGTCATCACATTAGGTCCATGAGGCCCGTCACGAGCTCGTCCCTGCCGGCCATTATCCTGAGCCGCTGGATCCGCCACCGCCTACCCCCACCACACTCGGCTTCCTACGCCCCCGCCTGGCCCACTGGTTGTCTACCCGACCGCTGGTGGCCGGCGACGCTCCGCCGCGCCGTCCCTTCAACCGGCCACCACCGTCGGGCTTCCCTACCCCCTACCCCCTTCCCCCTCTTTCTATGTCTGGCGGTGGATTCCCGAGACCCGATGGCACCCCCCCTCCCCACCTCCCTTGAAACCGGCCGACATCGCCATGAGGAAGAAGAACAGGTACCTGGGTCCACTTGCAGCGACTAAGCCGGCGCTTCTGCGATGCTTTGGCTCCCACCCGCGCGTGTGACCCTTAATATTCCGGACCTCAGAGGCGTAGGACTTTCTTGTGATCGCATTGGTCCAACAGGCAACAGCACAACCAGAAAACCTCTCGAGGCCGGGTTATGTGGGTGATCAAGTGACATGACCTTGGCATTATTTGAGTCTGCAAATTGTTTTAGGTGCGGTGTTTGGAGATCGAAGCCCGCATGACATGAAGGTCTACAATATCTGGAGATACTGATAATAGATTCAATTGAGAGGTACAAATAAGGTATTGTTGCTTGTGTTTGTGCTCATGGATGTAAATATGTCTCTCCTTACCAATGGTAGGGTACTTATCTACAACGCATATAAAGTTGCAATACCAAATGTTGAAATCTGCTTATTTCATATATTCCGAAACAATAAGGTGAAATTTAAATATATTTGCTGCATGCGTACTTCTAATTTACACCTCTTACCAATACATATGTCGTATATGTAGCAATTGACCCTTGCATATCACAGGTTGCAACACAACTACATGCATTAGAAGTTTAGTACAGACCCTACCAATACATATTGGGCCTCTAGTGATGCATAATGCATTGCTAAAGAGGTATTCATCCTATGAAAAGGATATATTTGAAGCACCTGAAATCTTTTACTATGGGCAGTTGGGGTTCTTGCCAGCTCCCCCTAAGTAAATGTAAGTACCTCAGTCGCTATTGTTACTGCTCTGCACGTTATAGCAGTTGGGTTGCTTAGCTATCAGGTGCACACCATTTGGCGATTTGATATTGTTGGATGAATCTATCACTTGGATGTTCTTGATGTAAGCGGCCCTGCCAAGCCCTTCTTCAGGGAAGTGTCCACTACCCATCTGCGTCAAAGTTTGGCCAGCATCATGTGTGTACACCTCGCCACCCCATGTGATATTGGAGGCACTGTCTGCCAAGTAAGAGAAGATGGACGATGGCCAATACCCCAAAACATAGCTGTCCACTTGCAACCACCAATTGCCATTCTTTGGGTCCTACATGCCAAAGGTTACAGGAGAATTAAGCATACATAGTTATAATCAGCAAATATAATTATAGATTCCTTTAGTGCTAAAGGCTTCCGTATTTTACCTTCCGAATAAAAATATTGATGTCATATTGTGAGCCACTATAGATGGAGACCGGAGAGATGCTACCACCGATAGCGATCTGATTGTTTATCTGGATGAACCCTGGATGAACCCTGGGCACTTTAGGTTGTAACATCCTTTTTTGTTATACCCATCACTCTACAATACCTTTATGCCATTCCCACATAATAACAAAAAAGAGGTCCAAATCTTATCTTACTACTGGTAAAAAAGATAAATCATAAGAATTCTTACAAAAATCAAAAACACTCGGCCATCAATCTGTTATATTATAGTCTAATCATCATTAATAATAATAGCCATCGGATCTGTTATGTTATAGAAGAATTATCCACCTCTACCATTATTTAAAGTAACCCACTGAATACATATCTTAACTACCCACCTCTATCATTACAAAGCATAAACTAAAGTAACCCACTAATCTTCATCTTAATTTCCATCCTATGCCATTCTAAAAGTAATATAAAATAGCCCCTAAATTTACATGTACCACACAAATATGACATTATTAGAAATAACCTAAAGTATCCCCTAAATCTTTTTCTCAATATGGAAACTACTAGCTTTAGGTATACATACATGATGTGCATGGCCATGTGGACTATGTATACATGTATGCAACAAGTGTTGATAATACTAATTTCCATGTTAAGCACATAGCTCAAACTCAGGGTTGAATCAAACACATGCCAAACACAAATGGAGGTGCAATGCGAAAAATATAGATGTAAAAAAATTATATAAAGTAATTGCCAAGTCTATCACAACTGGATAAAGAGAAGTACCTATCTTTATGAGTATTGCGTTATAATATTTAGCAAATGGGACATATAAAGATAAACAATTTATGTTGTTAGCTATATATGGGGCCTAATTTTTCTCATTAAGTTCTAATACGTACATCCCTCAAAATTTCTAGACCATGTGGGAGCATGGGTTGATGGACTACTATTAGTAATGAAGATAAAAAGGAATATGGTGTTTATCTTACAGTCCAGTAGATGAAAAGTCTAGTATTGTTATCCCCATGCATCTTTTGTGAAACCTGCAATTTTGTAGAAAAATAGAGCCATCAGACATAATGAAAGAGATCGCACAGCTTAGTGGTATCATTAAATTAAGAATGCTTGGGTTCGTACAGTAGTGTGATGTTAGCCATTTATAAGCTTGCATCGGACACCTATGGTTTTTTTTCTCTAATGGTGTGTGTGTGAGAGAGAGAGATCTAGAGAGAGGGAGAGAGAGGTGTCATCGTTTAGTGAATCAACAACAGCAGGCGCGGCACCTTAGTGATATGTAAACATCTTGTTTCTACTTTCTTCTATCGAGATCCTGAAGATCTAGTGTGGCCCTGGCCAACAAGTGCACTAATATGACAAATGCCCGTAGTCTTTTCTCGATCCTTTCTCTAGCGTCTTTATCGATTCGTACTTCTCCTGGCAGCTGCTCACTAAATTGGACGTGGCTTTCTTGTTCAATCGAGTCCCAATAAGGATTTTAAAGTGTTTATATGTAGGTATTGTATCAGAAAAGTACATAAGAGCAGTGCAAAATAAAGATAAACTATATTTGTACGCAACCGCAATCTCATAGGTCATATCATCGATGCAGTGTCACACAGACTTTTTTTAAGATATAGGGAAAGATATATAGTGTGAGCTCAAGAGAAACAACTTGTTTCTAGGACCCAGAAAAGTTTAGAAGCCTGGGCCATCTTAGTTGATTAAGCAATAAATTATGCCTAACTTTTATAATATGATGACTACTAACTGTATGGGTAATGGAACCAAACGTAGAGGAGCCCGGGCATAGACCCAGGGTCGCCTGGTCATAGGCCCGCCACTGCCTCCGCCATTGTATGAGCTGTTAACTTGTCAATGACATGCAACTTGTATCATTCTTTTTTCTATGCTAAATTAAGGGACTATACAGTTACTAATTGGTGTGTATATTGTTGTTGTCATAATTTATTCAAGTTCCGAATTAATTTGTTGAATTGAACGTATTAGGGATCTTTTTAATTATATTATTGTAAATTTGATTATTATATACCGTACTGTTATCTAAATTATGTTATTATGAATTTGATTATTATATATTGTATTGTTATCAAAGTATTATTAGATTATAACCGATTGCGAATTTTGAATTTTTAGCTCGGCCTACCCTAATTTCAAATCCTGGGTCCACCACTGTTGCTACTCATTCATATGTCATATTTTCCTAATTCAACGAAAACAAACCTTAAATGATGTATCTCCACACGGAAAAACTCATCCTAGCAACCTACCTACCACAACACACAGAACACATACATATCAGAACTTTAGTAACAAATATTGCTTAAATGACTTAAAAAACAAAGCTAGACATGCAGTGAAACAATCTAGATATTATTGAAAGCATATTTTTAGTATAAGCCCTCAAAATAATGGTAACGTGCTTGTCTCCAAAAACAAAATATCTGCAATTAAAATGGAAATAGAAACCTCAAATGGAACAAAGAAATAGATGTAGGGGTTACATGTATAAAGTCATCCACGTCACTTGCCACGATGGCAAAATATAGCTATATAGTATACATGTGATCGTATATGTACACATTTGACAAGTTGCTGCATCATTTATATTCAGATGTAATTTAGTCTATTATTAGTATCGAGTAACTAAAGAAGCTGAGCGAGAGCCGTGTCCTTCGGGGACGGATGCTGGGTCAGTCAGCCAGTACCTGAATGCTCGCGAGAGGAGCCTTGTTGGTCCTCCTGAGGAGGCTTTGCACCTGACGCCGCCGCTGCGCCGACCTCCTTGTGCTCCCCGCTGCCACTGCCGCCGCCCCCTCCAATAAGGAGAGAAATGCGAGAGCCATGACGAGCGCTACCAGGCACGGTCGCGTCGCTGCCATGGATCGACGGCGAAATGGAAGAAGCAGGCGATCGAGTTGGCTCCGGCCTGTTTTAAGTTGTTTGCTCCAAAGGAGTTTTTTGGTACGCACGCTTATATAAATGATGATGATGATGACGACGAAAGTGCTTGGAAAGATGTTATTGGCAGGTTCGTGGAGTCGCAGGTGGATTATTATTGGTCGCAGCTGCTTCTGCAAGGACAAGACATGGCATTGGTCACCGAGGCACCGGAGCCACCGAGGTCCGGTCCGTCGCGGGCGGCTGTTGAGGCGGCGCTTCGATTCCTGCTTTCATTTGTCGACAAGGATTAGGCCGGAGGAGATGCGTCGCCGAGGCTTGCGTTGGCGCCGTACGCCGACGTGCTTTTAATATTCCGTCACCGATCGAGGTGATGTTCGTTCCTTGCAAGGGAGAAATGGTGCGCAAGTAACAAACTGTTGGTATTGTGTACACTGTGCAAAGACTGTGCAAAGAGAAACCCGAGGTGTACGAGCGTTGCTCATTGGAAGGTTATTAGTTGCCTGTTGCCAACATCTTTAGTTTTGCAGCTTCTACTCGTACATACTACCATCGATGCAGCGTTGTAGCAGCTGGGTCCCTCAGCTAACAAGACCACACCATCTGGTAATTTGAGATTGTTGGACGAATCTACGACTAGGATGTTCTCGAGATGTACCCAGCCTTGCCAACCCTTCCACAGGAAGTGCCCACTGCCCATTTGAGTGGAAGTTTGGCCAGAGTCAGGCGAGTACACGCTGCCCCACTGAACACTGGAGGCACTGTCTCTGTCTGACAAGTAGGGGAAGTCGAGAAGATGGACGATGACCTATAGCTTAATACATCGCTTCCAACATGCAACCACCGGTTGCCCCCCGTTTGATCCTATCTAGATTGCAGACAAGGCATGGCAATCCACTGCTACAAATGAATACCTTGAATTTTTTTAGGGACGGACCAAAATATCACTCGTTCTTACAAATGGGGCGCGGTACTGTAGCAATCGAGCCACCCTTGTAAATCCATTTGTAGGGGCGGCTCACCCCTCAGCCGCCCCTGAAAATAGGGGCGGCAGGGGCGGCTGAGGGGTGAGCCGCCCCTACAAATGGATTTACAGGGGCGGCTCATCCCCTAACCCACCCTTAAAAATATCTATAAAAATCTGGGCACCTTCTTCCTCCTCCCGACCCCCATTGTTTTCTCGGGAGAGGAGCTCCCCCAAGAGCCGAAAAAAAGAAAAAGGGGGGGAGCTTTTCAACTTGATTTCTTCGAGTTGGGGGCTCTAGGAGATAAGTTGACGCTAATTCCTTATCATTTCTAAGCTCTTCTGTTAGATTTATGGCTCAAATGGAGCTCTCTTTGCCTCTAACTAGCTCTAGATCTCCATGGTGTGGATTAGCCATTTCAGACACCATTTGCCTCAAACTTTTGGATGAAATTGTGCTATTTTAGTAGGAGAACAAGATTACGTAATCATTATGACTCGATCTATAGTTTTTAGCATCATTCTTAAGTAAATAATGCTCTAGATCTATGGAGGAGAGAGAAGAAGATTTGTTTTTTTTCTATTTTTCAAAGATGCATGTTAGATTTTTTCCAACATTTAGTGGTAAAATAATATATTAAGTTTTTTATTATTTTTATTTAGTACAAGCTAAATTAATTTTTTTCCACACCTATGCATATATAGAAGTATATATTTATATCAATTTAGGGCTCCTTTTCTTTTGAGAAAAAGATTGATTTGATTTTTTTTATATTTACATACATGCATGTTACATTTTTTTTCCAATATTTAGTGGTACAATAATAGGTTGGAAATCGATTTTTTTATTTAGTATTAGTTAAATTAACTTTTTCCAATACCTATACTCAATTTCTTGCGAGAAAATAATTTGATTTAATTTTTTTCTATCTTTTCAGATATGGATAGGACATGGATGTACAATGCAAAAAGGACGGACACCTATTTTCGTGGAGAGCTTAATAAATTCATTCAAGTTGCGGAGAACCACGTAAAAAATAAGAAGACACGATTGATGCATTGCCCATGCAATGCCTGCAAGAATTTGAGAGTATTCAGCGATCCAACTACAATCAGATTGCATATGATGGTGAGTAGTTTTGTTAAGAACTACAAAATCTGGAAGTATCATGGCGAGACGGATACCCCCCTCTGATGAATAATCCACTGGATGAAATCATACAAGATGAGAAGTTTGACAGAGTGTTTCATTCTTATTTTGATAGGGTTGGGGTTGTTGATGATGATGGGATTGGTGGATTCCAAGAAGATGATGTTGACGGTCGCATGGATGGTGATGGTAGTGACGATGAACTTGATGATGGTGATTTTCTCAGCCAGTTGTTGCACCACACCAAAGCGGAGGTATTGGTTGCTAGTGCTAGGGGGTTAGCAAACTTCGAGACGGTGAGAAAATCAGTAGAGGAAAATATATATGAGCGATCGAAGGGATGCCCGAAACATTGGACCATGCTTCATTTTATACTTGAGCTCTTGACTTTGAAGGCTAAGCATGGTTGGTCAGATGGTAGTTTCAATGATCTGCTGCGTATCTTGGCTTGGTTGCTTCCAAAGCCAAATAAAGTGCCAGCCAACACATACCGAGCAAAGAAGCTTGTGAGCCCGTTCACGATGAGTGTGGAAAGAATTCATGCATGTCCAAATCATTGTATTTTATATCGTGGGGATACTTTCAAAGACTTGAAGAAATGCCCTGTATGTTCTGCAAGTCGGTATAAAAACAATGTTGGTTACTGTGGTGACGACAATCATGGTCCAACCGATGTGAATAAAAGGAACATGGCGAAGAATAGTGTTGCCTCTATTGAGCCAGATGACGCTACTTTAGGCATTCCTGAGAAGCAGAGCAGAATTTCCGCCATGGTTATGTGGTACCTCCCAGTTTTCAATCGCCTGAGGCGTTTCTTCTCGAACCCAAAGGATACTGAACTGATGCGATGGTGGGATTCAGATAAGCGTAAGAAGGGTGACGGAAAGCTCCGACATCCAGCTGATGCTCGGCAGTGGAAGGAATTCGATGAGAGGTACTATCTAGAATTTGGGAATGACCCGAGAAATGTTCGGTTCACGTTGAGTACGGATGGAATAAATCCGTTTGGTGAAAGAAGTAGTACCCACAACACATGGCCAGTGATAGTGATGATGCACAACCTACCTACATGGTTGTGCCAGAAGAGGAAGTATCTTTTGCTATCCGTCCTTATACAGGGCCCCAAGCATCCTGGCATCGATATAGATGTTTTTCTTGAGCCTCTAATACAAGAGATGGAAACTTATGGAAGGAGGGTATCAATATCTTTTATGGTTGTGCACAACAGCCTTTTAATCTTAGAGCCATTATATTCGTCACCATCCATGATTACCTGGCATTGTTTGTGCTGTCAGGACAGATCAAAGGTAGGACGGGATACACGGTGTGCGTGGATGGCACCGTATCGTCTTTCCTTGAAGGTTCTCGAAAGGTAGTTTACCTTGGGTACATACGCTTCTTGGTGGAAGGATATAGGTACCGAAGTAAGAAGTTCTATAATCTTTTTGATGGCAGGCCTGAATTACATTTTGCTCCAGTACAACGAGACGAGCACTATGTTTTCAATATGGTTCGGACCATCCAGGTCATTTATAGGAAGAAAAAGGAAGATGGGAAGAAAAGAAAGAGAGATAAGGCACCCATCGATGGCATACCATTCAAGAAGCAGTCCATCTTCTACAAGTACTTGTCGTATTGGGCGGATCTTGAGGTCCGGCATGCAATCAATGGTATGCAGCTAAAGAAGAATGTGTTTGGTAACACAATTGGGCTCCTCCTGGAGGCATCAGCCAAAACAAAGGATACCTTGAAGTCACGTCAGGACTTGGTAGCCATGAAGATAAGACAAGATCTTCACCCAGCGGATAAAGGGAATGGCCGATATGAACTTCCCCTAGCTAGCTACAACTTGACACGTGATGAGAAGAAGGCAATGTGCGAGAGCTTAAGAGGGATCAGAGTCCCGAGTCGTTTCACGTCCAACATAAGGAAACTAGTCTCGATGAAAGATCTATGCAGCTATAACTGTCATGATTCTCATATGTTGCTGACGGTGTTCCTCCCGATTGCAATCAGAGCGATCAAGCCAGTATATGTAACGATGGTAATCACTCGGTTGTGTTACATTCTTCAATAGGATTTCACAAAAAGTGATCGACGAAGATGAGTTGCAGGATCTCCAAGAATTCATTGGGGAGACTATGGCGCAACTTGAGATGTGCTTCCCTCCGGGGTTTTTTGATATAACCGAACACCTAATGATTCACATGGTCGATCAGATATGGGCACTTGGTCCACTTTACCTACACGAAATGTGGACGTATGAGCGTTTTATGTCTATCCTCAATCGGTACGTACAGAATTGTGCTCATCCTGAGGGGTCCATGATAGAGGGATACAGTATTGAGGAAGTCATCGAGTCTTGCCTAGGTTACCTAAAGGATAACGTGTCCCTTGGTTTGCCTATTCCACGATTTTTGGTGAAGTTGGAAGGTGTGGGCACAGTTGGGAGGAAAATCTTCATCGACAAAAATTTCAATGGTGTGCAACAAGCCCATCATAGCATCTTGCAGCACCTCACGATAATGACTCCTTTAGTCAATAAACACTTGAGCATCATTCGTGTAGAAAGTAATGGCCGCTCGGATGATTGGATCATGAGAGAGCACAAACATCGGCTGACTGCATGGTTGAAGGACCTAGATCTACCACATGGGGAGACCGTGGAGGAGCAAACGATCAAAAGATTGGTAGCTGGTCCATCTAGCCAGGTCACATCATGGCAAGGGTATGATATTAATGGATATCTATTCTATACTGCCGCGAAGGACAAGAAGACCGTGTCTCAGAACAGTGGTGTTCGTATTGAGGCCTTAAAGGAGAGAACAGGGCAAAGTACAACATATTTTGGTGTCACAGAATATATATGGGAAGTGTACTATGGTTCCAATATATAAATCCCGGTCTTTCGGTGTCGTTGGGTCAAACACCCAAAAGGTGTTGAGGTGGACGGCTATGGGCTCACGAATGTCGACCTCAACAATGCTGGTTATAAAGATGACCCATGGGTACTTACCTCACAGGTCGCACAGGTACTCTATGTAGCTGATCCTGCAAAGAAGACAAAAGACGTCGTTGTCCCTGGAAAACAAGATATCATAGGAGTTGATGGTATCGACGTTGTGGAAGAATATAATCAGTATGATGTGATGAACCTTTTCACAGATGTACCAGAAAAGATGAGGATTCTAGAAGCAAGCATAAGAAAAGACGACAAGCCATGGGCACATAAAGATGGCGAATCGAGAATTGTTACCGCTTGAACATTGGTGTTTCAATGATTTTATTTATTACATACACTACAATTGGATTTTGATATTTTTCTTATGTTCCACATATCAAAATATGCTTATGGTAAAAATTTTAAGTTTTTTCGATGTGTTTTGCTATGACTTTTGAATTAAATAAATTTGGTGCTATGAGATAGTATGTTGTGGAGGTGCACATTGTGGTCTCGACACTTTAAACCATTATATACAATAAAATAGTTATTTGATATTTTTATTAAGTTGTACATGTCACATAATGCTTATGGTAAAAATTTTAAGTTTTTTCGATGTGTTTTGCTATGACTTTTGAATTAAATGAATTTTTAGTGGAAATTGGAAGAGTATTTGTAAGGGCGGGTGGCTGCGTCACCTGCCCCTACAAATAGGTATTTAGGGGTGGGCCGGGTGACATTTGTAGGGGCGAGGTCCCTGATTTGTAGGGGCGCGGTCGCTGATTTGTAGGGGTGGGTGCGTCAATTCAATATGATGATAAGATAACTGTTAGGGTTATCCCGCGGGCAGCGATTTCCCGCGGGTGCCGATTTCCCGCCCCCCCCCCCCCCCCCCCAGCCCAAAATCGATTTGTAGGGACGGGTGAGGCCCCAGCCCGCCCCTACAAATCCTCCACCAATTTCAACCGAAAACTCATTTAATTCAAAAGAAATAGCAAAATATATGAAAAAAAACTTAAATTTGCACTAGAAACATATTGTGTAATATAGAACTAGTAAAAAATACGACAAACATGTTTCAGTACATATAATGATTGAGAGTGTTCAAAACACAAAGAGAGTCTTAAGTGCAATGAGATAGTATGTTGTGGAGGTGCACATTGTGGTCTCGACACTTTAAACCATTATATGCAATAAAATAGTTATTTTATATTTTATTAAGTTCTACATGTCGCGTAATGCTTATGGTAAAAATTTTAAGTTTTTTTGATATGTTTTGCTATGACTTTTGAATTAAATGTATTTTCAGTGGAAATTGGAAAAGGATGTGTAGGGGCGGGCCCCTATATAGACTGGGACATAGAAAAAATTTTCAGATGCCAGGCGAGCGCGCGAGCAGACGCCTTTAGGCTGCCAAAAATTTCCGCCGCCGCTGCCGCCGCCTCCCGCGCGCGCGTCTTCTCCGCCGCCGCCCGCTCCCGGCCACCGCCGCTGCGCGCTTTGGCCTCCCCTCCGCGTGCGGCCTCGAGCCTCCTCCCCGCGAGCGGCGGCGCCATTCGTCACGTGTTTGCCCAGCCCTTCGCCGGCGACGGGCATCCACCAGGTATGCCCTTCCCTTCTCTCTACTCTTCCGGATCTGGCCACTGGCGGCGGCGGCTGGTGACTGGTGGCGACGCACGGCACGGGCCCTATGGTGCCGAGGCTGGCATGGCGGCCAACTCGCCGCCGGCGGCCTTGCCGGCGAGGGAGCTCGGCCCCACGGCACCCCGGCGCCCGCCAACCCCTAGGTGCCCTCGGCTCCTGCCCTTCCCAAGAGACAGGTGCTAGCGGCGGCAGCCCCAACTCCGGCGAGGGGCGTCCATGGCGACCGGCTGCAGCAAAGCCTCGCCTTGCCGGCCAGCGGCTCGGGGAGCACCAGCGCCCTGCCCAGACCCCGCATGGAATCCCAGCCGAGCCCCTGGAGGGCCAGAGCTGCAGGCTCCACGATGACCCCTCCTTCCTGAATTCAGACAATGTTCAGAGTTTCAGCCTTTTATTCAAACTGACCTCTTTGGACCCAAAACTCTCCTGAATTCACTACTAAACCTCAAAATCTATTAACATTAAAGTTATAGATGATACTCCCCTTTACATTTTTGTCAATATGAATTTCCATTGATTCAGCCTAAATCATATTCTAAAATGCTCCTAAATCTTAGGGTTTTGACTGGAATTTTAGTCATTTGCATTTGTACAATTTATGGATGGTAGGTTCTATTGCAGTACACTAAGATTCTACGTACAAGTTTGTTTTCAGTGCCACAAGTCAAGGTTAATCGATGCTCTGCCTTTGTTTTTTTATAAGCATAGTGAAACTGTAGTGCAAAGAAGGGTTCAGTCTCAATGTATCATTTTATCGTCAGTTTTCACTTGTGAACAAGTAATTTAATATAAACTGGCAAGGCTCAAGACACATTTGTCATCTGTACACTGTTCAAGTTTAAGTTATGCCATCATAGAAATGTGAACTCAAAGGACACAAATATGGATGGAGCTTTAGAGCTCAACAATGCGAAGGCAATGCTAGCTTAACTGTTTAGTTACAGTTTCACACCTTATCCCCTTCCGCTTAATATTTAGCACCTTATTGAGAATGAACTGAAGAGTGTCAAATTGAACAGTTAGTAAACGTGAATTCATCTGATTAGTGAGTGTAATAGTAGTCCTCGATTCGATTATAGGAAGGACTCTGCTTTGTCCCTATTCTAATGATGTATATATTTGCAGTATTTCTATTCAAAGTAATTGTAATTTAAATGTGAAATGCTCATGATATTAAAATTTTTGTGAGAAATTTCTCTCTCTTATTTCGTTGTGACTTGAAATATTTATTAAAATATATCTTCGATGGCTATGCAGCGTAGAAGTCGTAGATGGATCCTCCGTCGTCATCTTCCCCACGAAGGGATGATGCCGCAGCGCAAGATGAGCCTGAACAAATTGCATCCCAGATGGAGTTGGACAACGAGCATGACGTCGGTGACCAATCTGGGGACAAGGAGTCCGACGACGTCGGTGTCGAATCTGGGGACGAGCAGGGCCCTATAATTGGACAAGGCGCTTGGGTAGGTGACAAGTGGCACGATCCGATTGATCCACACCCTGTTCCGGCAAGAGAAAGACGGTTAGGGGAGGCGTTCGATCCGGATTACAAACCGGAAGCACGTCAGGTAATGAATACACGATTAATTACAACGAAGAAAACTATACGAGTAATGACCTGTAAGAGGTGTATTATCTGTGTAGGCGGCCCCAACTGGAAGGAGTAAGCGCCGACGCGGACCCCCTAGCCCCACAGAGGAAGACAATGAAAGCTCGGGTCCCGATCGTGCAAGTACAACCTCTAGCAGCCAAAACAAAAGGAAACGGGGTCAGCGAGGAAGAAACTAATACCCCGAAGGGCAATGGACGGTCAATGCAATTAGCGCAGCAGGAGAGCCCATAGATCCTCCGCAGGTTGTAGCAAAGTTTTTGAATGCTATCGGTGCTATAATCAGAACAAAGATGGTTTTGGATCCAACGATCCCCATTTGGCCCATGGTTCCTGAGGGGAGGAAAGAAGCGATGTGACAATTGTTGAGCAGAACTTTTATTCTGCCCAGAGGAAGTAGAGAACAAGTAAAGCATTATGCTCTGAAGATGCTGGGTGAAACTTTCCGCCGGTGGAAGAGCGAACTGAATACCCGGTATGTCCAGAAGGGTCGAATGCCATTTGGAGATTACGGAGACATTACACCAGAACAATGGGAAGAGTTTGTTCGACAGAAGACCACTGAAGAAGCTCTAGCTCTAAGCCAGAAGCAAAGTGAACTAGCAAAGAGCAACATACATAGAGTCCACCTTGGGCCAGGTGGGTACCAAAGGAAGGTCGAGAAGTGGCGGCGTGAAAGGGAGGCAGCAATAGCTACCGGGCAGCCCGACCCTTATGAAGGCTTGGACGAACGTGGATGGCGGTGGCTTGAAGCAAGGAAGCCAAAGATAGTTGAAAGGATACCAAAATTTGATTGACCCGAGACCGAAGCGGTGGCAGAAAATTTTTTACAAATTGCCGAGCTTCAGAAAAAAGGTCAGTTCAAACCCCATAGGGAGAAGGATGTGCTCAGTAAAGCCATTGGGTTCAAAGAACATGGAGGCCGTGTCAGAGGCCTATCCTCTAAGTTGAGCATCAAGGATGGGTTCGAGAAGGACCGGGCTAGGTACAGGAGCCATGACCGCTATAAAAAAGAAATCATGGCAGCAGCAGAGAATGCAATGCAAGCAAAGTTCAAGGATTTGTTCATGGCAACACTTGCGGAGCAGCAGCAGTCGGGGCTACTTATGTTCAACCCGTCGCAAGAGGTGGGGTAGCAACAGATGGTGGGCATCCAACCTCTGGTACTTGGCCAAGCGAGTTCGGCATGTGCACAAAGCAGTGCTGCCTCGACCACACCTCAACAATACCCGATGGATACCATAACGAGTATTACTCCCTGCTTGTTGCTCTATCTGGTCGGCAGAGCTAGAAAGACAAAGGAAGTTGCCAAGGCCCAGGTGCATCGAGCTAGGGGTTTATTTGAGGGAAAACCGATCCCGGCCTTATATGCATGCGTACAAGTGGAGCAACTCTTGAAATCAAGCTATGAGGATAACGAGATAGGCATCCCCACTGCAGATGGGAAGAGCTGCCTTGGAGAATGTGTCGGCAACACCATTCTATGGCATAAACGAGACATCTTACTGGTTGGTCAAGTACCATTGGCTGCTCCGGACCATATCTCGCCAACACCACAACAACAAGAGCAGGAGGCAACACCAGAGCATTCACTACCGGCCCTGCCGTCATCACAACCACGAGATGCATCACCAGTGGCTCCAGTATCACGAGAGCCATCACCTCCGGCTCCGCCATCACCAGCGGCTCCAGTATCACGAGAGCCATCACCAACGGCCTCGCGATCACCGCCAGCTCGAACATCACCACCACCACGAGAGCCATCCCCACAGGCCCAGGTATCACCACCACCACGAGAGGCGTCCCCACTGGCCTCAGTATCACTACTGGCCCCCCCACCGGCCCGATCACTGTTGCCTCGAGTGTTGCGGCCTTACCAAAACGACAAGGAAGGGTCAGAAATTGTGAATAGATGGCACGCGACAAACAAGAAGTCTGATGAAAAGGCTAAGAAGGCTAAGTCAAAGGATAATCCAGCAGATTGTAGTGCCAGTAGACGGTCGGGCTTTTTTATGCCCCGCACTGACACGGAGCACAAAAAGGACATTGGGGTTGATGACCTTCCAGACTTAGATGATGCTCCTTTAAAGTTTCAGTACGGAAAAGACTTGCTACTGGACTGGGCACTAAGGGATTGTCCTAGTTTTATGCGGAGGTTTCATAATTGGTACAAGAGCTCATGTATACTTGGGCTACAATCTATATACGCTCCGCACCATCCGGATGTATTCGGACTTAAGGTGCAACAAATCTTTGATATCATATTCAATTTTGAAGACATCCAACACATGTTCCGCCTCCAACAACTTGGTATTGAAATGGTTCGATTCTGGTGCATGTAAGTGCCTCATCGATACTAATTTGATTTATATTACAACCTAAAGTACTGTATATGCACAAATATTTAATTGTCATACATTATATTCTACAGGATGCAAACAATGGATGCCATTATTTTAAAGGAAAAAGTCCGGTACCTTGACCCCGTAGCGATTTGCGAGGCCAGGCACGCCGGGCCAAAATGGATGAAGGACGACAACCTAAAGCCATTTGCAACAAAGAAGGAAAGACAAAAGGAATGACATAAATTTCACCGAGAGACTGTGAAGATGGTTGCGGCCTACATATCGCATATGATGACACGATAGGAAGACATGGATGTCATATTTGCGCCATACCACATCCAGTAAGTCTAATATCAACCATTTGATATAATAAACCACTAGATTGCTTACAAATCATACGTAATATTTTTTTTAGAAATCACTGGATTGCTTTCCAATTACAGCCAAAGTTTGGAAAATTTCTCGTATTGAACTCCTTGGATTGGTCAACCCAGAGATACCAAGAATTCATAGAAATTCTACAATTGTGAGTGAATTTCTTATCTTCCCTCTGCACATCATGCTTATTTCTCTATAGAAGTATACATATATAAATTAACTTTCCATTTCTTTCATTTTAAAACAGGGTTTACCAGTTCTACGTTCATAAAGGATCAATTCATCCTGCCGGCAAACCAGAGAAAATGACTATACGCACAAGGTTCCCGTGCCACAAGCAACCCGCAGGTTCCGTATACCGTGGGTACTACATGTGCGAGCATCTAAGGGTGCAAGGGAGATATACTACTGATCCTGAACGTGTAAGGCGCTACTCTTTATTAGGGAAAGATGCATATGTGTACATTATTTTTTTTACTGTAACTAGCACTTGGTTAATTAATTTTACCATGGATTTAATAATTGCAGATTCACCCGGAGCTATACCGTGACACGCTCGGCGAGAAACAACTTCTACATGTAGTCGACGATTTGTGCCGTTTCATTTTGCATGAAGTGGTCAACGTGAGGGGCAAATTTTTTCACGAAGCACAAGATTTGGGAACGGAAGATAAATACATTGGACTTCGTGAGTGGGACAATCAACAGCACCTGCCGCCTCTAGTAGCATTCCTAGGGAGGAATAGAGGAAAAACATGTATTCAATGTACACTTTAATGATGTACTCTAATGATGTTTGATTTCCATATAATTTAATTTTGTATGCATAAGTATTTTTAGTTAGTAAACGTATTCCGCGTCACGATCGCGAACTAGATCGAGAGATCAAAATTGGTGGGAATGCAAATTGCAATCACGATCGCGAACTAGATTGAGAGATCAAAATTGGCGGGAATGCAAATCGTAAAAAATAGCGGGAAACACATTTCCAGGGGCGGTTCACCCCCTCACCCTCCCCTGGAAATGCATTTGTAGGGGCGGGTGACCTCCCAGCCGCCCCTACAAATAGGCCTACAAATAGAATTTGTAGGGACGGCGCCCCTACAAATGCATTTCCAGGGGCGGGTGAGGGGGTGAACCGCCCCTGGAAATGGATTTGCAGGGGCGGGTAACGCACCCGCCCCTGCAAACAGCTATTTTTAGCTGCGAAAACTAGCAATGGGTGCGCTACCCGCCCCAAAAATATATTTTTACCCGTCCCTAAAAATACTTTTTGTAGTAGTGATCTAAAGAGTAAACATTGCACACACTATACAACAATATGTATAAATCAAGTTGCAAAACATGAAAAAAAATAAATGGACGAACTTATCAAATGTGTGCATGCACGGCCACATGTATATCGTAGAGCGTATTTTGTAATCGTGTCAATCCATTAATAACTCATAAGTATTAATTTTGAGGAGGCGGAGAGATAAATTATATGCAAAATTGAAGTTTATAAACCCGACCCAATATTTTCAATCCCTTTCTCTACTATTTATGCGACGGAGTCGGTAGGCAGATTGGGTGGCGTAGCGAACCTTGTCGCTTCTCCTCCTAGTCGTCAGTCGTCTTGGTGCGAGAGAGTACACGCACGCATGGCATCGGAAGAGAGAGGCTTCGCAGTTTGCACCGCACACGGCACAAGCATGGTGCAAAAATGCTCGTTAAAACCACAAGCACTTGTAAAGCTGGCCAACGCATTTGTTGTGTTTCGCAATACAATCAATAGGCGCGATACAGCAGATCTGGATAAAAAGCTCTGGATAAAAAGCTCGTAACTCGTTAGCTCGCTCGGTTCAGCACCAACTCAGCTCGTTCTATTTTCTAATAAGCCGAGCTAATAATATTTTTGCTGGTTAGTATAACAGGCGAGTTCGAGCTGCTCGAAAGCCGGCTCGCGAGCTAAACGAGGTGAGGAGCTCTGCAGGCCGAAACAAATTCAAGACAGCAGTGTGCGGCCCAACAAAGCCCAATAGAAAAACCCAAACTGGTTAACCGCACTCAAAGGCCCTGCTCTCCTCCTCCGCCGACACAGGCTGCAGCCACGCCGCTCTCCTACTCCGTGCCTTCCTCGGTCCTCGGTACATACATCTGTCAAAATCAATCTTAATTTTATCAATCCAAACAATTCTTTGTTGTAGCTATAGATAAATATAAAAAAATTAGACTCATATGAGTTATAAAACGACATACATTTGTTATCTGAGGGTACTGTTTACATAAAAAATTAGCTTCAGTAAATATCTATTGTACTTCCTAAAAATCAAAATGAAAGGCCTAATGGTAACTGTGTTAATTAATCTTACATAACGGGGCATGTCGCATGTCAACAAGTTATAGCATGTGACTACTTCCTTATGTATGAAATTTCTTTGGAAGTGCTGATTTTTTAGGCAATGGCCCCAAAGATACTTTGACAGGGCTTAACGAAAATAAAACAATCTGCCATGTGTTTGGCAGGTGGGTCACCTTGATGTTAAGTTGATCAGTTGATCAACCATTGAATTTTTCAATTTTAATATATGTTTTTCATTCAGAATGTGGAACCCTGATTCTTGCAATTTAGTTACAGTAGTATTATTATTTTTAGAATGAGATAAATTATTGGTTCCCATCTCTAAACCTCTAAAACTGGAACAAGCTCTAGCATGGCGTTGAGCCACGTCGCCAAGAATCCTAAGCCATCAGATCTTTCATCCACGGTAGAAAAAACAGGTGCCACCATGCCGTCCTCGTTGAGCACCACCACACGCCTGCCGTTGCAGAGCACCACAACCCTGGCCAAACCTTTGATGAGGCAACAGCAATAAACGCGCATAGCGAGCGCGGCGGTGCTTCCAGAGGCCTCGTGGGTGATGCGCGGAGCTCGGCGGCCCGGCTTCTCGCCTTCTCCCTCCGTTTTTGCTTTCTTGCTTCTTTCTACTTCTCCTTGTTGCACGGATTTTGCGAACACAAGATGCTAAATGGTTTATCTCGTCTCTTCCTGTTCCGGCTGCTTGCTGGCTATCTGGCTATTGGTCCATTAGTGTTGAATCTCTCTATTCATGTTCTTGCTGCTTGGTGGTTATTGATCTGAGGATTTGGCTTCAATTTGGGGAAATTATATTGGATTCAAGAGGTTGCTCGTTTAGTAATTAAGGATTTGGCTTTAATCTGCAAAACTATATCGGATTCCGGAGGAGATAAACATCTGTTATTGCTCAGCTCGCGAGCTGGACCAAGCCTAGCTCGGGCCGAGCCGAGCTAGTGTTTCTGCTCGTTATGTTAACGAGCCGAGCTGAGCATGGTACACTCTTAGGCTATCTTTTTAAGATACTTTATATTTTATATATAATATAAAAGCATCTTACAAAATTACCCTCAAAGAAGGCAAGGGTACAAGTCAGGTCTCCAAGGACGCACACTTATAGTCTCCACGTATCCAAACACATGTCCGCATACGGTACAAGGAGAAATGTGCTTGCGGAATCGCTGGATCTTCAAAAATGGCGACGTAAACACCGATGAGCTCGCCGCTATTGACTGACGTCGAGGACGCCTACACAAAGAGCCCCTCCTGCTTCAACGAGCTGAGGTTGAGGTGGGGTCATCGTGACCACAAACAACAAGCATCTCCAGCGAAGTGGGTGAGGATGAATAATAGTGCTGGAGTGTAAAAGAATGGCACGGTGAGCTCCCATGGTGGCCGGCGACGAACCTGGGGGGCGTTGGCGTGGCTTAGGAGGAGCAGCGCGACTTGCTTGTTGGGTAGTAGTAGCTGCTTGGGAACGAACGGTGGTGAAGACGGCGAAGGCGCACCTGTCCCAAGAACAGAAACTTGGGGGCAAATGGCAGCGGAGGTGGTGAAGACGGCCGAAATCGATGCAGGCTTAGCCATGGAGAAGGTCTGACCCGGTGGATCTGCGGCGCAGATGACCGGATCGACCTCTCCGATGACCGGATCCACAGCGAGCGCAGCTGAATCTGGGATGGAAACGAACGAATCTAAGGAGCCGTGAGCGGAGATGAAGAGAAATGGGTTCGCTCGGATGGATAGGAACACCTTAATTCCGCAGCAGCTGATGACGTGCAGCACAGCGACTGCGAAGCCGGCGGCGAGGGAGCGGCAGCCGAGCCCACAGACTCTTTACAAACTAATAAACTACTGGTGGAACTAAAACAGGGAAAGGAAAAGGGTCTGGCCCACTTCCTGACACGTGACGAGACAGCGAGACAAGCTGTCCGCGCTCTGCTGAGACTGAGGCTGGCTTGAGTCCGTGCGTGAAGGTCTTAGAAACACAGAAGTCTATTATGAGCTAATATGATTTATTTTATTAGTGCACATACACATGATGGGCACATGTATTAGTTACATTCTTTTTTTCTTTTTCTTTCTAAGGTGTTCCTTTAAGTTCTGTTAAACCAAGTGTTATCTTTTTTCCCTATTCATTATTTTTACCTCCTATTATGTTGTCTCCTTGAGAAGTTTTTTTTATAAATGTTTTATAGAAATTATGTTAACAAATATTTCTCAAAAAGTTAGATAGCGAACTTATGCGTAAAAGTTGTGCGAGATATTTTCCAGATAATATATCGTGGAAGTTATGCTAAAAAACATCTTCGGATAAATTTTCTAAAAAAAGTTGTACATGTAAGTTGTATGTCTTGAAAAGTCATGCTAAAAAATATCTTCTGAAAATTTGATTGAAAGAATTTATGCATAAAAATTTTGTGTATCATGAAAGTTGTGCTGAAAGATATTCCCTGAGAAGTTGTTTGGAAAAAATTATATGTAAAATTTATATGCATAAGCTATAAGTTTTCAAAATTAGAAAGTTGCGGCTGAGAAAAGTTTCCTAAAAAGGAAACTCACATGATGTCCGAGATCACGCACGAGCGGCCTTCCATGAAGGAATTTAATTTGTAGGATCTGGTTCCTATAGGATATTTTTCCCTATCTATCCCTTTAGAAAAAAAGGATCGGACATCTAAGAATCCTACAGAATTCGTACAGAATGCGTCAATCCATAGGAATATTGGAGGAAATATAACATGAGTTTCAACCTCCTGGAATCTTTCTGTCGGTTCCGGAAATGGCCAGCAGCTAAACCTACTTAAAGTGTGTATCGCGCGTCGTGATCGGATGTGGCCTAGCACGCAATGACTCAAGATTTATACCGGTCCAGGGCAATCGTGCCCTACGTCCAGTCGGGGGTCAGTCGTTGTATTCCTTGAGCCCAGGCACTCGTGAGAGTTTGGGGAGTTACAAGCTTGCGAGTGGATGATGTGGTATGATCGAGATATGTCGGGTGCCTTTCCTAGGCGGATGACCCTCCCTTTTGTAGTCCAAACGGGGGTCTCCGTTACAGGGGAATGAAAGGTATAAAGAGTGAGGTCGAAAGAGAGAGTGTTCCTTACTTCGCCGGTCGGAGTCACCAACTCTGTCAGTCGGTACCACCAATTCTGTCAGTCGGGGCCTTCTGATGACCACAGTCCAAGTCCTGCGTCGTGGGGTGTCCGTCTTATCTTGTCCCTGTGCATCATGCTCCGTCGTTCAGGGGGCGAGCGTGTGATGATAAGTATAGTATGGTAGTCGCGCTCCATCCTTGATGCTACGCCGCGTCACTCCGTTGTGATGGAGGCGTGTCCGCCGCGTCGTGATGACGTTGTGTCCCGTCCCTCGCGAGGACGGGCAGGTGGAATAGTGTCCCCCCACTGTGGCAACAGAGGGGATTGTAACCCCCGTGGAGGGAGTGGTTGGCCTGTACGGCAAGTTGACTCTGGTGTGTCCATCCTTATCCTCAACACCTGGCCCCGGGGACGGTCAGTGTGCGAGACCCGGTCGGCCCCCGACTTCGTCAGTCGGGGAAAGTGACAGGTGCGTGGCGGAGTTTGGTTGGCGTCTTAGGTCGGGACCATAGTACGGACCTAGGATTTGGTCGTCCCCTGGGTCGGGACCGTGGGCCTGGACGGCCTGGAGAAAGTCAGGGCCAAAGAGGGCGCATGTTTGACCCACGCGTGGTCTTAGGCCATCCAAAGTGCCAGCAGGAAGTGGGCCCGCTGGGGACCGCAGGACCTTGGACCCGTCAGAGGCCCCCGAGCGGCTTTGCGATTTGTTTAATCGCGAAGGTGCTATTCTCACCGCGTCGTGCTTTTGCTCAGAGTGAGAGGACGCATCGCTCTGCCTTAGCCGCAGAGAGACACCGCGTAGGAGAGGCTCCCCCTTGTGACCGCGAGTCAATCGGGGTTGCCTTGATCTGACCGCGCAATAAGTGTGCCGCAGAGGTACTAGCTGCCAGCTTTTTGGTGCGGAACATCGAGGTCTGCCCGATCCATCGCGTCGGCCTATCGCAGAGGGGCTCCTCCCTGTTTCGCTGTGAGGATTTCCATTCTTTTGAGGCAGAGCCGCACTCCATGCGGCAAAGCTAGCTTTCGGGACAGGGGGTGCCGGAGCGGCTATAAATGGAGGCCCCCGGGACCCTTTTGAACCTATTCAGAACCTGAGTCATGGGCGAGCCTTGTCTTGTATAATGGAGTTGTTCTCAGCCCGTGTGCATCCGCTCGACGGAGTCTGTGGTTCCTTCAACATCTGGTGCTAGAAGAACGCTTGCAAGCGGTACGGGATAACGCGTGGGCGACGTCGTGCGCCCGGGCCAATCCCAAGCTCGGTCCTCCAAGTGCTCCGCTTGGATGATCGAGGGGATCAGGTGCGCAGGCAGGGCACCGTCTTCGTCGAGCAGCCGGTGCGGCTTCACCAGGTGCCTTGGGCGACCATGGGGGAGGTGCCGGCTCCCGGCGGAGGATGTGTCAGTGTTTCCACCGACCGGGACCTAAAACGGGGAGGAACTCCTCGTTCCTGCCTGCTGCCAAGCGTGCCCGCAAGGGCCGCCTGGGTCCCGAGCGGGTTCGGCTTCCCCGTGTTTCTCACCCCCAGTTCGCTTTATGAGGAGGCTTGTCCTTCCTAGGCTACTTGAGATGGGGAAGAGCTCATCACTATCTTTTGAGATGGCGAGGGAGTTCGGTTGGCGGCGGTGGTAGATGGACTGCTCGCTGTCATCCCCTGCCAAGTTGCCCTTGAGGAAGGGGGTGCAAGAAGAAGGCTTGCGAGGAAGATGCTCCACCCAGTCTTCCCGCACTTGTAGCAACCCTCCTCAAGGCTTCCAACGTTACCACCTTTTTGGTGGTAACGGGTTTTAGTACTTTGTAGCGGCCGTGGGCCGACTGTACTTTGTAACACTTACTTGTCGGGAACAAAGCGCGTTTATTCTGTAGTGCTTTGTGTCCGTTGTGCCCTACCGTGAGTCCGGTCGTGGGCTAGAAGTTTGTCGTTCTTTCTAAGTAGGAACACGGTACTCCGACTCGCCGCAGCCTTTGTCATAAAGGAAGGCGGTCGGGTCGGGGGCACCGTATGCATGCACGCGTAGAGGTGACCCCGTTCGCGGTCTCTACGACTGGAGGGGCTAAGCCAGCATCACTTGCCTTGATGGCTCGAGCGACGGGCTCAGTGAGCTCCTAACGGGTGTGCCCAGGTGAAATTTCGAGCGTTCGAGTGGAATCCGGGTCCGTCGTTCGCAACGGGGTCGGCATAGCCCGCAGGTGGCATTCCACTGCTGTGACCCGCCTCCCGGCAGATGCCCAAGTCGTCCGACTGACTCAAGTGGCCCGATGGCCTCTCCTCGATGGAGATTCTGTGGGCATGGCTCGAGGTCCGGATCGGACGAGAAGGTCGAAATGACCCGAGTTGCTGCCTGAGCAGGTCGGGCGAGGGCCGTTGGGGCTCATCTGCGTTTTCTCCCCTGGCTCTGTTAGATGCGAGGTGGCCTCGAGTCCTCCGTGGACTGGCCTTCGAACCTCGGTCGGTCAGGTTCCCGAGTTGGGACCCATCGGTGTGCTTTCCTTTTTGGTTTTAGGGCAATTCAAAAATCGAGCAATTAAATGCGAATATCGAATGAGGACGTGGCCTATTAAAGCTTACCCGGGAAGTCGAAGCTCCGGTGCAGTTTTTCAGGTATGCGCGCCGGAGGCGATCCCGCCACATCACAAGAGGCGATGGGACGCTTTGTCCGCCACGAATTCCGAGATCGGCGGGAGTAACTGCGCCTGCTGCCTTTCCCTATTTTCATTTAATTCGAATTGGAGGGAGGAGAATTCGTACCTTCTCCTCACCCCGCGGGGGTCGAGGGGTCGTGCGCTGCGTGGTGCCAGGGACTCATTATAAGGCCACCATCCCGGCCATACGCTCTCACAAGCGAAAGTTAGCTTTTCCATTCGGAAGAGAGGGAGAGGTTCTCCTGTTTTCCTTGCTCTTTTTGCGAGATGGTGGGAGAGAAGCGCCCGGTGGACGAGGGCTCCAATGCCTCGCCTCGGGGGCCGTCGCGCCTCCGGGAGATCCATCAGCATTAGGGGTAAGCGTTGTTCACCCTGTCACTGTGCTCTTGGCCGTGATTGGTGATGTTTGGCTTCATGTTTGTGCGGAGCTATCTCCACTTGTCCTTGGGACTTCATCGTCTCATGCGGAGCAGTTGTAGAACCCTCCGCAATTGCGGCGTCGGCATCGCCGGGGTCGTCCTCTTCCTCCGAGTCCAACTCGGGTCGGTGTAGGGAGATGTGGGACCTTGTCCGCTAGGCGTCCGAGGCATGGGGCCGATACTCGGATGCGACGCGATTGATGTGTAGGCTGGAATCTGATCTCGCCGCTGTCTAGGCCGCCCTTCGCTCTTCAGAGGAGGAGTAGGATTCGGCCCGGGCCGAGGCCGCAAATGCCGCGCTCGGGCAGCAGGTGCGTCACGTATGCCAAGGGCTTCCATTTGTTTTTATTTTCGAAGTGGTTGCAGCATCCTTAACCCTCCGTGTTTTAGGTTTGGAGGAGATGGTGACCGCTTCTCGTCTTGAGGCGGATGATCTGTGCTGCCACCTGTACAACCTGGAAGGCCGCCACAAGGCTCTTGCCCGCGTGGCACTTGACGCGGTGAGGGTGGTGAGACCGGAGGGGCACCTATTTCCCGACCGTCTCCGGTCCCTGCCGCGCCAGGTCAGTTGCGCGGTGGCGTTAAGTGTTCGCCGGGGGTCGCCAGCACGCTGGTCTTGGCGCGGGTTCGGTCCGGCTGGGATTTGGGCCGGCTAGAGCCCGGGTTCCTAGCGGAGACCAGCCCCCAAGAGCGGAGGGCGCTTGTCACCATGTTTGCTGGAGCCGCTATCGTCATCCTCACGAGGGGAGCAGACCCGATCCAAGATGGTGTCTACGGGCTCTTGCGGTTGATGTAGCGGCGGTCGTGTCGACCTTGAACAATGTATGCAGGGGACTTGAAGGGCCCCCGAGTGAACAATTCTAGTCGTTTGTAATTGTTCTTGCTTTAATGATGATTGGGAGGCTCGTACCACTCGCTATTAGATGTCTTTATTGATCGGGGGCGCGGCCGAAAAATACTTACTTGGGAAGCTAGAGCGTTGCCTCGCTTCTCGCGCCCTTGCCACGGTCGTGGTGGGCCCCCGCGCCGCGTGTCACGGCCCATCGGTTGGGCTTCCGCGTGGCGCCCCTTTAAAAGGGAAAAGGCAGGAGGTCGTCGTCTTCCTCATCTCGCCCTTTCTCATTCCAATCCGCCAGATCCAGCCCCTTTCCTCTATTCTGCTAGCGCCGTCGCGCCCCGACCCTTCTCCGCTCTAGCGTAGAGAGAGAGGGAGGGAGGGAGGGAGGGAGGGAGAGAGAGATTGTTCTGCTTCCCTCTCCCATAGCCGTGATGTCGCTCTAAAGGACGTCGATCGTGGAGGAATCGCAGCTCGAGGATTTCACAACGAAGGGGCTTTGGCGGTGGCGCACTAGAGGGCTCCCTCGGGGGAGCACGAGGAGCCGCATCCTGAGGAGACGAGATCGTGAGCTTCCTTGCATTCCATGAGCGCGGCATTAGGTACCGGCGCACCCGTTCCTACTCGGTCTGCTGAACAAGTGGGAGGTGGAGCTGCAACACGTCAACCCAAATGGGGTGTTGCACATTGCGGGCTTCGTCACGCTCTGCGAGGGCATCCTTGGGATAGATCCACATGTGAATCTATTCTGAGCCTTCTTCCACGCTCGAGGCCTTTCGGTGAAGGGAGACCCGGAGCTCGCGCTGGTCGGGGGCTTCGGCCTGCAGAAGAAGCCTTGCTAGTTGGGGGACTACTCGGCGTACACCTCCGCGGATTCAAACCAGGGGTGGCATGAAGAATGGTTCTATATTAGGAACCCGGCGGAGACGCCATTCCCGGCGTTCACAGGGGCGCACCTTGTGAGGAAGGAGAACTGGACATGGGGGCCCCCTACTCCGGAGAAGGGGCGCGTGGGGGTCCTCGATAAGGCGCTGCGGGAGCATGCCGTGAAGGAGGGACTCGACAGGGTGTGTCTTTTCAGCACCGTGCGTTACCGCCGTGTCATCCCGTTGGCCGTTAGGATGACCAATATGTGGGAGTACACCGGCATCACGGATCCGGACCAGGTGTCGACGGCGGTGGTGACCAGCAACGAGGTGTGGTCATGGCTCGATGTGGTGCTGAAGGTGGGGAATCAGTGGACCATCGGTGGTCCGCTGGCCTTCAACAAGTTGCACCCGCCGGATCTGGTAAGTTTTTTCCCCTCTCCTTCTTCGTGCTGGTCCTCGAGCGCCAGACTGGCTCCTGGCCTTAGCTTTTTTCCACGGACTCGGTCATCCCCAATCCCGCCCTCATCTCCTGAAGGGGGCGGCGGGTGTGGCCAAACAGGCCGCCTAGGTAGAGGTCTCCCGGGCCAGGAAGAAGAAGAAATCCGAGAAGGCTGAGAGAAGGCAGAAGAAAGAGAGATTGCGCATCAGGTCCAGATGGGAGAGGACCGGGATGCCATTCAGGAAGAGCTTTAGTCAGAAGCTTCGTTCGACTCCGACAATGGTGAAGAGTCTGAGAAGGCGGTCGGATGACTCCGTGTTCGTGATGGAGCCTCGTGGCACCGTGGTGCCGGGGATCACAGAGGACTTCGGGACGTCCTCCAGTGCTCCGGAGGCAAGGAAATGCACCGCGGAGGATGAAGCGGCAGACGGAGGAGGCGAAGCGGGCCCAAGTGGGGCAACACTTGGAGGTGCCGCAGATGCTGCCTCTTTCAGCAGCGGACGTGGAGGGGTCTGAAGACGAGTCGGAGCGGCGCGCCAGTCCAGAGGCGCATCCGACGACGGCAAGCTTGGTTGACCCACCCCGCGACCAGCGGGTGGTCGCGCAGAGTTCACTACCCGAGAGTGCCGGTCGTGATGTTCCGCAGGTCGGTCGGGGGTCAGCAAGGTCGGACCATATTTTAGGCCATGCGATGGGGCATGGTTTGCGGTCCTCGCCGGGTGCGTGGAGGTTCGGGAAGTTTGGGCCCTAGTCGATTGGTCGGGCGTCGAGGTAAGGGAATCACCTCGCGGTTTCAACCCTGTTTCCAAGTATTTTTGTTTTATTCTACTTTTCCTCGCAATGACTCGACGTCAATCACTCTTGGGGCTGATGTCAAACACGTGCCAAGGAGGCCTAGCCCCACGCTGTTCGCCCCGATCCGAGGAGAAGGCCGGTGAATGGCTTCCACGACTGGGGCGGCGGTGATGACGGCGATCCCCGCACCGTCCAGTTCGGAGGTGACTGTGGCGATACCCACTCCACCTGTTGCTGGACGGGGGGTAGATCGTGACCCCCGCGTCCCCATGCGGAGGAGGGCACGGTTCATCGGTGTTGTCCGAGTTGCAGGAGGATGTAGGAGCTACGCCGGCACCCGTGAACATGAGCACTGAGCCCGTACGGCTCCCCGAGCGTGAAGAGGCTCAAGCTCAGACGAACCAGTGCCCTGGCCAGGCGAGCAATCCCCCGGCGAGCAGGCAGTGCTGGAGGGGAGCCAGGAGTGGTCGATGGTTCCTACCTCCATATCGTCTGAACCTACGAGCGGGTCAATCGGCGAGTGGGTGTGGCCCGACCCCAGCAAACCGGATAAGGCCCGGTTCTTTTTGTGCGATCAGCGGGAGGAGGAGATCTTTGACCTTCTTGAGCGGAGCGGGTGGTCGTCTTATGGTGAGCTTGCCGCTGCGGAGTTGGGGCTCGGTAAAGCCCTCAAGACGGTCAGGGTCGCTCGGCGGACCGTGTCCGGCGAACTGCTGAGTTTTGCTCAGGTGACTCTCGACGGACCCTCTTTCACCTTCGTTTCTTTGACGGCGGGTAGACTGTTTCAATGTTTCTAATTTTTTGATATGAAGAGCCTAGAGGGGATCTCGCTGAGCAAGTCCCGGTTCCTTCAAGAGGAGCACGCCTGACTGGGGCAGGAAACGGTGGCTCAGCGACGGGTCGAGGAGCTAACCCGTGAATTGGAAGCCGCTCTAGTGTCGGAACTTCACAAGCATGGTTGTGCGACCACAGCCGAGCAGGAGTTTGGTACGGCCCGGTCAGCCCTGAGCGCGGAGCTCGCCACGGCCCGATCGGCTCTGAGCGCGGAGCAGGCGGTGCTAGGAGCGGAGCGGAAGGCCCAAGCTCTTGCTGAAGGGCAGGTTCAGTCCAAGGAGGAGCTGATCGCTCAGCTAGAGGCGATGCTAACCTAGAAGGAAGAGGGACTCAAGATCACCAATGATGCTATGGCCGGTAAGTTGCTCCTTTTCTCCGCCCCGTCGATTCCTGCTTCGCATCTTGTGACCCATAACCTCCTCTTTGTTCGCGTTCAGAGTTAGGGCATCGGAATGCGCTTCTGCGAGACAAGTTGGAGCGGTCATGGGATGCCTGTCGCGCCGCCGAGTCTAAGCTGGCGACCACCCAAGAGGTGGTGACGCGGAACTCGCAGGTGCTGGTGCATTCCTTGGAGAGGAACAAGGTTCTTGAAAAGGAACTTGGTCAACTTCAGGGCGCGGCATTGTCGGTGGTCACATAGATCCTCGGACCTTGCCTGGGGTCGAGGGCGCTCGTCGCCGATCTTTCAGAGATCCCGGGTGAGGTGTCGGGGCTTATCACCGACGAAGTCTTCCATGCTGCCTCGGGGGTGTTCACGTCGGTGGCGTCGCACTACCTGACCCTAGACTTTGGGGCAGTCGGGAGGGGCTACGCCATCGGGTGGTCCGTCGACCAGCTCTGTGAACTCGGATAGAGCTAGGAGCTGGTCACGACAGCGATTGCGGAGACGACCACCGCGGAGTGGGTGAAGGAGGCCCGTCGCGCAGAGAGGGAAGCGGCTCTGGGCGGAAACGGCGGCCAACCAATAGAGGCCGAGTCGGGTGCCACCCCAACCGAGCCGGCTCTTGTTCGAGGAAGTCCTTCAGTCGACCCTGCAGCACGGCTTCTCTCGTCTGTGTCGTCGGTCAACGTGAATGAGGGACTGCAGTAGAAAAGCATTCGTAGTTAGCTTTTGTTTTTGGAAGACTTGTGCGGGGAAATTAACGGGCCCCTGAATGAACAACCTTAAATGTTTTGCAGGTGTTTTAACTGATGTTCATTTTAATGATTGTTGACGCCAGATTTTGACACGTGTTGAATCGGCGTCAGGAGGAGAAGATTGGCCGATGTGGCAGATCTGAAGGCTACAGTAAGGAATCGGCCGATTGAGGTAACAGTTGGAAATCGGCCGATTGGTGATACAGCCTGCGCCAACAGGATGGGACTATTTCAGAGGGTCCTGGTCAAAAGTTGGTCAAAGGGGGCACGCTAAGTCGGTCGAGGAGCAATTGAAGGAAATCCTGATTGGATTAGGGAACGGCGGCGGAAGATTCTGCGGGAGTCTGTTTCCTTTTAAAGTTCTTATAGATATAGTAGTTTAAATAAGGTTGTAACAAGTCGTGATCGACCAGGAGTCCTAGCTTTAGGGTATAAATAGGAGTCGTCAGGGTCTTGAAAAAAACATCAACACATCAATCAACAACAATATTTCTACTTTTCCAGTAATTTACTTTCAAGTCGGCGACTTCGCCAATACTTTTCTTCTTTCACGAGTTCGTATGGATTGGCAGGACTGCATCAACTTGATCTCCGGCCAATTGGTAGGTTCCGCTTACCGAGTAATATCCGAGCTTTAACTACGGGCGCATCGCTGTGGTTTCGTTTGGATTTGTTCACCAGTTATCGATATTTACTAGAATTGCAAGTTTTACCTGTTATTCTAGTATTATCACCAGTTATCCAGCTTGAGATCGGGATAATCGGCTTCATCATTATTCTTCTTCGATTTATCATCTTACAGCCGATTAGATCTATTTCAAGTGTTGCCTCTGTAGTAATCGTTTAGATCGCTCCAGCAGTTTTCTTTACAATTACTACACGATTATCGGCTGATCCATAGCCGATCATCTCTACAGCAAATCGGCCGATTCGCCGCCGACGCGCTCCTCAGGACAGATCGGAACTCCAGCCGATCGACGCGCCTGGAATTTAATACTCTATTTCCTTGTCAATCAACAGGTCAGATTGACTGGCACGCCGCGCGAACCGCACCAGGGCGATAACCCGAACAAGAGCTAAGCAGATTCTCCCGGGTCGTGTGTTCGACGCTGAAGACCATCGGCCGATTCCTATCCGGCCAATTTTAGCGCCAACACACTTTTGGCACGCCCGGTGGGACCTTCCAAGATCTGATATGTCGAAGAACGCAGAAATCTCCGACAGCAACATCATTGAGGTCACAGAAGCGGATCTCAAGGACGACCAGAGGGAAGAATTGGCCAAACATCTAGAAGATTACAAGAAGATGTACCTCCAGTTGTTCAGTCGTACCAGAAGCGGGGAGGCCGTCAAGAAGACTCCTATTCTAGCTCCCCGCCACATCACCATTGCTGAGGACTCGGGCAAGATGTCAGAGATGATCCAGCAATCCGTTTATCAGGCATTCATCGACCAATACTCAGTGATGACTAACACGGTGTATAACGCCGTCGTCAGCTCTCTGGCCAGCGGAGCAGCCCAAGGCTATCAGGGACCAGCATATGCCCCGCCAACCACTTTGCCAGCCAGGAGCTTACCATACACGTCCCAATCGGCTCCTCAGCCGATATTGACGCAACGCGAGGGGTACAACTCTCCATTACCCCCAGCGTCTCCAAGATATAGCGGTGCACCATGTCTCCCATCACAAACACCGCTTCAACCCGTCCAGATTGCTTCTGTGCAGTCACTGCCTACAAGCTCAGCACCTTGGGGAACATCAGCGACAACGTATTTTCCCGAGCCAGCGAACGGGTATGGAAGTTATTGAATCCAGGTGCCACACCAATCGGCCGCCCGGCCGACGGTCCCCCAGTATCAGCCGATCTCATCAGAAATCGGCAGGGGGGCAAGCACTGTGGAAGCATTCAGAGGCGCGGCGCCAGCGATGACATACGATGGGGGGGCAGATTCACTTCCCCATCAACTATCGGCTGCTCAGCAAAATTCGCCAATTCATCACCCAGCCGTACCAGCCCTTCAGCACATGCCCGCGCCGCGAACAGCTGTCCATCAGCAGCAGGTGGACTGTACAGCAAGAATAGCATAAGTGATCCAGGATCAGTTTGGATTGAAGCCAAAAGTGCAAACTTATACCTACAAGACGCCATATCCATCGGCCTATGACTTGCTGTCGTTCCCACACCGCTACAAAGTTCCTGATTTCACCAAGTTTTCAGGGACGGACGATACATCCACTGTGGAGCATATCAACCGATTCATCATCCAGTGCGGGGAGGCTGCCACGCAAGTTGCCCTGAGGGTGCGTTTGTTCTCATCGTCTCTGTCCGGATCAGCCTTCCAGTGGTTCACCACCTTGCCGCCAAATTCTATTGTTACATGGGCTGATTTGGAGAAACAGTTCCACAAGTACTTCTACGCAGGAGTACACGAGATGAAGCTCTCAGATTTGACCAGCCTCAGGCAGAGGAGCGATGAACCAGTGATGGGGTATATACAGAGGTTCAGAGAAGTCAGGAACAAATGCTACAGTCTGGCTCTGACCGATGCACAGTTGGCCGATATCACTTTCCAAGGCCTCTTGCCACAAATCAAAGAAAGATATGCTGCCCAAGAGTTTGAAAGCCTGAGCCAAATCGTCCACCGATTGTCAGGATAAGAGGTCCGACCGTTTGAACAGCGGAGGAACTTCCAAAAGAAGGTGGCATACTTGGAAGGATCTGAATCCGATGCGGAAGAGGAAATCGGCCTGGCAGAATGGGTCAAAGGGAAAAAACCGATATCATGCCCTTTTGGCAAGAAGGAGCCAGAGACATTCGGCTTTGACACGTCAAAGGCCGATAAAATTTTTGATCTATTGCTTCAGGAAGGACAGATTAAGCTGTCTCAGCATCACACCATCCCTACGGCCGATCAACTTAAGAAGATGAAATACTGCAAGTGGCACAACGCTACTTCTCATGATACAAATGAATACAAAGTCTTCCGTCAGCAGATACAATCAGCCATCGAGCAGGGGCAGCTTAAATTTGAGACTCCAGCTAAATCGGCAAAACCGATGAAGATAGATTAGCATCCCTTCCCGGCCAACATGGTTAACGCTAGAGGAGACTCAAGTCAAACCAAGGTGCTGACGTCAGAATCGGCGAGAAGAGGCGGCGCCGTCGATCCCAGGAGGCAGATCACGACGGAAGAAATCAGAAGGAACAGACGAGGGCCAGAACGACCACGCAAGCCCGTCACCTCCCCATTCTTACTCAGTAAGTATCGGCAGCAGCAAGAACAAGCAAGATACCACGAAGAGATGATACGCCAGCATGAAGATCACTGGCAATGTCCGTTCTTCATCCATTGCTAGGAGAACGACATCAGATTGCCGTCTGCCGATAACTGCCCGGAGTGTAATGGATTGAGCTGCAACGATCGCCCGAAACCACACTCCAGGGACAGAGGATCAGAGCCGATCAGCAGAAATCGGCGCGGACGAGAGGAACAGCGCGTTTCGGTGCATGATCGGCTGGGGGGCAGAGTTGACCAGTACCACCGGTCAAAAAGCAAGATCGGCCAGCGGGATGGACTGGGGGGCAGGATCAGCGCGCACGATCGGCTGGAAGAGATGGCCGATGACAGGGTATCTGACGAGGATCCCCTAGGAAGGGAACCAGATTGGGAACACGCCAGATCATCGGCCAAACCAGCAAATCCCAGGTGGTGTCCCGATGGCCTATTCAGATCCCAGAAGCGAAGGATCCAATGCCTACGCCAGTGGGAGCATCAAGAAGAAGAACAGAGATAGGTGCCAGAGAAAAGAAATGTTAAGTCTCGATTGTGGCGCCCGAAGAAAAATGATCAAGAAGCAAACAACCAAGAATCGGCGGCCGAAATCGATATGGTGTTCATACTGCCGATGGAGTTCATGGCGCCCAACGATCGGGATAAAATAACAAGAACAAAAGAGGAACAAATGGCACAACTAGTGTTGGAGCCGATAACTGCTACGTTTGAGAAACCAGAAGAGGAAAAACGACAGCATCTTAAAGCGCTGTTTCTCAAAGGCTATGTCAACGGAAGACCCGTCACCAGATTACTGGTAGATGGAGGCGCTGCAGTTAACATCATGCCGTATGCCATGTTCCGCAAGCTAGGCAAGGGCGATGAAGACCTCACCAAGACGGACATGATGCTGAAGGATTTCGAAGGCAACGTGTCACCCGCCCGCGGAGCGCTCTGCGTCGACCTCACCATCGGCAGTAAGACCCTCCCTACCACTTTTTTCGTTATTAATGGCAAGGGGTCCTACAATATGCTGCTTGGTCGCGACTGGATACACGCAAACTGCTGTGTCCCATCTACAATGCATCAATGCCTTGTGCAATGGGTCGGCGACAGCACAGAGATAGTCGCTGCCGATTCCGTCTACAGCGTTGCAGCGGCCGACACGCAACAGTGGAGTTGCGAGCACGTCAAGTGTATATCTGGCAGGACTTGGGACACTGACTTCCTGAAAGTGTCCGATTTCGGTCTACAGCCGATCCAAGCAGTCGGCTCTGAAGATTCAGAATGAATGGATCAGCTCGTCCGAGAAGATGGGAAGCTTGGGCGTGGGTTTACGTCGGCCGATTTATTGGAGATGGTAGATTTGGGAGATAGCAGCAAATCAAGGCCGACGTACATTAGTGCTAATCTGGATCCTGAATACAAATGTAAATTGATAAGTTTATTAAAGGAGTTCAAGGATTGCTTTGCTTGGGAATATCATGAGATGCCAGGCCTAGACCGGTCTATTGTTGAACACCGGTTACCTATAAAATCAGGATATCGGCCATATCAGCAACCTGCACGACGGTGTAACCCCAAGATTCTACCTGATATAAAGGCCGAAATTACTAAGTTGATTGAAGCAGGATTTATTCGGCAGTGCCGCTACGCCGAATGGATTTCTAATATTGTGCCCGTATACAAAAAGAATGGAAAATTACGTGTGTGCATCGATTTCAGGAACTTAAATCAGGCTACGCCGATGGATGGATATCCGATGCCGACGGCCGATATCTTGGTGGATGCTGCCGCAGGCCACAAAGTCATAAGTTTCATGGATGGGAATGCAGGGTACAATCAGATATTAATAGCCGAAGAAGATATCTCGAAAACGGCTTTCAGGTGCCCAGGTCATCTTGGTTTATTTGAATGGGTTGTTATGACTTTCGGGTTGAAGAACACCGGCGCTACGAATCAACCGGCCATGAAT
Source organism: Panicum miliaceum (assembly GCA_032594955.1). Taxonomy (NCBI): domain Eukaryota; kingdom Viridiplantae; phylum Streptophyta; class Magnoliopsida; order Poales; family Poaceae; genus Panicum; species Panicum miliaceum. The sequence continues at coordinate 27,509,171 of CM064072.1, read as the reverse complement.
TACATATTCCACAAGCTCATTGGTTCATCGGTGGAAATTTATATAGATGACGTCGTGGTCAAGTCAAAAGGTCACCAAGATCATCTAGCCGATTTACAGGAAGTACTGGAGTGCACAAGGAAACATGGGTTGAAGATGAACCCAAACAAGTGTGCATTTGGTGTATCGGCTGGGCAATTCTTAGGGTTCATGGTCCATGAGCGTGGGATAGAAGTCAACCGCAAGACCATAGACGCCATCAACAAAGTGGTGGCCCCACAAAATAAAACTGAACTACAGTCCCTCATCGGCAAGGTCAATTTCATCAGAAGATTCATATCGAACCTGTCAGGACGTATTCAGGCTTTTACCCCTCTGTTGAAATTAAAGCCCGACTAGGAATTCATATGGGGAGAAGGACAGCGCAAGGCACTGGAGAATATCAAGCAGTATCTGGTTTCACCTCCGGTATTGGTTCCACCACAGCCTGGTAAGCCGTTCAAGTTATATTTATCGGCTAATGAACAAGCTATTGGATCGGCGTTGGTATAGGAGTTTGAGGGGAAAGAACGAGTAGTATACTACGTCAGCAGAAGACTCTTAGACGCCGAAACAAGATATTCCCCGGTGGAGCGACTATGCTTGTGTTTATACTTCTCATGTACCAAGCTCAGGCACTATTTGCTATTGGCAGAATGCATAGTCGTGTGCAAGGATGATGTGGTGAAGTATATGCTATCATTGCCGATTTTGAAAGGGCGGATTGGAAAATGGATCCTGACTTTGTCAGAATTCGATTTAAGGTACGAATCGGCGAAAGCCGTCAAAGGTCAAGTGATGGCCGATTTCGTAGTTCAGCATTGTGGACCAGAAATTACCACTGTTGAACCAGTTCCATGGACTCTATATTTTGATGGTTCTTCGTGTGGGTCGGATCAGGAATCGGCATTGTTCTTGTGTCGCCTCGGGGGGTAAGTTATAATTTCTCTCTGCCGATAGAAGCCTCTGCAACTAATAATCAGACGGAATATCGAGCTGTTCTGAAAGGCATCCGATTATTAAGGGAAGTCAGAGCTGATGCAGTCGAAATTTTTGGAGATTCCATGCTCATTGTGGATCAGTTGACGGGGCAATCTGAGTGCAAGGATGATATCTTGAGGATTTATTATGAGGATTGCCTTCAGCTTTTAAAAGAGTTCAAGTCCCCAATAATCGAGCATATCCCCAGGAATTATAATGAAGAGGCCAACGGACTAGCCCAACACGCTTCTGGGTATCGGCCGATTCAGGGAGCGATGACGCTAGAGCTCGCGGCCGATGACTGGCGAAAGGAGATCGCCGATTACTTGAGAAATCCATCCCAAAAGGTGGATCGGCGAACACGTTTTCAGGCTACAAAATATGTGTTGCTTGAGGATGATTTATTTTATCGGACGATTGATGGAGTTCTTCTCAAATTCCTGGGAACAGAAGAGGCAAAGGTTCTGATGGGAGAAATCCATGAAGGCGTGTGTGGAGCTCATCAATCGGCTCACAAAATGAAATGGATGATCTGGAACAATGGATATTACTGGCCGACCATCCTTGAGGATTGTTTCAAGTACTACAAAGGATGCCAAGACTGTCAGAGGTTTGGCAATGTGCAGCGCGCGCCAGCATCAGCTATGAATCCAATAATTAAGCCGTGGCCGTTCAGAGGTTGGGGAATAGATCTCATCGGACAGATTCATCCTCCATCAAGCAAAGGGCATAAGTTCATATTGGTGGCTACAGATTATTTTACTAAGTGGGTGGAGGCAGTTCCTTTGAGGAACGTGACATCGGCCGATATGATTGAATTTGTTAAAAGCCATATTATCTATCGATTTGGTATTCCTCAAACCATCACAACTGATCAAGGGACAATGTTTACTTCTGGAGAATTCGGAGAGTTCGCCGCCAATATGGGGATTAAATTATTGAACTCTTCTCCATACTATGCTCAAGCCAATGGCCAAGCAGAGTCGTCTAATAAAGGGGTAATCAAGCTAATCAAGAGGAAGATAGAAGAGCAACCCAAGAAATGGCATATGTCTTTGGCTGAATCTTTATGGGCATGTAGGATGGCTTGTCATGGAGTCACTAAAATATGCCCTTATCAGTTGGTTTATGGTCATGAAGCGGTCTTGCAATGGGAGATAAAGACAGGGTCAAGACGTATATCGTTACAAGATCAGTTGACGGCCGATGACTATTCCTTTCTCATGAAAGATGAACTTGACGATTCGGCGGGTTTACGGTTGAGAGCCCTGATCAGTATAGAAGAAAACAAGAAAAGGGTGGCCAGATGGTATGACAAAAAGGTCAAAGTTAAACAGTTCTCTCAGGGAGATTTGGTATGGAAGTTGGTACTGCCGATAGGATCCAAAGATCCCAAATTCGGTAAATGGTCACCTACTTGGGAAGGGCCATATAGAATCGGCCGATGAGCCCCTGGGAATGCATATATTCTGGAGACAGTCGAAGGGGAGGAATTCCCAAGAGCTTTAAACGGGCGATATCTGAAGAGGTACTATCCAAGCATTTGGGTAGATGCATAACTTGCAGCAAAATATATCAAGATAACATGGCCGATTTCTCATCGGTTTCTGTCTACACATCTGGTGAAGGAAACTTTGGGATTCATTATTGAATGGAAATGACAGATTACATGGCCGACATGGTACAAGTCGCCCTTAGAATAAAAATACTGGTGTGTCTACTGATTACGCCTACGCTGGATTTCTCTCTCGATGCGACCCAGTTTTATCATGAGGGTGAGCCTTTCTCCTTCAGATCCTCTGCAGTGGCTCCAGGTTCAGCTTGGTTGCAATGTTCTTTCAGCGGGCGGGTCTTCTTCTCCTCCAGATCTTCCATGGCAGCTTCGGTTTTAGCTTTACAAGGAAGTGGAGGACTTTTTTCAGAAGGTGGTCGCTTGCGGACCAAAAAGTGAGCATCTATAAGGTCCGAGTATTCCTGGACAGCGGCAGGGACATGATCTCTGAGTTCCTCAGCATGAGCTCTTATCAGATTTCTGTCTGCCTGTGATAGTGGCTCTTCTGAATGCATGATTTCTATCGCTCGTTCTAGACGGGGGCTGAGACGTTTCAGCTAAACAGAGATAAAAGGAGTTACCCAGTATCGGAGCGATTGAGATGCTTAAGAGAAAGGCAGAGGGGGAGTTCATACCTGGTTGACAGAGAAAGAAGATGAGGAGGATGAAGAAGACATCTTGCCGTTCAATTTGATACAGTAAAAGAAGGAGAGAAGATAAGTAATGCGTATGCCTCTGGAGATGGTGAATGGTCTACTTATAAATGAAGAGGAGGTAGATGGATGGTGAGACACGTCCTATCGGAGTAAATACATACATAAATGCAAAGCAGACTGAAGGAGCAGTTCAGAACCAAATCAGCGCAGTGACATTGAAGGAGCAATAATGTTTAACATATTCTTTATAGCCCAAGGAAAGCGTCTATGGCTACAATAGCTCGTCGTCTAATTTGATCGGCCGAGTCTAGTACTCTCTGATCATCATTGGCCGATCCTGGTACTTCTGACACACGGCGACGGAGCCTTATTGTTTCACGGGCCAGATGCTGCCTTTCTTGCTTCAGCTCGCTGATGATGGATGGGAGTTCTTGGAGCTTCTTCTCTTCAGCGGCTATCTCTTTGGTTATCTGTTCCATCTCCTTGGCCAGTTCTGCCCTCCTCCGTTTCAGCCGATCTATTGCGCCGACGATGTCTGGACGACAATTCTCGAGGAAGTTGATCCTGTGGTGTACTTCCTGAGTCCGGTGCTTGTATGAATCGACCTCCTCCTGAGTTTTTGCCATCTGAGCACGATCGGCCATATGGCGCAGCGCCCTGGAAACCAGAATCTGCATGCTCTCTATATAGGCAGCATACGCTAAATTTTCTGATACTTCTTCCGGGATTCGACCTTTGATCTCGTTGAAAAGTCGTCGAATCGGCGATGCATCTTCTACCAATCGGCCGATGTCATCTTGAAGGAGAGTGCGAATGCTTTTGAGCTTGGCGCAGACATCATCGGAGGTGGAGCTCGATGGAATTGGGTGTGAAGCGATTTCTTCGTCATCGGCCAAGGAGACAGCAAAAGAGAAGATACTGTTGTTGGGGGTATCTTGCTCCTGTGAGGAAATAAAGTAAAGGGTAAGCAAGCGGTGAGAGGGAATCGGCCGATTCTAATCGTAAGACTGTTACCTCTTTGAAGCGAATTTCTCTTGCCTGCGCCGGTGGAAGTGTTTCCCTTGTCTCAGGGACTAGTGCATTTGGTTCGTCGGAAGAAGAAGATTCAATGGTTATTAGCGCTCCGCTTGGACCAGCTTCCTGAAAAGGACATAGATGAAGATTCCCGTGAAAATGCTATGGGAAATTGAAATAAGATGGTGACAGAAATGTGCCATGCCTCTGTGGGTCTGCCGGCCGATGCCTGTTGTGGAGTTGTTGTAGGCATACCCAAATCGGCCTGCGTCAAGATTGGTTAAGTTTTCTGACAATTAAGAATTCAAGGTAAGAGATCGTTTACCTCGACGACAGGAGCTGCTGGAGTCTCGGTTCCCACTTGAGACGTGGCCGATTGTTGCGGAGATTGCGGTGGGACAGCTTGTGCAGCCTGGCAGAGGAATAGAATTAATGTCAGTAGAAGATTTGGAGAATATATGAGATAAATAAGATTACCTGAACAGCTTCTACTAATAGTGATGCTGCAGCAACCCCGACTTCAGCAGTGACTTGGGGATCGGCCCTCTCGACAACCGGCAAAGGTAAAGGACCTGGAGTCTCGGCTGGTGTCACCACTACTTGGTCGGCCGATCCGATGCGGGAAGTCTCGGCCGATACCACTGCCATCTGGCTGGCCGATCCAATACGGGGAACTTCAGCCGATGCTATCGCCGTTTGATTGGCCGATCCAATGCGAACTCGCACCCGACGGCTGGTTATCTTTGATGTTGGCCTTTTTGGTGCTCGCTTCGATCGGCTGGTGGAGATATCTTTGACAGTTGGAGCATGGAAGCCGATAAGTGGATACGGCGTATATTGGTGATGACTATCAATCGGCCGGCCGCTTCAGCTCCGCATCGGAGGAACATGGCTTTCAGACTGAGGAGATGAACATGAGTCAGTAACAAGATTACAATATAGAAGGAAATAGCATTGGAATCGGCTGAGAAAAAGGACGTACCGCTGCATTTGGGTCAATGTTCTCTGGGTCCAGAATGTTGCAGTAAGACGATGGAGATTTACAGAAAAGGTGTTGTTTCCATTCTGCCCACCATAATTTGAATTGCTGGGTGGCAAAAGAGGCAATTGACCAATTATTCAGGTCAACAGTACTGGAATCGGGTACTAGATCGCATAGCCGACTGTAATCAAGACTTGAGGTCAGACCATCTCTGAATTTCGCCTGACCGGCGAAGTAGACCCGAATCGGCAGTTGGCCAAAACCCAGTTGCCTTGCCACAACCGATGGATTGTAGAATTCGTAGGTGGGAGAATCATTTCCTAAGAAGAAGTTGGCTGGCAGAATCCCCGGCTTGATCAAGACGTCCATAAGCTCTCTGTCAAAGGTATGAGTGGAGAAATCGTAGCATATGGGCAATTCAAAAATCGGCTCTACTGCCTGATATGGGTGCCAGCTGATCATCTCTTCACTAAGGCCATTGTAAAAACATCTGAAGTATTCAGCTGTACGGGTGGCAGTGAATTGGCAGCCGGGGAAGGCCGATACCGCTTCTCCAAAAGATCTGCAGCGGCGACGGACTGATGGATTCTCCTCTGACTCGATATTGGGAAAGGTCTTTGTCTCTATCCGTTGCTGAGAGACCTTGCTCATGTGTAAATTGAGCCAGAGGGTGATGAACCACCAAGGACCACCAGGGTTCCCTATCGGCTCCCCCTTTGATAGCTTGATGCCGATTTGGTGCATCAGGTAATACGACGATCCCAGCAAATGTTTTCCAAGGGGGATGGCCGATCCTTGTGATAGAGCCTCTTCCAAAGCTTGAGTGTTTGAAGAGGGGCCGACTGCTCTGCCACAGAAGAAATGCTTTTCCAGCCACATCATCAAAAAGGCAGTATGCACCCTCTGCGACACTGTCCCGGTCTTCATGTTTTCACTAATGTATCCTTTCCACCCGCCGATTCCTTTGGTCTCCAGCCGATGAGATGGCTTGAACAGATAGTTGAAAGGGGTATCGGCGGAGGAGACATCGAGGCCGGTCAATAGCAGAACATCGGCCAAGGTCGGGGTCATGGGTCCGTGTCCGAAAAGGAACGCATTAAGTGCATCGGACCAAAAATAAGAGGCTGCCATGACCAGAGGTTCGTTTCTTTCCAACTGAGACAAAGATAAGTCTATGCACTGGCCGATTTTTAGTTCTTCCCACTGAACCTTCCAAGATCCGGCTACCCTCTGGTACCATTCTCTCCACCCGGGTGTTTCATTTGGCCAGGACCTGAAAGTGCCTACCCAGTGATCTAAATCCATAGATGATTGCTTAAAAGGGATCCTATGGGTTTCCAAGCTGATCAGGTCCGTTGGATCGGGGTTCCCCATAGGGCCCAAACAGATGAGGTCAGGGGATTCTGAGAGAGGAATAGTGATTCGGTGCCTAAGTGCCTAAAAAAGGGGAAAGGGGAAGAAACTGAGAGAGGGTCCGGAAAATACTGAAGCAGTAAAACGGTGAAAAGAAGAAAATTTCGAGCATTAACCTCTGGGATGGAGACCATCGTCGCCGATGACACCGCTGGGGAAGCCGCCGATTGGGCCGCCGCCGCCGAAGGAGTTGCCGATGGAGCCTCCGTGGATGGGGCGGTCGCCGATGGTGACGCCATTGGAGGGTTGGAGCAGGCCGCGGATGAGATCGCCGGAAAGGGGGAAATGCTTGGAGATCGAGAGAGCTTGGAGGAAGACGAACAGTAGTGCGATGGAAGAGAATGCTAGATTCGTGGGGAAGGATAGGCGGAGAAAGCCAGTACTTAAGAAAAATTAGGGAAGCGAGGGCAAAGATGGTATTTTTACCGCGCCGTCTACACGAATTCCAGAGGAGCGGTCGTTTCGCGCGCTCGGTTCGAGGAAATTGCAATCATTGTGCCACGGAACGGAAGGAGATTTTACTGCGCCCGTTTCGGAGGAAAGGATTAAAGAAAGAGTTTCGAAGAAAAAGTTATATTTTACTCCGAAACTGGGGGGCATGTGTTGACGCCAGATTTTGACACGTGTTGAATCGGCGTCAGGAGGAGAAGATTGGCCGATGTGGCAGATCTGAAGGCTACAGTAAGGAATCGGCCGATTGAGGTAACAGTTGGAAATCGGCCGATTGGTGATACAGCCTGCGCCAACAGGATGGGACTATTTCAGAGGGTCCTGGTCAAAAGTTGGTCAAAGGGGGCACGCTAAGTCGGTCGAGGAGCAATTGAAGGAAATCCTGATTGGATTAGGGAACGGCGGCGGAAGATTCTGCGGGAGTCTGTTTCCTTTTAAAGTTCTTATAGATATAGTAGTTTAAATAAGGTTGTAACAAGTCGTGATCGACCAGGAGTCCTAGCTTTAGGGTATAAATAGGAGTCGTCAGGGTCTTGAAAAAAACATCAACACATCAATCAACAACAATATTTCTACTTTTCCAGTAATTTACTTTCAAGTCGGCGACTTCGCCAATACTTTTCTTCTTTCACGAGTTCGTATGGATTGGCAGGACTGCATCAACTTGATCTCCGGCCAATTGGTAGGTTCCGCTTACCGAGTAATATCCGAGCTTTAACTACGGGCGCATCGCTGTGGTTTCGTTTGGATTTATTCACCAGTTATCGATATTTACTAGAATTGCAAGTTTTACCTGTTATTCTAGTATTATCACCAGTTATCCAGCTTGAGATCGGGATAATCGGCTTCATCATTATTCTTCTTCGATTTATCATCTTACAGCCGATTAGATCTATTTCAAGTGTTGCCTCTGTAGTAATCGTTTAGATCGCTCCAGCAGTTTTCTTTACAATTACTACACAATTATCGGCTGATCCATAGCCGATCATCTCTACAGCAAATCGGCCGATTCGCCGCCGACGCGCTCCTCAGGACAGATCGGAACTCCAGCCGATCGACGCGCCTGGAATTTAATACTCTATTTCCTTGTCAATCAACAGGTCAGATTGACTGGCACGCCGCGCGAACCGCACCAGGGCGATAACCCGAACAGGAGCTAAGCAGATTCTCCCGGGTCGTGTGTCCGACGCTGAAGACCATCGGCCGATTCCTATCTGGCCGATTTTTGCGCCAACAATGATGTTTGGGAAGCATGTCCCACCCATATCCCTTTTGTTCCCTGGAGTGACTCTTGCCTTCGCACTTTTCCTTTCGAACCTGCTCGCTAACCGTAGGCTGCAGCGTGTAGCCTATGGCTGGCTCGAGTGGCGTCAGCTGCTAGTTCACCGTAGGTCGTGATGAGAGTTCGGTAGGTCGCGTGGCCCAACAAAAATCACTTAGGTTGCGATGGGGAACAGGTTGCCCTTTCATTTGAGCAAAAAAAAGGTTGCTTTTTGTGCATGATTTACAAAAAAAAAGAGAAAGTAGCGTGCGCGTGGTGGGGTACCCCCATGGGGCCCCCGAGCGACCCGGACCAAGAGTGTTCGGGTCGGGGCGCTGTAGGAGTCGTCGTTTAAATGAGAGCATGTGAAAGGACTGAATTTAGGGGAAGAAACGACGTAACTGCTCAATGTTTCAAGTGTTGGTGAGAATGTTGCCGTCTTTGTTCTTCAGTCGGTAGGTTCCCGGCCGGACGACCTCCGCGATCGTGTACAGTCCTTCCTACGGCAGAGTGAGCTTGTGCTTGTCCTTTGTCGACTGCGCCCTACGCAGCACCAAGTCGCCGACTTTGAGGGTTCTTCCCCGGATGTTCCTCTTGTGGTACCTGCGAAGGGTTTGCTGGTAGCGAGCCGAGCGGACCAGGGCCGTCTCCCGAGCCTCCTCCAATAAGTCGAACACGTCCTGCTGAGCCTCCGCGGCTCGGTCGGAGTCAAAGGCTTTGACCTTTGGGGCGTCGTAGTCTATGTCGGAGGGAAGCACCACTTCTGCCCGGTATGTTAGGAAGAATGGGTTGAATCCCGTGGACCGATTGGGAGTTGTCCTGAAGCTCTAGAGGATAGATGGGAGCTCCTGGACCCACCGCCCAGCAAACTTGTTGAGCTGGTCAAAGATGCGAGGCTTGAGTCTTTGGAGGACCATGTCATTTGCCCTCTCCACCTGCCCATTGGTGCGAGGGTGTTTGACCGAAGCCCAGTCGATCCTAATCCCATATTGGTTGGAGAACACCAAGAACTTCTTGCCCGTGAAGTTGGTCCCATTGTCTGTGATGATGGTGTTGCGCACATCAAACCGGTAGACGATGTCAACGAAAAACTTGACAGCCTATTAGGAGCTGGGCTTGACGATCAGTTCGCCTCAATCCACTTGGTGAACTTGTCCACCGCGACGAGCAGGCAGGTGAAGCCGCCATGGGCCTTCTTGAGAGGCCAGAATATGTCGAGACCCCAGACGCGAATGGCCAGGTGACCGGGATGGTCTGAAGCACTTGTGCTGGCAGGTGGGCTTGCCGAGCATAGAACTAGCACCCCTTGCATGGGCGGACAACTTCCTCTGCGTCGCGCAGTGCCGTTGCCGACCAACGACCGTGGCGTGGCGTGATGGCCGCAGATGCCAGCATGGATCTCCACGAGGAGTTATTTTCCCTGCTGGGCCAGAATGCACTTCATCAGCATTCCGACCATTGACGGGCTGTGCTTGTAGAGCTCGCCGTCGATGGCGACGTACATCTTAGCATGTTGAGCGATCCTTCGTGCCTCGGTTTGGTCAGCCGGGAGGATCTCATCAAGGAGGTAGGCCAATAGAGGCGCCCTCCAGTCGGAGTCGGTCGCCGGTGCGGTGGCCGCTGAGGTTGTGGCCTCCACCACGAGACAGTCGGGGCCCCTGAGCCCTTGGTCCGGGGATGCCCGGTCGGGGGGTACCGGACTGGGGCCCCTGGGTATCTGATCGGATGGCTCTCGAGGTGGATCCGGCTTGATGCGAATTGAGGGTGCATGGAGGTCGTTGACGAAAACCCCGTCGGGAGCTGGATCCCGCTGGGCCGCCATTTGTCGAGCACATCAGCGTCGTTGTTGTCCCTCCGGGGGACGTGATGCAGCTCGATTCCCCAAAATTTGCCCTCCAATTTGTGCACCTCTTGGCAATAGGTGTCCATGAGGGAGCTTCGCAGTTGGACTCCTTCATGACTTGGTCTACCACCAGCTTGGAGTCATCGTAAGCGTAGAGCTGGGTCGCTCCGAGCTCAATGGCGATGTGAAGGCCGTTGACGAGGCTCTCGTACTCAGCGATGTTGTCCGAGGCTGGGAAGTGGACGTGGACCGCGTAGCGGAGCTTATTCCCCTCGGGCGAGATCAGCACCACGCCGGCCCCCGCGCCGGGTCCTATGACCAACCCGTCCAAGTACACGGTCCAGTATTCATGGGTGATGTCCGGAGTCGGGGTTTGGACCTCGGTCCACTCGGCGACGAAGTCGGCCAAGGCCTACGACTTGATGGCGGCGCGGGGGGCGCATTTGATGTTGTAGCCCATGAGCTCGAGTGCCCATTTGGAGATCCATCCCGTAGCGTCGCGGCTGTGGATGACTTCCCCGAGTGGGAACGAGGTGACGACGGTGACCTCGTGGTCGGTGAAATAGTGTTGTAGCTTCTTGGTCGCGATGAGCACGGCGTACAAAGAGCTTCTGCACCTGCGGGTAGGGAGCCTTGGTCTCAGTGAGTACCTCGCTAACAAAAGTACACCGGTCAATGGACCTTCAGCGCACGGCCCGGCTCCTCCCTTTCGACCATAAGAGCGGCGCTGACCACATGGGTGGTCGCCGTGAGATTGAGTAGGAGTGGTTCATGTTGCTCGGGAGCCACGAGAACCAGGGCCAAGGTCAACAATGCTTTAAGGCTATCCAAGGCTTGTTGGGCTTCTTCCGTCCAGAAGAACGTGTTCGACTTCTTGAGGAGTTTGTAGAGGGGCATTCCCCGCTCGCCCAGTTGGGAGATGAACCGACTGAGGGCGGCCAGACAGTCGGTGAGCTGTTGCACGCCTTTCACATTGCATATGGGGCCCACCCTGGCGATGGCCGTGATTTTTTTGGGGTTGGCCTCGGTGCCACGCTCGGACACTATATATCCAAGTACCTTCCCTCGGAACCCCGAAAGTGCATTTTTTGGGATTCAGTTTGATGCTAAACCTTCGGAGATTAGCAAACATGGCGTCTAGTGTGGTGGTCAGGTCTCCCGCGCAAGGCGCTTTCACCACTATGTCGTCTACGTAGACGGCGACCGTGCGTTTTCATGGCCCAAGCTGTTCGGGCTGCCGGGGCGGGTCAACCTGATCAGCAAAACACTTCTGCATCCAACACTGGTAGGTGGCGCCGGCGTTTTTCAGCCCGAACGGCATGGTGACGTAACAGTACGTGCCGAAGGGGGTGACGAAAGAGGTCGCGAGCTGGTCGGACTCCTTCATCGCAATCTGGTGATAGCCTAAGTAGGCATGCAGAAAAAAGAGGATTTCGCATCCTGATGTGGAATCAACTACTCGGTCTATGCGGCAAAGGTAAAGGATCCTTAGGACATGCCTTGTTAAGGCCAGTATAGTCAACACACATTCTCCATTTCCCATTCTTCTTTTTTACAAGGACAGGATTGGCAAGCCAGTCGGAGTGATTCACCTCCTTGATGAAGCCGACTGCCAGGAGCTTGGCGATCTCTTCGCCGATGGCCCTGCGCCTCTCATCGTCGAAATGCCGCAGGCGTTGTTGCACTGGCTTGGAACCCGGCCTGATGCGGAGCTCATGCTCGGCGACTTTCCTTGGGATGCCTGGCATGTTAGAGGGATTCCATGCGAAGGCATCGCGATTGGCGTGCAGGAAGTCGACGAGCGCACTTTTCTATTTGGTTGGGAGCTGGGTCCCGATCCGCACAGTCTTGGTAAGGTCGCTGGGGTCAACCTCGACCGCTTTGGTATCCTCGGTCGGGCGGAAGGCGCTGGATGGAGTCGGCTCGTTGCGGTTGGGAATGCCTTCCACCACCGTCTCGTGGAACCTTTGAGCTCGGCAGAGTTGGTGATGGCGGTGGCGAGCTCGAAGTGCTCTCGTCCGCAGGCGTAGGCCTGCTTGAAGGTGCCCCTCACCGTGATGACGTCGTTCGGTCCCGGCATCTTCAGCTTGAGGGAGGTGTAGTTGGGGACCGCCATAAACTTGGCGTAGCACGGACACCCGAGGATGGTGTGGTATGACCCCTCGAAATCCACCACCTCGAAGATCAGGGTCTCAGTCTGGAAGGTGTTGCGGTCACCGAACGTGACCGGCAAGTCTATGTTCCCCAGGGGGTACGCCCTCATGCCCAGGATGATACCGAGGAAGGGGAAAACGGAGGCACAGAGCTTGGACTGCGAGATGCCCATGGCATTGAGGGTCTCAACATACAAGATGTTGAGGCTGCTGCCCCTGTCCATGAGCACCTTGGTCAGGCGGGTAGCTCCCCGGTCGGGGGACGCTGGGAGGGAGGTCACCCCGATCGAAGGTGATCGGTGTGCTCGACCAACAAAGGAACTTGGGGATGGCGTTCCCGGCAGTGTAGACTTCCCGGAGTCAGACCTTGTGTTGACGCTTGGTGCGGTCATCCTATTGACCTCCAAAGATCATGAGGCAGCCGTCCGGGTCGGGGAAGCCGCTCCCGTCCTTGGGCGGCGCTCCCTGATCCTTGGGGGCCTCCTTATCGAGGTCCCCACCCTTGCGCTTGCTAGGCTGACCCATCATGCGCTTGAGAAGCTCACAGTCCTTGAGCTTGTGCTTGACGGGGTAGCCGTGATTGGTGCATGACTTTTCCAGGAGCTGCTCGAAGTGGTCGGCGTTGCCCTGTCGCTTGCCCGCACGGTCGGCCGCCGCGACCATATTGGGGTTGGCATGACGCCGGTCCTTCTTCTTCTTTTTCCCCTGCCCTGAGAAGGGGCCCTCATCCTGGTCCTCCCTCTTGGCCTTTCCTTTGGCCCGACCATCGGTGAAGACCGCCCCGACCGCCTTCTCACCAGAGGCGTGGTTCGTGACGATGTCCAGAAGCTTGCGGGTGGTACGCGGCTTCCGGCAGCCAAGCTTGTGAACGAGGGACTTGCAGGTGGTCCCTGAGAGGAATGCGCTGACCAAAGCCGAATTGCCGTGCTGCGACTGATGGATTGTAAAATTCATAGGTTGGGAAGTCTTTTCCAGAAAAGAAGTTGGCCGGTAAAATTCCTGCCTTGATCAGAATATCCATGAGATCACCGTCAAAAGAATTGGATGATGAATCATAACAGACGGGAAGCTCGAAAATCGGCCCTGTCGTCTGATACGGATACCAGCTGGTGGTCTCTTCACTGAAGCCGTTGTAGAAACATCTGAAGTATTCGGTCGTTCGGGTGGCAGTGAACTGACAACTAGGGAAGGCTGATCCTGCTTCTCCAAAAGGGATACACCGTCGCCGTATGGTGGAATTTTCCTCTGACTCGATATTGGGAAATGTTTTGGTCTCTATTTGCTGCTGGAAGACCTTGCTCATGTACATGTTGAGCCAGAGGGTGATGAACCACCAAGGACCACCAGGATTACCAATCGGCTCCCCTTTTGATAATTTGACGCCGATTTGGTGCATCATATGATAGACCGATCCTAACAGATGCTTTCCAAGGGGGATGGCCGATCCTATAGACAGAGATTCTGCCAGGGCTTGTGTATTGGATGAGGGGCCAACTGCTCTGCCACAGAAGAAGTGCTTCTCTAGCCACATCATTAAGAACGATGTATGTTCTCTCTCTGAAATCGTCCCGGTCCTCATGTTTTTGCTGATATACCCCTTCCATCCACCGATTCCTTTTGTCTCTAGCCGATGGGTTGGTTTGATCAGATAATCAAAGGGTGTATCAGGGGAAGAAATGTCAAGGCCGGTCAGCATCAGGACATCGTCCAGGGTTGGAGTCATAGGTCCGTGCCCAAAGAGAAACACGTTGAGCGCGTTGGACCAGAAATAAGAGGCCGCTATTACTAAGGGTTCATTTTTCTCCATTTGGGACAAAGAGAGATTGATGCACTGGCCGATTTTCAACTCATCCCACTGAACTCTCTTGGACTTGGCTAATCTTTGGTACCATTCTTTCCAGCCAGGGGTTTCATTCGGCCAAGATCTAAAAGCGCCTGCCCACTGACCCAAATTCATAGGTGATTGCTTGAAAAGAATTCTATGGGTTTCTAAGTTGATCAAATCAGTTGGGTCTGGATTCCCCATGGGACCTAAGCAGATGAGACCAGGGGTTTCGGAAAGGGGAATGGTGATCTGATGCCTGAATGCCTAAAAAAGGGGAAAAGGGAGAAAACTGAGAATGGATCTAAAAAGTGCCCGGGCAGTAAAAAGTAAAAGAGGAAAATTTCAGATGATTACCTCCGGAATGAAACTCATCGTCGCCGATGTAGTCACCGATGGAGTCGCCGATTGGACCGCCGTCGCCGAAGGAGTTGCCGGCGGAGCCTCCGCGGTTGGTGAAGTCGCTGATGGTGCCGCCATTGGAAGGATGAAGCAGGTTGCAGGCGCGAGAGAAATCGCTGGAGGATGCGGTTGGAGACCGAGAGGGCGCAGGGAAAAGATGAACAGTGATTCGCTGGAGGAGATTGCTAGGGTCGTAGGGAAGGAGCGGCGGAGAACGCCGGTACTTAAGGACAATCTGAGAGAGAAAGGGTAAAGGCGGGATTTTTGCCGCGCCGTCTACACGAATTCCAGAGGAACAATTGTCTCAAGCGCCCGGTTTGAGAAGATTGCAATCATCATGTAGAAGACCGCGAAACGGAGGGGAATTTTTACTGCGTTTGTTTCGGAGGAAAGATTAAAGAAAAGAGTTTCGAAGTAAAATTTATGTTTTACTCCGAAACTGGGGGGCATGTGTTGACGCCAGATTTTGACACGTGTTGAATCGGCGTCAGGAAGAAAAGAGACCGACCGATGCGGCAGATTTAAAGGCTACAGTTGGGAATCGGCCGATTGAGGCTACAGTTGCAGATCGGCCGATGGGTGATGCAGTCTGCGCCAACAGTTAGGGAGATGAAGCCATTGGAATCCCAACAGAGGATCCCAGTCAAAACTGGTCTGACGTTGGTCAAAAGAACGATGCCGACTCGGTCGTGAAGCAATGGAAAGAGTCCGGATTGGACTAGGAGATGGCGGCAGAAGATTCTGCGGGAGCTCGTTTCCTTTAGAAAAATATTATAGATATAGTAGTTTTTTATTTAAATCAAGTTTGTAACAGAACGTAATCGATCAGGAGTCCTAGTCCTACGGTATAAATAGGAGTCGTCAGGGTTTTGTAGAATATACATCAATCAATCAACAAAACAATCTACTTTTTCATCGTATTTTACTTTCAAGTCGGCAACTTCGCCATTACTTCTTTTTCTTTCACGAGTTCGTACGGATTGGCAGGGCTGCATCGACACGATCTCCGGCCAATTGGTAGGTTCCGCTTATCGAATAACATCTAAGCTTTAACTTCGGGCGCATCACCGTTGTTTCGTTTAGATTTATTCACCAGTTATCGATATTTACCAGAATTATTGGTTTTTACCTATTGTTCTAGTTTTATCACCAATTATCCAGCTTGAGATTGAAACTATCGGCTTTATCATCGCTTTTCCTCGTTCATTATTATACAGCCGATTAGATCTATTTCAAGTGTTGCATTTGTAATAATTGTTTAAGTTGCTCCGGCAGTTTTCTTTGCAATTATTACGTGATTATCGGCTGATCCATAGCCGGTCATCTTCATAGTAAATCGGCCGATTCGCCGATACGCTTTTCGGGACAGATCGGAACCTCAGCCGATCGGGACGCCCGGAATTTAATACGTTTATTTCCTTGTCAATCAACAGGTCAGATTGACTGACACGCCGCGCGAACCGCACCAGGGCAATAACCCGAACAGGAGCTAAGCAGATTCTCCCGGGTCGTGTGTCCGACGCTGAAGGTCATCGGCCGATTCCTAGCTGATTTTTAGCGCCAACAGGAGGGAGTTGCACTTCTTGGAGAACCGGTGGATGTAGTCCCTCAGGGACTCGCCAGGCTCCTACTTGCAGCTCTTAACGTCCCAGGAGTTTCCGGGACGCGCGTACATCCCTTGGAAGTTCCCGACGAAGACCTGCTCCACCCAGCTACGGATGTTGTCGGGCAGTAAAAATTCGAGCCACGCTCGAACGTACTCCTCGACGCAGATGGGAAGGTACTGGATGATGAAGTAATCATCATCCGCTCCTTCGGCCCGCCAGGCGAGCCGAAAGTCTTCCAATCATACAGCGGGGTTCGTCTCCCCGATGTATTTGGTGATGCTAGTGGGCAGTCGGAAGCATGGTGGGAATGGCTCTTTCTGGATGCGACGACCGAAGGCCAACGGGCCCGGGCCATCCAGACTGGGGCTCCGGTCACCGTCCTGATCGCACGGTCGGCCACCACGCCTGGGGGCGCCTCCTCGTGCTCCCCCTCGAGCCGGTGGGCTTTAATCGTGTCCGCGACAGCCCGGTCAACATCGGCGCCACGGCGGGCCAGTTGCCGTGAGTGGATGACGCTGCGCGCGTCGTAGTTGGGCCCGAGCCGGCCACGCACCGGGGGGCACGGCCCGGCGGGCGTCGGATCAGGGTGCGGCGTAGCCGCAGCGTCGCGACCCGCCTAAGGTGGGCGCCCTTGTTGCTGGTGGATTGAGGGGTTTGGCTGCCGCGAGCCTGCCCCCCGACTAGGCAGGAGGCCGCTTGCCGTTGGCGTGACGCGGAGCTTTCCGCCTGCTGCACGGCGGCACACTCCACCAACGTCCGGATGTTGCAGTGGAGCTCCTGCTGTTGAGGGTCTGCAGGCTTGGGTAGGTTGCGTAGGAGCATCACTGCTGTGGCGATGTTCTGCCCGGCCCGCGCAAACCGCGGGGGACCGTTGGCGTCTGCGACGATGGCCTGCTGGTCTTGGCGGGCTAGTGCCCGCTCGCCGCCCGTAATGTTACGAGCGTTCGGATCGGAGTTGCGCCGGGGGTGCACCGACGCGGGTGGCGACTGGTGCTGCTGCCGCTGGCGTAAGTCCTCGCCATGCACCGTCTATATTTATTCAACATTTCTTACTTTGTTTGTCTTGCACAAAAATATATGCATCATCAAACGATTTTGTAACTGTTTCACATAGTACACAAATTTATATGGGTACGTGTTAAGCAATTTAGAGAGTGCCCACTATGCCAAAAAAAATATGTGCGTCTATTGAAATGCACAAAAATATCTACACGTGAATATTTAAAATTTCTGAGACCTTCTGTTATGCAAGAATACTCATGTGTTTTTTTCCAATGCACAAAACTATGTGCATCATTACATTAAAAAATTATGACATTTTCTGTGTGTAAAGAATATGTTTTATTGAAAATGTACATAAAGACACGTTGAGTTTTCTAGGAAAAAGGTTGTGTAGGTGGATCGGCAAATAATTTATACATATTTTATTTGAATATTTTTTGTTTCCATATGTTAGCACCATCAAACAACATATCCTTTCTGTAACAAACACAACACATTGACAATTGCGTGTTACATACAGAAGGTGCTTCAATACTGTGTGGAAAAAATTAATCATGCATTATAAATTACTTTGCAATTTTTCCTTGTGATTTATCTATTCGCACACTATGCTTGCAATCTTATAATTTATTGTTAAAAACTATCCTGATTAAAAAATATTTTTTATGTTATTTTTTATCCAATGCACAGATTTGAGTGCATGTGCTTACAAAGTCGGTACAGTTGTGCATTAGAAATCTTAATTATTATTTATGCGGAAAAATATGTGCACCATTCATTATTAAATAGTTTTGAAATACTCACATTGTATAGAAATGTATGCATGCTCACGACGGCAGATTCTTGAAACCTCCTGGTTCCTGCACTAGTGTGCGAATAGGTATAGCGGTTTTCTCCGACTCAAAATATTGTGCACCATTTTTGTTTCACTTAAATTATATGCACATTCTTATTTATTAATGTTGAGTGATCTTTTAAATAAAGAAGTCTTTAGATATGCGTCCGGTAGTGCATGCAATGTTAATCCGATCATCAGTTCTACTCCCTCCGTTCTCTTTTAATAGTTTTATTTCACCGTGACACAATGATTAAGGAAAAGCAACCTTGCTTATCATCTAATTAATGTAACACAAGGCTTGTTAATTCTCCAATGTCTTTGTTAGAAACTTCTAGTTACTAGTGCTATTTATTACCATGGTCCTTATCAATAGCAACTAGCCTATTATTTGTGAATATTTGAGTTTTCCAGAGTTTTGGAAAGAGGACTATTAAAAGAGAATGGAGGGAGTAACAAAAAAAGAATGGAGGGAGTAACGAGTCAGTAGCGGAGACCAGATTTTTAAACCAGAAGCCGAACCGTCGAGGGAGTAAACAGAGAACACCTTGCTTCCTTTTTTTTTGTCCGGATCATGTAAAAAAATCTTTGCAGTACAACTGTTTAAGATTTCCAAAAACTGGAACCCTCCTGGACCTCGTACCACGGGTCCGCAGCTCTGGCTGCGCATTTTTCGAAGAGTCTCCGTGTTTCATAGTAAAATATTTACCAAATACCCCTGTACCACGTTTTCACCGATCCCACGTCGTCCGGCTAGCCGGCGGAACTCCTCCGCCCGGCGGCTAAAAATCCGTTCCCCCGACCCGACTCGGGGTGTGGTGGAAGGCAGGAAAGGGAAGGGGGAAGACACGGGGGCCCACCTGGCTTCTGCGGCCTGTGTCTGACGCAGACATCCCATGCATGTCGCCACCACACCTCTCTCTCTCTCTCTCTCTAATATTCTACAAGCAGCAGCAGCAGCATTTCCTGACCTGCCCGTGAATTTCGGATCTCCCGGATTTTCTGCCAGGATGGCACGCTTCCTCTGTGAACTTCTTTTTTCTCTGAACCGGTTTGACGCACGTACTCGGAACGTAGTCAACTCATGTAGCAACTTAGGCCCCGTTTGGAAGCCCGTGTGGATTTTGGAATCTTTAGATTTTGGATGGATTCATAAAATCTGGATTATGAGCAAATTCTGACTAGTGTTGTTTGGATCCCGGTATTCTAGAATCAGATTTTATGTATTTTTTTTCCATACATTCTTGTATGCCCTTGTTTTTTTCTTCCTTGCCCATTTCTCCCCATTTCTCATCCTTATCTTTTCTCCCTCCACCTTCAGGTTGCCGTCGTGCGGCCACCCGGCGTGCTCGCCGCAGGGCCACGCGCGGTGAAGCCAGCAACCGCCGGCCCTCCCGGCCACATCCGCGGCCAACGGTGCGCTCCCCAGCCGGCCATCCCCCTCCCTGGCCTCGCGCTCCCGCAGCCATCTCCGCCGCTGCCGCGTGCTCCCGCGTCCGGTAGTCCGCCGCTGCCGCCTCACGCTCCTGGCCGGCTGCGCGCGCCTCATGGCCGGCCGCCGCGGGGAGCCCTGCACGTGCCAGGACAGGGAGCTGACCTGCACCGCCGACATGGCGCTGGACATCCGCGTCGACGTGGTGCACCACCGCGTGGGGGACCGGCAGCTTGGCGTCCTCGACGCACCGCCCGGTACTCCCGAGCTCAGGCTGCGGCGCCTCGTCACGTGGCGGGGAGCGGCGGTGCCGGGTCGGCCAAGCGGGGCTCCCGGCCGGCCGCGACCGGGGAGCGGCGGCGTTGGGCAGGCCGCGCGCGCCCGACTGCTGCAGGGAGCGGCGGCGTCGGGCTGGCCGCGCACGCCAGGCCGGCGCGGTGGGGAGCGGGGGCGCCGGGACGGCCGAGGCGGGGAGCAGCGAGCGGCGGCCCACCGGCCGCGCCTGCCTCCGGGACGGCCGCGGGCGGGGAGCGCGGCCGTACGCGCTGCGCCTGTCGTGGGAGAGGTAAGGAGATGCGGGTTAGGACTGGAGGAAGACGACGACAATTTGCCGTATTCCCTCCGAGGGACTATGGGCAAAAGTGTAATTTTAACATGCAATAGCTGCTGGAAGCTAGTCCGCTCCAGCTTCTGTAATTTTGAGAATATAAGAATCCGGATTCTGAAATCTTGAGTAGAACCCGGCCCGTTTGGAAGCTGGCCGGATTCTAGATTTTGGATTCTTAGAATCTGGGTGCTTCCAAACGGGACCTTAGAAAACCGTATGATGGTAATGTCAGCTGTATGTGCTCATGTGATGGTAATCACTTTTGCCTTGCCATGTTGATAATATCACGAGTGATTGGCAACTCGCTATGTAGTAGGATCCGTAGCGCTTTAGGGCGCGTTTGGTTGCCTGACCAGACCAGGCTCGACGCATGCATCGGACGAGTGATTGGTCAGCTGCAGCACCGCGAGAGACGATTGGTTGCTTGCATCTCCATCCGACTCGTGCCATCCCGTGCAGAAATCAGCGCTCAGCCTGGCTCCCGGGAAACGAAACTAGATCTCGTTCCTCCGGAGCCTGGCTCGCTCGCTGCTGGCCCGTGAGAGCCTGTCTCCCGAGAGCCGAGCGAGGCGGTACCAGAAGGGAACCAAACGCGCCCTTAGTGCATCTGTACTACCCAAGTGTAGTAACAGCCAGGGGCGAATCCAGGGTGCGGAGGGGGCTGGAGCCCCCCTAACCCGTGCAGCCTATGGAGACCCCTAAAGTTCTCTAACAATTTTCAACCATGAAAGGGAAGAAGAAAGAAGAAAAGGAGGAGGAAGAAGAAAACGAGAGGAGGGAGGAAGAAGAAGAGGCAAATGAGCTCCCTCTAATCCTAGATCCGCCACTGGTAATGGCTTGATAGTACTTATGTGACCTGATCATACTGTCATTTTGAATAATTGTCGGCGGAAGTGCACCAAGTTTGATGTTTTCGAAATAAAACATGTGTTCCACTTTGTAGAGTGGCAGTCTACCTAAGTACTCCAGCTTATATAAGGCTCCCATCAATCATTCTTTGAATTACCGGAAATACAAACAGTTATAGAGAGAACAACAATGCAATAGTGCACATAGAAATGCTGCCGGGTACGACTCCGATATTAGTATTGTACTCTTATTGTTCGATGCTGTAGGTGTGGTTACAAATTACAAACCAGATAATCCACGGGAAGTACGTTTAAAATATAAAATTGGTGTGGCATGGTATTTAAGTACTGACCACCTTTAGGGGGTGTTTGCTTCCCTCAGGGTTTATTTTAAGCACCGTCACATTGGATATTTGGATGCTAATTAGGAGTATTAAATATAAATTAACAATAAAATAAATTTTATAACCCCTAAACTTATTCGCGAGACGAATCTATTAAACCTAATTAGTCTGTGATTAGCCCATGTGAAGCTACAGTAAATATGTGCTAATTATAGATTAATTAGGCTTAATAGATTCGTCTCATGAATAAACTCTAGACTTATACAATTAATTTTATAATTAATTTATATTTAATCTTTCTAATTAGCATTAAAATATTAGACGTGACAGGGATTAAAATAAACCTCCGGAAACCAAGCATTCCAT
Source organism: Panicum miliaceum (assembly GCA_032594955.1). Lineage (NCBI taxonomy): Eukaryota > Viridiplantae > Streptophyta > Magnoliopsida > Poales > Poaceae > Panicum > Panicum miliaceum. The sequence goes on along the minus strand of CM064072.1, from coordinate 27,487,583 downwards.
TATTTGCTACCATTTTCGCTACGTGTATAGACCAGCCGATCCCTCCGGCCAACCGTGCGCTGACACGCACGCCACCCGACGTGGCATTATTTTAAAAACTGGCCACAGCGAGGAGCACCCCGGACAGGAGGCAGCGGAGAGGATCCGCCCCGCCCGCCCCCAATGCCCCCAACACGAATATTTATTGCGCCCGCCCCTTGCCTGCAGGAGCCAGACAGCCCCACCCAGCCCAAATCCATGTCTTTCCCTTCCCCCGGCCCAAGACCGAGCCCGTCCAGAACCCGGCCCGGCTAGTGACATTATTGCGGCCCCCTTCCTCCATCCCCGCGGTCGCCTCACCCCCTTCTCCTTCACGGTAACCTCACCTCCGACTTGAACCGTTGAACTGGAGCTGAGCAATCTCTCTCACGCTGAACGCACTGGCGGGAGCGGAAGGCGAGGAGGCCACTCCACCACCACCGTCCACCATGCCGCGAGCGAGGTGACGTCGCCTCCCTCCTCACATAAATCTCTCTCTCTCTCTCTCTACCCGTGCCCAGCAGTAAAAAAATCGGGGGAGGTGAAGGGGAAGGGACTCCTGTGAGAGGCGAGGGGAGGGGAACGAACGAACGAGGCCGGCCGCGGAATCGGAGGTGAATTCGAGGGGAGGAGCTCAGCCCGGTAGGGAATTTCGCACGATTCAAACGCGGGCGAGGGGTGCCGCCGGGGTGAACGCGCGCAGGGGGGCGCGGTGGATGTGAAGATCCGGCGCTCTCGATGGCTTCTTCGGCGGCGGCGGCGGGTGGTGGAGGCGGGCGCGACGAGGATGGCGCCGCAGCGGCGCAAGGTGAGCCGGGGTTCGCTTCTCTCGGCGCGTGCGTGTTTGGGTTTGGCGGGTTTTGACGTGGGTTTGGCTTGGGTCCTGTGCGTGCGTGCAGGTGGAGGCGGCAGCGGCGGGGGAGCGGAGGACGGCATGTACGCGGAGCTCTGGAACCTCTGTGCCGGCCCGCTGGTCACGGTGCCCAGGGTCGGGGACAAGGTCTACTACTTCCCGCAGGGACACATCGAGCAGGTGCGCGCCCCAATTCGAGCGCCCCCTCCTCCCTCCCTCCGGACCCCGATTCGAACGCCCTCTTCCTCGAGGTTTTTGCTGTGTCTTCGGCGATCACGGGGGCAGGTGTTTCTGTGGAGCGCCCGGTGAATTCCGTTTCTGGCGGGCGAATTCGGCGGGTTTTGCTCCGTTTCCTCTAGTTTTCGGCCCGGGGTGCTCCAATTTTGGGGGTTCGCTGGCCTGACGGCGAATCGAGCGCGCTTTGCTCTCTCGCCCCTGGAAAATTTGAGCTTTGGCGTCCGAATTTCGTCTTACTGTTGGGTATCCTTGGTTCCCCTACAAATTTTTGGAGGAACTTTTTTGGTGGTTCACTGCAATCTGAACTGTCCCCTTGTTTTCTGTCCTGGAAGCATTGGAGATTGTAATTCCTTGGAGGAATTTGGTGGTTTTTGTTCAGGATCGCTAAGTAGTTCGTGTTTCCCCTTTGGATTTTATTTTCTGCTGCACGACCAGGCTCTGGTTCCGCACCATTTGAGCTCATTTTGTGCCTTCGGCGTGCTGTGCAGTGATTTATGCTCAGTTTTTTCCAGTTCAGCGGGAAATTGCTTTAGTGTTTACTATTATGGGAGGGATTTCTTAAGTTCACGGTTTTTCACTTGAGAAATTTCTTGGTTTCATACTCGCTTGTGATCCTTGAATGACTCAGTTCGGAGTTCTTGCAGTTTAGTAGGCTAATTTGACCGTTAATCTATTGCTGTGGATTTCAGGTGGAGGCATCGACCAATCAGGTGGCTAAGCAGCACATGCAACTGTACAATCTCCCATGGAAGATCCTGTGTGAGGTCATGAATGTTGAATTGAAGGTACTTGATCCTCTCTTCTTATAAATGTGAGCTTTCACGTTCAGTGATACACCTGTTTGGCGCCAATCGTTTGTGTAGGCTGAACCAGACACTGATGAGGTTTATGCTCAGCTTACTTTGCTCCCTGAATCGAAGGTGAGTGATGCTTTTTAGCTTTCACACAGTGCTCCATGCGAAGATCTTGGTCTGAAGTTTTTAATCAGGCGTCATTTGTTCATTTGTTTCGTATGTAGCAGCCAGATGAGAATGGCTCTAGTGAGGAGATGCCTGCTGCCCCCCCTGCTGCACCTGTGAGGCCACATGTGCGCTCGTTCTGCAAGACATTGACAGCCTCTGACACCAGCACACATGGTGGCTTCTCCGTGCTACGACGCCATGCGGATGAGTGTCTCCCACCACTGGTTAGTTTGCTGGATCTTTGACTTGATTTTGCTGTTGCTGAAGTTGTGGAGTTGCTATTTGTTGCTTGAGTGATAGTGATGATCTTTGCTTTGACTTCTTGGTCAGGATATGAGCCATCAACCTCCTACGCAAGAGCTTGTGGCCAAGGATCTGCATAGTGTCAAATGGCGCTTTCGCCACATATTCAGAGGTAATCTCTCAACATCTTTGTTATCCGACCATATTCCAAGAATGTGTAGTGCGCTTTGCTCACTTGCACCTGAGTGCAAGAGTTGCAAACATATATTGAACCAGTTTTGTGCATTAATGACTCCTCAATTTGATCTTAATTTGGTTTAAATGTGCTTCTGGGTACAATATGTATGCACCATGATACCTCATTGTGTTCATTGGAGGGACCAACTTGTGTTTCCACCAACATGTGTATTTTTGTTTCATTGCATGGGCCTGAACCATTTAATTTTGCCAATTTATGTTTCATCTTAAACACTATAGTTTCTTAAGACAAGCACTTAATGTCACCATACGTCTTTTTTACTTGTAAGTTGCGCCAACTAATAGTTTTTGTGCTTGGTCCATGTTTCAACAATAGATTCTTATAATTAAGTTGTATCCTCATTGAAGTTATCTCATATACATTTCCGCTACTTCAGGTCAGCCACGGAGGCATCTTCTGCAGAGTGGCTGGAGTGTCTTTGTTAGCGCCAAGCGACTTGTTGCTGGTGATGCCTTCATCTTCCTAAGGTATGTTTTGTGACACACTGGTCAACTTTTCATATGAGCTTGTGATAAACTTGTTGTTGGGTATGTTTTCCCATTCACCACATTTTGCTTTCACGTATGCTGCTTGCAGAGGTGAGAATGGGGAGCTGCGTGTAGGGGTTAGGCGTGCAATGAGGCAGCAAGCAAATGTTCCATCTTCAGTAATATCAAGCCACAGCATGCACCTTGGGGTTCTTGCTACTGCATGGCATGCTGTTAACACTGGAACCATGTTCACTGTCTACTACAAACCAAGGTTGGTGCAAAACCCTCTAGATTTTATACTTGATAATTCCTGAATGCATTAAGCCTTGTGCTATATTTCTTTGGTCTAATATGTAGCTTTAACTTAACTTAATTATCTTCTGAATTACTGCTCTCAGAACAAGTCCAGCAGAGTTTGTGGTCCCCTATGATCGCTATATGGAATCACTGAAACGAAATTACCCAATAGGGATGAGATTTAAAATGAGCTTTGAAGGTGAAGAGGCTCCAGAGCAAAGGTAAGCATTTGACTGGTGCAATTGTGGAATTTGTCTGCTTCGCATAGAAGGTTCCTCTATTAGAAGAGACTTGACATTCAATTCCTGTACCATTAGATTCACTGGGACCATTGTTGGAAATGTGGATCCTGATCAAGCTGGATGGGCTGAATCTAAATGGCGTTACCTTAAGGTTTTTACCCCTTTCCTCGCTTTTCCATTGAAGTAGACTTATTTTGTGGAACATTGTTGTGATGTACTTCTGTATCATCCAGGTGAGGTGGGATGAAGCTTCTTCCATTCCACGCCCTGAAAGGGTTTCTCCCTGGCAAATAGAACCTGCTGTGAGCCCTCCCCCCATCAATCCGCTTCCGGTGCATAGACCCAAGAGGCCTCGCTCTATTGCCACAGTGTCCCCGACTGATTCTTCAGCTCCGACAACGACAAAAGAAGGTTTGGCCTTTTCATGCATGCAAAACCTGTAGGGTGGTTGTTAGTATTACTAATACACGTGTTTTACGTCATTCTAGTGGCTCCTAAGGTCACAGCGGAGACTCAACAGAATGTCGTACAAAGGACCTTCCAGATCCAGGATAATGCAACCCTGAGAAGTACTTTTGGTGATAAAAGTGAGCTGAACGCCGCTCAGGAGTCAGCCCTGCAACTGTCAGGATTTGATCAGGAAAAGAGTACCATCGATACGAAGAGGAAGTTGGGTTCGGATAGTTGGATGCAAATGAATAGGTATGAGAGTTACAATGAGATGTTATCTGGATATCAGCAACCTAAAGATCTACAAAATCAGCAGGGATTCTGTTCTTTGCCTGATCAGATTGCTGCTGGGCGTCCTAACTTCTGGCACACCGTAAATGCTCATTATCAGGACCAACAAGGAAATCACAATATGTTTGGTTCATGGTCCATGATGCCTTCAAGTACTGGCTTTGGGTTGAACAGACAGAACTATCCAACGATACAGGAAGTTGGTAGGTTGCCTCAGACTTCTGCAAATACCGAGTTTGGGAATGGAGTTTATACTACACTGTCTGGCCGTGGCATTGATCAATACTCAGCTGGATGGTTTGGCCGTATGGTACCTGGTTCTCGCTTGGACGATGCACAGACACGTATGATCAAGCCTCAACCTTTGGTTCTTGCTCATGGTGAAGCTCAGAAAATGAAAGGCAATTCATGCAAGATTTTTGGAATTCACCTTGACAGCCCAGCCAAATCTGAACCTTTGAATTCTCCACCAAGTGTTGCGTATGATGGGATGCCACAAACTCCAGCAGCACATGAATGGCGGAGGGTAGACACTGAAGTAGAGAAATGTTCTGACGCATCTAAGATGGCAAAACAACTTGATGCTCCACAGGCAGATCCTATCCTAGAGAAGCATCTTTCATGTCCACAAGCTTCAAGAAGCACAGAGTGTAAATCACATGGTGGATCAACCAGAAGCTGCAAGAAGGTGTGTTCTTTTTTTTGGTAATCATTACCAAGCTTCTTCTCTTTAAATCTCTAAAGTTTGTGGAATGCAGCTAGAAGCCTAGAACTGTAGTTCCACATGAATGCTTTTCATTTCACCTGGTGCTCCAATTATTTTCTTTTTTAGTTTTCTACTGGGGGCATGCCTAGTAATGACTGCTTCTGACAAACTTCCAAAGCCTGCTAATTTACTAATTAGCTGTGGAGACATAATTAAATCTCCACCTCACTTCCATACCACTCCTTATTTGGAACTGCATAGTAGTTGCCATCTGAGTTCTTGTGGCTGTATGAACTATCTAAGCTTATATTACTGAAGTGTACTTTTCCTTTAGCATCACAGCTGTCCACAATGATGGTTGATGTGATTGTTCATTTAAATTATTTATTTAAGGTCCACAAGCAAGGGATTGCACTTGGCAGGTCCGTGGATCTTACAAAGTTCAAGAGCTACACGGAACTGTTCGCGGAGCTGGATGAGATGTTTGACTTCAACGGTGAGCTGAAAGATTCTAACAAGGAATGGATGGTTGTCTACACCGACAATGAAGGCGACATGATGCTAGTTGGCGATGATCCTTGGGAGTGAGTAACTATTGAATATTTCCCTTGATTGCTTGGTCGGTCTATGATAGCCAAAATCTTGATTTCACTCGTCTGCCTGGGCAGCGAGTTCTGCAACATGGTCCACAAGATCTTCATCTACACAAGGGAGGAGGTCCAGCGTATGAGTCCAGGCAACCTGAACTCGAGGTCTGAGGACAGCCCTGCTAATTCAACGGAGAGGGGCTCTGCTGTCAGGGAGACACATGGCTGCCTGCCCACCTCGTCCCTTAACTCCGAGAACTGCTAATGCCTTCGCCAGCTGGTAATGCAATCTGCTTCGCTAGCAGGTGGACCCAGCCTTAATTATAATTCCGAACGAAAACCTTCACTAATCTTCGCCTGATTGCTGTGCTTTTGGCAGGTCTCTTTTGAAGTAGCAGCAGAGGACGGAACGCGATGTATCCATAGGTCCGGTAGTGGCGCTTAATGCTTTTTATATGGCATTGGATGAGCCCAGAGTACCCTAGTATTTATAGCTGGAGCTCGTCCTGGTGGTCTAAGTTGAACCCTCTCATTCGCTGCAGTTTTGGTTTCTCTTTTGGTGAGGTTAGTCCTTGTCATACCACCTAATGTATGCGTGGAACAACTAAGCGAAGCCCTCCCGCGCTTCTTCCCCTTGGCACTAGGCGGTGTACATAGCTGCTCCCCTGCAGTAAGCCTAATATATTATCTGCTTAATCGACAATCCTGTGGTCTCCTGCTTAAAGTTTCGCCGTTGTGTTGCTGTTCGGCGTTCGGAGGCCATTCTGTGCTCCCCTATAGTGGAGTGTTTCTTTTATGTTGTACTCTGGAATGAGAGCTTGTGCCTAATATTTCCTTTTTCTGTCTTTTTTTGGAGGATTTTCCTCATGTTCCGTTGTAGTCGAGTCTGTTGGTGCGGTGCCAGACCAATCATGTTCTCTTCCAGCGCAAGCTAAGGTTCCGGTTTGTGGCGCTGCTCGGTTCGGTCACGCCCGCAGCGCGGTTGGATTGCGTTTGCTCCATGTCGTCATGGCGCCGTGATCTTGGTTGGTCTATTGGTCTTGTTGGGGCTTCATGACGGACTAGGAATATGGTCTCGGCGGGAGGAGCCATGATGGCACGAGCTGATGCTTCCAGCTGGTGCTGGTGCTGGTGTGGTGTGAGTGCGACATGGTCTGGTCGGAGGCGGAGGCGGCATGTCTGAATCACTACGCCGTCGGAGTATTGCAGATGTTGGTCAGTAATTGGTGTGGCCAATTGCGCCAGCCTGCGAATTGAACTCAACGGACCGCATCCAGAGGCTGCAGCCATTGAGGCATATGCTTGTCTCTGTCAATGGGCCGCTCGACTCCCTATGCTCGTTTGCATGTTAACAAGATCTCTCGCGGGGTGCTTGACACGAACATTTTTATCGTACCATCGCTTGGAAGGCGACAGGTTCATTATCGTACCATCGCTTCCAATCTTGATTCAAGCTTCTTAGGAACTTGCCTCTTTTGTTTTGCCAAGACACGAGTGTGCCGAGGGCCGATAGATCAAAGGCTGCAAAGCCGTCAATGTCACGTCTACTAATGCCCTGTTTGTTTGCCCATGAAATTATATAATCCAGCTTAAAATCTGAAAAATAATCTCACAAAGAAACAAACACAACTTACTCATCAGATTATATAATCTACACAAACCTGTTGAAAACATGCTTATTTCATATTAAAGTAATCTATTTTGCCAAAAGCTCATAGATTACGGCCCTGTTTGTTTTCTTGCTAGATTATAATCTAGCTTATAATTGTAGGATTATATAATCTAGCTTATGGGCCTGTTTGGGAGCACTCCAACTCCAGAAAAATATAGCTCCACTCCACTAACTTCAGATTTTTTCAGCTCCACTCCACGAACTCTAGGAAAATAAGAAGTTGTTCTACCTGTTTGGCTAATTGTGTGACTCCAGCTCCAGGAAAGGGAGATTTTGGGGGGAACAGTCTTTTTTGCCCTTCCCTTTTTTTTTGGACGAGCTACAGTAAGCTTTCATTTGTGTTGCGATGTAAGCTTCAATTGGCTGATTTGTAGCAGATATCTACGCAGACCCTCGTTACTTTCGTTTGTGTTGCAATGTAAGCTTTCGTGGCTGATTCCTCCTAGCACCTATAGTAAAAACCACACTGCATCTGCCTTGTTCTCGTCTTCCTACAACTATGAACCATGTGGATACCTGACCCAACCACGGCCAACCACGCCGTGTAATTTGTGAGTTTGGACTACACTGTCTTCTATATGACAAAAAAATTCTGCTGCTCGATCGATGCTCATGAGGAGTCTAGCTTATTCTGTTTCAGAAACTCCAGGTCCTTGAGCTGCCGCTGCTGAACTTCCTTGGACATGGTCTTCCCGTCCCGCTTCCTCTCGCCGGAGGCCACCTGCTTGGCCACGGACGCCACCATCCTCTCGATCGCCGGCCTCCCGACGGACAAAAATATTCTTGCTGACGCGGCGGCGGAACTCGGCGAAGTCGACGATGTTGCCACCGACGCCACCCTCAATAATCTGAAATAAGCATCTCCTCCATAGCTTATAGGATTATCATAAGCTTATCAGCATTGGTACTGAAATTATTAGTTGTGTTTTACCACCTCCCTCCCAGTCCGAAAGGAGCAGCCAGCATGGGCGTCGCCGTTGCCAAGTACGGGCATCAAGTTCCTCTGCCACGCTAGCTGTTTCCACCTCCTTCGCGCCTCGAGCTTATTCATACTTTTTTTTTGAAAGAGAAGCAGGAGCACTGTTGATTCATTTAAGCAAGAGGAAGAAACTCCGAGTTACAATAGGTTTGCTATTACCCAGAACAAATAACTCTCTCCTAACCCAATTCCAGTTACCACACGCTCTTCTTCTACAAGCGATGTCTTCCTGAATCAGAGCCGGTCCCTCGAGCTCCGCTTACTCGAGGACTTTAGGGGACGTTTGGTTCATGGCTTGAATGAGCCAAGCTAAATTTTGGCTGTGCCAGCAGAATTTGGCCGACCTTTGGTTGGAGGCCAAGTTTTGGCCTCCAGAATCTTTAGCCGGGCAAAACTCTGGCCAGCAAAACTCTGGCTTGGCCAGGAATAGAACTCCTGTACGCTGACGTGCCATTTTCTGATTGGTGACACGCAATGATTTGCATTTTGATTTAGCAGACTTAGACGTTCATAATTTGTTCAACCCTATATCTAACAAACAATCCGTTTGGACAGCTGTACTCATTGTGATTTAATCTACAAAACAAGACCGCGCTGACCATATTTTAAAAAAAGTAAAATGACATGTGGGCACCACATGCCATACTCTTTGGCTTTGGCGTGGCCCTCGCTCCAGCTTGGCTACAAACCAAACGCTCCCTCAGGCCCGGTCCTCGCTCGGCCGTAGGGTCGCAACGCCTCGGTCACGGGAGGACCGGCCGGCCCGGCGCTACCTACACAGCAGCCCTGGACCAGAGGAGCCATCCCGTCGTGGTGCCTGGACCGGACCCTGAGCTCCGAAGCCTTTTCACCCTGCGGTAACCTTCCAAGAAGTCTGCGATCCCTGCAACGGCCGTTTCTGCCAGCACGCCGGCGGCGGTAGATCCAGCCGCAGGCGCAGGCGCACGGGGCCTTCAAGACGGCTGCAGGCGAAGTGATTGTGGCCTGACACGGCCGGGTCACAGCGCAAGGTATAACACGAGCACAGGAAGGGAGTGGGCCGTGTTCAATGCGCGCGTCCCGCGTCTCGTCGTCCTCATGATTGAGCTCCGTCCGGGCGCCGCCGCTGGCGGGTCTGGCGGTCGCGCTGGCCGGCGACAGACGCTGCCGCCGTCGCAGGCGGCGCCGGGCAGCACGCCGGAGGGTAGGCAATCATACGGCCTCGCGGCCATTTATGCCGGTGAGGTGAAGCTCTGCGCGACTGCAGTGTAGCGTTCGCGCCTGCTGGTCCGCCCTCAGCCAAGTGGACGTGGGCTGGCAGGACGACGGGGAGTTCTTTCAGGAACAGCAGAGCGAGCAGCGCTTCGTTCAGAAGGACGCAGCTCCGGTCTTCTGTTTTTTTTTCCCTTCTTCCCCTCCAAGACTTCTGCCTCCTTTCTTCAGCTCAGGGATTGCTTGCAAGTGCAAGGTGACCCAGAGGCTGAAAATCAGGCGAAGCGGAGAAAAAGAATTCACGAAGCCGAACCGTTTCCGCCGGAACTTTTTACCGCTATAAAAAAATTACAAAAATGCGGCACCGGGAGAGACCAGTCAACCACTTGCCAAGTCCAGTACCACACCTACACTGCAAGTAAAAACTGCCGCTTTTACCCTCACCTCGCGCCAGGGATACAGCCCAGATCCGTCACAGATATCAGGGACACGGCGGTACAAGTAGAAACCTGCTTCCGCTTTCTACCGCGTTTCAGCAGAAAAAACTGCACCCGACCATCTCGCCGGGAACCAGCAGGATCCAGCGCTGGCTGCCAACGGCCGGCTGCAGCGTCTGGCCAAGCGTGCCATGGACCACCAGCCTCCCAACCTCAGTCCCTCCCTCCCTGAATTCTTGCTTCCAATCCAACACCATGCAGCAACGGCTTGCGTCAGGCTCTTGAAACCCAGCAACACAGGCAAGGCCACACCAAACGGAAAGCACCATCGAGGCATTCAACATTCCACCACACAAGAAAAGAAGCACACCAGAGTGAGGATTTTAAGCTGTTTAAGAACGGATTTTGCACTTTTCCGATCAATGCAGGTTTTGGTTCAGAGTCGCAGCAGGACTACACAAGGCAAAATCATGTACCAAGAACTAGGACAGACTACCTTTAAAAAAGAAAAACTAGGACAGACTAGGGGAATACTGACATTATTTTTGACTCTAGACGATAATTAAAGACTGGAGGATAAATATGGTTCTGAAAAACCCTGAGCAGGTCTCTCTCTCTCTCTCTCTCTCTGACTGTTAAAAGACGAAGATGGTTCTGTTGAAAGTCGCCCCTAAAACCGGAAACACCAGTGCTTGTAAATTCCTTAGCTACATTGTTTTCTTCTTTTTCTGAGGTTGGTCGAGCCGCCTTCCTTGTCCTACATCACGCCATGGAACCCGGCAGATTGCATGAGGACGGTCTTGATTTCCTCCGGCATGAGCCCAGGGCCATCCTTGCACAGCTGCAGTGAGGAACAAAGAAAATAAGCGCTTGTCAGTGTATTTTCATGCGGAAACAAGTCATCTTCAGTTCACATTTCAAGCAGTTAGGGCAAGACAGCTTGCGCATAATAGGATAAAATGGTGGTTTCTGGCAGTGAGGAGAGACAGATGTGCAACTGTAATTACCTCAGCCTTGAAGACGTCTAGGGTAAATCCATTGAAGCAACTGACAACAGCCTGCTGGACATCGAGGCCAAGGCCTTCGATCGCCTTCATAGCATTAAGCAGAAGACCAGGCCTGCGAGCGCAAAACATGTGGATGTTGACCGCTTGGCCTTCCCTCATCCTTACCTCAACCTATTGGAAGAGTAGAGAAAAAAAATGCAGAATTGAGCTATATGCTTCAACCAGTATGGTAAAAAGTGTCAACTAATGCATACATCAGTCACATTACATCTTAACTTCAGCCTAGTTCTTGCAAGAAATCAACCAGAGAATGCTATATTGTGTTAAAGAACCATCCATCTGAAGGAAACCACTTTTTTTTTTCTGAATAAGAAGGAAACTACTTATCAAGTAGCATTCTGAGAGAACAGATACTGACGCTAGGTTGCTGAGAAGTAGGGCTTGGCATTGCGCTTGTGCACAGCTCTTCCTTCACACGAGATGGCAGAGTGGGCAGCGTCGGAGTCAGAGGGTGGAAGCTTGTGGGTGTTGGAGGCAGTGAGGCTGTGGAAGGGGGCGACTCAAGCTCATTCTGAAGATCATTGATCTTCTGCAGCAGCTCCTTCAGGTACTCAATTGCGTCTCCAAGAATCGAAGCCCTGTCCATCTACAAGTTGCAAACAGAGACAGTCAGTTAATTGGCCAGCCACAAGGAGAAAGTATCACTAGTGGATTGCATGATTATAATAATGAGATATATATGTACCGATAACACTAAAGCTGAAGTTCAACACAAAAACAGATAACTGAAACAAGTCATGCAAAAGTACTATTAAGCCATAACTGATGCTTTCTGTTTTGCATGATTAGAAATTAAGATATTTGCCTTTTCAGAACAAAACTGTAACAGCAGAGATGTAGGGAAGATCCTTTATTGTTTTTGCTGCAACCTGTTACTACTTGACTGACTCGAAACAGAGAATGAGGGCCCGTAATCAGGTAAAGAGACTGTGATGGATAGTGATTTGTATGCAGGACAACTTATGAACAGGGATCATGGACATGTTATTTCAGATGATCACGTGCTATGTTAATCATGAATACCTTCCTAGACAAGAGAGATCCCTGAATCGCTACAATAACTGCCAAGATACAGAACAATTGCTACCTTTCACAAAAAAGAAAGAAAGAAAAGAAGTCACACCATGTAGATTGAGACCATAAGCAAAGCACTAGCCATAGCATCCTCAGAACTTGAACGGAGGAACTGAAACTGTAGATGCTAAATTGCTAATCCATAGCAATAACTCTGAACTGAAGGATGTGCAACCAATAGAACCTAAAAGGCTAAGCTATCCCAAGATGAACACACAAACCTTCCAAATGGCTGAAACCCACTTATAAGATGCCATTCTAGGGGAAAACTTTGCACCTGAGATGCGCATATCAACCGTTTATGGCAAACAATTCATCACAAACTCAATTGCATGAAACATACAAAGGTAACAGACGCATATAACAATGCTAGATGCCAACCACGGCATTCTCTCTTTTTTTTTTCACATTGCTCTAGAACTCAACTGGAATCAACACGCGTTACAAACAATTTAGCACAGAATCAATTGCATGGAACATAACAATATAACAGGCACATACATAGCAATGCTAGATGCTAACCACATAATTCTCATCTTTGCACTCTCCATTGCAACGAAAAGCAGAGAATTCATCGAAATTACGCGCAGGGACAGAATTCTCACCTTGCTGATCTTGGGGACGACGGACCGGAGCATGTAGAGTCGGTCATTGAGCTTCTTCCGGCGACGGCGCTCCGCCATGAGGTTCTTGGCCGGCATCCCCTTCCTCTTGCCCTTCCCGTCGCCCGCGCCACCGGCGATCACCGTGCTGTTGGCGTTGGAGTCCTTGTCGTCCTTCTTGCCGCTCTCCTCGACGCACCTCGCGTCCTCCGAGTCGTAGTTGAGCCCGGACGCGTCGATGCTCCCGCCGCCGTCGTCGTCGGCGTCGTCCAGCACCGTGTCACCGCCACCAGCCGAGGCCGCTCCCGCGGCCGCGGCGAGGGCCTCCGCCTTGCGCTTCTTGTCGTCGTCCTCCTCGCCGGCGTTGCGGCGGAGAGCGCGCTTCTGGAACAGCGTCGGCTGCGCGCCCACGGGCGGGAAGATCTCCAGCGGGCGGAGCACGGCCGCCTTCCCGCGCGCGGAGAACGGCGCCGTCAGGGACGCCGATGCGGGGGGCGCCGGGGCGGAGGAGCCGGCGCCGGTGCCGTTGCTGAACATGTCGAACCCGCCGAGGCCGCCGAAGTCCGGCATTTGCGCCGGCGCGGTGCCGAAGCCACCGAACGAGCCGAGCAAGCCGGCGTTCCCCGCCGGGATCAGGGGCAAAGGCGAGGAATTCGACACGCTCCCGTCGCCGCCGGAGAGGCCGAGGTCGAACCCGTGGAGGTCGTACGTCGCGCCGCCGCCCATGTTGAAGAGCGAGAACATCTGCGACGAGCCGGCCCCGAGCGACAGCCCCGGCGGCCCCTGCCCCGGTGGCGCCAGGAGCAGGGACCCCTGCGCGCCGGCGCCGGCCGCCGAGTTGAAGTACCAATCGTCGTCGAGCACCGGCGGCGTGCTGAAAACCCCGCCCCCCAGGTCGGCGACTTGGGCCAGGGCCAGGAGGTTCTGCTGCTGTTGCCCCAGCGGCTGCGTCGTCCCCAGCATCATGGGCGTCGGCGGCGGCGCGTCCTGCTGCTGCGCGCCGCAGCCGTCCTGTGCCCAGAGCGGGTTGCCGAACGGCGGCAGCATGGCGGCGCCGCGAGAGGGGAAGGGGTCCTCGCTTTCTTGGGGTGGGAATGGCCCCGGAGGGGAGCAGGCGCGGATGGCAGAGCTGCAGAGGACAGCGGGCCAGCGGAGTCGTCCGAGTTCTCTCTCTGGCACGGCAGTGCGCCAGCGCCTGTATTTGTATGTACTGTGGACTGGGCCGGCGGCAGCGGCAGCGGCAGCAGCAGCACCAGCACCACCGTGGAGAGAGGAGAGAGAGAGAGAGAGGGAAGTGCAAATGACCAAACTACCCTTCGTCCGAAATTTGGGGCATGGGTTGGGGGAAAGGAGGAGGATGACGCGAGCCGCTGGATTCGAGGTTGTTCAAGAGAGAGAGAGAGAGATATGTACCTCTTGGTCTAAGCTCGTGTGTACGTATGTGGAGGCAGTGTGCTAGGTAGACATTGCCCCGAGGGAGAAACGTAAAGTCGCCAAAACAAGCACGGTTCTATGCCAGCTTATGCTGACGCTATATTGATTAGCCCTATTAAGTGCCGACAAGTAATGTAGCGCTGGAAGCGTAGATCTTAGCGGGAATATATAGTCTTCCAAAAGATCTCTCGGCTGTGCATCAGTTACTTCTGATGATAAAATCATAGAGAAATATCTGAGATATTATTAAAAACGCGCAACATTCCAAACTATCTTGCCGGCCTGTGCTTGGTTTGGAGATATGCTGTGGGATGTGTAAAGAGGAAAAAATATAGCACTTTGTAGGTGGTTGAAAAAATTGGACATGCACATCACGTTCACCAATCTCTGACTCAGTGAAAAATTGGACAACCACATCATATTCACCCAATATAAATTCGATGATGTGTACCAATTTGTGCGGATAATGTATTGATTAGCCAACATTAAATATTGCCAAATGGTGTATTAGCAGGATGTGTAAATTTTAGCAGGAGTATATAAGGTTCCAAAATTTCTCTACTATGTATCTTTATCTTTAGATGTCGATTAAAACCATGGTGATCATTTTGAGATATTGCCAAAATACACATCCTTCAAAAATATCTAGACGGTTTGGAGATGAAGTATTGGCTAGACAGCGGGAGGTGATGCCATCTTAACTGTTTGAATTGAAATAATGCATATCTAATAGTTCTATAAGAAAAATCCAAATTGTAAACAACTTTTTAAGATAAAAAGACAAAACTTGTTTTAGCGGTAGAAAAAGATGAGAGGTGTGCCAATATCTTTCATGAACTTCAATTGTGAAAGGATTGTCTAATCTATGTCATTGATAGTTCAAGGAGGGTACAATGAATAAGGTAGTCTTGTATGTAGCAATAGCCAATTGCACACAACTTCGATATAGTTTGCACTTTTTTGAGTTTTCTATTATTATTATTTCTCATAGTTGTTGCATAGTTAGCATAATGTATGTTACTATTTGATGTGCTTATATTTTTATTGGTAAGAATAGATTGGTAGGAAGGAAGAAAATTAACCTTTAATATTATGCTCCAATTGTGCTTCTTAATTCACTCTAACAATATTATTCAAAAACTTAAAAGTACAACAATATATATATTCTTCTAAAGATTTCCTACTAGGTAACTTCCTCAATCTATATGATTTGAAATGCTAACTTAATTTTTTTTCCTTCTTAGTAACATACATTTAATTGGTACATAAACATATGTCTATTTGTTTGTATACGACATACACACTTTTAATGGAACATATTGGCTATCATTACAAAATTATTTAATAAGTTATATAAACAATACACCTTTTTTTAACATGGACTCGCAAACCTTATGAAATTGGAATAGAGATGGTCTTTTTAGGGCATTCTTACAATAGATTATCAACCCACTTTCTTAGTTTGTCCTAGGTAATTTGAACACCGTACGTATGTCTATGTGTAAATGAGATGAGTATGTTACTTCTTGACCCCACTAATTAAATAAATTAAAACAAGCATGAAAAATCATCAAACGATTTTGTGCTTTTTAGAAGATGATCAATTCCACTCATGGTTTGCTTTGGTTTATAAAACATAACATATTTTTATACCATCATGAAAAAAAAAATTTGAGGGGATTCACCAATTAACATATAACTATGGTTTAATGATGAATAATGTAATAAAGTTGTCCTTCTATGTGTAGCAATTGCTCAACCAAATTTAGGTTGTTCTTTATATATTGTTCTTATTATATCTTCTCACCAGGTTCTTCGTTGTTATTTAGCATTTATCATGGCTATTCCGAATATTCCATCTGAAGTAAATTTAAGAGATTGATTAAAACATTGCATATTATCGTACACACAAATTGTTTAAATATTAGTACAAGATAAATACTATTACAACATAATAGATTGAGGTGTAAGTCTATATATATTATTTATCACACATATTCACATTTTCCTATTGTTTATCTTAGTGGCAAACTATGAATTTGTCCGTTACCTGCTAGCAAACTACCATATATGGATGAAACAAATATAATCACTAATAAGTAGTAAAATTAATATCACACCCTTCCTACTATGTTTATTATCTTTTCAAATTGTTCTAGTGGTACGACATCTTAAACCTTTGAAGGAAAAAGATACATATACAAGTGTTGATAATTTTAATAAAGAAATCAAATTATAAATGATGTTTATGAGGAAACAAATCCATTTAGGTCTTGAAAAAGGCTATACATGAGGATCGGAGGACTCGAGGTAAAAATAGGCATAATTAAAAATGGAGCCTTTAGTTACCAAAGGATTGTCTAATCAATTTATGTTTATGGTTCAGGTGGAGTACAATGAGTATGGCAGTTTTAGATGCAACAACAATCAAACTTACGAACAAGTTATGGAGTAATTTTTCTTCATTGTCGTGAACGCTTTTTTTTCTCAATTGTGCAAGAGAGCTACTTGTCTTTTCATTGATAGTAGAAAAAGATTATAGACCTTCACCGCATATTTGTAATCTATATTATTAAATAAACATGAATCATGATGGCGTACTTCAAAGTTTCAAAGTTGTAACATGGTTTATTTCAAAAAAGAACATGTGAAATTACACTGGCATGGATCTAACATCTGTGTTTATGGACTATCAATTATACTCATAAATTGACTATAGCATCTTCAGTTTTGCAATGGATTTATCAATTAATATATAACTTTTTAAATGATGATTATGAGGTAAAGGTGCTTCTATATGAATGCATTGCTCCAATCTTAAATGAGAGAGCCAAAACAGCTGGTATTTCTAAGTTATTCTTCTCGATCAGCACAGACGCAGATGCTAACATACACGCACGCACACTCACCCCTATGAATTTAAACACACAACCCTACCTTTACGAGCACCTTCGAGAGACTAAATCGACAAGTCCTCGAGATTGATGAAGTCACCACAGGTCACAATAGGCATGTCGCCTACCACAGGCGTTTCACTATCTACAGGCACATCACCTAGCACTGAAAAAATAGCGCCGGTTAAATCTAGAATAAATTTAGGAAAATGTGAGCGCCTATGCTAAGTCAAGAACTCAAATTCGGGTGGGTATGTTCCAGGAACATCCCAGCGGAGCTACGCGCAGTTCGCTTTTTTATTTATTATTTTTTGTAATTACTTACTTACTTACCTTTTTTGGTTATTATGGGCATTGTATCTGAATAGAAATCTAATGGACAGAGTTGTAAATAGCTGAAAAAACTTTACAATATAGTTGCTTCAAAATGGATACAAATATGGGAGGCGGTTAAAATTTGAATGTTGAGGCGTAAATCTTTAGTTTGGATATTATTGTACATACAGATCCCTTATTCTCCACTACTGCTATATAGTAGGGCACGTAGACTGTAACCATGTTTGTTGTTTGAATGTTTTTTTGTTTTCCTTTCATTTTTCTAACTTATTTTTAGGGAAGTTAGCCATACATATGGAACAGATGAAGACAACCACTACTAATACATAATACACTTACTAGAGTACCCTTCTAGGGCCTATTTGGATCCAGATGATACAAATAGGGGAATTAAATATGGACTAAAAATTAGCTAACTTTCTAACTAAAGTTTAGTCCATCAGCCGTCCGAACCCAACTAGTGAGGGCTAATTTCTGGCGATATGGCTAAAGTACTTTAGGTCCATCCAAACAGGCTCCTAGGCGTGCCCTTTCCTTTTCCCCTCTTTGGGATAGTCATGCAGGGCTGTCATAACTTGAACATCTAGCGCCACACATTGTAGAGCTTGCAAGTATCACCATTTACACTTTGGCTTGATTGATGATTCTCATCTTGCGATGGAAGCTAAGTGAAATTAATTTGTTGATGTGGAATACCTCTGTCTACCGTGGATTCACCATTGTGGTTGTAGAACTAGGAGCTTCAATTCTAAGGCCTAGTAATTCTAGATGACAATCCACCAAAATGTATAGCTTGCCAAAATATAATATCCTGAAGAATCGGCTCCACAGTGCCAAACAACACTGGGTCCCACATACCAGAGACACACATAGTGACGTATGTTTGCAAGCTGCTGTACATGTCTTCCCTGTTGATTGCGAAGCAGCAAAGTCTTAAGAGCACCACAGCAACCTTTGGACCACGTTTTCTGAGTCTCGGATCAGGCTCGAGCTCATGAAATTCTGCCCTGAGCAAGAGGACTACATTTCAGGACGGACCATCCAACCCTCTGTGGTGCTGCTCCTGCAGTGTGCATGGCCATTTTCTTGCTCTGGTTGCCATCTTTCTTCACTTCCAAATTTTTGCTACTGCTGCTATATACTGCACAGTACCCCATGCCCTGCTTGGCTGCTTGAGAGAGCAGCTAGGGCAGACAGTGGTACTGTATGTCACTGTGCCTGTGCCTGTGCCCTCTGCTAGATTTGTAAACACCATATGCATGTGGTTGGCAGTAAAGTAGTCCTCTGTTTTTTTGGAGCTACTTGACCGGTGGTTGAAGCCTTAGCTAGCTACTGAAAAAACTGGCAAAATCTGTTGAGCCTCAGGCTTTGAGCTCCAGAACTTGTGTAGTTGCCTGAAACCAGGATATATCTTATCTCTCTCGTCAATTTCAGCAGTAAGTCAGGCATCAATATTGTTGTACAGCATACTCCAAGACGATGAACAAACACCAAACCAAAACGGCAAAATTTTATGGATAGGTTAATGGAGGAATTCGACACAAACGGAGAGAGTTTCCACTTACTTAATTGCATACAAAATGCTCTTTTATTAACCTTACGCAATACTGAACTGAATTACGACCTCTTATTACCATGGTTGTAACTTGTAAGAATTTTGTTACACAGTAACCACTAAGGCCCAAGGTTGATTCTAGCCATGCCGTATTTATTGATGCTATTAAATTTTGGTAAGGGGATTCTACTATTACAATGGTATGTGTGAATGTACCAAGTGGTCCATGGGCTACAACGTAGTGACATTATAAAAGGTCAGGAAGCATGTTCATGTGACAGCAGTAACAGATCCAAGAGCTTCAGAGGTAGAGAGATAAGGGGGAAGAGGAGGGGATAAGAATATGACACGTGTTCTTCTCATCTTCTAGATGGCTAGGTATATAAGTAGATGTGTGTACAGATTCTATAAATCTCATTATTCAAATTGTAGTCTAGTAACAAAAATGGGGGAAAATATACAATGCATCGCTGAATAACGCCGGGCTCTGTATTATGCACTCAAGACCACTTGCCTGTGGGAAATCCAGGATATTTGTGACCATATGACAAACTTGTTCAGTGCACGTAAACCACATTTTGTGAACTTTGAAGGGGGTAAAAAAAGGACAATTGTTCGACCTAAAAATACATTTTTTTTAAAAAAAGGAAATTCTTATGATGAATGAATGGCGTGCACAATAATTCTCACTCATGCATCTGTATGTCCATGTCAATTATTCAAACTCATTTTTGTGGTGCTACCTATAGCTTTTGGTGCTTGCATAGGTATTGGGAAGATCGGCATTGTACTCGTTTGGAGTACATACAGTAGCAGTCACAGAGCGCTAGCCAGCTCTTGAGTAGATGCATGCATGGAAGCACGCAGTGTGTGATGTTGTCGGGTGTGTGGCCGTGTGGGGTTCACGCAAATCTTAACTTTCCTTGTCCCTAGCTAGCTATAGTGATGTAGTGATGTGTCTAAGGAAAATGGCCCTAAGCCATTGTTTGTAATTTTGGTGATTGAATAACAATATAACTATTGGGACTAATGTGTTTGTCAAGATATACCTTTAAAGGTGTTTAAAGATTCTAAGGATGTAATGGAAGCCATTCAAATGATCAAGTATGAAAAGATTTGCGAAGAAACAAAGCAAAACATGCACAAATGCAATTGACCGATTAATACTGTCACTGACCAACTAATATTCTTCCTCTCAGGGAGAAGAGTGACAACAGTATTAGTTTGTGGTCCCTGTTTCTTGTGCAAGCTTAGATTACACTGACAGATTAATTCGGTCACATCCAATGACCATGACCAAATTAGTCGGTGATGTTGTTTGTTGCTGCAAATCTCTCTGGATTGACAGTAAGGTTTGGTGGTGCCATGTAGAGGGCACCGATTTAGTCGGTGATGAAGATCAGAGGAGAAGAACGTCTCTGCAATGATAGATCAATTTGGTGGTCCAAAAAAAGCTTGAGCCGAATCAATCGGTGATCATGGGCAGCAGAGGGAGAAGGTACTGGAATGACCGACTAATTCTGTGCTCGGTGAAATGATAATGATCGAATTAATCCGTGAGCCTGGCTCGATCTCAATTCGGTACTGGAATGATAGATTAATACTATGCTCAGGTTTTCAGCAGTGACCGAATTAATCTGTTAGTAGTTAGTGATCGTTGTCCAAGTGCTAAATGTACTGACCGATAAATTCGGTCATGGTCATTATACTTGACCGAATTAATCTGTCAATGCTACGTGTGCAGCATAAGGAGCAATGGCTAGTTCGTTTGGTTGGGGTTATAAATACCCCTCCACACGGCAATTTCAAGTGAAAATGAGAGTAGTGATGATGAAGAGGAAGAAAAAGATGATGATCGAGAAAGTTGTAGCTCCTTCGATGATAGTGAAGAAATCAAGCAACTCGTCAAAGGAGTCAACAAGCTACTCAAGAAGCTCAACTCAAAGGGTGTTCCTACTACCATAGAACAATTAGTGAGTTACAACCAAAGAAATAAGAACAAGAAAAAGGAATATCTTGGTTGTGCCGAAAAGGGACACTACATAGAATATTGTCCTCTCATGAAAGCAAGACGCAAGCAAAAGAAGAAGGAAATAAAGGCAAGCAAGAAGGCTTTCACTAGCATTGCAAAGGGTGGATATGATATGACAAGCTCAAGTGATGAAGAAATCCACCACAAGCCACGTACCTTCTTGCCTTCATCAAGCTCATCACATATTCGCCTTATGGCCAAAGGTATGAGTGATAGCGATGTAAGTGATGATGACTCTTGTCCTTCAATTTATGAACTTGTGGATCTTGTTCGCACTCAAGAGGTAGCGATAACAAAACTTCTTTCTAAAAACAAGGAACTCAAAGGAATATTGGCTAGCTCATCATCCAATTATAAAGAATTGGCCGAAAAATTTAGTATGATCATTGTTCAAAATGATGAGCTAACCAAGAAGATATTCTTGAACAAACTAAAACTACCTCTGAAAAGGAATCAAAATCTTTCTTTGAATCTAAAAAGGATACCTCTACTTCTTGTATTGTTTTGATTGATGAATCTAGCTCACCCTCGTGCAATGAGATTCGTGTTGAGAATGCTATTGTAGAGACTTGTCATGATCTCATTGCCCAAGAAAATGACAAGCTCAAAAAAAGAAGTAACAAAGCTCACAACGGACTTGACAAGGCTAAAGGGAAAGAAAAGTTATCATGAGTGCAAGAAACAACCTTCTCAAGATAACCGTCCTAAGACGGTGAAGACGCTTGAGAAGGCAGCAACCGTGACTTGCTACTCATGTCATCAAGAAGGCCACAAATCCTATGAGTGCAAGAACAAAAAGAAAAGGGAAGAAAACAAGAAGATAGTCAACTCCAACACCAAGCCTTACTTGAAGGTTGACAAGAAAAAGAGCACACCCTATCTCCTCAAGAAGAAAGAAAACAAGGTGATGGCTCACATGATCAACAAGCAAGGCAAGGGTGTAACCAACCTATTTGGGTGCATAAGGAAATCATTTCTACCATGAAGGGCTCCAAGAAGGTTTTTGTTCCAAAGGCGACTTAGAGTGCATAGGACTCGGGAGAATTTGGAGACTTGGCTACACAAGAAAAGCAAGTCAAGCTAAAGCCAAATTTATCAAGATTGAAAGAAAATTGCAAATCCTTGATCAATCCAATATCCAAATCCTCCAATAGGTATCTTAGGTAACTAGATGTACTTTCATGCAATTTCAATTAGCGTCTAGTTCCTATACCTGTCTAGGTTTGCATTAGCATATTTAAATTCATTTGCATTGCCTAGAGTATATCTTTCTTATGGTAGGTTGCTTGTGTTTCTCTCTATCCCATAAGAAACCTACATGGTTTATTAGTTGTAGGAAAATGGCACTAACCTTTATCTCTTATCTTATGTGCCAAATCCAAGTCATAGGATAACTTCCCAATGTCGTGATTGACTAGTGCATGTCTCCCGCAAGTAATTCAAATACGTGTATGCACACATTTAGGGGCAGCTATCTTATGGTTTGTAATTTTGAGACTAACCTTGTTTGCAAGCTTATTATGTGTGTAGTCTCAAGGTGAAAGAAGAATATCCCTGGAGATATGCATGGTGTTCTCTTCATTTGGTTTCAATCTACATGGGGTATCTTTTCCCTCATTGATTCCATATCTTTAAATTCATTTGAAGCTATCTCCATGCATAATATAGATTAATCTCCTCATCTTATCTTAATTGACAAGTTGTGCATATGCTTTGCCTCCCACCATATGTATGCACACACTTAGGGTGAGCTTAGTCTATGTTATGTGAGTTTCATATTCATGATCTTTTTTGCCTTCCACATCTAAAAGATCATGGTCTATGAAACTCTCCCATGTGCATTTGATGTCTTCCTTTTCGGTGTTTGATTCCAAAGGGGGAGAATTTTAGCGACCAAAGGAAGTATACTTAAGAGAGAGGCGCTCTTAAGGGGGAGCATGCAAGAACCTCAAGTGCATATCGCAAGTATGTATCTCTATCTTAGGGGATATTGCAAGAATTTGATCCAAGAAAGGGAGAAAAGTGGCATTGGAATGAGGGGGAGTCTCATGTCCATTGTGACCACATAAGGGGATTTGTTTTTCAAATGGTAAGAGCAAGGTATGATCATCTCCATGTTTTCAATTGGTATCTTAGCATATTTCAATTAGCATATGTTCTTGCTCTTGCATTGCATCCAAACAAGTAGTTGTTTTAATTGCATACTATGATCTCTTGCTTTGGTTATGTTGTCATCAAACACCAAAAAGGGAGAGATTGTAAGGAAAATGGCCCCTAAGCTATTGTTTGTGATTTTGGTGATTGAATAACAATATAATCATTGGGACTAATATGTTTGTCAAGATATACCTTTGAAGGTGTTTAAGATTCCAAGGATATAATGGAAGCCATTCAAATGATCAAGTATGAAAAGATTCGCGAAGAAACGAAGCAAAACAAGCACATATGCAATTGACCGATTAATACTGTCACTGACCGACTAATACTCTCAGGGAGAAGAGTGACCACAATATTAGTTTGTGGTCCCTGGTTCTTGTGCAAACTCAGATTACACTGACAGATTAATTCAGTCACTTCCAATGACCATGACCGAATTAGTCGGTGATGTTGTTTGTTGTTGAAAATCTCTCTGGATTGACAGTAAGGTTTGGTGGTGCCATGAAGAGGGCACCGATTTAGTCGGTGTTCTGAAGAACAGAGGAGAAGGACGTCTCTACAACGACAGTTCAATTCAGTGGTCCAAAAGAAGCTTGAACCGAATCAATCGGTGATCATGGGCAGCAGAAGGAGAAGGTACTGGAATGATCGACTAATTCTGTGCTCAGTGAAATGATAATGACCGAATTAATCCGTGGGCTTAGCTCGATCTCAATTCGGTACCGGAATGACAGATTAATACTATGCTCAGGTTTTCACCAGTTACTGAATTAATCTGTCAGTAGTCAGTGATCGTTGTCCAAGTGCTAAATGTATTGACCGATCAATTCGGTCATGGTCATTATACTTGACCAAATTAATCTTTCAATGCTACATGTGCAGCATAAGGAGCAACGGCTAGTTCCTTTGGTTGGGGTTATAAATACCCCTCCACATGGCCATTTCAAGTGTGTTAGAGCTTGGGGAAGTTGTAGACTTGTGTTCCACACATATTCAAGTGCTCTATCCACCAAAGTGCTCAAGAGAAGATTAAGGCAATTAGAAAAAGTCTTAGAGCTTGTTTAGTGCTAGTTTAGGCCTCTTAGCGCATTGCTTTGGGTGTTAGCCTAGAGTTAGGCAAGGTTTGCACACTTTTTTGCTATTGGTGCTTGCGCGCACCAAAAGTTATAATTCCGAGGCTTGTAGTCTTGCGAGACCTTCCAACCGCGTTTGTGGAGTGGCCGCCGGTGCTTGTGAGAAGGAGAAGTGGCCCTCGGCGATTTGCCAAAGCTCTACCTAGTGAAGACGACGGGGAGCATCCGGGAGAGGCAAGGCAAAGTTGCACTTGCGCGTGGGGAAGGCCCGTCGGCTATCCATGGAGTTACTCGACCGAGAGTTTGGCCCTTGCGCGGGCATTCCCTCGTGAGGGGCTCCAATGAGGATTAGTGGAAAGCAAGAGCTTTCCGATACCTCGGTAAAAAGTCATCGTGCCGGAAGTTTGCATTCCCTACCCCTTCTACATTTCGCATTACTTTTTACACTACAAGGATTTGACCCTTTTAGCACCACTTTTTTTCACAACACCATACATTTGATTGCAATATTTGGCTCTATGGCAACCAACGGCATAATTCGTAGCGATATATGGGCCTTATGGCCACAAAAATTGTGTGTTGCATTAGTCATAAGGTCTGTTGCAAGGTCTGTTGCAAGAGGGAGGCGCTAATGCTACGGTGGAAAAGGTGGTTGCGATTATGGGTTCCTATTGCTACGACTAGTGTTGAGTTGTGATAATATTAATCTTGTGTTGCGATAGCTAGGTATTGTTGTCACCATTGTAAAATTGGTTGCCAGTAGCTGTGCATATGGCCACGATGTAATTACGTCGTCTCAATCTTGAGCTTACTGAGTTACTGAGTTACGGCTTGGGGGAGGCGACGTCCAAGTCGAGTACGACAGTGGCACGGAGGGTTTGCAGCACCAGCTCGGGGAGGCGACGCCGAGGCGAGCTCAAGCAGGTGATCGTCCTGCTGATTTTGAGGGCGAGGGGCCGGAGCGAGTCGCCGGGGAGGTGCTGGCTCGGGGGAGGATGGAGCAGATCGTCGGGGAGAGGGATGGCGTACGTGTGGGCGTGCGACGGGGTGGGAGAGCGTGGATGTATGGGATGGGAGTGACTCGATCGGACGGATAGGATCATCGCACGGCAGAACGACCACGTACAGGAAGGGTTTTAGGGTTGGGCGAAGGTTTTTTTCTCCCAATTAGCACCGATTAGTCGGGTCCCGGCGGTCCCAGGGGTTCAGCTACTATTAGATACTGTTGATAGACACGTACGTGGGTCGTTTGAAAAAAAAAAGAGCTCGGCGCCACGCGGCGCTGCCCCGGCCGGCCTGCATCACTCCGCCAGCCCCGCAGCACCGCTCTACACCTAGCCGAGAGGCCGCGGCCGCTGCCGTTTACACCCCCACCATGACCGCCGGCGCCGCCTCAGTACGGGAAGAGCCATCATCTGTCGCGTCGATGTACGCTCTCGCCGGCGACTTCCTCGATCGTGTCAAGACAGCGCTGACCACCGGCGGGCTGGCAGGGCGGCTTCGAGTGCATCTAAAGCAGGACGCTGGACGGCGCCGAGGTGGCGATCAAGAAGCTCAAGACGGACAGCCGGCAGGGTGACCGCGAGTTCCGGGCGGAGGCCGACATCATCAGCCGCGGTGCACCACCGGAACCTTGTCTCGCTGGTTGGGTACTGTATCGTCTCCGACGAGAGGCTGCTGGTGTACGAGTTTGTCCCGAACAAAACGCTCGACTCTCATTTGCACGGTGAGTGACTGAAAGCTCTTGGTGGTCAGTTCTGCATGGATGCCTGTCCGACCTCCGAGGTCCCTGCCATGCATGCTGAACCGCGAGGCTGCCCGCGTCGCCTCCGTGCCTTTCCTTTCGCCGCCGTGCCGTCAAGCCGGAAATCTTGCTAAGCGGCCGTGCCTCCCTGCCCATGTGCCGTGACCTCGGACCTGACCAGCCGCACGGGTTCACACACCCGGCAAGCGGCGAATGCCTCTAGGGCAATTTACCGAGCACCCTATGTGCAAACCAGCAGACCACCACCTTGATAGCTTCTTTGCCACTGCTGAAGCGCACGCTAAACCTGAACCTCGCCACGGCCCCGACGCATCCCTGCATCGCCTTGACAACCCTAAAGCCTATAGGTGAGTCTCGTTGCAACGCCGCCCCGTGAACGCCTGCGTGACTGGCCTTCGAGCCGCGCTTAGCCTAGGACACGACGCCGTGGGCACGAATAATCCTTACCCCGCCACCGCGGGCGGGTACGCCGGCCATACCGGGCACCGCACCGTGCACACCATCGGAGCATGTCACCCTTGCCGCTGCCCTCGCACGCCTCGGTCACGAGCCAAGTCGCTACAAGATCCGTCAGTACCCATGTGGTTTAGTTTTGCCTCAGCTAGTGTACGTGTTTGCTTGTGCATGCCCTGTTCTGATCCACACGTAACGAACATGGTCCCATTAGACTATTACTGTGATTTTGATGATTACGTGACAACATAGTCAATGAGACTAACGAGTTTGTGAGCTCAAGTTTGTAGGATTTCCAGGTACCATGGATGGAGTCCAATCCATATACAAGATGATCCAAATTGCTGTCAAGATGTCCAAGTTATAGTAAAAATGATATTTTAGGGGTGTCCAAATGACAGCCGAGATGGTTTGGATAAGATTCAGCATGATTACATGCGTTGGTTGAAACGACGGCATGAACTTATAACGGGTCGGTGTTTTGGTGAATTGATATGATGATCAAGTGAAGAAATCACAGCACCACCGGTTGAACCGATGCTATAAGAATGGAGGCGTCGGTGCAATGAGGAGATGACATGGCAATCAAGTGAAGAAATGATAGAGACACCGGTTAAACCGATGGTGCAAAAGAAGGCGTCGGTGCAAGCGTGTTGTGGTTACTCAGTACGTATATTTTGGTTCTGGAAGGTTTCCAAGCAAAGTCTTCAGCACCGGTTGAACCGACAGGCATCAGTGCTAGACGTCGGTGCAATGACGTCGGCAGAAGATGGCAGTTGAAGTTCAACGGCTAGTGGACAGGCTGTGTGTGACCGGTTAAACCGACGGTGGCGGCCAGTTTAACCGACGCTTTATGCTTTTCAGGCAAAAAGCATGTAACGGCTAGGATTGGATCTCTAGCCTATATAAGGCCTCACCCCGGGTTATTCGAGGTTGCTGGAGTTCGTGTGAAGCATCCATACTCTGAAGAAGTTCTTCAAGCCAACCAAAGAGCTTATTGATCAAATCCTTAGGTTTAGCACAAGCTTTGTGACGTGTAGTGCTAGGCTAGCTCTAGAGTGAATGTGAGAGCAAGGTGTTGTAACCTTGTGTTGGTTCTTGAGTGAACCTCAAACTTGTAACTCGATGTACCAACCCCTTGGAGTCTTCGTGGCTCGTCGGTAAGTTTTCGACCTTCCGGCTTGGTGTGGAGCGGCGACGACGGCTTTGTGTGGCAACGAGGAGACCCCTCCTTTGTGGGAAGCTCCGCAGTGAAGGCGGCATCAAGGTGACCGGGGACTTGGCGTGAGCCTTAGTAGCCGAACCTTTGTGGCAAGTTAAGAAGGGTCCCGGAAGAGAATTGGTGACCGGAAAATAATACTCTTTGTAAGTGCTTCAACAACATGGACTAATACCGATATCACGGGATAAATCTTCGTATCGAGAGTTTGCTTCCCCTCATCCTTTTCGTTTAAGCTTCCGCATTTCTTATTGCAATCTTGTGTGCCTTTATATTCTTAGTGTAGTATCCCGTCACAACCGCACGTCGCGCCGACGACCTCACCCGTTCCCCGCACCGGCCTCGCGCTCCGGCGGCCACGGCGGCCCCGCGCGCTGGCCGCACGCGCCACCCCCCTGCCGGTGCGAGCGGCGGGCAGAGGGCGCGCTCTCTCCTCATCTGCATGTCCTAGGAGCCGAGCCGAGATCGAACTTGAGTCAACAAGCCGTCCTCCCATGTCCCGTCCTCAGAGCGCAGAGCCGAGCGAGCGCTGTTGTCGCGAGGACGCGGACAGGTCCCCACGTGAGGATCTTTATGTTTCTCCCCTGGATTAGATTCAATAATCACGGCACATAACCCCCACCACGTCTGCCCCTTTCCTGAAACCGTGTGCGTAGCTTTTCACGCTAGGTCAAGCCAAGCGACGACGGCGGCGTCCACGGAGACCACGACGGCGGCTCGATGAACACGCCCACAGGGACCACGACAGCTGGTGACTCCTCCGACGCCATACCCGAGAGCGTCGTGATGCCGCCTCCTTCGTCCGTGCATCAATCTTCCACGCTTCATCATCCAACGTCTGCTTCACAAGAGAGGCGCGATCCTCCAAAGGATGCAGTTGTCCAGGAAGATGACAGCGACGACTACGGTGATGGCTCAGGGATACTACGTTTTCTCTACAGCAGGTACATACTATATGCTACTGTTGGTGTTGGTGTACGTGATGGGTGTCGGCCAATCGATCGAGGCTTGTATACGTTGTAGAAATTGTATACCTTGTAGAAATTTCTACATGCTGATCAGATAGAAGTCTGCCTCCAAGATTAACTTTCCTGCTTAGTATAAAGAGATCTATAATGTTTATATTTGGATTAGTATATTATCTGGTTATTCTTTTCAGAAATTTTAGTTCATTCAATCATCACCTGCCGGCACAACATTTTGCCTCTACTAATCCTTTATTCTAGCTTTATATAGGATGTGTTTTTACCCAAAAATTACTAGATGATTTCCCTCTGCGTTGCTTACTTGCTGTAGGAATTTAAAGGATGATATTTGAATCATATACGCATTGTGTATGAACAAAAAGCCACACAGGACAACAGCAGTTACAATAATTATCAGTCATATTCGTTGCACATCTTAAGTAATTTAAATTTCAGTGCTATTTTCTATGCATCAATAAGCAGTCCTAATTTCATCAGCACAACCTCCTGAACCTGCTAACATACTGTTATGCCCTCACTATTTATATTGCCTGATGCATATCTAATATACGACACTGATTTAGATCATGTAGTCTAAAATAAAGATGGATGTGTGAAACATGGTTTTCAATATATTAGAAGCATTTACTTGATGTATACTTGTATAGATGTTCAGTTTTTTAAGTTTGATCAGTCCATGCTAGTAGAGAAATTATTAATCAAAGTCTCATCATAATGAGAAAAATATTGCATCTTGTATTGAAATAATATTTTGCTAATTTTGTTAAAATCAAGTCTAAGTAATATCTTACACTACACAATGACATTTTTCTGCTCTATATGCACACAGTGATCCATCGACGGGTGAGATATGGAAAATTTATTTCCAATGCAAGGGGAAACCTGAGGACAATAGAATTCGTCGATATTGAAGTAGACAGAGCTCATATCTCATTTTATAACCTGGTATACTTCAAAGAACAGCTTGGGTATGGAGCCAGAGACTTCTTATACTACAAGAAGCGTTGCAGCACGGATGTAGCTAAACTTCGCCATCGAAAATTTATGCCACGCAGAAGCAATGATACAGGACAATTCTACGGAGAGAGAAATCAGGTTGGTATTGTCAAAGGAGCCGGAACCGGAGGTAAATGTCAGCATAACACCAATTAAGCGATATGGGGGAAGCGAAAACATGATCAATCAGGTTCAGATGAACACCTTGATGCCTACAAGGCGTGGCTAGCAAAACTGCAAGCCAAAGAACCAGACATTGGTAAGATCATTCTTTGCATCACTTATTCAAATTGTTATAACACAACGTTGCTTTGACAAGTGCATTTGGTTAATTATGACTCGCAGACTACAGGGATGACTTCAGGGACGAAACAATCGAAGCATACAAGAAATGGCTAAGGCATACAGGCCGTCGTCGCCATATGCGTAATTAAATTGCTATTATCATGTCATCAAATATATTACCAGCTCTTGTGCATTCAATAGAATAATTGACACATGGTGATTTGTTTTTTTCCAGTGTCATTATTGAAAGACCATACGGATGATGGTCATATAACTGGAGGGGAGGGAAATCAGGAAAGGAGCACGGCAAACAAAGATAGACTAGCTCATGCAAGAAAACCAAAACAACAAGGGAATGGTATGTGCTGGTCCTTCCATTTTGCATTATACTCTTTCCTGATCATGTATATTATATTTGTTTTATATGTTAATAAGGTGGACCCAAAACTCGTGGACGTGGATGTCTCAAAGGTTATAAAGCAGCTACCAAGAGAATTAAGAGCGGCCCTCAGAAATTGAAGATCGAATTTGATTCCTTGCTAGGAGGCCCCTATGGTGAGAACAGCCGCACATTTGTGGATGAGATTGTAATGTTTACCAGGAAAAAGGCTCCACTTATAGGAGTGCAATCTTTGAAGGATGTGAAGGACACTGTGAAAATAGAAATAGCAGAAGACATGCTGGTAAGTCAGTTGTTTTCTTTAGCCAATTATGAATTTAGTACCTCCTCTTTACTGTTCTATTTGTCTTTCCATTTAAACAGAAAATTTGGGACTTAGATGGCATTGAAGATGCTAGTGAAAAGATATGGGCAATTGCCAAAGAGAGGTACAAAGGATGGAGAGCTTCATTTAGTTCAACATACAAAGCATACTCCACTGACGCTCAACGAATAAAGCATAAGCCTGAAGATTTAGACAACGTGGAATGGTATTACTTGATCCAATATTTTGAAAGTGAGAGATTCCAGGTTCATCAGTGTCCAGTTTTGTTTGTAATTCCACTACCAAAATACAATGCAATTAATAGAGCACAACTTGTACACCTTTTGCAGAATATTAGCTCCAAGAACGCTGGAGACCGACAGAAACTGAAAACTAAGCATCTCATGGGATCGAAACCATATTCCCAAATTAGTTTTGAAAAGGTAATGAAAATATTAACTAAGCTGATTACTTTCTTAAATGGTTGTACCTAATGCTAAATTGTTGCCACCTCAGAGAAACCAGGTCAATGGCCAACAGCCTACAGATTTGCAACTTTGGATGACTACTCACGCCAAGGACGGGCAATGGTCAAACGAAGACTCTAGGGATGTCTGTGTGAGTGCTTCTATATGATTGCGGCTTTAAAATTACAGCATGTTTTAAACTTATTTTGGAACTGTTTGAAATCGCATGCTCCTAATTTATTTCTCATATTTCACTTAGGAAAATGCTTGCATCGAAGTTACAGAGGCAGAAAAAGGAAGGGTAGGCCCTTCCTTACGAGGAAAACACAGTTTTCCAACTCAACTACTCTAAAACTCTTGGAACAAAATCGTACAGATGTCATGGACATGGATACATGGCGAAATATCCAACACGAAGCGCTCTACTGAAACTCAGAGAAGAAGATGCAACCCGTAATAAAGTTTTAGCCCGACAAGAAAGAATGCAGCACCAACAAGAGGTTGAAGAATTAAAAGAAAAGCTTGGAAATGCAGTTTTAGCAAGGGAAAGAGATAAGGAAGAAACTAAAAAATAAATTGAAGAAATCAGGGAAGAATTCCGGTCAACACTACAACAACAAATACAATTAGCATTGCAGTAGGTAATAACTTTGGATCACGTTCTCCTTTTTTGGCTCATCTATTTTAGCTAATGTTCGTTGTCTTTTGGGCTGCGCAGGCTATTCCAGCAATCATCAGCACCACAAAAGTTCCAAACGGCCCAAGTGTCGACAACAACTTTATCACACCACCACGCATAGAGGATGCAGCTATAAAGGTAATACAAATGCAACAAGGTTACCTACAAACGATGCAACATGTTTACAAATAAAATGCAACTTGTTTACTCAAAGCTTTCATTTTGGCAGAGCAATGAACCAGCAAGCGTGTTGACCACAGGTAAGATAGTTGATGAAGGTACTACCATGACAAAAAAGACTAGTGCAACAAGGCCTTTTTTCCAGGAAATAAATGGTGTAAATGGGTCACTGAATTATGTTTCTACCCAACAACTATTGAGGACTCATAATCAAAAGAAAAAACATCAGGTATGAATACCATTGTGATTTTTCTTTGAAATGGTGGGTAATATGCTATGTATGATATGTCAATAAAGTTCATCAAACTGGTGGGGATCTTATCATCTCAAATGGTATATGATATTCTTACAGGGGGTTCCTTAATTTAATTACTTTATATGTTTGCTATATCACTATGATCATTTAATTTGCACGTGATTAGTTATTCCATGCACACCAAGGTTCATGTATTAAATTAATAAATTATATGTGTGTTCATGAATTGCAGGAAAGCGCGGACACCCAAAATATTTAGAGAAAGATTTATGCCTATATGCTGGTGATGGACAACTAGAAAATGGAGAATTATAGAAAGATTTATTGGTGATTGTCGGTGCCGATGGGGCCGAGGCATGAAGAGATCAATAAGAGAACTCATATTTAGTTTTATTTTATTATGCTAAATATAGTTGCAGACTTGTAGTCAGAGATGATGGTTTTTATTTTGCTGACGTCTTGTTTATTTTAGCAATCTGGTCATTGTGCTATTACTTTGGTTGAGACATATATTTGAAGTTAATGAATGTTTGAGTTCTTATATGTGATGATGAACTCATGGCACAATTATTTTTAACAACAATTAAATTTCTAGCTACCACGAAATTAAAAAGGCGCTAGAAAAATACCCTCGTTGCAACAAACCACTGCACAACAACTGTTTGTTGTTGCAATATACATTATTGCCACAAACTTTATGTGTTGATATAGGATGTGTCTACCATCAACAACTGACTCGTTTCATTTTCCATCTATTACCATCAATATTTATGTGTTGCATTTTTCATCTACTACCTCCAACAATGATTCGTTGCATTTTCCATCTATTACCACGAACAATGAATCGTTGCATTTTCTATCTATTACCCCGAACAAGGATTCGTTGTATTACCTTTTATTGCCACCAGCAAATGATCGTGGCAACTGTGGTTCTAGCCACGAAATTCGTTACGTTGCAATATTTATTTGATGCAATGGAGCACACTGCATGGCAATATGGCCATATTCCCACGTAACTATTGGGTGGCAATAAAGCTATTTTGCGATAAGTTTGTTCGTGGCAATACTGTCATATTGCAGCCACACGTTTCATTGCAATAGTAACTCACACAACCATTATGTTGGTCGCAGTATCTGTGCTTGCAACCATACCACGACTGCATCAGTTTTTCTATGTGCATTGCGAAACCAATATATTGCAACACCACATTCAAAAGGATGCAAGAACCTATTTGTCGGTTCCGGAAATGGCGGGCAGCTAAACCTACTCGAAGTGTGTATCGCGCGTCGTGATCGGATATGGCCTAGCACACAATGACTCAAGATTTATACTCATTCAGGCAAAATGCCCTACATCCAATCAGGGGTCAGTCGGTTGTATTGCTTGAGCCCAGGTGCTCGAGAGAGTTTGGGAAGTTACAAGCTTTTGAGAGGAGGATGTGATGAGTTGTCCTTGGTTCAGATCTATCGAGAGATAGGATGTCTTTCCTAGGCACATGACCCTCCCTTTTATAGTCCAAGGGGGGCTCCATTACAAAGGTTAGAAAGAGAGGACTCCCGACCCCGCCGGTTGGGGTCGCCAGCTTCGTCAGTCGGGTCTCCCCATCCCGTTAGTCGGAGTCTTCCGGTGACCACCGTCCAAGTCCTGTGTCGTGGGGTAAGCGTCTTGTCTTTTCCCTGCGCATCATGCTCCGTCGGTCTGTGGTCGTGGGGGCGTTGATAGGTACCGTACGGCTATCATGGCCCATCCCTGGCGCCTCGTCCGGTCACTCCGTCGTGATGGGGGCGTTCCGGCCGTATCATGATGACGTTTTGCCCCATCCTTTTGCGAGGACGGGCAAGTAGAATAGTGGAGTGACCGTCCTCCACGTTTTGCCCCATAGCAGAGGGGACTGTAACCCCCCATGGAGGGAGTGGTTGGTCGCGTACGACAGGTTGACTCCGAGGCTCATCCTTATCCTTCGTACCTATTCCCGGGGCCTGCTGGTAAGCTGGGCCCGGCCTCACAACCAACCTATTGGTCGGGGAGGCAGGCACGTGTAAGGCAGAGCCTAGTCGGAGCCCCCGGTCGACGCCTTGGTATGGACCCAGCCTCCGACCGTTGCCACAGTCGAGGATATTGGCCCTGGCCAGTCGGGGTTGTAGGCTGAGACGGCCCAAATGAAGTTGTTGCCCTATACGGATGAGGGCCTGTTCCAGTCGTGGCCTTTGACTGGTCAACGAGAGGTGGGCCCGCTGGGGACCCCGGGTCCGTGGACCTGTCATTATTGCACCGTTCCAAATGCAACCACCTGTCAAAGACCATATGTAGATGCAATTGATCCATGTTGCAACCAAAATAGCCATATTGCAACCCAATATAGGCGTCACGACAGAGCTAGAACCTAGTAGTTTCCGCATTTACCTTTCATCAAATTGTCTTATGTAGTTTATAGAATTGGAACCTAGGGTGCAAAACTTTTGTACGGTAGAGATAGCAACACATAGAAAAACCTAGTGCACATCTAGATAGAATTTGGAGTAGATTTTTATATGTGCTTGAAGCCTTAATTTTTTGAACACCTAATTCACCCCCCTCTTAGGGTGTCACGGTCCTTTCAATGTGTTCTAGTGTGTGCAAATGAGTGACTGGCTTTAACAGATCAGCTATGGCCCATGGAGGCAAATTCTGGTCATGCAAGGTACTGTAACGGGGAAGAACTAACCTTACTTGCATTGCATGGCATGCTGCCAACTGAACATAAGTGAACAGTAGCTTGGTAACGAATAAGTGTGTTGGCAATTGTATGGCACAATCTTGGTCAGAAAAATATAACTCCCTCCATTCCAAATTGTAGATCGTTTTAGCAAATCTAGATGCATAATTTTTGTTATGTATCTAGACACAATATTTATCTAGATGATTTGCCAAAACGATCTACATTTTGGAACGGAGGGAGTAGTTTTGATTTGCATGTGGTTGAATTCACACTAGGTCCTTAAGCATCTTGCATATTGTTGTATAAATGTTGTTGATGGAACCAAAACACCCATCTCATCATCATCCTATTTCTAGTGTGTGTAAAGCTCTTATAGATACTCTCATCCAAAATGCAGGACCTCGTTTCTTGCAGGGACCTGCTTAGAATTCAAAATATATAACCAGCCTTAAATATCCTATTGCTAGTAACCTTTAAAATTTAAGTAGTTTGTAAAATTTTAAATTTCACTACACAGTAGCAATTCTAAACACCTAGTCCTTGTTTGGATACAAGTTTTTTTTGAGATTTTAGAGAAAAAATATGTTCTGCAAAATACTTTGGTTTTGAAAAAGCTAAGAGTTGTTTGGATGCTACCAATTATTTAGTTCTCAAACGATGTACTGTTAAGACTATAGTTTCTTTTTAGAGTTTAAACTTTTAAGATCTCCACTCAAGATCTTTTAAAACCATGGTTTTACATGTCTTTAGTCTCAAACTGTTTCTTGATAGCATGGTTTTTATAAACAGTCTACAATATCCAGATATGGCGTAAAGATTCATTTTGGAGCCCATCAATCTTTTGCAAGAATTTCACCAGAAGTTAAACAGCCTCGTTCCTGCAAGCTTAAGGAAAAGCAATAATGCTACGGCATTAATTCTACATGGACAGCAAAGGACGCGAACGCAGGCATCTTTGTACGGCAACAGCATCCAAAAGTGACGTCTAATGATTGCTCGGTTTCTCCTCCTTTCCTTCCCCGGCAGTGGCAAAGGGGATCTGCTACGTACTGCTGTCACTGTCATTGGCAACAACACAAAGGACGAAGAAAGGGCTAGATGGATCATGGATGGATGGATGCAAAGTTGCAAACACCCATACATAACCGAAACTTCTTCTGGACATTGTCCAAGTGACACAACTTTCCTTGCAATTTCCACTCTCTAGTACAAGTCATGGTTTATTATCTTTGAAGTGTTAGTCATTTTGGTGTATTTTTTAAAATTTAAACCCTCGGCTTACAACAAGTGTTTGGTGTTTTCAAAACTTTACCTACGACCTCGTTTTCTACAATGGGATTGCATTCGGTAGACCTCTTATATCTTTGAAGATATATATAGTACAATGGTACCATGTTGTTTCTTAAAAGAATTATGACACAGAGGGCACTCATGATCTGCAGATGTATTTTTTAGGTTCTTGGGAATTATCTTTTAGTTAGGAACCTTTTATTTTGTTCTTTTCGTGATCTCACCTACGAAATCCACTTTGTGATGTAGTACCTACCACTTGTATGTACTTGTACTCCAAGGAACAAAAAGACGCAACCTATCGTATATTCGTATAACCGGTTAAGGTTATAGACCGCTAAGTACTGATAAATTTGAAGGCAAGAGTTACGGTTAAGGCCATCTCCCACTGATGCATACACCAACGTGGCATGGGTAAAGCTAATCTCCACCGCTGGAGGAGTCGAATCATGTTGAGGAGAGATAAGATTCGACTTTCAATTAGGAGTTGACTCATAGTGAATAGAAAAATGAATTGGTCTTCCCGTGGGATACCTGCTACTTCCAGATATGTACAATGATGGCAGTAATTACATTGAAAGGCCAGGGGCAGTTTGGTCTGTTCAATTGAAAAAACAAGTAAAACATAACAAAATGAATTGAAAAAGGTTGAAAAGGCATTGCAGCGGGATGACCATGTTTTATAATAGCAAAACAGCGAAATCTAATTGCTGGCAATTTGGCGAAGTCTAATTTTGATGATGGCAAAATTCTAAATTTCTCGGGAGGAGCAGCCGCGGCGGGCCAGCGACGTCCGTCCTTCTTGTGGGCCGATGCTGCGGCTGCGGGGCGACAAAACGTAGGGCCGGCGTATACGCACGCGTACACGTCTCGTATTTACTACTATACGTGAGCGATTAAATTCTGGGATAAGAAATGATTCAAGATGAAATCAACCCAACCCAACCCAACCCCACGGGGGGGGAGAGAGAGAGAGAGAGTATGGGCCCGGCCCGGGATCGGCGTCAAGGTTCCCGTGACAGATCTTACCAAGGGTCCACAAAATCTGGATCTGTATTGAAAGCCCGGCAGCATTTCACTACTGCTACAGTAGCACCCCTACAGTGTTCTACCGACCAGACCAGAGTGGATTAGTGAACCATGTGCACCGTGCTAATTACCGTAGCAGTTGCAGTACAAAAAATGTGCACGCATGCCGGCCGTACGTGCAGCACAATTTCTTTGATTTTCTTTTTGTTTGCAGATTGACAGCAATTTTCTTTTTGAAAAAAGATCAACCCTGCTTTTTTTAAAAGAAAGCGTATAATACACAATCGGGCGTGATTGACAACATTTCTACTGTTGCAATTTGTTCACACTTTATTAGAGGCAGTAAGATATGAATAGCCTCTCGCTAGAGCAGGGACGGTAATGGATTACCGTACTTAAGCCTCCTCCAACAGCCTTAGCGAAACCGCCTGTTGAGGTGGAGCTCAGAGCGAGTACAAAATACAAAAGCCGTTCCCAGCACTTCTCGACCTCTGTGCTTCCCACTCTCATTGTTCCAGGAAACGAGCCATACGCTAGCGGCGAGATAAAGCCAGCGTAGTACTTTTTTGCAACTTCTCTCTCCACCATCTCACCGGATACCAGCAATATCGCTGCTTGTTGGAAAAGAACTTATGCCTCCTTCACGATCTGACTCAATCTATAGTTATTCTTAGCTCAAAATTTTATAAAAGTTAACTCTTTTTAAGTCCAGTTCTTAAATTATCTATGCTAAACTTTTTACTCTTTTACCACCTCTAGCTAGTCATAACTCATAATTGGTGTAAGGTCTAATGTCTTGTTTGTTTCAGCTTTTTGCTTGTGATTTTTGGTCAAAGTTGAAAAGCTGAAATAACCTGTTTTCGATAGTGGCTTTTAGAACGCCAATAGCCAGGGGCGGATCTAGTGGTGGGTCTGGAGGGGCTCAAGCCCCTCCTACTCCAGGAATTCCATGAAGCCTCCCCTAAGTCTCTCCTGTAAATTTGAGGAGGAAGAAGGAGTAAAGGGATGGCGAGAGGAGGAGGAAGAAGAAGAGAGCCCCTCCTGAGCTCAATCCTACATCCACCACTGCCAATAGCATGTTTGGAGGAACTTGCACTTTGTGTACGCGTGATGCTATTTTAAAAGGTGACACATATATTAAACATTGCATTAATTAAAAAATATTACACAAAGAAGGTTGGTTTTTTTTCCCAGCTTTTGAAAAGCTAGATTTCCGGGTGTACAAAGGCCAGCTTTTGGACTGCAGGGGAACGAAGCAGCTCTGCAGCCGTGCAGCGGCAGCGAGCGACAACTGCTGCCTCCTTCCTTGTGGCGCCTGTTCTGCAGCTTTCCAGTTACTCCCGCTCTGCCGCCTCCGCCTGCTGGCTGCTCCTGCTGCTGGATTCTTTTCCAGTCCGCGCGGCTGGCGCTGGCGCCGGGGATTCAGCGCCATAATGCTTGCTTGTTACCAGCAGATCATCAGAGGCTGTTGCTTACCACAGGACTGTATAGCTATTCGTATGCTATCATGTCTTGTATCCTTATGCCTTTGCGACGATCGCTTGTTTA
Organism: Panicum miliaceum; assembly: GCA_032594955.1. Taxonomy (NCBI): domain Eukaryota; kingdom Viridiplantae; phylum Streptophyta; class Magnoliopsida; order Poales; family Poaceae; genus Panicum; species Panicum miliaceum. The sequence continues at coordinate 27,448,909 of CM064072.1, read as the reverse complement.
AACCAGGGTTGTCCGACCTGTTTGATTTCAAAGTTCAATCTCGCGCTGGACGAATGTTCCTCTAAGCACACACGTCGTTAAAAGGAGTTTTCCAAATCTCTATCATAAATTATTAATCTTTTTTATTTTTTCTAGATACATAGATTTTGTTATGACCTAGACATAAGATATATTTAGACGCATAAAAAATTATACACCTAGAAAAAACAAAATAACTAATAATTTAAAACGGACGGAGTATTTGATAACGTGTTGCCATCGACCACTAACGGAGAAAAACGGCTCGCGCTACTCTACTGAACCCGACGAAATCAATTCACCAAAGTACCCAACACGTCAATTCATAGAGATAGCAAAGGTTATCACTAGATTATAATCAATTCCAAACCAAAAACAGCCATACATGCCTATATCTACAAGGGGTATACTCTTAAATAAGCAGCCACCTTGGGATGCCATGGAGTTGAACGGTTAACGGCCCATATGGACCTAGCCATGGAGGGGTATGAAACCGTTGGATTATGTGAAATTAAGATACATGCAGTTTTTTCTTTCCAAAAACTTCTGCGGCTTGGTGTTTGCTTAGGTAGAGTCACTAATTATGAAGGTATCTGTTAATTTTTGCACTTCTCCGGATGGTGTCACGTCGATCGACTTGCTGCAAGTGAAATCATTTTTCTACGCATCCAACCGGTTGGTCTGTTGGGCTTCTCCAGACTCCTCCAAATGGGCTAAATTAGTCGTACGGCCCATATTGCCCTCCTGCACATTCATGGAGGGAGAGGCTCTTCAAAGGCAGGAGTACCAATGCAAATCATTTTTAGAAACCACATCATGACTTACAAATCCTCTACGGAACTGTATTAAAATCTGGAAAACGGTGATAGATTGTTAGATATGATATAATCCTGATATTGTGCAAACGGGTGATTAAAAAAAAATTTGGGGCACATCAATTTCCTATTTCTGGAACCCAATTCAATGCTCCATATTCAAAATGTGGAAATCGAGAGGCCGAACCGAAGTAACCCAGACCAAATCTAAAGTAATCAAGAACCTTAATTCGTTCTTAAGAAGTAACTAACCGAATTTAGGTCGGTTCCTTCGGTCTCTGGCGTCGGGAAAAGCCCATAAAACTGAAGTATATATGTAATCTCATTACAATTTCAGCCCAAGCTATATATAATCTTAGTACACTTTTCCACCCCTTACCACACTCCAAACCCCACCCCTGGCCGCCTCCCCACCCAACCCCGCCACCCAATCTCTAATGACAATGCCGCCTGGCCATGCCTCCATCCTCCCACCAGCAAGGCCTGTACACGCCATTGATTGTGCCTGCTCCGGAGATTGCGACTCCAACTAGGCGTGTGGCCGGCGAATCTTGCAATAGTGGCCTAACCTAACACCCTGCGACGGTGACAACCATGCGGCCATGCTTACTTCCGCACTTGGCAGCCCAGTGCATGGTGGCAGGCCCGGTGAAGGACGAGGATGTCAACTGAGCTAGAAAGTGAGGAACACATGCATTCAAATTCAGCGAATTCTGTTGCCGTGAATTACAGAACTCCCTTAATTAAATGCATGTATTGTTCACTTTTCGAGCACCAACATTGAAATGACAAATATAGAGGTCAAGGCCAGGTTCCTCGATGCCATTGCTGCTTGGGACCCCTCCTCTCTCCTTTTTCGGTGGTCTTGCCGGCAGTCCGAGGAGCGGGGATCCGTCCTCTTTGTAGATCTAGTTTTTCCTAAAATTAGGTTCCGTATTAAAATCGGTAAGATGGTGGTGACAACGTGTAGCAGAACCACCTGAATTAATCCAGTTCAAGCGCGCTAACCATCACCACAAGGACAATCCGGGCTAACTCGCACTTCAAACGGAATAATCCACTGGTCTGTCAGGTAACCTCCCGATACAACCACGGTTTTTGCCGATCGAAACCACACATACATGTATTCACACGAAGGTGAGCCCAGAGGATACAACATTCCACAAATTTTACATCACAGGTATATCATAAATTATTATTATAACGGAGTCCAAGTTCGTAAAACAAGGTACTTCAGAGTTCAAAATAAATGAGTTCTTCAGAGTTCAATGCAGCGGAAAAATAACGATAACTACTCGACGATACAGGATGTCTCGATGAAACCCGTACGAGACATCACTCGGCATTATCACCGTTGGCTGGGGGCGTATCCCATTCCACCGACCAACCAGGAGGAAGGGTACAAGGCCAAGTCAAACTAGCGATCATATCCTCGAAAGTTTCACCTGAAAACAAGCCACAAGCAAGGCTGAGTATACTAATACTCAGCAAGGCTTACCCGACTAGTGGAATATACTTAGCCGACTCCTAGACATGCAAGGCTTTTGGCTGGAGGGGTTTGTTTTGCCGAAAAGCATATATAAGTAGGTCCTTACTTTCAAATTTTAGCTCCAAGTTCTAGTTTTCTTTAACCATTCTAGGTAAGCAACTATCCAATATCATACATGGTGGAAGGATTAATTTTTCATCCAACAAAATTAATCATCATCATTGTTCCTCTTCTTACTCTATGTGGTAAAAGGGTCAAGCAGTCTCAATAACCGCGAGAAATGGACGATTCGAATCGAATTTCTTAACCTTGCAAGGAAAACCTAAACACACGTCACGTGGTTACTCAAAGAGTCACACGTGCAACTTTTCCCCTTTCTTCCTGGGTTGTGGATCAGGGCCACCATCCGAGAATACAGAGCCTAGCTCTGCACCCACCATGTGCGCGTATGGAACCAAAGTTGAGATGGTGGGATGCTGTCCACTTGCCGGTCCGATTAGGTACTTAAGCTTACCGATTACCATATTCTCGGCATGTGGTTAGTACGTTCAAATGCTTAACCACCACTACCACACACTGCGGCCTTAGCATTTTTCACTAAACAGACGGGACCTCAATCATCAACATAAACATCGTACCATAGCCCCGTCCGTCGACCTTATGATTGCAGTATATAGTAAACATTCAACTCCTATATTCTCGCGAGTGACAGGAAATCACTCGACTTTTACCGAGTCCTATTAGCATAGCATTCTATCGAACCTTACTTCTAGTGTTCAGAGCAGGGGTACCTAGGATCATGCAACTAAGTTCTCATTCAACTCCTATAACTTAATGAACAAGTAAAGTGGAGTAATAAGTTGCATAAGATTAGGAAAATAGGGTTCATGCTCCGGGGCTTGCCTTCTTGGGTAAAGTTAGCCTGGGGCTCGTCCGAACTTGGGCTCGGGTCTTTGAAAGCTTCAGTTAGATTTACTTGAGCTTCACGCTGCTCACTCTCGGACGCGGGCACAAGCTCGTACGTTCTGTCGGCGAGAGTAGTCGATTCTATATGAATGCACAAGTGTAAGTTATAGTGATGGTATATGACGATTATTTTCCTTCACGATAAAGTTGCAGTCCACAAAATATCGATTTGGTTGTGAAGTTACTTTAGTTAAGATTCCTTTAGGTATTTGTTAATAGAGTATAACTTAAACTACTAACTTCTTTTAACAAGAAGGGGTTGTGTTATATTGGAAACTTAATTTTCTAAGCACAAAATGGATTAAACACAACTTCTTGACTAGGTAACTTCTAGTGATGAAAGTTTTATTTAGAACACATTATGCAGAGATAAGTATACTGTAAAAATTTTAGAAATTTTCACGCAGCAGAAAATTATGAAAAAGGTAATACACAGCCACTACTAGAACCTAGTTATTTTTATACAGGACAAACCATGCATGTTTTGATGCTAGAACTTTTACAGTGTGTTAATATATCTATATATGTATTGCTGTAAATTTTTTATATTTTACTGTGCAAGATACAAAGCATAATAAAAAATAGGATAAAATACACCTATTTTAATAAAGATTAATTTCTATAGGATGTTTTACAGGGTTTCCATGTATGAAACTTTTTATACAGCAAGAGCTACTTCGAAGTGTGCTACGGTAAAAATATGAACATTTTCCAAGCATAGAAACTAATTATCTTGATTTAGTGCATTTTTCCTACCACAAAATTATATAAATAAGTTACAGGTAGGAACAAGGTTCTAAACTTTTTCTGTGGCATTTAGGCATCAATTTAATAGCTCTGGAAAAGTTTTACAACATGGATCACAATATAACAGCAGTTATAAATTAGTTTTATTATTTCATGGCCTAAACAAGGTTTAACAAAACGTTTAGCTAGAGATGGGTTCTGGCCCTAATATTTTTCCACTGGACTACACATCAAGTAACTAAACTACTGTTAAATTTTCAGGTTTAGCCTTTGTCTATAACAGTGGGTACAATTAAAGCCTTTTAAACCTTCCATTTAATTTATAGCAAGATTTATCAAGCAACTGAAGAAAAGCATGTAACAAAAGTTGTAGATTTTTATCTAAAGATTCCAGAACAGTTGAGTTTGTATTTTTCCGATTTTCTACGATTTTATATGAATTTTACAATTACACTGATTTTGAATCTAGGGTTAAAACTTTCTTTTACAGAGGGGTCCCTGGAAACTTGCGTGCAGGCCCCTGGGAAGATTGCAATCAAAGCAATGTGGTCCCTGGTCGCGCTGGCATGGCGGCCGGCCAGATTCCGGCGAGGGGGCTCGTCGGCGGCGAGGGGAAAAGGGTTGAGGAGATCCAGGGAGGTGAGAGCTACCTTGGGGTGGGCTTGGCCTGGGTTGGGGGTGGCCAGAGGTGGCTCGTCGGCGCGGAGCAGAGGGGCGGCGGCGGGGCGGAGCATCGGCGACGGTGCTCCAGCGAGGAGGAGAGAGCGTGGGCTGGTCGATGAGCTTCGCGGCGTCGAGGGGAACCCATTTTGAGGCTTGGCTGAGACAGAAAAGCTTCGGAGGGGGCTGTCCACGGAGCAGCACGGGTGCGGCGGCGCCGCGGGCGGCGCTGGCAGTGCTCCGGCGGTCGAGCTGGCCGGGGAAGAGGCCGGTGAGCTTCAGTGGAGGGAGGGCAAGCTCGCTGGGCGATGGGCTTGGGCAGTGGGAGGCTGGGGAGTGGGGCTCCACGGGCGGGTGGTGCCCGACGACGGTAATGGTGGCGGCGGCGGCGTTCTGGTGTCTGGACGCGCGGGGGGGGGGGGGGGGGGGGGGGCTTTGTGCGGCCTTATGTAGGCAGCAGAGAGGCGGGAGGAGGGGCGGGACTTGGACTGCGAGGCGCGGGCGCGGGCGGCACGACGGGGGTGCGTTACTGGTCGCGGCGGGCGGCGAGCAAAGCCGGTGCGGCGTGCGGCGGGCGCGGGCAGTGGATTGGGCGCTGAGGATTTGGTGTGGGGAGCGGGAGATCACGCGGCGCGCGGGTTGGGCGAGGAGCTGCAGCAGCTGGCTTGCCGGGCGGCGAGTGCGGCGACTGGCGGGACGCGGCGGGACCACGGGCACGGCGCGACTTGCCCATTGGGCGCGGCGGGCGGCGAGCAGAGGCGCGCGTCGCCGGCGCGCGCATGGTGTGCGCGGACTAGGGAGGAGCGCGTCGTGCGGGCGCGGCTAGGCATTGGCTTGGCGTCTAGCGCCGGTCAGGCATCGCCGGCCAAGTGGCCTGCAGCGACTGCGCGGCGGCGGAGGGTCGGGCGAAGCGAAAGGGTCGGGCGAAGCGGCTGTGCGTCGGAGGGTTGGGCGAAGCTGAGGGTCGGGCGAGTGAAGGGTCGGGCGAGCAAAGGGTCGGGCGAGCGTAGGAAGAAGGGTCTACAGTGTAAATAGAAGAAAAGGCAGGGGCTGGTTTGCAATTTCAAGTGTTCCTCAAATTTTCGTGTTGTAACTCAAAAATCTCTGAACACGAAAGTTGTTCAAAATGAAAAGTTACACAAGTTTTGTTTCAGGCCAAAGTTTATTTGAGTTCTAGTTTAGAAATTATTTTAAAAACTCAAAAAGGATAATTCGGATGACACATCATTTACTGGGCAAAACTTTGCATTCACTCCTAGGCTTCAACTAGACTTTTGTTTATAATGTCGGAAACGATGTGCCTATTCGATTTCGTAGCCATGGTAGCATCAATGTCAAAGTTATTTAATTTATTTGATTAACATACGTGTACTTATGCACATATACACAACTATTTTCAATTCAAAGCAAAACCAATTTATAATTCATTTCTTTTAAATTTTTCTTAGTTATTTATGCATCGTGTTAAACTAATGAGACTTATTTCGTAAATTAAACACCTGAGGTGTTACACAACGGTGTTTTGTCTCTCCAATCCCTCCCTACCTCAACAACGTACGATCCGGACCAACAAAGGGCTGGTGAGGGGGTAGGTTCTGCCAGATCTCTAGGTTTCTTTCAGATCTTAGTAGTTGGTGTGTCAACCAGGGGATGTAGTTGGGTGAATTTTGATGTGCCAACTTCAATCTCTTCCTTCAGTTTGTTCTACGCCAAGATCCAGATCCTCCAACCCACTATTCCAGTGATCAAGGATTGCATGCCTGCGCTGCTTGTTGTGATACCTAAGCCTACCGATGTTCTTTCAGTGGATTCTAGATCTTGTTGTTAACAACGAGTGGATTTCGCAGTCTTCAAAGCCTTTTTTGGGTCGTAGTGTTGCTTTTTCTTACTACTTGGTTAGTGATTTTTTCAAGCTCCACTGAGCTGCGAACAATCGAAGGAAGTTGACTTCAGAGATCTTTAATGTAATTTTATTTTTTTAGAGGTTGTTTTGTGTAAAGTTGTCCTTCTTTTGTTCTAGCTTTTATTTTCCTCGATAAACATCAGATATGAGACACTCCTCTGGGTGTCTTTCTTAAAAAAAAAGATATCAAGGTTCCACAAAACTGTTTTAATAAAAGAAAAAAAAGCAAATACCAAACTATGGATCTTTATATTCAGATCTGCAAGTTAACTGGATACATATTACCTCTGATGGTCAATGTCTAGGTTAATAAACCAAGTTGTATCCAAGCTTTTAAAGTTTGATAACTTTATTAGCAAGAGTGATTCAGTACAGAAACTTGTACATTCTACAAACGGAGTTGTATTCTACTTTGTCAACCTTAAACGTATTGTTTATTCTATCCTCTATTTTTTTTTCATGACAAACTTATTCAAAATGCCATAGCAGAGTTGCTGCGTATCCACAAAAATCCTATAAAGCTTTGCATCCCCAATACGGAAAACCGAAGCATGCCTAGAAGTAATCCATTTAAAACCCAGCACCTTACCACAAAAACGAAATCATTTTGAGTTGGGCAGTAAATGACTATGGGATGATGATATACATACCAGTAACTTGAGTACAGTAGATCAGGATTAGACATGATTTAATTGGATTTGGTAATGGGGCTAGAATTTCACTTGATTTAATTGGACTAAAGTACACATGACAAAACAATCAAAGTGATATCTACCCAATTAGTGATTCGTGTTCTGTGTATACCAATTTTTACTATATGAACATATATTATTCATGTGTAAAAATAATTTGTTCATGATGTGGACTTATTTTCCCATGTAGAATAATTTATTCGTATATAGAGTCACTTTGTTCAATTGATGGACAAATTTATTCGCAATGTTAAATTATTTATTCATCTTATATAATAATTTGTTCACTCATAATAATAATTTGTTCATCACAGGAACTTAGCTGTTCTCTATGTTGACCTTTTTTTCGCGTGCGGAGTTATTTTGTTCACTTTATAGACTAATTTATTCGATATGGTAAACTATTTATTTATTTTGTAGACTAACTTATCTGGGTGTGTCTGCAGTTAACCTTGAAACCAGTGAGATATTATCTAGGTCACCAATGTAAGAAGGTGAACTAATTAAGGCTGGCACTAAGCCGCCCATAATATGCAATTTTCTTTTCTATTATCTTTATTTTTTTGATCGGATGGCATGAAGAAATAATTCATGATTGTAATCGATGTATATGATAAAAAATCTAAGAGAATAGACAAGGATACTTTAAAATGCAACATGCTCTTTAACCGAGCTTCTCACCGTTAACAAGGATATGTTTAATGAGGCCATATGCATAGGATAAAAAAATTAAAAAGGAACGGACAAGGAATTTTAGGAGGAATAGACAAGGAATTGATTCAAATGCTATATAATCATATTTTTAGTTGGTTAGGTTTATAATGGTGGGACCTGCTCATCAGTTTCGAGTTGTTGACTTGGCGTTGATGCTCATATTTTTCTGAATTTATTCTAATAATCAACAAGACTATACTTTCAGCAGTAGGCACTTGCCCGTCGGCAATCGCCATTCACCAATCACTTCATCAGTCTCAAGATATACAGCCTATTTTATCGGAAGTACTTATAGGTTTAAATTTGTGTGGGTGTATTTTTGTATATGAATATGCGTACATGTATGTTAGTGCCAGTGTCCGTACTGCGTGTTTGGAAAAAAAAAATCTTTCATCGTTGTAATGAAAAAATTGTTCGTCTTCTAGTGTCTCACTTGCTTGCTGTTCATTTATTGACCTGAGCTTTACGGATTGCCAGATACGTGAACATGAAACACTTGAAACATTAGATCTGGGCCTCAAGAGAAAAAGGAACCAAGCAGCAGCCCAGTACTTGCGGACTTCGCGCGGACCGCGGAGGCTCCTCTTCAGGTGACTGTACGAATTTTTATCACTCGAGTGATATCCAAACGCACCCGGTTCCACAGCACCCCACGGTGCTCAAGCTTTTCTTACCCGACCTAGGTTGACAAACCACCCCCCCCATCGAGAGAGATTTGAGTACAGTAGAGCATGATTAGACATGATTTAATTGGATTCTTTTTGAAGGGAAGATTTAATTGGATTTGGTAATGGGGTGAGAAGGAATGGGATCAAACTGATCTGATTGCCAAACTCATTGACGGTGGAGGATGGCCCCACCAAATCTACCCATGGGTCGGGGCCTTGAAGGAAAGGGCCCAGCCCATACCTTCGGACAGCCCACAAAGCTCCCAAGCATATCATTCTCCATGGATGCAACTCGGGCCTCTCCTCCTAGATCCGCCCCCAAAATTCCCGTATGGGCTATGGAGCTAATTAAATAGGGGAATCTTTTTTCTAAAAAAGGAATCTCTTGTTTAATATCACTATCTTTTTTTTAAGTAATGTGATTGCTCTATCAAATATGGAAACGGCTGATCACAAATATTTGGAGCACATCAATTCTCTTATTCGTATCGTTTGGTATTCAATTTTGGAAACTGATTAGTAATTTTTGGAGCACATCAAATCCAAATTTACTACCCCATTTACTCGCGTGCACATTAATTACATTGGCCTATAAATTCCCCCCCAAAGCGCACAAACCACAGCAGCACAGCTTAATTTGCATCGATCAGCACTCCCCCTCAAAACACACACACTGTAAACTTGCAAAGAGATGGACGCGACGCCGGCGGCGATCCTCGTGGCGTGCCTTCTGCTCTCCACGGCGAGCAGCTCCGGCGCCGCCGCCGGCGGCTGCCCGCCGTCGAGCATCGTGTTGACGCAGTCCGGCACGGGGGAGTGGGCGCACGGGCAGCCGGTGTACGCGGTGGCGGTGCGCAACACGTGCGGCTGCGCCCAGTCCGACGTGAAGGTGGACTGCGCCGGGTTCGACACCACCCTGGCCGTCGACCCCGCGAAGCTCCAGCCCTTGCCGGCCGGCGGGGTGTGCCTCGTCAACGGCGGCGCTCCGGTGGCGCGGGGGCGGGACGTGACGTTCAGCTACGCCTGGAGCAGGCAGTTCGGCTTCCGGCCGGTCTCGTCCACGGTGGCGTGCTAGTAGAGGATCAACCGGAAATGGTTTTGCCCAAGAAATTGATGGCCGCGTTCTAAAATCTCATATGTACCCAAGCAATCGAGCCTTGATTATGCATAATCCAGTTGAGCTGCTTTGATTTTATATATATTGCATTGTTGTTAGAAATTTTATTTTTAAATTTCAGACGACAGAAAAGATTTATTTCTGTTACCGACCCACTGAGTTTCGGCCCACCGGTCACTAGACGTCAAAGCCGGCCCACAACCCCAATCCCTTCTGCTCCCCTTCCCGCTTAAATCCCGCCCGAATCCCACTCGGCCCCATCACGCCCGTCCCTTCCCCATCCAACGGCCCATGCAACCCTCCCAAAGACGGTTTCCCTCCCACCCCGTCCCTCCTCCCCGCACGCGGTCCATGAGCACCACGCCTCCCCGCACCGCCATTAACCCATGCAACGCCCCCACGGGTCCACAGCGCCCGCAGAAAACTCCCGCTGGCCCCCGCGGCCAGCTTCAATAAAAGAAATGTTGGCGCATTTACAATGCCTGGACAAATTCAGAGGGTGTTATTTAACGGTGAATTTATATCTCTGTGTGTCTTTGCATAGGCAAATGTCGGTGGCGCAAATAGAATATGCAGAGACTATGGAGAAGGGGAAGCTGAAAACCGGTGGGCTTAGTGACCCTCGGATGGGGACTGTCGACCGAAAAATCAAGTGTGAGACATGCATGGCTGGGATGGCAGAGTGCCCAGGCCACTTTGGTCACCTTGAACTCGCCAAGCCGATGTTCCACATTGGGTTCATCAAGACTGTACTTTCCATCATGCGCTGTGTCTTCTTCAACTGCTCCAAGATCCTCGCTGATGAGGTATCCCTTGGTTTTACGCAGGAGGTGTGTTTTCTTTTTACCCGAATATACTGAGAGGAGTCCTGATTTCAATTTGAAGCACACTGAACTCATAAGATCCTTCTGTATCCTGACCATGACATTAATGAATCAAATTATCTTTTTGTTAGTACCTCATTAAGCTCTGTTCAGGGTCTGATCTTGTCTAACAAAAATAAACTGTAAAGACAATGCGATAATTAACACAGACTGACATTGTTTTAGCTATAATCTATGATCCGTCTTAAGATACATCTACAAGCAGACTACTCTATGATCTAATATAAGACTCATGCAAAGCTTAGAGGCAGACTATTCTTAATATATTTTGCATTCGTGATATTACCCACCCTAGCCACACAATATCTGGTATTTTGCATAAAACAATCGGAATAATTAAATCTTCTGACTATGACACAACTCTGGAGCTTTTCACATAGTTCTTGTGTAGCCGTTGTACATGTTTAGCCACTCTGCATTCTCATCATGTTTTTAACATTTTATTTGACATGAATGCTCATGTCACAGGATAATAACAAGTTCAAGCAGGCTCTGAAAATCAGGAACCTAAAGAATAGGTTGAGGAGAATATATGATGCTTGCAAGAGCACAAAGTTCTGTGGCGGGGGTGATGACCCTTGTATTCAGGAGCAGCAAGATACTGATGAGCCTGTAAAGAAAAGAGGCTGTTGTGGTGCTATGCAGCCAAATATTATAGTTGACGGTATGAAGATGGTTGTGGAGTTCAAGGCACCAAAGAAAAAAATGATGATAAAGAGAAATCCTCTGAGCCAGTGGAAAGAAAGCAGATTCTCTCTGCTGAGAGGGTATATATATAACCAGTCAATTCAACAAGTTGTTCTAATAAAGTTACTGCAATCATTTGTTTTTCTTACATGTCTTGTTTGACCAGGTCCTTGAAGTTCTCAAGCGCATAAGTGACGAGGACTGTCTTCTGTTGGGCCTGAATCCCAAATTTTCCCGTCCAGATTGGATGATACTCCAGGTTCTTCCAATTCCTCCACCTCCTGTTAGGCCTTCTGTCATGACGGGCACTTCTTCCAGAAGTGAGGTGAGCTTAACACCACTAATTATTTTGTGTCCAGCGATAAAGTGCATGGATGGATTGCAATTTCACCTTTGCAGTTCACTATTATTTTTCTTGGCCTTTCATCTGCTTCTTACAGGATGATTTGACTCATCAATTAGCTATGATAATTCGGCACAATGAGAACTTGAGAAGGCAAGAGAGAAACGGAACTCCAGCTCACATTATAACAGAGTTTGCTCAATTGTTGCAATTTCACATTGCTACGTACTTTGATAATGACCTTCCTGGGCAACCCAGGGTGAGTTATCTAAAAATTTGTTCTTCATGTTATTACTTATTAAATCAAATTCTCAGTTGTTGCAATATCACATTTCATGTTACATTAATATCATGCTAAGTTATCATTTTCTGTTTTCCTTCCCCACACCCTCAAATGATCAGGCCACACAACGTTCTGGAAGGCCTATTAAATCAATTTGCAGCAGGTTGAAAGCAAAAGAAGGCCGGGTTAGAGGAAACTTGATGAGGAAGCGAGTTGATTTCTCAGCCCGCACTATTATCACACCAGATCCAAATATTAACATTGATGAATTAGGTGTGCCATGGAGTATTGCTTTGAACCTGACATATCCAGAAACTGTCACTCCATATAACATTGAGAGGTAAACCACTTTACTGTTATTGAGACATGTTACATAAATGCTGTATTTTGCTGATCACTTGCAATGAAATCGACTGACCTCAGGTTAAAAGAACTCGTAGAATATGGGCCTCACCCTCCCCGAGGGAAGACAGGTGCAAAGTACATTATTAGGGAAAGATGGTCAGAGGCTTGATCTTCGTTATGTGAAGAAAAGCAGCGACCTGCATTTGGAGCTTGGTTACAAGGTGAGCACTGACTTCATTGTAATTGTAGCACTGATGCTTTTTTTTTTAATAATCCCATCTGAATGTTTTCTTTACCATTTTTGTGCCTGATCACCAAAGATGGAGAGGCACCTCAATGATGGAGATTTTGTTCTTTTCAGTCGGCAACCAAGTCTACACAAAATGTCTATCATGGGGCATCGTATCAAAATTATGCCCTACTCAACTTTCCGGTTGAACTTGTCCGTCACTTCACCATACAATGCTGATTTTGATGGTGACGAAATGAATATGCATTTTCCCAAGTCGTTTGAGACCAGAGCTGAAGTTTTAGAGTTGGTGATGGTGCCAAAATGTATTGTGTCTCCACAATCAAATAGGCCTGTGATGGGTATTGTCCAGGACACGCTGCTTGGATGTCTTAAAATCACCAAAAGGGACACTCTCATTGACAAGGTTAATAAGGATAAACTCAGCTTACCGTTCCATCCATATTTCCTTTTAAGTTTTTTTTTGAAAGCATATTTCCTTTTAAGTTTTACAGTTCAATATTGTGAAATTCTTTCCAGGATGTATTTATGAACATCTTGATGTGGTGGGAAGACTTTGATGGAAAGATCCCTGCTCCTGCCATTCTAAAACCAAGGCCTATTTGGACCGGGAAACAAGTTTCAAACCTCATTATCCCCAAGAAAATAAATTTGATACGGTTTTCTTCCTGGCATTCCGAAAAAGAAACAAGATTCATTACTCCCAGTGATACAGTGGTCAGGATAGAGAAGGGAGAGCTCCTATCTGGTACACTTTGCAAAAAGACTCTGGGAACAGGCGCTGGAAGTCTTATTCATGTTATTTGATAATTTGGTTCAGTTAAATTTTTGATTCAGAAGTTTCATGGTTTAGTATTTCCTCATTTGTTTATACTAAGAAAGTTTAATTTCAATTTCTTTGCAGGGAAGAGGTTGGTCCAGATGCTGCACGCAAGTTCTTAGGTCATACACAGTGGCTTGTCAACTACTGGCTTCTTCAAACTGCTTTCAGTATTGGAATAGGAGATACGATTGCAGATGCAGCCACCATGGAGAAGATTAATCAGATAATTTCTAAAGCTAAGAATGATGTGAAGGAGCTTATTAAACAAGCACATGACAAGCAATTGGAAGCGGAGGCAGGACGCACAATGATGGAGTCATTCGAAAATAAAGTAAACCAGGTAGTTGTTTGCCTCCTTGATTATATATTGCTTCTTATTTTATGGGTCTTTCAATCAAACAAGAGCATTATCCCTCTCAGTTCAGTTGTTAACTTCTCTTTCTTTTCCAGGTTCTCAATAAGGCTCGTGATGATGCTGGAAGCAGTGCTCAGAATAGCTTATCTGAAAGCAACAATTTGAAGGCTATGGTCACTGCAGGCTCAAAAGGGCAGTTTCATTAACGTTTGGCAAATGGCTGCTTGTGTTGGACAGCAGAATGTTGAGGGCAAGCAGATCCCATTTGGTTTCAGTGGTCGAACATTGCCACATTTTACAAAAGATGACTGTGGTCCTGAAAGTCGTGGATTTGTGGAGAACTCTTACCTTCGGGGTTTGACACCTCAAGAATTTTTCTTTCATGCTGTAGGTGGTAGGGAAGGTCTGATTGATACGGCCGTGAAGACTTTTGAGACTGGGTATATCCAACGCAGGCTTGTGAAAGCCATGGAAGACATCATGGTGAAATATGATGGTACCGTAAGAAATTCCTTGGGAGATGTCATTCAGTTCCTATATGGGGAACATGGCATGGATGCTGTTTGGATTGAAGAACAGAAGTTGGACTCCTTGCAGCTGAAAAAGGATGAGTTTGATAATTCATTCCGCTATGAACTGGATGATGAGAAGTGGAAGCCTAACTACCTGCTGCCTGTCCATGTTGATGATTTGAAGACCATCATTGAATTCAGAAATGTGTTAGAGGCAGAGGTTCAGAAGCTAGAAACTGACCGGTTCCAGCTTGGGACTGAGATTGCTACAAATGGTGCTAATACATGGCCTATGCCTGTCAATCTCAAGCGGCTTATCTGGAATGCCCAGAAGACATTCCAGATTGACACCAGAACATGTTCGGACATGCACCCGATGGAAATTGTGGAAGCAATAGATAAGCTGCAAGAAAGACTTAAAGTTGTGCATGGTGATGATGCTATGAGCATTGAGGCACAGAAGAACGCAACTTTGTTCTTTAATATTCATCTCCGTGCCACATTTGCTAGCAAGAGGGTCCTGAACGAATATAGGCTTACAAGGGAAGCATTTGAGTGGATCATTGATGAGATTCTGTCCAGATTTTCACAGTCTTTGGTGGCCCCAGGTGAAATGATTGGATGTGTGGCTGCACAGTCCATTGGGGAACCAGCGACTCAAATGATTCTCAATACCTTCCATTATGCTGGTGTTAGTGCCAAGAATGTTACACTTGGAGTTCCCAGGCTGAGAGAGATCATTAATGTTGCCAAGAAGATAAAAACACCATCATTGTCTGTTTATCTAAAGCCTGAGGTGAACAAGAAGAAAGAATTGGCTAAGAATGTCCAATGTGCGTTGGAGTACACTACACTGCGCAGTGTGACCCATGCTACTGAGATTTGGTATGATCCTGATCCTACGGGGACCATCATTGAAGAGGATGTGGAATTTGTCCAGTCATATTATGAAATGCCTGATGAGGATATCGACCCGGATAAGATTTCTCCTTGGCTGCTGCGTATTGAGCTTGATCGTGAGATGATGGTTGATAAGAATTTGAGCATGGCTGATATCGCTGAGAAGATCAACAGCGAGTTTCATGACGACTTATCATGCATATTTAGCGATGATAATGCAGATAAGCTTATCCTTCGTCTGCGCATCACAAGTGATGAAGCTTTGAATGGAGATATGAAAGATGAGTCTGCGGAGGATGACGTCTTCCTCAAGAAGATAGAGAGTAACATGCTTACAGAGATGGCTCTTTGAGGCATTTCGGATATTAACAAGGTGTTCATCAAAGAAGTTAAGATTAATAAATTTGATGAAAATGGTGGTTTCAAACCAGTTGAAGAAGTGATGCTTGATACAGATGGTGTCAATCTCTTAGCTGTCATGTGCCACGAGGACATTGATTTCACAAGAACAAGTAACCATTTGATTGAAGTGACTGAGGTTCTTGGAATCGAGGCTGTCCGTCGGGCCCTCTTGGTTGAACTTCGGGTGGTCATATCTTTCGATGGATCCTATGTAAACTATAGGCATCTGGCCATTCTTTGCGATACAATGACATATAGAGATCATCTGATGGCAATTACAAGGCATGGTATCAATTGCAATGACACAGGACCTCTTATGAGATGTTCTTTTGAAGAGACTGTGGATATCTTGCTTGACGCCGCTGTGTATGCTGAATGTGACTACCTGAAAGGTGTCACGGAGAACATTATGCTTGGCCAGCTTGCTCCTATTGGTACCGGAGGCTGCACACTATTTCTGAATGACCAGATGCTGAAACAGGTCATTGAACTTCAACTCCCAAGCTATTTGGAAGGTGACTTTGGCATGACACCAGCACCTTCACCCCTCTCTGGAACACCATATCATGAAGGAATGATGTCGCCAAGTTATCTGATGAGTCCAGACTTCAGGGCTTCTCCCATTGATACAAATGCTTCTTTCTCGCCATATGTCAGGCATATGGCATTATCACCGGTCCCTTCACAAGGTTACTTTCAATACTCAGGGGGATACAATCCAAGTCCTAGCTCAGAAGACAGTTACAACCCCATTTCTCCATCGTACACTCCTGTATCACCAATTTATACTCCTATTTCTCAAGCATACACTCCTGCATCATTGCTTAATGCTCCTACTTCAACATCATATAGTGCAGCAAGTCCAATTTACTCACCCACAACTCCAATTTACACCCTGACGAGCCCAATTTACTCACAGATTCCTTCATACTCACCCACAACTCCAATTTACAATCCTGTATCTCCTAGCTATAGTCCTACATCAAGCTATAATCCTGGTTCTCCAAATTACAGTCCCACTTCGCCAGTTTATAGTCCAACCATGGCAACATATAGCCCTACATCGCCTGCATACAGCCCCACAGCGCCTTCATATAGCCCAGCATCACCATCATATAGCCCAACATCACCATTGTATAGCCCTACGTCTCCATCATACAGCCCTTCATCGCCCTCATACAGCCCAGCATCACCTACATACAGCCCTACATCGCCTGGTTACAGCCTGACCTCACCAAGTTACAGCCCAACATCGCCAAACTACAGCCCAACTTCACCGAGCTATAATCCTTCATCTGCCAAGTATTCTCCGAGCACTTACTCTCCAAGCAACCCAAGAATGACTCCAGACAGCAAGATTTCTCCAGACTACAGGTACTGACAGTTCTAAAGAGCTGCAAACTTATCTTTCGAAACTGATAATACCCATGCCTCCTTTGTTGATATGTGTTCATATATGTATGTTTTGATTGCTTCTATCGCTCTTTTCCATTTCAGCCCAACTTCACCGACATACACACCGACTTCACCAACGTATTCACTACCAAGTCCGTCATACAACCCAACCAGGTAAGCCCCCATTCAGGCTTCATCATCTGGCTCCATTTTAGTCGTATGTTCCTTTCTTGGAGGTTGTGGGTTTTCTAACGTATTGCTTGACTTGTGCAGCCCAATTGACAACTCTGGAGGACCTAGTCTAGATTACAGCCCAGCTTCTCCAAATTACAGGTAATCTAACACAACATTACGAATATATCACCTGCCTATCCTGAAAGACATCATTAGTCGCATTTCTGAATTCGTTCCCACTGTGAAGCCCTAGTAGAAGCGATGACTCCATTGCATCGGACTAGTCTCCAGCATTCACTCTCCAAGCCGACTGTGAGAGCACTTGTGAAGCGCTGAGAAAAGATTGTTGATGGCTGCAGAGGAAAAAAGGAGTCCATCGTGCTACAGTTCTGTTTCTTTCTGATTCTGTACACTTAATGACTGAGTGATATAGATGAACGGCAGAAACCAACATGGAGGTCCTGGTTCTCGAACTCTTGAAACTATTGTAGATGTTCAAATGGTGTCTTGCAGGAATTCCAAAATTGTAGTCGCTCAACTTTGTGTGTAAGTGACTAGGAGCAAATTATGCCCTTTGTGGGAGTCGTATAAAGAAATGCGTCTGAAATTCATTTGCAAATAGCTACTGCATATGTCCTTCTCTGCTACCATTGTAGTTTTAGATACCATAATGATCAAAATAAAATCAGTGGGACTTCCTGATGATACAAATACATGTGTACTTTTTATGGATTCATGAATTCAATGTGGAAGTAGTACACAGAAACACATGGGAGACTTGCAATTGTTTTTCCAAGGTAAGGTAGCATCTAGTTTAGTATATTTCATTTTCCACCATGTGATTGGGAGACTCGTGACTGAAATTTGTCTTTGCCAGATTGAAGCTGTAAGATTTGATGAAATCTTGAAGGAGCACTTCTGCAATGCATGTTTATTGGACGCTGTATATTACGAAAATTGATTTGTATGCCTGCTATATATGAATAATAATCAGATGTGAATCTGTTTTTATTCTTTTTTTACAAAGGTTAAGTGGAGAAATGTCTAATCTATGAAACATCAACAAACAGATTTTGGTGATAGGGTATTGGAGAAGGAAACTAGGACCAAGAAGGTTCTAGAGGAAAAGTTGGATAAGCAGATTGTGAAACGAACTGTTTGATACAACGTTACTCTGCTTTGGTCTATAATTTTCCTCTTACTTGGAAAATTCCAGGATTTTTTTCCTCCTTCATATATAACATGGTTTGCTGTGCATATCTGCAATTTATTGCTAACCTAAATAGGGTAAAAATTGAACAACAGACCAGCATTATTAGAGTATATTAGGGATATATCTATAATAGGTAGATTAGTATTGTATCCGGATCCTACCTACCATATCTGTAGTAGAGACCCTTTGCCCTACAAGTCATGTACCCCTATATATACCGGCCTAGGTCTCGATGCAATACAATCAATCGATCCATTATACACCAATTCTATTATTCTACAGGGATGTTTAAATTGTTGAATTACTGAGTTCATGGGCTCCTTGGGCATCTCTGCATTTTATTGCTTGTTGTAGTGGACTTGTCTGATGTATCTTCATTCAGAATTTTTGATGCAGGATTACAGATTATACAAACAAATCTGTCACACCCAGTTTTAAGGAGAAATCAGATACATCTCATATGTGCGTCAGGATCAAGTTCACACACATATGACAGACGATACAAGTGTATATCCGAAATAATATCATAACGAAAGAGGGTATTAAAGTACTTTATTACATGACCGAAAGTCTTAATCTTAAGCAACCAATAAATGTCTTAAACTAGTAGTGGAACTTCATCTTCACAGGCAGATGATTGGAAGACATACGCATAGAACTCCTCGAACTCTTCAGGGAACTCCGAAAAATTATCTTATTCTTAGCAGCATTAGTTTTAATAAAGCAAGCGTGAGTACACTTATGGTTGGTACTCAGCAAGTGGAATAAATTATATGAAATGCAAGGCTAAATTTAAGGAATAGCTGACATGGTTTAACTGCGATAAGCACTTTTAGTTGATCAAGTTTTATTAGCAAGCGTTAACTAAGTGTAAGTATATACCATAAACCCATAAGCAAGTAAAAGAGATAAGTAACAACAGTACCATAAATAAAGAACATCAATTTAGATCATTTGAAGTTCAATTATCATGTGAGAGTCCAAGCCGCTCTTAACCGTGAGCACGACTGATATATCAGTTTGAACTCTGCAGAGGTTGTACACTTTACCCACACCTCGTGTTTCCCTTGATGCTCGGGTTTGCAAAGCCTTTAAACACTTCCGATCCGAGTTGAGTGGAAGGGATTCACTACGAGGCCTTTACAAAGATTCCCTAACTTGCAATGGTCCGCTAAGTTTTTAGGCCGCAGTGGTCATAACCCTCCCTAATAAGGCGGTACCTTAACCAGGGACCATAAACAAAGCCTCCAAGAGGACCGGGCTATACCCCATCAATGCACTCCCCTCTTGCCCTTTCGGTAAGACCAATCACAAGCTAAAGTTTCTAATTAATTAGCCAAGACCAGAGCCATGTAGTATTATGGTTGTACTATTTTTCTTGATGGTTCTTCATGCTCCAATTAATGCAATGATCTTATAGTTATCACCATAAAGTATTTCCAGAACATGAAGTAAAACAGGTGTAGCATTTGTTTCAATTTAACCAACCATAGCCCAAAGGTATACACAACTAGCAAAGCTACCCAACATAAAGTAAACAACCCATATTTAGTCAAGGAAATACAATATAAACTAGGCATGTCCTCAATTTGGGATTCCATCATATTATAGACACATGCATGCATATAAAGTAAATGTGTATAGAAAAAGTTATTGGGATCGGAATATGATCAAGAACCATTTGCTTTCCTCAAAACCCTGCTGCTGCTCAGGGCGTCTTCAAAGCCTCGCTCTTGCGGATCCTCGAACTGCGCACCGTCTATCGCATCACACATACAAGCAAACAAGTACAACAAATAAGAAACAGTATACCAAAAAATATAAACAGAATAAAACAAGTTGATAAAGCTACTGTACACGTTGCAAGGATCGCGTGAGCGCAAGAATCGATGAAAACAGAGTTGAAACGAAGAAGTTATGACTAAAACATGGTTCCAGGGGCTTATTTGAAAGGATTTTGAAAGAAAAAGGTCTCTGACCGAAGAAACCGAGGGCTAAAATATAAATAAACCTTAAACTCGAGGCTTAGATTGAAAACCGAGGGGTTAGGGGCAGCGGGTTGGATTTTGTAAAAGTGCAGGGGTTAAAATAGAAGAAAAAGGACCTAGATGTAATTACTTTTGAACTAGGGCGGACTGAGTGTTGATTTGCATAAAATGCAGGGGCTATTTTGAAAAAAGGTCAAGGTTGACCACACTGGTTTGTTTTGACTCGGGTCAAGATTAGATCTAGACCCTCAGATCCAGATCCGACGGCCGGCAGGGCGGCTCGGGCGGCGGCGCTGGCGCTCGACGACGAGCGGCTGCGGCGGCGGGCGGCCGGAACTTCGCCGGAGAAACGCGAAATCGCGTTCCCGACCTTGAAATCGAGCACGGCTAGGCCGCGGAGGATGCTAGGGCGACGGGGAAAGCGATGGAAGGCTCGGGTCGGCAAGTCAAGGGTCGGAGAGGGGCGCACAGCGGCGGCGTGCAACTCCATTGATCCGGCGAGCAATTACCGTGGCGAGAGAGCGAGAGGGAGGGAAAAGAGTAGCCGACTACAAAGCTTACCACCACGCGAAGCTTCTGCGGTGCTCGGTCGATGACGGAAGGTGGCAGAGTGGAGGTTCAAGGGCGGCCCGAGCTCGACGAAGGCGGCGACGCGATCTAGGGTTTGCGGGGCACGAGGGCGGCGACTGCGGTCGATGGGAGGTCAAGGGCACAGGCGGCGCTATTTATGGGACGGCCGAGGGGCCTCGGCGTGCGGGCCCAGGCGTACGGGGAGGCGTGCCACGGTCGGATTCGGGCTCGAGTCTGAGCCTGGCGCGAGGTGGGGGACGAGCTCAACGGGCGGGTCCTACCTGGCGGCGAGAGAGGGAGGGGAGGAGAGGGAGGAGGGGCAGGCCGGGAGAGAACTGGGCCGAGGGTTTGGGCTGTGCGGGGGCGGAAGAGAAGGGGGAGGAAGGGAGGGGCAGAGCAGGCCAGATGCCGGAGGTGGGCTGGCTGGGTTGGGTTGCCTGGGGAGAAAGGAAAAGAAAGGAAGAAGGAAGAAAGAGGCAAACACTTTATTTGAATTTAAATTTGGAATTTTAAATTTAACTGAACTCAAACAATAAAATAATGAATACGGTATGAGATGCACAAAAACTATGTTACCTTATATTCTTTTTATGGCTAAATAATTTATTTAATTCACGATAAATGCTCTAATTTCAAAATAAATTAAGAAATCCTTAACGAGCCTACAATAACTCTAACAAAAATTATTTAGGTTCGTAAATTGAAAATTAGAGTGTTACAAAATCTAATTTTTTCAAAACATTCACCGGCACTGGCCCTGCAAACTGCATCATCTCGTCAGGTCAGTGCAGTCTGAACAAATTGATTGTTACTTTTAACTCCAGTAATCTTATTTGCTTGCTGAAAATGAAGGGCACATCTGGAGGATCATGCGTAACTCCTGCAACAAATGGTGCTGCTAGAGTTGGACAAGGGGAATTGACCCTGAATGAATCTGAAATGGACGAGTATGAATCCATGCCGATCAGTCCTATCTGGTGTAGTTGGGCATGGGGTGTAGTTGTAGCATTGCCTGAAACTGAGTGTACTCTGTATTCTGATATACTATCATTTGATTGCCATTTGTTTCCCTTCAAAATGAGTGCTAAATACATTTATGAAACAGAATTGTGCAATGGATCTGGTCTGTGCTTAACCATTCAAAGGACCATTTAGGAGCTACCTGGTGCAAAATGGGAAAAAAAAATCTAGATGGGAGTAGTAGCACGGCAAAGGAAGAATCTAGGGGAAACAGCTCCATTTGTACAGAGCCGTCTCAATGAATGTTTCTTTCCTGTGTGCTCATTGTTTGCCGTGACTCGAGTGGTGTTCGCCGAGTGGTTCCCCAATCCCCATGTTTCTTCAGTCTGTCTTTTTTCATTCCCAAATTTGGAGAATCCACGGACGAGATCCAATTGCAAAAGCAATGCTCGTGATTCAGCATCAGACCAATCTGAAACCACTACAATTTCTCGAGCCATCTGACAATTACCAAAGGAATTCGGTCCAAGGGCCGGACCAGAACATTAAAAAAAAAACCTCCATTACATGTACATGAGCCTCGTTTGGACAAGGACTAAGGCAAAACGAAGTAGAAAAATGGAGATAGCTGGCGCCTGGTGGAGTCAAACAAACGGAAATCAAAAGACAGATTCCCTTGTACCAGTTCGCCGGCGGCAATGCAAGCAACAGCGCCAGCTGCCGCCGCTCTTCGCGCAAGCGTTCCACATCACCGCGCCCATGCTTGAGCCCCCCAGTGGCTCACGCCCCCGCGTTCCTCGGCGATGGTGGCACCGTGGATCGATCAATACTGTTGGTGCTCGGTGGAGGAGGCGGACGGGGCGACCACGGCTGTCATGACCCAAATTTGATAAACAGGATTAACAATTAAAACAACATCATCATGAGCATCATGCAAGCATAATGAAGCATCATGTGCATGTGTTTGGCTTGAGTAAATTAATTTTCTTGCCTTGTTTAAGTGAATGTTGTGAAGCAAGTTATAAATTTTTTCAACTTCTTCTCAGCATTGATCCGACCTATGCATTCTTGAGGTTGTCGGCGGATCATCTGATACTTAGGAAAATCTCGGCTGTCATTTGGACACCACAAAATTATTCTATCTCTGAATTTTTACTGTGACTTGCACTTGATATAATTTTCACTTATTTTGGGGCATACTTGCTATGATTTTAACTTCATCCATCAAACCTAAAAAGCCTACAAATATACACTCACAAACTTGTTAGTAGCAATGACTATGAAGGCACTCAATCACTAAAATCACAATAATGGCTTATAATGAGGTCATTTCCTTGCTGTCCGAGGCTGTGAGCATTGCATTCCGTTTTTCTCATCTAGTATCTGATACTCTTTAGTAGCACCCCACTACTCAAAATAAAAAAGCTAATAATCCGGGTGAATTTCTATCAAACTGACCTTTGATCGACCTCCCACTCATTTTCTCGCCTAGTAATAAGTCAGATGGACATTGATCATTGCTGTACATAGTTGTGGAGATTTATTATAAAAACGTGTACAAACACAAGTTGTGGAGATTATCCAAGCACAATGAAATAACTTGTCATGATTTTCGACTTGCCACCCAGACTATAGTAGCAGTTGCTCTGATGATCAAAGTTGTGGGGGAAGAATCTATGTAACTACACTAATAACAAACTCTCAATAAATTGTCAAGTTAATCAGAGAAAAGAGGAAAACCTTTTGGCAATTAGATTTGTGGATTTCAACTCTCTTCCACTACATTGAAGAAGTTCCCTTCCCTCTTTTCTCCGCCTCCTGTGCGCTTCCTCTTCATCATCTTCTCCTATCGGCCTCTCCCGGCTCTCTTCTCTTCGTTCTTGCCCTTGGATCCAGCAGGAACAGGAAAGACATGCTGGAGGCACAATTGAGGCACTCCTTGTGCTGCTCCATCTCGAAGTTCCTCTTGATGGGAAAAAACAGTCAATTGAGGCACAAGAAATCATATCTAGCTACCGATCTGTCACTTCCTTTGCCTCCTCTATGACCTCCCCAGACATTTAGTACCCCACGTGCAAGCATCGATGTTCTAAGTTTGGCGACCTCTACCCCAGTTTTCTTTTTTGGGGGATGGGGTGGGGTGGGGTGGGGTCGGATGAAAAAAACTGGTCAGAAGATGAAGACACTGCTCCGACAGGAGTAAACCCTATACCACAGCCACAATACGCCAACTACGTTAGAGTCAGGAAAAACGTCTATACCGACGCACCGTCCGTCGGCATAGAGTTATGCTAACGCCAAGTTTCTATCGCTGCAAGTGGCGTTGGTATAGGTTTATACCGACGGACACCCCTTTACCGACTGATCCTTAGACACTCTATTAAGATATGCTGACACACACACACACACACATATATATATATATATATAAACCAACCAAATATGTTTACCGACCAATAATCCAACGCTAAAAATTCATATTAACCTATATCATCATGTAATTAATCACAAAGCATGCAGGATCAATTTTTTTGAAATATTGTACATGAACAAAAATTTGATTTGTCACAGATCAAATGAACACATGGTCATATTGCACAAACACAGAACTGGATGAACATAGCTCATTTTCAGAGGTTCCAACAATATTTGTCTTATCAGCCATATGGTTGGCTTCTCACAGTTCAAGCAGACAAAGCCAAGAATGTTTACAAAAGAGGTGTCTACAGAGCCATATGTTTGTCTTCACACAGCACACGTCACATATTGGCTACAACTCACAGTTCACTTCAACAAAATGGCTACTCTCTTGTATGGCCATGCTCCTTCACCCAAATACTTCCCTATAGGTGGTCAGCTTCTCCAAATATTGTAGATGTCGAGAAAATGTCAATTGCTTGCAGCTACAGGTCCTGCTCCTACAGATGTAATATGCATGAGGTATATATTCAAGAAATGGAGCCACCATTACATATAGAACCCAAGAATATTTGCTTCCTATATCTGGCAATACAACTGAACTACAGTGCATTTGCTTCAATATTTTCAATTCAATATCAGACCATCCAAACTAACTGCAAGTTTACTGTTCACACAAGATAAATAATGAAACTATATGTATTAAATGAATTTTTGCAGAAGATGTCTACATTAGTTTTAAAAAAAATACATAGATGAGTCTAGTGAGTACAATATTTGTGGATTTCATACAGTTACCTAATTACATTTCAGATTTAGTAAGGAAGTACTGAAATAGATTTGTTTTCTACCTTGTCCTGCAATATAAACCTTCAGTGAGCCAGCAAGGTCTCTGTAACCAAATCAGTGAACAAAGCAGCAAGGATGTGGCTGTACACAGAAAAAATTCAGACAATCATATCAAATTTATTATGCAAGATGCTAGTGAGCTTTTTCAACAGAGAATCTGAAATATTACGGCATATGCAGGTGAGTTTAACCGGAAAATACACGCTTATGAAATTAACTGTCATCAATATGCAGCAAGTGAAATAAAAAAAGTAATTAACTGCCCTCTACTTTCAGTTCATGTTCATCCATGTGAGACTACAGACTTACATGGTACTAGTTACTAAGTATAAGAACAGGGTACTAGCAAGCTTAGTGCATCAAAATTTAATAACACAGTACTGGATTTTTTTTACCTTGTCCTGCAATATGAACCTTCGGTGAGCCAGCAGGGTCTCCGTAGCCAAATCAGTGAACGAAGCTCAAGGAGGTGGCTGTGCGGAGACAAAAAGTCAGACAATCAACTCAAATTTAGCATGCAAGATGCTAGTGAGCTTTTGAACAGAGAATATGCAATATTAGAGCATATGCAAGTGAGTTTAACCAGAAAACTTATGAAATTAACTGCAGCAAGTGAAATAAAAAATAAGTAACTGCCCTCTACTTTTCAGTTAATATTCATCCATGTCATACTACAAGCTTTACAGAGTACTAGTAACTGAGTATAAGAACATGGTACTATCAAGCTTAGTGCTTCAAAATTGAAGTCCAATGCAAACCAAATCTTGGATAGAAATACTAAAACGATTGCAAGACTGCTAGCAACTGAGTATATGAACATGGCACTAGTAAGTTCTTGTTGGTGCTAAAATCGGCCGGATAGGAATCGGCCGATGGGTCTTCAGCGTCGGACACACGACCCGGGAGAATCTGCTTAGCTCCTGTTCGGGTTATCGCCCTGGTGCGGTTCGCGCGGCGTGCCAGTCAATCTGACCTGTTGATTGACAAGGAAATAGAGTATTAAATTCCAGGCGCGTCGATCGGCTGGATTTCCGATCTGTCCTGAGGAGCGCGTCGGCGGCAAATCGGCCGATTTGCTGTAGAGATGATCGGCTATGGGTCAGCCGATGATCGTATAGTAATTGTAAAGAGAACTGCTGGAGCAATCTAAACAATTACTATAGAAACTACACTTGAAACAGATCTAATCGGCTGTATGGCGATGGGTTGAAGGAGAACAATGACGAAGCCGATTACCCTGATCTCAAGCTGGATAACTGGTGATAATACTAGAATAACAGGTAAAACTTGCAATTCTAGTAAATATCGATAACTTGTGAATAAATCCAAACGAAACCACAGCGATGCGACCGTAGTTAAAGCTCGGATATTACTCGATAAACGGAACCTACCAATTGGCCGGAGATCAGGTTGATGCAGCCCTGCCAATCCGTACGAACTCGTGGAAGAAGAAAATATTGGCGAAGTCGCCGACTTGAAAAGTAAAGTACTGGTAAAAAGTAGAAGTGTTTTGTTGATTGATTTGATTGTTTTTTCGCAAAGCCCTAGCGACTCCTACTTATACCCTGAAAACTAGGACTTCTGGTCGATTACGACTTGTTACATCCTTATTTAAAACAAGAAAACTACTATATCTACAATAACTTTTAAAGAAAACGGACTCCCGCAGAATCTTCCGCCGTCGTTCCTTAATCCAATCAGGATCCCCTTCAACTTTTCTCTGACCGACTTGGCGTGCCCTGTTGACCAGCTTTTGACCAGGATCTTCTGGAATAATCCTACTGTCGGTATGGGCTGTGCTACCAATCGGCCGATTTTCAACTGTTACCTCGATCGGCCGATTCCTTACTGTAGCTCTCAGATCTACCGCATCGGCCAATCTTCTTTCCCTGACGCCGATTCAAGACGTGTCAAAATCCGGCGTCAACACATGCCCCCCAGTTTTGGAGTAAAATATAACTTTTCCTTCGAAACTCTTTCATTTAATCCTCTCCTCCGAAACTTCCCAATTATGACAGGAGTAAACCCCAGAGTCAATTGCGTTACCTACTCCTCTGCATCTGATCCTTGCTCTAGAATCAGCTTCACGACATGGAATCCGGTAACAGGACGAACATCGTGTTGGCATGTAGACTCAAACTTTGACCATCTCCCCTGGCAGCTTTACATTTACTGATGCCTTTACTCCGACGGCACACGTCTTGCCAACCCTTCGTCTCTTCTTTTCTATAAAGGCGCCTCTTCGTACTATTTCCAAAAATGCTCATCTTGTTCGTCTTCCTTTCCTTCTGAATCCCGCCCCTCGTCGTCTTTGGTCAAGCATTAAAATGTCTTCTCGATCCTCCTCTTCCATTAACCAGGTATCAATTTGCTCTCCATCCCTTCCTGAGATATCTTACTTTGTTCCAACATGTTTGTCTATCCTTTCTTTCAGCCGAACCATCTTAACCCCGATTTGGAAAGAGCGATTGAAATCATGCATTCAAACAAGCCATTGTCGCAAGCTGATATAGATCTGATAAAAGCTCATTCTGAAGAACTCAAAGACCATGTTCCTGCCAATGTCCGACCAATCTTGGATTATATGGATCTCGTCTGCTTTGAACAAATGCCAACCTCTGACGAGAGTTCTTCATCTTCACATCGACTTGCTGAAGCTAAGACCGAAGTTACCATGAAAGATTTGGAAGAGGAGAAGGCCCGCCTGCTGAAAGAACTCTGCGACCAAACTGAAGCTGAAGCCACTGCAAAGGACTTGAAAGATGAAAGGCTCACCCTCATGATAAGATTAGGTCGCGTCGAAAGAGAAATCCAACGCAGGCGTAACCAGTAGTGTTTTTATTCTAAGGGCGACTTACACCATGTCGGCCATGTAATCTGTGATTTCCAATAGATAATGAATCCCAATGTTTCCTTCACCAGATGTGTAACCAGAAAACCGACGAGAAATCGGCCACGTTACCTTGATATATCTTGCTGTAAGTTATGCATCTACCCAAATGCTTGGATAGTACCTTTTCAGATATCGTCCATTTAGAGCTCTTGGAAATTCCTCCCCTTCTATTGTCTCCAGAATGTATGTATTTCCGGGAGCACATCGGCCGATTCTATACGGCCCTTCCCAAGTGGGTGACCACTTACCGAATTTGGGATCCTTAGATCCTATCGGCAGTACCAGCTTCCATACCAGATCTCCCTGAGAGAACTGTTTGACTTTGACCTTCTTGTCATACCATCTGGCCACCCTTTTCTTGTTCTCTTCTATGCTGATCAGAGCTCTCAACCGCAAACCCGCCGAATCGTCAAGTTCATCTTTCATGAGAAAGGAATAATCATCGGCTGTTAACTGATCTTGTAGCGATATGTGTCTTGATCCTGTTCTTATCTCCCATGGTAAGACCGCTTCATGGCCATAAACCAAATGATAAGGGGATATCTTAGTGGCCCCATGACAAGCCATCCTGTACGCCCATAAAGATTCAGCCAAAGACATATGCCATTTCTTGGGCTGCTCTTCTACCTTCCTCTTGATTAGCTTGATTATCCCCTTGTTAGACGATTCTGCTTGGCCATTGGCTTGAGCATAGTATGGAGAAGGATTTAATAATTTAATTCCCATATCGGCGGCGAACTCTCCGAATTCTCGAGAAGTGAACATTGTTCCTTGATCAGTTGTAATGGTTTGAGGAATACCAAATCGATATATAATATGGCCTTTAACAAACTCGATCATGTCGGCTGATGTCACGTTCCTCAAAGGAACTGCCTCCACCCATTTGGTAAAATAATCTGTAGCCACCAATATGAACTTATGCCCTTTGCTAGATGGAGGATGAATCTGCCCGATGAGATCTATTCCCCAACCTCTGAACGGCCACGGCTTAATTATTGGATTCATAGCCGACGCTGGTGCACGCTGCACATTGCCAAACCTCTGACAGTCTTGGCATCCTTTGTAATACTTGAAACAATCTTCAAGGATGGTCGGCCAGTAATACCCATTGTTCCTGATCATCCACTTCATTTTGTGAGCCGATTGATGAGCTCCACACACGCCTTCATGGATCTCTCCCATTAGAACCTTTGCCTCTTCTGTTCCCAGGCATTTGAGAAGAACTCCATCAATCGTCCGAAAAAATAAGTCACCCTCAAGCAGCACATACTTTGTAGCCTGAAAACGTGTTCGCCGATCCACCTTTTGGGATGGATTTTTCAAGTAATCGGCGATCTCCTTCCGCCAGTCATCGGCCGCGAGTTCTAGCGTCATCGCTCCCTGAATCGGCCGATACCCAGAAGCATGTTGAGCCAGTCTGTTGGCTTCTTCATTATAATCTCTGGGGATGTGCTCAATTGTTGCAGATTTGAAGCCCTTCAAAAGTTGAAGACAATCTTCATAATAAATCCTCAAGACGTCATCCTTGCACTCGGATCGTCCTGTTAACTGATCCACAATGAGCATGGAGTCCCCAAAGATCTCGACTACATCCGCCCTGACGTCCCTTAATAATTGGATGCCTTTCAGAACAGCTCGATATTCCGCCTGGTTATTGGTTGCAGAAACTTCTATCGGCAGAGAGAAATCATAAGTTGCCCCCCGAGGCGACACAAGAACGATGCCGATTCCTGATCCGACCCCACACGAAGAACCATCAAAATATAGAGTCCATGGAACTGGTTCAACGGTGGCAATTTCTGGTCCACAATGCCGAACTACGAAATCGGCCATCACCTGACCTTTGATGGCTTTGGCCGATTCGTACCTTAGATCCAATTCTGACAAAGCCAGGATCCATTTTCCAATCCGCCCCTTCAAAATCGGCAACGATAGCATATACTTCACCACATCGTCTCTGCACACGACTATGCATTATGCCGATAGCAAATAGTGCCTGAGCTTAATACATGAAAAGTACAAGCACAAGCATAACCGCTCCACCGAAGAATATCTTGTTTCGGCGTCTAAAAGTCTTCTGCTGACGTAGTATACCACTCGTTCTTTCCCTTCAAACTCCTGTACCAACACCGATCCAATAGCCTGCCCGTCAGCCGATAAATATAAGTTGAACGGCTTACCAGGCTGTGGTGGGGCTAACACCGGAGGTGAAACCAGATACTGCTTGATATTCTCTAGTGCCTTGTGTTGTTCCTCTCCCCATGTGAATTCTTGGTCAGGCTTTAATTTCAACAGAGGGGTAATAGCCTGAATACGTCCCGATAGATTGGATATGAATCTTCTGATGAAATTGACCTTGCCAATGAGGGACTGCAATTCAGTTTTATTCCGTGGAGCCACTACTTTGTTGATGGCGTCTATAGTCTTGCGGCTGACTTCTATCCCACGCTCATGGACCATAAATTCCAAGAATTGACCGGCCGATACGCCAAACGCACACTTGTTTGGGTTCATCTTCAGCCCATGTTTCCTCGTGCACTCCAGTACTTCCTGTAAATCGGCCAGATGATCCTGGTGACCCTTCGACTTGACCACGACGTCATCTATATAAACTTCCACTGATGAACCAATGAGTTTGTGGAAGATGTAGTTCATGGCTCGTTGATATGTAGCGCCGGCGTTTTTCAAGCCAAAAGTCATAACCACCCATTCAAATAAACCAAGATGTCCTGGGCACCTAAAAGCCATTTTTGAAATATCCTCCTCGGCCATTAATATCTGATTGTATCCGGCATTCCCATCCATGAAGCTTATGACTTTGTGGCTTGCGGCAGCATCCACCAAGATATCGGCCGTTGGCATCGGATAACCATCCATTGGCGTCGCCTGATTTAAGTTCCTGAAATCGATGCACACACGCAACTTTCCATTCTTCTTATATACAGGCACAATGTTAGAAATCCATTCGGCGTAGCGGCATTGCCGAATAAATCCTGCCTCAATCAACTTTGTAATCTCGGCCTTTATGTCAGGTAGAATTTTGGGGTTACACCGCCGTGCAGGTTGCTGATACGGCCGATATCCTGATTTTATAGGTAACCGGTGTTCAACAATAGACCGGTCTAGTCCTGGCATCTCGTGGTATTCCCAAGCAAAGCAATCCCTGAACTCTTTCAATAATCTTAACAATTTGCATTTGTACTCAGAATCCAAATTGGCACTAATGTACGTCGGCCTCGATTTGCCGCTATCTCCCAAATCTACCATCTCTAATAAATCGGCCGACGTGAACCCGTGCCCCAGCTTCCCATCTTCTCGGACGAGCTGATCCATTTATTCTGAATCTTCAGAGCCGACTGCTTGGATCGACCGTAACCCGAAATCAGACACTTTTAGGAAGTTAGTGTCCCAAGTCCTGCCAGATATACACT
The DNA here is from genome assembly GCA_032594955.1 of Panicum miliaceum. Taxonomy (NCBI): domain Eukaryota; kingdom Viridiplantae; phylum Streptophyta; class Magnoliopsida; order Poales; family Poaceae; genus Panicum; species Panicum miliaceum. The sequence continues at coordinate 27,417,445 of CM064072.1, read as the reverse complement.
TGACGTGCTCGCAGCTCCACTGTTGTGTGTCGGCCGCCGCAACGCTATAGACAGAATCGGCAGCGACTACCTCCGTACTGTCGCCGACCCATTGCACAAGGCATTGATGCATAGTAGATGGGACACAGCAGTTTGCATGTATCTAGTCGCGACCAAGCAACATATTATAGGACCCCTTGCCATTAATGACGAAGAAAGTAGTAGGGAGGGTCTTACTGCCGATGGTGAGGTCGACGCAGAATGCTTCGCGGGCAGGTGACACGTTGCCTTCGAAATCTTTCAGCATCATGTCCGTCTTGGTGAGGTCGTCGTCCCCCTTGCCCAGCTTGCGGAACATGGCATACGGCATGATGTTGACTGCCGCGCCTCCATCTACCAGTAGTCTGGTGACGGGTCTTCCGTTGACATACCCTTTGAGAAACAGCGCCTTAAGATGCTGTTGTTTTTCCTCTTCTGGTTTCTCAAACGTAGCCGTCATCGGCTCTAATACCACTTGTGCCATTTGCTCTTCCTCTGTTTTTGTCATTTTGTCCTGATCGCTTGGCGCCATGAACTCCATCAGTAGTATGAAAACCATATCAATCTCGGCTGCCGATTCTTGGTTATCCGTTTCTTGATCGCTTTTCTTTGGGCGCCAAATTCGAGATTTCACATTCCTCCTCTCTGGCACTTGTCTCTGTTCTTTTCCTTGATGTTCCCACTGGCGTAGGCGTTGGATCCTTCGCTTCTGGGATCTGGATAGGCCATCAGGACACCACCTAGGATTCACTGGCTTGGTCGATGATCTGACGTGTTCCCAATCTGGTTCCCTTCCTAGGGGGTCTTCATCTGACACCCTATCATCGGCTATCTCTTCCAGCCGATCTTGTGCGCTGATCCTGCCCCCCAGTCCATCTTGCTGGCCAATCTTGCTTTTTGACCTGTTGCACTGGTCAACTCTGCCCCCCAGCCGATCATGCACCGAAACGCGCCGTTCTTCGCGCCGATTTCTGTTGATCGGCTCTGATCCTCTGTCCCTAGAGTGTGCCTTCGGGCGATCGTTGCGGTTTGATCCGTTGCACTCCGGACAGTTATCGGCAGATGGCAACGTGATATCGTTCTCCCAGCAGTGGATGAAGAAGGGACACTGCCAGTGATCTTCACGCCGGCGTATCATCTCTTCCTGGTGTTGTGCTTGTTCTTGCTGCCACCGATATTTACTGAGTAGAAATCGGGAGGTGACAGGCCTGTGTGGTCGTTCTGGCCCTCGCCTATTCCTTCTGATTTCTTCCGTTGTGATCTGCCTCCTGAGGTTGACAGCGTCACCTCTTCTCGCCGATTCTGATGTCAGCACCTTGGTTTGACTTGAGTCTCCTTCAGCGTTGACCGTGTTGGCCGGGAAGGGATGATGATCTATCTTCATCGGCTTTGCTGATTGGCTGGGAGTTTCAAACTTGAGCCGCCCCTGTTCAATGGCCGATTGTATCTGCTGGCGGAAGACTTTACATTCATTGGTGTCATGAGAAGTAGCGTTGTGCCACTTGCAGTACTTCATCTTCTTAAGTTGATCGGCCGTAGGGATGGTGTGATGTTGCGACAGCTTAATGTGCCCCTCCTGAAGCAGTAGATCAAAAATTTTATCGGCTTTTGACGTGTCAAAGCCGAATGTCTCTGGCTCCTTCTTGCCAAAGGGGCAGGATATTGGTTTTTTCCCTTTTACCCATTCTGCCAGGCCGATTTCCTCCTCTGCGTCAGATTCAGATCCCTCCAAGTACGCCACCTTCTTCTGGAAGCTCCTCCGCTGTTCAAGCGGTCGGATCTCCTGCCCTGACAACCGGTGGACGATTTGACTCAGGCTCTCAAACTCTTGGGCAGCATATCTCTGTCTGATTTGCGGTAAGAGGCCTTGGAAAGCGATATCGGCCAACTGCGCATCGGTCAGGGCCAAACTGTAGCACTTGTTCTTGATCTCTCTGAACCTCTGTATGTACCCTGTCACAGGTTCATCGCTCCTCTGTCTGAGGCTGGTTAAATCCGAAATCTTCATCTCGTGTACCCCTGCATAGAAATACTTGTGGAATTGTTTCTCTAGATCGGCCCACGTGACGATAGAGTTTGGCGGTAAAGTGGTGAACCACTGGAAGGCCGATCCGGATAGAGATGATGAAAATAACCGTACCCTCAGAGCGTCTTGTGTGGCAGCTTCCCCGCACTGGATGATGAATCTGTTGATGTGCTCCACAGTGGATGTGTCATCCGTCCCTGAGAACTTGGTGAAATCAGGAACCTTGTAGCGGTGCGGGAACGGCAAAGAGTCATAGGCCGGTGGATACGGCGTCTTGTAAGTATAAGTTTGAACTTTTGGCTTCAGCCCAAACTGATCTTGGATTATTTCTGCTATCTTTGCCGTCCAGTCCACCTGCTGCTAATGAACGGTTGTTCGAGGCGCGGGCATATGCTGAAGGGCTGGTTCGGCCAGGTGATGAATCGGCGAAGTTTGCTGAGCGGCCGATGACTGCTGGCGAAACGCGTCCGCACCCTCTTCGTACGTCGTTGCTAGCACCGTGCCTCTGAATGCTTCCACAGTGCTTGCCCCCCTGCCGATTTCGGGTAAAATCGGCTGGTATTGGGAGACCGTCGGCCGGGCGGCCGATTGGTACGACACCTGCAACGGATAAGTGCCATGCCCGTTCACTGGCTTGGGGAAATACGCCGTGGCTGATGCCCCCAAGGCACTGAGCTCATGGGCAGTGTCTGCACAGAAGCCATTTGAACGGGTTGAAGCGGCGCTCGCGATGGGAGACATGGTGCATCGCTGTATCTTGGAGACGCCGGAAGTGGTGGAGAGTTGTATCCCTCGCGCTGCGTCAATATCGGCTGAGAAGCCGATTGGGATGTGTACGGTAAGCTTCTGGCCGACAGGGTGGTTGGAGGGGCATATGCCGGTCCCTGATAACCTTGAACGGCTCCGCTGGCCAGAGAGTTGACGACGGTGTTGTACACCGTGTTGCTCATCACCGAGGATTGGTCAATGAATGCTTGATACACGGACTGTTGAATCATCTCTGACATCTTGCCCGAGTCTTCAGCAATGGTGATGTGGCGAGGTGCTGGAATAGGAGCCTTCCTAACCGCTTCCCCGCTTCTGGTACGACTGAACGACTGGAGGTATATCTTCTTGTAATCTTCTAGATGTTTGGCCAATTCCTCCCTCTGGTCGTCCTTGAGATCAGCTTCTGTGACCCCAATGATGTTGCTGTCAGAGATTTCTGCGTTGTTCGACATATCAGGTCTTGGATGGTCCCACTGGGCGTGCCAAAAGTGTGTTGGCGCTAAAATCGGTCGGATAGGAATCGGCCGATGGGTCTTCAGCGTCGGACACACGACCCGGGAGAATCTGCTTAGCTCCTGTTCGGGTTATTGCCCTGGTGCGGTTCGCGCGGCGTGCCAGTCAATCTTACCTGTTGATTGACAAGGAAATAGAGTATTAAATTCCAGGCGCGTCGATCGGCTGGATTTCCGATCTGTCCTGAGGAGCGCGTCGGCGGCAAATCGGCCGATTTGCTGTAGAGATGATCGGCTATGGGTCAGCCGATGATCGTATAGTAATTGTAAAGAGAACTGCTGGAGCAATCTAAACAATTACTATAGAAACTACACTTGAAACAGATCTAATCGGCTGTATGGCGATGGGTTGAAGGAGAACAATGACGAAGCCGATTACCCTGATCTCAAGCTGGATAACTGGTGATAATACTAGAATAACAGGTAAAACTTGCAATTCTAGTAAATATCGATAACTTGTGAATAAATCCAAACGAAACCACAGCGATGCGCCCGTAGTTAAAGCTCGGATATTACTCGATAAACGGAACCTACCAATTGGCCGAAGATCAGGTTGATGCAGCCCTGCCAATCCGTACGAACTCGTGGAAGAAGAAAATATTGGCGAAGTCGCCGACTTGAAAAGTAAAGTACTGGTAAAAAGTAGAAGTGTTTTGTTGATTGATTTGATTGTTTTTTCGCAAAGCCCTAGCGACTCCTACTTATTCCCTGAAAACTAGGACTCCTGGTCGATTACGACTTGTTACATCCTTATTTAAAACAAGAAAACTACTATATCTACAATAACTTTTAAAGGAAACGGACTCCCGCAGAATCTTCCGCCGTCGTTCCTTAATCCAATCAGGATCCCCTTCAACTTCTCTCTGACCGACTTGGCGTGCCCTGTTGACCAGCTTTTGACCAGGATCTTCTGGAATAATCCTACTGTCGGTATGGGCTGTGCTACCAATCGGCCGATTTTCAACTGTTACCTCGATCGGTCGATTCCTTACTGTAGCTCTCAGATCTACCGCATCGGCCAATCTTCTTCCCCTGACGCCGATTCAAGACGTGTCAAAATCCGGCGTCAACAGTTCTGTATGAGGACTGAACCAAATTTTCAGACTCAAGATTGCAAGATTGAAACAGAAACCGGTGCTTGCTGTGATTACCTGATAGATCTTGCCTTCGATGGGGTAGTACTGCCACTTCTCGTGGTGGATATGGCCGGACGGTGGACTAGGGTTGGTTGGCCGCGGGTGAGTCCTGGTGCCTGTTGAAGCTGGGGAGGCGGAGGACTTCTGCTCGGAATCGGGGAGGGGGCCTGGAAGCTGTTGGAGCTAAGGCATCGGAGGGCGTCGTCCTGGATGCGGTGGAGGCCCATCTGGTGGAGGAGGAGCGGTGACGAGAAGGTGATGTGTTGGAGGAAGGGCGACGAGCAGAGCTGGGCAAGGCCGATGGGGGTGAATGGCAGGTGGACGAGGTGAATGGACGAAGTTGCGGAGGTGGGGGATTGCGGTGGCGGCACTGGAAGCTGCGGAGGTGTGGGTGCAAGAGTTGTGGCGGTAGCAGAGGGTGGTCGTCTGGCGCCGGTGCTTTTGGAGGGGTAGAGAGCGCACGGTGGCGATTTTTGGAGGGCTCAGCGCACGCGGTGGCGATTTGGGAGAGGCCAAATCAATGGCGCGCGGCAGCGAGAATTGGGGGAGACCGAGAGGGAGGGAGGGGTGGCCGGGTAGAAGGTAGGTTTTCTCAGCTCCTCGCCAATGTTTGGTGACCGTGGGCCTTTGGCCAAAATTTACGCGTGAGACTAGGCTGCCTGAGCACGGAGGCCCAGTTCATATACGCTGACGGATAGTTGGACCGAATCATTAGTATATCCCGACGGACAGTTCAATACAATACATAAATTTCTATACCGACTGATATGTAGTCGGTACAGCTTGAAATACCGACTGACAGTGTGACGTACACTTATACCAACCAGCGGTTTGACAGTGATCTACTACTTTTAGCGACTGGCATCTGATGGCAACGTGGGATGTGGTATATTGAAAGGGCGGTGATCAATTCTGTGCACAATTCTGATTCATTTCTTTTTCTCATGATGCCAATTAGTAGATGGAAACATAGAAAGTGCAATTTGAAATCATTGTTAATGTATGACAATAGTCATCCTCTGTAGATAATATTTGTTTACAAACTTGGTTCCAACTTGCCATAAGCAAAAGATTAAGCACCACTGCCACGAAAATTGAATCAAACCCGAAAGGTGTGTTTCCATGCTATGAAACGTATATGCTTACCTTTTTCTGCAGCTATATATGAACTACAGCAAATAATCCTTCCTTATCTCATGGTACATATTTGTTATATATATGTCCAAATCCTTTTCAAGGACATTTTTATGTAGCATCTGTCCTGTAAGACTTTTCATATCATTATTGAAGGCAAAGTTTTCAGACAGTTCCAAAGTCACAATAAATGTATTAACTTAATGGATTTCCACGGGATAGTCGTGTGCTACATCTTAGTTTATCTTCTTTAATTTGCATCTTCATGGTAGCAAAATTTTGTGGTCCAGGGACTTGCTCTTTGATGACTGATCCACAGCCGTCGAAACTTGGTCCTGTTTGGTGATATCTAGGGCTTCTTCCACACCAGCCATTCCACTTGGCTGCATGTCACACAGTACACCAGTAGCCCAGAATAATGGGACTTATCAAAAGCCGTTTTGCATGGCCTATAGCAATATGAAGCGAAGCAGCGGCTGTGGCATTGACACCCCACGGGATGTTGTTCCTGATGCCTCATATTCTTATTTGATAGAGTATGCACATCAACGGTTGTGAAATCATTTTCCTTGACAGAGTTGCTAGCTCTTGGCCGACGACTATGGGAATTATATCTAGCATGGAGAGTAACGGGAGAATGAAAGCAACAAGAATATCTACATCCCTTTGTTGTCTTGGCAGAGGCCATATATAGGGTTATGATTGGGGCACAGGGTTGGGTGATTTACTCTACGATGCTACAAGGCCATGTCTCCTGAAGGGTTCGTTGGTGGGAGGAGTGCATTTTCTCAGTACGTTCCGAGCTGAGGTCATATCAACATGTAGTAGTCCACACGATCCATGGCTCGAAATGAACTGTCTGAACCTTAGACAGCATAGCCGCACATGCCTGCACTTACCGTAGGCTGTGGCATTCCAGCTTCACTCCACATGCATGCAGAGTGTTCGTGAATGCTTCGTGCACATCAAACGTCGCTCCCACATTCTTCTGGAGGTTCAGAGCCACTGGGCCAGACATATAAATGGTTCCTTGTCAATTTCCCTGCAACATAGAGACATCATCATGATGGAACTTTGGTAATAAGTCCAGGGAATTTTTGTCCATGGCTGCAAAATAGAGGATTATAGCACATTTTCCATCTAAACCTGTATTAGGAAGGTTGTGGCTGCGATTGGCAGGCCTACCATTATGTTTCCATTTGGAGCTCGGCCCTGCCTCCACAATGTCTATAAAATGAGGGGTTTAGCTACTATTTACACACACGAAAACCTTAATTTGCGAGCCACCCAAGCACCAATCACTGAGGATGTTGGAAGGGTGCGAAAGCACGAGTTCCTGTCTAGACCAGTATCGCTGGCATACTGAAGGTCACCTGTAGTAATCACCGACATCGTCTGCTGGCCATTCAGGACCCCTGTTCTTGAGCCGGCTCTCTCATCATGCCTTCTACGCCTACATCGACAAGTACATCTACTCAGGAGTTTCTATGGCTGCTAACGTTGGTATAAGTCATAACTCATCTCTTTTCCACATTAGTAGATTGATTCCTGTCTAGGCTAAGAGATCATATGTATCAGATCTAATTAAGTCCTTAGCAGATCTAACATGCCCAGGTCAAACTAATCTTTCCTACAACCAATGAGCCTCACCAGCATGGCTCCCAGCATGAGGAGTACAAGCCGGAGGTTACCTTCAGCACCATGGAAGAAATGTGACTCGGTAGGAGTAAGCTCCAAGTATGAGAAATACCCTCTAGATCGAAATATTTGTGGAATATTTCGGATAGATAGGGGTATTGTGGGGATCTTGTAAAGGTTAGGAAGTATAAATACCCCTCCTTTTCACTGTAACCGGATGATTTTTTAAGATTTTGACAGTGCATATAAGGTTACCGAGCTAACTTCATATACTTTGTTTCCTTATTTCTGCTTGGGGTCAGCTTGGTCGATACCAACACACAAGGTATGAAGCAGTGTGCTGTGATTTTGTTTCCTTTCAATGATTTGGTTGAGTTGATTTGGGAATTCTTTGCATTTTCTCTCTCTTTTTTTGGTCGATTACAAGTTCCTCTCTTCGTCTCAATGGAATTTTCGACTTGCTAGCTTTCTCCATGGAGTTAGACAGCAATGCTTGCTAGCTTGAATGCCATGTTAGGTTCGTTTCAAAAATTCCTTATTTGGCCTTAGAAGATGATACAATACCCTATTTGACCTTCAAAGATGGATTTGGTCTTATTTGACATCAACTTCTAAATTTATGCCTAATATGACACTCCCGTACTTCTGTTAGGTCAATCCGTTAGGATTTCAATTGTGTCGGTAAACTTTTGCAGCCATGGACAAAAATGCCCTCCAATGCCCACACCAATCCATGTCCCTGCCTCTACTGTGTACTCGCATACGGGTGCACCCAATCGATACGCACAGAAATGTGCGTCCTCTGGAGGTGCCCGCCGGCACCTGCCCGATCCAGATCCGCGGCAGTCTGTAGCGGCCTCCGCCGGACCTCCATCTCGAGCTGCGGTGGGAGCGCCCTAAGGCAGGCCTCCCCGTGGAGGGACGGAGGTGGCTGTGGAGGGAAGCAGGCGCCCGCGCCGAGAGAAGCAGGTGCCCGCGTCAAGGGAGGCGGCCATGGAGGGATACGCGGACGGAGGCACCATCCGGGTACGTGCTGCGCGGAGGCAAGAACACCATGGGAACCTCCAGGAGTCAGCTGGTTTTCTGGATGGAGAGGCTTGCCCGCGCGGGGTTGGCCAGTGCCATTCGGCACAAACGATGTCAGCCTGACGGTGGCGTAGCTGATCCATGCGCCGTGCTTGCGTCGTTCTCCGTGTTGGCAACCTCGCACTCGCATGGCACGACCGCTCACTGTAGCGGCGACGGCGTGGCAGGCGGCCGCCGGTGCCGTAGCTGACACCGAGGGACGGACAACTGCCGTCGTGACTCGTGAGAGTAGGGACGGTAGTTGTGAGAACAACAGCAGCGGAAACCTGGTAATTACCTAGGGAGTAGGTGAAGAAATAATTGTACAGTGACTATGACGATTAGGCGACGTAGTAATTGGGTGGTGATTTGGTTTCGTTTGTGTGAGCCTCTGATGAAAACTTCAGTCTTGAATAACCAGAGATCAGACTCTTTAAGAAAACGTTGCTGCCAGTTCTTTGAGATTTTGAAACATTAGGACTGATCTTATGAAGCATATTACAGTTTTGAAAGTAGTGGTAGTGATTTTATGACCCATATTCTTCATACAACACAGAGCTCATTTTCAGCTCGTTTGCAATCACAGACTGCAAACAGCAGCGCTGAACAATGCATGCGTTCCTCAGTTAGGAACCGGCCCCTTTCAGTTTCAGACAAGTAGCGATGGCCAGCACAACCGCAGGGGCAAACCTGTCTTTGCACGTGCCACATAATAGCAAAAGTAACACCATGGTCATATTGGACACAAAAGTTAAAACTGGATGTCCAAGAAGGTGTAGTTGAACTTTCAGGACCAAATAAGGAATTGTTCTATCTTCTAGTGTTAAATAGAAAATTTTCTCGCTCTCACCGGTGGATGACGAAGCTTTGGGGACAAAATGTTCTCAGTTCACAGCACAGAAGAGGTGACTGGAGTTAAATTTACCACCTTGCAAGATGGCTGATCATACTCTAGCAATCCAAGCAACCAAACAAGAAGAAGCGAAGCTAGGCTTATCCTATACAAGACAACCAAATATGAGCATTTTGCATTGAGCTATCCAGGCTCAAGCTGGTCTGGCTTACTCCATCCGTCCTGCAATAGCATTTTATGGACAGATCAAGGAGATGGTCACATGACTAGAATAACTCTAATTAATGCCTGTTCTGTTGATTAATTTCTCAATTTATGGCCGACTGCTTGATACCTGCACCAAAACCAAAGGAGATTTGCATGCCTTTTATTACTCCCGCGGCCCACTAGGAATCATTTGTTTACAAAATTAACACCTCCCGCCGGATTTTTTTGCAAAGGATATTAGGATGCCTTATATCTGGGTATAAATTTTGAACCCTCTAATGACTTATATTTCAGGACGAAGGGTGCAGTCCCTAGCCAAGCTAGGCCTAAACCAACAAACCAAACACATCCCATCAGAAAATGAAAAGCATCAATGAGCTCAACAGTCGCATGGATAACTGACGTCACACCGGATGCAATTCCTAATCCCTCCTACTCCTAGTGCAACGCACCCCGCATAATGCACACGCACGTCCAAATCCTTTTTTTGGCATTTTGTCTCGGGGCTTGCAAGCATTGAGAATAGGAAGAAGAAAAGGAGATTAGCTACATTCAGCCAAGCAAGGAGCAAGGTTATGGGCCCTTCTATGTATGGGGTTGGTGTTGTGTAACATCAGGAATATGAGGTTGGTGTGTCCGTGTGGCAGTGCATTTGCTCGATATTAATTAACCTTGACAGCGATCATATCACGATCTTGTTGTACGAAATTTCTCACCACTCAAGTGATCCAATTAGTAGTACTCTACCTATACATATATATACCAAAAATAAGCAGACATAGAGGTCCAAATAATCCTTGCTCGCACTGGTCTGGCTACTATAACCTGCTCCTATCTGCTAAAGGTTAGGGTGGATATAGGTCAGGAAATCACTTAACAAAATTTACAGTTGTTTTTAAAATATATTTATATTTATTAAAAATTAAGATGTTTGTATTATGTTTGTTCCATAAGGACGAACCTAACACTTTTGTAAAACTAAATTTTGCTTGCGTGAACACGATGCACAAGACATATAAATACATCGCAGCACCATTCAATACTTCTAATAATGATTCAACCATTTCGTGTTGAAGCAACTTGTAACAATGTAGTACTGCAGAACCAACATTTTCCTCTAGTTTCATTGTCTGAGCCTTCTCCATTATTTGACTTCCCTTTTACGACAGAAAGTGTGCCACAACTTTAAGGTGTTGGTCACCTGGGGATCCAACTTGAACATCATGCGAAACATTGGAGGCGTACGCAAGCTTGTGCAGATTCGCTTAGTGCTCGATGTGATTTTCAACTGCATATAGCTAGAAACTTCTGGTCGGCAGCTCAGCCCTCAGGCTGCTATGGCACCGCAACAAACAAATCCTCCACGTCCGGCGTTGCCTGCTCATGTAGGCTGTATTTGGCCAGTCTCGCCAATTGGCCTTGCGTGCTGCAGGCAATGGAGGGCAGTAGCCCTCCACAAGGCAGCTATGGCGAGTAGAAGTTCAGAGGGATGGCTTCCTCCGTATCTCCTCGGCGGCGTGGCTGCCTGCGATAACCAGAATAGCAGCTTCCTCTCACGCCCGCGAATGCATACGAAAAGTTTGCGCCAATGAAGATGGTGGCAAATTTCCTCAAATAAAAAGCTGGTGGCTAATCAGTGTGGCAGAACTGATCTCCAGTGTTATTGTTGCCGAATTATCTGTTCACACAACATTAGAACCACAGATGCACATGCACGGCTAATTGTTTCTGTAGACAATAGTTCTAAACAAAAGCATATAAAAAACATTAGAAGAGTTAAAAGAATTTCACGAGAAGTAGATCATTGCTTATCTAGAGAGGTGTTGAGTGACCTCAAAACAAATACACGTTCAGGCCTGAATGGACCGTTTAATTATGATCTTAATTATACATTAGTTGAAGTATTCTTATGTCGGTAATCAACAGTAACCATAAACTGATAAACTGATAAACCAACTAGGTCCTCAGACAAGCTGTTAAGAAGTTTTTAGGGTGTTCTGCAACTTACAAATCAGGTTCTTGGAAGATACTTTTCTCATCAGGGAATTAATGTGTAGCAAATCTCTAGTCAGTTGCATCATCCAGGCAGAGCACTCTTCATGAAGGATAAGTATAACTACTCGATGACGTATGATAAAACAGGGTACAAATTGAACACTTAATAAAGGTTCTAAAATATATGTACTCCCTCTATCCCGTAATATAGCGTCTTCTAAAGTTTTTCAGACAGAATAAGGATGGAGAATAAAATTCTATATTACCCTTCTTTAGTTACCATGCACTAATTAAGAGAATAATTATGACTTTCCAATTTATCTTCCATGCAGATCTGCATGCCGTAATTAATTTACATGCAAGGAGGGGCATTTTAGACCTTGCATAAAAAAACTCAGTTGGGAACTTAAAAGTAGTTGTATTATGAGACAAAATTTGAATGCTAGAAGTAGCAATATTTTAGGACAGAGGGAGTAAAAAAAATAAATATCTAGGCAACGCTGATACCCGGTATCTTCTTAGCCATCTAATAAGGCATCAGCAGATTATCCCCTTGTCCAAGTGTAGATATCCAGGTCTTCGCAGTGAAGTTGTCGGCACTGCTGTGCAAGCCTAGGCACCCATAGTGAGGAGATCTCTTGCATATCCTCGTCGAGCCACAACTGCTGCAAGTTGTCCAACTTCTCAACACATCTCAAATCTGGACAGTCATGTGCACGCAGCCGCCTCACTTGGGGAAGATTTGATACCCTCCCCAGGCGTTCACATCCTTCAATGACAAGGACCTGTGAGAGGAACGGGAAATTCTCCACCACCTTGAGATTCCCCACGTATCTCAGTTGGAGCTCCTTCAAGCTGGTGGCCTGCTGTCCAAGCTGTTGCGGGAGAGCTCGCAGATTTGGACAGTCATTAATATACAAGTTCTTCAAACTAGGCAGTAGCCCCATCCTTGGACATGGAGCTTCTGCCTTTTCCTTCTCAGGTGTTTCACACCTTTGCTTGCCAGCAGGTCCACCTCCAACGCCTTCCTCATATACTGCTGATTTTTCTTCTTTTTCGACCAATGACCACTCCTCTAAATTGGGCATCTGTCCCATGAGCAGCGATTCAAGCTTCGGGAATGCAATTGCCTCTGCACAGGATGGATTACCCACTGTGTAGCTAGCAAATTCAGGTCCAATCATGGTAACCATGCTTGCCCCCATAATTTGCAAATACTTCAAGTTAGGTAGCTGCCCGATAGGAGGAAGGTATAGACAGGATCTACAATTAATGAGGTTTAAGTGTTTCACTGAAGATAAATGGGCACCATCAAGCCAAGTGGGAAATTTCCGACCAAAGAATCCCCCAAATACTAGCTCTTCCAAGTTCTGCGGAAGGATCAGCTGCTCAAATATATTCTCAACCCTACTAATATCCTCTTCATGATATGGTTCATATGTAAACTCTGTGCACCATAGACGCAAAACTTTGAGATGCTTTTTATTTTTTAGTAAATATTCTACACCACAATGAGCTGCCTTTTCCAATTTAATCATATCAAGACGCCTCAACTGCAAAAGAGAATCCAACTCATCCAAATTCCATCCATCCTGCATTCTTGAATTACCACTGCTATTACCAATCGGAAATCCTTCTAAATCATTCAGATTTTTCAATAGTCCTATCCCTTTCGGAACCCGATTTACTGGTGTGTCACGAAGACCGACGCGTCTTAAGTTGCATAATTGAGTAATTCCCAAAGGAAGGCTTCTCAGAGAATAACAACCTTCCAGGTTCAATATTTGAAGATTTATTAGAGAACTGATGAACTCTGGAAGATAAGATATGCCAGTCAAATCAAGATCTAGTGACCGTAAATGTACCATATTTCCAATGGAATTTGGAATAAATTGTATTAGCGAGCCAGTCAAATTTAATATGCGAAGGTGTGAAAGTCTTCTAAATATTGTGTTTTCTCAGATCCAGGTGACTTAGCAAAACGAATGTTTAATGTCCTTACTCTAATATGGTCCTTGTCCACGTTGGGGAAAATTAAAGAATTCTTGTCACTGGAAATTGAAACTCGTCGCAGCTTGGACAAAGGCTTAGCCCTAAATGACAGTATATCTCCACAAAAACATTCTTCTCCTGATAAATGTCCAGCAAGTTGCCTCAAAAGATCATGCATTTTGCAAGAAAGAGTAGTCAAAACATATAGGGAGTGGTTGAAGGAGATTTCTATATATCAACTCATAGTAATATTCTTCAGCTGTATCTTCTAGAAGTTCTTCTTCCTCTTCTACAAAACCTTCAACCCAAAACCTGACAAGATCATCACGATGCATTATCATATTTTCTGGATACAATGCGCAATAGAGGAAACATTGCTTCAAACACCGTGGTAGCTCATCATAACTCACATACAAAGCTCCTCTAAGCTCGACAGGAAGTTTGCCCATGGACCAAGCGCTTCTATTTATAACCTTTATCCATTCGCTCTCAGTTCTCTCTTTAGTTGCTAGAACACTAGCAATAACTTTGATTGCGAGAGGGAGACCACCACACATATGAACGATCTCCATCCCTACACCTTGTAGGGTTTGCACTTCAATCGGTTCACTAATGTTCATACTCTTCCATAGCAGTTCCCAACCCACATCTGCTGACATCAATTCGATCTGATGCACATCGTCCACCCCAATTGCTTGTGCGACTGTATCATTTCGAGTTGTCAACAGAATTACTGTAGTGGCTGCAGTGTGTAACGGAATTCTAAGTAGATTAGTCCACACACTATGCTGCCAAATGTCATCCAACACAAGAAAGAAACTTTTGTTTTCAATTTCCATTGCGAGCTTTGCACTGAGTTCACCCACAGTTTCATCTTGATCATAATTTACCCCGATGTTTCAGAGAACTTCTTTTAATAAAGCCACTTCAGAATACTCCTGAGAAACACAAATCCATGCTTGTTTCCAAAAGGTTCCTTTTATCTTTTCATCATTATAAACTTTTTGAGCCAAAGTTGTTTTACCAACCCCTCCAGTTCCAAGAATACCAAACTTATAGGTTTTCTTTTTCTTGTGTGCAAGCACCAGTTCCAAAATTCTTTTTCTGGCACGCGATGTTTCCTTCCCCATAAGGTTAGGCTCCAAAATTTGGCAAGTTTTCATCTTCCTCACTGCTGAAACATGCTCTTTAGTCTGCATATTCTGAAGCTTTAAAAATCTTTCACCCAGCTTTGTAATCTTCTCAAGTTCCGCATCGAAACTTTTTATTCGAATCGCAATCCGACGGCGTCTCTGAATAGTAGGAATGCAAGAGAAAAGTGAGAATTTTGTACACCCAATCGAGTCTCTTGATGACGAGGATGTTGATGAAGGATAGTTTGCTAGCAGCTTGCTTCCCTCAATTTTGGCCATGTCAATAATATCGTCAGCTTCATATATAGAATCTTTCAGTTCAGCAAGCCAATTGTTAACTGATGACTCTTCTGTCCTCCTCTGCTCAGCATCATTAAGAAAGCATTGTATCTGGTTCATTGTTCTCAGCAGTTCTCTAAGCTCTTCTTTTACCCCTAGAACAAGAATTGCCTCCTCTGCTACGATATCTTGCAACTTCTTAGCACATGATACAACCAGAGAATGTAATATGGTTGCCATTAGCCAAACTTCTGAGGAAGATTCTCAAAAAATTCCAAGTGATTTATTTGCAAGGGTAGCGGACCTGAAGACTGGCAATGAATCCATAACAGGTGTTAAGACAGCTTGAAAAGGTAGACAAGGATAACTAAACTTTTATCCTAGTAACAGAGATTCACATATATCACTACTTAATTTATGTTTATGTCTTGAACAAGTTGAGCTATGGAGGTTTATTGATGGCTTTTTTTAATGGCATATAGCTTTTGAACAGCATTTAGAGTGTAGGTTACTTGAGCTGGGAAGTTGTGCAACATTGGAAAAATTTTAAACATGCTCAGAATAAATATATGAATAATCAGCCCATTACTGTTGTTAAAAATATTGAGCTTAGTAAATTACACAACATGCTATGTGTTTCTGAGGAGCTAATGCGCTAGAGTAAATAGTACCTTTTCCGGATAGTGCATAAATAATCTTCAAAGACAAAAGAGATCAATGATGGTGCTAGATAAATTCAAAAAATATGGCGAGGTACTGAGTACTGACATATCACTAGTGAATTACCATGTTTTTACATACTTAAATTTTTATGTGTGTGAGTTGACATTCATTTTAGTTCTTCAAGTTAAGGTGGCTTATCATTTGACTCGATCCTAGGGTAATCAAATAAAGATCTTACATAGGCTCCCACATACTAATCCTTGAGAGTAATATTCCACTAGTTGTACTTTATTATTAACATAGATGAATCATATTTTTATGGATATTCTCTCCCCTGAAGCCTGTTATTGAATTTTCACATTCTAGCCTTGAAGATGTGATAAAAAATTATTAATAGTAGCAACATTACAAAGACATGTAAACAAAGAATGAATATCTGTAGCACAGTACCTTGCAGATCTATCTTCCTGGAAGCTAACAGGATTAATGATAAGATCCACCGCAACCATGTTACGGAACCATTTTCTTAGTTCTTATGATGGTCATCCCATCATTACTTCAATATATCGAGTTCTCAACAAACCCAAGTAAATGAAAAAGAACTGCTTGGAGAAATAAATGGATAGAAAGTTGACAATCAGCTAATCAACAAGAGAGAACCCACATATCAAGCTGCGACACCTATAAATATTAGAAAGAGAGAAAAATTAAAAGATGGACTGATGGAGTATTTTCTAGTTAAATAGGCTCAAAATCAACAAGAAGAATGGCCAAGCAGAACACAACACGAACAGCTGAGCAGAAAAGAAGAATCAGCACTAAATCAGAGCTCTTAGAACAATAAAAGTTACCTGAATATGGGTCAATTGATAAGCCACTGATCAGAGTGATGTACAAGGGGAGATCAGTATGTGCCACTGCGAATTTTACGCTCCCAGAAGGATCTCTTTTCCAACCAGCTAGCGTCCAGCAGAAAGGAACACAAGCAGACACTGAGCATCGAACTTCAGCTACCTGCGCATAATCAGCACAGGTAAATCTAGCATGAACTAAGAGAAGTTAAAGTAAGGAACAGAAATCTTTGTTAATGGAGGCCAAGGTTCATAGTTCAGGTAGTAGCATACCATGAGCTGAAAGAGTGAAACAGCAGAGTAATGGTTGGAAAAAAAATATATATGTAGATTGCATAGCTCAGCCTGCACAGGACTGAACATATTTTTTGTCAAGCGATGCAATGGTGTTGGGCGTTGACTCTGACTTACAATTTGGCAGGTTAGGTTGGTTTTTCTAGGTAAATAGAGTATTGATTACTCATCACTCATCAGTAGTGGACCTAATGGTATTATGCTATATCTTGCTAAGTTTGGTGGTGTAATCTGATGACCTCGAGATTGCCTATTTAAGTTTTTATTTCCGCTAAGGCCAAATTTGACTTTGATCAACAAATTACCAGCGTACAGTGAAACCAGGGGAAGAAGCACTTGATGGAAGAAAGAGTTAGTAAACCAAATATTTGGTTTAAAGCTTTTAGATTTTCGACTTCGAAATGAGATTCAGAATTTTCCATGCTGGATTTTAAAGCTTTCAGGATTTGAACTTCGCAAAAGGGATTGGGGAACTTTGAGTTGAGATTCAGAACCTGCATACCAAGGACAGGGAAGAATGGACTTCCAACTGACTACAAGCTTCAAAAATCTTGACTTTCAATTGTGAGATGCAAGAAAGGTTATCAACTTGAAAATTCCAGTTGAGTTTCTCCACTTGATTTGAGAAGCTGGTACATGATGTATGGCCGATCGACGCGCGACGATTCGACTGCGACAAGCGCACGGGAGCCGCGCTTAGCCGAGGAAGGGGCGACGGCGAGTAGCGGAGGGAACACTCGTAAGCGCAGAAGGCCATCCAGAACGGCGAGGCGTGGATCCCTGTCTAGCAGGGAGAGGAAGCTGGCACGCAGATCTCTGGTCAAAGATGTTCCCCCTGCGTCAGCGATGAGCACGCTACCCAGACGAGACAAGCAAGCCCCGGTGGTCTCCTTCCCCGCGAGCGCCTGGCTGTCTGGTGAGCGGGGCGCTCAGACAGGTGCCACGACGCCGAGGCGGCGGCCATGGAGGACCGACCGGCAACAGGCGGAGCCGATCTGAACCGGGGAGCTATGTGAATAATTTCGATCAAAGGGGGTCACATGAAAATCGTAGTTTATTCATACTGAGCTCCTCATTTGATTGCAACCAACCAATTGTAATCATACTGGGCTCCTGCAGACACTTGCTTCACTGGTACAAACCCCAACTCAACTCCGAGCATCGTGCGATTGATGTGGCGACCGGCAGTCACAAAGTCGCAAGAACCAGCCAAGATACGATTTTAAGCGGCGTTTCTTCTTCCTACTGCGAAAATAAATTGGTTTACAGTACAGAAGATGCGTTACTGAAATAAGCAGCGCAACGAGGAACAGGAGTCAGATTGTAAAAATAGCTCCGTGACACCAAGTGAGTCTTTTTCAATCCTTTTACCTGTGGGAATCTCACTTTCAGCTAGCTGAGGGACGAAGCAGAGGATCCTCAATTTTGCTACTACGTACATGCTGAGGGAGTAGCAAGTACGACACTAGAAAACTTCAAACATGTACATGCTGCAACGACTGCAGGGATACTTATTTGTACAGGCAAACACTGTAAGCATGAAGCTGGTGTCTAATGACAGGATTGAACTTCGACTGACAGAAAAGCAGAAGACGTACGTAATACGTTGCTGTAGTGCTAGTCCTTGGAGCGCCTGTTGGCGAGGCCCCCCGTGGGGACCGAGTGATGAGCATCCGAGTGGCGGCAGCAGGCGTCCTCGGCCTGGATGCCGGTCCAGACGGCCAGCATGATCTCGCCGTGGTGCAGCTTGTCGCCGTTCCGGTGGGCGAGGCGGTAGCACTGCGGCGCGACCTGGCTTTCGGGGATGTCGGCCATGTCGAAGACGACGTGGCCGACGAATTCGTTCGTGAGGACGTCTTTGTCCTTGACGACGACCTCGAGCTGGCAGGAATACTGCCGCAGCAGGTGCTCGCGGGGGAAGGCGAAGGTCTGGCGCCACTCCGGGTTGGGGTTCTTCTCCCGGTGCTTGGTGACGCCCTTCAAGTTGCTGGCCTTCACCTCCACGAAGGGGGCCACCGTGCCAGCGGTGACGTCCACGATGGGGAGGTCGCGCCCCCTGACAACATCCACGTACACGTACGACGACATGGGCTGCTCCGGCACGAACGGGAGGACGACGAGAGGAGGCTCGTCGTTGCTGGTACTACTGATGGAAGGGGTGAGAGCGGACATGACGGAGTCTTCTTCCTGCTGGTGGTGGTGGTGGTGGTGGTGATGGTGGTGATACTTGTCCATGGAAGGAAAGGAAGAGAGACGACAGCGCAGGGATCAGTTACTAGGACTAATATAGCTGGTTAGAGGGAACAGCATGCAGACGATAGTCAAGGAGCTGGTGATATTTGATCACATATCTTAATAGGGTGGAAATTGCTTAAGACTCCAAGACAAGGGGGGTTGGTGGCTTGTCGCCCTCATCGACATGTAACATGTCCTCACCAGTCACCAGCTAGTAGAGTAGCGTACATGGCTGGCCGGCCTGGGTAAGCTACAATTATGTAATATAATTTGACTACATAATTAGCATATAGACAACGAACTTGCAAACAGATCCTAGCAATAATACTACATCTACATGCCGCCCACTAATATCATCATAGTTGCTTTTACTTGATCACTTATGCTATTGATTCAATAGCTACGCTTTAACTACTTCCGTTGTATATAGTACTACTACTATCTGATTTGCTTTTCTTTAACTTCCTAGTCTTGCATAAATGAGTTCAGAACTAATGAGAGCGGATGCAATAGTCAGGCTTGCCCATTTTCTAGTTAACTATATACTATGGCGCATGATAACTTGATGGTGGTCATTGGTCAATTATAGATCAGTATGTGGTCATTTGTTTAGCATTCCACAAGGATTTGGTTGATTGTCGCCCTCACGGATAGCTTTTAGTTAATTTCATCCAGCCTGAAAAGTTCCGCCGGCCACTACTTCAAAAATGATTTTTAGGGACGGGGAGCGGTATCCGCTCCTGCTTCTCGCAATTGCAAATAGCTGTTTGCAGGAGCGGATAATGTGCCCGCCCCTACAAATCGATTTCTAGTAACAGACGTACAAATCGATTTTCAAAAAATAAAAAAATTGGAAAAAAATTTTGAAAACAGCAAAATAAAAAATATAAAAATATCCTAGCCAATCAGCCACCACCACTAGCCCCTCTACTATAGAGGTACAATTTTTTTGTCGAAATATTCACACTTGCATCAAGCCTCACGCGTACTCTCCTCTCCACCATACTACAAAGTCACTTGTGACTCGATGAGGTATGCTATTCTTTTGTATTAACTCTAAAATCGATTTGTAGGAGCGGGTAACATCCGCTCTAGAAATCCATTTTCTGGGGCGGGTGACGCCACCACCCGCCCTGAAAATATTTTCTATTTTATTCTAAAAATTCATTTAAATCTTTAAATATAGCAAAACAAATTAAAAACTATGAAACTTCTACACTATAGTTATTGTAAACTATAGATACAGAAAAAATATACCAAGTATATTTCAGTATATATAAAGTTAAGATTGTGGAAACCTCATTGTGTGACTTGAGTTGTACGAGACACTATATAGTCATAGGCATGAGATACTTATAATAATTTTTTGGACTATTAAATAACCTTAAATTAAAAGTTATGAACTATAAAGTTTTAGATCTCGTCAACCTCTAAAATTTTGATATAAAGTTTGACTTCATCCGAGATCATATGAAAAAGTTATAAATTTTTCGCGTAGGACCATTTGTAGGAGCGGGTCATGCCATCATCCGTGGGACGGGTGATGCCATGACCTGTTGCTACAAATCGATTTGTAGGAACGGGTCACGCCGTCACCCATTCCTACAAACGGCCACCGTTTCTAGGGACGGGTGATGATATCATCCGCCTCCTAAAAATGCATTTCTAGAGGCAAGTTGGATGCTACAGTAATCTCGCTCCTTTTGCGGTAGCGGGTTACATTTTGAGCTGCCCCTAGAAAAGAAATGAGGCGTTTCTGCAAATCGTTTTTTAGTAGTGGACAATCATATCACCCTGATGCTGAATAACAAAGCAAGCATAGTTATGGTTGTTGTTATGTAAAAGTCCAATCACATGTTGATGCAGTTATAACACGGCAACTACAAGTTCACAAAATTCCTCAAAAAAGAAGACTGCTGGTTCACAGCAGCCTACCCCAATTAAGAGAGAAAGCAAAAAGGTTTTTATTACAAAGCACGGCAACACAGGGCCGCGGCGAGGAACACAATCTTACAGCACGATTACAGGGTTTGCCCCTGTGCCCCCTCCAAGCACGATTACGATTATCAAGAATACTTAAGACCACGCTAAATTTCATTCCAGTAAGAAGAAGATTTGAAGTTTGTTACGACGATGCGGGTCCCCATGCTAGACTTCGAAATTAAAAGGCAAAGTCTGTCACAGCCTAAGCCTCGTTGCAGAATCTGAGTATATATGACTGTAAACAGAGCACGATCATGAGAAAGAGCAGGTAACTCTTGTATAGTACGGTGACACTTATGGACGTGCCAATGGAGGTAGTATTCCAGGTCCAGGGTTGCTACTACGAAGAGAAGAGTTTCAGTAGACTGTCAGGTGTTGCCTTGCCCCTCAGAATAATATACATATTCGTATTAGAGAAAGCGGGAACCCGCTGGGTTTACAGCTGTAACTTTTAAAAGGGATGTAACAGTAACGGAGTTTTTAAGCGGAAGTAGCAGGGGCTATAAGACCACGGTGCGCCGGTCAGTAAAGACAAGTTGAGAAGACCATTTTTGTTAGTGTTCTTCGTATTCTTGCTCTAGGGGTAGATTCATTTCTGCTATTTATCTTTAATTCCGCTGTTTTATCAATTAGGATAGAGTAATTCTCCACTGATTCTTGTCGGATTTTGATAAGGGTACCAAAGCGAGTTCTTTCCTCAGTTTTTTCTCCAGAAATCAGAGTGGATTGGAGGTTCTGGCTCTCCCAGGTGAAATCCCCTCCCTTCCCTCCCGTGGTGTGTGTGTGACAAATCTGACGACTCAGTCAGGAAGGTTAGGGTTGCGCGGCAGCTGTTCGTGTGTAAAATTCCGAGTACTGACCTGATTGTTGTTCGTGGTGGCGACGGCGAGGAACTGCATCTGGATTTGGGTTGCATGGCACATTTGTGTGTAAAATTCCTCTATCCGATCCCAGTTCCAGGCGGCAGTAGACTGGTCTGCTCAGGCTTGTGGGGAGAAGTCGTGGTTGATCCCGATTTCGAGCCATCCCGTGCAGATTTCTCGACATGGCCCCTACCACACGGGCGAAGATTTCTACTCCAGAAGAGGCCGCTGAATTGCGCGCCAATGTCGATGTGATGCAGGCTGATGTGGGTAAAATCAAGAAGAAGCTGGAAGAACTGGATGGGCTCAAATTGATGATCAAGAACCTCATAATTGCAGTGGAAGCGAACAATAATCATCAGGTGAGCATTCCTCTACTCCTCCAACTGAGCAGTCTGATCTTGGTGCTGGCAAGGTGACTACTCTCGATCCGGAAACTAGAAAACAGCTTCCAAAAACAGCTTCCATTCCAGCTGCACAAACATCTACTTGCCCTCCTGTCCCACCACCTCAACTCACGCTGCATTCTCGACCACCTCCACTAGTACACCATTTCCCCCCTCCTATGCATGAGTATAATCATTCACCGCACCCCATCCACCCCATATTTTTTCCAGACCCCCAATTCCACCTCACCCCTCTTCATATCACCAACCACCTTATGCTTACAATGCTAGCCATCCTTCGTATTATCCTCCTCCATGTACTCAGAATTACACCTCTCATTTATTCTCCACCACACCCTCCACCCCCTCGCCATAATTACCAACAACAGTACCACCATCCTCCATTACCTAGCCCCAGTTACCAACAACAGCACAACCATCCTCCACCACCTAGCCCCAATTACCAGCAACAGCACAACCACACGTCCCCACCACCCTTTGAACACCACAACAATCACCATCAGAGCGTGAGTCCTACAAAAATCCATACAAGTTGGACATGCCATATTCTTCTGGTGATAACTCATCTATGATAACTCATCTAGTTGGGTCAGACAATGTGATCGATATTTTGAGCTCTCTTCTACACTAGTGTATGAAAGTCAAGAAAGCCACTGCTTACATCAATGGTCGTGCTGGTACATGGCTTAAAGGCACTGGTGTTCTTTTGCAAAGTCCTTTACCTTCTTGGTCAGCTTTCTGTTCAATGATCACCAACAGATTTGGTGAAATTAGCAGCTTTGATGCTATGGAATAGATTCAAATCTTCATCAGAATTCCAGTGTAAGCCAATACATTGATCAGTTTGAGGACAATGACAACATGGTACTTCTCAA
The DNA here is from genome assembly GCA_032594955.1 of Panicum miliaceum. Taxonomy (NCBI): domain Eukaryota; kingdom Viridiplantae; phylum Streptophyta; class Magnoliopsida; order Poales; family Poaceae; genus Panicum; species Panicum miliaceum. Next base: position 27,394,518 of record CM064072.1, on the reverse strand, counting down.
GAAGGACAATCCTTACTTAGAAGAATAATTTTTCATTATTAGCTTTGTGAGAGGACTAAAATCTGATATTAAGCACTTTGTCAAGTGTCATCAACCTAAGAAATTGCTTGATGCTTATTGGTATGCTAGGCAACTGGAGCAAGAGTGGAGCCACCAAAGAAACTTCAGTTATCACCACCTCCTCAGAGATCAAGTTTTGCTTGAAACCAGGATTGGAGACAATCTTCCTCCATTGAAAAAACCATCTTCCCCTAACACACCAGCAAAAGAGCCCAGGAAATGCTCCTTATGTAAAGAACCTTGGCAATTTGGCCATAAATGCAGAACTCAATAAGTCCATCCATGGTATTCTGGTTTCTGAGGAAGAAGAGGAAAATGGTTCACTACATGCTTTTATCTTGTATGCTGATACAGGATCTACTAAAACTGTGTTGATAGAAGAAGTTTCAGAACCCAAGTACAGTACAACTCCAAATAGCCCAATTCCCTCAACTGAAGCTAAACTTTTGCATATTTCCCTGAATGCTGTAAAGGGGACCCCTGATGAGCTGAGTTTTTCATTGCTGCTAGACATTAATGGTCATAGAGCAGTATCCCTGGTTGATAGTGGAAGCTCTTGTTCATTCATGACACACCAAATGGCAGTGAAAACCAATCAACAACTTGTGGATACAATCCCCACGAAAGTGAGTGTAGCTGATGGAGGCAGTTTACTCTCAAACAAGCTGGTGTCTTCTAATTATTTTATTCAGGGTGAACACTTCTCTTCCAACTTCAGACTGCTTCCACTAAAGTCGTATGATGTGATCCTTGGAGCAGATTGAATGAAGGATTTTGGTCCCATTACCAAGGATTTGACACGGAGGACCCTGACAATCAAGAAAAGTGTCAAACAAATTGTATTCAGAGATTATATAACATCATTTTACATACCCAAGCTTCTCTCTTGCAAGCTGGAGAAAACGCTCCACAAAGGAATTCTAGGATTTATTCTTTATTTCCAGGATGCGGCAAAGGAGCATCTGGAAATCCCTAAAGACACTGAGCCTGCAATCAAGAAGTTATTTACAAAATATTCTGATGTTTTTTCAGATATCACATGCCTTCCTCCTCCTAGGAAATGAGATTATTCTATCCCATTGAAACCAGGGGCCCAACCTCAAAACATCAGGCCTTACCGAGTTCCTCACTACAATTAAACAGCACTAGAAAATCTGATCAAGGAAATGCTACTTCAGCATACGATTAGACCAAGTACCAGCCCTTACTCATCTCGAGTACTTCTTGTCAGGAAGAAAGACCATTCTTGGTGACTCTGTGTTGATTATAGAGAACTCAATGCTTCCACAATTAAGAACAAGTCTCCAATGCCTGTTATTGAAGATCTTCTGGATGAATTGTTTGGTGCTAGAATACTCTCCAAAATAGATCTCAGGTCAGGCTATCATCAGATGATAATGCCTAGTGCTGTCAAGACTGCCTTTAGAACTCACTTGGGCCACTATGAGTACTTGGTTATGCCATTTGCGCTAACCAATGCACCTGCCACCTTCTAATCATTAATGAATGAGGTCTTGGCTCTATACATCAGAGTGTTTATCCTAGTGTTTTTTGATGATATCCTGCATCTACAGCAAGACCAAAGAGGAATGCATCTCGACCACATCAGACAGGTGCTGAATATTCTGAGAACTCATCGGTTGAAGGCCAAACTGTCTAAATGTCTTTTTGCAATGTCCCAAGTGGAATATCAAGGACACATTACTTCTGGGAATGGAGTTGCTACTGACCCAAAGAAAATACAAGATATTCAGAACTGGCCTGTTCCACTGTCTGTGACTAAGCTCAGAAGCTTTCTAGGCATGACAGAGTATTACAAGCGTTTTATAAAAGATTATGGCCTGATTTGCTGACGTCTCCATGACCTGTTGAAAAAGGATAACTTTGTATGGAAGCCTGAACATGCTGATGCATTCCAACCGCTAAAGCAGCTTTTATCCTCTACCCCAGTCCTTACTCTGCCTAATTTTTCAGAACCCTTTATACTGGAAAGTGATGCTTGTATCACAGGAATTGGTGTTGTTTTGATGCAGAGGGGCAGGCCTATAGCTTATCTTAGTTCAGCTTTGGGTCCTAGAGCTGCTGCCCAGTCAATATATGAGAAGGAAGCATGTGCTATCTTGGCAGCACTAAAGAAATGGAGACATTACCTATTGGGCAATAAGATCATTATTAGAACAGACCAGCAGAGTCTGAAATTCATAACTAGTCAAAGACTGACTAAGGAAGTACAACACAAATTGCTTTTGAACCTCTTAGAGGTTAACTATACAGTAGAATACAAGAAGGGGATGGAAAATAGGGTGGCAGATGCTCTTTCCAGCAAAGATCAGCAGGAACACTCTCAGAACTGCATGGCTATATCTGTGGTCACTCCTGACTGGACCACTGATATCATGGCAAGTTATGTGTGGGATAAGCAATGTCAAAACTAGATCAAACAAGCCAAGGCTCCATCCAGTTCCTCTCCAACATACACTATCTCCCAAGGTATTTTGAGATACAAAGGCAGGATTGTAGTAGGCAATACACTTGCACTCAAGCATCAAATTTTCCAATCACCACATACATCAGCAATTGATTGTCACTCTGGCCAGAGAGCTTCATATCACAAAATTTAGAGAGTGTTTCATTGGCCTCACATGAAGAGTCAAATTAATACCTGTGTTTCTGAATGTCCTGTATGTCAAGTCTCTAAGGTGGAACATGTGCACATTCCTGGCTTCTTTGATCCACTTCCAATACCTGATATGGCTTGGTCACATATTACAATGGATTTCATAGAAGGGCTGCCTAAATCCATGAGTAAGGATGTGATCCTGGTAGTGGTGGATAGACTTACAAAATATGCACATTTCTTGACATCAGCTCATCCTTTCACTACTCATGAAGTGGCTGAATTATTTCTGAGCAACATCTTCAAGCTGCATGGCCTGCCTGTGTGCATTGTATCTGAGAGGGACAGAATATTTAGAAGTACACTTTGGCAGGATCTTTTCAAGGCTCTGAAAGTGGAATTGAGACTCAGTACATCTTATCACACTCAAAGTGATGGCAAACTGAGGTAGTAATATTACTACGAAAACGATTTATAGCAACGCCCCGCTTTTTTTTTCCAGGGGCGGGTCAAAATGTAACCCGTTCCTACAAAAAGTGCGCGGTTACTGTAGAAGCTGACCGTCCCTGGAAATTCATCTTTAGGGGCGGGTGACGGCATCACCCGCCCCTGAAAAAGGGCCCCATTTTCAGGGGTGGGTGATGGTGTCACCCACCCCTAAGATTTTATTTCCAAGGGCGGGTGGCGCCATTACCCACCCCTAAAAATGAGGCCCCTTTTTAGTGGCGGGTGATGGCACCACCCACCCCTGAAAAGGTCCATAAAATTTTGGGTGCCCCCCACCCCCCCTCCCCCCCCGACAGCACAGTGTTTGCTTGGGGGAGGTGCTGCTCGAAAATCCAAAAATAAGAAAAAGAGGAGTGAAGGTTTTAAACTTGATTTCCTTCGAGCTGGGGGCTCGAGGAGGTAAGTTAATGCTAATCCCATATCTTTTATAAGCTTTTTGGATAGTTTTAAGGCTCAAATGGAGCTCTATTACCTCTAGCTAGATCTAGATCTCCATGATGTGGATTTGCCATTTTGGGCTCCATTTGCCTCTGATTTTTGGATGAAGTTAGGTTATTTTGATAGGAGAACAAGATTACGTAATCATTTAGGCCCAATCTTTATGTTTTAGCCTCATTCCTAAGTAAATAAATTCCTAGATCCATGGAGGAGAGAGAAGAAGCTTTGTTTTTTTATATTTACATACATGCATGATAGTTATTTCCAACAAAATTTAGTTGTTCAATAATAGGTTGTTTTTTAGTTTCTACATGTTAAATTGACTTTTTCCAATATCTATGCATATATAAAGATATATATTTATGGCCATTTGGGGCTCTATTTGCCTCAAACTTTTGGATGAAGTTATGTTATTTTAGTAGGAGAACAAGATTATGTAATCATTTGGATCTAATCCTTATGTTTTAGCCTCATTAATTTCTAAGTAATCAATTGAGTTTTTTTTCTATATTTACACACATGTATATCTACGCGTATATAAAGGTATATATTTTCAAAATTATTGAAGAGCTTGTTTTAATCCATTTAAATTATTTGTGGATGTTCAGAGATGGATAGGACATGGATAGGACTTAATAAATTTATTCAAGCTGCGGAAAACCACGAGACACAGAGGATACCTTGTCCGTGCAAAGCATGCAAGAATATGAGAGTATTTAGGGACACAACTACAATCAGATCGCATGTGTTGGTGGGTGGTTTTGTTGAGAATTACATGATCTGGACGTATCTTGGTGAGAAAGCACCCCTCCTATGGAGAATACACTCGATGAAATGATAGAAGATGTCGCGTTTGATAGATTGTTTGATGTTTATGATGAATTTTGTGCCGATGTCGGCGATGATGATGGTGATGGTGTCGGCGAGGGGCCCATCGATGGTGGTAGTGATGATGGTAGCAACGACGAACTTGATGATGGTGTTTTCCTTAGCCACTTGTTGCGCCACACCAAAGCAGAGCTATTGGTAGGTACAGCAAAGGGGTTAGCAAACTTCGAGATGGTGAAAAAATCAGCGGAGGAAAATATATACAAGCGATCAAAGGGTTGTCCGAAACACTGGACCGTGCTTCGTTTCATACTTGAGCTATTGACTCTAAAGGCTAAGCACAATTGGTCAGATAGTAGTTTCAATGATCTCCTACATATGTTGGATTGGTTGCTTCCAAAGCCAAATAAAGTACCTGCCAACACCTATCGAGCAAAGAAGTTTGTCAGTCCATTTACTATGGGTGTGGAAAGAATTCATGCATGTCCAAATCATTGTATTTTGTATCATCGGGATACTTTCGAAGACTTGGACAAATACCCTATTTGTTCTTCTTAGTTGATACAAAAACAATTCCGTCTATTGTGGTGGCGACATTCAAGATCCAGGTGATGGGAATAAAAGAAAAAGGAAGGGTGCAAGGAATAGTGTTGCCTCTGTTGAGGCAGCAGATATTTGTTACACCCGGTTTTAAGGATAAAACCGAATGCATAACTATATGTATGCCAGGATCAAGTTCCATACATATAGTGACTTCATCAGTGAATAATCAGTAAAAATATCACGAAAAGAGAAATAAATAATTAAAAGATTATCAGAGATATACAACTTATCCTGGAAACGAAGACTCCAAACTTCAGAGGCAATCGACCGGGGGTTGCGTTCACCTAGAACTCAGCATCATCTTCAACAGACTTCACATCAACATTCTCTTCTGAGTAGGAATTATAACAAGCGTGAGTATGGTTGGTACTCAGCAAGTGTTGGGAATTATATGACATGAAGGCCAAAATCAAGGAAAGGTTGACTGGCTTACTGCGATAAGCGATTTAGTTGGTCAAGTTTTATTAGCACCTGATTTAGAAGGTATAAGTTTATACCAGCCCACATTAAAAGAAACAGAAGAGATATAGCAGAAGCATAACGATAACCATAAACATGGTCTACGATTTAATTCATCTTCAAGTTCATTAATCATGTGAGGGTCCAAGCCGCTCTTAACCGTGAGCACGGCTGATATATCAGTTTTCACTGTGCAGAGGTTGTACACTTTACCCACAATTCGTGTCTTCCGATTTGCTCGAGGTAGCTAGCCTCTTAAACACTTCCGAGGTGAGTGGCAAGGGATTCACTATGAGGCCTTTAGGAAGATTCCCTAACTTGCAATGATCCGCTAAGGTTTCAGGCCGCAGTGGTATATCCCTCCCTAGTGAGGTGGTACCTTAGCCAAGGACCATAAACAAAAACCTTCAAGAGGACCGGGCTATACCCCATGAACGCACTCCCCTCTTGCCCTTTCGGTAAGATCATCACAAGCTAGAGTTTCTAATTAATTAGCCAAGACCAGAGCCATATAGTATTGTGGTTGCACTGTTTTCTTGGGTGGTTCTCCATGTTCCGATTAAAGCATATGATCTTGTGATTAACAAACAAAGAGCATGAACATGGATAAAACAGGTGTAGCATCATCATTGTTGTCATCATGGTTATATATTATTCCCAAATCGGAACCAGTTGTAGCAAATAAGCAAAAGCTACCCAACATAAAGGTCAACCTAGGTTGACAAGGAATGATCATAAAGATTAGGCATATCCTTAATTAGGATCCATCAGGTTAAGACACATGCATGCATAAAGAAAAGTTGTATTTATTGTGATTATTAGAACAAAAGAATGATCAAGGAACACTTGCCCTTCTTTTAGAGAATAGCTGCTCAGAGTCTTCAACTCTTATTCTCGAAACTCTTAATCTTCGGAGCTCTTGGACTGCGCTACTTCTAACGTCGCACAAGCATCGAGCCCAAGCACAACAACAAACAAACAAACAAGAACAACTAAAAATAGATACACCAAACAAAAGGAAAGCTTTAAAAGAATGTACTAAAGGATAGGGCTCGTTGCTACGGTCACGGGAGCGCAAGAAACACGGAAGACGGAGCTACGGTAGGAAAGAAATAGCTATCGAAAGATTTATATTATAAAAGAAAATAAAAGAACTATAAGCTTCATTTATTTTAATTGGAAAACAAATATTAAAGATATTCAAACGAGAATATCCCTAATTATAATTAACTCATATTATATTTGCATTAATAAAAAAGAAGTAGGACTTATTCAAATTTTATATATAATTATCTATGTACAAATTACACTAATTAGACAATTAATTAGAAAGAAGACTTGTGAGAATATCTAAGCGTGAAACTTTATGGTTCGTGTTGAAATAAACAAATTAAATTACAAACATATTTGAGTTGATATTAATCAAGTTACATTAATTATGAAAACCGGAGTATAGATGTAATTGGATTTTATTTAGAAAAACTAGATGAGAGAATATTAATCAAATTAAATCTATATTTAATTTTAAAAATAAAAAACTATGATACAACAACGCTACACAACGATAGCTTAGGGTTTTAGAAGACTAACGCAAAAAGAACGGATCGAAATGGATCTAAAACAAGGAAACTAAATATGAAACAAGGTTACAAAGACCTAGTCGCGATTAACTATAGATTTCAGGGGCTAGCAGGAAAGATTTGCAAGACACAGAAATAGTGCTCACAAATAAATCAAAATTTTAGGGTTAGATCTGTAAAACATCAGGGTTGGGTTAGGGTTGAACAGATCTAAACTTATAGGGGGTTTTCTGCAGATTTTGCAAGACACAAGAAAGAACTTGAAAATTACGTGTTTCTTCAGGGACTAATCTGCAAAAGCTCAGGAACAACATCTATGGAGGACCTGAGGGTACTGTAGCACTAAATCTCGGTGATTTAGGGCACGATAGGCTTTGGGAAGCGGGGGGAAAGAAAGAGAAGATCGAAGGCGTTCCGTTTTGTGTGAGGCGGGGATGCACCGTGGCAGCCGGATTTCGACCGGGAAGAAGTGGTATCGGTTCTGTTCAGAACAAACGAGGAGATCTGGGCGGTTGTGTGCTGCTTGGCGAGTTCCTGGGCAGCGGCGCTGGGCAGGGGCGGTTTGAGGGGGGAGGGCGCGGCTGCAGGGGGTGCGCTGCTGCAGGGGCGATGCAGGGGGGCTTGGCGCATGGTGCAGGGGCAGCTAGCGCTTAGGAGGACGGGGGAGGCCGTGGCGCTCGGGCTGCTGAGGGGTGCTGCAGCGATTCCTGGCGCTTGATGTCACGTGCAGGGGCGAGCGCCAGGTTTGGTCGCGCAGAGGGGCGACGGCGGCCTCTGCTCGGCTCCTGGTGGCCGCTCGGGAGAGGGGAGACGCAGGGAGCTGTGGGGAACAGGGGTTCGTGATGGAGGCTTAGGGCCAGCGATGCAGAAGGTCTCGAGGGAGCGGGGCTGCAGCAAGGGGGGTCGCGTGTGTGCGCGGCGTTGCCTTTTATAGGGCGAGGCGGCTGGGCTGGCCTGATGCGGCTGGGCTGGTGGACTGGGCACGCAGGTCGGGTCGGGCTGGGCCGAAGGCCGAAGCGGGTGCTGGACAGGAATGCCGAGCTGGGCCGGGGAGTTCGGGAGAGAGAGGTCGAAAAGAGAAATGAGCTGTCCGAAGCTGTACAGGATCTTCGAGAGCATGAAATAGAAAAGAGAGAGGGATCGAGTGAGCTGAATCTTTTTATTGAACCCGGACGGTTGGGCTTGCGTGATGCACAAACCGAGGATAGCAATGCCATCCATCCAGTCTCAGATAAAATCCAAAACAGGCACATGACAAGCAGCTAGTTCAGGCTGCAGGTGGCGTACGGGAGTACGGTGAGGTTGGGCATGCGTGGCCAGACCGGACTCGATCGACGAGTTCTAGCACGCACACAGGAAAGCTGAATGTGGCATGACATAGATGTCGTGTCGAGGAAGGAAAAAGAGAGGAGAGGGATGTTGATGGCTGAACTGGGTCGGATCAGGTTTAGGTTTTGGTGAGTCAGAGGTCAAGGTCATGTAGCGACGATGTAGGTCGTCGTAGCTAGCATTTACGACACCGGAGCATCGACAGAAAACGTGGAAATCGAGCTATGGCTTCTTTTCGAGCGTAATTTGATCAAGGACATATTAGAGAACCAGAAACTCGATGGGGCATCTTAGGGAGTTGGAGAGGATAGAGTTAAAAGGATGGACAACAAAGAAACGGCTCAGTCCGATTACGAGGAGATAAAGAAAGAAGAAAGAAAGGTAGAAAGAAAGGGGAAGCAGGAAAGCTTCTGGATAACTCCAACTTGGTGAAGGAAGACGACATGGTTCTACGGTCTTGGGGCGAATTGGACCAAAAATGAATTAAGTCCAGTTCGAGAGGAAAAGAAAAAGAATTCATTTTCCAAAACATATTTTCAGGCTTAAAATAAATCTAGAAAAGTCTAGATAAATTTTTTAAATCATGAAAAATATATCCAGAAGAATCCCAAAAATTCCGAGGAAAACTCGGGAGATAATTTGGGACACGAGGAATCCAAATAAAATACTTAGAATTTGAGAAAAAGATTTTAGAACTTTCCAATAAATGGATTTAGCTCTACGGATAAAGAGAATAATTGCCTGAAAAATTCTGGAAAATTCTTGGGAAACCCTATTGATGGATGAACGCATTCTAAAAGGTACTCACAGCCTAAAATTAAATATTTTAGGGTGTGACATTATTACTTTAGGCATTTCTGAGAAGCAGAGCAGAATTCCTACGATGGTTATGTGGTACCTCCCAGTTGCCGATCGACTCAGGCGTTTCTTCTCCAACCTAAAGGATGCTAAACTGATACGGTGGTGGGATTCGGATAAGCGGAAGAAGGGCGACGAAAAGCTCCGACATCCAGCTGATGCTCACCAATGGAAGAAGTTCGATGAGCAGTATTATCTAGAATTTGGAAATGACCTTAGGAATGTTGGTTTGGGTTGAGTATAGATGGAATGAATCCGTTTGGTGATAGAACTAGCACCCAAAGCATATGGCTAGTGATCTTGATGATGTACAACCTTTCTACATGGTTATGCTGGAAGAGAAAATATCTTTTGCTATTGATCCTTATACATGGGTCCCAGCATCCTGGCATCGATATAGATATTTTTCTTGAGCCTCTGATGCAAGAGATGGAAACTCTATGTAAGGAGGGTATCGATATCATTGATGGTTTTACACGGCAGCCCTTTAATCTAAGAGGTATTATCTTTGTCACCATCCATGATTATCAGGCTTTGTTTGTCCTTTCAGGACAGGCCAAAGGTAGGATGAGATGCACGGTCTGCGTGGATAATACCGTATCATCTTTCCTGGAAGGTTCTGGAAATATAGTTTACCTTGGGTACATGCATTTCTTGGTGGAAGGACATCGGTACCGAAGTAAGAAGTTCTACAATTTTTTTGATGGCAAGTCTGAATTACATTCTGCTCCAATAAAACGAGACATGCGCTATGTTTTCAAAATGGTCAAGATTGTCCAAGTCACCTTTGGGAAGATGAAGAAACATGGGAAGAAGAGAAATAGAGATAAGACACCCATCGATGGTGTACAATTCAAGAAACAGTCCATCTTCTACAAGTACTTGCCGTATTGGGCGGATCTTGAGGTGCGCCATGTAATCGATGGTATGCACCTGAAGAAGAATGTGTTTGGTAACACAATTGGGCTCCTTCTGGAGACATCAGCCAAGACAAAGGATACCTTGAAGTCACGTCAAGACCTGGTAGCCATTAAGATAAGAGAAGATCTTCACCCTGTGGATATTGGTAATGGAAGATATGAACTTCCCACAGCTACCTTGAAAACACATGATGAGAAGAAGGCAATGTGTGAGAGCTTACGGGGGATCAGAGTCCCAAGTCGTTTCTCATCCAACATAAGAAAACTAGTCTCGATGAAGGACCTCTCGCTATGCGGCTATAACTGTCACGATTGTCATTTGTTGCTGACGGTGTTCCTCCCTATTGCAATCAGAGCGATCAAGATAGTATACGTGATGATGGTAATCACTCGGTTGTGTTACTTCTTCAACAATATTTCTCAAAAGGTGATCGATGAAGCTGAATTATAGGATCTCCAAGAATTTATTAGGGAGACTACGACACAACTCGAGATGTGCTTCCCTCTGGGATATTTTGATATAATGGAACACCTAATGATTCACATGGTCGACCATTTACGGGCACTTGGTCCACTTTACCTAGATGTGGACGTATGAGCGTTTCGTGTCCATTCTAAACCGGTACGTACTGAATCATGCATACCTTGAGGGGTCCATGATAGAGGGATACAATACTGAGGAAAACATCAAGTGTTACCTAGATTACCTAAAGGATAAAGTAGGCATTGGTTTGTTTGTTCCATGCTTTTTGGGGAGGCTGGAAGGGGTAGGCACAGTTGGGAGGAAAACATTCATCGACAAGTATTTTAAGGTGTACAATAAGCACATTATAGCATCTTGCAGCACCTCAAGATAATGACACCTTTAGTCAATCAATACTTGAGTATGATTCATGCAGAAGTAATGGCCGCTCGGATGATTGGATCATGAGAGAGCACAAGCGTCGATTGACTGCATGGTTAAAGGACCTGGATCTACCAAATGGGGAGACCGTGGAAGAACAAACAATCAAAAGATTAGCAGCTGGCCCGTCTAGCCATGTCAAATCATGGCAAGGGTATGATATGTGGCAGAACCACCTGAATTAATCCGGCTCAAGTGTATTAACCATCACCATTGAGGCAATCTCGGTTAACCTTACACTTCAAACGGAGTAATCCACTGGTCTGTCGGGTATAACCTCCCGATACAACCACGGTAATCGGATCGAGCGCCATACATACAAATGCTCACGCGACGATGAGCCCAGAGAATACCACATTCCAGCAAATATTACAACATTATCATAAGTAAATATTACAGACCAAGTTCTGAGTTTAGAAACCAAATACTCCAATGATCATAAATAAGCTTTTCAGAGTTTAAGTTGCAGCGGAAATAAACGACGCTAACTACTCGACGATACAGAATGTCTCGATGAAGCCCGTACGAGACATCACTCGGCCTTATCTCCATTGGACGGGGGCGCATCCCATTCCAGCGACCAACCAGGGGGAAGAGTGCAGGGCCAAGTCAAGCTAGCAATCATGTCTTCGAAGGTCTCACCTGAAATGAGCCACAAGCAAGGCTGAGTATACTAATACTCAGCAAGACTTACCCGTGTAGTGGAATCTACTCCACCGACTCTAGACATGCAAGGCTTTTTGGCTCAGGGGTTTGTTTTGCCGAAAAGCATCTACAAGTGGGTCCTTACTTTCAACTTTTAGCTCAAGATTCTAGTTTCATTAACCATTCTAGATAAGCGGCTATCCAATAGCATACATGGTGAAGCATTAAATTTTCATCCAACCAGTTCATTCATCATCATTGTTCCTCTTCTTACTCTGTGGGTAAAAATGGTTAAGCAGTCTCAATAGCCGTGAGGAACGGACGATTCGAATCGAATTTCTTAACCTTGCAAGGGAAACCCAAACACACATCACGTGGTTACTCCCTAGAGTCACACGTGCAACCTTTCCCCTTTCTTTCCGGGTCGTGGATCGGGGCTACCCTCCGAGAGTACAAGAGCCCCACGCCACGGTTCGGCGCCGGGTCGTGACCACTCTTTGCACTCGCCATATGCACATGGGACCGAAGTTCAAAGGGTAGGATGTCGTCCCCTTGCCGGGCCAATCAGGTACTTAAGCTTACCGATTCCCATAATCTCGACATGTGTTTAGTACGTTCAAAGACTTAACCATCACTACCACACCCTGCGGCCTTAGCATTTTTCACTAGACAGACGGGCCTCAATCGTAACCATCGTTCCATAGCCCGTCCGTGTCCTTATGATTGCAGCGTGTAGTAGTCATTCAACTCCTATTTTCTCGCGAGTGACAGGGAATCACTCGACTTTTACCGGAGTCCTATTAGCACAGCATTCTATCGAACCTTACGTCTAGTTTTCAAGCAAGGGTTCCTGATATCATGCAACTAAGTTTTCATTCAACTCCTATAAACTTAATGCACAAGCAAAGAGTAATGAGTTGCATAATTTCGGAAAGAGATGGGTTATGCTCTGGGGCTTGCCTTCGCAGTTCGCTTGGGGCTCTTCCGAACTTGGGCTCGGGTCTTCAAGAGCTTCAGTTAGATTCGCTTGAGCTTCACGCTGCTCACTCTCGGACGCGGGCACCAGCTCGTAAGTTCCGTCGGCGAGAGTCGTCGATTCTACATGAGTGCACAAGTTTAAGTCGTGGCAATGGTACTCGATACGATTTAAGAGTAATTACTACAATGGATAGTTTCTGGTCGTGAACTTTTGGATTTAGGCACATCAGGGAAATATGTGCTTACTGTAAAATTTTCAGACAATTTCATGTAGCAGATTAATTATGAAAAATATATTACATAGTTGCTGTTGGATCCTTGTTCTTTTGTACAGAACAATTGGTGCAACAACTGTGTCTAAGATTTTTACAGAGCTTTCATTTAAGCATGCAGGAGCTACTGTAATTTTTGTAGGATTTATTATGCAGTATTCAGAGCATAGAAAATATGACATTACACACCTAGGTTATTCAAGGATTCATTTTTACAGGACCCTACACAGGGTTTTTGTCCATGGAACTTTTCACACAGAAACCTCTACCACATTATATCTCCTAGTAAAAATTTGAGAATTTTCCAAGCTAAGATACTATTTTCTTGATTTAATGTATGTTATTAGCACATAAATCCAATAATTAGGCTCCTGTGAGATATAAAGTCTCCCAATTTTTCTCTGGCATCTGGGTTCCAATAAACTACCAGAAAAAAAGTTTCATTAGGTGGTTCATCACCTAACTGCAGGGATAAAATATTCTTCTTAAACATGGTATGAAACTAAGTGTAATAAACAGTAAATCTAGAGATGGAATTTGGGCCTGGTATTTTTACACAGCCCTAAACATTAAGCAACTAACTCACTGTCCAAATTTTAGGGTCAGTGTTGATCTACAACAGTGGGTACAAAATAAGTCCATTAAAGCTTCCATTTAATGTAGAGAAAAATATGTTGAGATTCTGAGAAACTTTTTGTAACAAAAGTGGTAGAGTTTGTTCTAAGGATTCCAGGACAGTTGAGATTGCATTTTTCTGAATTTTCTACGATTTTATACGAATTTCACAAGTTCACTGAATTTGAATCTAGATTTGAAATTTTCTTTTACAACTAGGTCCTTGAATCTTACGCGCAGACCCTTCTAAAGATTTAAATTCTTGCAATTGGGTCCTCGGGCGGCTCGGGTACGGCGGCCGGCCGAAATTCCGGCGAGGGGCTCGCCGGCGGCGAGGGGTGAGGGTCGGGGAAGATTCAGGGGTGCGAGGGCTACCTTGTGGGGGTGTTGTTCAGGTGGGGGACGGCCGGGAAGGGCTCGCCGGCGTTGGAGCAGAGGCGGCGGCGGTGCGGCACGCGTCGACGGCGGTGCTCCGGCGGGCTTGGGGCGGCCTGGTCCGGTCAGCGAGCTTCGGTGGCGCGTGGGGAAGCTGCTCAGGGGCTTGGCTTGGACGGAGGAGGTCGGGGTCGCGCTGTCCACGGCGAGCAGGGGCGGCGGCGGCGGCGGCTGCGCGGGCGGCGGCGCTCCGGTGGTTCTGGGCGGCGTTGGGTGGGTCGGCGAGCTTCAGGGGGATGATGTAGTGGTGGCTGAAGCGTCAGTTTGGGCGGTGGGCGGCGGTGGAGAGCTGTCCACGGGCGGGCGGCGCTCGGCGGCGGCAATGGCGACGGCGAGGGCGTTCTGGGTGCTGGGGCTCGCGCGCGTGGCCGGGCGCGGCTTTTATAGGGGCAGGAGGGGGTGGGGAGGGGCCTGGGCGGCGCGCGGGGCGGGGGCACAGCACGGCGCGCACTGGCCACGACGGGCGGCAGCGGAACGCCGGCGCGGCGTGCGGCAGCGCGGGCGCGGTGACTGGGCGGCCGAGATATGGCGTGGGCGCGAGAGATAGCGTGGCGCGCGGAGTGGTGGAGCAGCAGCTGCAGCGGCTCGGGCGGAGGGCGGGCGCGGCGACTGGCGGGGCGCGGGAACCAGGGCGGCACGGCGGGGCACAGCGACTGGGCGCGATGGGCGGCGGGGCTGGGCGCGGCAGCGTCGCGTGCACGCGCGGGCGCTCACTGGGCCGCGCGGCGTGGGGAGGGGGCAAAGCCGGCCGTGGCGGGGTGGTGCGGCGGCCACTGGCCTGGTGCCTCGCGCCGGTCAGGCGTCGCCGGCCACCTGGCGCGCGGCGGTCGGGCGGGGAGGAGAGAGAGGGGGGGGGGGGGGGGGGGGGGGGGCGAGGGCCTGGATGCGAGAATTTGGAAAACTTCAGGGGGCTGGGTGCAAACAGGACGTTTTCTCCTCTTTCTAATTTGAATTTCAAAAACTTTTGAACATGAAAGTTGTTCAGAATAAAAAGTTCTACAAGTTTGGTTTCAGGCAACATCTCATTTGGCTTATGGTTTGAAAGTTAATTTAAAAATTCAAAAGTATACAAATGTGCCCAATTTAAATTTGAATTTTAACTTAACTCGTTCTAATTCTTTTCACCCTTTTATTAGTTAGTTAAGCATAGGGTTAGGCTAATGACATTGATTTTGGAAATGTAATTACCAGGGTTGTCACAGTCTTCCCCCCTTAACAAGAATCTCGCCCCGAGATTCGGTAATTCTTAGTGTGGGCGTGGGTGCACATACCAGTGGTTGAGATAAGAAACCCAGGGAAGTGTTGGTTCAGGTCGCTCTCAGTTTCCCAGGTGGCTTCTTCTTCCGTGTGGTGATTCTATTGTACTTTATACATTCTAATTACATTCCTCCTGGTCTCTCTTTCTTTTTGATCCAAAATCTTAACTTGGTGTTCGACATACGAGAGGTCGGGCTCTAACGATATTTCTTGTTGTTCCACAATCTCAGTAGGGACTCGAATACACTTCTTGAGTTGAGATACGTGAAAGATATCATGGGTGGCCGTGAGCTGAGGGGGCAGTCGTAATTTGTAGGCTACGGGTCCGCAGCTCTCAATGATTTTGTATGGGCCAACATAACGGGGAGCTAGTTTGCCTTTGATTCCAAATCTTCGCACTCCCTTGGTGAGTGAAACTCGAAGATAGACATGATCGCCAACTTCGAATTTTAGGGGCTTTCTCCTTTTGTCCGAATAGCTCTTTTGTCGAGCTTGGGCGGCTCTAAGATTTGCTTGTATTACTTTTACTTTCTCCTCTGCCTCGATTACCAGGTCGGGTCCAATTATCTTACGTTCTCCGGTTTGTGACCAGTTCAAAGGGGTTCGACACCTTCGTCCGTACAGGGCCTCAAATGGTGCCATTTTCAAACTCGTTTGATAGCTGTTGTTGTACGAGAACTCTGCCAGGGGTAGGCATTTGTCCCAATTCTTGTCATAATGAATGACACAAGCTCTTAGCATGTCTTCAAGAATTTGGTTTACTCTTTCCGTTTGTCCATCGGTCTGAGGATGGTATGCTGAGCTGCGAATCATCTTAGTGCCAAGAGACGTTTGCAGTTGTTCCCAAAAGCGTGCTACAAACTGAGGACCACGATCGGAAATAATTGTCTTAGGTATTCCATGCAGGCAAACAATACGATCGAGGTAAATCTCGGCATATTTCTTGGTAGAATAGGTGGTGTGTACCGGAAGAAAATGTGCCGTCTTTGTGAGTCTATCCACGATAACCCATATGGAATCATGTTTCTGGGAAGTGTTTGGTAGTCCAACGATGAAGTCCATACTTATGTCTTCCCATTTCCAGGATGGTATAGGTAACGGTTGTAGTGTACCTGCTACCTTCAAGTGGCTAGCTTTTACTCTCTGGCACGTGTCACATCCCGAGACATACGCAGCAATTTCTCCTTTCATCCTAGTCCACCAGAAGTTTTGCCTTAGGTCTTGATACATTTTGCTACTGCCGGGGTGGATAGAGAATTTGGAAAGGTGTGCCTCATCAAGAATCTGCTTGCGGAGTTCACGATTCTTCGGAACGACTATACGACTTTCGAACCATAGAACTCCCTTATGGTCCTAGCGGAAATATTTATATTTCTCCTCACCTAGAGAGAGTTTTTGTGTGATGATCTTAATTCCTTCATCATGTAGTTGTGCCATGACGATTTGGTCGTGAAGAGTGGGTTCAACTGAGATGTGATTTAGAGTGCCTTGGGAAACCATTTCCAAGTTAAGCTTCCCCATGTCTGCACACAATGTCTCATGGTAGGATTCCACGGATAAGCAATGGCAATGAGACTTGCGGCTTAGTGTGTCCGCGACTACATTAGCCTTGCCGGGGTGATAGTGCACTTCAAGGTCATAATCCTTGATTAATTCTAGCCATCTCCGTTGTCTCATATTCAGATCGGCTTGTGTGAAGATATACTTGAGACTCTTATGATCCGTGTAGATATTGCACTGTGTACCCATGAGATAGTGCCTCCATATCTTCAGAGCGTGAATGACGGCTGCAAGCTCAAGATCATGAGTGGGATAATTCTGTTCGTGGGGCCGAAGGGCTCGTGAGGCATATGCAATCACTCGATTCTCTTGCATAAGCACACATCCTAGACCAGTACCCGATGCGTCACAATACACATCGAATGACTTGGTATTATCGGGTTGAGCCAACACAGGTGCAGTAGTCAGATGCTCTCTGAGAGTGTGGAAAGCTTCTTCACATTTCTCATTCCATACAAACTTTACTTCCTTCTTCAACAGTTCCGTCATGGGCTTAGCAATTCGAGAGAAACCCGGGATGAAGCGACGGTAGTAACCGGCCAAGTCGAGAAAACTACGAATCTGATGAACAGAGGTAGGGGGTTTCCAATCCATCACCTCTTGTACCTTGCTGGGGTCAACAGCTATGCCTTCGCTGGAGATGGTGTGGCCTAAGAACTTTACAGTATCCAACCAAAACTCACACTTGGAAAACTTAGCATAGAGCCGATGGTCTCTGAGTCGCTGAAGAACAATATGAAGGTGCTTGGCATGCTCTTCCTCATCCTTGGAATAGATAAGGATGTCATCGATGAACACTACGATGAATTTGTCCAGTTCAGGCATGAATACCGAATTCATGAGATACATGAAGTAGGCAGGGGCATTGGTGAGTCCAAAGGACATGACCAAGAATTCATATAGTCCATATCGTGTGGAGAAGGCAGTCTTAGGAATATCGCACGGGCGAATCTTGATCTGATGATATCCTGAACGAAGATCAATCTTTGAGAAGACTCTGGCTCCAGCTAATTGATCGAAGAGTACATCGATGCGAGGAAGGGGGTATTTATTTTTGACAGTTACCGCATTGAGAGGTCGGTAGTCCACACATAATCTCAAACTGTCATCCTTCTTCTTTACGAATAGGGCTGGACATCCCCAAGGTGACGCGCTAGGGCGAATGAAACCTTTGTCCAGTAGTTCTTGGAGTTGAATTTTCAGTTCTGCCAATTCTTTAGGGGGCATCCTATATGGCCTTTTGGATATAGGTGCAGTGCCTGGTTGTAGTTCAATGATGAACTCAATATCCCTATCTGGTGGCATTCCTGGTAAGTCATCCGGAAAAATGTCGGCATACTCGTTTACCACGGAAATATCCTCTAGCTTAAGTCCTTCCATCTTGTAAGCACCGGAATTCGTACAGTCTAGGAATGGTAGGTAAAGGGTAGTGGCTCCGTGACTAGGTGAATTTATCTCAACGGCTCGGGAAGAAAGGTCCAGTGTGACTCCATGCATAGTCATCCAGTTCATTCCCAAAATAATGTCCATGCCGTCAAGAGGTAAAAGGACAAGGTCTGTGTCGATGGTTTTACTACCCAATTTGACTGGTACTTGTCTGATCATTTGGTTTGAAGCAATTTTACCACCCGGTGTTGATATCATATATGACCCTTTGGTGTGACAAACATCCAAGCCTACTTTTGCACCGAATTTTGCACTTATGAAACTATGCGATGCACCAGAATCAAATAATATAACTGCAGGCTTGTTATGGATAGAGAATGTACCCGACATCACTGGGGCTCCTTCTGGAAGTTCTGCAAGCGTGGTGAAATTAATCCGTCCTTGCTTGACTTGCAGGGTTTGTCTCTTGCCCCTGTTCTTGGCGTTCGGGTTGGATCCCTGACCTTGGTTGGGCTGTCCAGACTGAGGGCATTCTCGAGCGAAGTGGTTAGAACTCCCGCATTTGAAATAGCGATTCGCGGGGCTAGGTCGGAGAGATTGTTGAAGAATGGGCCTCGGACCATTCTGTGGAGGCATCGGGGGTCGTACCATGCCTGGCTGCTGTGGGGGTCTGGCAATCCATCTTCCTGGCTGCGAGGCCCTTGGTGGAGCTGTGGGTGCGGCATTTTGCACGATGCGATACCTTGGTGGTTGGGCACTTGATGGTCCAGCGGGTGCCTTTCTCTTCTTCTCGGCCCGGTGTGCCATGATACAGTCTTCCTGGGTGATGGCCATATTGACCAATTCGTTGTAGGTGTCAGCCTTGGCTAGGTTCAGACGTTCCTTGAGCTTGGTATTCAGACCTCGGCGGAAACGATCACGCTTCTTGGCATCCGTATCAGCGTGATAGCCCGCATACTGGCATAGGTTGTTGAATGCCTGGGCGTACTGCAGCACGGTGCGGGTGCCCTGGGTGAGTGCCAGAAACTCATTCAACTTCCTCTCCATGAGACCCTCGGGGATATGATGTGCCCGGAATGCGGTCTTGAATTCATCCCAGTCGACCACATGGTCAGCCGGGAGCATCGCAGAATAGTGGTCCCACAATAGTCGAGCGGTACCGCGAAGCTGTTGCGCGGCAAAACGAGCCTTGTTGGCCTCTGAGCATGGGGCCACAAGTAGTGTGAACTTGGATTCGATAGTGCGAATCCATGCATCTGTGTCCAGGGGTTCCTCGGTCTTATGGAACAAGGGCGGCTGGGTCCCTAGGAAATCCGTGTATCCTGCAGCTTGGGGTTGGTGAGCATTGTGCCCACCCCTCTGCTGGTGTTGTCCTTGCACAATCTGACGCAGCAGCTCGGTTTGAGCGGCCATCACTTCCACCAAACTGGGCGGGGGGCGGTGGCGATTGTCGCGAGCGGCTGCCACCGGCACCAAAACCCTCGGGGTTGCCACGTGTTGATCCAACCATCTGAAACGTGAAAGGTTACCATTAGCAACACGATCCATATTACTTCCTTGATTCATAAATAATTGGTGTATTCATAGACTTCCGAAGTCACAGCTAGAAGTATGGACAGAATCTCTGTTTGCTACGAGAAAAATCATAGCTTGCTGTGGGTCCATCCAAAACATCTCAAACTTTTGCAGTAGTCAGAGGATTTAGGAATGCACCACTTTGGTATTTAACTTCGGTGCTAGAACTATAGCTAAGGTGGTCGAAAAGCTCGTCCTTTGCCTTACTGTCTTATCTGTTTTTCAGCAGATTGATCGGTACGGTTTCGCCTATATCTCAAACTAGCGAGGTCCAATGATGCTGAATTTTTGTGAGAACCTAGATCACAAAATTTAGCACAAGTTTGGTATTCAACACTCAGCCAAGAAATGTAAGGAGACATGGGTAAAAATTCCGACAAGTCTCAGCGATTGTGGATTTCATCGTTTACCAAATTACAACGAAATCACCCACGTCGCGTGCGGGGCGACGGGCGGCGGGGCTGGGCGCGGCAGCGTCGCGTGCACGCGCGGGCGCTCACTGGGCCGCGCGGCGTGGGGAGGGGGCAAAGCCGGCCGTGGTGGGGTGGTGCGGCGGCCACTGGCCTGGCGCCTCGCGCCGGTCAGGCGTCGCCGGCCACCTGGCGCGCGGCGGTCGGGCGGGGAGGAGAGAGGGGGGGGGGGGGGGGGGGTGGGGGGCGAGGGCCTGGATGCGAGAATTTGGAAAACTTCAGGGGGCTGGGTGCAAACAGGACGTTTTCTCCTCTTTCTATTTTGAATTTCAAAAACTTTTGAACATGAAAGTTGTTCAGAATAAAAAGTTCTACAAGTTTGGTTTCAGGCAACATCTCATTTGGATTATGGTTTGAAAGTTAATTTAAAAATTCAAAAGTATACAAATGTGCCCAATTTAAATTTGAATTTCAACTTAACTCGTTCTAATTCTTTTCATCCTTTTATTAGTTAGTTAAGCATAGGGTTAGGCTAATGACATTGATTTTAGAAATGTAATTACCAGGGTTGTCACATGATATTAATGGATATCTATTTTATACCGCCGCAAAGGATAAGAAGACTGTGTCTAAGAATAGTGGTGTTCGTATTGAGGCCTTAAATGAGAGAACAGGCCAAAGTACCACATACTATAGCATCATAGATGATATATGTGAAGTGCACTATGGTCCCAATATACAAATTCCGGTCTTTCGGTGTGGTTGGGTAAAACACCTAAGAGGTGTTGAGGTGGACGGCTATGGGCTCATGATTGTTGACCTCAACAATGTTGGTTACAAAGACGATCCATGGGTACTTGCTTCACAGATTGCACATGTATTGTATGTAGCTGATCCTACAAAGAAGACAAAGCATGTTGTTGTCCCTGGAAAACAAGATATTTAGGAGTTGATGGTATCGACGATGTGAAAGAATATAATCAATACGACGAAATGCACCTCAAGATGAGGATTATTGAAGCAAGCATAAGAAAAGACGACAAGCCATGGGCACATAAGGATGGAGAATCGAGAATTGTTTTCGCTTAAATATGCAGAGTAAATTACTTTTGGATTTATGTAATCTCTCTAATTCCTCGTGCATCAACGTATTTTGAATGAATTATGTATATGGGACCTATTAATGACACTTGGACTTAATTTTTATGTTCTAGCCTCGTGCATCAATGTTTATTTTTTTACTTAGGTATAACACACACTCACACACACACTAGCTAGCACACACTCAAAAAAAAGCATATATATTGAAACGGGCATGTAAATTTTTATCGAGTTCTATAAGTCATAATTGTTGGTGTTTAATCTCCAAGCCCACCAAAGGATACCCCTGAGGTGGTAGATTGTAGGTGGGGTGTCGCCGAGATCTGGAACTCGATGGTGCAAGGAACACAAGATTTAGACAGGTTTGGGCCGCCGAGAGGGTAATACCCTACGTCCTGTGTGGTGATTTGTATTGCCTTAGATGTTGATTGCTTTGGAGAGGGTCCCTTCCCGCCCTTATATAGTGTGGGGGACAGGGTTACATGAAATCCTAGCATGATACTAGCTTAGGAGTCCTTCTATTCTAACTAGTCCTACTCTGCACGAGTAGTTACAATAGATGCGGGGTGTGGGCTATGTACCAACCCTTATTCTAGAATATGTGTGCCATGTGCGCAGTCCCGTGACCCTGGGTTTGACAACAATAGTCTTAGAATACAATTTCAGAATAATTTTTTTTTGCGAAAATAAAAAGAAAATCATTTATAGGGGCGAGAGGGGGCGTCACCCGCCCCTACAAATCGATTTTTAGGGGCGGGTGATACCACCACCCGCCCCTAGAAACATATTTGTAGGGGCGCGACGCGTCCTTACCCGCCCCTACAAATTATTTTTAAATTTAACCTGAAAAATAGATTGAATCATAAAAAATAGCAAAACACATAAAAAAATTTGAAATTTGTACCCTAAGATTTTTTGACCCATAGAACAAGAAAAAAATATGCAAAAGCATATTTAAGTACATTTAATACCTAAGGGTGTGCAAACCTCAAAGTATGGCTTGAGTTGTATGAGATACTATCGTGGTTGAGCAATACATTGTGGTTTCCACACGCTTAACAATTATATACGCTGAAATATACTTTCATATATTTTTTTAAGTTCTATAGGTCACAATAACCCTTGGGTACAATTTTCATTTTCTTTTGTTGTATTTTGCTATATTCTACAATTTAAACAAAATTTTAGAAAAAAAAATAATTTATAGGGGCTGGTGGGGCGTCACCTGTCCCTACAAATAGACATATTTGTAGGGGCGGGTGGCGCCCTTACCCGCCCCTACGAATTGTTTTCAAATTTAATCTGAAAAATAGATTAAATAATAAAAAATAGCAAAACACATCAAAAAAACGTGAAATTTGTACCCTAAGATTTTTGTGACCCACAGAACCCAAAACAAATACGCAAAAGCATATTTCAGTATATTTAATTGTTAAAGGTGCGCAAACATCAAAGTATGGCTTGAGTTGTATAAGATACTAATGTGAGAGAGTCATACGTAGTTGTTTCCACACTCTTAACCTAAATATATATTGTAGCATGATTTTCATAATTTTTAAGTTCTGTAGGTTACAACAACCTTAGTATACAAGTTTCACTTTTTTTTATGTACTCCCTCCCTCCGTCCCGGAATATAGCTATTCTAAGCGTTCAAAATTTGTCACAAATATAACTATGTTTAGAGTTCCTAACCCACCTTATACATATAAACTGACCAAAATACCCATGTATCCTCTATCTCCCCACCCGGGCAAGGTTTTTTATTCGCTGGCATCAATTACGTGCATGCCTGTTTCTAGCCTGCCAACCCAATCTGGGAACAAATATGTGCATGTTTGGCAAGTCAGGACATATTAGGAAGGCGTGATGCGTCAGATATGGAGCGATCACACGCATATCAATTAGCGCATAATTGTTGCTAGCACATCAGTGGTATTAAATGCTAAAGCTAGCTATATTCCGGGACGAAGAGAGTATTTTGCTATATTCTACAATTTAAACAAAATTTCAGAAAAAGAAAATCATTTGTAGGAGCGGGTGATGTCCCCCACGCGAGAAATCGATTTCCAAGGACGGGTGACGCTCCCACCCACCCCTAGAAATCATTCCCCCGACCCGCTCCTAGAAATAGATTTGTAGGAGCGGGTGGGGACATCACTGGCCCCTACAAAGCGGCCTCTATATATACAAGGAGGAGCCCAGGACTTAGCAAAATTTCGGCTTGCGCAACAAGACGCCGTTAGGCTGCCGAAATTTCAATTCCCGGCCTTCTCCTCCTTGCACCGTTGTGTGCCGGTTTTCCTTGCCGCCGCTCCCCGCGCTGCAGTTCTTCCTCCCCTCCTCCATGCCGTGACGCGCCCCTCCTCGCCGAGGCGAGCCGCGCCATCCTCCTCCTCCTTGCGTGGCCTGGCCCACGCCTCCTCGTCCTCCTTCTTGCGTCGGCGCCGGCCCGACCCGCGCCTCCTCCTCCTAGCGTGCCACCTGCCGGCCTCCTCCGAGCGTGGCGCCTTCTCCTCCCTAGCGGCCTCCTCCTCGCGGAACTATGACCGCGGCCCCAGCAGCGCCTTCTCCCCACCGGCCGGCCTCCTCCACTCGTCGTGCACGCTGTGCCGCCGCTCCTCCTCCCCTCCTCGACGCGCGCCGCTGCTCCTTGTCCCCTCCTCCCTCCTCGCGGCGCGCTCCTCCCCGCGGCCATCCTCCACGCCGCCCTCGACCCGCGCCTCACCGCGCCCTTGCCGCGCCTCGTCGCCAGCCTCGACGCGCCTCCTCGCCGGCCTCGACCCCACCGGCCGGCTCCTTGCATGCGGCACCACCTCCTCCCGGCCGGCACCTCTCACTCACTCGGTTTGCTTATGTTTTTTTTCTTTTTTTCCATTTGAAATGTGACATGTACATAGTGAATATAAGTGAAAATGATTTAGTGAATTAGTGAAATTTGAATGTAAAATTTTCATTGTGAATTTGAATAGTGAATGTAAAATTTTCATTGTGAATTTGAATGTGAATGCAAAGATGTAATTTGAATATAGCTAGTGAATGTGAAAAAAGATGTACCATTTGAATAGTTAGTGAATTAGTGAATAGTTAGTGGATTAGTGAATTTCATGGACATATGCTCTCAATTTGAATGGGATTGTACTCTCAATGTGAATGTGAAAAAGAATGTACATGTACATAGTGGAAAGTTGTGAGCTTAGTTTAATTTCATATATGGTTAGTGATTATGAAAAAGAAATGTACATGTACTCTGAACTCAATAGGATTATAGGTTTTTCATCAAATTTTATTAGTGAGTGTAAGTGCAGTGAAATCTATCTATTTGAACTCTGAACTGCAAAGGATTATAGTTTTTTTCATTTAGTTAATTTTGTATTATGAATGAATTATTGTGACACTCTGATGATGTAACATAAGGGATTGTTTTGTGCTTCTTCCCAACATAGCCTTAGAAACATTAAAATCTTTCAGGCTACATATTAAAACCATCGACAAGTAAACCTCCCATCAACAATGGTTGCTCGGGAGACAACAGAATGCACGTACTCAATAACCGATACATGAACAAAGTCTTTGTTTCGGAACCAACTTCATAACAAAGATTATATTCATGTATCATTTATTGAGTACGTGCATTCTGTTCTTTGCTGAGTGTTGACGGTCCTTAAATGTGAAATCCGACCGTCAACTATACTCACAAATAAACGAAAACCATACCTCTTACTGTTGGCGCTAAAATCGGCCGCATAGGAATCGGCCGACGGTCTTCAGCGTCGGACACACGACCCGGGAGAATCTGCTTAGCTGCTGTTCGGGTTATCGCCCTGGTGCGATTCGCGTGGCGTGCCAGTCAATCTGACCTGTTGATTGACAAGGAAATAGAGTATTAAATTCCAGGCGCGTCGATCGGCTGGAATTCCGATCTGTCCTGAGGAGCGCGTCGGCGGCGAATCGGCCGATTTGCTGTAGAGATGATCGGCTATGGATCAGCCGACAATCGTGTAGTAATCGTAAACAAAACTGCTGGAGCGATCTAAACGATTACTGCAGGGGCAACACTTGAAATAGATCTAATCGGCTGCGAGATAATAAATCGAAGAAGAACGATGACGAAGCCGATTATTCTGGTTCCAAGCTGGATAACTGGTGATAATACTAGAATAACAGGTAAAACTTGCAATTCTAGTAAATATCGATAACTGGTGAATAAACCCAAACGAAACCACAGCGATACGCCCGTAGTTAAAGCTCGGATATTACTCGGTAAGCGGAACCTACCAATTGGCCGGAGATCAAGTTGATGCAGCCCTGCCAATCCGTACGAACTCGTGGAAGAAGAAAATATTGGCGAAGTCGCCAACTTGAAAGTAAATTGCTGGAAAAGTAGAAGTATTGTTGTTGATTGATGTGTTGATGTTTTTCAAGACCCTGACGACTCCTATTTATACCCTAAAGCTAGGACTCCTGGTCGATCACGACTTGTTATAACCTTATTTAAAGTACTATATCTATAAGAACTTTAAAAGGAAACGGACTCCCGCAGAATCTTCCGCCGCCTTTCCCTAATCCAATCAGGATTTCCTTCAACTGCTCCCCGACCAACTTAGCGTACCCCCTTTGACCAACTTTTGACCAGGACCCTCTGAAATAGTCCCATCCTGTTGGCGTAGGCTGTATCACCAATCGGCCGATTTCCAACTGTTACCTCAATCGGCCGATTCCTTTCTGTAGCCTTCAGATCTGCCGCATCGGCCAATCTTCTCCTCCTGACGCCGATTCAACACGGGTCAAAATCTGGCATCAACACATGCCCCCCAGTTTCGGAGTAAAATATAACTTTTTCTTCGAAACTCTTTCTTTAATCCTTTCCTCCGAAACGGGCGCAGTAAAAATCTCCTTCCGTTCCGCGGCACAATGATTGCAATTTCCTCGAACCGAGCGCGCGAAATGACCGCTCCTCTGGAACTCGTGTAGACGGCGCGGTAAAAATACCATCTTTGCCCTCGCTTCCCTGATTTTTCTTAAGTACTGGCTTTCTCCGCCTATCCTTCCCCACGAATCTAGCATTCTTTTCCATCGCACCACTGTTCGTCTTCCTCCAAGCTCTCTCGATCTCCAAGCGCGGCCTGCTCCGACCCCCAATGGCGTCTCTATCGGCAACCAGTCCATCTACAGAGGCTCCATCGGCTATTCCTTCGGCGGCAGCGGCCCAATCGGCGGCTTCCCCAGCGGTGTCATCGGCGACGATGGCCTCCATCCCAGAGGTAAATGCTCGAATTTTTTTTCCTTTTCGCCTTTTTACTGCTTCAGTATTTTCCGGACCCTCTCTCAGTTTCTTCCCTTTTCTCCTTTTTAGGCACTTAGGCACCGAATCACTATTCCTCTCTCAGAATCCCCTGACCTCATCTGTTTGGGCCCTATGGGGAGCCCTGATCCACCGGACCTGATCAGTTTAGAAACCCATAGGATCCCTTTTAAGCAATCATCTATGGATTAGATCACTGGGTAGGCACTTTCGGATCCTGGCCAAATGAAACACCCGGGTGGAGAGAATGGTACCAGAGGGTAGCCGGATCTTGGAAGGTTCAGTGGGAAGAACTGAAAATCGGCCAGTGCATAGAC
Organism: Panicum miliaceum; assembly: GCA_032594955.1. Classification (NCBI taxonomy): domain Eukaryota; kingdom Viridiplantae; phylum Streptophyta; class Magnoliopsida; order Poales; family Poaceae; genus Panicum; species Panicum miliaceum. The sequence goes on along the minus strand of CM064072.1, from coordinate 27,367,562 downwards.
TTATCCTTGTCTCAGATGGAAAGGAACGAACCTCTGGTCATGGCAGCGTCTTATTTTTGGTCCGATGCACTTAACGCGTTCCTTTTCGGACACGGACCCATGACCCCGACCTTGGCCGATGTTCTGCTGCTGACCGGCCTCGATGTTTCCTCCGCCGATACCCCTTTCAATTATCTGTTCAAGCCATCTCATCGGCTGGAGACCAAAGGAATCGGCGGGTGGAAAGGATACATTAGTAAAAACATGAAGACCGGGACAGTCTCGCAGAGGGAGCATACTGCCTTCTTGATGATGTGGCTGGAGAAGCATTTGTTCTGTGGCAGAGCAGTCGGCCCCTCTTCAAACTCTCAAGCTTTGGCAGAGGCTCTTTCACAAGGATCGACCAACCCCCTTGGAAAACATTTGCTGGGATCGGCGTACCATCTGATGCACCAAATCGGCATCAAACTGTCGAAGGGGGAGCCGATAGGGAACCCAGGTGGTCCTTGGTGGTTCATCACCCTCTGGCTCAATTTACACATGAGCAAGGTCTCTCAGCAGCGGATAGAGACAAAGACCTTTCCCAATATTGAGTCAGAGGAGAATCCATCGGTCCGTCGCCGCTGCAGATCTTTTGGAGAAGCAGTATCGGCCTTTCCCGGCTGCCAATTCACTGCCACCCGTACAACTGAATACTTCAGATGCTTTTACAATGGCCTTAGTGAAGAGATGATCAGCTGGCACCCATATCAGGCAGTAGAGCTGATTTTTGAATTGCCCCTATGCTACGACTTCTCGACTCACACTTTTGACAGAGAGCTCATGGATGTCTTGATCAAGCCGGGGATCCTGCCAGCCAACTTTTTCTCAGGAAAGGATTCACCCACCTATGAGTTCTACAATCCATCGGCTGCGGCAAGGCAACTGGGTTTTGGCCAACTGCCGATTCGGGTCTACTTTGCCGGTCAGGCAAAATTCAGAGATGGACTGACCTCAAGTCTTGATTACAGCCGGCTGTGCGATCTGATACTCGATTCCAGTACCATTGACCTGAGCAGTTGGTCAGTTGCCTCTTTCGCCACCCAGCAGTTCAAATTATGGTGGGCAGAATGGAAGCAGCACCTTTTCTGCAAATCTCCATCGTCTTACTGCAACATTCTGGACCCAGAGCACATTGATCCAAATGCAACGGTATGTTCTTTTTCCTCAGCCGATTCCAATGTTATTTCTTTCCACATTATCATCTTGTTGTTAACTCATGTTCATCTCTTCAGTCTGAAAGCCATGTTCCTCCGATGCGGAGCCGAAGCGGCCGGCCGATTGATAGTCATCACCAATACACGCCGTATCCACTTATCGGCTTCCATGCTCCAACTGTCAGAGATATCTCCACTGGCCGATCACGACGAGCACCAAAAAGGCCAACATCAAAGATAACCAGCCGTCGGGTGCGAGCTCGCATTGGATCGGCCGATCAGACGGCAATAGCATCGGCTGAAGTCCCCTGCATCGGATCGGCCAGCCAGATGGCAGTGGTATCGGCCGAGACTTCCCGCATCGGATCGGCCGACCAAGTAGTGGTGACACCAGCCGAGACTCCAGATGTGTTGATGTTTTTCAAGACCCTGACGACTCCTATTTATACCCTAAAGCTAGGACTCCTGGTCGATCACGACTTGTTATAACCTTATTTAAAGTACTATATCTATAAGAACTTTAAAAGGAAACGGACTCCCGCAGAATCTTCCGCCGCCTTTCCCTAATCCAATCAGGATTTCCTTCAACTGCTCCCCGACCAACTTAGCGTACCCCCTTTGACCAACTTTTGACCAGGACCCTCTGAAATAGTCCCATCCTGTTGGCGTAGGCTGTATCACCAATCGGCCGATTTCCAACTGTTACCTCAATCGGCCGATTCCTTTCTGTAGCCTTCAGATCTGCCGCATCGGCCAATCTTCTCCTCCTGACGCCGATTCAACACGTGTCAAAATCTGGCATCAACACATGCCCCCCAGTTTCGGAGTAAAATATAACTTTTTCTTCGAAACTCTTTCTTTAATCCTTTCCTCCGAAACGGCCGATCACGACGAGCACCAAAAAGGCCAACATCAAAGATAACCAGCCGTCGGGTGCGAGCTCGCATTGGATCGGCCGATCAGACGGCAATAGCATCGGCTGAAGTCCCCTGCATCGGATCGGCCAGCCAGATGGCAGTGGTATCGGCCGAGACTTCCCGCATCGGATCGGCCGACCAAGTAGTGGTGACACCAGCCGAGACTCCAGGTCCTTTACCTCTGCCGGTTGTCGAGGTCAAAGATCAAATCCCGGATGAAGTATCAGAAAATTTAGGGTATGCTGCCTATATAGAGGGCATGCAGATTCCGGTTTCCAGGGCGCTGCGACGTATGGCCGATCGTGCTCAGATGGCCAAAACTCAGGAGGAGGTCGATTCATACAAGCACCGGACTCAGGAAGTACACCACAGGATCAACTTCCTCGAGAATTGCCGTCCGGACATCGTCGGCGCCATAGATCGGCTGAAACGGCGGAGAGCAGAACTGGCCAAGGAGATGGAACAGATAACCAAAGAGATAGCCGCTGAAGAGAAGAAGCTCCAAGAACTCCCATCCATCATCAGCGAGCTGAAGCAAGAAAGAAAACATCTGGCCCGTGAAACAATAAGGCTCCGTCGCCGCGTGTCAGAAGTACCAGGATCGGCCGATGATGATCAGAGAGTACTAGACTCGGCCGATCAAATTAGACGACGAGCGATTGTAGCCATAGATGCTTTCCTTGGGTTGTAAAAAATATGTTAAACATTATTGCTCCTTTAATGTCACTGCGCCGATTTGGTTCTGAACTGCTCCTTCAGTCTGCTTTGCATTTATGTATGTATTTACTCCGATAGGACATGTCTCACCATCCATCTACCTTCTCTTCGTTTATAAGCAGACCATTCACCATCTCCAGAGGCACACGCATTACTCATCTTCTCTCCTTCTTTTACTGTCCCAAATTGAACGGCAAGATGTCTTCTTCGTCCTCCTCATCTTCTTCCTCTGTCAACCAGGTATGAATTCCCCCTCTGCCTTTCTCTTAAGCATCTCAATCGCACCAATACTAGGTAACTCCTTTTATCTCTGTTTAGCCGAAACGTCTCAGCCCCGGTCTAGAACGAGCGATAGAAATCATGCATTCAGAAGAGCCACTATCACAGGCAGACAGAAATCTGATAAGAGCTCATGCTGAGGAACTCAGATATCATGTCCCTGCCACTGTCCAGGAATACTCGGACCTTATAGATGCTCATTTTTTGGTCCGCAAGCGACCATCTTCCGAAAAAAGTTCTCCACTTCCTTGTAAAGCCAAAACTGAGGTCGCCATGGAAGATCTGGAAGAGGAGAAGACCCGTCTGCTGAAAGAACTTTGCAACCAAGCTGAAACTGGAGCCACTGCAGAGGACCCAAAAGAGAAAAGGCTCACCCTTATGATAAAACTGGGTCGCATCGAGAGAGAAATCCAGCGTAGGCGTAATCAGTAGACCACCAGTATTTTTATTCTAAGGGCGACATGTACCATGTCGGCCATGTAATCTGTAATTTCCATTCAATAATGAATCCCAATGTTTCCTTCACTAGATGTGTAGACAAAAACCGATGAGAAATTGGCCATGTTATCTTGATATGTTTTGTTGCAAGCTATGCATCTACCCAAATGCTCGGATAGTACCTCTTCAGATATCGCCCGTTTAAAGCTCTTGGGAATTCCCCCCTTTCGACTGTCTCCAGAATGTATGCATTCCCAGGGGCACATCGGCCGATTCTATACGGCCCTTCCCAAGTGGGTGACCATTTACCGAATTTGGGATCTTTGGACCCTATCGGCAGCACCAGCTTCCATACCAAATCTCCCTGAGAGAACTGTTTAACTTTGACCTTTTTGTCATACCATCTGGCCACTCTTTTCTTGTTTTCTTCCATACTAATCAGGGCTCTCAACCGTAAACCCGCTGAATCGTCAAGTTCATCTTTCATGAGAAAGGAATAGTCATCGGCCGTTAACTGATCTTGTAACGATATACGTCTTGACCCTGTCCTTATCTCCCATGGCAAGACCGCCTCATGACCATAAACCAAATGATAAGGGAATATTTTAGTGGATCCATGACAAGCCATCCTGTATGCCCATAAAGATTCAGCCAAAGACATATGCCACTTCTTGGGTTGCTCTTCTATCTTTCTCTTGATCAGCTTGATTATCCCTTTGTTAGACGACTCTGCTTGGCCATTGGCTTGAGCATAGTATGGAGAAGAGTTCAATAATTTAATCCCCATATCGGCGGCGAACTCTCCGAATTCTCCAGAAGTGAACATTGTCCCTTGATCAGTCCTGATGGTTTGAGGAATACCAAATCGATATATAATACGGCTTTTAACAAATTCAATCATATCGGCCGATGTCACGTTCCTCAAAGGAACTGCCTCCACCCACTTAGTAAAATAATCTGTAGCCACCAATATGAACTTATGCCCTTTGCTTGATGGAGGATGAATCTGTCCGATGAGATCTATTCCCCAACCTATAAACGGCCACGGCTTAATTATTGGATTCATAGCCGATGCTGGCGCGCGCTGCACATTGCCAAACCTCTGACAGTCTTGGCATCCTTTGTAGTACTTGAAACAATCCTCAAGGATGGTCGGCTAGTAATATCCATTGTTCCGGATCATCCATTTCATTTTGTGAGCTGATTGATGAGCTCCACACACGCCTTCATGGATTTCTCCCATCAGAACCTTTGCCTCTTCTGTTCCCAGGCATTTGAGAAGAACTCCATCAATCGTCCGATAAAATAAATCATCCTCAAGCAACACATATTTTGTAGCCTGAAAACGTATTCGCCAATCCATCTTTTGGGATGCATTTCTCAAGTAATCGACGATCTCCTTTCGCCAGTCATCGGCTGCGAGCTCTAGCGTCATCGCTCCCTGAATCGGCCGATACCTAGAAGCATGTTGGGCCAGTCTGTTGGCTTCTTCATTATAATTCCTGGGGATATGCTCAACTATTGCAGACTTGAACTCTTTTAAAAGTTGAAGACAATCCTCATAATAAATCCTTAAGATATCATCCTTGCACTCAGATCGCCCCGTGAACTGATCCACAATGAGCATGGAATCTCCAAAAATTTCAACTGCATCAGCTCTGAGTTCCCTTAATAATTGGATGCCTTTCAGAACGGCTCGATATTCCGCCTGGTTATTAGTTGCAGAGGCTTCTATCGGCAGAGAGAAATTATAACTTGCCCCCCGAGGCGACACAAGAACAATGCCGATTCCTGATCCGGCCCCACACGAAGAACCATCAAAATATAGAGTCCATGGAACTAGTTCAACGGTGGCGATTTCTGGTCCACAATGCTGAACTACGAAATCGGCCATCACTTGACCTTTGACGGCTTTGGCCGATTCGTACCTTAAATCGAATTCTGACAAAGCCAGGATCCATTTTCCAATCCGCCCTTTCAAAATCGGCAATGATAGCATGTACTTCACCACATCATCCTTGTACACGACTATGCATTCTGCTGATAGCAAATAGTGCCTGAGCTTGGTACATGAAAAGTACAAGCACAAGCATAGTCGTTCCACCGAGGAATATCTTGTTTCGGCATGTAAAAGTCTTCTGCTGACGTAGTATACCACTCGTTCTTTCCCCTCAAACTCTTGTACCAACGCCGATCCAATAGCCTGTTCATCAGCCGAGAAATATAACTTGAACGGCTTACCAGGCTGTGGTGGAACTAATACCGGAGGTGAAGCCAGATACTGCTTGATATTCTCCAGTGCCTTGCGCTGTCCTTCTCCCCATATGAATTCCTGGTCGGGCTTTAATTTCAACAGAGGGGTAAAAGCCTGAATACGTCCTGACAGGTTGGATATGAATCTTCTGATGAAATTGACCTTGCCGATGAGGGACTGTAGTTCAGTTTTATTTTGTGGGGCCACCACTTTGTTGATGGCGTCTATGGTCTTGCGGTTGACTTCTATCCCGCGCTCATGGACCATAAATCCTAAGAATTGCCCGGCCGATACACCAAATGCACACTTGTTTGGGTTCATCTTCGACCCATGTTTCCTTGTGCACTCCAGTACTTCCTGTAAATCGGCCAGATGATCTTGGTGACCTTTTGAATTGACCACGACGTCATCTATATAAATTTCCACCGATGAACCAATGAGCTTGTGGAAGATGTAGTTCATGGCCCGTTGATATGTAGCGTCGGCGTTCTTCAACCCGAAAGTCATAACCATCCATTCAAATAAACCAAGATGACCTGGGCACCTGAAAGCCGTTTTCGAAATATCTTCCTCGGCCATTAATATCTGATTGTACCCGGCATTGCCATCCATGAAACTTATGACTTTGTGGCCTGCGGCAGCATCCACCAAGATATCGGCCGTCGGCATCGGATATCCATCCATCGGCGTAGCCTGATTTAAGTTCCTGAAATCGATGCACACACGTAATTTTCCATTCTTTTTGTATACAGGCACAATGTTAGAAATCCATTCGGCGTAGCGGCACTGCCGAATAAATCCTGCTTCAATCAACTTTGTAATCTCGGCCTTTATATCAGGTAGAATCTTGGGGTTACACCGTCGTGCAGGTTGCTGATATGGCCGATATCCTGATTTTATAGGTAACCGGTGTTCAACAATAGACCGGTCTAGTCCTGGCATCTCATGATATTCCCAAGCAAAGCAATCCTTGAACTCTTTTAATAAACTTATCAATTTACATTTGTACTCAGGATCCAAATTGGCACTAATGTACGTCGGCCTTGATTTGCTGCTATCTCCCAAATTTACCATCTCTAATAAATCCGCCGACGTAAACCCATGCCCAAGCTTCCCATCTTCTCGGACGAGCTGATCCATTTATTCTGAATCTTCAGAGCCAACTGCTTGGATCGGCTGTAGACCGAAATCGGACACTTTCAGGAAGTCAGTGTCCCAAGTCCTGCCAGATATACACTTGACGTGCTCACAGCTCCACTGTTGCGTGTCGCCCGCTGCAACGCTGTAGACGGAATCGGCAGTGACTATCTCTGTGCTGTTGCCGACCCATTGCACAAGGCATTGATGCATTGTAGATGGGACACAGCAGTTTGCGTGTATCCAGTCGCGACCAAGCAGCATATTGTAGGACCCCTTGCCATTAATAACGAAAAAGGTGGTAGGGAGGGTCTTACTGCCGATGGTGAGGTCGACGCAGAGCGCTCCGCGGGCGGGTGACACGTTGCCTTCGAAATCCTTCAGCATCATGTCCGTCTTGGTGAGGTCTTCATCGCCCTTGCCCAGCTTGCGGAACATGGCATACGGCATGATGTTAACTGCAGCGCCTCCATCTACCAGTAATTCGGTGATGGGTCTTCCGTTGACATAGCCTTTGAGAAACAACGCTTTAAGATGCTGTCGTTTTTCCTCTTCTGGTTTCTCGAACGTAGCCGTCATCGGCTCCAAAACTAGTTGTGCCATTTGTTCCTCTTCTGTTCTTGTTATTTTATCCCGATCGTTGGGCGCCATCAACTCCATCGGCAGTATGAACACCATATCATTTTCGGCTGCCGATTCTTGGTTGTTTGCTTCCTGATCGTGTTTCTTTGGGCGCCACACTCGAGACTTGACATTTCTTTTTTCTGGCACCTGTCTCTGTTCTTCTTCTTGATGCTCCCACTGGCGTAGGCATTGGATCCTCCGCTTCTGGGATCTGGATAAGCCATCGGGACACCACCTGGGATTTGCTGGTTTGGCCGATGATCTGGCGTGTTCCCAATCTGGTTCCCTTCCTAGGGGATCCTCGTCCGATACCCTGTCATCGGCCATCTCTTCCAGCCGATGGTGCGCGCTGATCCTGCCCCCCAGTCCATCCCGCTGGCCGATCTTGCTTTTTGACCGGTGGTACTGGTCAACTCTGCCCCCCAGCCGATCATGCACCGAAACGCGCTGTTCTTCTCATCCGCGCCGATTTCTGCTGATCGGCTCTGATCCTCTGTCCCTAGAGTGTGGCCTCGGGCGATCGTTGCAGCTTAATCCGTTACACTCCGGACAGTTATCGGCAGACGGCAATCTGATGTCGTTCTCCCAGCAGTGGATGAAGAACGGACATCGCCAGTGATCTTCATGCCGGCGTATCGTCTCTTCCTGGTATCTTGCTCGTTCTTGCTGCTGCCGATACTTACTGAGTAAGAATTGGGAGGTGACGGGCTTGCGTGGTCATTCTGGCCCTCGCCTGTTCCTTCTGATTTCTTCCGTTGTGATCTGCCTCCTGGGGTCGACGGCGCCGCCTCTTCTCGCCGATTCTGATGTCAGCACCTTGGTTTGACTTGAATCTCCTTCTGCATTAACCATGTTGGCAGGGAAGGGATGTTGATCTATCTTCATCGGTTTTGCCGATTTAACTAGAGTCTCAAATTTAACCCGCCCCTGCTCGATGGACGATTGTATCTGCTGGCGGAAGACTTTACATTCATTTGGATCATGAGAAGTAGCGTTGTGCCACTTGCAGTTGTTGGCGCTAAAATCGGCCGGATAGGAATCGGCCGATGGATCTTCAGCGTCGGACACACGACCCGGGAGAATCTGCTTAGCTCCTGTTCGGGTTATCGCCCTGGTGCGGTCCGCGCGGCGTGCCAGTCAATCTGACCTGTTGATTGACAAGGAAATAGAGTATTAAATTCCAGGCGCGTCGATCGGCTGGATTTCCGATCTGTCCTGAGGAGCGCGTCGGCGGCAAATCGGCCGATTTGCTGTAGAGATGATCGGCTATGTGTCAGCTGATGATCGTATAGTAATTGCAAAGAGAACTGCTAGAGCAATCTAAACAATTACTATAGAAGCAACACTTGAAACAGATCTAATCTGCTGTATGGCGATGAATCGAGGGAGAACAATGACGAAGCCGATTACTCTGATCTCAAGCTGGATAACTGGTGATAATACTAGAATAACTGGTAAAACTAACAATTCTAGTAAATATCGATAACTTGTGAATAAATCCAAACGAAACCACAGCGATGCGCCCGTAGTTAAAGCTCGGATGTTACTCGATAAGCGGAACCTACCAATTGGCCGGAGATCAGGTTGATGCAGCCCTGCCAATCCGTACGAACTCGTGGAAGAAGAAAATATTGGCGAAGTCGCCGACTTGAAAGTAAAGTACTGGTAAAAAGTAGAAGTATTTTGTTGATTGATGTGTTGATATTTCGCAAAGCCCTAGCGACTCCTATTTATACCCTGAAACTAGGACTCCTGGTTGATTACGACTTATTACAACCTTATTAAAAAACAGGAAAACTACTATATCTATAATAACTTTTAAAAAGGAAACGGACTCCCGCAGAATCTTCCGACGCCGTTTCCTAATCAAATCAGGACCTCTTCAATTGCTTTCCGGCCGACTTAGCATGCCTTGTTGACCAGCTTTTGACCAGGATCTTCTGGAATAATCCTATCCTGTTGGCATAGGCTGCGCCACCAATCGGCCGATTTTCAACTGTTACCTCTATCGGCCGATTCCTTACTGTAGCTTTCAGATCTGCTTCATCGGCCAATCTTCTCCTCCTGACGCCGATTCAATACGTGTCAAAATCTGGCGTCAACACATGCCCCCAAGTTTCGGAGTAAAATATAACTTTTTCTTCGAAACTCTTTCTTTAATCCTTCTCTCTAAGCTTCCCCATTGTGACAGGAGTAAACCTCAGAATCAATTGCGTTACCTTTTCCTCTGCATCTGATCCTTTCTCTAGAATCGGCTCCATGACATGGAATCCGGTAACAGGATAAACATCATGTTGGCGTGTAGACTCAGACTTTGACCATCTTCCCTGGCAGCTTTACATTTACTGATGCCTTTACTCCGACGGTACACATCTTGCCAACCCTTTGTCTCTTCCTTTCTATAAATACGACTCTTCGTACTATTTCCAAAAATGCTCATCTTGCTTGTCTTCTTTTCCTTCTGAATCCCGACCCTCGCCGTCTTTGGTCAAACATTAAAATGTCTTCTCGATCCTCCTCTTCCGTTAACCAGGTATCAACTTTCTCTCCATCCCTTCCTAAGATATCTTACTTGGTTCCAACATGTTTGTCTATTCTTTCTTTCAGCCGAACCATCTTAACCCTGGTTTGGAAAGAGCGATCGAAATCGTGCATTCAGACAAACCATTGTCGCAAGCTGATATAGATCTGATAAAAGCTCATTCTGAAGAACTCAAAGATCATGCTCCTGCCAATATCCGACCAATCTTGGATTATATGGATCTCGTCTGCTTTGAACAAATGCCAACCTCTGACGAGAGTTCTTCATCTTCACACCGACTTGCTGAAGCTAAGACTGAAGCCGCCATGAAAGATTTGGAAGAGGAGAAGGCCCGCCTGCTGAAAGAACTCTGCAACCAAGCTGAAACTGGAGCCACTGCAAAGGACTTGAAAGATGAAAGGCTCACCCTCATGATAAGACTAGGTCGCGTCGAAAGAGAAATTCAACATAGGCGTAACCAGTAGTATTTTTATTCTAAGGGCGACTTATACCATGTCGGCCATGTTATTTATGATTTCCATTCGATAATGAATCCCAATGTTCCCTTCACCAGATGTGTAACCAGAAAACCGACGAGGAATCGGCCATGTTACCTTGATATATCCTGCTGTAAGTTACGCATCTACCCAAATGCTTGGATAGTACCTCTTCAGATACCGTCCATTTAGAGCTCTTGGGAATTCCTCCCCTTGTATTGTCTCCAGAATGTATGCATTTCCAGGAGCACATCGGCCGATTCTATACGGCCCTTCCCAAGTGGGTGACCATTTACCGAATTTGGGATCCTTAGATCCTATCGGCAGCACCAGCTTCCATACCAGATCTCCCTGAGAGAACTGTTTGACTTTGACCTTCTTGTCATACCATCTGGCCACCCTTTTCTTGTTCTCTTCTATGCTAATCAGAGCTCTTAACCGCAAACCCGCCGAATCATCAAGTTCATCTTTCATGAGAAAGGAATAGTCATCGGCCGTTAACTGATCCTGTAGTGATATGCGTCTTGACCCTGTCCTTATCTCCCATGGTAAGACCGCTTCATGGCCATAAACCAAATGATAAGGGGATATTTTAGTGGCCCCATGACAAGCCATCATGTACGCCCATAAAGATTCAGCCAAAGACATATGCAACTTCTTGGGTTGCTCTTCTACCTTCCTCTTGATTAGCTTGATTATCCCCTTGTTAGACGATTCTGCTTGGCCATTGGCTTGAGCATAGTATGGAGAAGAGTTTAATAACTTAATTCCCATATCGGCGGCGAAATCTCCGAATTCTCCAGAAGTGAACATTGTCCCTTGATCAGTTGTGATGGTTTGAGGAATACCAAATCGATATATAATATGGCTTTTAACAAACTGAATCATATCGGCTGATGTCACATTCCCCAAAGGAACTGCCTCCACCCACTTGGTAAAATAATCTGTAGCCACCAATATGAACTTATGCCCTTTGCTAGATGGAGGATGAATCTGCCCGATGAGATCTATTCCCCAACCTCTGAACGGCCACGGCTTAATTATTGGATTCATAGCCGATGCTGGTGCGCGCTGCACATTGCCAAACCTTTGGCAGTCTTGGCATCCTTTGTAATATTTGAAACAATCTTCAAGGATGGTCGGCCAGTAATATCCATTGTTCCTGATCATCCATTTCATTTTGTGAGCCGATTGATGAGCCCCACATACGCCTTCATGGATCTCTCCCATCAGAACCTTTGCCTCTTCTGTTCCCAGGCATTTGAGAAGAACTCCATCAATCGTCCGAAAAAATAAGTCATCCTCAAGCAACACATACTTTGTAGCCTGAAAACGTGTTCGCCGATCCACCTTTTGGGATGGATTTTTCAAGTAATCGGAGATCTCCTTCCGCCAGTCATCGGCCGCGAGCTCTAGCGTCATCGCTCCCTGAATCGGCCGATACCCAGAAGCATGTTGAGCCAGTCTGTTGGCTTCTTCATTATAATCTCTGAGGATGTGCTCAATTATTGCAGATTTGAATCCTTTCAAAAGTTGAAGACAATCCTCATAATAAATCCTCAAGATGTCGTCCTTGCACTCAGATCGTCCTGTTAACTGATCCACAATGAGCATGGAGTCCCCAAAGATCTCGACTGCATCAGCTCTGACTTCCCTTAATAATTGGATGCCTTTCAGAACAGCTCGATATTCCGCCTGGTTATTGGTTGCAGAAGCTTCTATCGGCAGAGAGAAATCATAAGTTGCTCCCCGAGGCGACACAAGAACGACGCCGATTCCTGATCCGACCCCACACGAAGAACCATCAAAATATAGAGTCCATGGAACTGGTTCAACGGTGGCAATTTTTGGTCCACAATGCTGAACTACGAAATTGGCCATCACTTGACCTTTGACGGCTTTGGCCGATTCGTACCTTAGATCGAATTCTGACAAAGCCAGGATCCATTTTCCAATCGGCCCCTTCAAAATCGGCAACGATAGCATATACTTCACCACATCGTCTTTGCACACGACTGTACATTCTGCCGATAGCAAATAGTGCCTGAGCTTAGTACATGAAAAGTACAAGCACAAGCATAATCGCTCCACCGAAGAATATCTTGTTTCGGCGTCTAAAAGTCTTCTGCTGACGTAGTATACCACTCGTTCTTTCCCTTCAAACTCCTGTACCAACGCTGATCCAATAGCCTGCTCGTCAGCCGATAAATATAACTTGAACGGCTTACCAGGCTATGGCGGGGCTAACACCGGAGGTGAAACCAGATACTGCTTGATATTCTCCAGTGCCTTGCGTTGTTCTTCTCCCCATGTGAACTCTTGGTCGGGCTTTAATTTCAACAGAGGGGTAAAAGCCTGAATACGTCCCGATAGATTGGATATGAATCTTCTGATGAAATTGACCTTGCCGATGAGGGACTGCAGTTCAGTTTTATTTTGTGGGGCCACTACTTTGTTGATGGCATCTATAGTCTTGCGGCTGACTTCTATCCCACGCTCATGGACCATAAATCCCAAGAATTGTCCGGCCGATACACCAAACGCACACTTGTTTGGGTTCATCTTCAGCCCATGTTTCCTTGTGCACTCCAGCACTTCCTGTAAATCGGCCAGATGATCCTGGTGACCTTTTGACTTGACCACGACGTCATCTATATAAATTTCCACTGATAAACCAATGAGCTTGTGGAAGATGTAGTTCATGGCCCGTTGATATGTAGCGCCGGCGTTTTTCAAGCCAAAAGTCATAACCACCCATTCAAATAAACCAAGATGGCCTGGGCACCTAAAAGCCATTTTCGAGATATCTTCTTCGGCCATTAATATCTGATTGTATCCGGCATTTCCATCCATGAAGCTTATGACTTTGTGGCCTGCGGCAGCATCCACCAAGATATCGGCCGTTGGCATCGGATATCCATCCATCGGCGTAGCCTGATTTAAGTTCCTGAAATCGATGCACACACGCAATTTACCATTCTTTTTGTATACAGGCACGATGTTAGAAATCCATTCGGCGTAGCGACACTGCCGAATAAATCCTGCCTCAATCAATTTTGTAATCTCGGCCTTTATGTCAGGTAGAATCTTAGGGTTACACCGCTGTGCAGGTTGCTGATACAGCCGATATCCTGATTTTATACGTAACCGGTGCTCAACAATAGACCGGTCTAGTCCTGGCATCTCGTGGTATTCCCAAGCAAAGCAATCCCTGAACTCTTTCAATAATCTTATCAATTTGCATTTGTACTCAGAATTTAAATTGGCACTAATGTACGTCGGCCTTGATTTGCTGCTATCTCCCAAATCTACCATCTCTAATAAATCGGCCGACGTGAACCCGTGCCCCAGCTTCCCATCTTCTCGGACGAGCTGATCCATTTATTCTGAATCTTCAGAGCCGACTGCTTGGATCGGCTGTAGACCGAAATCGGACACTTTCAGGAAGTCAGTGTTCCAAGTCCTGCCAGATATACACTTGACGTGCTCGCAGCTCCACTGTTGTGTGTCGGCCGCTGCAACGTTGTAGACGGAATCGGCAGCGACTATCTCTGTACTGTCGCCGACCCATTGCACAAGCCATTGATGCATAGTAGATGGGACACAGCAGTTTGCATGTATCCAGTTGCGACCAAGCAGCATATTATAGGACCCTTTGCCATTAATGACGAAGAAAGTAGTAGGGAGGGTCTTACTGCCGATGGTGGGGTCGACGCAGAATGCCCCGCATGATGTCTACGGCATGATGTCTACGCAGATGTCTACGGCATGATGTTGACTGCCGCGCCTCCATCTACCAGTAGTTTGGTGACGGGTCTTCCGTTGACATACCCTTTGAGAAACAGCGCCTTGAGATGCTGTCGTTTTTCCTCTTCTGGTTTCTCAAACGTAGCCGTCATCGGCTCTAACACAAGTTGTGCCATTTGCTCTTCCTCTATTCTTGTCACTTTGTCCCGATCGCTTGGCGCCATGAACTCCATCGGCAATATGAAAACCATATCAATCTCGGCTGCCGATTCTTGGTTATCCTTTTCTTGATTGCTTTTCTTTGGGCGCCAAACTCGAGATTTAACATTCCTTCTTTCTGGCACGTGTCTTTGTTCTTCTTCTTGATGCTCAAACTGGCGTAGGCGTTGGATCCTTCGCTTTTGGGATCTGGATAGGCCATCAGGACACCACCTGGGATTCACTGGTTTGGCCGATGATCTGGCGTGTTCCCAATCTGGTTCCCTACCTAGGGGATCTTCGTCTGACACCCTATCATCGGCCATTTCTTCCAGCCGATCGTGTGCGCTGATCCTGCCCCCCAGTCCATCTTGCTGGCCGATCTTGCTTTTTGACCTTTTGCACTGGTCAACTCTGCCCCCCAGCCGATCATGCACCGAAACGCGCCGTTCTTCGTGCCGATTTCTGTTGATCGGCTCTGATCCTTTGTCCCTAGAGTGTAGCCTCGGGCAATCGTTGTGGTTTGATCCGTTACACTCCGGACAGTTATCGGCAGATGGCAACCTGATATCGTTCTCCCAGCAGTGGATGAAGAAGGGACACTGCCAGTGATCTTCACACCGGCGTATCATCTCTTCCTGGTGTTGTGCTTGTTCTTGCTGCCGCCGATATTTACTGAGTAGAAATCGGGAGGTGACAGGCCTGTGTGGTCGTTCTGGCCCTCGCCTGTTCCTTCTGATTTCTTCTGTCGTGATCTGCCTCCTGGGGTCGACAGCGCCGCCTCTTCTCGCCGATTCTGACGTCAGCACCTTGGCTTGACTTGAGTCTTCTCCAGCGTTGACCGTGTTGGCCGGGAAGGGATGCTGATCTATCTTCATCGGCATTGCCGATTTGGTTGGAGTTTCAAATCTGAGCCGCCCCTGTTCAATGGCCGATTGTATCTGCTGGCGGAAGACTGTACATTCATTCGTATCATGAGAAGTAGTGTTGTGCCACTTGCAGTATTTCATCTTGTTAAGTTGATCGGCCGTAAGGATGGTGTGATGTTGTGACAGCTTAATCTGTCCCTCCTGAAGCAGTAGATCAAAAATTTTATCGGCCTTTGACGTGTCAAAGCCGAATGTCTCTGGCTCCTTCTTGCCAAAGGGGCAGGATATCGGTTTTTTCCCTTTTACCCATTCCGCTAGGCCGATTTCTTCCTCCGCGTCGGATTCAGATCCCTCCAAGTATGCCACCTTCTTCTGGAAGCTCCTCCGCTGTTCAAACGGTCGGACCTCCTGCCCTGACAATCGGTGGACGATTTGACTCAGGCTCTCAAACTCTTGGGCAGCATATCTCTCTCTGATTTGCGGTAAGAGGCCCTGGAAAGCGATATCGGCCAACTGTGCATCGGTCAGAGCCAGACTGTAGCACTTGTTCTTGATTTCTCTGAACCTCTGTATGTACCCTGTCACTGGTTCATCGCTCCTCTGTCTGAGGCTGGTTAAATCCGAAATCTTCATCTCGTGTACTCCTGCATAGAAGTACTTGTGGAATTGTTTCTCCAGATCGGCCCAAGTGACGATAGAATTTGGTGGTAAAGTGGTGAACCACTGGAAGGCCGATCCGGACAGAGATGATGAAAATAAACGCACCCTCAGAGCATCTTGCGTGGCAGCTTCTCCGCACTGGATGATGAATCTGTTGATGTGCTCCACAGTGGATGTGTCGTCCGTCCCTGAGAACTTGGTGAAATCAGGAACTTTGTAGCGATGTGGGAACGGCAACGAGTCATAGGCCGATGGATACGGCGTCTTGTAAGTATAAGTTTGAACTTTCGGCTTCAGTCAAAACTGATCTTGGATTACTTCTGCTATCTTTGCCGTCCAGTCCACCTGCTGCTGATGAACAGTTGTTCGAGGCGCGGGCATATGCTGAAGGGCTGGTATGGCCGGGTGATGAATCGGCGAACTTTGCTGAGCGGCCGATGGTTGATGGCGAAACGAGTCCGCACCCCCTTCGTACGTCACTACTAGCACCGTGCCTCTGAATACTTCCACAGTGCTTGCCCCCCTGCCGATTTCTGGTAAAATCGGCTGGTACTAGGAGACCGTCGGCCGGGCGGCCGATTGGTATGGCACCTGAAACGGATAAATACCATGCCCGTTCGCTGGTTCGGGAAAATACGCCGTGGCTGACGTCCCCCAAGGCGCTGCGCTTGTAGGTAGTGTCTGCACAGAAGCCATCTGAACGGGTTGAAGCGGCGCTCGCGATGGGAGACATGGTGCACCGCTGTATCTTGGAGACGCCGGAAGTGGTGGAGAGCTGTATCCCTCGTGCTGCGTCACTATCGGCTGAGAAGCCGATTGGGATGTGTACGGTAAGCTTCTGGCCGGAAGAGTAGTTGGAGGGGCATATATCGGTCCCTGATAACCTTGAACGGCTCCGCTGGCCAGAGAGTTGAAGACGGCGTTGTACACCGTGTTGCTCATCACCGAGGATTGGTCAATGAATGCTTGATACACGGACTGTTGAATCATCTCTGACATCTTGCCCGAGTCTTCAGCAATGGTGATGTGGCGAGGTGCTGGAATAGGAGCCTTCTTAACTGCTTCCCCGCTTCTGGTACGACTGAACGACTGGAGGTACATCTTCTTGTAATCTTCCAGATGTTTGGCCAATTCCTCCCTCTGGTCGTCCTTGAGATCAGCTTCTATGACCCCAATGATGTTGCTGTCAGAGATTTCCGTGTTGTTCGACATATCAGGTCTTGGATGGTCCCACCGGGCGTGCCAAAAGTGTGTTGGCGCTAAAATCGGCCGGATAGGAATCGGCCGATGGGTCTTCAGCGTCGGACACACGACCCGGGAGAATCTGCTTAGCTCCTGTTCGGGTTATCGCCCTGGTGCGGTTCGTGCGGCGTGCCAGTCAATCTGACCTGTTGATTGATAAGGAAATAGAGTATTAAATTCCAGGCGCGTCGATCGGCTGGATTTCCGATCTGTCCTGAGCAGCGCGTCGGCGGCAAATCGGCCGATTTGCTGTAGAGATGATCGGCTATGGGTCAGCCGATGATCGTATAGTAATTGTAAAGAGAACTGCTAGAGCAATCTAAACAATTACTATAGAAGCAACACTTGAAACAGATCTAATCGGCTGTATGGCGATGAATCGAGGGAGAACAATGACGAAGCCGATTACTCTGATCTCAAGCTGGATAACTGGTGATAATACTAGACTAACAGGTAAAACTTGCAATTCTAGTAAATATCGATAACTTGTGAATAAATCCAAACGAAACCACAGCGATGCGCCCGTAGTTAAAGCTCGGATGTTACTCGATAAGCGGAACCTACCAATTGGCCGGAGATCAGGTTGATGCAGCCCTGCCAATCCGTACGAACTCATGGAAGAAGAAAATATTGGCGAAGTCGCTGACTTGAAAGTAAAGTACTGGTAAAAAGTAGAAGTATTTTGTTGATTGATGTGTTGATATTTCGCAAAGCCCTAGCGACTCCTATTTATACCCTGAAACTAGGACTCCTGGTTGATTACGACTTATTACAACCTTATTAAAAAACAGGAAAACTACTATATCTATAATAACTTTTAAAAAGGAAACGGACTCCCGCAGAATCTTCCACCGCCGTTTCCTAATCAAATCAGGACCTCTTCAATTGCTTTCCGGCCGACTTAGCATGCCTTGTTGACCAGCTTTTGACCAGGATCTTCTAGAATAATCCTATCCTGTTGGCATAGGCTGCGCCACCAATCGGCCGATTTTCAACTGTTACCTCTATCGGCCGATTCCTTACTGTAGCTTTCAGATCTGCTTCATCGGCCAATCTTCTCCTCCTGACGCCGATTCAATACGTGTCAAAATCTGGCGTCAACAACAGTATTTCATCTTCTTAAGTTGATCGGCCGTAGGGATGGTGTGATGCTGAGACAGCTTAATCTGTCCTTCCTGAAGCAATAGATCAAAAATTTTATCGGCCTTTGACGTGTCAAAGCCGAATGTCTCTGGCTCCTTCTTGCCAAAAGGGCATGATATCGGTTTTTTCCCTTTGACCCATTCTGCCAGGCCAATTTCCTCTTCCGCATCAGATTCAGATCCTTCCATGTACGCCACCTTCTTTTGGAAGTTCCTCCGCTGTTCAAATGGTTGGATCTCTTGTCCTGACAATCGGTGGACGATTTGGCTCAAGCTTTCAAACTCTTGGGCAGCATATCTTTCTTTGATTTGTGGCAAGAGGCAACTGTGCATCGGTCAGAGCCAGACTGTAGCATTTGTTCCTGATTTCCCTGAACCTCTGTATATATCCCATTACTGGTTCATCGCTCCTCTGCCTGAGGCTGGTCAAATCCGAAAGCTTCATCTCGTGTACTCCTGCGTAGAAGTACTTGTGGAATTGTTTCTCCAGATCGGCCCAAGTAACGATAGAATTTGGTGGTAAGGTGGTGAACCACTGGAAGGCCGATCCGGACAGAGACGATGAAAATAAACGCACCCTCAGAGCATCTTGCGTGGCAGCTTCTCCGCACTGGATGATGAACCGGTTGATGTGCTCCACGGTGGATGTATCGTCCGTTCCTGAAAACTTGGTGAAATCAGGAACTTTGTAGCGGTGTGGGAACGGCAGCAAGTCATAGGCCGATGGATATGGCGTCTTGTAGGTGTAAGTTTGAACTTTTGGCTTCAATCCAAACTGATCCTGGATTACTTCTGCTATTCTTGCTATCCAGTCCACCTGCTGCTGATGAACAGCTGTTCGCGGTGCAGGCATGTGCTGAAGAGCTGGCACGAGTGGGTGATGAATCGGCGAACTTTGCTGAGCGGCCGATAGTTGATGGCGAAGCGAGTCCGCACCCCCATCGTATGTCGTCGTTGGCGCCGCGCCTCTGAATGGTTCCACAGTGCTTGCCCCCCTGCCGATTTCTGATGAGATCGGCTGATACTGGGGAACCGTCAGCCGGGCGGCCGATTGGTATGGCACCTGGATTGAATAACTTCCATACCCGTTCGCTGGCTCGGGAAAATACGTTGTCGCTGATGTTCCCCAAGGTGCTGAGCTTGTAGGCAGTGACTGCACAGAAGCAATCTGAACGGGTTGAAGCGGTGTCTGTGATGGGAGACATGGTGCACCGCTATATCTTGGAGACGCCGGGGGCAATGGAGAGTTGTACCCCTAGCGTTGCGTCAATATCGGCTGAGGAGCCGATTGGGATGTGTATGGTAAGCTTCTGGCTGGCAGAGTGGTTGGCGGGGCATATGCCGGTCCCTGATAGCCTTGGACTGCTCCGCTGGCCAGAGAGCTGACGACGGCGTTATACACCGTGTTGGTCATCACTGAGGATTGGTCGATGAATGCCTGATACACAGACTGTTGAATCATCTCTGACATCTTGCCCGAGTCCTCAGCAATGGTGAAGTGGCGGGGAGCTAGAATAGGAGCTTTCTTGACCGCCTCCCCGCTTCTGGTACGACTGAACGACTGGAGGTACATCTTCTTGTAATCTTCTAGATGTTTGGCCAATTCTTCCCTCTGGTCGTCCTTGAGATCCGCTTCTGTGACCTCAATGATGTTGCTGTCGGAGATTTCTGCGTTCTTCGACATATCAGATCTTGGATGGTCCCACTGGGCGTGCCAAAAGTGTGTTGGCGCTAAAATCGGCCGGATAGGAATCGGCCGACGGTCTTCAGCGTCGGACACACGACCCGGGAGAATCTGCTTAGCTCCTGTTCGGGTTATCACCCTGGTGCGATTCGCGTGGCGTGCAAGTCAATCTGACCTGTTGATTGACAAGGAAATAGAGTATTAAATTCTGATTTGTCCTGAGGAGCGCATCGGCGGCGAATCGGCCGATTTGCTGTAGAGATGATCAGCTATGGATCAGCTGACAATCGTGTAGTAATCGTAAAGAAAACTGCTAGAGCGATCTAAACGATTACTACAGGGGCAACACTTGAAATAGATCTAATCGGCTGTGAGATAATAAATCGAAGAAGAAAGATGACGAAGCCGATTATTCTGGTTCCAAGCTGGATAAATGGTGATAATACTAGAATAACAGGTAAAACTTGTAATTCTAGTAAATATCGATAACTGGTGAATAAACCCAAACGAAACCACAGCGATACGCCCGTAGTTAAAGCTCGGATATTACTCGGTAAGCGGAACCTACCAATTGGCCGGAGATCAAGTTGATGCAGCCCTGCCAATCCGTACGAACTCATGGAAGAAGAAAATATTGGCGAAGTCGCCGACTTGAAAGTAAATTGCTGGAAAAGTAGAAGTATTGTAGTTGATTGATGTGTTGATGCTTTTCAAGACCCTGACGACTCCTATTTATACCCTAAAGCTAGGACTCCTGGTCGATCACGACTTGTTACAACCTTATTTAAACTACTATATCTATAAGAACTTTAAAAGGAAACGGACTCCCGCAGAATCTTTCGCCGCCGTTCCCTAATCCAATCAGGATTTCCTTCAACTGCTCCCCGACCGACTTAGCGTACCCCCTTTGACCAACTTTTGACCAGGACCCTCTGAAATAGTCCCATCTTGTTGGCGTAGGCTGTATCACCAATCGGCCGATTTCCAACTGTTACCTCAATCGGCCGATTCCTTTCTGTAGCCTTCAGATCTGCCGCATCGGCCAATCTTCTCCTCCTGACGCCGATTCAACACGTGTCAAAATCTGGCGTCAACACTTACTCACATATTTGTATCACTAACCTAGTTCCATAGTTGTATTGTCTATCTAGCCATTTCAAGAACACAAGTCCCGAATAAGAAGAAAACACGCAGAAGACGCAACAGAAACACACAGAAGATCGCATCCTATGTCACACTTACAAGAAGGGTCCACCTGGCAGACCAAACGGGCGCGCCAAGGCACAAATAACCAAGGATCGCCACCAGGGCCCACAAGTTATCCAGCCAGAGGAAGGTGGAGCCGGGGAAGCTCCACCTGGGGTCGGCCGAACCTGGACGCTTTCCCGGCCGCCCAATCTTTGGTGGGAGTATCATCCTTATCTTCCTGATCACGATGGCTAAGGTTTCCATATGAAGAGATGGCGGGAACCGCCCTTGGACGCTATAAAAGGAGGTCTCCCCCCCTCCCTCTCTCACTTTGTGACTTGTAATCGTATGGCTAGTGGAGCTAGGCTAGAATTCTCCTAGCAAGTGCTAATCATGCTCAAGATCGTTGAGCAATCCTCTGCCTCTAGTATAGCTTTGTATTCGACATGTCAATATCTCATTCATAATTCAGAGTTCAATCATGGTTGATATGCTATCTTGATAGTTTATCATACCATGCCTTGTTTTATCACAAGTTATCCAATGTATGTGGATAGGCCAGATGAACTAGGTAAGGATATCGGTTCGTTGTGCCTTTGGGCTTGCCTTAGCGCTTTACTTGTCCATCCGAATGGTGTGAGACCTGGGGGCATTAGGGTAGTGACCTCATACACGGGCGTGGTGCCCGGGTATGCGGGATCCTTCGGATATGACCATGCTCCATGGTGTTGTAGGGGTAGACGGCAGGTGGTGACAGCCCTGTCCGTCCGCTACACCGGAATTGCCGTGGTTAGTGCACTCCCCCACGTTCGAATATGGTGTAGGAGTTCTGAAAGATGTAACATGACTGGTTGTACACCGATGCAGGACATTCTCCCTGATATCAAGAGTCTTAGCTCTGAGCCCTAACCATGTGCCTTTTGTAACCTTTGCTTGTATGAATAGATGCTTTAGGAATACTTATATGCCTATGCTCCCGCTAACCTTTGGTGTTTTTTGTTATTCTTTATTCTTGAGATTGACTCAAGTGTGTGTGTCACATTACCCTTATCTATCATTTATCATGACTTACCCCTATATGAGTTATAGTCTATAGCTTAACCATTTTGTCCTTGTTATGTACCTAGTAAACTCTTTTATGCCATGCCATCCTACGGGAAAATATAAATAATAATACTCGAATACTCTCCGGGTGAAATGCTACAACGATATATCCATGCGCTTGCGTATTCATTCTGTAACCGTTAAGACATACCACACGGTATTTCTAGTGTCATTGCCTGGGACTAACAATCCTGGTAGCAACGCTAAGAAACGCCAACACTGAGCAACCATTGTTGATGGAAGTTTTACTTCTTGATGGTTTATGTGTGAGCCAGAAAGATTTTAATGTTCCTAGGGACATGTTGGCTGAAGCACATAAACACATTAGTCCCTTATCCTTGAACAGTCAAGGTTCTGAAGAGTGTCGGAACAAACTGAAGAGTGTGAAAATAATTCTAAAACAATTTTGTTGTTAGCAAATTCCCTAGACACTCCATTCAAAAGTGTATTCAAATATTTTTCTTTTCAAATTTTATATTCAAATATGATTCTATTGAAATTTTGTATTCAAATATGTTTCTATTGGAATATGTAGAACTCGTAAATGGATCAACCGTCGTCATCATCCCCGCAAAGGGAGGATGCAGCACCAGAAATCAATGAAGTCGAGCGAATTGCATCCCTAATGTCGTGGGATGACCTGGCCGACGTGTGCAATTCAGGAACGATGATACGGACGACGGTGTTCAATCTGCTGGGGATGATGATGCCGATGACCTGGCAAATGAAGAACCTGGATTGGACACGGGGGTTGGGTAGAGGGCGAGTGGCACGATCCTATAGATCCACACACTATCGCTCCAAGAGAACACCATTCAAGGTCAGAGTTTGATCCAGATTACATTCCGAATCCAGTCAGGTAATGACTACACACGATTAATTACCACCTAGCTTACCATTCAAGGTTGCCGTTCAAGGTAATGACTACTTGCCGAAATCCTATTATCCATGTAGGTGGCTCTGACAGGAAGGAGTAAACGCCAACGCCGACCCCGAAGTCCCATAGAGGAAGAACTTGAAGGCAACAATTGCTCCGGTACGAATCCTCAAACAACGACCTCTAGCAGCCAAAGCAAAAGGAAACAGGGTCATCGAGGAAGAAACCAATACCCCGAAGGCCAATGGACGGTCAATGCAGTTAACGCAGTAGGCGAGCCCATAGAGCCTCTTGAGGTGCGTGCAAAGTTTCGGAACACAATCGGTTCTATAAACAGAACGAAGATGGTTTTGGATCCAACGATACCCGATTGGCTAATGGTTCCAGAGGGGAAGAAAGAAGCAATGTGAGCACTATTGAGCCAAACATTTATTTTGCCATGAGGAACTTAGAAAAAATTTAAGCATTATCCTAAGAAGATGCTGGGTGAAACTTTCCGCAGGTGGAAGAGTGATCTTAATACCAAGTATGTCCAGAAGGGCCGAGAGCCATTTGCATATTACGAGCAAATCACACGGGCACAATGGGAGAAGTTTGTTTGGCAAAAGACCTCTGAGGAAGCTCTAACCCTAAGCCAGAGAAATATAAAACTTGCACTGAGAAACATACATAGATTGTGGATGGCAAGCCTACATTTGACGAACCCGAGATCGAAGCGGTGGCACAAAAAATGTAGGAACTTAACGAGCTTCAGAAGCAAGGAAAGTTCAAATCCAAGAGGGACAAGGATGTGCTCAGTATAGCCATTGGGTCCAAAGAGCATGCAGGCCGCGTTAGGGGCTTGTCCTCTAAATTGTTCATCAAGGATGGGTTCTAGCAGGACCGGGCTAGCTACATGAAACATGGCCGCTACAAGGAAGAAATGAAAGAAGCGGTAGAGAAAGCACTAGAAAGTAAGTTTAGGGAATAGTTACGGGCACCGGTTGCAGAGGAGCAACAGTCCGGGCTATTATGGATTAACCCGTCGCAATAGGTGGGCCAACAACAGATGGTGAGGATGCCCCTCCTGTATTGGGCCAAGAGAATATGGCATGTGCTCAGAGCAGTGTCGCATCTACCACAGCATAGCCATACCTGGTAGATTGCATATCCGTTATTACTCCATACTTGTTGCTTTATCTGATCGGCAGAGCTGGGAAGACAAAGGAAGTTGCCAAGGCGTAGGTGTATCCAGTTGGGGCTTCATTTGAGGGAAAACCGATCCCACCCTATATGCATGCGTACAAGTGGAGCAACTTCTAAAATCAACCTATGAGGATAATGAGAAAGACATCCCACTGCAGATGGGAAGAATTGCCTTGGAGAATACGTCGGCAATACCATTCTGTGGCATAAACGAGAGATCGTACTGCTTGATGCACAACCTATTGCTGCTCCGGATCGTACCTCGCCAGGACCACCACAACAACAAGAGGGAACAACACCTGAGCATACTCGACCGACTCTGCCATCTCTACTGGCCCCGGCATCATCACCACAAGCACAAGAGGGGGTAGCATCAGAGCATACTCTAACGGCCCCGCCATCACCACCACCACGAGAGTCATCACCACCGCCCCCGCTATCTCGACCGGCTCAGGTTGCCCGATCACGAGAGCCATCACCACTGACCCCGCTATCTCCACCGGCTCAGGTTGCCTAATCACGAGAGACACCACCACCAACCCCGCTATCACCGCCGGCTTAGGTTGCCCAATCACGAGAGCATACTCCACCGCCTCCGCCAGCGGCTCCGTAGTTGCCTGTTCCGTGAGTGATACGGGCTTACAGTAACAATCCGGACGGGAAAGAGATTCCAGATTTATGGCATGCCGCAAACAAAAACGACAAGTCAAAATCTAAGTCAAAGGATGATGCCTATTCTGGTGCTAGCAAACGAACAGGTCGTTTCTTGCCCCGCACTGACACTGACTACAAACAGGATGTTGGGGTCGATACACTTCTAGATTTACCAGATTGTCCTAAAAAATTTGAGTACAGTAAATGATTTCTACCAGAGTTGGCTATCACAAAGGTTCCAAGTGAAATGCAGAGGATGCATAATTGGTACATGAGGGTATGTAGACTTGGGCTCGTACCCTATGCGTTCCGTACCATCCGCAAGTATTCGGACCTCAAGGTAATGGCATCTTGGATGTCATGTTTGATTTTAAAGACATCCACAACATTTTCCGCCTCGGTGAACTCGACATTGAAATGGTTAGACTCTGGTGCATGTAAGTGCCTCATCAATACTAATATATTGTATGCTATGGCCTTAATTACTATATAAGCATATCTAATTAATTGACATACATTCAATTCTACATGATGCAAACAAATGATGCCATTGTGATACCTAAAAGGATCAAATATCTTGATCCTATAGCTATTTGCGAGACCAGGCATGCCGGGCCAAGTAAGTGGAAGGACAACGATGATATGCTAGCTGGCTGTGAAACGCTCGAGGAGAAGAATGAGAAACGAATTTCATATCACAAAGATGCCATGAAGAAGGTTGCGGTCTACATAGGGGTTATGATAAAAAAATGGCAAGATGAGGCCGAGACCATATATGCGCCATACCACATCGGGTAAGTCTAATCTCATTCTTTTGTAACAATATACACTCTCATCGAGTAAGTCTAATCTCAATCGTAAATAATATTTTTGCAGAGGTCACTGGATTGCTTTTGTGATACAGCCAAAGCAAGGAAGAGTGCTCGTATTGGACTCCTTGGATTGGCCAAAGAAGAGATACACAAAATTTTTTGCAGAGGTCACTGGATTGCTTTTATGATACAGCCAAAGCAAGGAACAGTGCTCATATTGGACTTCTTGGATTGGCCAAAGAAGAGATACACGGGATTTTTATTCATCCTCAAAATGTTAGTGAATTTTTTATCTTCCATACATACATCGTGCTAATTTTTTCATAAAAGTAAATATCTATAAACTAACTTCTCATTTTTTTTAAAACAGGGCTTACGGGCACTACATTAGAAAAGGAGGTGCTCATCTCATCGACAAAAATATAGAAATGACTCTACGCACAAACTTCCCGTGCCACAAACAACCTGCAAATTCCGTGTACTATAGGTATTACATGTGCGAGCATATGCGGGTGCAAGGGAGATACACAACTGATCCTGAACATCTAAGAGACTACTCTTTATTAGGGATAGATGTATATGTGTATATTATTTTTGCGTCTATCTAACATTGCTTAATCTTTCCGTGGATTCATTAATTGCAGATTCATCCAAGAAGGAGCATGGGGCCACTCCATGAGAAGCAACTCCTAGAAGTAGTAGCCGATTTATGTCGTTTTATCATGCATCAAGTGATCCACCCAATGGGCATATTTTTTAAAAAAGATCACGAATTAGCAACGGACCCTAAATACACGTGAGTGGGCAAACCCGCAGCACTGTGCCTCCTCAAGTAGTGCTGGAAACTAGGCGAAAAACATGTATTCAAGCAGCACTTTTAATGATGTATTGTAATGATATATTTATATGCTTTATTTCTATATGATTTAATTTTGTATGTGCAATTATTTATATTCATGAAACATATTCCATGTCGATCACTATGACATTCGATCGCGCACTAGCTTGATATGTCAAAATTGGCGGGAAACAAAATTTTAAAAGGTAGCGGGAAACAAATTTGAAAAACTTAAATTCAAATCAGTAAAATTTTAGGCGGGAAGGATGTTTTCAGGGGCGGGTCATGCTCTAACCCGCCCCTGGAAATCAATTTCCGCACTTCGTCTTCCTCGAGCCCGCCGTTAGGTCGCTGCCGCTCCCCGTCACCCTCCTGCTGCCGGCCAAGGCCGATGAGCCTTCCTTTAGCTAGCCCTAGGATCCCTACCCCGTCTTCTTCAGAAGCACGTCGCCGCCGTCACCCACATTCACCACCACAGCCTCTAGCCGCTGCAAACCGGGAAGCCAAAGCTCACGCGCGTGCCGTGACTACGCCGCGACCATGGAGTTCCAGGTGCCCTCGTGCACGCGCTCGTGCCTTGTCCTGGCCGAAAGGCCGCCGTTTAGGCCTCCCTTCGCTTTGCCAAGACCCCACCATGCGCAGGCAGTGTCTGCACCGTAGCCGCTCCGCGCCGCAACATCGAACCTGTAGCGCCGCCCAGCCTTGCTTCGCTGCACCACAACCTTGCCCTGGCCTCGCCACGGAGCGGTGACCGCGCACCCGTCCCGCCGTGCCATGATGTCGTGGCATCGCACCCGTAGGTGCCACTACGACAATTTGCCGAGCACCCTGCAGGCGCGCACGTCACCACACACACACACTCCCTTGCTCACGCACACGCACGCCCACACGAGCCAGATCCACTCCGGATCTACCGCAGCCACACGGGATCCCACCTGAGACCGATGCTTGGCCCCCCTATCAGCGCGTGGTGCCGCCGCTGACCTGTGGGCCTATCTTGCCAGCGAGTGCGACGAGGAAGGAAACCCTTGGCCGAGCTGTGTGCTAGCCCACGTGCGAAGCCAAGCCAGCCTGCTTTGACCTTGAGCTAGCCCATGAACCCAGCCGGCTTGCAAGCCGTAGACTGAGCCACAGCATGGGCCGCGGGCCAAGTCAGCCTGTTAGTCGCGAGCCAAGCCAGCACTTGAAGCCAAGCCATGAAGTTGGGCCGGCTAAGCCGGCCCAACCCTTTTCAGCCCAGTAACCGAGCCGCCCTGTCTTTTTCCTTTTTTTTTCTTTTCAACTTGCTGACTTGTGGGTCCCACCGGTCAGCCTCTGTGGCTGACCAGTGGAACCACTGACCCGTGGACCCGCCTTGACCTGCCGACCATTACCGGTCATCGTTAACTGGCCAACGCTGACGTCAGCATGCCATATGGCATGCGCTGGTGCTGCCACATGTCACCTCTCTGTGTTTTCCTTTTTTGATAATCATTTATTAATTTTAGAAAATGTTTTAATCTTAGAAAATTCTTAATTAATTAACCGGAGTTGGTGATTAGGAATTTTAGCTAGGGGTGAGCGAATTAACCTGATCCTCGGATCAGGGGCTGAGGGTGTGTGTTGGGCACACCCTACGGAGTGCCTGTTGCAGGTACATTCTTTTAGTGGATACTTGTGATACTTGAGGTGTTTGGGGGCTATACCTGTAATGGGTGCCATCGGCGGACCGCTTAGGTGGATACGCCTTGTGACGAAGATGCTCGCCTCGGCATATGAGGACCAGTTGAGGTAACTATGATTAGTGGGACTATGTCAAACATGCACACCACTTATCCATTATGCGGGTGGATCCAGTCTGAGCTAGCTACGCGCGACGCCAAGCCTATAGGAGGATAAAGTATCAGTGTAGGGGGAGGATCAGTGCTGGGGGAAGGGGTGCTAACCTCACAATCCCCGAGTAGCAAGGGAGGCTTCATAGTCCTGAGGCGACCTCTCGCGGGAGGATGCACCCAAACCCGGAAAAGCAAGATGGTTGTCGTAGCCGCTAGTTTTGTTCTCAGTAAACCGGTGTCTTGGAGTCATTCGGTCGATGGACTGGCTGGCTTCAATTCGAGTGGGTCCAGATGTACAACCCCTGCAGGATGAAAACTATACGTATAGCCATGTACTCAGTCATGTATAACCCTACTTTTCTATTACTTTCATCAGAGTAGTGTTACTCATGCTTTCTACCTCCCTCTAGTGATGATTTCCTGCCTGGGGCAGCTGAGGTGCGAGGAGTGGGAGTTCTCGCACCGACTTGGTGGTTTTGGAAGGTGTGTGTTGATCTGGGAGTCCGGGATGCCGGAATGGCCCGAGTTTGGAGTTTGGATGATGATACATCTTATGATGCTACTTGCATAGGAAAATCCTAGCCTTATCCGTTGGCTATTGTCTATACCACTTGCATTCCACTTAAAGCTTGCATACGGATGGTGACGTGGACCTATCCCATTCCTTGGGGATAGTTTGGGTAGATGCAGGTTACGACTTGGACTACGACAACAACGACGATGGATGGTATGATGGAGGCCCGTGCTTCGCTCAAGTTTGCCTGTGGGAGGAGTTTCACCAAGATGAAGGATGGCCTTGAAGCTTAGCTATCGTTTCCGCTTTCTTCATGATCAATTTAGCCTAGGAGGCTTGTATTGGAACCGCATCACAATCCTTTGGATTATCTATTATTTAAACCCATGCAATGATTTTTTATATTGTTTGAGTATGATATACTACTGTAATGAGTTCTGTACGTGATAGCACTTGATCCAGGGACTATCACAATGGTATAGAGAGTCGGATTCTGGTTTCGAAAATCCGGTTCGTTTTAGTTTGTATCCTAGCCATACTTGACCGTAGCACGAGCTATAGAAATGGTCGATAGACTTAGGGCTATCTAAACGACTCTGTCTCCTTGTTATACCACCTTGAGCTATATCTTCTCTGCACTTTGACTTTTTTCCCCTACGCTCAACTCATTCTGTTACCTACGCTAACACCACTCTTACGTGTTGTCCCAGAATGGATGCCACTATGGGAGACACCTTGGAGAGGGTGATCCATGAGCCGGAGACGTACGCCCACCACTGCCAAGAGCTAGTCATCATGATGGAGTGCGTTATGCGAATGGCCGGCATCAGCCAGAAACGCGTCAAGCTCTCTTCCCAGGAAATGGAGATCCGCCCATACTACATCAGCCACACAGCCGTACTGGCTGTCATGCACGATCCAAGAATGCTAGATTTTTGGGGGAGATGGTCTCCAGTTTAGGTGTTCTACTCGCCACAGCCATCCAGTCTGTGGCCAGGGAGATGACAAAGAGGATTATCACTTGGTTCTGGGATGCCAGGTTCAGGACAAACCCTTACAGATTGATTCCGAGGGCCATATTTGCAACCAAGGATGTAATGGCTACCCACACGGCAATGACCGAGGCCCCATACCACATGTATGGAGGGAATCAACTCTTGGCTCACACCACCGGGATTTACTTGTTCCATGCGGACTGCTTGTTGATGGACATGGAGAGGGAGAACCGCATTATGCATGAGAGGTTCGCAGCTAGTGCGCAGCACAACTAAACCTTGGAAGGTGACGTCTAGAGAGTGACTGAGGTTGCACGTTGCGCCAGATTGGACCAGGGCGCGCTAGCTCAAAAACTCAACACGGAGACCACTCTGAAGATAGCTGCAGAAAGCAAGCTTGTCTAGGCAGAGGCCCACCTTGTCCAGGCAGAAGCCGAGCTTGCTAAGCTCAGGGCACGCCAAGCCGAGATGGAACGCAAGGAGGAAGCGCACCTCGCAGCCATGGAGCTGATGAAGGACAAAGCTGATCGTACCCTGAAGACCTGGATGGAGTCAGACTCAATTTGAGTTGATGAGATCCAGGAGTTGCTGGACCAAATGCTAGAAGAGTGTCAGCCTGCTATCAGGAAGGAGGACTTCTCACTGGTACCCACATAGCTTCGTCTTGAGGAAGTGCCAGGGGCCGTCGATGCCAACAACAGGATCTTTCCAGAGAACTACCGTGGGGAGTGCCAGATGGCTCGGGCACACAAGAAGTCTTGCCACTCTAGGGGCTAGAGCACGTAATGAAGTTCCATGAATAAAAGCAGGTTGTAAGATAGGTAGTCCATTGATTACCCATTCCGGCGTGAGTCTTCCTGAGTCGTGTGTTGAGCTGATGACCCATTCCGGCTAATTGGTCTTGAGTTGTGTCTGTTTGCCGATGTCACATGCCGGTAGTAGCGCCAGGAGTTGAGTATCGATGTTGTGGTAGAGTCACCCCTCTTTTGTAAGCTTTCACGATGTATGTTTAGATGCGTGAGTAAGGTGTTATCTGCAAGGTTTGGTTGTAACCTCGAGATAACTTGGGTGTATGACTTGTATTGCTGAATGGAGGCAAACTTGTATTGTGTGTATTTGCAACATACCCTTCCTTGTGGTGAGCGACGTATGCTGACATGTTGAAAACCCCGCACCAGTCCGACAGAAGGCAAGCTGAGCCCCTCAATGTTGCCAATTCACAAAGCATGTACATCTTGGGTGGCGGCGGAGGAGCTCGGGTTTTGGGATTTCAGGCGGCGGCGCCGGAGCTTGGGTGGGGTCGAGATTTCGACCTACCTGTGGGGGCTCTAGCAGCAGCAGTAGTGGCGGCTTTGGGCTTGATGGCCGAGGTGCTAGCTTGTGGTGCTGAGCTGTGGTGGGTGAGGAGGGAGGAGTAGACGCAGTGACGGACGGCGCAGCGAGAAGTTAAGCTGAATGGGAAGCAGAAGGGGCGAGAGGGAAGATATAGCGAGACATTGGGGGGAAGAAGTCACGGAGCCCGTGCATCCTCCACGCTCTTTTCTTCGTCTGTGTCTCTGGTGCATGGGCCAGCTACTGTTTTGCACCGCCTCTCCCCTGTGCAAGTTTTTTCGCTGGCACCGGCTCCAATTTTTAGCGCGCACGAGACCCGAAAAGCATTCCTGTCGGGCGCCATGCATTCCCGGTCGGTCTCCTGAGCACGTCAGCCACGGTTGACCCTTCCCTGACTTGAGGTGGCCAGCCGCAGGGACTAGTTCCCCCATCACGGCAAAAATGATCTGCAGTAGTGATATGCATTTCGATCATCTCGATGAGAGCTACACAATGGTGAAGTCCAATTTAGGATTGAAGACTTCCTCAAGTTTTAGAAAATCAGATGCTCTTGTTTGGCCAACCGTGCCAATTTATGTCGTCAACAATGTCACAATTGGTTCCACCACAATCAAAAGACTCGAAGATATATGTTTGCAGATGCCTCCCATTTCCATCCTATTGCATCGTACTTTATTCCTATTGCCTTTACTGTGTCTTTTACCTTATTTCATTCGTACTTGTATCGTTTAGCTTCTTGGATGCCTAAGGATATGTAAGAGCGAGTAGGAACGGAAGGAGGTAGCTGAAAACGATGAGAGCCACATGCATCAACATGTTAACGTTTATGGATTCACTGTTCTTTTATTTATTTATGAGATCCCAGCTCAACATGTAAATGTTTATGGGTTCATCGTTGCATGTTTGGTCTTCATTAGTCAACCCCATAGATGAAATACAAGCCCACTTTCTGACACGCATGATTGAAATAAATCCTTCGTGAACTCCTAGTAGCATAGTATAAATTGTGGCAAGGATGGAATATCTTGCATGACTGCTACAATATTATCTATATTATATACTAATAGCAAATTTCCATATCATTAACCCTAACTGCAAATAATAGAGAGATCCGACTCTGTGATGGCACCTCATCACTCAAGAGTCGGGCGAAGTCGCAAAGACTCACATTTCTTGCCCCACTGGATGCGCTCAATGGCTGGAAATTAAGGTCATTAAGTCGCAGCTCATCAAGTCAGAGCTGGCAAATGTTCCATGCGTACTCCCATACCTGGCGGTACATTGGATGCAATTCCCAATCCCTCCTACTCCTAGGGCGATCCCCTCTTCATATTGTGCTAATCCAAGGAGAGCAGCGTCCATGAACTAGTCGAATATTGAGCTAGGATAGGGGGGCAAGGTTATCTTCCCTTTTATATAAGGGGAAAGTGTAATGTCAGGACCATGAGGTTGGTGAGCGCATCTGCTCAATATTAATTAACCTTGATGATAGTCATCTCATGATATTTTTGTACGGAAGATTTCACCATTCATGTGATTGGATAAGTAGTACTCCACTTATTTATTTGAAAAGAGGTAAAGACATGCCTTTCATAATGTTGATAAGAAGAATCAATTTATGAACTTTTAGAGGTTCAAACAATCCTCATACTGGTCCGCAGATCTGCTAAATGGTTGGGTTGATATGGGTCATAGACCACCTGGATCACATATCATTAAAATTTTTTGTACATAGAAATATCACTTCACAGACTTTAGAGTTGTTTATCAAGTTTAATTGAATTTATTTCCATAGCCTTGTATCATCTCTATATATTCCATAATGAGTGACCTAATAGTTTAAGAATATACAATGTTTATTTTGGTTGTGTGAACAACAAACACAAAGACATATCTAGATACATCACAGAACCACTCAATAATTTTAATGATGCCACCATTTCATGTTGGAGTAACTTGTATCATCGGAGTAGTGTAGTGCCACAACACCAAGACGGAGATGCATTTTTAAGAGTCACTTTTGGTCAAGTGGCCGAAGCTAATCAAGCCTTGCATAAGCCGTTGCTGAGAGTAAGCAGGAATAATCAATGACAAGATATTGCCGGCAAAGAATTGACATGATGATTATGGGGTAAAATAATGTCTAGTCGTCACCGTCAGCCACTTCCTTAATACTCCAGGTGATACTGCTATTTGTTGTAGTGTGTATATGAAAATTTTCCTCTAGAATTGCTGTAGGAGCCTTGTCCTTTGATGACATACTCTTTTACGACAGAAAATGTGCCATAGCTCTCAGTTGTTCGTCACCTTGAGCGCCATCTTGAACCTCCATATTGGATATCTCCAAATTTGATTATAGAATTTTCGTTAACCACATCACGGAGAAGACTAATTGAAGATGTTTCCAGGACTATGTACTCCAGAGCTATGAGGTTCCTAGGAGTTGAAAATTTAAGTGCATCCGCAGTGCCCTTTTTACATGATGAGTCGAACCAAGTTTGCCATGCATATTTCGGACCAGTGTTCATTATCCCTCTAGTGGTGTAATCAATGAGATTCTCCAGAATGAGGCTCACTACAAGATAAAAAATACCTCTTGTTTCATGAAGCTCGTTGTCTCCTAAAACTTTTAGGTCCTTTGTGCTTCCATGAGTTTGCCAAGACAAAATGAAGTCGAGATCAACAAGTAACAAATATAAAATTGGTTGTGAACCAAATTTGGGTATCAAGAGTTTAAGACCATTTTCAAGAAAAAAATTACCAATTACAAAGTTCTAAACCTCACTGAGAGCTACAATTTCCTATATAATTTCTGTCCATCTGACTTTGTATGATTACATTATGAACTTTTAAGTAGAGCTGCGAATTTGGATCGAAACCAACAGTTTTTAAGGCAAGAATAAACTATGCGATTAAACAATATCACAGTTGGTTTGTGGCTAGAGCCGACTATGATAATGCCCATTACATGATATGTTTAATTTGCATGTACTATGTGTTGGATGGAACACGCAACTTGACACTGAAGTACAAAAAGTACACCTTCTTTTGACATCTTTTATACCCTTAAATGGATATTAGCATTTAGTTTTCTATCAAATGGTCTAAATTACTTTAGTATCTTTCATCTACTCCACATGCTAGATGCCTACATCTCGTGGACTAGCAACCATCAATGGTTAATTACTCTGGTAATTTGCTTCATCTCATGGATATTTGCTTCCCAGTAATTTCCAAACATTCTACTAACACAGTCCATTTATACACCACAGCAGCACCCGCTCAATACCTCAAATGCTGCAACCATTTCATGTTGGAGCAATGTAGTATTGGGATACAAACAAGCACATTATCCGCTTGTGTTGTTTAATTTGATCCTTCTCCACCAGTTACTTGCTCTTTAATTACGACTGATGTCCTGTAGATCCGTCTTAGTACTGCATAGCGAACATCTCCAAATGTGATTATGGATTCTGCCATGCCAAAATAAGGACCAGACTAACTTAAGATGTTTCCCCGTAATATGAAGTCTAGATGAGCAGATATTCCAAGCAGTTGCCCACTTAATGTCACCATACTAGGTGATATATGCCTGATGACCATTTCCACACTCGAAGCCAAATTAATTTGCTGTTGCAGCTATGTCATGTACCGGCAAGGTAGACAGGACGCAGCCATACCAAACAGGCATTTTACTTTGTGCGAACAAACCATAGTGGCTACCTAGAATTGGCAAGATTAGAAACACAGAAGCACTCAGCTGCATAGGACAACAGCTCAACCTACGTTCCCGTTGTCTCATATTCCAAATTCACAAAGCCTGCGCATCTCTGTTTTTTTCCATTTACCCCGTTGCTACCCTGTTGATTCTGGGAACTATATTAAGGAGTAGAAATAACAGTACAGTAGGTAGGGTAGGTGATGTGCCCATTACCTTATAATAAGGCCGTCAGGGCAGAGTCTCCAGAATAGTTTGGTGGGTGCAGTGCATTTACTTGGTCTACCAAGGTTGTATGAAATCTTAGGATTCATCTAATGATATAATGAGCAGGGCAGATAGCCACATCATCTCGATAGTAGGGCTTTACCACAATGGTAAGGGACAACTATTATATGTAGATTATGGTGCAACTATGTAATGTTCATCACCTGGCTGTCTGGTCTTGTCCAGATTCAGAGTGAAATCCGAAAGTTTCACATGTCACTGGCACTCTCCTCTGCATTGATCTAATATAATTTTCATCTCCTGGCTGCAACATACAATGAATAACAATATCAGGTGACCAAGTGATTCAGACGTGATGCGTTCAGTATGCCACTTACACCCAAAACATGCATCAGTGTGGGTGCAATACTACATTCCTCTGTCTTAACTAACATGCTAGAGACCATATGAATCGCACAAAACATTAGCCAGCTAATCATAGCATGGTCCTTGGTGAGAGCGATGGCAATCCTATCGACATATGCTTTGCTCCCAGCATCCCCTGTTTGATATGCAATCTGGTCCGATGCAGCTATGCATCCTGGATCCGCCACCTTAGGGCCTCTGTCATGCCCATGTCAACGTTAGTTCCATGCCAATCAGAACACACCCGAATGGATCATAATTCTTCCAGCCATTACCATGTATTCTAGCATACTTCATTAGTACTTGCTGTGTTTGGCTCCTAGCTAGCTAGCATAGGGATATGTAGAATAAGAAGGGCAGAAGTTACATTTTCTCAAGAGCATGGCAACGCTGTTGACATGCTCCGCTCCTAGCCTTCCCTCCTAGAGATGCAATCTAGTCGTTCGATGCCTCCGAATTTCCATGAACTGCCAAGTTTCAGCCTATGTCATAACTATGTTTGTTGCCGCAAAAGTACGCCAAACACTAAGCACTGAACATGCAACACATCACAGATCATGCACCTCGTGGCTGCCCTGGCAAAACCAGAACTTCCGGTTTTCATGAGCTTGTCGTGAAAACCAACGAACGCCTTCCCGGGAGGGACCCGTGCAGGGATGGCGCACCTTGGGTTGCCCTAACGTTGGCAGGCCAGTTAGGATGTCCTCAAACACCGTAGAGATGCAGTAAGAATAACAATTAGGGTTTGAGAGAGAGTAGGGTTTGGAGGATAAAAATAAGGTACTTTGTATTTGATCGATTGGATGTTCCTAACCGGCCGTGGCCCTTTATATTTGTAGGGTGAGGAGGTCTTGCCCCGTGGAGAGTCCAAGTACATCATGTAACACAATTAAAACCAATTTGGATCCAACTTTCCAAATAAAAACCAGAACTTCTAGAGTTAAAACTGGAGCAATTCCAATTTGCTCCGGCGTAGATCTCCAAGATTATCCTTTCTCATCTGGAGTCCAACTTAGACGATCTATATATGCATTATTTCGATCATCTCGATGAGATCTACACAATGGTGGAGTCCAATTTAGGATTGGAGACTTCCTCCAGTATTAGAAAATGAGATGCTTTGGTTTGGCCAACCGTGCCTATTTTGGTCCACAACAATGTCACAATTAGTTCCACGACAATCAAAAGACTTGAACAGATGTGTTTCCAGATGCCTTCAGTTTCCATCCAATTGCATCGTACTTCATTCCTATTGCCTTTACTGTGTCTTTTACCTTACTTCATTTGTACTTGTATCGTTTAGGTTCTTGGAAGCCTAAGAATATGTAAGAGCGCGAAGGAATGGAAGGAGGTAGCTGAAAACGATGAGCGGCCACATGCATCAACATGTGAATGTTTATGGATTCACTGTGGTCCCGGCTCAACAAGGTAAATGTTTATGGGTTCACCGTTGCACGTGTGCTCTTCATTAGTCAATCCCATAGATGAAATACAAGCCCACTTTCTGATACGCATGACTGAAATAAATCCTTCGTGAACTCCTTGTAGCATTGTATAAATTGTGGCAAGGATGGAATTTCTTGCATGACTGCTACAATATTGCACTATCCAATCAGATTGATTTTTGCCATGACCATTAACAAAGGTCAGGGACAAAATATAGCTAACGTTGGCATATACCTACTGAACCTGTGATCTCACACAACCAGTTATATGTTGCGTTGTCTAGAGATGTTTCTCGAAAGACTACATGGGTATTGGCTAAGCCTAATAAGGATATCGACCCTACTAGAGAAAGAACTAAGAATATTGTTTATAGGGATGTATTGGAAGCACTAAAAGGTAAATTTACTGTACTCTAACTGAAAAACGTGTTCTGTCCATCTATTTCTTCGTTGAACCATACTAATCTATATGCAGATTGTAGGAAACCTGAACTTTGGGTAAAATAGCATGTGTTATGGTTATTTCCTTCATGTTATCATGTTGGAAGATGCATTGGTGGAGAACATCTTCACCATTTTATTTTGTGGTTGCTTGGACACATATATACTACATTAATTGTGGGTGATTATTGTACCTAATTTTAATTTGTATTATTCTAACTTAATAGAGACTCATTTTTGCTATAATTTATAAAATTCTTATTTACTTTTACTTTAGATGAACATAAAATTATTGTTCTTTAGATTTTTAGTGATATAAATTCTTTTATTTATTAGGATTTAAAACATGTGCATGCCGCATGTGCACTCTACTAGTAAATGTAAAAGGGAAATAAAATTAATAAAAGAGGCATAATGTCAAGGAAATCAATGTGTCAAGGATGTGGATTGTAAATTTGCGAAGCCCATGTTCTTCATAGTGTCAAAGGTGCAAAACCACATGTTTCCAAAAATAAATTTAGAAAAAAATAAGGAACAATAAAAAATAGGAAAATTTTCACACACCCAAGCAGCCGCCAGTCAATGATCATAAGTCAAGCAATTATTTTGCACACTAGAACTCTTGAGGATTTGAAACCCCAACCTCAAGCCTCATGCAAATTTTCTTCTTCACTACAGTCACTTATGATGAGTTATCATATGTTATTCTTTTATATTAACTTTGACAAGCATTTTAAAGGTCAAACCAAAATACAGACTGCCCCTAGAAATCCCCTATCTCCAAAGAAGGGTGAAACCACGAACTACTCCTACATATGATCATTTTAGGGCCTATTCGTGTTTCAAACCACCACTAAAAATAGAGGTTGATTTTTGAGGGCGGTTCAAATCAAAATATGAACCACTCCAGAAAAGAGATATCTAGGACCGGAAAAATGGCTACAGTGCATGGTTTTAGTAGCAGGGGCAGACGGCTGGTTTAAAAAAACGAGGTGCTCCTACACATTATTTTTGTAGTGGTGCTTTCTTTCTTTTTTCTTGAACTTATTTTTGTTGTATTTCTCAAAAGTTTAGAGGAGCACTGAGATTAATTATGGCGAGTTCCATATATCCATATGTATATCCTCCCCAATTTAGGGTCATGGAGCAAATATTTTTTAAATTAGGGAGGATAACTGCCGATTATATAAAAAAAAGGCCCAGACTGGGCAAAACAACGACACCGGCTGGTTGGATTGGAACAACAACACGCGCCACAAATATAGACTGGAGAAAATATATTGGACCCGTTGCAAATAAAGTGTTTTGGTAATATTGCTGTCGTATGTCAAACCTTTCCATAAATAATGCCACAAGAGCCATTTTTGGAAATGAATTATACTCTTTGCAAAGATTTCCTTTAGTACACTCAATTCATAAATCTGCCCTCTGTATCTACTGGAAAAAGGATATTTAAATCAGGAAACAAATGAACAAATCAAATCATACCGTGCTTGCATTCGCCCTTGATAGGGAAATATGAGATATGATGGCATAATGCATTGCATCCACAATGATATCATGCCACATCCTCAAGAATATGATAGCTGTACATGCTGGCACGCAGTCTTAAGTACCTTGCCAAGATGCGCAAGACTAGCAAAGTTCTGTAGAGCACTACTAGAGCAGACACGTCAGTAGACAAATGGAGGGCAATCTGATGACAATCTTCGCGTTCCTGCTACTGTTATGCCTTTGCAACCGAGGTATATGTCCTCCCCCCCCCCCCCCCCCCCCTCCCTCTCCCTCTATCTATACTGTGCAATCTATATCATGAACACCTTTTTCGTTTGAGCAGGAAATGCACAGCACTGCAGCCTGTCAGACCTCACCGTCACCCAGCCCGCCGTGCCATCAAGGGTTGATGGCTCCACGAAGTACACGGTGACGGTGGAGAACAGGTGCATCTGCACGCAGGTAAACATCAAGCTGTCCTGCAGTGGATTTACGTCCTTCCTGGGGTTCAACCCGGATGTGCTCAGCGTGGATGGTGATGGCAAGCTCTGCACCCTCAACGGCGGCCGCCCCATCGGCATGGGCCCTGATTATGCTGTCAAGTTCTCATACACGTGGAGATCCGAGTTCAGCTTCAAGCCCGTGTCATCAACCATCGCCTGCTCCTGATCGAAATCTTGGACAGTACCTTTATTTTCTCCATTTGTTTCCAAAGTCCTACTGGAAGGGATCAGATCTACTGGTTGTGAATAAGTTTGATACATCATACTTTTACTATACATTGTGTAATCCTGAAGTGTTGGATGATTATCAAAATTTTCATGCAAATAGAAAATTTTGTTTGTGTGGTTTTGTAGCATTGTATACGGTCGGGTCACAGTCCTACATATATGGGTAACATATTGCTTTCTCAACTTTATAAAACTGTAGAGCCATCTTGTACCTCCACACCTGCCATCCCAGATGTCATGGGTTTTATATGGCGATAATAGGGAAGCAGACCAACTCAAAATGTTTCCGGTAATATTACCTCTAGGAGCCACAGATGCCATTGGGGTCTATGCATTTGATGATTCCACATTGTAATAAGATGACAGATGACCATGTTCACACCAAAAGCCGATTTTTTCCTCCCACGCAGAAAGGACGGTTATCATCATTCAGGCTGACTGTCATTTTAGTAGCTATGTAGCCTTGGCAACACCAGGATATATAACCAACGATAGTTGCAGACGCAACATTGGCTCCATTGCCCCTTGTTCCTTATGCCACCCATTTCAATTTCACAGGGTATGATCAACATTGGCTCCATGATCATTTCCTTATATGGGCATTAGGAGGAGAAATAAGCAACAAAGCGATCTACACATGAGTTGTATGTGCATTGGGTTAGGGCGGGTAGGAGGCAGGGAAAGGGAAACATGATGTACACTATATATAAGGATCGTTTTGTAGGAAGCACTTGGTAAAATAGGTGACTGAGCGAATTATTCAGTGGCAAATTTTATTAGGGTCTCCTCCAAGTACCATGTCAGAAAACTCCAAATAAACTCAGAAAATATCACGCTAGCAAGGGGGAACTAACTCTGTATATAATCAGTTTATGAAATATATACCTACATGTTCAGCAGGCTCCATCCTTACTGAGAAACCTGCCAACACAAGATGAACAGGTTAATATGTTCATACTGCGCCATGAAGCCATATCGAGTTCCTGGAGCTAGCTGGCGTGACGATGCTGAACTCACATCATATCACATGTCATCTATTTAATTCATGGGTCGCTGGGCCTGATGCACGCTGCGACCCATGAATTTGTTATGGTCAACTTCAAGAGAAGCAACATAGACATCAGGCGCACGGATAACAGACGGCAGAGTGGACGCAATTCCCAATCCCTCCTAGTCCTAGCGCAACACATTCCACATCATGCACACGCATCTCCAAGTCCAGCTCCTTTACTCCTTTTGTCCATTTTGTCTCGGGGCTTGAAGGCGTTGAGAATATATAGAGGAAAAAGGAGAGTAGCAACATAAACTGATCAGATATTGAGATAGGATAGAAGGCAAAGTTATCTACCCTTTGATATATGGGAAAAGCGTAATGTCAGGAACATGTGGTTGGAGTGTACGTGCAGTGCATTTGCTTGATCTTAAATCATCTTGATGACAATCATATCACCATTCATGTGACTCATTAACTCGTACTTCACTTATATATTGGAAAAGAAGCAGAGACACCCGTCTTTTTTGTAATGTTGCTTAGAGGAATCAACCTATGAATTTTTAGAGGTTCAGATAATGCTTGCGCTGCTGGTCCAGCTATAACCTGCTCTGGTTCTGCTAATTGGTAGGATGGATACGGGTTAGAGAAAACTGGATCATATAATGTTGCAATTTTTTATTCATATTAGAAACCACTTTACAAATTTTGGAGTTGTTTATCAGATATAATTTTATTTATTGCCATAGTAATATGTTCTTATTAACTTTGTTCTGAAATAAAGCATGCCATATTAGAGCTCTTTCTTAATACGGGCTAGCTAGCTGTGAAACAATTAATTAACCATCTAGTACTTTGATTGCTCATTAGATATTGAAGACAACTGGACATCAGGACATCACCTGAAATTAACAAACAACTAGTCTTTTTGCCAATAAACTTTTACAACAAAAGGTTGCATATGCATATGAAACAATGTCATGTTGGCAAGTAACGACTAAAGTATAAAAACAATTTACCCATAGAAGAACAACTCAGATCTCGAAGTTTTGCTGTGACCTGCTAGAAGTATTAACCCACAGCACCGGTCCAGGGCGATTGAGTTTGCGAGTTGTGACTGCCTACAGAACAGTTAATGCTGACTGTGAAAAGAGCTAGCACACTACAAAAGCATCACATATTTAAATTATGCCCCTACCAGTCCATATATTTGCCTTTACATATGGACAAGAACATAACTACTACACACTAGTGCTTCTGCAGACTGCTGTTCTAAACAGGTATAAAGCTATAACAGATTTTCCTCAGTAGCAACTAGTCCGGTGCTGCTTGTCTTTTGTGCTGAGCAGAGGTGATGCGTTTCCACATGCCTCCGATTCCCAGCGCATGCCAAATAATGTGTCAAATTGCAAATCACGCGAGCTTGGTCGCGAAGCCCTCTTCTGTAGTCTATTCCAGTTGGTTTCGGGGATTCTAGCTTTTATATGTAGTATTTAGGAGAACAAGAAAGGCTAGCTCAACAATTGTTTGGGTACTTGAGGAAGGACACGAGGCAGGACCAACGTGCCCGCTATAAGGGCGTGTCTGAACCTGAGGAAGTGTCATGGGTGTTGTACAACTTCATTTGCTCTGATCTAAACTTACTTCAATGTTGATGGTACCACCATCTCCTAGTTTAATGATAGAAGATCTCAGCATTCATGTCCACTGTACGTGTAAAGCTAATTGGGCTGAATGGCCTATTACGTGTTCACATATACTGGTGCATTGTAGAACCATGGCTAGTTGGGCCAAATCGCACACTATCCAGGAAATAGACATGTTTTTTTTTAAAAAAAAGAGCTTGTTGATCAACAAAACGTAATACGATGTGAGAGATTGATGGCAACG
The DNA here is from genome assembly GCA_032594955.1 of Panicum miliaceum. Taxonomy (NCBI): domain Eukaryota; kingdom Viridiplantae; phylum Streptophyta; class Magnoliopsida; order Poales; family Poaceae; genus Panicum; species Panicum miliaceum. The sequence goes on along the minus strand of CM064072.1, from coordinate 27,324,805 downwards.
CTGTTGACATGCCCTGCTCCAAGCCTCCCCTCCTGGAGATGCTATCTGACCAGTTCGAGGCATCTGAATTTCTACAAACTGCCAGCTTCCAGCATCTGTCATAACCAAGTCGATTGTGCTGGGGAATACAGGGGCATGCTGCTCCTGTGATTGCCTTAGACAGCTGCTGATTGTGTGCATTCGTGCCACAAACCACTTAACTCTCACACATCGTCACCACCACTCTGATCCATCACATCCTTATTTGACTGGAGAGCACACGCCCAAAGTACCCTAGCCGCCTTCTGCTGCAGGCCTCCATCGTGAGCCAGAGGATACCTTCTGCTCATACCAGCAGAGACCGGCGAAGATGTCGACATCCAGTAACTTCGGGACTCTTTTGTCTTGGAGGCTGCCAGTCATCGTCTTTCATGCACCGTTGTCGTCGCCATGGAAGCAGTCCTACTACATCTTGCCCTCTGTGCAGGAGTTCATCTTGCAGGCTGACTGCCATATCGCCTTGCACCACCATCATAACTTGAAAGGTACCATGCATGCTATCATTAATCCCTTCACCCATTCCATCACTTGATTGCGATCCCTGCGATCCTTTCGTTCCCCCAATTACGGCTGTTTGTTTTGAATTACGTCTGTACTGGAGAGGAGATTGAGGAGACAACAGGATATGAATTACGTCTGCATTACGTGCACTACTCCGCTTTCAATTTCGTTATTTTCTTACGTTCATGACCCTGTAGCGCCAGAGTTTTGCATTCCAGTTTGGGATTTAGGCCAGTAGAGAACTGGCATTTCTTTGTAGGGATTATTTTAACTCTTTTCGTGAGGAAAACTAAGAACACTGCAATTCATGATGGTACTAGTAATTAGGTAGCAATTCTACTTAATTTCAACTATCACATAGAGCAATTTTAGGGCCGGTGACATAGCCTGCAACTGTTTTTCATAGCTAAAAATGAAACATTTGTAGTGCCAGTACAAGAACCACCCTTGGAAATTGATTTTTAGTGATGGTTTTAGGGTTGGATCATTCTACAGCCAATGCCTACCAATCGACTTCGAGGGTCATACCAATGCATGGCCGTCTCTTAGAAAACAATTTCAAATATTCTGAAAAATAGAAAAAAAATAAGGAAACAACTACAAAAGTATAATTTTTTTTTGCTCATACCCAAGCAGATGGCTGCCGTGGCAATAGTAACAAGTCGTGGAATTATTTTGCACGCTAGCGCTCTCCTGGATTCAAACCCCCAACATCCAGGCTCATGTACTGAATTCTCCTCTTCACTACAACATAGTCTCTTGTGATGTTAAGGTGAGCTATACTTTCATATTAACTTTGACAAGTCCCCGATATATAGAAACCACCCCTAGAAATAATTCTATGTGATGTCTGAGTAGCTACCTGGCATTGGAAACATCATGAGACCAACAACACATGCCGTTGCAACATTGGCAAGGGATGTTGTTCATCATGCCTCCTATTTCAATCTCACAGATAATGAATGACATTGGTTCCATTGACAATGCTGATTTTTGACATTATACTAGATATAACATTGGGCCAGAAAGAAGCAACAAGGCAATGCAATCTACACAAGACTAATGAACTATGGGCATTGGGCTAGGGCACGTGGCAGGGCAGCAGATGATGTGCCATTATATAAGGCCGTGTGGTAAGGCTCCCTTGGTGGGTGAGGTGATTGACCAAGAGTTCCCTATATATTGAGTTGCAACTGTCTTGTGATGGTGAAAATTTTGAATAATATACAATTTAAAAAAAAGCACTCTCATCTATCTTGTCATATGAAGTTGAAAATGTGTTGTTATAATGTTATGTAGTATGTACTAGTTATAATATCTATAACTAAGCAATAATTTGATTTTGCACGATACTACAACACATACATTCATCACCCATGGCTCAAAAACCATTGTATTAGACGAATCTTCTTGGCGTGAAAGATTGTGCATCAATCATAATCACAAGTATCTTATTACATGGTTAAAAAGTAACCTATCATGACAAGGTATCCCAGAAGGTTATATTTTGGAATTGTCTAGGATGCATGTACTGGGTATAAAAAAAAAGGATGTGTGCAGTTATAGAAGCCGGTACAATTTTCATTTTGATCTGGAGCACAAATTATGTGAAAATCAAATATCCTACAAATTGAATGATTCTGACGACCCTTCATTGCTCCTGCCTGCTACTGTGCTCATCATATCCGGAACCATCTTTTACGTGTTGAACTCGGAATCACCTCTGCTTTTACGTGCCCCTTTAATTAATAGTGCTCGAGACTAATGAAATTCAATTCGAACATGGCCATGCCATTCATACAAAGAAATGAAGATAGTTGAGCAAAATTACCAACCTCGGTTTTCTGAGATGTCATAATTATAATCTAGTGGGTGATGTGGACAGGGAGAAATGACATCATCTGTGACAAAAATTCTCCTCCTTTGCGGTGTTACAAGGACTACTTTATCGATGAGTTCGAGCTACTCATTTTCAAAGCAAAGTCTTCTAAGAAACCTCTTCTCAGGGAGACAGCTGGCTGGACTATTTTAGCGTTATTGTAGTTCATTTTTTTTGTTTCTTTATTTCGTTTTTCCCTCTACTTTCCTTCTTTTTGTTGAGAGGAACATTGATCGCGTTCTTTTAAAGACAAGCAAGGCACAATCTACAATAATGATCATCAACTGACTTAGCTCGGCCCCCTGTTCTACATGCTGCAGTTTCAATCCAGGTTGTCCGTCCTCTATCCGTGAGCTCGCAGCCACAGCTGGGGAGAGATGAGCCCATATGAACTGCCCCGCCATGGATTCAGGCACAATCGTTACGCCACCGCCGCGTCACACTACTAGACTGAGAGCGGCCACTTGCCATTCCTCTGCTGCTATACCCTAGCACTGCTAGCTCTTCTCCCACGGGCAGTAGGGTCTGGACTGAAGAACAGAAGCAAGAAGGAGCACAATCATCAACATTGTCTTGCTCCATAATAAGAAATTTTCCACATTAAAATTCCTTAAATCAACGACACCTGCGACACATGACTCTGTTTTCCTCTGTGCGTCAGCTCTGATGGGCAAGCAGTAGTATTCCTCGCTAGACTTTGGAGGTTTACAGTCTTTACATCTGGACATCTGGGAAACTATTGGCTACAATTTTGTTGCTTTTGTCAGTAATGAAATTTGGGTTCAACCCGTGTGTAAAAAAACTGCGATCAACAGCCACATGATAGGGAAACCACTGATTAGATAGAACCTGCAACATCTTCTCCAGTAGTATACAAGTGATGGTCTCAAGTACAGTTAGTAAGACACCCAGTGGTGATGCGGTTCCAAATGCCTCCTATTCCCGCGGATACCACATATTGCATCAAATTTCCAGCTGATTCCCAGAGCTTGTCCAGCCTTCTTACCCCCGTTAGTCTATTTCAGGTGTCCTACCTTGTAGGGGTGCAAATCGGTGACCTTAGGTGCACCTCCAACCCTCCTTAGTTCAAATATTTGTGCTACTTTTTCATATTAAGATCCCATTTTATAAAAGTAGCACAAATATTTAAACTAAAAAGGGTTAGAGGTGCACCTAAAGGTCACCAATTTGCATCCCTACTAGCTTGTATGAATTAAGGGGATGAAGAAGGCTATCTAGAACGGTTGTCTGGTTACTTGAGGAGGGACAGGAAGCGAGGCAATGAGCCCTTTATAAGGGGCCATGCCTGAACCAGGAGATGTGGCGTGGTGGGTGGAACGACATCATTTGCTCAGATAGTCAGATCTAACCAGGCTAGCTTCATCATTTGCTCTGCTAGTATGAATGATGTAAGATCTCAGCATTCATGTTCACTATATCTAAAAATAGAGTTGTACCGGGGATGTTCTGCATATATTGAAACAATTCCAGCCAACTATCAAGAGGACTACGAGGATTAGTGCCAGACGGTCCCCTCGTTCAGCACCGGGAATGGCCTCACCGAGCCACTGTAGTGCCATGCCTTGCCCTGCCCCTCACTGTCAATCCGTTGGTGCCGATCGAGCATGATGTAGCACTTCGACCTGGGACTAGAACCGTTCCCTGTTTTTGTTCTCAGAGAATTTTGCATGTTCATGGGCCGATAGAGACCTGAGGTAGGAGAGTAGGTAGAGGTGGCCCAGTGCACTAACAGGTCTTCCCATGGCCTACGAAACACCTTCGTCTATCTCAGAGCGCGACAAGCATGAACCAGCTCTGCCAGCAGATGGCCACAAAGTAGTGGATCCTGACTTAAGGTGAAGATTTTTCCAAACATTAGGCACACAATGCAATCCAAGAGAGTTACAATCACAAGCTGTGACTTGTGTGGAGCGACATTGTTCTATGAAGCGTAAGAGTACTTATTTATTCTCAAATATTGTCAGCATCATTTAACGGTGCTCTACGAGCGCTTTCTTATGCACGAACCCGCATGTATTGGCTGTAGTGAGTGCCTTTATGGACATGGTGATCATTATGAGCTGGTGTATCTGGATGGAACGCAACGACTTAATCTTCAGAGGACTACAGCCATCTACCCATAGCTGTCGTTAGTTGTTCAAAAAAGAATTTGCACCGGTAGTCTTATTACGAGCATCCAGTTCATCCACAGCCCCAATAATGTCTAATGGCTGGAGACCAGCATGTAACTTCTTTTATTTTCTACATTTCGTTATTTGTCTCTTGATGTTGTGTTGTACTTCTTTGTATGCTTTATATAACCCCTCATGTAGGGGGCAACCCCTCCTGTTTCCATTAAGAAATCACCAAAATCACAATTAATGTCCCAATGAGACAATACTAGCAGGACATACTTCATCTACCTGCAACGTATAGCCATCTGCGATGAGAATTCATGCTGCAATCGCTTCTTCAGTAACCACTCCATGACTACCCTGAAGTGATGCAGTTCTACATGCCTCCTATTCCCAGTGCATGCCACATACTGCCAGAAATTGCAGCTCGTGCAAGCTCGGCCCAGCCCCACTATCTCGCGTCGTCTATTGTTGATTCGGGGATTCACGGTTCTACAGACATGAAGCAGGGCAATGTGACCTTTATAAGGGCCTGTGCCTGAACCTTGACTTGCGGCGTGGGTGCAAGTGCAACATTTGCCTTATCTAACCTAACTTCAATATTGATGGTGTCACTATCTTCTAGTTTCAGTGATGGGAAATTACTCGATCGGTTTAGTGGCAAATGCACACCCATCAATAAATAACACGCGCTGAAAGCGATTACAGATTTACAGTGGTGGTGTGGCGAAAGAAAATTTTTGGATAAAATGAACATTAATACTATGTGACACGGTAAGAGTAATGAGGTGTGCAAGTGAACACAGACAATAGATGGGTGTGCCTGTGCCACCATGTTCCAATAAGCTGCTCTCATCTATAATGTAAGATATCAACACTCATATGCACTATATCAACACTCATATGCCTGTGCCACTCTGAAATGATATTTGCATTATGTGCGGACTACCTCGTCACTCGAATCGATTATGATTTGCATCGAAACAATTGAACAAAACTCTCAAGAAAATATGTATCGATTAAGACTACAGCCTTACCAGTGGCGCTCCTTGAAACTTTCTGGAGCCTGGGCCAAAACAGGTGCACATAAACATATCAACCACTAATATGAGTAAAATTGACAGCCTCCAGATAATTTTGGAACTAAAATCGTCATTTATTACACATGAGAATATGTATCGATTAAGAAAAAGGAGAAATTACAGAAATTGCCTCAATGCGACACAAAATTACATCGAACGTTAACAATTCGCCACAAAAAAAAAATCAATAATATATCTCCAAAGAAGACATCATGCAATGCAACCTCACGCGTACGAGGTAGCCATATTTTTCAAGTATTAATGTTTTGAAACCTATTGAAGAATAGCAGCTTCGTATCAGCTCAATGTATCAAACTATTTACTTCTTCTCATGAGATTTTAGAACACCAATAAATCAAGTGATCGATTGTTAAAGTCAAGATGAAGCAGGCTACAGACATGCAGTGGTGCCTGCCCTTTACTTCGTTAGCTCGTGCTTATCATTACAATTTAGAGCTTTTGTGTTAGACAGATTGATCGATTGTCTTGCCCTGCACGTAAACATGCTGCTCACCGGCAGCTTTAACCCAGCAGGCAACCATGCATCAGGGGTAGCCGGCACGCAACAGGATTGGACCGGTGTTCAGCGTATTCGGCGCGGCCAGCTTTATCGGAACAGATCAACGATCACATAAAACTACAGCCATCTCAGCCAGTGTCTGAAAACCGTGGAGCCCGGGCCGGTGCCGGGCCTGGGTCCGCCCTTGAGCCTGACGGTCCCCTTGTTCATCAACACCAGGAACAGCTTCACCGGGCGTGCCTTGCACTGCTCCTTGTCGTCAGAGTTGCCGTATGATCCAAAAGAGAGTAGTACTGGAAGCGTGGAACCATTCCCTATTGTTGTTCAGCCATGTTACGCATATATGTTGTGTGCTAGACCTTGCAGAAAAGTTGATCCTTGGGGGAACAAATTCAAACATTAAGCAAAAGATGATCAGCAATTTACGTGGACCATCATAGTGCTAGAAAACACGTAAGGGGCTAATTCGACACGTTGGTTACACTAACATGGGCACGTTGGTTACACTAACATGGGAAATGTGTTTCCACATGCTTCCTATCCGAACGCTACACGAGAAATGCTAATACAAGGATTACAAGGTATCTTACAACACCTCTGTAAGGTCCAAAAATGCCTCAAAAGCGTTTCCAAGGCACTTTAAAAACACAATGGTTTTTAGTGAAGGAAAAAGTAATGCAAGGCATTTTACAAAAATGGCTCCAAAAGTCAAATATGGAGTCATTTTAGTGAACACTTCTTAATAGAGATCATGTGCAGCATTCTAGATAATTTGTCTTTAAAGGGTGTTGATTTGTTGGCATTTTATAGTAAATGCCTACATACAAAAACAAATAGAAAGGCATTTCTCAGAAATTAAAGGCATCTGCAAGAACGTTTTTATAGCCCTATCGTGACGTAGTGTAATGCATTATAGCTTTCTTTCCAACTCTAACAGTTAATTTGTCGTTGCCATGTTATGTCTTTTGCCCGATTTCATTCTTGGTAACTGTAAGATTCCATGTCCAACTTCCACTCCGCAAGATAGAGGCTGCTAGTTCCATGTGGACTTCTCGTTGGCATGTCGTGTCTTCTGCCTAACTCCATTTGCATGTGTAGTGCATATAGCTTTTAGCTAGCCTAAGGACATAAAAGACTAAGGAATGGGAGCGTTCACATACATCATATAGGGAGAGAGAGAGAGAGAGATGGCACAAGTACTACGAGCATTGCTTCATTCTTCAACAAGTGGAGATTGGTAGACTCACTACTGTTGTACTTGCTCTTCATTTATCAAACTTCTAGCTAATTGAGTCTTGTGATACGAAGGATCTCAACATAAATGCTTTTCAATGGTCACTTTCATGTCCACGGAGAGAGATAAATATAGAGCGAGGGAGAGAGAGAGAGAGAGATGCATAAAGCACGTTCAGCATGTTGTACCTAACCCTAGCCACATCACAAAGTAACTTTCGCCCAATAAATATCTGAAACTAAAATACAAGCCTAACTTCTTGGACTGCATCATGGAAATCCTTCTTGGATTCATAGTATAGAATAGAGTATCAGTCGATCGAATGGAGTTTTCTTGTTGAACTGCTACTATTACTAATTTAATTTCCAGAGAAAATGCTTGGGAAAATTGCGCTCACAGGACAAATTATAGAAGTGTCCCATAAATAACACCATAGAATTTTCCGAAATGGATTCTGCTCGTACATGCTCTTTTCATGCTTTTCTTGCTACACTCAAATACTCAATACATAATCCGTCCAGTTGGAGGGTACCTAATAATTCTGTAAAAATAGCAAACAAATTGGAACACATCCCACATGCATTTCTCATTTGCTCAGAAAAAAAATTATCGGCAAATTTCGGGTAACATATGCTATGTGACTGCATAACTAACCCCTGCACCCACAAAGATATCATTGTGTATCGCAACAAAAAAATGCGGTTGGTGTATAATAAATAGCTCGGCTAAGATGACGAGCTGTGCAGCACAGATTGTGCAGAGAAGAAACGTCAGAGGACAATTGGAGGCAAAACTGATGCACATCTGCGCGGTTTTGCTGCTGTTCAGCCATTGCAATCAAGGTGCATATCTTTCATGACAAGCGCGTCTCTCTCTCACACATACACTTGAACTGTCTCACAGGCTCTCGCGCTCATGATTCATGAAACCATTTTCTTTGTTTCATGAGCAGGAAATGCAGAGCATTGCAGGCTCTCAGACCTTGCCGTCACCCAGATCTCCGTGCCACCAAAGGTGGAGGGCTACACAGAGTACAACGTGATGGTGGCGAACCGGTGCATCTGTACACAGGCCAACGTCAAGCTGGCGTGTGGCGGGTTCAAAACATCCATGGGTGTAGACCCGGACGTGCTCAGCGTGGATGGAAACGGCAACTCTGCACCCTCAACGGCGGCCGCCCCATCGGCATGGGCCCTGACTATGCCGTCAAGTTCTCCTACACGTGGAGGTCCCAGTTCAGCTTCAATCCCGTGTCATCCACCATGGCCTGCTCTTGAACTCAGCCCCGAGCATTACCATTGACACCCAACTTTATTAAACAGTAAGGTTTGGTACTATAGGAGGTGAATAAATTTATTCACAAATCAGCCTATTGCTAGAAATACAGAACACGTTCTATTCATGCATTCCTGTCTAGATTAAAGACAAATAGATGCATCCTGTACAGCCCAACAGCAACAAATGGGTGCCTAATATATGAGTTGATATTTGGTAGTTGTAACCCTGCTAAAAATGCAGAATATAACGTACCTCACGTAAGTCTTTAAATAGCAGATAAACACAAAACGACAAACTGTGGACAAGCACATACACAGAGAATTACCTAACGTCATCTAAATTTCTATAAATTGAAGATAAAATGATGAACCGTGCACAAGTACAGAGAGGTACTAATAGAGCTATGAAGAAAAAAGAAATGGCGGCTACACTGAAGATATCCACCTTCTTGCTGCTGTACTGCATTTGCAGTGGAGGTTTGCCCTCCAAGCCACCTGCAAGATCATTGCCTTTAATCTGTAACAAAAACTAAAGATCTTGACAGTATGCCTCCTTCTCAAGCTCTCCCTTTCCGTGGACACACTTTTATCTGTATGGGCAGGAAATGCTTATATGATCAATGGCAGCTGGCGGTCACCCAGACCGTTATGGTGAATCTTGACAACATATGCCTGGAGTACGCGGTGGCATCAACCAAACAAGTTCTTTATCCCAATATTGCAAGAGATTCGGTGAAAGAACATGTAAACAACAGAATGCAGGAAGGATTGAATTTTGGAGCTGCTAAAAGGTAGCTGAACCATTCTCCTTTTCCTAGTTGGACCTTGCTTTCAAATCGGCCTACTGGTCTTACTGGTCCCTTACGAAATGTTTTTGTTAAACCAATAGTTTGAACACTGGTTGCAACTCATGAAGGTATATTGACAGAGAATCATTGGCGTTATAACAACATGAGACCTCTCTGGCTGGCCTGTGACGGCAACCGTAACAACAGGCGTCATGTCCACCAGCGCGCACACGCAGCAGGCTGCCCTCAGCACCACAGGTCCTGACTAGAAAACTGGACAAACCTTGGGGTAAAAATGTGAAAGGGTGTGAGCCGGCAACTTTTCTTGGCGTGCATCTACCTTGCGAAGACAATTAAGCGGCGAAACTTAGTCGCCCGATGACCTTCGTCAGCGACACGAACAAACCATCACTGTCAGAAATCAATCATTTTTCAGCGTGTGTGGTTCCAAAGGTTAGAGACCATGGCCACCACAGAATTTTTGCTGATTGCAATACGATAACCTTTCGTCATCAACAATTCCGGTCAGGCGGTCAGCAACATGAGGGCCCAAGTTGAACACAAGTTGTCGCTTCGTTACAAGGACTCCGCACTCTAATGGCGACGCCGGCACGCTGCTAGCACTTTCCTAAGGAAACCGTGACAAACCAGCATGGTGAAGGGGCCAGTCAGCAGCGACTTGGATTGGTCTCTGGGTCTGCTGCCATCTCGCCCTCAGATTGCCTCGTCAGCGCACTTGCATTGGCCAGAAAAATTCAGCATAGGGACTTACTCCTATTTTTTTTCATTTATTCAGTTAGGAAGCTCGTCAATGCTGACATGGACGTGTCAACATGTGGCGCGTTCACTAGCTTTGTTCATTAGCTTCGGTTTATAAATAGGTGCCCCAAGTTAGCAACTTTGCTCAACTGCAGCCAACCGCTCCGCGTACAAGGTACATGGCATTCTCTCAGTTTCTTTTCTTTTGGCTGTTCTGATCCATTCTTCTTCGCGTTTTCCTTATACCTGTCTTGGAACAGAGCGAGCAAGCCATGGGATCCGGCTGCCACGCCTCGGACGAGGCGCCAAACGGTTCCAAGGCGGTGACCCTCCTGCTCCGCCTGTCGACGATGGCGCTGGCGCTCACCTCGGCGGTGGTCATGGCCACGGCCAGCGAGTGCACCATCTACGAGCCCCGCGGCGCCAGGGTCACGGTCACCTTCAAACACTACCCACCCTTCGTGTAAGCATTATTGGCAGCCGCCGTTACCAGGTCTAGTGTCGCCGAGGTAGACTCCTGACGACAAACGTTCGTGCAGTTACCTGGTATGTTTCAACATCGCGGCGACGATCCTGGAGGCGGCCGGGATCTACCTGCAGGTCGGCAAGGGCGGCGGTGACGACGAGGAGGAGGCGCCCAAGGCTGCGCGGGTCCTCCTGGTCTTCGTCGACGTCGCTGTCCCGGCGCTGCTCAACCTTGCCACGGGCGCGGCGTTCTCGGCGGTCGTCGCCTACGGTCCGCAGATCAGCGCCTGCACCAGCGCCGCCGGCCGGTTCTGCGAGCAGGTGAACAGATCGAAGATCTTATCGCTCGCCGCCGGCATCTCCGCCGTTTCCGCCGCATTCTTCAAGGACGTCCAGCTGCCGTTCTCCGTGTGGCCCGTCTCGTCAGACGACTACTGCTGATACTTGTGGGTATCTAGTGGTGGATGACATTTTCCAAGGGGTTGTTGCATGTCTCCATTAGTACATCCAGTTGTTCCTCTCGCACTTGCGGCATCGATGATAGGCCACCGAATTAGTGGTCCTCGAGCAACATGTGTATGTAGCACCAAAGTGAGCCAATGCAAAGCTCCAAACAAAATTTGTGTGTATGTGTGACCTATCAGGGTAAACTCTTATTTATGATGGCAAAGAAACTCTTAACAAGATAGAGAAGGACATGCCACAATGACGTCACTGAGGAAACAAAAATTCACCACAAGTGGGGTGGCCCGAGCATTTGCATGGAAAAATTTAGTTGTTAACATCGGCAATAATTAATGCCCTGTTAATCCAACACATCTTTGATGAAATCTTATAGCAAAGGTGGTGATGAGTACCAAGATATGCGGTACATAAATCTTGTCGTAGTCGGACACGTACCAACGGAACGTTCAGTTTTGCCCTACCATGGATGTACAATGGATTCCTAATACTTAGTGTGGAAGATACCTTAGCCAGATCTAAGTAATTAATATCTCTACCCGAAAAAAGAGAGTCCATAACTGACTATAGCAGCAAAGGACTGTTTTTAGGTTACATCTTGACCTATTTGCTTGCACAGATTGTTACGGTGTATTCTCATACTAATATCAATACAATCAAACCATGCACACAAAGTGTAGGGTGTTACTCTAGGCCCAAGGGGTGCGAACCAGTATAGACTGCACGAATATTTTTTAGTCTAGATGCATCCTAGTATTGATCGTGATTCACTCGCGACAGAGCACCTCCTGTCGATCTAGGCTAACAATCCCCGTAAGTTGGATTGCTACGTATGGGATGGATGTTTCTCTCTCTCAAGATCAGCGCCATGCCACTGGAATGTGCACCTGGTGATCTCATCACCAATAACTCTAGCAAAACCACATGATCCACCTCAGACAGATCTGATCTGACCGGACAGTCCGTCATTGACATCATGAGCACCCAATTTTACCACAATTATAATTTCTTTCAAAAACGAACTCAAAGATAGATTCTTGATGGATGGAAGAGCTGGCAATTACCAACCCAAAACCAGTTTGCACATGTTCTGCATTGCCAAGAGGTACACCCGCGTGGAGGATGCCCGCAAAGGCATGGAGAACAAGGTTAAGTTCTATCCTTCTAGCTCGAACCAGGATAAACCAAAGACCGATGAGAGAAAAGTGAAAAAACACGAAGATAGATGCATGAATACTAAGTCAGAGGTCATCACCACAAATAGATAAGCTCCATGGCAAGACAAGGGTGGAGTAGGTGGGGAGGTGGCCCGTGGTGTCCCATTCATAGTCACATCTTGGAGCAGCATGCCGCCAAGGAATTCCATGTGAGACAGAAGGTTTTAGCAAAGATGATCTAGTCCAACAAGAACAAGTTTAATTCGAAGGCTTACAGCGATGGTGAAGCAGTATCAGGATGTTGATAGGAACATTATTGTGATATATGGTGGATCAACAACGTACTAGTCCTAGAGACAATATATATACAAGTCCATTGAGCGGGGAGTCAATGCTGTCCAACCCAAGCCTCACACCAAGCTCAAGTGGTTAGAAGTATCAATCACCTTCTTCAAGAGTAATCATTCCGACCAGGTCATGCATCCTGGCAGATACGCGATAGGGGTAAAACCAACCATACACAACTTCTCGGTATCTTAGGTATTGGTTAACGGCGGGACGCTGCTCAATCTTTTCCTAAAACCCTAAAATTCACCAGGGTCCATGTTGATGCCTCATATGTTACAAATGCATGAGTCACCGTATCTTTCCCTAACAGCCCATTTGGATGTAGATATTCAGTCTCAAAATTGGAAATCGGTATTAGCTAGCTCCAATTGCAGCTGTTTGGATGGGCCATGTGTGAATAATGCATTGTTAACAATCATGTCGTCACCTACCTCATCAGAAAATTGGTTTACAGGTGCAAATGTGTCTTTTCAAGTAGCACTTAAAAGACAAATGGACCAGGGTTTCATTTTGAAGGCATACAAATTAGAGCCAGTTTCAGATCAAAAAGCTTTCCAGGGCCACCGAAGAAAACATATTTTCATATAACATTAAATAAGGAATTCTCTCCATTAGTTAACCGTGCATTGTTTTATCTGGTTTGTAATGCACATATTATAGTCGAAAAAAGGGTTAATAAAGAGGTAACCCCAGGTGTCTGGTGTAAGAAACATGGTCCCATTAGGCTATAATTGTGATTTTGGTGATTGTATGACAATATAGTTAATAGCACTAACAAGTTTGTAAGATCACATTTGTAGGATTTCTAGGTCCCATGGATGGAGTCCAATTCATATACAAAACAGTCCAAATCGCTATGAAGGTGTCCAAACCATAGTGAAAATCCAGAGCTTCCAAATGACAGTTGAGATGATTTGGACAAGGTGCAATAGGAATCAGTCGACCGGTTAAACCGACGGCATGGAATTTGAACTGACCGGTGCATTGGAAATTGCAACGGCGATCAAGTGTAGGAAAACTAAGTACCACCAATTAAACCGACGCTATGGACAGTAAGCGTTGGTGCAATGTCGGATTGCTCTGGTGATGTGCACAGAAGCTCTAGAAGAGTTTGGGCAAAAGTGCCTCCAGTTGAACCGACGGTCAAAAGGAAGGCGTCGGTGCATTAATACTTCAATGTTGCAGAACTGTTTTTGGAGTTGGAAATGGCGGCAGCACCGGTTGAACCGACGGTGCTTCGGTTGAAGGCGCCGGTGCAATGACGCAAGCAAAAGAAGATGTGGCAGAAAGGAGATCAACGGCTAGCATTCAACTTCAGAGTGACCAGTTAAACCGGTGCTTTAAACTCTTCATGGAAAAAACATGCAACGGCTATGAGTGGATCTCTAGCCTATATAAGGCCTCACCCTGGATCTATTGAGGCTACTGGAGTTTGTGTGAAGCACCCATACCTTGAAGAAGTTCTCCGAGACATCCAAGAGCTCATTGGTCAAATCCTTAGACTTTAGCACAAGCTTTGGGAGTGATAGTGCTAGGCTAGCTCTAGTTAGAGTGAGAGAGCAAGGTGTAGATACCTTGTGTTGGTTCTTGAGTGAATCTCGGTGTGCCGGCCCCTTGGAGTCTTCGTGGCTCGTCGGCAAGTCTTTGACCCTCCAGCTTGGTGTGGAGCGGCAACAACGGCTTTGTGCGGGGAACGAGGAGACCTCTCCTTTGTGGGAAGCTCCATAGTGAAGGCGGCATCAAGGTGATTGGAGGACTTGGCGTGAGCCTTAGTGGCCGAGCCTTTGTGGCAAGTGAAGGGAAGTCCCAGAAGAGACTTGATGACCGGGAAGTAATACTCTTTGCGAGTGCTTCGACAACGTGGACTAGGAGTTGTTTAGTGCCTACCGATACCACGGGATAAATCCTTACGTCAAGACTTTGCTTGCTCTCATCTCCTTCTTTACGTTTCCGTATTTCATACTTGCAACTTGTGTGCCTTTACTTTCTTAGTGTAGTATCTTGCTAAGATTAAGTATAGGTTGCAAAACTTGTTTGGGATGAGGGTTTCACACTAAATGAACTATAGTTGCACATCTAGATAACTTGTTCTAGATTATATTTTGTGCAAACTAGTTTGAGCCATAGGTTAAGATTTTTAGTTTGCCTAATTCACCCGACCTCTTAGGCTATGAGCACAGATACCATTCAGTTGTCATTTAACAAAAAATGTCATGACAATATCAGGAAGATCGGAGAGTGGTCGTTCAACAAAAAAGAAAAAATAGTTAATAAAATGGGTAATTAACTAAAAAAATGTTAAGAGCAATCTTTAGATACACTGATGGACTTTGGTTTCCAAAATTGAACACACTTTGTCGTTCCATCACACTCAGCATGGCACTTCCCAAACCTAATCAATAAGGTGGTTGTTACAATCGGATGAATCTCCTATTTTCCAGATGCATCACATCTACCCCAACTATTTTTTCGTATACTGGATGAAACATGCAAAGCAAGTTTCTTACAGATCATTGTACAACCGGAATCTGCCACAAATCCAACTAAAAACTAGACCAAAAATTCAGGTATGACGGAACGCCCAGGATGCTTCTTATCGCTTCTGCTTGACGCAGGCCCTGTTGAACGAGCTGACAGGGTGAAGCCTCGGCGTCGAACGCCTTGGTACAACTCAGGTCAGCAACTCGCGACCGGTGAAGTTGAACACAGGTCGTCGCGCGCTTCGTTGCAATCACTCAGCAATCTAATGGCGACGCTGGCAGGCTGCCAGCACAATTTGCTAATAAGGAATGGTGACAAACCAGCATGGGACAGGGCCACAGGGTTCCATTGCTGGCCTTTCAGCAGCGACTTGGATTGGTCTTTGGGTCTGGTGGCATCTCGCCCTCAGATTGGTCGTAACGTGTGGTCTTCAGGGCACGTAACCTCGTGCTACATACTATTGCATGGAAAAGGACCGACTGTCGAAACGAGAAAGAATGAGAGGGAGGCTTGGCCAGTAAAATCCAGGAACCCATTGGCAATGTAATATTTTCCGGATAGGACAGCCATCTCGATCGTGGCAGTCCATGGCTATATATAGGCCATGCAAATTTTGATCTCGTACTGTCTCCTTCTGATAAGTTGAAACCTAGCTATCATGCATGTTATTAGTACAATCCGGTGGAGGGTCATGGTTTACGAATGCACCGTATCTCTGTTTTTATCTGTTAAGATGGTGTGTATTTTGGTTGGCACACTGGCAAGCAGCTGGCAGGCCTGGCATGGGCACTGTCGCCTCCCAAAATCTTGCCTATGTCACCAAGGAAGCATGGCATGGAGGAGAAAATTTGGGCATGCATGTATGGGTATATATGCTGAAAAGTAAAGAATTTATGTTGGAAGACACAAAATTTATGTAGTCCCAATGCTCGACAGTAGCGCTTGGATTTTGTATCCTTTTCCTTGGAGCCGTGGCCATGCTTGGGTTTGCCCGTCATCAGATTTTTTGGAAACATAGGCATCTCCGTCTTTTGTCTTTCTTCTTGCTCTTCCAAACGTGAAGTACCCGGGATCCCATTGTTCTGTCGGCCGGCACCTGGTCACTACTCACTAGCGCCGCCGCAGCACCATTGAAAACGAGAGTCGAGGAGGGGCTTCATCAGAGAGGCCATGCGCCGCTATCAGTGTCTCAAGCCATCCGCGAGCTCAACTCCGGCGACATTGGCGGCGGCGCTGGTGGTGTGGTTGCTGGTCTCGGTGGCCGAGGCAGCGGAGGCGGCGCCACGGATTGGGCTTCCCAACTGCCCGACCAGCTGTGGAAGCGTGAGCGTGCCGTACCCGTTCGGCCTCATGCCCCGGTGTCACCTGGGGCAGCCCTGGTTCAGGCTCACCTGCAATAGGAGCTACACGCCGCCGCTGCTCCTCCTCAAGGACATTGAGAGGTGAGACAGGAGAGGTCGTGGACATCTCCCTGGACGAGTCCACCGTGAGCCTCGGCGGGTTCAGGACGTTCATCAACGGGACGGCCATGCCCCCGAGACTCCACTTGTTCGCAGGACTGGTGCTGCAATGGGAGCTGGTGTCTAACGCGCTGCAGACGCCGAACCAGACGCGTGCTGGGAGCGCCACGTGCCCATGGGATCTGGGCAGCACGTCGTGGCATAGCAGGCACAGCACCTGCCGAGCCACCACCCGCCGTAATGTCACCGGATACGTGTGCAGATGCAATGATGGTTACAAAGGTAACGCTTATCTCACCGACGGATGCTCCTCCGTTCTAAATTATAAATTATAAATTATAGTTAGTTTTAACTTTTCTAGATACGTAGATTTTAATATACATTTAGATATACAATATATTTAGATATATAATAGAAATTATATATTAGAAAAAGCTAAAATAACCTGTAATTTGAAACGGTAATATATAGGGGGAAGTTCAAATTTTGCGGCCATTCAACTTTTGCCGGAGCTAGATTTGGGCCATTCGACTAAAAAACCAAAACTATTTGGCCACCTAATAATTGTTATGACCGGACAAATTTGTCCACAAATATGGTTTTCCCTTCCTGACAATAATAAAGTCTTGTTTAAAAGTTAAAATTTCTTAAGTTATTCATTTTAAGTCAGAATATGTGAAACCATTAATTTATTATCTAAAAATACAATAAATCTGCTGTTTCTCTATATTTTATATTTATATACTGATTGCATGATGTTTGAACCCATGCTTGTTTGAATCCTACTAGTTAATCATGCGATCAACATAAAACGTAAAGCGTTAGCCACATGATTTATAAAGCAATCAACATAATGCCTAAATGCGATCTTTATGTCGCGGACCATTGATCATCTATGAGGTTGGCATTTTTGTAGTCCCGCCGGTTCCTCATAGTAGATCAGCTTGGGTCTAATTTAGGGCAATGGGATAATTAAAATAACAGGCACGACTACTGGTAATAAAAGACTAAGAATGGGGAAGATATATATATATTACACATAATAAAAAATCTTAAAATTGGTTTCATATTTTTCTGATTTAAAATGATACTACCTGTAATAAAACGCTAAGGATTTTATTATTTCCAGAAAATGAAAAACACCAATATTGAATCCTGCTAAATAGCCGAATTTGTGCTGATTTAATTGTATGGTGGCCAAAGGTTCCTACTCCCTCCGTCCAGAAATGTAAGGTATTTTGGTTTGTCCTAAGTCAAAGTAGTCCAAGTTTGACCAACTTTATAGAAAAGAGTAATAATATTTTGAAAGTCAAATGAGAATAAGTAGATTTATTATGAAATATATTTTCATAATTTACTTTTTTATGTGTTAGATGTTAATCTTTTTCTCTATAAATTTGATCAAAGTTAGACTATTTTGACTTAGGACAAAGCAAAATGCCTTACATTTTAGAACGGAGGGAGTAGTTTTCAAGTTATATGGCCAAAATTAGACTTCGTCAAGAGTTGAATGCCAGAAAGGAGTGCACGAATCACTACTACAAAAACGGTTTTTAGGGGCGGGTAAAATAATATTTGTAGGGACGGGTGCGGTACCGCCCCTGCTTCTCGCAGCTAAAAATAGCTGTTTGCCGGGGCGGGTACATTACCCGCCCTTGAAAACCCATTTCCCGCCTCTGCAAATCGATTTCCAGGGGCGAGTTAGGGGGTGATCCGCCCCTAAAAATCGATTTCCAGGGGCAGGTTAGGTGGTCACTCGCCCATGAAAATATCCTTCTTGCCTAAAATTTCACCGATTTAAATTTAAATTTTCCAAATCTATTTTCCGCTACCTTTTAAATATTTTTTTCTTGCTAATTTTAACCTATCAAGATAGTGCGCGATCGAATATTATAGTGATCAACATGGAATATATTTCATGAATATAAATAATTGCACATATAAAATTAAATCATATAGAAATAAAGCATACATATACATATATCATTACAGTACTGTTGGCGCTAAAAATCGGCTAGGAATCGGCCGATGACCTTCAGCGTCGGACACACGACCCGGGAGAATCTGCTTAGCTCCTGTTGGTGCGATTCGCGCGGCGTGCCAGTCAATCTGACCTGTTGATTGACAAGGAAATAAACGTATTAAATTCCAGGCGTCCTGATCGGCTGAGGTTCCGATTTGTCCCGAAAAGCGTATCGGCGAAAGAAGAAAAAGTAAAGTGCCAACTTGAAAGTAAAGTGCGATGAAAAAGTAGATTGTTTTGTTGATTGATTGATTGATGTCTTGATTGATTTTACAAAACCCTGACAACTCCTATTTATACCCTAGGACTAGGACCCCTGATCGATTATGATCTGTTACAAACCTGATTTAAATAGAAAACTACTATATCTATAATATTTTCCTAAAGGAAACGGGCTCCCGCAGAATCTTATGCCGCCATCTCCTAGTCCAATCCGGACTCTTTCCATTGCTTCATGACCGAGTCGGCATCGTTCTTTTGACCAACGTCAGGCCCCTTTTGACTGGGATCCTCTATTGGGATTCCAATAGCTTCATCTCCCTAACTGTTGGCGCAGACTACACCGCCCATCGGCCGATCCTCAACTGTAGCCTCAATCGGCTGATTCCCAACTGTAGCCTTCAATTCTGCCGCATCGGCCGGTCTCTTCTTTTCCTGATGCCGATTCAACACGTGTCAAAATCTGGCGTCAACACATGCCCCCAGTTTCGGAGTAAAATATAATTTTACTTTGAAACTCTTTTCTTTAATCTTTCCTCCGAAACAAACGCAGAAAACATCTCCCTCCGTTTCGCGGTCTTCTACATGATGATTGCAATCTTCTCGAACCGGGCACTCGAGACAACTGTTCCCCTGGAATTCGTGTAGACGGCGCGGCAAAAATCCCGCCTTTACCCTTTCTCTCTCGGATTGTCCTTAAGTACCGGCGTTCTCCACTGCTCCTTCTCCACAAGCCTAGTAATCTCCTCCCAGCGAACCACTGTTCATCTTCTTCCTGCGCCCTCTCGGTCTCCAACCGCATCCTCCGGCGATTTTCTCTCGCGCCTGCAACCTGCTTCACCTCCCCAATGGTGGCGCCATCAGCAACTTCACCAACCGCGGAGGTTCCGCCGGCAACTTCCTCGGCGATGGCGGTCCCATCGGCGACGATGAGTTTCATTCCGGAGGTAATCATCCGAAACTTTCCTCTTTTACTTTTTACTGCTCGGGCATTTTTTTAGATACATTCTCAGTTTTCTCCCTTTTCCCCCTTTTTTAGGCATTTAGGCACCAGATCACTATTCCCCTTCCCGAAACCCCTGGTCCATCTGCTTAGGTCCCATGGGGAATCCAGACCCAACTGACTTGATCAACTTAGAAACCCATAGAGTTCCTTTCAAGAAATCACCTATGGATTTTGGGTCAGTGGGCAGGTGCTTTCAGATCTTGGCCGAATGAAACCCCTGGCTGGAAAGAATGGTACCACAGATTAGCCAAGTCCAAGAGAGTTTAGTGGGATGAGTTAAAAATCGGCCAATGCATCGATCTCTCTCTGTCCCAAATGGAGAAAAATGAACCCTTAGTAATAGCGGCCTCTTATTTCTGGTCCGACGCGCTCAACGTGTTTCTCTTTGGGCACGGACCTATGACTCCAACCCTGGCCGATGTCCTGATGCTGACCGGCCTTGATATCTCCTCCCCTGATACACCCTTTGACTATCTGATCAAACCAACCCATCGGCTAGAGACAAAAGGAATCGGCGGGTGGAAGGGGTATATCAGCAAAAATATGAGGACTAGGACGATTTCAGAGAGAGAACATACAACATTCTTAATGATGTGGCTAGAGAAGCACTTCTTCTGTGGCAGAGCAGTTGGTCCTTCATCCAACACACAAGTTCTGGCAGAGGCTCTGTCTATAGGATCGGCCATCCCCCTTGGAAAGCATCTGTTAGGATCGGCCTACCATATGATGCATCAAATCGGCGTCAAATTATCAAAAGGGGAACTGATTGGTAATCCCGGTGGTCCTTAGTGGTTCATCACCCTCTGGCTCAACCTGTACATGAGTAAGGTCTCCCAGCAGCAATATCGAGTCAGAGGAAAATCCCACCATACGACGTCGGTGTACCTCTTTTGAAGAAGCAGCATCGGCTTTCCCTGGTTGTCAGTTCACTGCCACCCGAACGGTCGAATACTTCTGATGTTTCTACAACGGTTTCAGTGAAGAGACCACCAGCTGGTATCCGTATCAGACGACAGGGTCGATTTTCGAGCTTCCCGTCTGTTATGATTCATCATCCAATTCTTTTGACGGTGAACTCATGGATATCCTGATCAAGCCAGGGATTTTACCGGCCAACTTCTTTTCTGGAAAAGATTTCCCAACCTATGAATTCTACAATCCATCAGTCGCAGCACGGCAATTCGGCTTTGGTCAGCTGCCGATTCAAGTCTACTTTGACGACCGTGCAAAATTTTGAGATGAACTGACCAAGAGCCTCGACTACAGTCGGCTGTGCAACCTAGTGCCAGACTCCAGTACCATCGACCTAAACAACTGGATAGTGGCCCCTTTTGCCGTCCAACAATTCAAACTGTGGTGGGTAGAATGGAAGCAGTACCTCTTCTGTTCGTCTCCCTCAACATATTGTAACAGCTTGGACAAAGACAACATCGATTGAAGTGCAGCGGTATTACCTTTTTCCCAGCCGATTTCAATATTGTCCCTTTTCATGCTACAATCTCGCCGCTAACTTGTATTTCTCTTTTCAGTCTGAAAGTCAAATTCCTCCGACGCGGAGCCGAATTGGTAGGCCGATAGAGAGCAATCGCCCATACACACCATTTGCACTTATCGGCCATCACGCTCCGACCATCAAAGACATCACCAGCGGCCGATGGAAACGATCACTGAAAAGGCCTACTTTGAAGAAGACGAGCCGCCGAGTCCGTGCCCGCATAGAACCAACTGATCAATCGGCGGCGGCATCGGCTGAAACTCCAGCTGCGCCAGCTTTGCCGATTGCCGAGGAGGTCGATCCCCAGACTGCCATAGAAGTTGGAGCGGCCGCTGCATCACTGCTGGTAGAAGCTGTTCAGGTAACCTCGCATACTTCATATACCTTTAAGTATTCTGTCAATATTAACCTCTTCCGTCTGCCAGGCTGCACAAATCGCTCCAGCGCAATCTCCACAGCAATCGGCTACGTCCCAAGCGGAATCCGAAACGCCAGCGATTCTCCTCACTGAGGTAGAGAGTCTCTTAACTCAATCTTTTAATATTCAACAAAAACTAACCGATTTTTGATGCAGACCAATCTGGGTGCGTCGATTGTACCCCCCCAACAAACATCGGCCGGAGGACTCACAGAGGTATGGTAGGTATCTCATATCATCAGACTTAATTATTCGCAGTATACTCATAAAATCTGTTTCCCATACCTTTTCAGGAAGCTGGCCCGAGCAGGGCACTAATTGTCGTCGAGTCCTCCTCTTCTGATGAGCCGATCGCGCCGATTCCTGAGATGAGGGTACCACTCCCTCCGGTGCAAGCAAGAGAAATCCGCTTCAAAGAGGTGAGAAACTCATCACCCAAATCGCCCGATTCTCCTTTACTGTCTGCTAATCCTTGTCTTTATTCTTTCGCAGGAACAAGATACTCCTAATAACAGTCTTTTCTCTTTCGCGGTTCCCTGTCTGACGATGAAGAGGTCGCTTCACACCAAGTTACATCGAGCTCAATTCCTGATGACGTCCGTGCCAAGCTCGAGAGTATGCGGACCCTCCTCCAAGATGATATTGGCCGATTAGTAGGAGATGCCTCATCGATTCGGCGACTTCTTAATGACATCAGAGGCCGAATCCCAGAGGAAGCGACAGAAACTCTGGATCTTGCTGCATACATAGAGTCGATGCAGACTTCAGTGTTCAGGGCCCGGCGCCATATGGCCGATCGTGCCAAGCTAGCGCAAGTTCGCGAGGAAGAAGACTCCTACAAACACCGAGCCCAAGAAGTGCATCAGTGGATCAACTTCCTTGAGAACTCCCGTCCAGATATCGTCGGCGCCATAGATCGCCTCAAACGGAGGAGGGCAGAGCTAGCCAAAGAGATGGAGCAGGTAACCAAGGACATAGCTGCCGAAGAAAAGAGACTTGAAGACCTTCCATCTGTCATCGCCGAGCTGAAGCAGAAAGACGTAACCTTGCCCGTGAAGCAATAAAACTTCATCATCATGTGCCAGAAATTCCCGGATCGGCCGATGACGACCAAAGAGTATTAGACTCGGTCGATCAGATTACGCAACGAGCGATTGCGACCATTGATGCCCTCCTTGGGTGAAGTGTAAAGAATCCTATAAACATTTAATGCTCTCTTAATGTTGACGCGCCGATTCGAACTTGGACCATCTCCTTTGGTAGCTTTTCATTTATGAATGCTTTTACTCTGATGGGACGCATCCTACTATCTCTTTACCCCCTTCCTTCTATAAGTACGAGATCCCACATCATTTCCAGAGGCGTCTATCTCACCCATCTTCTTCCCCTCCAATAATTCGATCTTTATCCTCCCAGGCTGGACATCAAGATGTCTTCTTCATCTTCTTCCTCCTCTGTCAACCAGGTACGAGCCGTCTTCTATTTCCTCCCTTGACATCTCAATCGCTCTGATACTGGGTAGTTGTTTGTCCCTTCTTAGCCAAAACGGCTTAGTCCAAGTCTAGAACGAGCGATTGAAGTTATGCATTCAGACGAACCACTATCGCAGGCGGACATAGATCTGATAAGAGCTCACTTTGAAGAACTCAGAGGTCATGTTCCTGCCGACATCCAGAAAATCTGGGACCATATAGACGCTAACTGCTCCAAGCGATCGCCAACTGAAAGGAGTCATCCATTCCCTCGATCAGTTGCCCTTGAAGACGCCGCGGCAGGAACATCCCAACCACCTCTTGACAGGAGCCATCCACTCCCTCATCAAGTCGAGGCTGAAATCGCCATGGAGGATCTGGAGGAGAAGAGCATCCGCCTTCTGATAAAGTTAGGCCGGATCGAGAGAGAGTTCAAGAAAAAGCGTGATCAATAGATATATTGGTACTTTTTATTCTAAGGGCGACTTATACCATGTCGGCCATGTACTCTGTTGTTTTCACCGAATAATGAATCAGTCAGACCAAATCAAAATGTTTCCTCCTTAAGGCGATGTCATTTTTACATCAGCTATATAGACAAAAGCCGATAGGAGTTGGCCACGTTGTCTTGATGCATTTTACCGCAAGTTATGCACCTACCCATATACTTGGATAGTACCTCTTCAGATATCTTCCGTTTAAGGCTCTTGTGAATTCTTCCCCTTTGATAGTTTCTAGTATATATGCATTTCCCGGAGCACATCGGCCGATTCTATACAGCCCTTCCCAAGTGGACGACCATTTACCGAATTCAGGATCCTTAGACCCTATCGGCAGCACCAACTTTCATACCAAATCTCCTTGGGAGAATTGTTTAACCTTGACCTTCTTGTCATACCACCTGGCCACCCTTTTCTTGTTTTCTTCGATGCTAATCAGGGCCCTCAATCGCTGACCCGCCGAATCATCGAGCTCATCCTTCATGAGGAAGGAATAGTCATCGGCCGTCAACTGATCTTGAAGCGATATACGCCTTGACCCTGTCCTTAATTCCCAAGTCAAGACTGCCTCGTGACCATATACCAACTGATAAGGAGATATCTTAGTGGCCCCGTGGCAAGCTGTTGACGCCAGATTTTGACACATGTTGAATCGGCGTCAGGAGGAGAAGATTGGCCGATGCGGCAGATCTGAAGGCTACAGTAAGGAATCGGCCGATTGAGGTAACAGTTGAAAATCGGCCGATTGGTGATACAGCTTGCGCCACCAGGATGGAATTATTTCGGAGGGTCCTGGTCAAAAGTTGGTCAACAGGGCAACGCTAAGTCGGTCAAGGAGCAATTGAAAAGAATCCTGATTGGATTAGGGGACGGCGGCGGAAGAATCTGCGGGAGTCCGTTTCCTTTAAAAGTTATTATAGATATGGTAATTTTCCTGTTTTTTTAAATAAGGTTGTAACAAGTCATCATCGACCAGGAGTCCTAGTTTTAGGGTATAAATAGGAGTCGTCAGGGTCTTGCAAACATCAACACATCAATCAACAACAATACTTCTACTTTTTCAGCAATTTACTTTCAAGTCGGCGACTTCGCCAATACTTTTTCTTCTTTCACGAGTTCGTACGGATTGGCAGGGCTGCATCAACCTGATCTCCGGCCAATTGGTAGGTTCCGCTTATCGAGTAATATCCGAGCTTTAACTACGGGCGCATCGCTGTAGTTTCGTTTGGATTTATTCACCAGTTATCGATATTTACTAGAATTGCAAGTTTTACCTGTTATTCTAGTATTATCACCAGTTATCCAGCTTGTGATCAGAGTAATCGGCTTCGTCATCGTTCTTCTTCAACTTATCATCTCACAGCCGATTAGATCTATTTCATGTGTTGCCTCTGTAGTAATTGTTTAGATCGCTCCAGCAGTTTTCTGTACAATTACTACACGATTATCGGCTGGTCCATAGCCGATCATCTCTACAGCAAATCGGCCGATTCGTCGCCGACGCGCTCCTCAGGACAGATCGGAACTCTAGCCGATCGAAGCGCCTGGAATTTAATACTTTATTTCCTTGTCAATCAACAGGTCAGATTGACTGGCACGCAGCGCGAACCGTACTAGGGCGATAATCCAAACAGGAGCTAACCAGATTCTCCCGGGTCGTGTGTCCGACGCTGAAGACCATCGGCCGATTCCTGTCTGGCCGATTTTAGCGCCAACACACTTTTGGCACGCCCGGTGGGACCAATCCAAGATCTGATATGTCGAAGAACGCAGAAATCTCTGACAACAACATCATTGAGGTCACGGAAGCGGATCTCAAGGATGACCAGAGGGAAGAATTAGCTAAACATCTGGAAGATTATAAGAAGATGTACCTCCAGTCGTTCAGTCGTACCAGAAGCGGGGAGGCTGTCAAGAGGGCTCCTATTCCAATTCCCCGCCACATCACCATTGCTGAGGACTCGGGCAAGATGTCAGATATGATCCAACAGTCCGTCTACCAGGCATTCATTGACCAATCCCCAGTGATGACCAACACAGTGTATAACACTGTCGTCAGCTCTCTGGCCAGCGGAGCAGTCCAAGGCTATCAGGGACCAGCATATGCCCCGCCAACCACGCTCCCGGCCAGAAGCTTACCGTATACGTCCCAATCGGCTCCTCAGCCGATATTGACGCAACGCGAGGGATACAACACTCCATTGCCCCCAGCATCTCCAAGATACAGCGGTGCACCATGTCTCCCATCACAGACACCATCTCAGCCCATCCAAATTGCTTCTGTGCAATCACTGCCCACAAGCTCAGTACCTTGGGGAACATCGGCGACAACGTTTTTTCCCGAGCCAACGAGCGGATACGAGAGTTATCCAATCCAGGTGCCACACCAATCGGCCGTTCGGCCGACGGTCCCTCAGTATCAGCCGATCTCATCAGAAATCGGCAGGGGGGCAAGCGCTGTAGAAGCGCTCAGAGGCGCAGCGCCAATGATGACATATGATGGGGCGGCGGATTCACTTCGCCATCAACTATCAGCTGCTCAGCAGAATTCGCCGCATGCTTCGATTTATCACCCAGTCGTGCCAGCTCTTCAGCACATGCCCGCGCCGCGAGCAGTCGTTCATCAGCAGCAGGTCGACTGGACGGCTAGAATAGCAGAAGTGATCCAGGACCAGTTTGGATTGAAGCCAAAGGTGCAAACTTACACCGAAAAGACGCCATACCCATCGGACTATGACTTGCTGCCGTTCCCACACCGCTACAAAGTTCCCGATTTCACCAAGTTTTCGGGAACGGACGATACATCCACTGTAGAGCACATCAACCGATTCATCATCTAGTGCGGGGAGGCTGCCACACAAGATGCTCTGAGGGTGCGTTTGTTTTCATCGTCTCTGTCCGGATCGGCCTTCCAGTGGTTCACCACCTTGCCACCAAATTCTATTGTTACATGGGCCGATTTGGAAAAACAGTTCCTCAAGTACTTCTACGCAGGAGTACACGAGATGGAACTCTCAGATTTGACCAGCCTCAGGCAGAGGAGCGATGAGCCGGTAATGGGATATATACAGAGGTTCAGAGAAGTCAGGAACAAATGCTACAGTCTGGCTCTGACCGATGCACAGTTGGCCGATATCGCTTTCCAAGGCCTCCTGCCACAAATCGAAGAAAGATATGCTGCGCAAGAGTTTGAAAGCCTAAGTCAGATCGTCCACCGGTTGTCAGGACAGGAAGTCCGTCCGTTTGAACAACGGAGGAATTTCCAAAAGAAGGTGGCATACCTAGAAGGGTCTGAATCCGATGGGGAGGAGGAAATCGGCCTGGCAGAATGGGTGAAAGGGTAAAAACCGATATCATGCCCTTTTGGAAAGGAAGAGCCAGAGACATTCGGCTTTGACACATCAAAGACCGATAAAATTTTTGATTTATTGCTCCAGGAAGGACAAATTAAGCTATCTCAGCATCACACCATCCCTTCGGCCGATCAACTTAAGAAGATGAAATAGTGCAATTGGCACAACGCCACTTCTCATGATACAAATGAATGCAAAGTCTTCCGTCAGCAGATACAATCGGCCATCGAGCAGGGGAGGCTTAAATTTGAAACCCCAGCTAAATCGGCAAAACCGATGAAGATAGATCAGCATCCTTTCCCGGCCAACATGGTTGACACTGGAGGAAATTCACGTCAAACCAAGGTGCTGACGTCAGAATCGGCGAGAAGGGGCGGCGCCGTCGATCCCAGGAGGCAGATCACAACGGAAGAAATCAAAAGGAACAGGCGGGGGCCAGAACGACCACGCAAGCCCGTCACCTCCCAGTTCTTACTCAGTAAATATCGGCAGCAGCAAGAACAATCAAGATACCACGAAGAGATGATACGCCGGCATGAAGATCACTGGCAATGTCCGTTCTTCATCCATTGCTGGGAGAACGACATTAGATTGCCGTCTGCCGATAACTGTCCGGAGTGTAACGGATTGAGCTGCAACGATCGCCCGAAGCCACACTCTAGGGACAGAGGATCAGAGCCGATCAGCAGAAATCGGCACGGATGAGAGGAACAGCGCGTTTGGGTGCATGATCAGCTGGGGGGCAGAGTTGACCAGTACCACCGGTCAAAAAGCAAGATCGACCAACAGGATGGACTGGGGGCAGGATCAGCGTGCACGGTCGGCTGGAAAAGATGGCCGATAACAGGGTGTCAGACGAGGATCCCCTAGGAAGGGAACCAGATAGGGAATACGCCAGATCATCGGCCAAACCAGTTAATCCTAGGTGGTGTCCCGATGGCCTATCCAGATCCCAGAAATGAAGGATCCAACGCCTACGCCAGTGGGAGCATCAAGAGGAAGAACAGAGGCAGATACCAGAGAAAAGAAATGTTAAGTCTCGGGTGTGGCGCCCAAAGAAAAACGATCAAGGAGCAAACAATCAAGAATCGGCAGCCGAAATCAACATGGTGTTCATATTGCCGATGGAATTCATGGCGCCTGATGATCGAGACAAAGCAACAAGAATGGAAGAACAAATGGCACAACTGGTTTTAGAGCCGATGATGGCTACTTTTGAGAAACCAGAAGAAGAAAAACGGCAACATCTTAAAGCGCTATTTCTCAAAGGCTACGTTGACGGACGACCCGTCACCAGATTACTAGTAGATGGAGGTGCCGTAGTTAACATCATGCCGTATGCCATGTTCCGCAAGCTAGGCAAGGGCGATGAAGACCTCACTAAGACGGACATGATGCTAAAGGATTTCGAAGGCAACGTGTCTCCCGCCCGTGGAGCGCTCTGCGTCGACCTCATCATCGGCAGTAAGACCCTTCCTACCATTTTTTTCGTTATTAATGGCAAGGGATCCTACAACATGCTGCTTGGTCGCGACTAGATACATGCAAACTGCTGTGTCCCATCTACAATGCATCAATGCCTCGTGCAATGGGTCGGCGACAGCACAGAGATAGTCACCGCCGATTCTTCCTACAGCATTGCAGCGGCCGACACGCAACAGTGGAGCTGCGAGCACGTCAAGTGCATATCTGGCAGGACTTGGGACACTGACTTCTTGAAAGTGTCCGATTTCGTTCTACAGCCGATCCAAGCAGTCGGCTCTGAAGATTCAGATTAAATGGATCAGCTCGTCCGAGAAGACGGGAAGCTTGGGCATGGGTTTACGTCGGCCAATTTATTGGAAATGATAGATTTGGGAGATAGCAGTAAATCAAGGCCGACGTATATTAGTGCTAATTTGGATCCTGAATATAAGTGTAAACTGATACATTTATTAAAAGAATTCAAGGATTGCTTTGCTTGGGAATATCATGAGATGCCAGGTCTAGACCGGTCCATTGTTGAACACCGGTTACCTATAAAATCAGGATATCGGCCATATCAGCAACCTGCACGACGGTGTAACCCCAAGATTCTACCTGATATAAAGGCCAAAATTACAAAGTTAATTGAAGCAGGATTTATTCGGCAGTGCCGCTACGCCGAATGGATTTCTAATATTGTGCCTGTATACAAGAAGAATGGAAAGTTACGCGTGTGCATCGATTTCAGGAACTTAAATCAGGCTACACCAATGGATGGATATCCGATGCCAACGGCCGATATCTTGATAGATGCTGCCGCAGGACACAAAGTCATAAGTTTCATGGATGGGAATGTAGGGTACAATCAGATATTAATGGCCGAAGAAGATATCTCGAAAACGGCTTTCAGGTGCCCAGGTCATCTTGGTTTATTCGAATGGGTTGTTATGACTTTTGGGTTGAAGAACGCCGGTGCTACGTATCAGCGGGCCATGAATTACATCTTCCACAAGCTCATTGGTTCATCGGTGGAAATTTATATAGATGACGTCGTGGTCAAGTCAAAAGGTCACCAAGAACATCTTGCCGATTTTCAAGAAGTACTGGAGTGCACAAGGAAACATGGGTTGAAGATGAACCCGAACAAGTGTGCATTTGGTGTATCGGCTGGGCAATTCTTAGGATTCATGGTCCATGAGCGCGGGATAGAAGTCAACCGCAAGACCATAGACGCCATCAATAAAGTTGTGGCCCCACAAAATAAAACTGAGCTACAGTCCCTCATCAGCAAGGTCAACTTTATCAGAAGATTTATATCCAACCTATCAGGACGTATTCAGGCTTTTACCCCTCTGTTGAAATTAAAACCCGACCAGGAATTCATATGGGGAGAAGAACAATGCAAGGCATTGGAAAATATCAAGCAGTATCTAGTTTCACCTCCAGTATTGGTTCCACCACAGCCTGGTAAGCCGTTCAAATTATATTTGTCGGCTGATGAACAGGCTATTGGATCGGCGTTGGTACAGGAGTTTGAGGGGAAAGAACGAGTGGTATATTACGTCAGCAGAAGACTCTTAGACGCCGAAACAAAATATTCCCCGGTGGAGCGGCTATGCTTGCGTTTATACTTCTCGTGTACCAAGCTCAGGCACTATTTATTATCGGTAGAATGCATAGTCGTATGCAAAGATGATGTGGTGAAGTATATGCTATCATTGCCGATTTTGAAAGGACGGATTGGAAAATGGATCCTGGCTCTGTCAGAATTCGACTTAAGGTACGAATCGGCCAAAGCCGTCAAAGGTCAAGTAATGGCCGATTTCGTAGCTCAGCATTGTGGACCAGAAATTGCCGCCGTCGAACCAGTCCCATGGACTCTATATTTTGATGGTTCTTCGTGTGGGGTCGGATCAGGAATCGGCATTGTTCTTGTGTCGCCTCGGGGGGCAAGTTATAATTTCTCTCTGCCGATAGAAGCTTCCGCAACTAATAATCAGGCGGAATATCGAGCCGTTCTGAAAGGCATACAATTATTAAAGGAAGTCAAAGCTGATGCAGTCGAAATTTTTGGAGATTCCATGCTCATTGTGGATCAATTAACGGGGCGATCTGAGTGCAAGGATGATATCTTGAGGATATATTATGAAGATTGCCTTCAGCTTTTAAAAGATTTCAAGTCTGCAATAATTGAGCATATCCCCAGAAATTATAATGAAGAGACCAACAGGCTGGCCCAACATGCCTCCGGGTATCGGCCGATTCAGGGAGCGATGATGCTAGAGCTCGCGGCCGATGACTGGCGAAAGGAAATCGCCGATTACTTGAAAGATCCATCCCAAAAAGTGGATCGGCGAACACGTTTTCAGGCTACAAAATATGTGTTACTTGAGGATGATTTGTTTTATCGGACGATTGATGGAGTTCTTCTCAAGTGCCTGGGAACAGAAGAGGCAAAGGTTCTGATGGGAGAGATCCATGAGGGCGTTTGTGGAGCTCATCAATCGGCTCACAAAATGAAATGGATGATCCGAAACAATGGGTATTATTGGCCGACTATCCTTGAAGATTGTTTCAAGTACTACAAAGGATGCCAAGACTGTCAGAAGTTTGGTAATGTATAGCGTGCGCCAGCATCGGCTATGAATCCGATAATTAAGCCGTGGCCGTTCAGAGGTTGGGGAATAGATCTCATCGGACAGATTCACCTTCCATCAAGCAAAGAGCATAAGTTCATATTGGTGGCTACAGATTATTTTACTAAGTGGGTGGAGGCAATTCCTTTAAGGAATGTGACATCGGCCGATATGATTGAATTTGTTAAAAGCCATATTATCTATCGATTTGGTATTCCTCAAACCATCACAACTGACCAAGGAACAATGTTTACTTCTGGAGAATTCGGAGAGTTCGCCGCCGATATGGGGATTAAATTATTAAACTCTTCTCCATACTATGCTCAAGCCAATGGCCAAGCAGAATCATCTAATAAAGGGATAATCAAGCTAATCAAGAGGAAGATAGAAGAGCAACCCAAGAAGTGGCATATGTCTTTGGCTGAATCTTTATGGGCATATAGGATGGCTTGTCATGGAGCCACTAAAATATCCCCTTATCAGTTGGTTTATGGTCATGAGGTGGTCTTGCCATGGGAGATAAGGACACGGTCAAGACGTATATCGTTACAAGATCAGTTAACGGCCGATGACTATTCCTTTCTCATGAAAGATGAACTTGACGATTCGGCAGGTTTACGGTTGAGAGCCCTGATTAGTATAGAAGAAAACAAGAAAAGGGTGGCCAGATGGTATGACAAAAAGGTCAAAGTTAAACAATTCTCTCAGGGAGATTTGGTGTGGAAGTTGGTGCTGCCGATAGGATCCAAAGATCCCAAATTCGGTAAATGGTCACCCACTTGGGAAGGGCCGTACAGAATCGGCCGATGTGCCCCTAGGAATGCATATATTCTAGAGACAGTCGAAGGGGAGGAATTCCCAAGAGCTTTAAACGGACGATATCAGAAGAGTTACTATCCAAGCATTTGGGTAGATGCATAACTTGCAACAAAATATATCAAGATAACATGGCCGATTTCTCATCGGTTTTTGTCTACACATCTGGTGAAGAAAACATTGGGATTCATTATTGGATGAAAATGACAGAGTACATGGCCGACATGATACAAGTCGCCCTTAGAATAAAAATACCGATATGTCTACTGATTACGCCTACGCTGGATTTCTCTCTCGATGCGACCCAGTTCTATCATAAGGCTGAGCCTTTTCTCCTTCGGGTCCTCTGCAGTGGCTCCAGTTTCAGCTTGGTTGCAAATTTCTATCAGCAGGCGGGTCTTCTTCTCCTCCAGATCTTCCATGGCAACTTCGGTTTTAGCTTTACAAGGAAGTGGAGGATTTTTTTTAGAAGATGGTCGCTTGCGGACCAAAAAGTGAGCATCTATAAGGTCCCAGTATTCCTGGACAATAGCGGGGACATGATCTCTGAGTTCTTTAGCATGAGCTCTTATCAGATCTCTGTCTGCCTGTGATAGTGGCTCTTCTAAATGCATGATTTCTATCGCTCGTTCTAGACCAGGGCTGAGACATTTTGGCTAAACAGAGATAAAAGGGGTTACCCAACATCAGAGCGATTGAGATGCATAGGAGAAAGGTAGAAGAGAAGTTCATACCTGGTTGATAGAGGAAGAAGATGAAGAGGACGAAGAAGACATCTTGCCGTTCAGTTTTGGACAGTAAAGAGGGAAAGAGAAGATAAGTGATGTGTATGCCTCTAGAGATGGTGAAGGGTCTACTTATTAAAGAAGGAGAGGTAGATGGATGGTGAGACACGTCCTATCGGAGTAGCATTAAAGGAGCAATAAATGCAAAGCTGACTGAAGAAACAGTTCAAAACCAAATCAGCGCAGTAGCATTAAAGGAGCAATAAATGTTTACAATGTTCTTTACAACCCAAGGAGAGCATCTATGGCTACAATAGCTTGTCGTCTAATTTGATCGGCCGAATCTAGTACTCTCTGATCGTCATCGGCCGATCCTTGGATTTCTGACACACGGAGCCTTATCGTTTCACGGGCCAGATGCTATCTTTCTTGCTTCAGCTCACTGATGATGGATGGGAGTTCTTGGAGTTTCTTTTCTTCAGCGGCTATCTCTTTGGTTATCTGTTCCATCTCCTTGGCCAGCTCTGCTCTTCTCCGTTTCAGCCGATCTATCGCGCCGACAATGTCCGGACGGCAGTTTTCGAGGAAGTTGATCCTGTGGTGTACCTCCTGAGTCCGGTGCTTGTATGAATCGACCTCCTCCGGAGTTTTGCCATCTGGGCACGATCGGCCATATGGCGCAGCGCCCTGGAAACCAGAATATGCCTATGCTCTATATAGGTGGCATGCGCTAAGTTTTCTGATACTTCTTCTGGGATTCGAGCTTTGATCTTGTTGAAAAGTCATCGAATCGGCAAAGCATCTTCTACCAATCGGCCGATGTCATCTTGAAGGAGAGTACGCATGCTTTCGAGCTTGGCGCAGACATCATCGGAGGTAGAGCTCGATGAAATTGGGTGTGAAGCAATTTCCTCGTCATCGGGCAAGGAGACGGCAAAGGAGAAGATGCTGTTGTTAGGGGTGTCTTGCTCCTGTGAGGAAATAAAGTAAAGGGTAGGCAAGCAGTAAAAGGAAATCGGCCGATTCGCCGCCGACGCGCTCCTCAGGACAGATCGGAACTCCAGCCGATCGAAGCTCCTGGAATTTAATACTTTATTTCCTTGTCAATCAACAAGTCAGATTGACTGGCACGCCGCGCGAACCGTACCAGGGCGATAACCCGAACAGGAGCTAAGCATATTCTCCCTGGTCGTGTGTCCGACGCTAAAGACCATCGGCCGATTCCTGTCTGGCCGATTCTAATGGTAAGTTTGTTACCTCCTTAAAGCGAATTTCTCTTGCCTGCGCCCGTGGAAGCGTTTCCCTTGTCTCAGGGGCTGGTGCAGTTGGCTCGTCGGAAGAAGAAGATTCAACGATTATTAGTGCTCCGCTTGGACCAGCTTCATGAAAAGGATATAAAAGAAGATCCTGTGAGTATGCTATGGGAAATCGAAATAAGATGGTGTGAGAAATTTTCCATGCCTCTGTGGGTTTCCCGGCCGATGCCTGTTGTGGGGTTGTAGTTAGCATACCCAAATCGGCCTGCATCAAGATCAGTTAAGTTTTCTGAAAGTTAAGAGATCAAGGTAAGAGATCATTTACCTCGATGATAGGAGCTGCTGGAGTTTCGGCTCCCACTTGGGACGTATCCGATTGCTGCGGAGATTGTGGTGGAATAGCTTGCGCAGCCTGGCAGAGGAAGAAAGTTAATGTTAGTAGAAGACTTGAAGAATATATGAGATAAGTAAGATTACCTGAACAACTTCTACTAATAGCGATGCTGCAGCTGCCCCGACTTCGGCAGTGACTTGGGGATCGGCCATCTCGACAACCGGCAAAGGTAAAGGGATTGGAGTTTCGGCCGGTGTCACCGCCATTTGGTCGGCCGATCCGATACGAGGAGTCTCGGCCGATGCCACTACCATTTGGTCGGCCGATCCGATACGAGGAACCTCAACCGATGCTATTGCCGTCTGATCGGCCGATCCGATGCGAGCTCGCACTCGACGGCTGGTTATCTTCGATGTTGGCCTTTTCGGTGCTCGCTTCAATCGGCCAGTAGAGATACCCTTGATGGTTGGAGCATGGAAGCCGATAAGTGGATACGGCATGTATTGGTGATGACTATCTATCGGCCGGTCGCTTCGGCTCCGCATCGGAGGGACATGGTTTTCAGACTAAGGAGATGAACATGAGTTAATAACAAGATGACAATGTGGAAAGAAATAACATTGGAATCGGCTGAGGAAAAGGGACATACCGCTGCATTTGGATCAATGTTCTCTCGGTCCAGAAGGTTGCAGTAAGACGATGGAGATTTACAGAAAAGATGTTGCTTCTATTCTGCCCACCATAATTTGAATTGCTGGGAGGCAAAAGAGGCAACTGACCAAGTATTCAGGTCAATAGTACTGGAATCGGGTACTAAATCGCACAGCCGACTGTAATCAAGACTTGAGGTCAGTCCATCTCTGAATTTCGCCTGACCGGCGAAGTAGACCTGAATCGACAGTTGGCCAAAACCCAGTTGCCTTGCCGCAGCCGATGGATTGTAGAACTCGTAGGTGGGAGAGTCCTTTCCTGAGAAGAAATTGGCTGGCAGAATCCCCGGCTTGATCAAGACATCCATAAGCTCTCTGTCAAAAGTATGGGTGGAGAAATCGTAGCTTGTGGGTAATTCAAAAATCGGCTCCACTGCTTGATATGGGTGCCAGTTGATGGTCTCTTCACTAAGGCCATTATAAAAGCATCTGAAGTACTCAGATGTGCGGGTAGCAGTAAACTGGCAGCCGGGGAAAGCCGATGCCGCTTCTCCAAAAGATCTGCAGCGACGTCGGACGGATGGATTCTCCTCTGACTCAATATTGGGGAAGGTTTTGGTCTCTATCCATTGCTGAGAGACCTTGCTCATGTGTAAATTGAGCCAGAGGGTGATGAACCACCAGGGACCACCAGGGTTCCCGATCGGCTCCCCCTTCGACAGCTTGGTGCCGATTTGGTGCATCAGGTAATAGGCCGATCCTAGCAAATGTTTTCCAAGGGGGATGGCCGATCCTTGTGAGAAAGCCTCTGCTAAAGCTTGGGTGTTTGAAGAGGGGCCAACTGCTCTGCCACAGAAGAAATGCTTTTCTAGCCACATCATCAAAAAGGCAGTATGCTCCCTCTGTGAGACTGTCCCGGTCTTCATATTTTTGCTAATATACCCTTTCCACCCGCCGATTCTTTTGGTCTCTAGCCGATGTGATGGCTTGAACAGATAATTAAAAGGGGTATCGGCGGAGGAGACATCGAGGCCGGTCAACAGCAGAACATCGGCCAGGGTCGGGGTCATAGGTCCATGTCCGAAAAGGAATGCACTGACCGATTTTTTGTTCCTCCCACTGAACCTTCCAAGATCCGGCCACCCTCTGGTACCATTCTCTCCACCCGGGGGTTTCATTTGGCCAGGATCTAAAAGTGCCTACCCAGTGATCTAAATCCATGGATGATTGCTTAAAAGGGATTCTATGAGTTTCAAGGCTGATCAGGTTCGTTGGATCGGGGTTCCCCATAGGGCCCAAACAGATGAGGTCAGGGGATTCTGAGAGTGGAATGGTAATTCGGTGCCTAAGTGCCTAAAAAAGGGAGAAGGGGAAGAAATTGAGAGAGGTTCCGGAAAGTACTGAAGCAGTAGAAAAGCGAAAAGGAAATAATTTCGAGCATTTACCTCTGGGATGGAAATCATCGTCGCCGATGAGACCGCTAGGGAAGCCACCGATTGGGCCGCCGCCACCGAAGGAGTTGCCGATGGAGCCTCCGTGGATGGAGCGGTTGCCGATGGTGACGCCATTGGAGGGTTGGAGCAGGTCGCTGATGAGATCGCCGGAAAGGGGGAAGCACTTGGAGATCAAGAGAACTTGGAGGAAGACGAACAGTAGTTCGTTGGAAGAGAATGCTAGATTTGTGGGGAAGAGTAGACGGAGAAGGCCAGTACTTAAGACAAAACGGGAGAGCGAGGGCAAAGATGGTATTTTAACCGCGCCGTCTACACGAATTCTAGAGGAGCGGTCGTTTCGCGCGCTCGGTCCGAGGAAATTGCAATCATTGTGCCGCGGAACGGAAGGAGATTTTAATGCGCCCGTTTCGGAGGAAAGGATTAAAGAAAGAGTTTCGAAGAAAAAGTTATGTTTTACTCCGAAACTGGGGGGCATGTGTTGACGCCAGATTTTGACACGTGTTGAATCGGCGTCAGGAGGAGAAGATTGGCCGATGCGGCAGATCTGAAGGCTACAGTAAGGAATCGGCCGATTGAGGTAACAGTTGAAAATCGGCCGATTGGTGATACAGCTTGCGCCACTAGGATGGAATTATTTCGGAGGGTCCTGGTCAAAAGTTGGTCAACAGGGCAACGCTAAGTCGGTCAAGGAGCAATTGAAAAGAATCCTGATTGGATTAGGGGACGACGGCGGAAGATTCTGCGGGAGTCCGTTTCCTTTAAAAGTTATTATAGATATGGTAATTTTCCTGTTTTTTTAAATAAGGTTGTAACAAGTCGTCATCGACCAGGAGTCCTAGTTTTAGGGTATAAATAGGAGTCGTCAGGGTCTTGCAAACATCAACACATCAATCAACAACAATACTTCTACTTTTTCAGCAATTTACTTTCAAGTCGGCGACTTCGCCAATACTTTTTCTTCTTTCACGATTACTACACGATTATCGGCTGGTCCATAGCCGATCATCTCTGCAGCAAATCGGCCGATTCGCCGCCGACGCGCTCCTCAGGACAGATCGGAACTCCAGCCGATCGAGGTGCCTGGAATTTAATACTTTATTTCCTTGTCAATCAACAGGTCAGATTGATTGGCACGCCGCGCGAACCGTACCAGGGCGATAACCCGAACAGGAGCTAAGCAGATTCTCCCGGGTCGTGTGTCCGACGCTGAAGACCATCAGCCGATTCCTGTCTGGCTGATTTTAGCGCCAATACAAGCCATCCTATAAGCCCATAGAGATTCAGCCAAAGATATGTGCCACTTCTTTGGTTGTTCCTTTATCTTCCTCTTGATCAACTTGATTATCCCCTTATTGGACGATTCGGCCTGGCCGTTGGCTTGAGCATAGTACGGAGAAGAATTCAGCAATTTAATCCCCATATCGGCGGCGAATTCTCCGAATTCCCCTGAGGTGAACATCGTTCCTTGTTCAGTTGTGATAGTCTGAGGAATACCGAACCGATAAACAATGTGGTTTTTAACGAAATCGATCATATCGGCCGATGTCACGGTCCTTAACGGAACTGCCTCCACCCATTTAGTAAAATGATCAGTGGATACCAATATAAACTTATGCCCTTTGCTTGATGGAGGGTGAATCTGCCTGATGAGATCTATTCCCCAACCTCTGAACGGCCACGGCTTGATTCCCGGATTCATAGCCGAAGCTGGCGCGCGCTGCACATTGCCAAACTTCTGACAGTCTTGACAACCTTTATAATATTTGAAACAATCTTCAAGAATCGTCGGCCAATAATACCCATTGTTTCTGATTATCCACTTCATCTTGTGAGCCGATTGATGAGCTCCGCATACACCTACATGGATTTCCCCCATCAGGACCTTCGCTTCTTCCGTTCCCAGGCATTTGAGAAGAACCCCATCAATCGTCCGGTAAAAGAAATCGTCTTCTAGTAACACATATTTTGTGACCTGGAAACGCACTCGCCGATCCACCTTCTGGGACGGATCCTTTAAGTAATCGGCAATCTCCTTTCGCCAATCATCGGCCGCGAGTTCCAAAATCATAGCTCCTTGAATCGGCCGATATCCGGACGCGTGTTGGGCCAGCCTATTCGCCTCTTCATTGTAATTTCTGGGGATGTGCTCGATTATTGCAGACTTGAATTCCTTTAACAAACTTGTCAATTTACACTTGTATCCGGGATCCAAGCTAGCACTAATATACGTCGGCCTTGGCTTGCTACCATCTCCTAAATCCACCATCTCCAATGAATCGGTCGACGTGAATCCATGCCCAAGCTTCCCGGCTTCTCGGATGAACTGATCCATTTACTCTGAATCTTCAGAGCCGACTGCTTGGATCGGCTGTAGACCAAAATCGGACACTTTCAGGAAGTCAGTGTCCCATGTTCTGCCAGATATACACTTGATGAGCTCAAAGCTCCATTGTTGCGTGTCGGCCGCCGCAACGCTGTAGGTGGAATCGGCGGTGACTATCTCTGTACTGTCGCCGACCCACTGTACAAGGCATTGGTGCATTGTAGACGGGACGCAGCAATTCGCATGTATCCAATCGCAACCGAGCAACATGTTGTAGGACCCCTTACCATTAATAATAAAGAAGGTAGTGGGAAGGGTCTTATTGCCGATGGTGAGGTTGACGCAGAGCGCTCCGCGGGCGGGAGACACGTTGCCTTCAAAGTCTTTGAGCATCATGTCCGACTTGGTCAAGTCTTCATCGCTTTTGCCTAACTTCCGGAACATGGCATATGGCATGATATTGACCGTGGCGCCTCCGTGCACTAGCAGCCTGGTAACGGGTCGTCCGTTAACGTGTCCTTTGAGAAATAGTGCCTTGAGATGTTGCCGTTTTTCATCTTCTGGTTTCTCAAAGGTGGCTGTCATTGGCTCCAAAACCAACTACGCCATCTGCTCCAACATCCTTGTCGCCTTATCTTGATCGGCTGGCGCCATGAACTCCATCGGCAATATGAACACCATGTTGACATCAGCTGCCGATTCTTGATTGTCGCCCTCTTTGTTGCTGTTCTTCTTGGGGCGCCAGACCCGAGACCTATCGTTTTTCTTATCCAGCACCTGCCTCTGTTCCTCCTCTTGTTGTTCCCATTGGAGCAGGCGTTGGATCCTTCGTTTTTGGGATTTAGACAGTCCATCAGGGCACCACCTGGGGTTTACTGGTTTGGCCGACGGTCTGGCGCACCCCCAGTCTGGTTCCCTCCCTAGAGGGTTTTCATCTGACACCCTAGCATCAGCCATTTCTTCCAACCGATCGTGTACGCTGGTTCTGCCCCCCAGTCGCTTCTGCTGGTTGATCCTGCCCTTTGACCAGTCATACCGGTCAACTCTGCCCCCCAGCCGATCATGAACTGAAAGGCGCCGACCTTCTTGTTCGCGCCAGTTTCTGTTGATCGGCTCTGATCCTCTGTCTCTGGAGCGCGATCTTTTGAACAGGTGATCATTGCGACTTGATCCGCTGCACTCAGGACAGTCATCGGCTGATGGCAATTTGAGGTCGTTTTCCCAGCAATGGATGAAGAACGGACATCGCCAATGATCCTCATGTCGGCATATCATCTCATTGTGGTATCTCGACCATTCCTGCTGACGCCGATATTTGCTGAGTAAGAATTGGGAAGTCACGGGTCTACGCGATCGTTCTGATCCTTCGCCCTCGTCTTCAACCCGTCTTTTCCCTTTGACATCGTCCACCGTGACTTGCTTCCTGGGATCCACGGCGCCGCTTCTTCTAGCCGATTCCGACGTCAGCACCTTGGTTTGAAGTGAATTTCTTCCCGTGTCAACCATGTTAGCCGGGAAAGGATGCTGATCAATCTTCATCAGCTTTGCCGGTTTTGCCGGGATTTCGAACTTGAGTCTTCCTTTGTCAATGGCCGACTTTATCTGCTGATGGAATATCTTGCACTCGTTTGTGTCATGAGATGTAGCGTTGTGCCATTTGCAGTACTTCATCTTTTTGAGCTGATCGGCCGAAGGAATGGTATGGTATGGTGAGAGCTTGATCTGCCCTTCCTGGAGCAGTAAGTCAAAAATTTTATCGGCCATTGATGTGTCAAAGCCGAACGCTTCTGGTTCCTTCTTTCCAAAAGGACACGATATTGGATTCTTCCCTCTGACCCATTCTGCTAGGACGATTTCTTCCTCTTCCTTGGATTCAGATCCTTCCAAGTATGCTACCTTTTTCTGGAAATTCCTCCGCTGCTCAAATGGACGTATTTCCTGACCGGCCAATCGGTGCACGATCTGACTTAAGCTTTCAAATTCTTGTGAGGCGTACCTCTCCTTGATATGTGGCACGAGGCCTTGGAAAGCGATGTCGGCCAACTGGGCATCGGTCAGAGCCAGGGTATAGCATTTGTTTCTGATTTCTCTGAACCTCTGTATGTATCCAGTTACTGGTTCGTCGCTCCTCTGCCTGAGGCTGGTCAAATCTGAGAGCTTCATCTCATGTACTCCCACGTAGAAGTACTTATGGAATTGCTTTTCTAGATCGGCCCAAGTGACGATGGAATTGGGTGGTAAAGTAGTGAACCATTGGCAGGCCGATCCAGACAGAGACGATTAAAACAGGCGCACCCTCAGAGCATCTTGCGTGGCGGCTTCGCCGCACTGGATGATGAATCTGTTAATGTGCTCCACGGTAGAGGTGTCGTCCAGCCCCGAAAACTTGGTGAAGTCAGGAACTTTGTACCGGTGGGGAAACGGCAATAGGTCGTAAGCCGAGGGGTATGGCGTCTTGTACGTATAAGTCTGCACTTTCGGCTTCAACCCGAATTGGTCCTGAATTACTTCCGCTATTCTTGCTGTCCAATCCACTAGCTGCTGATGAACAACTGTTCGGAGTGCCCGCATATGTTGGTGGATTGGCGGCAGTATAGCCGGGTGATGGGTCGAAACGTGTGGCAGATCCTGTTGCATTACGGTCGTCTGAGCAGTTGACAGTTGATGGCGAAGCGAATCCGCCGCCCCATCGTACATCATCATCGGCGCCGTTCTTCTGAGTGCTTCTACAGCGTCTGCCCCCCTGCTGATTTCTGACGTGGTTGGTTGATACTGAGGGACCGTCGGCCGAATGGAACGGCGCCTGGATCGGATAGCTCCCATGTCCGGTTGATTGATCGGGAAAAGCTGCCGTTGCTGATGCCCCCCAAGGCACTGAGTTTGAGGGCAGCGATTGCACAGAAGCAATCTGGACAGGCTGAAGTGGCGCTTGCGATTGGAAACATGGTGCACCTTTATGCCCTGGAGGCATTGGAGGCAACGAAGTGTTGTACCCTTCGTGTTGCGTTGACATCGGCTAAGGAGCCGAGTGGGACGTGCCTGGTAAGTTTCTGGCTGGAGGTACAATAGGTGGGGCGTATGCTGGCCCGCTCTGCTGACCAGAGAACTGATGACGGTGTTATACACCGTGTTAGTCATTACTGAGGATTGGTCGATGAAAGCCTGATAGACGGACTGTTGAATCATATCGGACATCTTGCCCGAATCCTCAGCGATGGTGATATGGCAGGGGACTGGAAGAGAAGCTTTCTTGATTGCCTCTCCGCTTCTCGTACGCCTGAAAGATTGCAGATACATCCTTTTGTAATCCTCTAGATGTTTAGCCAGTTCCTCTTTCTGGTCGATCTTGAGATCTGCTTCCGTGACCTCAATATTGTTATCCTCAGAAACTTCAGTGGTCTTTGACATGTTGGAACTTGAGACTGTCCCACCGGGCGTGCCAAAAGTGTGTTGGCGCTAAAAATCGGCCAGGAATTGGCCGATGACCTTCAGCGTCGGACACACGACCTGGCAGAATCTGCTTAGCTCCTGTTCGGGTTATTGCCCTGGTGTGGTTCGCGCGGCGTGCCAGTCAATCAGACCTGTTGATTGACAAGGAAATAAACGTATTAAATTCCGGGCTGAGGTTCCGATCTGTCCCGAAAAGCGTATCGGTGAATCAGCCGATTTGCTATGAAGATGACCGGCTATGGATCAGCCGATAATCATGTAATAATTGCAAAGAAAACTGCTGGAGCAACTTAAACAATTATTACAGATGCAACACTTGAAATAGATCTAATCGGCTGTATGACAATGAACAAGGAAAAGCGATGATAAAGCCGATAGTTTCGATCCCAAGCTGGGTAACTGGTGATAATACTAGAACAACAGGTAAAACCTATAATTCTAGTAAATATCGATAACTGGTGAATAAATCTAAACGAAACCACGGCGATGCGCCCAAAGTTAAAGCTTAGATGTTATTCGATAAGCGGAACCTACCAATTGGCCGGAGATCGTGTCGATGCAGCCCTGCCAATCCGTATGAACTTGTGAAAGAAGAAAAAGTATTGGCGAAGTCGCCGACTTGAAAGTAAAGTGCGATGAAAAAGTAGATTGTTTTGTTGATTGATTGATTGATGTCTTGATTGATTTTTCGAAACCCTGACAACTCCTATTTATACCCTAGGACTAGGACCCCTGATCCATTACGATCTGTTACAAACCTGATTTAAATAGAAAACTACTATATCTATAATATTTTCATAAAGGAAATGGGCTCCCGCAGAATCTTCTACCGCCATCTCCAAGTCCAATCTGGACTCCTTTCCATTGCTTCATGACCGAGTCGGCATCGTTCTTTTGACCAACGTCAGGCCCCTTTTGACTGGGATCCTCTATTGGGATTCCAATAGCTTCATCTCCCTAACTGTTGGCACGGACTACACCGCCCATCGGCCGATCCTCAACTGTAGCCTCAATCGGCCGATTCCCAACTGTAGCCTTCAATCCTGCCGCATCGGCCGGTCTCTTCTCTTCCTGACGCCGATTCATCACGTGTCAAAATCTGGCATCAACAAGTACATCATTAAATGTGATGCTTGAATACATATTCTTTTCCTAGTTTCCAATGCTACTTGAGGCGGCAAGGTGCTGCAGGTTCGCCCACTCATGAAGACTAATGTATTCAGGGTCCATTGCTAATTCGTGGTTTTCACTAAAAAATGTGCCCATTGGGTGCATCACTTCATGCATAATAAAAAGGTATAAATCGGCTACTACTTCTAGGAGTTGCTTCTCATGGAGTTGCCCCATGTTCCTTCTTGGATGAATCTGCAATTAATTAATCCACGAAAAGATTAAGCAATGTTAGATAGAGTCCCTTACACATATACATCTATCCCAAATAAAGTGTAGTCCCTTACACGTTCAGGATCAGTTGTGTATCTCCCTTGCACCCGCATATGCTCGCACATGTAATACCCGCAGTACTCGGAATTTGCAGGTTGCTTGTGGCATGAAAAGTTTATGCGTAGAGTCATTTCTTTATTTTTCGACGGGATGAGCACCTCCTTTTCTAATGTAGTGCCTGTAAACCCTATTTTAAAATGAAAGAAATGAGAAGTTAGTTTATAAATATTTAATTTTATGGAAAAATTAGCATGATGTACGTATGGAAGATAAGAAATTCGCTGCAGGATGAATAAGAATTCTGTATACCTCTTCTTTGGGCCAATCCAAGGAGTCCAATATGAGGACTCTTCCTTTCTTTGGCTGTATCAAAAAAGCAATCCAGTGACCTCTGGAAAAATATTATATACGATTGTTAGCCATGGATCGGTGCAAGTGTATATCGTCACAAAAGATTGAGACTAGACTTACCCGATGTGGTATGGCGCATATATGGTATCGACCTCGTCTTGCCATTTTTCCATCATAACCTCTATGTAGACCGCAAACTTTTTCATGGCATCTCTGTGATATGACTTTTGTTTCTCTTCGTTCTCCTCGGGCGTTTGACACCCAGCTAGCATATCATCGTCATCCTTCCACTTGGCCCGGCGTGCCTGGTCTCGCAAATGGCTGTAGGATCAAGATACCTCATCTTGTTTTGTAAGTTAATGTCATCATTTCTTTGCATTGTGTAGAATTGAATGTATGTCAATTAATTAGATATGCATATATAGTAATTAAGGCCATAGCATACAAGATATTAGTATTGATGTGGCACTTACATGCACCAGAGTCTAACCATTTCGATGTCTAG
Organism: Panicum miliaceum; assembly: GCA_032594955.1. Taxonomy (NCBI): domain Eukaryota; kingdom Viridiplantae; phylum Streptophyta; class Magnoliopsida; order Poales; family Poaceae; genus Panicum; species Panicum miliaceum. The sequence goes on along the minus strand of CM064072.1, from coordinate 27,280,325 downwards.
TTCACCGAGGCAGAAAATATTGTGGATGTCTTCAAAATCAAACATGACATCCATGATATCATTACCTTGAAGTCCGAATACTTGCGGATGGTACGGAGCTCATAGGATACGGAGCCCAAGTCTACATGCCCTCATGTACCAATTATGCATCCTCTGCGTTTCACTTGGAACATCTGTGATAGCCCACTCTGGCAGAAATCGTTTACCATTTTTTAGGACAATCCGGTAAATCTGGAAGTTGATCGACCCCAACATCCAGTTTGAAGTCCATGTCAGTGCAGGGCATGGAACGGCCCGTTCGTCTGCTGGCACCAGAATTGGCATCATCCTTCAACTTAGATTTTGACTTGTCCTTTTGGTTTGCGGCATGCCATAAATCTGCAATCTCTTTCCCTTCCGGATTGTTCCCGTAAGCCCGTATCACTCGGGGAACAGGCAGCTGCGGAGCCGTCGGCGGAGGCTTTGATGGAGCCGCTGGCGGAGGCGGTGGAGTATGCTCTCGTGATCGGGCAACCTGAGCCGACGGTGATAGTGGGGTCGGTGGTGATGGCTCTCGTGATTGGGGAACCTGAGCCGGTGGAGATAGCGGGGGCGGTGGAGATGACTCTCATGTAAAACCATCAACGATATTGATACCCTCCTTCCATAGAGTTTCCATCTCTTGCATCAGAGGCTCAAGAAAAATATCAATATCGATTCCAGGATGCTTGAGGCCTTGTATAAGGATCGATAGAAAAAGATACTTTCTCTTCTAGCACAACCATGTAGGCAGGTTGTACGTCATCAAGATCACTGGCCATGTGCTGTGAGTGCTAGTTCTATCACCGAACGGATTCATTCCATCCGTACTCAACGCAAACCGAACATTCCTCGGGTCCTTTCCAAATTTCAAATAATGCTCATCAAATTTCTTCCATTGACGAGCATCAGCTGAATGTCGGAGCTTTTTGAATAAAAGTAGAGTAGAAGCTCATCTTGGAATGAAAAAGGCAACGGAAAGAATCCAAAATGGTCGTGCTTAAGATGCAAGGGGATCGGAGGTACAATGTGGAGGATAGATAAAATCAAGGAGGTGATATGTTTAAGAAGGTATATAGGAATTAATAAGAAATTATTAAGGAGTGAAGGTAAGCAACATCACAAACAAACCAAGAGGAGGTGAGATGCGATTGCGGTTTTAGTAAAAACCAGAAAGGATAATTGACCAAGGGCCGAGTATCAAAATAAGTTATCAAAGAAAGAGTATAGTTAAGGATGGGGGTTTTACATTTGCGAAACAAGGAAGTGCAAATGAAAAAGAAGGTCAGGTGAAAAAGATGAATTATCAAGGCGGACTGAGAAAAGAAAGTGGTCAAGGAGCGAGAATATTTATCAGAAAGGTTAAGGGTAAGAAAGGAATAAGTTGTATAATAAAATAGACCTTAAGGAGCGACCATTGCTATCTAGGCTTACGTCCTACAGTCGATACGGCTCTAATACCACTTCTGTCACACCCGGTTTAAGGACAAAACCGAATACATAGCTATATGTATGCCAGGATCAAGTTCCATACATATAGTGACATCATCAGTGAATAACAACAATAGTATCACGTAAAGAAACATAAATAAAGACCTACAAGACTATCAGAGATATGCGCTTAATATGGAAACGAAGGCTCCAAACTTCATAGGCAAACGACTGGGGGTTGCGTACGCCTAGAACTCTTCATCATCTTCAGTAGACTTCACACCTTTTTCTTCTGAGCAGCAGTTAGCAAGGGTGAGTACACTTATGGTTGGTACTCAGCAAGACCACAAGATATAACTAGAGTAATGATTTAAATCCATCTTTAAGTTTATTAATCATGTGAGGGTCCAGGCCGCTCTTGACCGTGAGCACGGCTGATATATCAGTTTTAGACACTCTGCAGAGGTTGTACACTTTCACCACAAGTCGTGTAAAAGTTCAAAAGAACTTTGGACCCAACCATGTTGTGCTAACTAGGAGAATACCACACTTCCGTGGTGTGATTGCATAGGGACGCTACGAGGCCTTTACAAAGATTCCCTAATAAGAAGTAGTCCGCAAGAGTTTCGGTAGCGGCGTAAACCATAACCCTCCCTAATGGTCAGCACCATAGCGAAGGCTGCTACCCCAAGAGGACCGGGCTATACCCCAATCACCGACCCCCTTCTTGCCCTTTCGGTAAGACTGCTTCAAACTAGAGTCTCTAATTATTTAGCCAAGACCAGAGCCATATAGTCCTCGTGGTTGTACTATTTTCCTGGGTGGTTCTCCACGTTCCAATTAATACATGGTATTCTTGTAAATAAGTATAGATAGAAGGATGGTTAGGGTCACTTGCCTTTTTCCAACGAAAAGCTACTCTTACTGCTCTTCAGCTCTTGCTTACTTGGAAACCTTAGTCTTCAAGCTTCAACAGCGATCATTCTACTCGAAGCAAACATCGAGCACAAACATACAAAACAACAAACAAGTATAGCTAAGAACAATACATCAATCACGAAGCAAAAGCTTTTAAAAGAGCGTGCTAAAGGATAAGGCTCGCTGCTACGGTTACAAGAGCACAAGAAACACGGAAAACGGAGCTAGGGTTGAAAAGACACAACTATCGGAAGATTGGTATTATAAAAGAAACAAAAGAACTATAAGTTTTATTTATTTTAATTGGAAAACAAATGTAAAAGATATTCAAGACAAAATATCCCTGATTATAATTAAGTTATATTATATTTTTATTTATAAAAGCGGAGTAGAACTTAGTCATATTTTATTTATGATTGTCTATGTACAAATTACACTAATTAACAATTAGTTAGAAAGAAAACTTGTGAGAGCATCTAAACGCATAATTTTATATTTGGTGTTCAACTAAACAAATTATATTTAGAACACATTTGAGTTGGTATTAATTGAATTGTCATTAGTTATGAAAACCGGAGGTAAAGACCTAGGTAGATTTTAATTAGAAAAACTAGGTGAGAGAACTTTAATCAAATTAAATCTATTTTTAATTAAAAGACAGAAACTAAGGCACAACGACACGACTAAACGGTAGCTTAGGGTTTTAGAAGACTTAACGCAACAAGAATGAGTCGAAACGAAGCTAAAACGACGAAGGTAGGGCTAAAACAAGGCTCCAGGGATTTATCTGCGAAGAAGCTGAACTTGCAGGGGCTAAATCTGAAGAAATTAGGAGCTAAAACACAATTAAACCTTAAATAGAGGGTCTGGGTGCAAAACTAGAGATCCTGGACGACGGGTATTAATTCTAGAAAGGTTAGGGTTCGGTACAGAAAAGAAAGGACTTAACTCTAATTATTTTTCTACTGATCGGGACTGCGGGTTGATTTCTGGAAAGTTCCGGGGACGGCTAGGGTTTGGCTTAGTCGGGTGGATCTGATCCGTGGGATCACGATCCGACGGTAGGGTAAGCGTCGGGCGAGGGCGGCAGCTCGTGCGCGGCTCAGATCTGTTCTGGCCGTGAGATCTAGATCGGGCGGCACGGTGTGGGTCGGGCGAATCGGACGCGGCTCGTCAGAGTAAGGGTCGGGCGAATCGGGTCGACTCGGCAGAGTAAGGGTTGGGCGAATCGGCGGAGTAAGGGTCGGGCGAATCGGCGGAGTAAGGGTCGGGCGAATCGGTAAGCGGCGCTGGGCGCCGGCGGCGAGCGAGAGCGGTGGCGGACGGTCGGAGCTCACCGAATCCGGTGTCCCGGGGCTCAGTTCAGGCTGGGGTTAGGCCGGGGAGAAAGAGGGCGGCACGGCGAAAGTGGTCGGGGTCACGGGACGGCCGTGCGGTGGCTGTAGACCGGCGGACCACGGTGGCGGGCGGAGCCAGAGCTCCGGCGAGAAATTGCCGGGGCAAGAGAGCGAGAGGGAGAGGGAAAACGGGAGCGGCGTGGTGCTTACTTCCTCGCGAGAGTCTTGCGGGGGTTGAAGACGGCGGAGTCGAGGCGAAACGGCGGGTCGATGGCGTGGCGGCGTCGGCGAGCTCGAGCTCGGGAAAAATAGCGGCGCACAGCGGCGGGGTAGTCAGGCGTGCGATGAAATCGGAGTGGAAGGGCAGCGCTGTCGCTCGGGCTCGGGTTTTATAGGGCGAGGGAAGGAGGCGGAGCGGCCGCGGAAAGGAAGGCGGCGGCTCACGCGGCGACCGGAGATGGCGGCCGTGATTGCCGCGGGCGTAATGGGGGCTGGTCGTCCGGGGGGCGCGTGCCGCGGCCATTAAGGTAGGCAAGCGTCGTAGGAAAGGAAGGAGAGGAGGAGACGCGGGCGACGGGCGCGGGGGCGAACTGGATTTGGGGTGAGGAGGAAAAGGAAAGGGGAGGGAGGCGCGGACGATGGGCGACAGCGACGGGCGCGGGCGCGTCTGGTGTCGCGGCAGGAAAGGAAAGAGAGAGGAGCGGGAGGAAGAAGAAAGGAAGGTGGGGCGGGCGCGGGCGGCGAGATTCGCGGCGAGGTCTGGGGGGGAGAAAGGAAAGCGCCGGCGATGCAAGAAGGAAGGTGGGAGCGGGAGGTAGGGGATGGCACCGACAGGTGGGCCCGACGTGTCGGTGAGAGAGAAGGGTGAGCAGTGGTGAGAGGGGAGGCAGCGGGTTGGGCCGGCTGGGTTTTGGGCCGTGGGGAGAGAAAAGAAAGAGAGGAGAGGGAGAGGTTTTGGGCCGGGCTGGAAGAAAAAGAGGAGGGGTTCTGGGCTGGGCTGAAAGAGGGGAAAGAGAGAGAGAAAGATGGGATGAGCCAAAAGAGATAGGGAAGGGAGAAAAAAGATTTTAGGGTAGTTTTTGGGTATTTTTATTTTGCAAACTCAAACACACAAACAAACAAAAACAAATGCAACGACATGTATGCAACATACATAAAACTATTTTATTTAATTCTGAAAGATAATTATTTATTTTTCCTATACTAGATTTTCTGTAAAGAAAATAAATGTCGAAATTTTTATATAATTATGAGAAAATCATTGCTTTATTATTATTATTTTTTTCTAATCACATCCTGAAATTCAACAATTTCAGGGTGTGACATCCATCAGAGGGGTACTGCTTTCTCGCCATCATACGTCCACATCATGTAATCCTCAACAAAACCACCCACCAACACATGCGATCCGATTGTAGTTGTGTCGGTGAATACTCTCATATTCTTGCATATTTTGCACGGGCAAGGTTTCCTCTATGTCTTCTCATTTCTTGAGTGGTTTTTCGCAGCTTGAATGAATTAAGTTCTTCATGGAAATAGGCATCCGTTCTTCGTGCTTTGTACATCCATATCCTATCCATCTATGAACATCAACAAATAATTTAAATGGATTAAAACAAGCTCTTCAATAATTTAGAAAATATATACCTTTATATACGCCTAGATATGCATGTGTGCAAATATAAAAAAAACTCGAGTCTTCTTCTATCTCCTCCATGGATCTAGGAAATTGGTTACTTAGAAATGAGGCTAAAACATAAAGATTAGATTAAAATATAATTCTCCTACTAACATAACATAACTTCATCCAAAAGTTTGAGGCAAATAGATCCCCAAATGGCCATAAATGTGTACTTTTATATATGTGTAGATATTGGAAAAAGTCAATTTAACATGTAAAAACTAAAAACAATCAAAACCCAACCTATTATTGAACAACTAAATTTAGTTGAAAAAAACTATCACGCATATAGAAAAAATAAATCTTCTTCTCTCTCCTTCATGGACTAGGAATTTGTTTACTTGGAAATGAGGCTAAAACTTAGAGATTGAGCCAAAATGAATACATAATCTTGTTCTCCTACTAAAATAATATATCTTCATCCAAAAACTTAAGTCAAATGGAGCCCCAAATGATAAATCTAGATCTAGATCTAGCTAGAAGCAAAGAGAGCACCATTTGAGCCTTAAAACTTACAAAAAAGCTTAGAAAAGTTATGAGATTAGCACCAACTTACCTCCTACGGCCTCCAACTCGAAGGAAATTATGTTTAAAACCTCCCCTCCCCTTTTTTTTTTTATTTTCGGGCAGCACCTCCCCCGAACAAGCAATGGGTTGTTGGGAGGAGGAAGAAGGGGGCACCCAGATTTTTTTCGGCTATTTTCAGGGGCGGGTGATAGCGTGGTAGAATTTTTTTTTTGCATGAGTGGTAGATTTTTTTTTTTTTGCATGAGTGGTACCTGCAGACATTGCTCGTTTCCATCAATAAAGCATGAGAAATGATAGGCCCAAAAGGCTATAATTTGAGAAAAGCATAAAATCAACATCGACCCACTGGTCAAAATAAAAACCACAACCAGCACGGAACACAGGAACAACCATACTACCACCTGCCAAGTTTCACGAGTTCAGCCGGCACTGAGATGGGGGCAACTATGTGGGACAGAACATCGTACCACTAACAAGGAAGACACTTGTACACCGCCCGTATCACCGTCTTCAGGTTGTTGTGGAGGAAGAGGGTTAGAGGAGAGAGATATGCTTATTCCGCGCACTGTGCATGAGGATGTTTGCCTGTGTCAACATTGCCAACAAGCCAGGCAAGGTTGCTGCCCAAAGCCTTCCTATCCCACCACTGACACCCATAGATTGGGTCAGCGTAAGGCTCGTCGCCACCAAAGGCCTACACAAATGCATGTACTTCAAAGTCTCCAACACCGCTGCCTTGTGTGCACATGCGACCTCCATTGTCGGCTTGTCGCACCGGCATTACTCCACCAGCAACCTCAGCCTGTGGTCATCTTTACATACCCACAACCACGTCTCGCGCGTGGCCCTAGCAATCATGATGGAGCTATCATTTTAGAGATAGGGTATTCCCACAACCTAAGAAAAGAAATATCTAAATAATAAGAAAAGTCTTCAGCCCAGGAATAGGAAACAAAATCCAGTGTATAGTTGAAACACGAAGTGCATCAGCTGCTAGCTCGTACTTGGTGCTGCCCGCTGGATGTTGATTCCCTTGGCTCTTGTGGCCGTCAGCTTGTCCAGGTGGCACAGTGCCATGGCCCAAATGGTGGCGGGTGAATGGGTACGTGGCTCATCGGACACTCGTTGCGCTTGCTCACACCTCGCTTCCATGTGAACAATGTAGGATGTTTGTTTTTTTGCAATTTAGGGAGAAAGCGGATGCAGAGCCTATGCCCGCAAATGCGATGATGTGATACATCGATGTGAGGCGGCGGCGGACAGAGCCTTGTTGTGTTGATGCGGCCAGACGGACGATGCTGCCATTAGATGGAGTTCGGCCAAGCGCTGCTAGGACTGCTGGCTACTGAGGACGAAGGATGTTGGGATGAGAAATATTTGAACAAACACAGATGTGGTCCATCTATAACAATATATAAGTATATACTTATCATATACTTGATGTTTGGCAAATGATTAGGATATTCGTAGGAATACCGGGGCATCCATACTGGCTCTGCCCCTACCTGGCAAGTACCGCGGTCGAGCTCGCTGCCCCTTTGTGTGTGGTCATGGACCTCTCACCTAGCATGGAATGTCTATCCCACCTAACCGACACCGGCATGTGCTAGAAGCCAGGAGGCCTCGGCTAGGCTGCCTTCGAGTGAGTGTGCTCTGATCTCCCCAACATTGTTTAATTAGGTCGGCCTACCTATGCTGCTTCAGAAGCTTCAATGACGCACCATGGGAGAAAACTAATAGTGTGCTAGAATAACGCTTTTTGTGGGACGGGAGAACTAATTACATTTTATTTTGATCATAAATATGCTTTGTACAAAGAAAAAGTCTCAAAAGAATCCTCCAAACTGTAGTTGAATAAAGATGATCTGTTCACACAAAATGGATTGCTATTACTAAGAAAAATATTTTCAGCCACATCCTGTATTAGGGAATACTTTATGTGCTTATCATTTATGCTTCTAAAGTTGCCAATTTTGTGTATCACTCGCAGGGCTAATCATTGGTCTTGGAGTTGGAAGTGGAGTGATGCTTCTCTTTCTAGTCCTAAGTACCTCATTTCTGATTCATAGAATCATGACACGAAAGAAAAGGATGAGACAAAGATTTTTCAAGCAAAATCATGGTCAATTGCTACTAAAATTGGTATCTCAAAGGGCAGATATAAGTGAGAGAATGATCCTTACTTTGGAAGAGCTGGAGAAAGCCACCAACAACTTCGACAAAATTCGTGAGCTAGGGGCCGGAGGGCATGGTACAGTCTACAAGGGAATGTTATCAAGTCTTCATGTTGTGGCAATTAAGAAGGCAAAGATAGTAATACAAAGAGAAATTGACGAGTTCATAAATAAGGTTGTTATACTTTCTCGGATAAACCATAGAAATATTGTCACACTTCACGGGTGTTGCCTTGAGACAGAAGTTCCTCTTCTTGTTTATGAGTTTATTTCCAATGGAACCCTTTACAATCATCTTCATGTCGAAGCTTTAGTGTCATTATCATTGGAAGATAGAGTGAGGATTGCAGTTGAAACTGCTAGGGCTCTCGCATATCTGCACTCACTTGTTTCAGTGCCAATAATCCATAGGGATGTCAAGTCTCCTAATATACTTCTTGATGATATTTTCACAGTCAAATTGTCGGACTTTGGAGCTTCAAGATATGTTCTGTCACACCCGATTCTTGAAAGAACCAGATGCATCTCATATGTGCGCCAGGATCTCGTTCACACACATATGGTAGACGGAAAGTGTAATATATATCAAAGACAATGCTCAAAAGTAACTAAATAAAGTATTTAACAATATTACACTCCGTATATAAGAGACACAAATGTCTTTAAACGATAAACCGTTATACCCTATACGAAGTCTTCAACAACTCCGTCTTCCACAGGCGATGACTGGTGAACGCAGGACCTAGAACTCCTCGTAGTCGTCGAAGATCTCCTCTTCAAAGTTAACTTCTGAACAGCAGGGGCAAGGGTGAGTACTCTTATGGTTGGTACTCAGCAAGTGGGGTGAAAATGCAAGGCCATCAAGGATAGGCTGAGGTTTGCAGCAGCGGTTGCTTTTAGTTGGTCAAATATTTATTATCAAGCACCTATTAACTAGGTTTAAGTTTATACCAATCCCTCTTTAGCAAAATCATAACAGTACTTTGTGGTTGCACTGTGGTCAGAGCCATATGACTTTGTGGTTGCACTGTTCACTTGGGTGGTTCTCCATGTTCCCATTAAACAAAGTTGATCTTGAACTTACGCGATAAAACCACAATATGAAACGTGTTTAACATTAACAAAAGAGTAAATCAATACCAATCCCAAAGTTTGCAACTAAGCGTAACTACCCAACAAAGTAGTAAACCCAGGTGTTTCAAGGATTGGGGTAAAAGACTAGGTATGTCCTTAGCATAGGTAATCCCATCAAGTTTATGCAAGCAAACAATAAAGTAAAGTGTATTTTCATGCAGTTGTTGGGATCAAATAGAATATGCAGAGGGGGAAATCCACTTGCCTTCGTCAAGCAACTGCTGATTCTCTTCCTCGTAAGCTTGCTCTTGATTTGGCTCGAACGTCACGTTGTCTACGCGATTCACACAAACAAGCATACACAAACAAATAAGAAAGAATACAACAAACAGTACAAACAGGAAGAGTGAAAAGATGCTAAAGTTGTAGTTCATGGTGCAAAGATCGTGTGGGCTCAAGAATCGCTGAAATCGGAGTTGGAACGATGAAGATATGGTTGAAACGGTGATCTGGGGACCTAACTGCTAGAGTTTTGAATCTCCCGAGGCTAGATCTGAAGAATTCAGGGGCTAAAGCATAATTAAACCTTAAACAGAGGGTCGGGGTGCAAAACTATAGGTTCTGGACGGCGGGTTCTAATTCTAGAAAAGTCAGGGGTCGGGATAGAAAAAGAAAGGGCTCATCTCTAATTATTTCCTACTGATCTGGACTACGGGTTGATTCCTGAGAAACCTAGGGATCTTCCTGCAAAAGTCCTGGGAACGGCTAGGGTCGGTGAATCTGGTCCGTTGGATCAGAATCGGCGGCGGATCAAACGAATCGGCGGAGTAAGGGTCGGGCGAAACGGCTGAGTAAAGAGTGGGTCGGGTAAATCGGCCGGGTAAAGTGAAGATCGCTCCTGGCCGTTAGATCTAGAGCGAGCAGCAAAGGAAGGGTCGGCTCGACAGAACAAAAGGGTCGAGCGAGGCGGAGTTTTACTGGGCATCGGCGGCGAGCGATTGCGGCGGTGGACGACCGGAGCTTCACCAAATCTGGTGTTCCGGGGCTCAATTCAAGCTGGGTTCATGACGGGAAGTGAGTGGGCAGTACGGTGAAGGTGTGGGTGATCACAGGTTGGCTGTGCGGCGGCTGTAAACTGGCGGCCATGGCGGCGGGCGGAAACAGGGGTTCGGCGAGAAATCTGGTGGGCGGCGGAGCAAAAGAGAGAGGGTATTCTGGTTGTCTTGATGCTCACCAACTTGCGGAGCTCTGGCGAGAGTTGAAGACGGCGGAGCAGCTGCAGACCGGCGAGTCGACGGAGAATCGGCGACACGGGTCGGCGGCGTTCCTCCGAGGCGCAACTTCCAGCGGTCGTACGACGATGTTGTGTTGAGGAAAGGATTTGAGTTTGGCGTGGGTTGCTAGGCGGGGCTTTGGCAGGATTTTATAGGGGCAGATCGGCCGAGATTAGGAAGGCGGTGCTGCGGAAATCGATCAGGACTCGGGATAAGAAGAAAGAAAGAGAACGGGGTACGAACAGCAGCTCGGAGCCGTTCTGGACTCTGGGTCGGGAAAGAAGAAAGAAGAAGAAGGCGCCAATAGGTGGGTCCTAGCTGTCGGTGGAAGCAAGGGTCGGCTGAGGGAAATCGGCACTGGGTCGGCCGTGGAAAAAGAAAAGAAGGAGAAGAAAAGAATTGGGCCGGGCTGAAAGAAAGAAATAGGAGAAGAATGAAATAAAGATGCATGCACAATTTTAATTTATGATTTTTATGAAAATACTTTTTTTAGAAATTTTAGCTCCTATATTTTGGGTGTTACAAAACCTACCCCCCTTAAAGAGAATCTCGTCCTCGAGATTAGGAAGGTTTAGGGAACAGCTGAGGGAATTCTGCCATCAGTTCATCTTCTCTTTCCCAAGTAGCCTCATCCTCTGAATGGCGACTCCACTGTACTCTGCACATTTTGATTTCCTTGTTCCGTGTAACCCTCTGAGACTTTTCCAAAATTCTAATCGGATGCTCTTCATAAGTTAAATCTTCTTGCACATCAAGTTCCTCCAAAGGTAATTGCTCCTCTGGCACTCTCAAACACTTCTTTAACTGTGATACGTGAAACACATCATGGACATCTGACAATCTTGCTGGTAACTCCAATTGATATGCCACTTCACCTTTCCTTTCCAGAATCGGAAAAGGACCGATATAACGTGGTGACAACTTCCCTTTCACTTTGAATCTACGTAACCCTCTGATGGGTGATACCTTCAAATACACAAAATCTCCAACTTCAAATGTCAATTCCCTTCTTCGTGTATCGGCATAACTTTTCTGTCGTGACTGGGCAGCCTTGAGATTATCTCGGATTATCTGGACCTGTCTATCTGCTTCTTGAAGAATCTCTGGTCCAAAAACATGACTTTCCCCTGTCTGATTCCAATACAGGGGTGTCCTGCACTTTCTTCCATATAATGCTTCAAATGGGACCATCTTGAGACTTGCCTGATAACTGTTGTTGTAGGAGAATTCTGCATATGGCAAGCTTTTATCCCAACTACCTCCATGCTTGAGGGCGCATGCTCTCAACATATCCTCTAACACTTGATTTGTTCGCTCAGTCTGACCATCTGTTTGCGGATGATATGCAGAACTGAAATTGAGCTTGGTATCCATGGATTCATGTAATTTCTGCCAGAAACGCGACGTGAACTGAGTACCTCGATCAGACACTATCTTCTTTGGAACACCGTGCAGACACACAATTCGTGACATGTACAGTTCCGCTAACTTGGCTCCAGTGTAGGTTGTTTTGACTGGGATGAAATGTGCGACTTTTGTCAATCTGTCCACAATAACCCATATTGAGTCGTAACCATCACGAGTACGAGGTAACCCTACAATGAAATCCATACCAATCTCTTCCCATTTCCATTCAGGTACTTTCAAAGGCTGGAGTAAACCTGCTGGTCTCTGGTGTTCTGCTTTCACTCTCTGACATACATCACACAAAGCTACATGAGTTGCTACGTCTCTTTTCAATCCGTACCACCAGTACCTTTCTTTCAAGTCTTGATACATTTTGGTACTTCCAGGATGAATGGAGTAAGCGGAATCATGTGCTTCCTTCAAAACAAGTTCGCGAAGGTGATCAATTTCAGGTACACAGATCCTTTTTCTGAACCAAACAGTTCCTTGTTCATCTTCGGTGAAATCTTTAGTTTTGCCTAAACCAATTTGAATCTTGATCTCTTTGATCTTAGCATCTGTCAACTGTCCTTTTCTGATCTCTTGTTCTAATGTCGGTTCTATCTCCATAATCATGGCTTCTGCTTGAGTGACAATTCCCAAATTTAAACGTGCCATCTCCCAACATAATTCTTGAGGCATCAATCGAGCAATCATCGTATTGGCTTGTCCTTTCCGGCTTAGGGCGTCTGCCACAACATTAGCCTTGCCAGGATGATACCGAATATCCAAATCATAGTCCTTGATTAATTCCAGCCATCTGCGCTGTCTTAGGTTAAGATCCTGTTGCGTGAAGATGTACTTCAGACTCTTATGATCCGTGAAGATCTGACACTTGTTTCCGATCATGTAGTGCCTCCAAATCTTCAATGCATGCACGACGGCAGCTAATTCCAAGTCATGGGTAGGATAGTTCTGCTCATGCTTTCTCAACTGCCTTGAAGCATAGGCCACCACTTTGCCTTCTTGCATTAACACACATCCAAGACCCATCCGTGAAGCGTCGCAATACACATCAAACCCTTTGTGGATATCTGGCATTATCAACACAGGGGCGGTGGTCAATCTTGTCTTCAGCTCTTCAAAACACTTCTGGCATGTATCATCCCACTTAAATTCTTTTCCTTTCTCACACAGAGAAGTCATAGGTTTCACAATCTTCGAGAATCCTTTAATAAATCTGCGGTAGTAGCCTGGTAAGTCTTCCGGAAAAACGTCGGGGTACTCACTGATAACTCTGATATCTTCCAGAGGCATTCCCTTCATTTGGTTCACTATCCCAGCTGCACTGGGCAAGGCTGATGCCACAAACTCTATTTTATCTCCTTGAGGACTGGTCAAGAGCACTGATCTCTTGCGACACTGAATAACACCGTCACATCCGAGCACAACGTCGGGAGCCTCTTCAGCTGTTTCTGCAGCCACATGATTCACCTTTCCGCGCACGCAGTTCTGTTGTCCTTTGTTGCCCAGTGGTGTCTGGTTGCTGTTGCGCGGCTGCTGCTGCTGAGGAGTTTGCCTTTGTCCACTGTTCCTCTGATTCTGAGGAGTTTGCACATTACGCTTTGGGCAGTTATTAGCGTAATGACCCAGTTCTCCACATTTGAAGCATCCGTTAGGTTGGACCGGGGTGACTGGAGTGTTGGACCGCACTGGTGCACCTGTGGCGTAGCCTGGATGGTACGGTTGCGGGTTGGAGTTGCGCTGAGTCTGCTGGTTGTAGCGTTGAGGCTGCTGTGGAGTTCTTTGATTCTGTTGACTCTGCTGATATCCTCCACCTTGTCCTACAAAGCGCGGCTGATATCCTTGGGGTGTGTTGTAGCGGGGTCGGGTGTTGCTGCTGGATTGTCCTTGGGACTGAAGTTTTCGCTTGTGTTCTCCAAGCTCCTTGCGCTTGCTCTCCAGACCAATGGCTTTGTCTAGCAGAGTTTGAAAGTTTGGGAAAGTGTGACTATGCAGCTGATAGTTGAGCGGCCCTATCAGACCTTCCAAGAAGCGCTCCTGTCTCTTTGCGTCACTATCCACCTCATGGGGCGCGTAACGAGACAACTGAGTGAATTTGTCCCGGTACTCACTGACAGTCATGCTACCTTGCTTCAGGTTCAGGAATTCCTTCTGTTTGAGCTTCATTAGTCCTGCTGGGATATGGTGGCTGCGGAAGTTGGTTCTAAACTCCTCCCAGGTGATAGCGTTGGCATTGGCGTGGGCAGCAGTGAAAGCATCCCACCAATCAGCGGCTGCACCTTCCAGACGTCCTGCAGCATACAGGACCCTTTCACGGTCACTGCATTGTGTGATGTCCAGCTTCTTGGTGATGACCTTCAACCAATCATCAGCGTCCAAGGGGTCCACAGAGTGAGAAAAGGTAGGAGGGTGGTGGCTCATGAATTCTCTGTGTTTGTCTCTAGGTGGCGGGTTTTGCTGTGGTGCTTGCTGATTCTGCTGAGCTTGTATGTTCTGGATGGTGGTAGTGAGGTTCTGCAACACCTGCATCTGTGCTGCCAAGAATTGCTCCATTGTTGGACTGGGCGGTGGTGGCAACTGACTCTGTCGGTTGACTACGCGAGCACGCCTAGGGCTAGGGATATTCTGTCCCCCACCTGTCCTGGTGTTCACCATCTGACCGTTAGGGAGTAAACCCAGGATAAGACAGGTGTACTAGAGGTAGAAAATAATATCTTAACAAAATATGGATGTATAAGATTCCAACTGTTATGTATATATCATATCAAGCAATTCTTATAGCACTCAAAGCAAACATTTGTTCTCAAACAATCATTACATCGTCGTCCTCCCAAAAGAAAACGATTCTAACGAGACTTCAAAAGATTCTAGCCTAAGAGCCTAAGTGCCTATTTCCTCGGGGCGAGTTATGGAGCCTGGTTCGCCGCGACGAAGCTTCTTGCGGGGTGGTGACAAAGCGGGGAAGCGGGGTTCATCCATCTGTGGGGGTGGCGGCGCTCTTCCTTCAAGGCGAGCTTCTAGCATGCGGATCTTTTCATGGGCCTCCAGTAGCTTGTCCTGAGTATCGTCTAGCTCAGTAATGACGCTTTCCAGCTCGGTGTTGAGAGCAGCGGTGACTCGAGCAAGGGTGTTGAGGCGATCTTCATCATCTTCACCCAGAGTAATCATAGTCTCTTCACTTCCACTGAGGCGGCGAGGAAGGTGGCGATACTCCGTGTTCTGAAGCTCCTGACGGTAGGTATGGCAGATGGACCATAGAGCTCTCCTGGAGGCACTGCTGACGGCGGCGTCATACGTAGCGTGGGGTGTGGTAGAGTCGTGTGCGGTGAGAGTCCTCAGGCCTCTGGCACTTTCCATCCTGATGTGAACGCGAGAGAGGTAGTAGTCGCCGAGCGCGGGGTCGGTGTAGTGATGCGTGTGGTAGTGAGGTCTCACGCGGTTGCCCAATTCTTGAAGAACACCTTGTAGCACTTGAGACAAGTGGCCGGGTTCTCTGTCCGAAGTGCGAACACAGCAAATCTACCTCATCCCTGGAGTTTCATCACTCTGATCGTTGTTGTCTTCATCGTTGTTGTTGTCCTGGTCATCGTCTCTTCTAATATCCTCGAAGTTACTCGGGCTTCCTTCAGCGTCAACTGGTGCTGGGGAGGGGGCTGGAGCAGGGACTACTGAGGGTGGTGATGATCTCTCAACGACTGGTGACGCCGGCGGGGTGAATTGATTTCCTTCTTCATCAACTGCCATGATGCGGCCATCTTCACCCTCCACGAAGTATTAGACTTCCTCAGGTTCTTCCTCCGTAGCTTCCTCCTCTTCAACAGGGTCTGGGACTGGAGTGGGAGAAGTTGGTTCAGCTGGGGCAATGCGAACTTGGCGACCTCCGGTGCGCTTGCGAGCAGTTTGGTAAATTCTGACCATCTGGCAGAGTGGGAGAAAAATTCAGGATATTTTTATTTTTGAAGAAAAGATAATGGTAGAAGGTTTATGAAAACATAGGTTTTTATGTGGAAATATAAAAGGAATTTTGATGCTGATATGGCTTTCTAGAAGATAAATCCTTAATTTCGATCATTTCTATCTAGGCTAGCGTCCTACCGTCAATATAGCTCTGATACCACTTCTGTCACACCCGATTCTTGAAAGAACCAGATGCATCTCATATGTGCGCCAGGATCTCGTTCACACACATATGGTAGACGGAAAGTGTAATATATATCAAAGACAATGCTCAAAAGTAACTAAATAAAGTATTTAACAATATTACACTCCGTATATAAGAGACACAAATGTCTTTAAACGATAAACCGTTATACCCTATACGAAGTCTTCAACAACTCCGTCTTCCACAGGCGATGACTGGTGAACGCAGGACCTAGAACTCCTCGTAGTCGTCGAAGATCTCCTCTTCAAAGTTAACTTCTGAACAGCAGGGGCAAGGGTGAGTACTCTTATGGTTGGTACTCAGCAAGTGGGGTGAAAATGCAAGGCCATCAAGGATATGCTGAGGTTTGCAGCAGCGGTTGCTTTTAGTTGGTCAAATATTTATTATCAAGCACCTATTAACTAGGTTTAAGTTTATACCAATCCCTCTTTAGCAAAATCATAACAGTACCATCAACTCAAGTATTAACCACGAACCACGGTTTATTTAATCTTCAAGTTTAAATTATCATGTGAGGGTCCAAGCCACTCTTAACCGTGAGTACGGCTGTTATAACAGTTTGACACTCTGCAGAGGTTGTACACTTTACCCACAAATCGTGTTTCCCTGAGTCGCCCGGGTTTGCAAGGCCCTTAAACACTTCCGAGGTGAGTGGCGAGGGTACACTACGAAGCCTTTACAAAGACATGTCGAGAGCTTGGCAGCCCGCTAGAGTTTCAGTAGCGGCGTGGTCCGTAAACCTCCCTAATGGTCAGCTCCTTAGCAAAGGCAGCTACCCCAAGAGGACCGGGCTATGACCCCTATCACCGACCCCCTCCTTGCCCTTTCGGTAAGGCCACCAGCAAACTACACATCTAATTAATCGGCTAAGGTCAGAGCCATATGACTTTGTGGTTGCACTGTTCACTTGGGTGGTTCTCCATGTTCCCATTAAACAAAGTTGATCTTGAACTTACGCGATAAAACCACAATATGAAACGTGTTTAACATTAACAAAAGAGTAAATCAATACCAATCCCAAAGTTTGCAACTAAGCGTAACTACCCAACAAAGTAGTAAACCCAGGTGTTTCAAGGATTGGGGTAAAAGACTAGGTATGTCCTTAGCATAGGTAATCCCATCAAGTTTATGCAAGCAAACAATAAAGTAAAGTGTATTTTCATGCAGTTGTTGGGATCAAATAGAATATGCAGAGGGGGAAATCCACTTGCCTTTGTCAAGCAACTGCTGATTCTCTTCCTCGTAAGCTTGCTCTTGATTTGGCTCGAACGTCACGTTGTCTACGCGATTCACACAAACAAGCATACACAAACAAATAAGAAAGAATACAACAAACAGTACAAACAGGAAGAGTGAAAAGATGCTAAAGTTGTAGTTCATGGTGCAAAGATCGTGTGGGCTCAAGAATCGCTGAAATCGGAGTTGGAACGATGAAGATATGGTTGAAACGGTGATCTGGGGACCTAACTGCTAGAGTTTTGAATCTCCCGAGGCTAGATCTGAAGAATTCAGGGGCTAAAGCATAATTAAACCTTAAACAGAGGGTCGGGGTGCAAAACTATAGGTTCTGGACGGCGGGTTCTAATTCTAGAAAAGTCATGGGTCGGGATAGAAAAAGAAAGGGCTCATCTCTAATTATTTCCTACTGATCTGGACTACGGGTTGATTCCTGAGAAACCTAGGGATCTTCCTGCAAAAGTCCTGGGAACGGCTAGGGTCGGTGAATCTGGTCCGTTGGATCAGAATCGGCGGCGGATCAAACGAATCGGCGGAGTAAGGGTCGGGCGAATCGGCTGAGTAAAGAGTCGGTCGGGTAAATCGGCCGGGTAAAGTGAAGATCGCTCCTGGCCGTTAGATCTAGAGCGAGCAGCAAAGGAAGGGTCGGCTCGACAGAACAAAAGGGTCGAGCGAGGCGGAGTTTTACTGGGCATCGGCGGCGAGCGATTGCGGCGGTGGACGACCAGAGCTTCACCAAATCTGGTGTTCCGGGGCTCAATTCAAGCTGGGTTCATGACGGGAAGTGAGTGGGCAGTACGGTGAAGGTGTGGGTGATCACAGGTTGGCTGTGCGGCGGCTGTAAACTGGCGGCCATGGCGGCGGGCGGAAACAGGGGTTCGGCGAGAAATCTGGTGGGCGGCGGAGCAAAAGAGAGAGGGTATTCTGGTTGGCTTGATGCTCACCAACTTGCGGAGCTCTGGCGAGAGTTGAAGACGGCGGAGCAGCTGCAGACCGGCGAGTCGACGGAGAATCGGCGACACGGGTCGGCGGCGTTCCTCCGAGGCGCAACTTCCAGCGGTCGTACGACGATGTTGTGTTGAGGAAAGGATTTGAGTTTGGCGTGGGTTGCTAGGCGGGGCTTTGGCAGGATTTTATAGGGGCAGATCGGCCGAGATTAGGAAGGCGGTGCTGCGGAAATCCATCAGGACTCGGGATAAGAAGAAAGAAAGAGAACGGGGTACGAACAGCAGCTCGGAGCCGTTCTGGACTCTGGGTCGGGAAAGAAGAAAGAAGAAGAAGGCGCCAATAGGTGGGTCCTAGCTGTCGGTGGAAGCAAGGGTCGGCTGAGGGAAATCGGCCGTGGAAAAAGAAAAGAAGGAGAAGAAAAGAATTGGGCCGGGCTGAAAGAAAGAAATAGGAGAAGAATGAAATAAAGATGCATGCACAATTTTAATTTATGATTTTTATGAAAATAATTTTTTTAGAAATTTTAGCTCCTATATTTTGGGTGTTACATGTTCCGATTGAGGTAACTGGGTTGGATACAACTGTGCAAGGAACATTTGGGTACTTGGACCCTATGTACCATAGTACGGGACATCTTAGTGACAAGAGTGGTGTCTATAGTTTTGGTGTCGTTCTTATTGAGTTGCTCACCAGAAAGAAGCCGGTCTCTTATAGACCACCTGAAGGATATGGTCTTGTAAATCATTTTTCCACTGTACTGTCAGAAGGTAACTTATTTCACATATTGGATCCACAAGTTCTCCGGGAGGGAGGCAAGGAAGTTGTCGATCTCTCTTTGTTAGCAGCAATGTGTGTGAAGTTTGCAAGCAATGATCGGCCGACAATAAGAGTAGTGGAAATGACCCTTGAAAGCATTCATGCAGCAATAGAGTACGCCTCAAGTGACATGACAGACGAATCCATGGATACATTAGAGATGAAGTGATGAATGACATGAGTATTGGAAGAACAAATGAGGACACTACAAACCAGGATTATTAATCCCTACTTCCCTAGAGTTTGGAGGAAGAACAATTGATGTGAGTAACGATGCAACCACATAACCAATATACCTCTGAGTTCTTTATAATCGGGACGGTGCTCCTTTGAAGCAAGGCATCTGCATCCTGTAATGTTGAAAAATTAGTGCATGGGATATATAATTCTAAAAAAATTTATGACAAGATATTCATAATATATTTTTCAGATCATCCACGTTGATTGGGCCCTGACTGGTCCGTCGCAATTAGGCGTCAGGGAGCTAATGAATTGGTGCCCCCAACAACCCACAAAAAAAGCGATCTCACAAGCTAGCCAAAAATGTCACTCATGCATATCATTGATGTCACGCCTTGAAATCCTAAATACCATTCTGTAGCCTCTTTAAGAAAACTTCCAGTGTTAGAGATCCATATATTGAAATAGAAATATGGCTAAAATAAGGTGTGAGATACATACCTGATCCCCAAGCCAAACATTACATACATACATGATCTTGTAAATTTAGACTATATGAAATATTGAGTCATGGTTTTACTAATTGTTGGATTAGTTATACGAAAATGTTAAAATATGCATTAGGTGGGGGGGCAACCTGCGTGATGTGGTGGAGCAAGATGTACATAAATATACATTCCCATGAAACACCCTATCCAAAATATGGATATAGTTCGAAGATTGTTGAGTCAAGTGTAAAAACTTGTTGAATGAGGTCTACGGTGGGAGGTTGGTGGGCTATAACAGTCAGGCTAGATGTCCTAGTGGGTTTTAAAGTTGCAACTCTTAACCAGCTATCGAAAGCTATATAGGAGCTCCGGCCCCTGCCGCACTCAACTACTCCAGGGACCTATACAACTTCGGCAGGTTCTTTCTTACTTAACTTCCTGTGTGTTGAGATTCATGCTATAGGAGAGGATATGTTTTAGATGGTTGGATTTGCTATAACTTGTAGTGCACCCATACTGTTCAGCAAAAGAGATGATAGGAGGTAGATGTATGTATAGCAGAGGATCTGTATTAAATGGTTGGATTTGCATCTAATCATAGCTGTTTGTCACCTGAGAGAAATATTATTTTAGGTGACTGTAAGCTAGCACCTCCTCTCTTTCCACAGAACAAAGTATGCACACACGCTCAATCACCCCTATATACGAATGCATGGACACACCCCCTAGCATATACCAGAGGATGGCCTGGTATGACTGATAAATTTAGCATAGATATCTTACTCCCTCCGTTCCAAATTGTATATCATTTTGGCAAATCTAGATACACAATTTTTACTATGTATCTAGATACAAAACTGACATATCACATACCACCCAAACTATAGAATTTTGTTCTGGACGACGACTTTGTATCTTAATATTTCTTTTTTTACTAAAATATTGAAGCAAAGTTTTCCATGGCCAAAGCCACTGTATATAGATAGATCATTGTAATGTACGAGCAGAAATCAATAAACAAAAACGGATGCTATATCATCCAAAAAGAATCTGTCATATATATATGAATATATATATATATATATATATGAATATGAATCCCTTCACGTTTACAGTTTCCTTGTATATTATACAATCACATTCTACCATATATATAACATTTCCTTGTATATATAAATCAATCCTAGCTGGTTTCGACCTGACATAGTGATTTGCAAAGTTAGCGAGCGTGCGTGCGTCCTCATGTACGGATCCGACTGCCATGTGATGGCCGCCGCCGCGCCGAATGGCTCCAAGGCGGTGACCCTCCTGCTCCGCCTGTGCACATTCGGGCTGGCGCTCGCCTCGGCAGTCGTCATGGCCACCGCGATCGACTGCACCATCTACGGCGTCGACGGCGTCGCCACCACCAGTGTCACCTTCAAGAACTACCCGCCTTTCGTGTACGTATGCGTCAACACCATGGCTGGCCTGGATCTCATGCCGTCGTCCTAACCTACGGATGGGTGCAGTTACCTGGTTGCGTGCAACATCACCGCGGCGATCCTGGAGATGGCGGCGATCTACCTGCAGCTCGTCAAGGGCGGCGAGGAGGCGGAGGCGCCCGTGCTTCCCCGGGTCGTCCCGGTCGTCCTCGACGTCGCCGTGCAGGTGCTCCTCTACTCGTCGACGGGCGCGGTGTTCGCGACGCTGACGGCGTACGGCGCGCAGATCAGGGCCTGCGCCGGCGCCGCCGGGCACTTCTGCGAGCAGGTGCGCAGGGCAAAGCTCGTCGGTTTGGGCGCCAGCTTAGCAGCCGGCCTCGCGGCCATCGCGAAGGACGTCGCGCTTCCGTTCTCCGTGTGGCCCATCTCGTCAGACTGAGATTTCCCGGTGCATGTTTTGGGCGGCTCCAGTTATTAGTCTCCCATTGCAAATATCAGTTTATTTAGGTTTTGCCAATTTTAATGCAAATCATTCTCTGACTTCTAGACGATTTGTTTCAATAATTTGTTTACTTTTGTCGTACCTAAACATAATTTACTTATAACTCGCCCAAGTAAATGATTCCCAGTGTTCTATAAATAAATAAATAAAAAAGATGTGATCTGAATATAAGGTTATTATCTTGGGCAAAATTTAATACAACGTTTTTATTTGGTCACTGAATTGAACAAAACTTACATATATAGGCATTTGTAACAGCATCTCCAAGAGACTCTTTATATCTTTAGGAATAGAGATTTTGGTAAAAATTACCCGCCAATAGTCTCTTCAATTGGATATCTAAATATAGACCTTCTCTATTCCGGATTTCTCGCTAGGCAAAAATGGAGAGCGAGAATTGTTCTCTAGACTACACACAAGATATACAAAAGCTGTTGGAGAGTACAAAGATATAGAAAATAATTTTTACTCAAATGTCTCTCTAAATGATGATTTAGAGAGTAAATTTTAAAAAGGCTTTTGGAGATGCTCTAAACTACATAATATATTTGCATAATTTATAGAGCATCCCAAGCATAATAAAAGGGATTCCTTACCGGTGTAATCAGATTGCCTTAAAATTGTGAACCAAACAATGTACCATAACAGCGTCTACCCAGGAGGAGTATTTATAGCCTGGTGAGGAGATGTGAATCGGCTATTGTAAGAGGAAGACAAAGCGCCAAGCTAAAAGAATTGATGAAATCCAAAAGGGTCAACACGAGAATCGAGGACTCAACGGTGTAATTTGAAAAGCCCTATCGGTGCGGCGGAGATCGAGGTGTTGTTTGAGATGACTCTTGGCAAAGAATTATCATGACTCACGGAATATCGAAACAAATCATTTATTTCAAAATTTGGGGGCATGTGTTGACGCCAAAATTTTGCAGAAATATTTATGGAAAGAGAAGAGCCAATTAGGGAAGTTTCTTTTTGCAAATGTCTGTTTTGTATCATCAGGTCAAGGCTACTAGGGATTACTGTCTAGGTGATATGGCGATGGTCAAACTCAATACGGTCTTGGTCAGAGGTACGGTTGGAAGCAGTTCGGATCGGATTTGGAGATGACGTCAGCAGGAAATCTAGGAGTCCGATCTCTTTTGGACA
The DNA here is from genome assembly GCA_032594955.1 of Panicum miliaceum. Classification (NCBI taxonomy): domain Eukaryota; kingdom Viridiplantae; phylum Streptophyta; class Magnoliopsida; order Poales; family Poaceae; genus Panicum; species Panicum miliaceum. Next base: position 27,257,578 of record CM064072.1, on the reverse strand, counting down.
GATTTCGTAAATATAGTAGATTTTGTTGCTTTCTTTTGGGGCAAGTTTGTTAAGTCATGATAAGCTAGGAGTCTTAGCCTCAGGCTATAAATAGTGGACCTTAGGGTTTTGTAAAAGGGAGAATCATCAATTAATACAACTTTTCTCGGCACTTCGCCAAAACCCTAGGAGTAGGAGTAGAGTACTTTATCAACGAATTCTTCAGCAAGTAGGGCTGTATCGAATCGATCTCTGGTTTGTTGGTAAGTTCGTGTTTATCAGATTTTCTAGGCTTTAGCTATCAGCGCATCGTTGTAGTTTCGTCTAATTCAATCTACAAGTTATCGATTTCCATCAACTTCTTGTAAGGCTGCTTCGTTTCATCTTTTGCTAGTTCTTAATAGATCTCACAATTTATCAAGTGGTAGTCATTGGACAGCTTTGTCTAATCTTTTCATGCAGTTATTTTATAGCCGATTCATTCTGTGGTTATCACTTCTACTACCAAATCATCAATGATCTTGTCCTTGGCTGCGTGTAGGCTGACCAGACGATTCACTGCGTGTCTTTCATGCTGGGTGGGGCTGTGCTTCTTCTTTACAATTGTGCTGCATAGGTTGCACTAGCATGCCTTGTTCCATCAACATCCTCTGCTTGCTTAGGCATGTATTTATGGATGTATGTGATTCTTCAGTGATATTTCTCTTCAACCTACAGGAAGCTAAAGAAGAAGCATTAGGTGATAGAGTCTCACTATCTTATACATGAGGGGTTTGAAAGCATTGTAAGTTTATTTTTGCATTACCAGCCATTTCAGTTTTTCTGATCCCAAATAGACACTACAAGCCATGACCATCTTGTTTTTCCTCTGTATTATCGCTTTATGCACAGGTTGTGGGCTGACGGGAGGGGACCTGCTTCGTCTCGCTTCGATCGTCCCTGTGTAAGGTATCCTACACTATAGCTAGGTCCTGCTGATTTCAAAACTCCTTTAACTATTGCATATGTCTCCTGATTTCAATTTGAATGAAAAAAAATTACTAGTGTGCTTGTTTAGTCATAAGAACAAACTTTATTTGTACCTTAAAATGTTTTTCTATGTCCAATTCTTTTCTCACCTTTGGGCTTATGAATTCCAGGTTAAGGGTGATTTGCCGTTCTCATGGTCAGCGACTGATTCTTATTACCAAAGCAGGCCATAGGTGTCCTTGCTCCCTATTCACAAATGTATGTGTCTTATAAGATGCGGAATCAAAAACTTACGATGTTGTATGTATGTGATGAGATGTTGGTTCATAACTTATTCAAGTGACGAGATGTTAGTTAATTTATTTATATGGGTTTTATATCTTGTTTTGGGCTGGAATTGTAATTTTAAGAATGGGCTAAAATATGCAAAATTTGGTGGGCTGGATCTTTTCGGCTCTATAAAAAAAATGGCCAATTCAGTGGGCTGGAAAAAATTTAGCCCAAATTAGTGGCTTGTTTTGATATTGGCCCATGAAAAAAAATAGACTGCAATGGTGACATCAGCATCCACTTGATGATCCACGTCAGCATCAACAGCCATGTCACATGGTTGCACCGGCCACGTCATCGTCCATGTCAACAGCCATGTCACATGGTTGCACCGGCCACGTCATCGTCCATGTCAACGGCCATGTCACATGGTTGCACACTCTATGACAATTTCCATGACGTTTATTTTCGTCACTAACACTAGGTCTGGGTTCGGCTGCGCGGGCTCAAAGCCAATCGTCATGGATTGCGTCAATCTATGATAATTTCGCAAAAACGTCACAGGGTTAATCTGTGACGCTCAATACATGACGTTTTGAAAAAAACGTCACGGATACCGTTTTATGATATTTTTTCGATAATCTGTGACGAAATTGTTCCGTCATGGATTAAGGAATTTCTTGTAGTGTTATTTATAATAGTTGTGACTAAGAGACCCATACGCTTCATGTTGTTCTCTAGGTCCTAAATAAATACTCATACATTGAAAAAAAATAGCATCAATCAAATATTTGATTGACTCCATTCCTTTCTTGATATATACTTCTTTTCTTAGTGCTTGTGTTGCTTTAATTAGATGGTCTTTTGAAAGTTAGAAGAGCACGTTCTGTGAGACAAATTTTAAATACTAAAAGAGAACAAAGGAAGTACATGCAAAACACGCACCAAACTCACACGCTAAAGTTTACATGATAGCATTAGGCCAGTCTCAATGCATATTTTCATTGCACAGTTACTAAGACTGAGAATTTGGTAACTGTGTCGCCTGAGTTTCAGGGGATAAAACTCCTCTCTTATCTGATGGAACTCTCTCTCATCTATTCTCATAATGACACAATCAAGTTAGCAAAATTTTCAATGTTGCAATGCTATTTAATACTCATGAAACTCTTGAGGAAACTCCCATTGAGACTAGCCATAGATCACTTATTCAATGCGAATAAGGCCAGTCTCAGTGGGGTTTCATGAGAAGTTTTATGGATATTAAATGTTAGGCTAATCCCAGTGCAAGTTTTATAGAGATTTTATGCGCATTAAACACAGTGACACATCAACAATTGTGATGACATGACAAGGTAATTATGAAGAAAGAGAGGGAAGGAGTTTCATCAGGATAAAACTGTGTACACACTGTTTCCAAGACTATAAAAATTGTTGAAACTTGCACCGGGGGCTATAGAGTTTCATTTTATGCAATTGCGTCCAATCATATGCCTCACAATTAAATGCTATGGCTAGTCTATGAAATCGTGAAATGAAACTTTGCATTGGGGAACTTTCTTTCATTCGCGAACTCAACTGTACTTAGATGACACACTGTATGAAATCGTGCAATAAAATCCTACACTGGGAATAGCTTTATGCCATATCAGCAAATTTGCTGATATGGTAGGGTCATTATGAGGAGAAAGGAGAAGTTTCATGGAATGTAAGACTCGTTTCATCCCCATGACACTTATCTGACCCGATTACCAAATCAGTATCGGTAACAGTGTAATGAAACTATACACTGGGACTGATCTAGCTTACCTTTAGATAATGGTGGCTAGGAGCGTTATTCCACCATTTCGTCCTCCTTTTTAACCCTGCATTTAATTTCTCAGTGCTTCCCTCCCCCCCTCTCTCTTTTTCTTTAATTTGCGGGGCCCTCGCTCTCTCTCATCTAATATACTCACGTATAGCAAGCATTTTTGTCTACATGCTCTCTCTCTCTCTCATCAGCCAGCCTAGCGCTAGCTAACCAAGGTCCCTTTGAGCCGTCCATACTATGCGACGGCTATAAATATTTATCCAGACTAGATGGCACCCCAAACCACCCGAACTTAAAACACGCTAATCTCAGTTGGTGTTTGGATTGGATTGACGGCGTGGTGACCACGACGGCAAATATCGTCTCTACCAATGGCGCGGCAACCCGGAGCAGAGCCTCGATGGTGACAGAGAAAGAGGACATGAAGAAGCTTGAGTTCATTGAGGAGATGACCACAAACGTGGACGCGGTTCAGGAGCGCGTGCTGGTGGAGATCCTCGGCCGCAACGGCGGTAGCGAGTACCTTGAGAAATGCGGCCTCGCCGCCGCCACCGACCGCACCACCTTCCGCGCTAAGGTGCCCATGGTGACATACGAGGACCTGAAGCCGTACGTCATGCGCGTTGCCAACGGCGACAGGTCCTCCATCCTGTCAGGTCCCAGCCACCCCATCTCCGAGTTCCTCCTCAGCTCCGGCACGTCGGGTGGCGAGCCCAAGATGATCCCCACCGTCAAGGACGAGCTTGACCGCCGCCAGCTACTATACAGCCTCCTCATGCCAGTCATGAACAAGTAAGTTACCCATCATATAGTAGTACTATTGTACACTCTAATAAGCGTAGCTACATCTAACAAATTACTGAACCATTGTGTATGATTGCTGATAGTATTTTACTGAATCACGTTCAGTAATACAGATATTTGGTTCATCAATTTCTGGTCAGTAATTTTATTGCTAGGTGTGCTACACCTAAAGTGTAAGATAGAATTATCAATTTATCATGCATTAATTATATTGCTAACACATGCGTTGGACAAGGTTTGTGCCTGGGCTCCAGAAGGGGACTGGCCTCTACTTCCTCTTCGTCCGTTCGGAGACGAAGACGCCCAGCGGCCTGCCAGCGCGGCCCGCCCTGACAAGCTACTACAAGAGTGATTGCTTCAAGAAACACGCGAGCGACACATGCACAAGCCCGCTGGCGGCCATCCTGTGCGCGGACGTGTTCCAGAGCATGTACGCGCAGATGGTTTGCGGCCTGTGCCAGCGCCACCAGGTGGTGCGCATCGGCACCGTGTTTGCCTCCGGCCTCCTCCGTGCCATCCAGTTCCTCCAGCAGCACTGGGAGCAGCTCGCAGCAAACATCGAGCACGGCGAGCTCAGCCCATGCGTGTCGGACCCATCGGTGCGCGCGGCGGTGGCTGGCATCCTCCAGCCAGACCCCAAACTTGCCCAGCTCATCCGCACGGAGTGCTCCAATGGCGACTGGGCGGGCATCATCGTGCGCATCTGGCCCAACACCATGTACCTGGACACAATAGTCACTGGATCCAAGGCGCAGTACGTCACGATCCTGAGCTACGACGGCGGCGACCTGCCGATCGCCTCCACCAAGTACGTGTCCTCGGAGTGCCCCATGGGCCTCAACCTCCACCCCATGTGCGACCCGTCCGAGGTGTCCTACACCATCCTGCCCAACCTGGCCTACTTCGAGTTCCTCCCCACGGACGGCGCCGCCTCCGCGGAGGAGCTCGTCGAGCTCGCCGACGTGGAGGCCGGGCGCGAGTACGAGCTGGTGGTCACCACCTACGGCGGCCTCAGCCGCTACCGCGTCGGCGACGTTCTCCGCGTCACGGGATTCCACAACGCGGCGCCGCAATTCCGGTTCATGCGCCGGAGCGGCGCGCTGCTGTCCATCGACGCGGACAAGACCGACGAGGCCGACCTGCAGCGCGCGGTGGAGCGCGCGGCCGCGCTGCTCCGCCCGCACGGCGCGGCGGTCCTGGACTACACCAGCCGGGTGTGCACGAAGACCCTCCCGGGGCACTACGTCGTCTACTGGGAACTGATGGCTACCAACCAGCAAGAGGGAGCCGGCGGCACCCGGAGCGTGGACAGTGACGTGCTGGCCAGGTGCTGCCTGGAGATGGAGGAGTCCCTGAGCTACGTCTACTGGGTGCTTAGGGTTGTGGATGGAACGATCAGGCCCCTGGAGATCCGAGTCGTCCGGCCGGGCACCTTCCAAGAGCTCGTCAACTTGGCCGTCTCCCACGGCGCGTCCATGGGGCAGTACAAGGTGCCCCGATGCGTGACGGTCTCGGCCGTCATCCAGCTTCTTGATTCGCGCGTTGTCTCCAGCCACTTCAGCCCCGCCTTGCCGCACCGGGCACCATGGACAGCGCTTTGAAGCGTACAGAATGCTGCTGAGGCTCTGCATAATGTGTGTGTTTGTTAATAAGATTACTGTCACTGTAATAAGTGTGCTAATAATAATCATGTCATCACTATGTATTTGGCCGGGTGCGTATTCATGCACCCTCCTTCCTGAGTTATGCGAATAAAGGACCAAATATATATGCATCCGATCCAGGTGAGGCAATTTCCTCTGTTCAATCTTCTTTTAATCAACAGTTTGTTCTGTAGGATGCAGTTGATATTGCCCCATTGTCAAGTTGTTGCTTCAACTCAAGTGGTGCTGATTACCGTCTACCGGCAACGATGCAGAGAACCACGCAGCTGTCCATGGCCTCCTCATCACTTGCTCCCACTCCCGGCCTGTATATGCTGTGCTCAGTGGCTTTTTAGGCAGGCCAGAAGCCCAAAACACGCCAATGCAAGTTTCATGAGCTCCACTTGTTGTTCTTCTACAGTATGGTTGATATATAATCATGACCTACTCAGCACCGTAAGAGGATCTCACATGCACACAAAATGGTTCCTACCGTGTACCCCTCTTCCTTTTACTGCACAGGTTCTTGTTTTGACAATATTCTGAACCTACAGTAGCGCGGCTCTCATGCATTTGCAATCTCCTCACCTCTCATAAAACCTCTACATAACTGCATAACTCACCTCTGCATAACCTATGCATAGCTGCGGGTAAGGACCAGCGCGCGAGGGGCTGGAGCCCAGCTTCACCTCCACTATAGTCTGCCCCTGTACATACTAATATAGAAGGCAAACAAAAGAACATAACAATTCCTTCATACAGAACATATAAGACGATAGGAGGTGACTTGCCGTGATCACGGTCTACACTATCCAGTTTAACGCAGTTAATATCGGCTGACATTTTGCCCATACACAGACGCGGACAGTGCCAGAAATTTTCAACTAGATTGGCATTTGATGGACCTATGGCTGTGTGGCTCGTCCTCCTGGCCATCAGCCTCAACTCTTGGCGTCTCGACAAGCCAGCCTTCCGAGCGCAAGCCCTCTCGGACGACGTCACTGTCGACGTAGTCGTCACGGAAGCTCTCCGGGCAGTCCCGCAATCTTTCCAAGGACGACCAGACGAGCTCTTTCTTCCACTCCTCCAGCCGCGGGAAGCCACAGTGCTTCTCCCCGAATTCGTCGCAGTAATCCAAGTCGAAGGTGACGTTTTTTGTGAGGCGGTTGGGCACGCCGGCGGTCTCCGTGGCGCGGCGGTTGTGCTCCTCGATGGATCGCATCATCTCCTCCTTGGTCGGCAGCACCCTCCGGCCGGAGAGCACCTGGGCCACCCATCTCGCCTGCATCTCGTAGAAACGCGGCACGATCACCCTCTTGGCTACGCCCACGAAGGAGAGTGTCGGTGCCAGCGCCGGTGGGAAAGTGTGCTCGAATAGCGGACCCACACTGTTGTCGTCAATGGTGACCACGCCCGACGTGTCTAGGAACGGGAACCAGTAGCTGTACCCGGTGCAGTAGATGATGGTGTCGGCGATGACACACGAGCCGTCGGCGAACACCACCCGCCCGTCCTCGCACAAGCAGTCAATCTGCGTGACACAAGTCGAATCAGACCAGCACGCACCTCAGTTCCACATTCAGTTTCACCTCAGTTCAATCTGTAGTTACCTCGGGGTGCAGGTGGAGGTTGTTGTGCCTAGAGACCTCCTTGGACATTCCGGGGGAGACATCTTCAATGGACTTGACGCTAATGTGCACCTCCCTAGCCACCTCGCGAAGCTCTAGGGCGATGTCCTTGCCGCTCTCATGGCAGCCGACGACCACCACCACCTCTTGGTGGAAGGAGTCCGGGACACGGTACGAGTGGGAATGCAGTTGCCTCCTCCTCCAATTGCCCATACCGTTGATGGTCGGCAGCCTTGGCTTGGTGTATTGTCCGGCGGCGACCACGACGGCGTCGAACACCTCCTCCTCTGTGACCACCTCACCTGCCCGTGCGCACCTGACCACCCACCGCAAGGAGTTGCTGACACCACCGCCGGCAGGCAGCGCCATGCCCACATGCACAACCCTGGCGTTCAACCTCACCGCATTCGTGAGCCGGAACGCATCGGAAACGTCCCGGATGTACCTGAGGAACTCGCCGTGCCCTGGGTAGCGCCGGGCGTCGTCTCCGCCATTCTTGGGGTAGAATGGGAAGTCGGAGATGCCGGTGACCTCCCTCGGGCTGAGCAGACGGACGGAGGAGTAGATGCTGCTGTGCACTCCGGCCACCCCGAGGGGATCGCCGCTGTCGGTCCTCGGGTCGTACAGCCACTGCCCTCCGACGCTGCTGCTCTGCTCCATGACCGTAACGTCGTGGCCCTCCCGGCGCAGCTCGCGCGCACATGCCAAGCCCGAGATGCCGGCGCCGACCACGCACACCTTCTTGGACGAGACCATCGTCGCACCGCCGGTCGATATGATGGACCTGCTGCACACACGGCTCTTCTGATGTTATCTGATACGATCCGGAGCCTTGGATACCAATGGAGTCATGCAACGGGTCCTGCAGACCGATGTTTGTATGATTGACTTCTTACCAAACTCTACATAGAGGTAAGACGTCCTTGTCAATACTTAATGCCGTTGCAAAGCAAGATGCTGTCAGACGATCATTTAGGTATATCGATATGTATGATGTTGGCATGATGCAGAGATGCTAGCTTTAGCATCTGCAATGGCCGATGAATACGAAATAATGTTGGTTGTCCCTCCTCCATTTTCTGAACAGTACGCGTTATGCAGAGGGTTTTTCCTTGATGCAATACTGGAATGGAGTGTACAAATAAAGTGCTGCTAGCACAAGGCGTTATGGCTCCCTTGTGCCCCTCTTTGGCGTGGCCACTGGCTAAGAAAGGGGTTTTTGAGAGGGCTTTTTCGAAATGTATGGTTTCAAATAAGATTGGATTCAGTTCTGCTTCTAGTTCATTTTTTTACTCGATCTTTGAAATAGCATATGTTTACCGTAGCACAATATTATCAAATCATGGATTAATTAGGTGCAATGGATTCACCTCATGAATTTGCCTCCATCTGTGAAATTAGTTTTATAATTAGTCTTATTTAGTACTCCTAATTAGTGTCTAAACATTCGATGTGATAGGAACTAAAGTTTAGTTGGGGTGATGCAAACAACCCTTGGCCCAAGGTGCACGTGTAAGGTAAAGTGTCATTGTTGATGCAATAGCAATAGCATGTAAGGTAAAGTGTCATTGTCATATTGGACCACATCTACCATCTTCATTAAATGCTTAGATATGAAAGGCAATCAGATATTTTATACTTTCGATTTGGTCATTGTTAAGCTAAAGAAGAAGCTGAAATCAAGAAATGCGAAGGAAATGAAAAGAGATTCACTTGCGTTCATCGCTTCCGCACGTGGCCATCAGCAATGCCTGCTGGCGATCCATCACTCGACCCAGCGTCATGTCTTCCAAAACCATTCCTCCAATCCCCTGCAGTGGAGAACCTCCACGGAACTAACCCCCTCTTTGGTTCGGTGATGGCGACTGCTCTTTAGTCCGGACGACTGACTCATGCCGGATGATGGATCACCTTAACTCTATAAATGCCGGATGAGTTCGTCCGTAGAACGCTATAAATGTATCACCTTAACTCATATATCGCATGTTAGGATAGGCCTTCGAGTTAGGCCCCCGCGTCGCTCCGCGTGTGCGACACGGGAGGGCCGCCGCCGCCCCTTCCTTCCTCCCTCCCCTTCGCCGCGCCGCCACTCGAGCCGGCCACCGGAAGTCCGTACGGCTCACAAGGGCGGCAGCGGCGGGGCGGCCCTCTTCTCTCACGCGTCCAGACGACCGATGGAGTGGGCAGCTCGTGGCGGCGCCGGCATGGGAGGCTGGATCCGGTGTCCTCGCGGCCGAATGAGGCGACGAGCGCGGCATTAGGCTGCTCCTAGGCGCGGTACCGCGAAGCTAAATCAGGGTTCAACCGCTAGAGGAGAAACCAACGCGCGGCACGCACGTGCCCGGGCCCCACAAAGCAGTGCTCCGCACCCCTACCTCCCCCTCCCCAGATTCCATTTCTCTTTCTCGATTTCCCCCTCCAGAACACGGGCAAATAACGTTTTCTTTTTTCCCTAACTTTTGCTTTTCCAATTTTTGTGTTTTGAATTTTGTTTCTACTTTTTCTCTAATTTTGTTTCAACAACTTGTTCTGCATTAGAGCAAAATATCCTACATGAGATGTTTACCTTCTTTATGTCGCGTTTCCGAGATGTTCTTTTAACAAATATTTCGTACAAAGTATGCTAAAAAGATATCCCGATAAGTTGTAATTTTTTTACAATTTGTATGGCGAACTTATGTATCAAAGTTGTGTGAAAAGTTTTTCTAATAATATTCACATGGATGTTATTTAAAGTTATCCATAAGTAAGTAGGCTGAAAAAAGTTATGCGTAAAAATTGTACATGTCGTGGAAAAATTATCCTATAAAAAGTTGATTGGAAGAAGTTGTGGGTAAAAGTTATGCATATCATAAAAGATGTGCTGAAAAATATCATGTGATAGTTATGCTAATAAAATATCATCTAATAGTTATCTGGAAGAAGTTATACACGTACATAAGATTAAACATTCTAAAAATAGAAAGTGGTGGGGAAAGAATCTTACCAGAAAAGGAAAATTGGATGTTGCCCGAGATCGAGCGCTCTAATCCGTCCTGGCGCGCGCTCGCCGATTAGGAGGGCCCTCGCGTGGACGAGGACAGGGACCAGTGGGAGACGCCGTGAGCAGGCATGGGCTACGAGGTTGCGAGGCCCAGAGGCACGCGTGCGTGGAAGTGGAGGCGACCACGGTGGAGGCAGTCGTGGTGGAGGTGGCCCGGGGCAGCGAGGTCGTCGACCGGGAGGGGCCTAAGGGCGTGCATGGCCACGGCAACCGCGCCCAGAAAGGCTCTTCTACTCAGCAGCTCCTTTCGACGGCGGCGACGGTGTTGTGGTCGAGGTGGCCTGTGCGAGGCGTGCCAGCGATGCCATGGTGGCGCGACGGGGATGCCTTGCACAGGGACACGCCGGCGGCACCGAGGTGGTTGTGCGGGCATCGTCGGTCCATCTTTCCTTAGCAGAGGAGTTGCGGAGGTGGAGATAGGAGAGGAAGGTGGCTGGGCGCATGTGGAGGCTCGCGTGGCAAGGCGGAGGCCGCGCGATGGGAGGAGGCTGCGCGCGAGGAAGGGGGCGGTAGTAGGTTGGTGGCGGGGGTGCTGGCAGGGTGGCGAGTCTTGTTGGTGGTAGCCATGGTGGGCAGAGAAGCTTGAAGTGGCTGCAGGCAGGGGGTACGGTGCTGGGCGAAAGCTCTGCCCGGTCCGTCCGGCAGACAATAGCGACGTCTTGGGCGCCGCAATTCCTACTGGGGATGTTGTCTTGGGGCTCTCCTCGCTTCAGCACCGGGAACTCTAGGTGAAAACTATGCCAAAGAACTCTTGGTTGGGTGGCGACAGTGCATGTAGCATCTTTTCCTTCTTGTAGGTGTTGTATTCGGAGTTGTTGTTCCGCCTCCCTGTCCTCCTAACGACCTTGTTGTTGCTCAGTTTTGACAGGGCTGGGCAGCGGGCTGAATCTATTCTGCTTGGCGGCGATCGGTCATGCATAGCGGCGGCTGTGTTGGTGCTAAGCTCTTGCTATGGTAGATTTGGGCCTTGCGGTGGAGTGGATGGAGACCTAGTTGAAGACTCGAGGGGGGGGGGGGGGGGGGGTGAATGACCATGGTGGGTGTTGGCGGCCAAGAAGTGGATGTTGGTTCTGTGTCTAGAGGGAAAGACTTATGCTTGATGTTTTAGGGCGACGGTCAGAGGGGCTGTGAGCCAGTGGTGACAACGAAGTTGGCATGAGACCTGCGTGGTAGGAGGTGGCCAACAGATTTGCTTCGCCAAAAAGACATGTGTGTTGAGGCATTGGGCGGTTCCGCAGAGCGGTGGCTGCTTTGGTGTGAGGTGATCCTCTGATGGCTGCCAGAGGCCACATGTGGCATTCTGCTTTCCTCGACAAGGCGACTGGGTTGCTTGGTGCAGCATCATACATCCTGAGCTCGGTGCACGCGGTTGCAAGTTGATCTACAAAGGAAGGTGTTCTTGTTTCGGTTCGACGGCTTGCAGCGACCTATGTTGGCTAACCTTGCTTCGCGGGTGTTAGTCTGGTGTAAGTCAACTTCGTGAGGAGGCGCAAGAGGACCCGACAGCATGACAGCTACACGGCTTGCAGCAGACCACAACGGCTGACCCTGCATGGCAGTGGCTAGCTCGGTGTGGGATACTGTCGTTAACGACGGTGCTGGTGGTGATGATGGGTTTCCTCTGAAGGCCTTGTGTACAGGCGATGGTGTTGTTGGTACACGAACGAGATTGTGGAGTGTCCGGTGGTGTCGCTACCCCCACCGGACCAACCTTAGTGTCTGAAGGGTGTTGAGTTCGGGGTGTGTTGATGACCCAATCCAACCTGCCGGGTTTATTTATTTGTTTTTCTTTAGTTTTCTCTTCTTTGCCTGGTTATGGCCTTCCAGGAATCACTATGTAAAAAATTAATAAAGAAGGTATACTCATAGGAGACGGGTAATTAAACCGCGTCTCCTATGATATATAGGAGACATGGGCTAACAAGCCGCGTCTCACATAAGTGCGCTCCCAGGACCAATGAACGACCCGCATCTCCTATGTACGCATAGAGGAGATGCGGGTCAACAAACCGCATCTCCCATAGTACGGTGCGTTATAGGAGACGCATGTGGGTAAAATGTGTCTCGCGTAACACAACTTCGTACCCAAAATTTTTATCCATTCTGGTAGCGCATCCGTTCATGTCTGCGGTGCACCCCATCCCCAGCGTCCTCGCCTTCCCTGCTGTCTCTCTCTCTCCCCAGCCCGTCTGCTTCCTAGCTCTCTCGTCTCCTCCGCCGCACATGTCCAAACCCTAGGACACCTTAGCTCCCTCCGCTGCGCGCCGCCTCACCCTACCGCTGCCAACTTCCACTAGCAGCAGGACACTGGATCTCCTGTCCTCCCCTATCATGGCTGCCACCCCTCTGTCTCTCTGCCTTGCCTCTCTCTTGCCTGGACGGTAGCAACGCACCAGAGCTCGCACGTCCGTCTCCTCATCCATGGCGGGATGGGTGCTCCCGAGCTTTGTGGGCGCCGCTCGTACACCGCCACAGTCATGGGGAAGGCTCCACCGCAGTCAACACTGACGGGATCGATCCAGCCTCGGCGGCCATGGATCTAGCAAGGTTAGATCCACTCCCTTCCCCTTCCCCACCTTGAACCCTAGTGCCCCAAATTCTTGCTCATTTTCTCAATTGGAGTGCTTAATTTGTGCGGGTGACGAGATTTTTCCCTAATGATCCACGTCCAGAGGCTGTGACTAATATTTCAGTGTTGGTTTGGTTATTTCAGTGCTGGGGTTTTAACCCTTGTGTAGGCAGTATCTAGACTAAATCAAACTAGCTGTAGATAGCAGCACGCTGCATTTACTTCTTGCATGCAGCCCGTGCACCAAGGCTCTTTTGCTTGTAACTTGCGTTTGGTCTTGTAGCCAGCGCCACTTTATTGTAACTTGTCCCATTGGGTCATCTACTTAAATCAAAGCTTACAACAGCAACCGGGATCCAGTCGGAGCCCTAGTACAAACAACCTCAATGGTGTGAGTGTGTTCATCCCCTCCCAGTCTAGGCAAACCACTCGGTTGTGCCTGAGAAGCCACTTGGTGGGAGGTGGATTTCCAACAATTGGTACCAGAGCCTAGGTTAAGTATTCGTTGGATCAATGTCTCCATCCAGGAAGCCTGTTCGGTCTAGGCATGGCTCGAGGGAGAGCAAGAAGCCGGTCGAGGGCGAAGAAGGTCTCCATGGGAAGGAGGACCTGGTGCCCAAGGACCAGCAGCCAGAAGACTCGAAGCGGCAGGTGAGAAGGAGAAGAAGCCGGTCGGTGAGAAAGATGCGGGGGCGGGGGGGGGGGGGGGAGGTTTGTCGTCGAATGACTTTGTAACCTCACGTCACCACCGGAGGCGTCCCTCCCCTTCCCCGCATGGGTGGCGCTACCGGGATGGGGACTGGCCAGTCGTTCAGAGGGTAGTGAAGGATCGGAGTCGAGTGGTGCAAAGTACCCGACACTGACGAGATCCAACTACACCCACTAGAGCCTGGTCATGAAGGTAATGCTCCAAGCCCGCAACCTCTGGGACGCCATCGAGTATGGCGACTACGACTTCCAGGAAGATTGCATGGCTAGAGAGGTCCTTATCCTCTCAGTGCCGCCAGAGATGGTGCCGCGGGTGGCCAAGAAGCAGTCGGCTGCAGATGCTTGGGATGCCATCAAGACAATGTGCGTTGGCAGCGACAAAGTCAAGAAGGGCAGGGCCCAATAGCTGCGAGGGAGTTTGAAGCCATGACATGTCGCAGCGGCGAGAAGGTGGATGACTTTGCTTTGCGCCTGTCCAACCTCGTCATCAACCTGGAGGAACTAGGTGAGGAGATGGAGGAGCAGCGAGTAGTGGAGAAGCTCCTTCGGTTGGTGCCACCTCAGTTCGACCACCTGGTGACGTCCATCGAGACGTTGCTGGACATCTCCTCCCTCTCACTAGAGGAGGTGATTGGGCGTCTGAAGGCGCAAGAGGACCGCATGGACCGCGCCATCTTGAACCGCGACTCGGGCAAGCTGTTGTATGCTGATGCATCGTGTCGGTGAGATCGTGAGTCAGTCGAGGGCTCGTCCAGGACCGAAGCCAGCAGGAGCCAGCGGCGGCGCCCACCGGCTCCAAAGAAGAAAGCAGTCGACGGCGGTGAGGTGAGGAAGCCACCGCACGACGACACCTGCCACAATTGTGGTCGTGCTGGACACTAGGCACGTGAGTGCAAGCAGCCCAAGAAGGGGCAAGCGCACCTGGCCCAGGCGGAAGAAGAGCCGTGCCTTTTCATGGCTCAAGTCTGTCTCAAAAACCACTCGGAGGAGCCGCAAACCGAGTTGTTTTTTGTGCAGGAGGCCAAAGAATTAGTCGAGATGGTCAAGAAGGCGGCTGATGAGTACTCGGGCGACCACGGGGTCGGCCGCGAGGCTGCTCCCTTGCCTGCGACGACGGCTACAACGACAACCTGCATCGAAGTGCCTCGGGCTCAAGCCTACCTTGGAAAGGGCGGGGAAGATGAGTTGATGGAAGGGTGGTACCTGCACACAGGGGCCACTAACCACATGACAGGGCGGAGCGACGTCTTCTCCCACCTCAATCGGGCCATGCGCGGCTCGGTCAAATTCGGTGATGGGTCGGTCGTAGCCATCCATGGCTGTGGCACCGTCATCTTCTCCGGGAGGAACGGGGAACACAAGGCCCTGGATGGGGTCTACTACATCCCGAAGTTGCACAACTCCATCATCTCAGTTGGGCAACTTGACGAGATCGGGTCCAAGATTCACATCGAAGATGGTGTCTTGCGGATCCATGATCGTGAGAGCCGGCTGTTGGCAAGGGCTCCTCGCAGCGGGAACAGGCTGTACGTGCTGCAACTGGAGGTCGCGAGGCCGGTCTGCCTCACCTCACGCCGTGGCGACGATGCCTGGCGGTGGCATGACCAGTTCGGGCACGTCAACTTCAGCGCCCTACAGCAGATGGGGTGGAGGAGCATGGTGCACGGGCTGCCGCAGCTGGCTCACATTGAGGAGCTGTGTGACGTCTGCATCACCACCAAGCACTGACGCGCCCCCTTCCCCAAGCAGGCCAAGTACAGGGCGGACAAGCCGCTCGAACTCGTACACAGCGACTTGTGCGGCCCCATCACGGCGGCAACTCCAGGAGGCCGGCGCTACATCCTACTACGGGTGGATGATGCCACGAGGTATATGTGGGCTGCTTTCCTCGCAGAAAAGAGCAGCGTGCTGGAATCCATTAAGAAGCTCCAGGCAGCTGCGGAGAACAAGTGCGGGAGGAAGGTGAGGGTGTTCCGCACCGACAACGGCAGCGAGTTCACGTCGGCGTCCTTCACCGAGTACTTTGCTGACCAGGGTGTGGAGCGGCACCACTCTGCGCCCCACACGCCGCAGCAGAACGGCGTGGTGGAGCGGCGTAACTAGTTGGTGGTGGCAATGGCGTGTGCCCTACTGAAGCAGAGGGGCATGCCGGCCATCTACTAGGCAGAGGTGGTGAGCACGGCGGTGTTCCTCCTCAATCGCTCAACCGCCCGGGCCCTCTCCGACAAGACGCCATATGAGGCGTGGCATGGAAGCAAGCCGGCAGTCCAATTCCTACGCATCTTTAGGTGCCTGGAGTACGTCAAGGAACTCGGCCATCACGACAAGCTTGAAGACCGGTTGACCCCAGGCGTCTTTATCGGCTACGAGGAAGGAGTCAAGGCCTATCGGGTGCTGGACCCAGTGGCACAGCGTGTGCGCACAACGCGCGATGTAGTGGAAGCTGCGGTGGCTGCGGAGGCCTATCGGAACTGGTCGTAGGAGGACGATGGTAACACCGGCTGCAACTCTGACTTCGTCGTCGAGTACCTAGTGGAAGCTGCGGAGGAGTCAGCTACCCCCTCGAGTGCTTCTCCGACTTCCCCTGGTATGTCTCCGAGTACCATGAGCTCTACTTCAAGTACTTCTGGGGGTGAGGCGACCCCCCCCCCCCCCCCCCGACTGCTTCCCCGAGTCCATCTGCTTCCGCTGGTGCGACTACAAGTGCTCGTGAGAGTACTCCAAGTACTCGTGAGGCCACTCCAAATGCTCGGGAGGGTACTCCAAGTACTCGAGAGGCCGCTCCAAGTGCTGATTCACCTTCAAGCACTGCTCCGAGTTCTTCCCCGACTTACGGCAGCAACGACTCGCGCCTCGACAACGACCATGATGATTCCCTATTGCGCTATCGCACAATGGAAGACTTGCTCAGTGAGCCGCACCCAGGCCTTGAGCAAGTAGAATTTGAGGAGGCGGAGTTGATGCTCACCAGCACGGGGGAACCATGCTTCTTTGCTGAGGCGGAGTGGGAGGAAGCCTGGAGGGCGGCAATGCGCGATGAAATCAACTCGATTGAGCACAACAAGACTTGGGAGTTGGTTAAACTTCCAGTTGGGCACCAGGCTATTGGGCTAAAATGGGTGTTCAAGTTGAAGTTTGACGAGGCGGGCAAAGTCATCAAGCACAAGGCGCGACTGGTGGCATGCGGCTTTGTACAGCAGGCCGACATCGATTTTGATGAAGTATATGCGCCTGTGGCTCGCATGGAGTCGATGCGAGTGCTTCTGGCTCTTGCAGCTCAGGAGGGCTGGACTTTCCACCACATGGACGTCAAATGGGCCTTCCTGAATGGAGATATGAAGGAGGAGGTCTACGTCAAGCAGCCCCCCCGGTTCATCGTCGTAGGGGAGGAAGGAAAGGTGTTGCGGCTGCGTAAGGCCCTCTATGGCTTACGACAGGCGCCGCGGGCCTGGAACGCGAAGCTTGACTCAACGCTCAAAGCACTCGACTTCAAGCAGAGCGCGCACGAGCACGCCATTTACAGGCGGGGTGGTGGCAAGCACGGGGAGCCACTACTAGTTCAGTGTCTACGTCGACGATCTGGTAACCACCGGATCATCTGAGCAGGCCATCGACAAGTTCAAGAAGGAGATGAAGGGCCAATTCCAGATGAGTGATCTCGGGCTTCTCTCCTTCTATCTTGGTATTGAGGTGCATCAGGAGGGTGGGCACATCACTGTGAGCCAAGCACAGTACGCCGCACAAGTCATGAAGATTGGCAGGATGGAGGGGTGCCACCCTGCCCAGATGCCCGTGGAGGAAAGGTTGCGCCTGAACCACGACAACACCGCTCCGGAAGTCGACTCCACCGAGCACCAGCGACTAGTCGGAAGCCTCCAGTATCTCTTCCACACGCGACCAGATCTGACCTTTGCGGTTGGATTTGCGAGTCATTTCATGGAGAGGCCGACTGAAGAGCATATGAAGGCGGTAAAGCGCATCCTCTGCTACGTCAACGGCATGCTCGACTACGGCCTGCGCTACGAGAAGTCGACCGAAACAACTCAGTTGATGGCTGGCTACAGCGACAGCGACCACGCCGGCACATCGACAACCGCAAGAGCACCAGCGACAACCTCTTCTACTTTTGGGAAGTGCCCGGTGAGTTGGCAATCACTCAAGCAACGAGTGGTGGCTCTATCATCATGTGAGGCAGAGTACATTGCAGCTACCGCGGCAGCAACTCAAGCGGTCTGGCTCGCGCGACTACTCAGTGAACTCATGGGAAGGAAGACCGAAAGCGTGGAGCTCATGATGGACAGCAAGTCAGCACTGGCGCTGAGCAAGAATCCCGTATTCCACGAGCGAAGCAAGCATATCGAGTTGAGGTACCACTTCATTCGCGACTGCATTGAGAAAGGATTCATCGACGCCGACTACATCAACACCAAGGATCATCCTGACGAAGGCAGTTGGACGAGTAAAGTTTCAGGAGCTGCGATCCAGGATCAGGATGATCCAAGTACCCTCGAGCAGGGCACACAAGGCTTATGGGGAGAATTGTTGGGGTTTTAACCCTTGTGTAGGCAGTATCTAGACTAAATCAAAATAGTCGTAGGTAGCAGCACGCTGCATTTACTGCTTGCATGCAACCCGTGCACCAAGGCTCTTTTGCTTGTAACTTGCGCCTGGTCTTGTAGCCAGCGCCACTTTATTGTAACTTGTCCCCTTGGGACATCTACTTAAATCAAAGCTCACAGCAGCAACCGGGATCTAGTCGGAGCCCTAGTTCAAACAACCTTAAAGGTGTGAGTGTGTTCATCCCCTCCTAGTCTAGGCAAACCACTCGGTTGTGCCTGAGAAACCACTCGATGGGAGGTGGATTTCCAACATTCAGGTGGTATGGCGGCGGCGGAGTACGAGAAGGTCCTCTCTCACCACGCGGATCGTGCATGCGCACAACGGCAACCGAGGCAACAAAATGGTATGCTACTCCAATCTCCATCGTTCTCCTTTGTTTATTTGGAATGAATTGAAACTGTAGCGCAAGGTGTTTGTTCTTATGCCCCGACCATGTAGAGGGTACTTGGCTACTTGTGCTAAGGAAACTTATTTATTTCTGTAGTCCTGTAACTCCATTCACAATTTCACATATGCTTATGTATATAATGATGTACTATTCTTGTCACTGAGTTTATGTCTCTGCTGTCAGGTGTTGCTAACATCAATGTTACCGACAGCCAGGTAATCAGACATTTCTTCAGCATATGCCCTTATGATTCCTATCACCCTAGCTTTCTCCTTATCTTTAACATCGATGATGATTTTTTTTTGGCAGATCCCACTGACTGGGCCAAACTCAATCATTGGTAGAGCTGTTGTTGTTCATGCTGATCCTGATGATCTTGGAAAGGGTAACGCTGCTACTTAATGTTTACGCTTGTGCCTTTTATGTGCAGATGTAGTCCGTTTTGAGTTAAAGTTCCGTCTATTAGCACAATTGTTCTTAGTTCAGATAGACCTACAAATGATCACTATAGATTTCTGTATATGGATGACATGAACAAGTCCATGTAAGAGTGTCTCTAATTATCTGACTATTAAACGCCACAGGAAAACAAATTCAGTGCCAGATTCAGGCTTCTTGAAGTTGCCATGCAGCAGTCAACGGATCATGCAACAGGTCAGATCAACTTGCTTGGCTATGTTCTTCATGATCAGTTTTCCCTTGCAACCTTTGTTTTTCCAACTGTTTCTGCAACATATAGCTCTAGTGGATTTTTCTTGTGTTCTTGATAAATCGACAATAGCTAATTGGATTGATCTCCTTGAAGATAACTAGTGCTTGGTATTGATTACTACTTGTTAGTTTATCAGTTTAACGAGTCTCGATGCCTATCCATTGGTCTTGGGAACTTCAGTGTTGTGTTCAACTAATGTTCAGACTACATTTTCCATCGCAGGTGGCAAGCAGTGAAGGAAGTCCAAGTTATGCAGTTTTTTTTCTTCTTCCTTTTCATCTGCATCTTTTAGGAAGGTTGTAACACCTATAGAATGTATGTAATGCATAAAACATGTGTATCTCTTATGTATTTAAGGTGTATTTTAAGTCCGCTCTTTTCTTTTATTTTGTTTTTCTAATTCATCATTGGAGACGCGTTTTGCCAAAACGTGTCTCCAATGAGCGGGTCATTGGAGACGTGTTTTCTCAATCCGCATCTCAGATGAGTGGTCATTGAGACGCGTTTTTTCAACCCCATCTCCGATAAGGGTCATTGGAGACGCGTTTTTGACAACCCGCGTATCTGATGAGAGTCATTGGAGAAGCGGAAATCCGCGTCTCCAATGTGCCTCACATCAGTGACACAAATTTGGAGATGAAATTTTTTTTCATCTGCAATGAGCTTTTGAGCTGCGTCTCCAAAAAGGGTTTCTTACATAGTGAATATAATCTTATATATTTTTTGTGCTATACCAATAGAAACGCACGTGTCGTTTGCCTTTCCTTCAAAAAAAAACTCATCTCTCGCATGTTCACACAGACACCTTAAAATCAATCAAGTTTCAGGCACAATTGCTCTGAGAGCTGTACGTACTAAATACAACACCTACAAAAAGCTAAAATAATTCGTTCATACATAAATATTAAGCATGACCGCAGTTGTCGCGCTAGCATCATTACTTGTAAAATAACCATAGACTCTCACACAAAATTTTACAACTATGGAGACCTGCGGCCATGCTTATTCTTTCAACAATCCTATATTAAATGATATATTGTGTGAATCAACATGATTTAAAACTAGTAAAAATATTGAAAGAAATCGGTGCTCGTAGCCTATGAAGGGAAGGGGTGATTTAGATAACTTAAAAACTGAACCTATGGTTTCCATCTAGTTTGCACAAAATATAAACTAGACCATGCTATTTAGATGTTGCAACTATGGTTCGGCTAGTGTTTTAGTTCAAACCACCTACGAGCCAATCCTAGCAAGATACTACTCTAAGGAAGGAAAGGCACATAAATTGCAAGTAAGAATTGCGGAAACGTAAAGAAGTGGGTCAGAGAGATGCAAACTCGGCACTTGGATTTTTCCCATGGTATCGGTGGGAAAAGCCACCCCTAGTCCATGTTAGAGCTCCACCAAATATATGCTCCCGGTCACCAAATCTCTTTTGATCAAGGGCTTGGTCTCGCCACTAAGGCTCACACCAAGTGACAAGGCAGTGCCTAAAACCCCTTGCACTGGTCACCTTGATGACGTCTTCACTATGGAGCTTCCCACGAAGGAGGGGTGTCCTCGTCTCCAAACATGATCGTTGTCGCTGCTCTACAACAAGCTGGAGGGTCGAAAACTTTGCTGGCGAGTCACAAATACTCCAAGAGGCCGGCATACCAAAATTATAGTGGTGGTTCACTCTAGAACCAAACACAAGGTAGCTACACCTTGCTCTCTCAATTTCCCTTGGCCTAGCCGAGCACTAACACTCATTAAGCATGTGCTAAAGAGGTATTGGATGGATATCTTCTTCAATATGTATGAGCTTCCTTAGGACTCCAGCAGCCTCAAATAGGCGAGTAGATGGGGTGTAAATAGCCTAGCAACTCCAAAGAGTCATTGCTCCAACGGCCGGTAAAAAGTGCAGTATTATTGGATGAATCAATACACTAACTAGGTGGGTATGGGATCATCCAGTACCCCCTTTCAGCCACATAGCCGTTGGCTCCTTTCTCCCCAAAGCTACTTTTGCTTGTGTCATTGCTGCGGCGCTTCATCCGATGCCCATCGGATCAACCGGGGTGCTGAAGGGTGTTTCCCTGATACATTCTGTCGTTTGACATGCTCTCTGAATAATCAACCGGTGCTTACTCCGACAATCATGTTCATAGTATCGGATGATCCGGTACTGAAGGAGTTTTTGCACTTGATCGTCATCTGAATTCTGCATTAGTTCTTGATACCGTCGGTTCATCCGACACCCTGATCCATGCTGAAACTTGTCCAATTCATCTCAGCTGTATCTGGACATCTTGACTATGATTTTTACTATTGCTTGGGCATCTTGATTGCGATTTCAACTATCTTGACTATAATTTGGATTTCATCCATGGGACCTAAAACTCCTACAAATATGAGCTCACAAACTTGTAATCCAATTGATTATGTTGTCATTCAATCACCAAAATCACAATAATAGTCTAATAGGGCCATTTTCCTTACAAATATCTGTTAGGACAATGATATTTTTATTTAGGCTTCTTTCGTTTTTCTTTTACCAGCAAAAGTATTGATACAATGTTGCAGTTTCGCTGAGCATGAACAAGTCGAGGCATACTGTTCATTTACTGTAAAGAGATTACTTTTGCAACATGCATGATCAGCTGCTTCTTTGAAACCTCCCAGCTGAAGCTGCATAAAGAATAGTCAGATCAACAATTTATAACCATGTACGGTGTCCAGCCATCCTTGTGCGTTCATTTTTGCTCAGTTTTGCAGGACCATGCTTGCACACCCATATGCATCCATGTGGTTAGTAGTCAGCCTAGTGAACCAATCCCCAACGGCACAGGATCACTGGTACATAAAAGGTTTTTGCTGACGGTCTAATTGGCTTTGTGCTGGCAGTTAGAGTTTCCGCCAGGAACTCTGTGCCAGCACAAATGGCCAATTATGCTGGCGGGTCTTGACCCGCCAGCAATAACTTATATGTGCTAGCGGTCAACAAAGATGATATGCTGGCGGTTGGTAACCCACCAGCACAAATGTTTGATTAATCTGCAATAATCAAATATATATAAATATATTGATATACATATACAATCACATCACACTGGATGACCTTAAAAGTGATATAAATATACAAGCACATCAAACATCTGAATATTTAGAATGCATGCGATTGAAATATCCGATAAAGTCGATACATATTACATTCTAATTGTTCCATCCAAGATGCAAATGTCCAATTGCATTCCTACATTACATCATCTAGTTGATATTATTCGCAAGCAAGTGGTATTGAACATAGCTAACATCGCCAATCTTGTACCCCAGGTTTTTGTTAATAAAAATCAAAGCACGGATAAGTGTGTTATCCTTTCCTTCACATCGACGAGGAAGTGCTTTGCCATAGATGGTCAACAATAGTTCCGCAGCAGGATACGGGGTAGATCGAACCGCAATAGAAGTTTGGTACAAGCCATTCCCTAGTATAGGGTGTCCGAGACTCGTACCAATGATAACCCAACTTCTCCAAAGCTTGAGATAAAATATTTTGTAAACTCATCACCGTGAAGTTGTTACCAAACATATCCTACAATGGAGATGAAAAAATATTATGAACTGCTTGACACAATGAAAGAAAGTACCATAATATTATTAAATTAATAAAAACTCACATATCATATCATTTTAATTTCCTTGTGCAAGTCTCTCACAAAGACTAGCAATATAATGTTCATTCTTGTTGACGCCAGATTTTGACACGTGTTGAATCGGCGTCAGGAGAAGAGATTGGCCGATGCGGCAGATCTAAAGGCTACAGTAAAGAATCGGCCGATTGAGGTTACAGTTGGGAATCGGCCGATTGGCAATGCAACTTGCGCCAACAGATTGGAACCACAACAGAGGATCCCAGTCAAAAGTGGCCTAATGTTGGTCAATGGAGTGATGCTGATTCGATCAAGAAGCAAATGAAAAGAGTCTTGATTGGATTAGGAGATGGCGGCAGAAGATTCTGCGGGAGTCCGTTTCCTTTATAAAAATATTATAGATATAGCAGTAATTCTGTTTAAAATAAGATTGTAACAAGTCATAATCGATCAGGAGTCCTGGTTCTAGGGTATAAATAGGAGTCATCAGGGGTTTGTAAAAAACAACAAATCAATCAACAAAACACATCTACTTTTTTCATAGTACTTTACTTTCAAGTCGACGACTTCGCCAATACTTTTTCTTCTTTCACGAGTTCGTACGGATTGGCAGGGCTTTATCATCGCTCTTCCTCGTTCATCGTCATATAGCAGATTCGATCTATTTCAAGTGTTGCATCTGTAATAATTGTTTAAGTCGCTCCAGCAGTTTTCTTTGCAATTATTACGTGATTATCGGCTGATCCATAGCCGGTCATCTTCATAGCAAATCGGCCGATTCGCCGACGCGCTCTTAGGGACAGATCGGAACCCCAGCCGATCGGAACGCCCGGAATTTAATACTCTTATTTCCTTGTCAATCAACAGGTCAGATTGACTGGCACACCGCGCGAACCTCACCAGGGCAATAACCCGAACAGGAGCTAAGCAGATTCTCCTGGGTCGTGTGTCCGACGCTGAAGATCATCGGCCGATTCCTGGCCGATTTTTAGCGCCAACACACTTTTGGCACGCTCGGTGGGATCCAACTTCAAGACCCAATATGTCAAAGAACGCAAAAGTTTCCGAGAACAATATCATTGAGGTCACAGAAACGGATCTCAAGGACGGCCAGAAAGAAGAATTGGCTAAACATCTGGAAGATTACAAAAGGATGTATCTGCAGTCATTCAGTCGTACCAGAAGCGGGGCGGCAATCAGGAAAGCTCCTCTTCCTGTTCCCCGCCACATCACTATCGCTGAGGATTCGGGCAAGATGTCCGATATGATCCAACAGTCCGTCTATCAGGCTTTCATCGACCAATCCTCGATGATAACCAACACGGTGTATAACGCCGTCATCAGCTCTCTGATCAGCGGAGCAGCTCAAGGATATCAGGGTCCAGCGTATGCCTCTCCTATTGCACCTCCAGCCAGAAGCTCACCAGACACGTCCCACTCAGCTCCTCAGCCGATGTCGACGCAACGCGAGGGATACAACACTCCGTTGCCTCTAGTGTCTCCAAGGTATAACGGTGCACCATGTTTCCCATCGCAAGCACCGCTTCAGCCTGTCCAGATTGCTTATGTGCAATCGTTGCCCACAAACTCAGTACCCTAGGGGGCATCGGCAACGATGGCTTTTCCCGATCAATCAACCGGACATGGGACCTATCCGATCCAGGCGCCATTCCATTTGGCCGTTCGGCCGACGGTCCCTCAGTATCAACCAGCCCCGTTAGAAATCGGCAGGGGGGCAGGCGCTGTAGAGGCACTCCGAAGCACGGCACCGATGACAATGTACGACGGGGCGGCGGATTCGCTTCGCCATATACTGTCAACTGCTCAGACGGCCATGACGCAACAGAATTCGCCGCATGCTTCGATCCATCACCCGGCCGTACCACCGCCAATCCTCCAACATATGCCGGCACCTCGAACAGCTGTTCATCAGCAGCAGGTGGATTGGACGGCAAGAATAGCGGAGGTAATTCAGAAAAATTTGGGTTGAAGCTGAAAGTGCAGACTTATACATACAAGACGCCATACCCATCGGGCCACGACCTGCTGCCGTTTCCCCACCGGTACAAGGTTCCTGATTTTTCCAAGTTTTCGGGGCTGGACGACACATCTACCGTGGAGCACATTAACAGATTCATCATCCAGTGCGGGGAAGCCGCCACGCAAGATGCTCTGAGGGTGCGTCTGTTTTCATCATCTCTGTCTGGATCGGCCTACTTGTGGTTCACCACTTTACCACCTAATTCCATTGTTACTTGGGCCGATCTAGAAAAGCAGTTCCATAAGTACTTCTACGCAGGAGTACATGAGATGAAGCTCTCAAATTTGACCAGCCTTAGGCAGAGGAGCGACGAACCAGTAACTGGATACATACAGAGGTTCAGAGAAATCAGGAACAAATGCTATAGTCTGGCTCTGACCGATGCCCAGTTGGCCGATATCGCTTTCGATGGCCTCTTGCGACAAATCAAGGAAAGGTATGTTTCACAAGAATTTGTAAGCCTAAGCCAGATCGTTCACCGATTGGCAGGTCAGGAAGTCCGTCCGTTTGAGCAGCGGAGGAATTTCTAGAAGAAGGTGGCATATCTGGAAGGGTCTGAATCGGAGGGAGAGGAAGAAATCGGCCTAGCAGAATGGGTAAAAGGCAAGAAGCCAATATCGTGCCCTTTTGGAAAGAAAGAACCAGAAGCATTCGGCTTTGATACGACAAAGGCCGATAAGATTTTGGACTTACTACTTCAGGAGGGGCAAATCAAGCTATCACCATACCATACCATTCCTTTGGCCGATCAGCTCAAAAAGATGAAATACTACAAGTGGCACAACGCCACGTCTCATGACACGAATGAATGCAAGATCTTCCGTCAACAGATACAGTCGGCCATCGAGCAGGGAAGTCTCAAGTTTGAAACCCCGGCAAAGCCGGCGAAGCCGATGAAGATTGACCAGCATCCTTTCCCAGCCAACATGGTTGACACGGGAAGAAACTCACTTCAAACCAAGGTGCTGACATCGGAATCGGCAAGAAGAAGCGGCGTCGTAGATCCCAGAAAGCAGGTCATGGTGGATGAAGTCAAAGGGAAAAGGCGGGCTAAAGACAAGGGCGAAGGATCGAGACGATCACATAGACCCATCACTTCCCAATTCTTGCTCAGCAAATATCTACGGCAGCAGGAACAGTCAAGATGCCACGAGGAGATGATACGCCGACACGAGGATCATTGGCAATGTCCGTTCTTCATCGATTGCTGGGAAAACGACCTCCGATTGCCATCAGCCGATAACTATCCTGAGTGCGACGGATTAAGCTGCAACGATCGCCCGTTCAAAAGATCACGCTCCAGAGACAGAGAATCAGAGCCGATCAGCAGAAATCGGCGCGAACGAGAAGGACGGCGCCTTTCAGTGCATGATCGGCTGGGGGGGCAGAGTTGACCGGTATCACCGGTCAAAAGGCAGGATCAACCAGCAGGAGCGACTGGGGGGCAGGACCAGCGTACACGATCGGCTGGAAAAGATGGCTGATGACAGGATGTCGGACGAAAACCCTCTAGGAAGGGAACCAGATTGGGAGCACGCCAAATCGTCGGCCAGACCAGTGAACCCCAGATGGTGCACTGAAGGATTGTCTAAATCTCAGAAGCGGAGAATCCAACGCCTACGCCAATGGGAGCAACAAGAAGAAGAGCAGAGGCAGGTGCTGGAAAAGAGAAACGTCAAGTCTCGGGTCTAGCGCCCCAAGAAAAACAACAGCAAGGAAGCGGACAGTCAAGAATCGGCAGCTGATGTCAATATGGTGTTCATATTGCTGATGGAATTCATGGCGCCTGTCGACCGAGACAGGGCGACAAGGATAGAAGAGCAGATGGCGCAGTTGGTATTAGAGCCGATGACAGCCACCTTTGAGAAACCAGAAGACGAAAAATGGCAACATCTCAAGGCATTATTTCTCAAAGGGTACGTTAACGGACAACCCGTTACCAGGCTACTAGTGGATGGAGGTGCCACAGTCAACATCATGCCATATGCCATGTTCCGGAAGTTAGGCAAAAGTGATGAAGACCGGACCAAGACGGACATGATGCTCAAGGACTTCGAAGGCAACGTGTCTCCCGCCCGTGGAGCGCTCTGCGTCGACCTCACCATCGACAGTAAGACCCTTCCTACTACCTTTTTCATCATTAATGGTAAGGGGTCCTACAACATGTTGCTCGGTCGCGACTTGATACATGCGAATTGTTGTGTCCCATCTACAATGCACCAATGCCTCGTGCAATGGGTTGGCGACAGTACAGAGATAGTCATCGCCGATTCCGCCTACAGCGTCGCAGCGGCCGACACGCAACAGGGGAGCTGTGAACACGTCAGGTGTATATCCGACAGGACTTGGGACACTAATTTCCTGAAGGTGTCCGATTTTGGTCTACAGCCGATCCAAGCAGTCGGCTCTGCAGATTCAGAATAGATGGATCAGTTCGCCCGAGAAGACGGAAAGCTTGGGCATGGGTTTACGTCGGCCGATTCATTAGAGATGGTGGATCTGGGAGATGGTAGCAAACCAAGGCCGACGTATATTAGTGCTAACTTGGATTCTTGATATAAGTGTAAATTGATATGTTTATTAAAAGAATTCAAAGATTGCTTTGCTTGGGAATACTATGAGATGCCTGGTCTAGACCGGTCCATTGTTGAACACCGGTTACCTATAAAATCAGGATATCGGCCATATCAGCAGCCTGCACGACGGTGCAACCCCAAAATTCTACCTGATATAAAGGCCGAGATCACAAGGTTGATTGAAGCAGGATTTATTCAGCAGTGCCGTTACGCCGAATGGATTTCTAATATTGTGCCCGTGTATAAGAAAAATGGAAAACTGCGCGTATGCATCGACTTCAGGACCCTAAATCAGGCTACACCAATGGACGGATATCCAATGCCGACGGCCGATGTCTTGATAGATGCTACCGCAGGACACAAAGTTATCAGTTTCATGGATGGTAATGCTGGGTACAATCAAATATTAATGGCCGAAGAAGATATCTCGAAAACGGCTTTCAGGTGTTCGGGTCACCTTGGTCTATTCGAGTGGGTTGTAATGACCTTTGGGTTAAAGAACGCCGGTGCTACATATCAGCGGGCCATGAACTATATCTTTCACGAGCTCATTGGTGCATCGGTGGAAATTTACATAGATGATGTTGTGGTCAAGTCAAAAGGTCATCAGGAACATCTGGCCGATTTACAAGAAGTACTGGAGTGCACAAGGAAGCATGGGTTGAAAATGAACCCGAACAAGTGTGCATTCGGTGTATCGGCGGGACAATTCTTAGGATTCATGGTCCATGAGCGCGGGATAGAGGTTAACCGGAAGACCATAGACGCCATCAACAAAGTTGTAGCCCCACAGAATAAAACTGAGCTGCAATCCTTCATAGGCAAGGTCAATTTTATCAGAAGATTCATATCCAACCTGTCCGGGCGTATTCGAGCTTTCACTCCTTTGTTGAAATTGAAGCCCGACCAGGAATTCGTGTGGGGAGAAGAACAACACAGAGCGTTAGAAGACATCAAGCAATATCTGATTTCACCTCCGGTGTTAGTCCCGCCACAGCCTGGTAAGCCGTTCAAATTATACTTATCGGCTGATGAACAAGCTATTGGATCGGCATTGGTACAGGAGTTCGAAGGGAAAGAACGGGTGGTATATTATGTCAGCAGAAGACTCCTGGACGCCGCAACAAGATATTTCCCGGTGGAACGACTGTGCCTGTGTTTATACTTCTCGTGTACCAAGCTCAGGCACTATTTGTTGTCGGCATAGTGCATAGTTGTATACAAAGATGATGTGGTGAAGTATATGCTATCACTGCTGATTTTGAAAGGACGGATTGGAAAATGGATCCTGGCTCTGTCAGAGTTTGACATAAGGTACGAATCGGCCAAAGCTGTCAAAGGTCATGTCATGGCTGATTTCATAGCCCAACATTGTGGACCGGAAATTGCTATCGTTGAACCGGTTCCATGGACTCTGTATTTCGATGGTTCTTCGTGTGGGGCCGGATCGGGAATCAGCATCGTTCTTGTATCGCCTCGGGGGGCAAGTTATGATTTCTCTCTGCCGATAGAAGCATCCGCAACCAATAACCAGGCGGAATATCGAGCCATCCTAAAAGGTATCCAATTATTAAGGGAAGTCAGAGCTGATGTAGTCGAGATTTTTGGAGATTCCATGCTCATTGTAGATCAGTTAATGGGAAAATCTGAATGCAAAGATGATATCTTGAGGATTTATTATGAAGATTGCCTCCAGCTGTTAAAGGAATTCAAGTCTGCAATAATTGAGCATATCCCCAAAAATTATAATGAAGAGGCCAATAGGCTTGCCCAACACGCGTCCGGATATCGGCCGATTCAAGGAGCTTTGATTTTAGAGCTCGTGGCCGATGATTGGCGAAAGGAGATTTCCGATTACTTGAGGCATCCGTCCCAGAAGGTGGATCGGCGAGTGCGTTTCCAGGCCACAAAATATGTGTTACTTGAAGACGATTTGTTTTACCGGACGATTGATGGGGTTCTTCTCAAATGCCTGGGAACAGAAGAAGCAAAAGTCCTGATGGGGGAAATCCATGAAGGCGTATGTGGAGCCCATCAATCGGCTCACAAGATGAAATGGATGATCAGAAACAATGGGTATTACTGGCCAACGATTCTTGAGGATTGTTTCAAATATTATAAAGGATGCCAAGACTGTCAGAAGTTTGGCAATGTGCAGCGCGTGCCAGCTTCGGCTATGAATCTAGTAATCAAGCCGTGGCCGTTCAGAGGTTGGGGAATAGATCTCATCGGACAGATTCACCCTCCATCGAGCAAAGGGCATAAGTTTATATTGGTAGCCACCGATTATTTTACTAAATGGGTGGAGGCAGTTCCTTTAAGGAACGTGACATCGGCCGATATGATCGAGTTCGTTAAGAACCATATTGTTTATCGATTCGGTATTCCTCAGACTATCACAACTGATCAAGGAACGATGTCACCTCTGGAGAATTTGGAGAATTCGCCGCCGATATGAGGATTAAATTATTAAATTCTTCTCCGTACTATGCTCAAGCCAATGGCCAGGCCGAATCGTCGAATAAGGAGATAATCAAGTTGATCAAGAGGAAGATAGAGGAATAACCCAAAAAGTGGCACATGTCTTTGGCTGAATCTCTATGGGCTTATAGGATGGCTTGCCACGGAGCCACTAAGATATCTCCTTATCAGTTGGTATATGATCACGAGCCAGTCTTGCCTTGGGAATTAAGGACGGGGTCAAGGCGTATATCGCTTCAAGATCAGTTGACGACCGATCACTATTCCTTCCTCATGAAGGAGGAGCTCGATGACTCGGCGGGTCAGCGGTTGAGGGCCCTAATTAGCATCGAAGAAAACAAGAAAAGGGTGGTCAGATGGTATGACAAAAAGGTCAAAGTTAAACAATTCTTCCAAGAAGATTTGGTATGGAAGTTAGTGCTCCCGATAGGGTCTAAGGATCCCAAATTCGGTAAATGGTCGCCCACTTGGGAAGGGCCGTATAGAATCGGCCGATGTGCTCCGGGAAATGCATATATTCTAGAAACTATCAAAGGGAAGAATTCCCAAGAGCTTTAAACGGAAGATATCTGAAGAGGTACTATCCGAGCATTTGGGTAGATGCATAACTTGCAGTAAGATGCATCAAGACGGCATGGCCGACTCCTATCGGCTGCTGTATACATAGCCAATGTAAAAATGACATCGCCTTAAGGAGGAAATATTTTTGGTTTGGTCTGACCAATTCATTATTCGATGAAAACAACAGAGTACATGGCTGACATGGTACAAGTCGCCCTTAGAATAAAAAATACCAATATATCTATTGATTACGCTTTCTCTTGATTTCTCTCTCGATCCGGCCCAGTTTTATCAGAAGGCGGGTGGTGTTCTCCTTCAGATTCTCCATGGTGGGTTCAGTCTCAACTTGATGAGGGAGTGGAGTGCTCTTTTCAGTTGGCAGTCGCTTGGGGCAGTGAGCGTTTATACGGTCCCAGTACTTCTGGACATCAGCAGGAACATGATCTTTAAGTTCTTCACAGTGAGCTCTTATTAGATCTATGTCTGCCTGCGACAGTGGTTCGTCTGAATGCATAACTTCGATCGCTCGTTCCAGACTGGGACTGAGACGTTTTGGCTAAAGAGAGATAAAAAGCTACCTAGCATCAGAGCGATTGAGATGTCAAGGGGAGAAATGGAGGAGGGTTCGTACCTGGTTGACAGAGGAGGAGGAAGATGAAGAAGACATCTTGATGTCCAGTTTGGGAGGACAAAAATTCAGTTATTGGAGGGGGAGAAGATGAGTAATGCATATGCCTCTGGAGACGGTGTGGGATCTCGTACTTATAGAGAGAAGGAGGTAAAGAGATAGTGGGACACGTCCTATCAGAGTAAAAGCGTTCATAAATGCAAAGCTGCCAAAGGAAGCGGTTCAAGATCGAATCGGCGCATCAACATTAAGGGAGCATTAAATGTTTACAAGATTCTTTACAACCCAAGGAGGGCATCTATAGTCGCAATAGCTCGTTGCCTAATCTGATCGGCCGAGTCTAATACTCTTTGATCGTCGTCGGCCGATCCGGGAATTTCCGGCATACGGCGATGAAGTCTTATCGCTTCACAAGCCAGGTTCTGTCTTTCTTGTTTCATCCCGGCGATGACGGATGGGAGCTCTTGAAGTTTCTTTTCTTCAGCAGCTATGTCTTTGGTTACATGCTCCATCTCTTTGGCTAGCTCTACTCTCCTCCGTTTGAGGCGATCTATTGTGCCGACGATATCCGGGCGGGAGCTCTCGAGGAAGTTGATCCGTTGGTGTACTTCTATGGCTCGGTGCTTGTAGGAATCGGCTTCCTCCCGGGTCTTTGCTAGCTGGGCACGATCGGCCACATGACGCAGGGCCCTGAACACCGGAATCTGCATCCACTCTATGAATGCAGCAGGGTGTAGAGTCTCTGTCGCTTCCTCCGGAATTCGGCCCCTGATGTCATTGAGAAGCCACCGAATCGGCGAAGCATCTTCCACTAATCGGCCGATATCATCTTGGAGGAGGATCCGTATGCTCTCGAGCTTGGCACGGACATCATTAGAAATTGAGCTCGACGGAACTTGGCGTGAAGCGACTTCTTCATCGTCACGCAAGGAAACCGCGAAGGAGAAACGGCTATTATTGGGAGTGTCTTGTTCCTGCAGAAGAATAAAGACAAGGGTTAGCAAGCAGTAAAAGGGGATCGGCCAATTCCGGTGATAAGTTTATTACCTCCTTGAAGCGGATCTCTCTTGCTTGCGCCGATGGGAGTGCCTCCCTCGTCTCCGGAACCGGTACGATCGCCTCATCAGAAGAAGAGGACTCAACCACTATTAATGCTCTGCTTGGGCCAGCTTCCTGAAAAGGTATGGGAAATAGATTCTATGAGTATACTGCGGATAATTGAATAGGATGGTATGAGATATTTGCCATACCTCTGTTGGTCTTCCGGCCGATGTTTGTTGAGGGGGTACAGTCGACGCACCCAGATCGGTCTGCATCAGAGTCAGTTAGTTTTCTGAATGTCGAGAAATTGAGTTAAGAGATTATCTACCTCGATGAGGAGGGTCGCTGGTGTTTCGGCTTCCGCTTGGGATGTGGCCGATTGCTGTGGGGATTGCACTGGAACGGTCTGTGCAGCCTGGCAGAAGGGAGAAGTTAATATTGATAGAGCACTTAAAGATATGTGAAGTATGCGAGGTTACCTGAACAGCTTCCACTAGCAGTGATGCAGCAGCCGCTCCGACTTCTGCGGCAGTTTGGGGATTCACCATCTCGGTAGTCGGCAAGGCTGGAGGAGTTGGGGTTTCAGCCGATACTACCGCCGATTGGTCAGTCGGTCCTATGCGGGCTCGCACTCGACGGCTTGTTTTCTTCAAGGTTGGCTTTCTCGATGTTTGTTTCCATCGGCCGCTAGTGATGTCCTTGATGGTCGGAGCGTGATAGCCGATAAGTGGATATGATGTATATGGATGATCGCTCTCTATTGGCCTACCGCTTTGGCTCCGCATCAGAGGAACTTGGCTTTCAGACTGAAGAGATAAACACAAGTTAACGGTAAGATTGTAGCATGGAAAGAGACGATATTGAAATCGGTTAGAAGAAAGGTTATACCGCTGCACTTGAATCAATGTTTTCTGGGTCCAAATTGTTGCAATATGTTGATGGAGATAGACAGAAGAGGTATTGCTCCATTCTGCCCACCACAGTTTGAATTGTTGAACGGCAAAAGGGGCCACCGTCCAGTTGTTCAGGTCGATAGTACTAGAGTCTGGCACTAAGTTGCACAGCCGATTGTAGTCGAGGCTCTTGGTCAATTCATCTCGAAATTTTGCTTGACCAGCAAAGTAAACCTGAATCGGCAGTTGACCAAAGCCCAGTTGCCTTGCTGCGGCCGATGGATTATAAAACTCATAGGTGGGGGAATCCTTTCCAAAAAAGAAATTGGCCGGTAAAATCCCTGGCTTGATCAGGATATCCATAAGATCACTAGCAAAGGTATGGGAGGATGAATCGTAGCAGACGGGAAGCTCAAAAATCGGCCCTACTGTCTGATATGGATACCAACTGATAGTCTCTTCACTGAAGCCGTTGTATAAGCATCTGAAGTATTCGGCCATTCGGGTGGCAGTGAATTGACAGCCAGGGAAGGCCGATGCCGCTTCTCCAAAAGATGTACAGCGTCGTCGAATGGTGGGGTTTTCCTCTGACTCAATATTGGGAAAAGTCTTGGTCTCTATTTGTTGCTGGGAGACCTTGCTCATATATAAGTTGAACCAGAGGGTGATAAACCACCAGGGACCACCAGGATCGCCAATCGGCTCCCCTTTTGACAGTCTGATGCCGATTTGGTGCATCATATGATAGGCCGATCCCAACAGATGCTTTCCAAGGGGGATGGCCGATCCTAGTGACAGAGCTTCTGCTAGGGCTTGGGTATTAGATGAAGGACCAACATCTCTGCCACAGAAAAAATGTTTCTCTAGCCACATCATCAGAAACGCCGTATGTTCTCTCTCTGAAATCGTCCCAGTCCTCATATTCTTGCTGATATACCCCTTCCATCCGCCGATTCCTTTGGTTTCTAGCCGATGAGATGGTTTGATCAGATAATCAAAGGGGGTGTCAGGAGAAGAGATATCAAGGCCGGTCTACATCAGAACATCGGCCAAGGTTGGAGTCATGGGTCCATGCCCAAAAAGGAACGCATTGAGTGCGTCAGACCAGAAGTAAGAGGCCGCTATTACTAAGGGCTCGTTTTTCTCCATCTGGGACAGAGAGAGATCAATGCACTGGCCGATTTTCAGTTCATCCCACTGAACTCTCTTAGACTTGGCTACTCTATGGTACCATTCTCTCCAGCCAGAGGTCTCATTCGGCCAAGATCTAAAGGCACCTGCCCACTGACCTAAATCCATGGGCGATTGTTTGAACGGAATTCTGTGGGTTTCTAGGTTGATCAAGTCGGTTGGATCTGGATTCCCCATAGAACCTAAGCAGATGAGTTCGGAGGATTCGGAAAGGGGAATAGTAATCTGGTGCCTAAATGCCTAAAAAGAAGAAAAAAGGGGAAAAACTGAGAATGGGTCTAGAAAATACTTGAGCAGTAAAAGAGTAAAAGAGGAAAGTTTCGGATGATTACCTCCGGGATGAAGTTCATCGTCGCCGATGGAGCTGCCGATGGAGCTGCCGACGCTGAGGGGGTTGCCGGCGGAACCTCCGTAGTTGGAGAAGTTGCCGATGGCGCCGCCATTAGAAGGGTGGAGCAGGTCGCAGGCGAGATTGCTGGAGGGAGCGGTTGGAGATCGAGAGGGCTCAGGAAGAAGATGAATAGTGGTTCGCTGGAAGAAATTACTAGGCTCGTGGAGAAAGGAAGGCGGAGAATGCCAGTACTTAAGGACAATCCGAGAGAGAAAGGGCAAAGGCGGGATTTTTGCCGCGCCGTCTACACGAATTCCAGGAGAACAGTTGTCTCGAGCGCCTGGTCCGAGGAAATTGCAATCATTATGTAGAAGACCGCTAAAACGGAAGGAAATTTTTACTGCGCCCATTTCGGAGAAAAAGATTAAAGAAAAGAGTTTCGAAGTAAAAATTATGTTTTACTCCGAAACTGGGGGGCATGTGTTGACGCCAGATTTTGACACGTGT
This sequence comes from Panicum miliaceum, assembly GCA_032594955.1. NCBI lineage: Eukaryota > Viridiplantae > Streptophyta > Magnoliopsida > Poales > Poaceae > Panicum > Panicum miliaceum. The sequence continues at coordinate 27,222,553 of CM064072.1, read as the reverse complement.
TGAATCGGCCGATTGAGATTGAGATTGAGATTGGCCGATGCGGCAAATCTAAAGGCTACAGTAAAGAATCGGCCGATTGAGATTAAAGTTGGGAATCGGCCGATTGGCAATGCAACTTGCGCCAACAGATTGGAACCACAACAGAGGATCCCGGTCAAAAGTGGCCTAATGTTGGTCAACGGAGTGATGCTGATTCGGTCAAGAAGCAAATGAAAAGAGTCCTGATTGGATTAGGAGACGGCGGCAGAAGATTCTGCGGGAGTCCGTTTCCTTTATAAAAATATTATAGATATAGCAGTTTTTCTGTTTAAAATAAGATTGTAACAAGTCGTAATCGATCAGGAGTCCTGGTTCTAGGGTATAAATAGGAGTCGTCAGGGGTTTGTAAAAAACAACAAATCAATCAACAAAACACATCTACTTTTTTCATAGTACTTTACTTTCAAGTCGGCGACGCCAATACTTTTTCTTCTTTCACGAGTTCGTACGGATTGGCAGGGCTGCATCAACTCGATCTCCGGCCAATTGATAGGTTCCGCTTATCGAATAGCATCTGAGCTTTAACCTCGGGCGCATCGCTGTGGTTTCATTTGGATTTATTCACCAATTATCGATAATTACTAGAATTATAGGTTTTACCTATTGTTGTATTATCACCAGTTATCCAGCTTGAGATTGGAACTATCGGCTTTATCATCGCTCTTCCTCGTTCATCGTCATATAGCCGATTCGATCTATTTCAAGTGTTGCATTTGTAATAATTGTTTAAGTCGCTCCAGCAGTTTTCTTTGCAATTATTACGTGATTATCGGCTGATCCATAGCCGGTCATCTTCATAGCAAATCGACCGATTCGCCGACGCGCTCTTAGGGACAGATCGGAACCCCAGCCGATCGGAACGCCCGGAATTTAATACTCTTATTTCCTTGTCAATCAATAGGTCAGATTGACTGGCACGCCGCGCGAACCGCACTAGGGCAATAATCCGAACAGGAGCTAAGCAGATTCTCCCGGGTCGTGTGTCCGACGCTGAAGATCATCGGCCGATTCCTGGCCGATTTTTAGTGCCAACAATTCTGTTGAAGCGCCCTGATTTTGAACTATGACAAATCCAAAATTAGATAACCATGCCTCTCAAATTCCGCCAGGCAAGCTTCCATGGCACTTCTTTCATAAGTCATCTGAATAGGGGATTCTTTACCACTAGCCACTATTGGAATCATTGTTCCTAGATCCTCTTTTGCTACTATCTCGAAAGAGATTGTTAATTTCTTGAATTGTTGGCGTTCCATGGTTTGCACCTGAGGAGGTGTACCACCTAGCCTGTTTACTACGTCGGCAAGCCATGTAAACACATCGATCCGCTGCATTAGAGGTACCGTAACATTAATATGGATTAAAACGATCTCAATAAGAAAAAAAAAGATCTTACTATTCCTAGAGCTGGTATGGTTGCTTGAGGGCATCTAGTCGGTCTAGTCATATTGACTCTACTGAACGTGATGCCTGGAGGGTGAGCCACAGATAAAGGGTAATCCTGATGCCCCGTACCACGACCAACACTACCCCAACCAAGGCCATGACCGACACTACCACGACCAAAGCCACGACTTGCCATATGCCTATTCATGAACAATTTCATACAAATATTATGCAGATTTCATACAAATAACAAAATCTAAACAAATCCTAATCACAGGAACAATAACAAATTGCAATCAAGTCACACGCACAGATTTGATCAAATATCATTCAAATAACAAAATCTACATAATTTCTAAACACAATAACACATTCTAACAGATAGATTGTAGTGCACTTAACTAAAATTAATTTACTCGGGTGGAGAAGAGCTGGCGGCGCAGAGGACAAGGGGCTGGCGGCGCGGATGAAGAGGCAGCAGCGGCGCAGACGAAGAGGAAACGGCGGCGCGGAGGACAAGGGGCCGGCGGCGCGGAGGAAGAGGTGGCGACGGCGCGGAGGAGAGGCTGGAGTCATGCCCATTGTCGGTGACGTCGTCGTGGAGGTGGCGCAGTGGTGCTGTCGGGGTCTCGGGGCGGTGGAGATGGCGGCGACGCGGAGGGGTGGCGGCGGAGAAAATTGGGCAGCCTAGCAGCGTCTATTCAATTGCGCACCAGGACTTGGAAAATGTCATCCCCAGCCCGCCAATATATGGTTGTATTTTTGCTGGCGGGCAACATAAGCACCCGCCAGCATAAATTAGCTAGTGGTTTCGGGGGTTTTTTTTTAATAAATTACAGCTATATGAGATGAAAATTGCATACAGTGACGTAGTGTTTTATGACTAATATAAATTTATAAAAGTACATCAATGCATATATATGTTATAAGGAAGGATTCATAATTTTCCACATTAATCTGATATTTTACTAATATTTATATAATTTTTCGGATAATTGATTTAAGTCCATATTACAACTATATGTGTCTTATACTGTAGTAATAAATTTTTACAAAATTCATATTCGGTTTCCTAGTTACAATATAGTTAGTATACACAAAAGTGATTTGTATAAAGAAATTAATGTTAACAAAAACAAGTTTGTATTTACAAGTCCATTCGAAATAATAATAATAATAGATCTTGTATTTGCTCCAAAAAATCCAAGACTTTCCATTTGTTACCTTAATAGGTCAATGACTGTATATAAAAATACAAAGCTCATTTAGAAAATATCAGTGCATAATGTTTATATAAATTGACACATCTCCCTTGAAGTTCCATAAACGTTAATGCAAACGTTCAAGGGTACATTCAATTTAACGTATTTCAAGTGATATGTAGTTCAACTTAATTTTAATTGGTAATATACAGGACATAATTCTTGGATTAGGAGATTCAATAAGTTTCAAACTTATTTACTATTTTCTAGGAATTAATTGATTTTCTATGCTGATTCTAAAAACCATTTGTGCTGGCAGGTCCGTACACCAACCGCCAGCATAATTGGATTTGGGTAGGCGGATGATAAGGACGCCCGACAGCACAAACTATTTGTGCTGGCGGGTGACATAAGTACCCGCTAACATAAATGTGGAATTCAAATTAAAGCAAGCAAGTGCTTGTCCGAACGCATAACTCTACCTCTCTTAGCTTGCTGTGTATGAGAACTCCGCCGCCGCATCTACTGCCACTGCGGCTTCGCCACCGCTCTGTCACCCGCTGCCACCGCTTCCCCGCTGCTTCGTTGCCGCTCCGCCGCATCCGCCACCGCTTCCCGCCGCCCGCTCCACCACTCCACCGCCCGACTCCGCACCTCGACGTCTCTGCCCACCGCTCGGCCCACCACCGCACCTTCCTCGCTCCGTCCCTTCCCCACTGCTCCGCTGCTCACCACCATGCCGCCGCCACGGACGCTGACGACGTAAATCTGTCGACCTTTTCTTCCACCTGAAGTTCGTCGACATCACTTAAGTTTCAAGGTGAGGTCCACATGGCGAGCACCACAGGCAACCCATTCGCGGCGCCGAGCAGCTCCAAGTTCGTGCCTCTTCCCCTTCGTGACTATCCCAACCCATCATGTCAAACCAAGATCATTTGACTTAGGAGCAGGGTTGGCGAAATTTTCTGCAAGTGCCCTAACCATTACAAAGTGAGTATTTAACGCATTAATATCATATTTTGCTAGTTTGATTTTCGTTTTTGCTTGAGTTGCTTATTTTAGCTTGTTGGTCTAAGCTTATTTGTCTTAGCTTCCTTGTTAAGTTAGATTCATGTTAACAATATTAGATAATGTTAGATATTTGTCTTAGCTTATTTTGCTAGTTAACTAATGTTACATATTTGTCTTGCTTTGTTTAGTTAGATTCTAGATAATTAATTCCAGTTAGCGTATTTCAGCATATTCTTAGATATTTGTCAAAGTTTGGTAGGAGGATACGAGATCCTGTCAGTCTTACTGGTGGTCGGAAAATGTATACTTGAAGTGTTGGCAGACAAACATCCACAATTATTGCTTAATCATGGTGGATCTAGTGCCGATGCATGTAGTGCAGTTGATGCTCAGACTACAGCAGCGGCACTAGGAGTAGTTCAGTCGCGTCTTGTTCAGCCTCAAAGAGTGGTTGAACCAGCTACCAGTAGTATGAGCATAAAAGACCTGAAGTTGCAGTTGTGTGATATGAGGATGGAGATGTGTCAAATGAAGATGCAGCATGGAGAAACATCTCGAAATATTGCTGACTTGAAGAATGACTTGAACATGAATGGAGTTGGATTTGGTACCCTTGTAGTTGTTTTGGGTCTACTTGCAGGTAAGTTGGCATACCTTTTTCTTCTGGTCTCTTAGGGGTTAGACTTATGTAGCTGATTGTACCAATATTTTAGGCTTTTTGTGAGATCTAATTGTGAGATGTAGAACTTGGATGCGACGGATGAGACTTGTATCGACAGACTTTGTATTTGATTTATGTTTGATGAATTTGAGCCATATGTGGTATGTGAGCATAGTTGTCAATATTTTATGGTTGAATTCAGATATGCTGATGCAATGTTTGATGAACTTGGGTCCTTCTAATTTCCATGGGCAACCAATTTGTGCTGGTAGACCACCTAAACAGCCTTTTGTGCTGGCAGACCACCTAAACAGCCGCAAGTGAAAATTTAAACCATTTTCACTAGCGGATGCATAGGTGGCCCGCCAGCACAATAGTATTACTACATGCAGTCCGTAATAGGGCGCCCTCCTAAGCATTAGTGCTGGCAGCGTCGATACCAACCGCCAGCATCTAAAATGGGAGGCGCCAGCAGAAATCATTTCTGTACTAGTGGATGGGATTGTGTAAGCACGTCCATGCTTCGCCACACCCAAATCCATGTACTTGATCCCATTCTATACCCTCCAAAAATTAACCACATCCATGCCACTAATAATTGGATACTTTTTGGTAATTTGGGTAAGAACTAATAAGAACTCCATGTGTGAGCTCAGCTGCTCCTGCACAAGAGGCCTTATGCTATGCTTGGGATTGCCCTAGGCAGACAACGCTGGTCGGGTCGCTACGAGCCTATGACTGGCAGGGCGGTGCGGCCCCTAAGACCTATCTGCTATCTCCATTCCCCACATTCTTCTTCAACATCGCGAGCTCGACCTTCACTGGTCACCTAGGAACTGCTCGACCTCTCCAGCCCCACCTCGGTTGCCCTCTCCCTTCCACTCTCCGTCTCTCTTTTGCTCGCTCTGATTCTTCTCTCCGTGCGAGTCTGCTTGGTTCCTCCGATCCGTTCAATTGTCAGAGCTCGTTCAAGGGAAAAATAAAGGCAATGTAGCTCACGTGGTGGCACCAAAATGAAACGGGTAAAATGAACGGAGGTGGGTATTGCATACCCTGATAGAACAGGATACACCCTAACCGTACCCTAACATAAATGGATGAAACACTTTTTCCCATACCCTACCCAGATTGCATGGGCATGATGGATTTGGGTATGGATTTTGGTTATCCAACAAACTGCCGACACGGCGTGACTTGTCTGCCATGTGCAACAGGCATGGCAAGGTGGGTCCGTCCATCTGAAAGTGACAAAGCGACCCAACATGCAAGAAACAGGATGAGACTATTATTGCGCCACTTGAATTTTTGAACGCTAGATGGCTCTAGTGGTAGCACTGTTTTCAGCACAGCAGATCATGGGAAAATGGAAGTAGCCCCTTGGCATTCTAGTGCCTCATGAAAAAATTTGCAGCCCATGCAATGCTCATTTGCAGCCCATGCAATGCTCATTGGCACGTTGGATCTAAGCCGGCCAGAAAGCAATTTAGTTCGCATAGCTAAGTATACACATCATGGATGCATTGCACACTGAGGACTTGATCCATGCAGAGAGTGTCCTCTACCACCACTTCTTCTGCTATGTCAAGTCTATGGCGCTAAGCTGCGCTGTACATCTCGGCATCCCCAACGCCATCTACCACCGGGGTGGCTCTGCAACACTGTCCGACCTCATTGCCGGCACGGGGCTCCACGCATCAACGCTGCCATGCTTGAAGCGGCTCGTGAACGTCCTTACCATCTCTGGCATTTTCACTGCATCGAACCCGCCGGCCACCGGCTCCTCAACCACGGGTAGCCTCAGTAGTAGGGAGGAGGTAGTGTACAAGCTTGCCACCATGTCCCGCCTCCTCATCACTGGTGATGACAACAAGTTGTGCAGCATGTCTCCTATGCTGCACTTCTTGGTACGCCCTCTCACAGTAACCCCGTTCTTCGGCATGCACTCGTGGTTCAAAGATGAGCAGGCAGCCTCTAAGTCTTTCTTTGAGATGGCCCATGGCTGCGATCGTTGGGAGATGACAAGTAAGAATGCTGAGGATAACGGCGTGTTCAACGAGGCTATGGTTGCAGACAGCCAGCTCGTCATGGAGATCTTTCTCAGGGAGGCTGGTGGCAAAAGCTTTTCCGGGATAAGCTCCTTGGTCAATGTCGGTGGCGGGCTCGGTGGCGCGTCGGCAGCTATCACTAGAACTTTCCCACATATCAAGTGCACCGTTCTTGATCTCCCTCATGTGGTCAGCCAGGCTTCTTCTCGATGCAATGGCACTGTTCATTTCGTCGCCGGTGATATGTTCGAGTTCATTCCACGAGCAGATGCCGTCTTACTCAAGGTACGCCACAGCTCATAGAAGTATTTTCAATCTTTGTATACTGTTATTACCTGTGAATTTTTCCAGTTGAATGGTGAACATGTGAACTTTTGATAAATTGTAAAGTTTCCTTCTTTTTTTTACCTTCACATGTGTACGGTGTATAGTGGGTTCTGCACTGTTGAGGTGACGACGACTGCATCAAGATACTGCGACTATGCAAGGCTGCTATCCCGGCAAGAGAAGACGGAGGAAAGGTTATCATCATCGACTGTGTAACGGGATCTGGGCCACAGGATCCAGTTTCCAAGGAAACACATGCTTTGTATGATCTGTATATGATGTACATCAATGGAGTTGAACGAGGTGAGAACGACTGGAAAAAGATCTTCCAGGAAGCTGGATTTAGCGGCTACAAAATTGTACCAGGTCTTGGAATTCGCTCAGCAATTGAGGTTTATCCTTGACAAAATTTAGACAGAGTCGACGATGATACTACTACTACTAATGTATGGCTCTTGCTTGATGCAATTTTAATAAGATCATCACTTTTTATGTTCCAAAAGCTTTGAGAGAGTCAGAATATTTTTGTTGGTGTTATTTCACAAGATGGACAAACTAAAGAGATCGTAGTACTCCTATTAGCTAGATAGTGGAAGTTGTACAGCATCAGCTGCTATAGTTTTAACAGTTAGGCTGCAAATTTTTACACTGGTACTACAATTATAATGATATATAAGAGCATCTCCAGCGGTCTTTCTTTCCCCAATAAACCGTTAATATTGGGGAGAAATATACTCCAGCAGTTCCTCAAAATCTCTCCCTTCCCCAATAATTATTGGTTTGTCCCAATATTTCATACCAACTCCCCTCGAATAAAAAGAGAATTTCTGAGGATGAGATTATTGGGGAACTGTAAAAGCATCTCCCTCAATAGTTTATAAAAATGGTATTGGGACATCCCAATACTACCTTACCTTATTGGGGGATGTTTATTTGGAGAGTGCTAGAGATGCTCTAAGAGCCTTGGAGGCACCACTGACCGATGAGGCAAACGAAGAGAAATGTGATGTCACGCGTTTGATGCAGTTAGCGTGGTAAGAGGAAGACACAACAAATCATGTGCATGACACAATTGACAGCCCGGGGTTGACTTTCTTCGATGAAAGAACTTCATCCATCTAGGCTTGGAAGGCATATAGGGGCTATATGTGGAAATCATGAAGCCAACTTGTAGGAAAAAACTTGTAACTAACTGATGGATCATGGATGTCATGCAATGCTGTGGTCCTGTTGCGTTCAATCGGAGGAAACCGGAGATCATAATTCGAATCACTGTGCCCGTCGTCTTATTATTAGCCCATGCCTCGGTGCACTGAATCACTCAAGAGTAGTACTCGATGAGTTCTTGGAGCACGCAGATATAGTACATGTACCGAAGGCACCGACGAGTACAAATCAAATCCACCACTATTTTTTTTTAAGAAACAGGAGTAAGAAACAGGAGGGTAATCCCTACTGGTTAAATATATTTAAAGCAAGAAAAGAATCTCCGAACAAAGTTTCAAGAAATAAAGAAAGAAACGAAAAAAATCTGGCGAATTACACAAGGGTGTCTAACCATTCAGACATTAGACTTTTATATCTAGCTTTTGCCCGTAGGATAACCAGAGCAAAGTCAAACTTGAAATGTCGAAGGCAGCTATCCGGATGAGGCTGCAGACCCTTGAAGATACAATCATTTCGTTGGGTCCATATACTCCAGCAGAATGTGATGATGATCTCCATAAAGAAAGGAACAGCAAGCTGGGCCTTAACTTCCTCCAGGGCAAGAAACAGTTCATCCTCTGTAAAGACAATGTGAATTGTTGCCCTGCAAGCCTGGGCAAAGGGGTAGCCGATGAACAAATGAGCCAGAGTTTCCTCCACCCCTAAAGAGCATCAGGCGCAATTGTGCATATTTCGAAGCATGAGAAATGCTCTAGTGCTTAGCCTATTTTTGAGTAACAACCAAAAAAAGACCTTATATTTGTTCTAACTCGACGAATTCCACAACCATTTGAAAGCTGGATGAGTAGGCATGTGGCCAATCAGATGTTTATAAGCCTTGGATGCTAAGGAAAAAGGAGAGCCCCAGATGTATGTTCAAACATCAGTTTCATGTGATTCAGGTAAAGAGTTCACGTCATGTGCTAAACTCGGAGTTGTTGAGCTGCCAGGGGATAAAGGAAGATGAAACAAATCTGTAGGGCCATCAACAGTTCTAGCAACACTGATGGAGATTCCACCACTATTCGAGATACAGCTTGTCCTGGGTTGCTGAGACGGTTCTACGGGAGCTCACGACCTCGAACTAGATGTGGCCCTAGCCCAGGTTATCTGGCTCATGCCCATGCAATGGGCATGTGGGCATGCATGAGAATTCCAGTTGGGGGAAGTTTTTTGGGCCGTGAAGAATAATTAAGTTTTCTTTTAATTTGAGCTCTTGGGTTGTATAGTTCTGGGCCAAAGAATAGTATTAGGCCCAATAAATATGAGATATTGGCCTTAATATTTTTCCTTGCATTTTCTTTTGTCTTCCAAACTTGAGGAACTTTTGCATTATTTCACCGTAGTAATAGATTCAGTGCATGTTCATGTATTGTTCAATAGTAGAGATGTTAAATTATTGTTTTGAGTAATGATTATTGCCACACAAATTTGAAAAAACTTCAGGTCGATCAATTCTCTTTAAACATTGATATTGACCCATTTTGGGAATACCTGAGGTGAGACATAAATCAAGGTCTCACATGAGTTTTGGGACATGGTTATTAGGTTAGGTGCATGTAAGATTTTTTCTTTTTTGATATACTCTACTTGCTAGGTGTTACAAAAGATCCATAGATTCTATGAGCCGTCATGAACCTCTTTTTCTCGCCCGGTCTCTCTCTATATATAGGTGTCTTATTATTGGACCAGTTTTGTGTATTTTTAAGGTCCATTATAGCCCATTTTTATTTTTCTTATTACAGTTTAAGCCCAAATCTCAACATATTTAACGGAATAATTTTTTTGTGCCTAGTAAGACAACAATTCCAGTAACTACCATGTTCATTAGTGGGCTCATTAACAAACCAAATATATTACAACTTGAAATTACTATTCATTTTCCACAGGATTTAGGCTTAGGCACCTTCCAATATATAAGATTAATTCTACAGGAGATAGAAGGCTGAGATAAAATAAGAAAACAGACCAACTAGACATATACGTTATGTATTGCACGATTGATTGGAGAAGGTTAGTGGGTGATTAATTGGTTTGAACCGGAAACTGAAAATGCATTTTCCTCCCAAATCGTAACTCTGTTTTTAATTCTATTTGAACTACACCATGTTGTTAGAATATAAATACAATAATCACATGAGTATTTTTCCTTATTTTTGATTTTTAAAAATCAATATTTAGAATATACTATTTTAACATTTTGAATATGCATAATATTTTGGATACCTGTTTCAACATTTTTCAATAGAATGTGGAACTAGTCTATTTAAAATATTGAATTAGGTTTCAAATTAAGCATACAAAATCCAATAAACAAGACTAATTATAGAGATTGGAGTAAAAAAACAAAAATAAACGAAAAGGACAATTTAGCTTGCACACATGTGCAATGGCCCATTATTATTGGTAGGCTACAATAACTAAACCAAGTAGTCTACTGGTCTATGTAATTGGTAAGAAACTATAATTTTCACAAGATGCGCGTAAATGCAACTGCGTGGTTTAACTGAGCCAACATTACAATTTATATAGCCAAAAACAACCACAACAATTCTAGCAGTCATATTTAAAGGATTGACCTTCTGAAAAGAGGGATGGTCTGGAGGATCAGGAATGGTGAGTCAGTCGATACCTTGGAAGGCCCATGCCCTGCTTAGGATGGTGAGCAAATTCATAGACCCAGCCACTGGACAATGGGCTGTTGATCTGATTAAACAAACTTCTCATCCTGATGATGTTGGTGTCATTCTATCCATTCCTCTATCCAATGACATGGATGATATTGTGGCTTGGCACTTTATTTGATCAGAAGGGGACATTTACTGTAAAGTTGGCCTATAAAGTCTGCATTGATCATGACAGCATAGCACCTGGCACCAGCTCCGGGAACACTGTTCATTGTCCATCAATGGGGGCTTCTTTCTCCTGGAAAAAGATTTGGAAGGCGTGTTGCCCAAACAAACTTAACATGTTTTCTTGGCGCTTGGCGCACAATAGCTTGCCAATGGGACGGAAGATAAAATCGAGGGGCTGGATGTTGACACAAAGTGCCCGATGTGTAACAGACTGGATGAAGACGGTAGCCAGCTGTGTGGCGTTGTTTGATGATGGAGGAACATAGGGCGGCAATGGCAGCTCTACTGTCCCAGAAGGAAATCCTACTTTTCTTATGGGGATTCCCAGAGAAGGAACAGGTGCTGCTCTCATCACTTCGCTTTGGGTGCTTCGGTCTGAAAGAAATGATTAGGGATGCAAATTGGTGACCATTAGGTGCACCTCCAATCATCGCGGAGGCAGTGGGGCCGGCAGGGGCCATGACCCTCTAATGATCCAGATAAACAATCTTAGGTTACTGATTTAGACTAATCATGAATCATTTAGGTCTCTTTTTTAATAATTAGGACTTCTAATCATTAGAACCAAGCACTGTTATAGATATAAATGTCATGTTCTACTATCCTATTTACCAGATATACAAGTTATTTTTTCTATAGATAATCTACACATTATGCTAAAACTGTAAAAATACTGTCAGTTTATTCATCTTTCGGCCATCTGTTGACATCGGTGAAATATAATTATCTATGCTACATTACAATATAAATAAGTATTCTATCATACTATATATTCTACAACCACAATTATTATTGTGCTTGTTTGGAACTGTGTACGTGGCAGTGCATTCTATATGAGTGCGTCCAGAAGAGACGCTTCTCGTGTTTGTCGTTTAGAGCCCGCGTCCTGATCATTGTTCGGTGTGAAAAAATAAGTCTGACGTAGCTTTTACTGACGCCAATATTCTAGACACCATTATAGATAGATTTATTATTTATTAATTTGATATGGCTTGGTTGCCCCCCCCCCCCCCTAAAGTATGCTTCCTGGCTCCGTCCATGCCTCCAATCTTCTTTGGTTCAAATATTTGTACTATTTCTTCAAAATGAGATTCTATTTTAGAAAAGTACCATAAATATTTCAATTAAAGAGGGTTGGAGGTACACCTAATGGTCACCAATTTGCATCCTATAAATGATGGTCATGCATGCTGGAGACTCCTTAAAGCCCGCAGTGCAGGTATGCTGTGCAGCAGACTACAGAGGCATGTACTCGAGTTTACTGAACCTTTCTGCAGTAAGCTGATAGCGCTGTTGAACGAGCTGTGAGCTGAACCAAGCCGAGTGAGGGTGGCTGAAAATTAATGATGGTGGCGCCTTCCGTGAAAAATACAAAGATTGGAGGGTGGGGTTTCATAATTCGAAATCATCTTGGCGTCGCTGTGTCAGCAGGCGCTAGAAATTTTCCACACATCGTGTGTGTGTAAATTTCTGGCCCGGTGATGAGGTGTCAGCTGATGCAAACACTTTAGTAGCTGCTGAGAAGAGATGCCAGCCTGAGTTTAATGGTAGTTCTTTAACAATCCTTATCTCCAGGCACCTAAGTATAGCATCTTATACAAAGCATTATATTCCCACCGTTTTAAAATATAAGTCGTTTTAATTTTATAAATTTATATATTTTGCTATGCATCTAGATATACAAAATGATTTACATTTTGGAACGGATGGAGTAGGATTTTATTAATCACCTCGTACTATAGGTAATGTGGTATGTACTGTAAAAGAAATGTAGATAACAAGACATATATATATGCAATCATGTTACTAAGTCCGGAAACGAGATGGTGCAGAGGATGCCGGGCGGGGAAACTGCTGCGACCGCCCGGGAAGCGACCTCCTCCGTGAGCTCCACGTGCTCCACCGCGTCGGTTTCCACGATGATCAGCGCCGTCATCCCATGCTTGGTTCGGTAGTAGAAGGCCGCCACGTCAGGGGACAGCGTGAAGGACTCCGGCACCACCTCCGTCTCCTGCTCCATTAGCGACTCCAGCTCCCCCCTAAGCTCCGCCGCCTCCAGCTTCTCGGTCATCTCCGCCGTCGCAGACAGCCTCGGCACGACGCGTTCCTCCCCCGGCGGTGACATGAACAGCGTGTACCTGCCTGTGCCGGCGCTGTACAGGAAGGGCTCCATCCCCGTCTGCTGCTGCCGGCTGATGCAGCCCGCCGAACGCGCCCGCATGGACTCCGCGTCCAGGCCGACCGAGGACGGCGGCCGGATGCGCATGGTGAGCTCGTCGTCGACGCAGTCGAGAACGAAGACATGGTCCGGAGGGATCAGGAACCCTCTCCATGGTTTCTGCTTCTGCGCTCCCATCGCTTCACCTTGCGATGGTGGAGGCGTGCCAGCTAATGGTGCAGCCTGGTCCCACAACGTTTCAGCATCCTCCTGCCAAGGGAGCACGAAGAAGAGGGTACGTTGTTTAAGCACCACGCCTTTTAATTTGAAAGAACATTGTTTTATTTCAATAGTTACGAGCTTAAAGTAAAATATTTCTAGCCACTAGCTCTATTAGGACATCGAAGTGGTCTCGACACTTTGATTATCATATACAAATAAAAACTATGTTGTATTAAATGAAAAGAGTTCAAATTACCAAATCGTTTTTCATAATTAATTAAGTAATAACAATAATCTTGTGTTTCCAATTTATATATTTATTGGTAATCAAAAGCAAATCAGTTTAATCTATAAGACAAGCCTAAATAAATAATTATAGTACATATGAATCGGATGTCGTAATAAGCAACATATTAAAATTCATATGATGGAGCTATAGTTCAAACTCTTCCAATCCATGGTACATACGCACTTTAAGTACCATATCTAACTACTCTGATTTAAAATATAAGTTGTTTAGGATATTGACAAAGTCTATTAGGTGAAGCTTTACCAATAATATCTTTAAAATGTGATGTTTCCAGCAATAGTAATTAAATGTATAAAAATAGTTGTCATGGTGAATCTAGTAACTTTTATCTCATAAATCTATATAAAATATTTTATATTAATGATCAAAGTTCAAAAAAAATATATGGAAGGAATCATAAAACTACACATGAATTATTCTAAATAAACCAGATGGAGTAGCTAATTATTTTTTTCTGTAAGAAAGTAACATTTCTCGTAAAGGAAATATGAAGTGCAGCCTGCAGAGTGCATCTATGCGTACCATGATTTCGCCCGTGTGATCATTCTCTGTGAAAGGCTGATGAACGTCGGCATCTTTCATCGTCACTGTCAGTTCAGTGTTCTCGGTGCCATCTGAGCTCGTGGATCTGTTGTAACTCATGGACTTGATGTTTTCGGGATTGTTAGACAGAATACTTGCCAAGTTGCTCATCATCTCGTGATTTTGCTTCTCATAGTCCTCTGCATACATTCATACAAAGCTCTAGCATGTTACTTTCCACCCATTACATACAAAAGGTCAGCTTTTTCAAAAATTTGAGGGGAAACAAAATTTGAGTGTTTGTGGTAGCCTCTTTTACCCAAATGTTGGTTCACATCCTGGTTACAATAAATGTCATGTGGGGCCAAGTCTACACCAGGCGCAGGCGCGCCCGCGACGTGCGCAGGGACGCTGAACGCGCAGAGCGCGTGGCCCAGGAGCAGGCCGAGCCAGCACCCCGTGGCTGAAGAGGACGTGCGGCTGCAGCAAGAGCTTCGACAGTTGCCTAAACGGAGAGTTACAGTTATTTCCTTTTGTGTAGGAGCTGCGACAGTTGCCTAAACGGAGAGTTACAGTTATTTCCTTTTGTGTAGGAGAGTTAGTTTCCTTTTATTAGAAAGCCACGGGCTATATATTGTACGCAGGACCTTTATCAATTAAGCAAGACATATCAATCTAATCTATCTTTCTTCCTCTTCTCCAAACAACAAGTAGGGGTAAAACCTCGCCAGCGACAACGGATCGAGGCTACGAACTCCGTAGCCGCGGTCCAGCTACCTTGGGCGCCGACGCCCTTGACAATAAATTTAATAAATCAGAGTTGCGATTAGGTTATTACAAGAGTTACAGTGAATTGTTAGTTTATTTCTAAATAGAGATGGTGTACCTAGAAATTCAGGTTTTGAACTCCTTTAAACTATTGATTTTTTTGGAACATATCTAATAAACAAAATGAATCTGAATTATTTGTAAAAGGAAGTTATATGCATGCTCACGAAGTTGGGTGAGGATTTTGATCAGGGCCAAGGGGTCTAAAATTTGGGTGTAGGAGGCAAAATATATCCTGGTAAATCATAGACAGGCCCAAATTAACTAAAAATATTGCCTTATTAAAACTTGACTGCACTGGATGTATACGTGAAGCAAGAGTCGTCATCATTGAGATCGGTTGCTTACTGATGATTTCTTCCATCTGCAGCAGCTTCATCTCCGTCTGCTCGACGCGCAACGCGATGTTCCTGCTGGAGCTGACGACGGCCGAGAGGAGCACCCCGGCGTGGAAGAGCAGCGCGACGGCGAGAGCCAGGGTTACGGCTCTCCGCCGGCCGGTCGTCGCATTGGCCAACCGGATGCTGTACAGGCGATAGACTGCCGCGGCGGCGATGGCCGCAGCGACGAGCCCAGCACCGTCCATGAGCTAGACGAAGACACAACTATACAGGATCCGGCCGTACGTGCTGCTTTTATAATTGGTATTTGAGGGTACGTATACCTGGTCGGATACGACAGGGACGGATATCGAGCTATGATCTCCTACGACTAGGACAACTGATCATTGATGGAATTGAACCAGCAGTAGGAAGGAAACTGTATACATACTCCCTCGGTTAATTTGATGAGATTGTAAATAACAGAAAATCTAAAACGAGAGGGCTCCAACATAACTTAACTCGAGAGCCCTCTCAGTTTGGAACTGAACTACTGAAGAAGATGTCAGAAGGGAAAAAGAGCTAAAAAAGAAAAAAGAATAAAGATGTTAATAATCGAATCGAAAAAAGTAATAAATTGGATCGGGAGACGACTAACTCCAGCGACCTCCTTTCTTCCCTGACGAGCACCCATTTTCCGTTGAGCACTTTTATAACGCACAATACGACCATATACTACTGTCTGAAAATGAGTCGTATGTAAACATCGGACGGTCGAGATTTTTCTATACCACTAAAATATTGATTAGCAGTATGAGGTAGTATATCTAGATAGTATAAGGGTAATATAGAAAAAATTATTTTACTACAAAATTTCACCCCTGATGCAACGGACTAAAAGTGTTGCAATATACCAAAAATGGTTGCAATAGATAAAATTGCAAAAAATTATAAAAATTATCCTTAATTTATATTAAGTTACTAATGACAATTTTATCCCTTCTAATGGATGGTTGGATCTTTCACTAGTATAGATCTCCCCATTCATCTTTAAATTTGGCTCCGGCTGCTGTTGGGCCCAGGACTAATGAAGACTTTAGTCCCGGATCCAACATATAGAGGCCGGGGAAAAAAGAGAGGGGTCTTTTATCCCGGTTAGAATATACCTTTAGTCCCGGTTGGAGACTCCAACCGGGATAAAAGGCTGCGATACTTTTTAGTCCCGGACGAAGTCTACAGCCGGGACAAAAGATGAGCTGTCGATGCACGATCTCTTTTTTTTATTTTATTCTCCGACTCCCTCTCTCTCCCCCTCCCACCTTATCTTCACCACTCAGTCACTCTCTCCACACTTATCCTCCTCTGGCTGCTCTCCTCATCTCCTCCGCCCCTTCCTTCTTCCTCCGCCACCGCCTCCCCTCCCTTCTTCCTCTCGCACAAGAGCAGCGGGGGGCAGACGGGAGCAGCGGCGCAGGGCCGCCGCGTGGCATGCGGGACCCCGGCGGCCGGCGCATGGGGCCTTCCCTCGCAGCCCCCTCTCCTCCCTTCCACCGCTGCCCCCTCCCCTCCCTTCTTTCTCGCGCACGGGAGCAGCGGCGAGCACGCGGGAGCAGCGGCGCGGGGCCGCGGTAGCCGGCGCGCAGCGGGCGTGCGGGACCCGGCGGCCGGCGCATAGGGCCTTCTCCCGCTGCCCCCTCTCCTCCCTTCCTCTGCTGCCTCCTCCCCTACCTTCTTCCTCGCGCACGGCAGCGGCGGCAAGTGGGAGCGGTTGCAGCCAACGCGCGGGGGGAACCGCCTATCTCCTCCATTCTTCCTTGTCACAGGAGCAGCGGCGGGCGGCCCGGCCAGACCCTGCTCACGCTGGCCTCAGCGGGCGGTGGCGCGGGCGGCCTGGCCAGACCCCGGCGGGCAGCGCAGCTAGATCCCGTTCGGCTTGGCCCCGCGAGCGGCGGCGTGGATGGATTGTTTTTTTTTCAAATATGTATATGTGGCCAGATTGATTTGTGAATGAGTTTGTGGTAGTAATTGATCTTGTGAAGGATTGATTTGTGATTGTAATTGATTTTGTGATTACAATTTGGAGAAATATTTGGAAGCTGGCCCATGTATAGGAGCCGACGGGCCGATTTTTTTGTTTCTATAAAACTACATTAGTCCCGGTTGAATAGGCCCCGAGACAAAAATGTCGGGCACATTAGTCCCGGATAGCCGGTCCCGGTTGGAAAATCGGTACTAAAGCCGGTTCCCAACCGGGACTAATGAAGGGTTCTGTACTAGTATTTTCTGTACTATATATTATCAAATGGTAGTATTGTGCGCCATAAAAGAGGCCTTCCCATCTACGAATTCAACTCCCTCTGGTTCGTGTTAGAGTTTGTAGTTGGGATTAGGGTTTTAAGGTTTGGGGTTCGGAGGAGGTCTGTAGGCGCCTAGGCGGTGGTGGCGCCTATCGTGGAGGAGGAGGAACAAGGAAGTCGATTGGGCAGGGTTGGAGGTAGGGGACATGAAGGCAATGGTTGGCGATGGCAATGACCATGGGCGGCAGATCTGTTGGTGGTGGTGGCACCGAAGC
Source organism: Panicum miliaceum (assembly GCA_032594955.1). Classification (NCBI taxonomy): domain Eukaryota; kingdom Viridiplantae; phylum Streptophyta; class Magnoliopsida; order Poales; family Poaceae; genus Panicum; species Panicum miliaceum. The sequence goes on along the minus strand of CM064072.1, from coordinate 27,204,892 downwards.
CAGGAGGTGTGATGAAGCTGAGGGAGCAGGGCGGTCTTTACCATCATCAAAGGCAACCTCGTTGAGGTGAAGGCGGACCGCATGATGGATCCACGTGGTAGCGTGTGGAAGCGGCAAAAGATGAAGGCTCTCGATCGAGAAAGATAACGCATCGTTTTCTTTTGGCCTTTTGGGCAAGCATTTGCTAGTTGCGAGTAGATAAGCTAGTGGAGCTGTGGAGGCCGGAGGGTTCTCAACGGATCCTTACCGGGAGAGCCTTGTATTTGTGGCTACGTCGTGGCTAAGGGGAGAGAGATCTCCTGACAAGCGACGACCATTGGTGGAGAGCCTCCCCCACCACCCCCACCCCCACCCCCCTCCCCCCTCCCCCACTGTCTCTGTATATCGAATGTGATAGGAGAAAATGTGCACAATAAGATGATATCTGCATATGAAAATAAATATCAAATCTAAAAATATAGTTTTATAATCGTAAATTCAAATTACAACAAGAACTTTAAAATAATATCTCACTTAAGTATATTTTGATCAACATAGCAAAGTTACTATGGGGATATAGCCCGGATACCACGAGAAGGGTCATCCTATGAAAGGAATCGGTGCTTATACTCTAAGAGAGGAAGGGGTGATTTAGGCAAACTTAAAACCGTAACCCATGGTTTGAACTAGTTTGCACAAAATATAAACTACAACATGCTATCTAGATGTACAACTACGGTTCATCTAGTGTGAAATTCTCATCCTAAAAAAGTTATGCAACCTATAGCCACTCCTAACTTGGAACTACTCTAAAGAACTAAAGGCACATAAGTTACAAGTATGAAATGCGGAAACGTAAAGAGGGGATGAGAGTTAGCAAACTCTTGACGCGAGGATCTATCTCGTGGTATCGATAGGCATTAAGCCACCTCTAGTCCACGTTGTTGAAGCACTCACTAAGAGTATTGCTTTCCAGTCACCAAGTCTCTTCCGGGACTCTCCTTGACTTGCCACTAAGGCCACGCCAAGTCCCCCGGTCACCTTGATGCTGCCTTCACTATGGAGCTTCTCACGAAGGAGGGGTCTCCTCGTCCCCCACACAAAGCCGTCGTCGCCGCTCACACCAAACCGGAGGGTTGAAGACTTGCCAACGAGCCACGAAGACTCCAAGGGGCCGGCACACTGAGGTACAAGCTTGAGGTTCACTTAAGAACCAGCACAAGGTCACAACACCTTGTTCTCACCCTCTCTCTAGAGCTATCCTAGCACTATACCTCACAAAGCTTATGCTAAACCTAAAGATTTGACCAATGAGCTAGTTGGCTTGGAGAACTTCAGCAGAGTTTCTATAGTTTCTCATGAACTCCAGCAACCTCAAATGACCTGGGCGAGACCTTATATAGGCTAGAGATCCACTCCTTGCCATTGCATGCTTTTTTTCCGAAAAGCATAAAGCGTCGGTTAAACCGGTCATAGCCGTCGGTTTAACCAATCATTCTGAATCTACATGCTAGCCGTTGAACATCTCTCTGCCACGTCTGAACTTGCTTGCATCGTTGCACCGACGCACCGTCGATTCAACCGGTGCTGAAGACCTTCTCGCCTCTTCAGCTCCAAAATCTTCTGGTGGTCTAAACGACTAATGCACCGACGCTCTATACCATAGCGTCGGTTCAGCCGGCGCCTCTAGCATTTCTTCACTTGATCGGCATGTCTTCTCCACATTGCACCGACGTCTCCTTTCATGTACCATCGGTTCAACCGGTGCTAGTAGCAATTCTCCAATGCACCGGTCAGTTCATTTTCAAGGGCGTCGGTTTAACTGGTCGCCTATTTTCTGCTACACCATGTCCAAATTATCTCTGCGGTCATTTGGACACCTTGACTGCGAATTAGACTCTGGATTGGACTCCATCCTTAGGACATAGAAATCGTACAAATTTGACCTGATAAACTCGTTAGTCCCATTGACTATGTTATTACACAATTATCAAAATCACAATCCTACTCTATCAAGGAGCAAGAATTATCATGGAATGTATGCATGCGCAAGAATTGGCAATCCTTGAGATGCTCAGGTGGGAACAGAACTGAGGTGAAGCTCACCTATATCTGGACAAGAACTGCAACAATGGTGACAGGGCCGACGGCTTGGACAGCAGTGAGGATGAAGGTGTTCGATACATGCCAAACGGACGGGAAAGAGGACTTTGGAGGACGTTGAGATACCCGAGTCACGAACGGCAGCTCTCTTGCGAGCAAGCTCACCGGAGCTGCCGCAACCGCTCGGCAAAGCCCGCCGGCTCCGGAGAAGATGACTGTGGTGCGGCTGCGCTAGGCCGGGAGAGAAGGAGAGTAATGGTGCCGCGAGTGATGTGAAGGACGAGGGCACGCGGTGACGCGGTTTGCCGAGCTATATAGTTGCGAGATCGACCAGAACGCGGCCGTCGGCAGTTGCACGTATGCATGCATTCATGGCCATGGCCACGCACGTGCTGGCAATAGTGTGAGACGACGGGAAGGAGAGGAGCTACGGTGCAGTTGGGCATGTGAACACGATGGATTTTATGGAGGAGGTCGATTTGAGATGTCACCTTGCATGGGAGGCTCGACCAGGCGGCCATGGCTTGCGCGGACAATAAACGCGCAGGCGCGACCGGTCGCGGCTTGCCTTTGCCACGAAGGAAAGAGGAGGGAGGGGAGCGGTGGGAAAACGGGACACGGAGAAGCGGTGCGTCCGTTCGTGGCGTCCGCGTGTCGATGAGAATCTTCGGGCTTGGGCCGGCTTAGCGTTGCTGAGCTTGCCGTGAGTAATGGCGGCGGCGGCGGCTTTGCAGGTGCGAGGCAGGAGAGATTGAGATAGAGAGAGAGAGAGAAAGCGTGAAGGAGAAGGCCGACTGGGCCATGTTGGGCTGCGTCTAGGAAAAACAAAAGTGAGGCCCACTGGCGCATTTGGGCGAGCTGGGGCTCATCCTTCTGCTGGGTTGCTGGGCTTATGTGCGCGCTTGCAAGGCTTTGGACCAAGAACAAACGAGAGGAAAAATAGGCTCGACGGAGCATATTACTAGGAGGAAAAAGCACTTTTTATCCCCATGAACTGGCCGAATCCGAGTTCCCTTCATAGATAATGAAACCGTCCGTCTGAACTCCTCGGACTCGTGATACCGGGCAAATAATCTCCTTGATGGTTTCTGTTAGTGGTTTTTCTCTTTTTCTTTTATATTTATTTTGGTTGAATCTTTGAAAAATCATAATAAATCATAAAAAATTATAAAAAAATATAATTTTGTTGGACTCCACATTAGTAGATCTATGTAGTGAATATATTATATGATATAATTTAGTAAATAATTTTTATTGTACTTTTAGATATATATTTTTCCTGTAATTAAATCATAGCTATAGTTTCCGTAGTCCAGTTATGGTGAAATTTTTATAATGGGCTAACCATTATATGCTTAAGCTGTAGTAAAAATTTCATGCTCATTGGATCATGTATGCTTGAGCAACTGAAGAATCTTTCATATAGCTTGGAATTTAGTTGCTCAAGCATAAATGATCCAATAAGCATGATTTTTTTATTACATCTCAAGAATATAATGATTAGACCACCATATAAATTTTACCATAATTGGACCACGAAAACTGTATCTATGAATTAATTACAGAAAAGTATATATCTAAAGTAAAATAATTTTTTTCTAAATTATATCATATAATATGTTCACTACATAGATCTACTCACGTGGAGTCCAACAAAATTGGATTTTCTATTTTATAATTTCTTTATGATTTACTATGATTTTCTAAAGATTTAGCCCAAATAAACATAAAAGAAAGGAGAAAACCACTGAGGTGAACATCGTCCCTTGATCAGTTGTGATAGTCTGGGGAATACCGAATCGATAAACTATATGGTTCTTAACGAAATCGATCATATCGGCCGATGTCACGGTCTTTAACGGAACTGCCTCCACCCATTTAGTAAAATAATCAGTGGCTACCAATATAAACTTGTGCCCTTTGCTTGATGGAGGGTGAATCTGCCCGATGAGATCTATTCCCCAACCTCTGAACGGCCACGGCTTGATTACCGGATTCATAGCCGAAGCTAGCGCGCGCTGCACATTGCCAAACTTCTGACAGTCTTGACAACCTTTATAATATTTGAAACAATCTTCGAGAATCGTCGGCCAATAATACCCATTGTTTCTGATCATCCACTTCATCTTGTGAGCCGATTGATGGGCTCGCATACACCTTCATGGATTTCCCCCATCAAAACCTTTGCTTCTTCCGTTCCCAGGCATTTGAGAAGAACCCCATCAATTGTCCGGTAAAACAAATCGTCTTCAAGTAACACATATTTCGTGGCCTGGAAACGCACTCGCCGATCCACCTTCTGGGACGGATCCTTCAAGTAATCGGCAATCTCCTTTCGCCAATAGTCAGCCGCGATTTCTAGAATCATAGCCCCTTGAATCGGCCGATATCCGGACGCGTGTTGGGCAAGCCTATTGGCCTCTTCATTGTAATTTATGGGAATGTGCTCGATTACCGCAGACTTGAATTCCTTTAACAGCAGGAGGCAATCTTCATAGTAAATTCTTAAGATATCATCTTTGCATTCAGATTTCCCCGTTAATTGATCTACGATGAGGATGGAATCTCCAAAAATCTCGACTGCATCAGCTTTGACTTCCCTCAACAATTGGATACCTTTAAGGACAGCCCGGTATTCCGCCTGGTTGTTGGTTGCGGATGCTTCTATCGGCAGAGAGAAATCATAGCTTGCCCCCCGAGGCGATACAAGAACGATGCTGATTCCCGATCCGGCTCCACACGAAGAACCATCGAAATATAGAGTCCATGGGACCGGTTCAACGACAGCAATTTCCGGTCCACAATGCTGAGCCACGAAATCGGCCATGACTTGACCCTTGACAGTTTTGGCCGATTCGTACCTTAAGTCAAACTCTGACAGAGCCAGGATCCATTTTCCAATCCGTCCTTTCAAAATTGGCAGTGATAGCATATATTTTACCACATCATCCTTGCATACGACTATGCACTCTGCCGATAACAAGTAGTGCCTGAGCTTGGTACACGAGAAGTATAGACACAGGCACAACCGTTCCAACGGGGAATATCTTGTTTCGGCGTCCAGGAGTCTTCTGCTGACATAATATACCACCCGTTCTTTTCCTTCGAACTCCTGTACCAGCGCCGATCCGATAGCTTGTTCGTCAGCCGATAAGTATAATTTGAACGGCTTACCGGGCTGTGGCGGGACCAACACCGGTGGTGAAATTAGATATTGCTTGATATCTTCTAACGCTTTGCGTTGTTCTTCTCCCCACACGAATTCCTGATTGGGCTTCAATTTCAACAAAGGAGTGAAAGCTTGAATACACCCAGACAAGTTGGATATGAATCTTCTAATAAAATTGACCTTGCCGATGAGGGATTGCAGCTCAGTTTTATTCTACGGGGCTACAACCTTGTTGATGGCATCTATGGTCTTCCGGTTAACCTCTATCCCGCGCTCATGGACCATGAATCCTAAGAATTTCTCGGCCGATACACTCAATGCACACTTGTTCAGGTTCATTTTCAACCCATGCTTCCTTGTGCACTCCAATACTTCTTGCAAATCGGCCAGATGATCCTGATGACCTTTCGACTTGACCACAACATCGTCGATGTAAATTTCCACCGATACACCAATAAGCTTGTGAAAAATATAATTCATAGCCCGCTGGTATGTAGCGCCGGCGTTCTTTAACCCAAAGGTCATTACGACCCACTCGAATAAACCGAGGTGGCCCGAACACCTGAAAGCCGTCTTCGAAATATCTTCTTCGGCCATTAATATTTGATTGTATCCATGAAACTGATGACTTTATGTCCTGCGGCAGCATCTATCAAGATATCGGCTGTTGGCATTGGGTACCCGTCCATTGGTGTAGCCTAATTTGGGTTCCTGAAGTCGATGCATACGCGCAGCTTTCCATTTTTCTTATATATGGGTACAATATTAGAAACCCATTCGGCGTAACAGCACTGCTGAAGAAATCCTGCTTCAATCAATCTTGTGATCTCGGCCTTTATATCAGGTAGAATTTTGGGGTTGCACCACCGTGCAGGCTGCTGATATGGCCGATACCCTGATTTTATAGGCAACCGGTGTTCAACAATGGACCGGTCTAGACCAGGCATCTCATGGTATTTCCAAGAAAAGCAATCTTTGAATTCTTTTAATAAACTTGTCAATTTACACTTGTATCCGGGATCCAAGCTAGCACTAATATACGTCGGCCTTGGCTTGCTACCATCTCCTAAATCCACCATCTCCAATGAATCGGCCGACGTAAATCCATGCCCAAGCTTCCCGTCTTCTCGGATGAACTGATCCATCTAATCTGAATCTTCAAAGCCGACTGCTTGGATCGGCTGTAGACCAAAATCGGACACTTTCAGAAAATCAGTGTCCCAAGTTCTGCCAGATATACACTTGACGTGTTCACAGCTCCATTGTTGCGTGTCGGCCGCCGCAACACTGTAGGTGGAATCGGCAGTGACTATCTCTGTACTGTCGCCGACCCACTGTACAAGGCATTGGTGCATTGTAGACGGGACACAGCAATTCGCGTGTATCCAATCGCGACCGAGCAACATGTTGTAGGACCCCTTAACATTAATAATAAAGAAGGTAGTGGGAAGGGTTTTACTGCCGATGGTGAGGTCGACGCAGAGCGCTCCGCGGGCGGGAGACACGTTGCCTTCGAAGTCTTTGAGCATCATGTCCATCTTGGTCAGGTCTTCATCACTTTTGCCTAACTTCCGGAACATGGCATATGGCATGATATTGACTACTGCGCCTCCGTCCACTAGTAGCCTGGTAACGGGTCGTCCGTTAACGTGTCCTTTAAGAAATAGTGCCTTGAGATGTTGCCGTTTTTCGTCTTCTGGTTTCTCAAAGGTGGCTGTCATCGGCTCCAAAACCAACTGCGCCATCTGCTCCCCCATCCTTGTCGCTTTATCGCGATCGGCGGGCGCCATGAACTCCATCGGCAATATGAATACCATGTTGACATCAGCTGCCGATTCTTGGTTGTCATCCTCCTTGCTGTTGTTTTCCTTGGGGCGCCAAACCCGAGACTTGACGTTTTTCTTATCCAGCACCTGCCTCTGCTCTTCCTCTCGTTGTTCCCATTTGCGCAGGCGTTGGATCCTTCATTTTTGAGATCTAGTCAGACCATCAGGGCACCACCTAGGGTTTACTGGTTTGGCCGGCGGTTTGGCGTGCTCCTAGTCTAGTTCCCTTCCTAGAGGGTTTTCATCTGACACCCTAGCATCGGCCATTTCTTCCAGCCGATCGTGTACGCTGGTTCTGCCCCCCAGTCGCTTCTGCTGGTTGATTCTTCCCTTCAACCAGTCATACCGGTCAACTCTGCCCCCCAGCCGATCATGCACTGAAAGGCGCTGACCTTCTTGTTCGCGCCAGTTTCTGCTGATCGGCTCTGATCCTCTATCTCTTGAGCGCGATCTTTTGAACGGGCGATCATTGCGATTTGATCCGCTGCACTCAGGGCAATCATTGGCTGATGGCAATCTGAGGTCGTTTTCCCAGCAATGGATGAAAAACGGACATCGCCAATGATCCTCGTGTCGGCGTATCACCTCATCGTGGTATCTCGATCTTTCCTGCTGCCGCCGATATTTGCTGAGTAAGAATTGGGAGGTGACGGGTCTACGTGATCGTTCTGATCCTTCGCCCTCATCTTCAGCCCGTCTTTTCCCTTTGACATCATTTATCGTGATCTGCTTTCTAGGGTCCACGGCGCCGCTTCTTCTAGCCGATTCCGACGTCAGCACCTTGGTCTGAAGTGAGTTTCTTCCCGTGTCAACCATGTTAGCAGGGAAAGGATGCTGATCGATCTTCATTGGCTTTACTGGCTTCGTCGGGACGTCGAACTTGAGTCTGCCTTGCTCAATGGCCGACTGTATCTGCTGACGGAAGATCTTGCACTCATTTGTGTCATGGGATGTGGCGTTGTGCCACTTGCAATACTTCATCTTTTTGAGCTGATCGGCCGAGGGAATGGTATGGTAAGGTGAAAGCTTGATCTGCCCCTCTTGGAGAAGTAAGTCAAAGATTTTATCGGCCTTTGACATGTCAAAACCGAACGCCTCTGGTTCTTTCTTGCCGAAAGGGCACGATATCGGCTTTTTCCCTTTGACCCATTCTGCTAGGCCGATTTTTTCTTCTTCCTCAGATTTAGACCCTTCCAAATACGCCACCTTTTTCTGGAAATTCCTCCGCTGCTCAAACGGACGCACTTCCTGACCGGCCAATCGGTGAACGATCTGACTTAAGCTTTCAAATTCTTGTGAGGCGTACCTCTCCTTGATATGCGGCAGGAGGCCTTGGAAGGCGATATCGGCCAACTGGGCATCGGTCAGGGCTAGGGTATAGCATTTGTTTCTGACCTCTCTGAACCTCTATATGTAGCCAGTTACTGGTTCATCGCTCATTTGCCTGAGGCTGGTCAAATCTGAAAGCTTCATCTCGTGCACTCCCGCGTAGAAGTACTTATGGAATTGCTTTTCTAGATCGGCCCAAGTAACGATGGAATTGGGAGGTAAGGTAGTGAACCACTGGAAGGCCGATCCAGAAAGAGATGACAAGAACAGACGCACCCGCAAAGCATCTTGTGTGGCGGCTTCCCCGCACTGGATGATGAATCTATTTATGTGCTCCACGGTTGAGGTGTCATCCAGCCTCGAAAATTTGGTGAAATCTGGAACTTTGCACCGATGGGGAAACGGCAGTAGATCGTAGGCCGATGGGTATGGCATCTTGTACATATAAGTTTGTACTTTCGGCTTCAGCCCGAATTGGTCCTGAATTACCTCCGCTATTCTTGCTGTCCAATCCACTTGCTGCTGATGAACAGCTGGTCGGGGCGCCGGCATATGTTGGTGGATCGGCGGCGGTACGACCCGGTGATGGATCGAAGCGTGTGGCGGACTCTGTTGTATCGTGGCCGTCTGAGCAGTTGACAGCTGATGGCGAAGCGAATCTGCCGCCCCATCGTACATCGTCATCGGCGCCGTGCTTCTGCGGCATCTGCCCGCTACCGATTTCTGACGTGGTTAGTTGATACTGAGGGACCGTTGGCTGAATGGCCGAATGGAACGGCGCCTGGATCGGATAGCTCCCATGTCCGGTTGATTGACCGGGAAAAGCCGCCGTTGCTGGTGCCCCCCAAGGTACTGAATTTGAGGGCAGCGATTGCACAGAAGCAATCTGGACAGGCTAAAGCGGCGCTTACGATCGAAAACACGGTGCACCGTTATACCCTGGAGGCATTGAAGGCAACAAAGTGTTGTATCCTTCATGTTGCGTCGACATCGGCTGAGGAGCCGAGTGGGACGTGCCTGGTAAGCTTCTGGCTGGAGGTACAATAGGTGGGGCGTATGGTGGCCCCTGATATCCCTGAGCTGCTCCGCTGACCAGAGAACTGATGACGGTGTTATACACCGTGTTGGTCATTACTGAGGATTGGTCGATGAAAGCCTGATACACGGACTGTTGGATCATATCGGACATCTTGTCCAAATCCTCAGTGATGGTGATATGACGGGGAACTGGAAGAGGAGCTTTCTTGATTGCCTCCCCGCTTCTGGTACGACTGAAAGATTGCAGATACATCCTTTTGTAGTCCTCTAGATGTTTTGCCAGTTCCTCTTTCTGGTCGTCCTTGAGATCTGCTTCCGTGACCTCAAGGATGTTATTTTCAGAAACTTTGCTGGTCTTTGACATATTGGATCTTGAGGCGGTCCCACCGGGCGTGCCAAAAGTGTGTTGGCGCTAAAAATCGGCCAGGAATCGGCCGATGACCTTCAGCGTCGGACATACGACCCGGGAGAATCTGCTTAACTCCTGTTCGGGTGATTGCCCTGGTGCGGTTCGCGCGGCGTGCCAGTCAATCTGACCTGTTGATTGATAAGGAAATAAATGTATTAAATTCCGGGTGCTCCGATCGGCTGAGGTTCTGATCTGTCCCGAAAAGCGTATCAGCGAATCGGCCGATTTGCTATGAAGATGATCGGCTATGGATCAGTCGATAATCACGTAATAATTGCAAAGAAAACTGTTGGAGCAACTTAAGCAATTATTACTGATGCAACACTTGAAATAGATCTAATCGGCTATATGATAATGAACGAGGGAAAGCAATGATAAAGCTGATAGTTTCGATCTCAAGCTGGATAAGTGGTGATAAAACTAGAATAATAGGTAAAACCTATAATTCCGGTAAATATCGATAACTGGTGAATAAATCTAAACAAAACAACGGCGATGCGCCCGAAGTTAAAGCTTAGATGTTATTCGATAAGCGGAACCTACCAATTGGCTGGAGATCGTGTCGATGCAACCCTGCCAATCCGTACGAACTCGTGAAAGAAGAAAAAGTATTGGCGAAGTCGTCGACTTGAAAGTAAAGTGCGATGAAAAGGTAGATTGTTTTGTTGATTGATTGATGTCTGTCACAAAACCCTGACGACTCCTATTTATTCCCTAGGACTAGGACTCCTGATCGATTACGATCTGTTACAAACTTGATTTAAATAGAAAACTAATATCTATAATATTTTCTTAAAGGAAACGGGCTCCCGCAGAATCTTCTGCCGCCATCTCCTAGAACATTCCGAAATCTTTCCATTGCTTCACGACCGAGTCGGCTTTTGACCAACGTCAGGCCACTTTTGATTGGGATCCTCTGTTGGGATTCCAGTGGCTTCATCCCTGCAAGCTGCATCGCCCATCGGCCGATCCCCAACTGTAGCCTCAATCGGCCGATTCCCAACTGTAGCCTTTAAATCTGCCGCATCGGCCGGTCTCTTCTCTTCCTGACGCCGATTCAACATGTGTCAAAATCTGGCGTCAACAACCACATACCAAGCATATGATATAAATGGATATACATTTTATACTAGAGACCAGGATGCCCAAAATAGTGGTGTTCGTGTGGATGCCATGGACAACGACATGGCAACGGGCACATACTATGGTCAAATAGAGGAGATCTAGGAGCTGAGTTATGTGGGATTCAAGGTAGCCCTGTTTCGATGTTGCTGGGTAAATGCGACAAGAGGCGTGACACATGACAAATATGGGTTCGCTAGTGTTGATTTATGACTCGTTGCTTATAGATCTGAACCATTCATCTTTGCTAAGGATGTTCAACAAGTGTTTTATGTGCCTAAACTTGCAAAGAAGAACTGGCATGTCGTTATGCCTGGGAAGAAAAGGATTGTTGGTGTTGCCGATGTGGTTGATGAGGAGGCATACAATCAATTTGATGAAATATTCTCCTTTGCTACTACATACATGCCACGAGTCTTACCGCATGATAAAACTCCATACCTACAAACAGACTATGTGGAATCAATCCATGTCTGAAAAGCAAGGAATAAGCAAATTTGATGTGTAATGATGAGCATGAGTGAATCTGTCAAATATTGATGTGTATTGATGAACTTGAGTGAATTTATCAAATCTTGATGCGTACTGATGAACTTGAGTTAATTTTGTCAAAAATTGATGTGTATTGATGAACTTGAGTGAATTGTCAAAATTTGTTGTCTATTGATGAACTTGAGCTATTTTGACAATTTTGATGCGTATTGATGAACTTGAGTGAATTTTTCAACATTTGTTGTGTATTGATGAACTTGAGCTATTTTGACAATTTTTATGTGTATTGATGAACTTAGGCTATTTTGTTAATTTTGATGTGGTGGTGCCTGGGAAGAGAAGGAAGATTGGAGTTGCCAATGTGTACCAGGGTCCTATTTCAAACAGCCTGAAGTAGAACCCTCTGCTGTTCTGCCTCAGGCTGTCTGAAATAGTGCAAAAAAATCATTGGTAACGGGCATTGATTGACGCCCGTTACCAATGATTAGTAGGTAACGGGCCATGATAGATGCCCGTTACCAATGATGTAGACTGAACAACTAGATTCAAGTACTAGAACTTTCAGGGTTCACATATCAAATAGGCATACATTAACATCAGTTCTACATGTACCAGAAGACATAAAATCGGAAGCAATCATTATATATGCAGAAATTAAGAGTTTAGCCAACATTAACCATACATTAACAAAGTTCACATATTAGGTTCACATGCATATTTGTTAATTACATCACCAAAATCACAACTAAAAGAGAAGAGCAATGATTCATCTCTCTACTCATCAACTGGCTTCTTCTCTTCTTCTGCCAGATCCTTGTTCTTGTTTGCAGCTTGTGCCAGCTTACTCTCTTTCTCATGTGCTTCTTCAATTGCACACATCTTCGCCTCCAGTTTTGCAAGTCCTTGTGCCAGCTCAATGATCTTGTTTGCCGCTTCTGCCAACTCAATGACCATCTTCTTCAGTGCTTTCACCTTTGATTTTAATTTGTCCACTTCATTTGTAACCAACATATTCTTCAGAACATTTTTGTTTGCTTGTTGATTGCGATCCATATGTTGTCGATGTCATCCTCAGTTACAACATATGCCTAAAACAAAGGCAAAATTAATTGAGGCAGCTTAATTAGAAGCAATATGACTCATGAAAAATATTACTACGAGCTACAGCATAATAGCTATCTACTAATACTAGTAGAATTTTCATGAAATTTTTTCAAATTGTGATCTTTCACTATGTTCGGTATGCTATAATTACTAGCACATGCACTAGGACATTGTTTCACAAAGCATAGGAACAACCAAGAAATAAGAACCTTTGCCATGTGATCCCTGGAGTCGTCGCGGGACTGGCCGGGGCATTCGCTGCAAGAGCAGGTGTACTCGCCGGAGTTGCCGGAGTCGTCATCGCTGTAGTGGCCGGAACGTGGCCGCAGTGGCCGGAGTTGATGATTTTGATCAACTCCACCTTCCTCCTGGAGGTCAAACAACAAGCACCGCCGGCCCTCACCCACTTGGCAGAGGCGGCGCGCGCGAATTGCGAGCCCTCGCCGCCGGGCGTCACCCCCTTTGCGGGGGCAGCGCACACGGACTCCTAGGCATCACCGCCGGCCCCCACCCCCTTGGCGTGGGCGGCGTGGGCGGCCTTCGAGCCCTCGCCGCCGGTCCTCTCCCTCGTTGCAGGGGCGGTGCGCACGGACTCCGAGACCTCGCCGCTGACCCTCTTCCTCTTGGCGGGGGCGGCGCGTTCAAGACTCCGAGGCACCGACGCCGCTGCCGCGGCGCGCGAACCTCCCATCAGCGTCGTGCTCGTACGGCCTCCTCCTAGAGTAGCCGCCGGCCATCTTCCGCCGTCGAAAAGAGGAGAGGTGGGAAGCGGAGAGGTGGGAAGTGAAGAGACGGGAATATTTATTCTCAGATGAGAGCATTGGTAACGGGCCACATTGAAGCTGGTGAAAGCCATTGCAGCTGAAGCTAGCGATGGTTCTTTTACTGGTGTTAGGGAAAATGATGTTCTGACCCATGCAAAAAACCCTGAGCATCGAGATCGAGTTCGAGGAGTGTCTAGCTCATCCGACTGGCAAAAAGGTTTCGGGCAAGATTTTTTTGGGATGTATAAGAAAAAAAAAGTGATCTAGTAATGTGAACAAGGACGAGATCGTGTGTGAAACAGTCATGCGAGTTATCGAGATGCTAAGAGGTGCAGGCGTAGCAATACCATCTGAAATTGCAGGTAGCCCCTTCCAAGGACGGAAGAGTAGTTGTGGGGAGGTGGAACAGAGAACACATGTTCCATCACCCATTCTTTCAGACACCATAGATGGCCTTACGGAGCCGATAGTTTGCAGTCTTCTGGATAGCAAGTATAACATGGAGCTTGCATATGCCACTATCTATCCAGGTCAGGAGGTGTGTCATACAGTACCTGTACAATATGGATATGATGTGGTGCAACCTACTTCTGTGTGGGGCAATACGAGGCACATCAATTTACCTATCCCAATCGGTGATGAGATCACAAACCTTGGTGAAGCTCTTTTTCATCGGATACAGTGGCCAAGGACAAGTGCCCTAATACCACCAAGGACAAGGCCTACCAACTCGGGCCCCACATCATCTTCAGGTGCACCTAGACTTACTATTTAATCTCGCCAGTCACCCTCGCCGTCTCCTACTGCTCAGAAGGATTCTTATGAGGCACCTGGTGATGGAATGATAGAGCCTCATCCTCCTCCTCCTCCTCCTCACAAGGATCATGAGCATGAGATACATGGTGCTCTACAGATAGAGCCAGCTCCTCAAAAGGATGATAATGAGGCACCTTCTCGAAACGAGGCGCCACCTCAGAAGGGAGAAAATTCATCCGTTGGCGCCATGTGGACTCGCGCTAATACTAAATACAAGCCTGGTGAGCCTATGCTATCAGAGGAGTATCTACGGGCTGCTGGACCGTCATGTCAAGAATTGCATAATCACTATATGCTAGAGAGTGCAAACGGTGTCAAGAACATTGGTGTAAAGTTTGATGCTGTTGACACCAAAACTGGTGTCAGAGGAGGATCTACGGGCTGCTTGATCAACTAGAGATCGAGGCGATGCAGCCCTGTTCACCAGAGAAGACGCCGAGTAGCTACATTAGTCCTACTCCTAGGGTTTGGCATGAGAACCGAGAAGATAAATTGTATTGATATGTTGATTGAGAGATGTTCTACAATGACCCCGAGTGTACATATTTATACCATGGACAAATGACTCAAGACTTGCCTAACAAGAAAAATCTAAAAGGAATATTAAAATACATGGACTCTAATTTTTTTTATGTAGAGTCTTTGCTAATGAAGCTTCATCCGACCCGTCCTTGACGAGATTATCCGTATGCGTGATTAACCTGGACTTCTCTTTTATTCTAATCACTTTCGCATGCACGTGCTGGTCCTGCCCTCTCTGCATATTCTTTCTTTATTCCGCTTATCTCTTTATGGGATTTTATATATCAAAATCCGGTGTAACACAGGCCCCCTAATTCGGAGTACGAATTCTTCATGCTTCGAATTATTTGATCCGATAATCTTCTTTCTTGAGCCAATAACATCTGATTGCAATATCACAGGCTGCATCGACTCTACTTGAAACATAAAGAGCCCCATCGGTCTTGATGCGTTGATCTCAGTCCGAGCCGATGAATCCACTAGCAGTGGTATCAATAAATCAGTCTGTTGACACCAAAACTTGGTGCAATAACCAGCAAGCTTTTGTTGTCATCCTATAGGCCCCCTAATTTCAGAGTATGAATGCTTCATACTTCAAAATTAATAGCCGATATGATAATACTGACGAGACCCCTTACTGTATAAAAAAGCTTAGACAAATCCAGAGCTTCTGGGCGAAAGGAGGACTTGTGCATCACGCTTTGCCCATAGGATATCCATGTGGAAGCTTCTTGGCCGAGCAACAACCGAAAACCACTACGTGCACAGCTAGTACCCCTTTATCATCTTTTTTTAATCGTCTGCCCATGTAACCATAACAACTTCCATCGGCTCCTCCTCAATTTCCTCCATCGGCTACCCATGTACTTGACAGAGTACATAGCCGATGGAAGTCTCCAGATGAATAAGATCGGCAGCACGAAAAAAGACGAGACAGCTGACGCGTGCAGCTGATCAAACCACGACAGAGCCTCAAAGCTAATTAGCTTTCCAATTGCCGATTAAGAATCTGTAGCGACGGAAAAATATTAATGCCTCCTTGAATAGCTTCTGTCTTCCATAACTATCTCGATAAACCTTGCTTGATTGTCTGGCTCCCAAAAGAGCAGCCGATCGATGAAACTATCCATGATGCTCAAGATGTCTGAGTATCCGAAGAAGAAATTCCTATCTGTCGGACATCAATCTTTCTCTTAATCAATCAGTGAATAAACAATGTGAGAGGACCGGGCACGCATGGCATATTAGCACTCATTGATAATTAGTGTTAAACTTGCTCTGACTCTTGCAGTGAAACAATGGAAAAATAGGCAGCCAATGTGGAGGAGCTTCGTAGGCTGTTTAATAACTAATGAATGCCTATCGGTATTTGATAAGCCGATAGCAGTTAGCTTCTTTGCCATGCAACCAGACATGCCCATCCGATATCCTCCGTGACTAATGCGATATTATTTTTGGCACCACATATCGGCTCTTGGATGGTCAATTAATGCATATCGGCCATTACACGTCAGTGTCCTCGGAGGTATCGGCCGTAGCCTTGAATTCAACCATGCACTCCATGGCCTCCTCCGGCACCTTGGCGATCATGAGTGCAAGCAGGATGGAAAGCGCAGCACCGATGCCGAGAATGACGCGCCAGCCGAGGTGGAGCCAGCCGAGGTGTGTAACCACGTTGCATCAGCTTTTTAATGAAAACATAAAGTTGAGCCGATGCAACTCTTGGACAAATAAAATATATGATGGTTCCGTTCGACCAAATGATAGAATTGAAATACTCAAAACCGATGACCAATAGCCGATACTAGAAATAATTACTTAAGCATCCATCGGCTGGTAAATAAAACTAACAGACTGAGCAACCCCAACAAATGAATTATTATAAACAAAATCATCAAGCTTGTGACAATTAATCTAGCGTCACCACCAGTCGGATCGGATCTAACCGAGACAGCGCTGGCAGCAGGGCGATAGACTTAAAAGCCACTAGCCGATGAATCTAAACGTGATGAGATAAGAATTCGACAAAAGTTCAGTAAAGACCAAGAACAAGAAACTATTGGCTATTAAAGCACACTCTATTGAATTCTTTATAATATGACCATTGAAGCAATGTAACACATGTATAAGATAAGCTAGCCGATAGATCTTATTCAAAGCGAGATAATTTGATTCTACCACATCTAGCAACAGATCAAGTTGATGTAGCGTTACAAGACAGGGTAAAATCGATAACTAGGTAGACTAGACGAAATCACAGTGATGCGCCCGTGATTAAAGCCTAGAGCACCTGATAGACAAAGACCACGGCGAACTGGAGGTCGAGGCGATGCAGCCCTGTTCACCTAAGAAGACGTCGAGTAGCTACATTACTCCTACTCCTAGGGTTTGGCGTGAGAGCCGAAAAGATAAATTGTATTGATATGTTGATCGAGAGATGTCCTACAATAACCCTGGGTGTACATATTTATACCATGGAGTAATGACTCAAGACTTGCCTAACAAGAAAAATCTAAAACGAATATTAAAATACATGAAGTCTAATTTTTCTTATGTAGAGTCCTTGGTAATGAAGCTGCGTTTGACCCGACCGTAATGAGACTACCCGTATACGTGATTAACCTGGACTTCTCTTTTATTCTAATCACTTTCGCCTACCCTCTCTTTGTATTCTTTCTTTATTCCGCTTATCTCTTCTTTATGGGATTTCATCGGTCAAAATCTGGTATCAACATATGCATGCCACTTTGAAACTGAAAAGCCAGATAATTTTTATGTTGGATTCAATGACTTGTATGACCTATTCAACCTTGATGCACTGGACGTTAGTTTGCTGAGGTGCTTCTCATTGTAAGTTCCTTCGCACTAGAGTTTCATTAATTAGTACCACAATGTTCAAACTAACAATTTGATTTCTATGTAGGAAAATATTTCAAATGGCAAAAGATATGGGGATAGATGTCGGAATTTTGGACCCACAAATATTCTTGTCCGCAATGATCTAATGCAAACCAAATTTTGTAATAGATGTAATTGCTAAGCTTATGAAGCTTGAATTTGTGGTAGGAGCGTACAACACGGGTGGCCACTTGGTACTGATAGTCATTGTCATCAAGTGGAGTCTCGTATTCTACCTAGACACGCAAAAATTGTGCCGAAGCGAAAGTTCCCAGATGTACAACAAGTTGTTAATTGGTATGTTTTTTTAGGTTTGTCTCAAGCTGGATAACTGGTGATAATACTAGAACAACAGGTAAAAACCTATAATTCTAGTAAATATCGATAACTGGTGAATAAATCCAAACGAAACCACAACGATGCGCCCGAGGTTAAAGCTCAGATGTTATTCGATAAGCGGAACCTACCAATTGGCCGGAGATCGAGTCGATGCAGCCCTGCCAATCCGTACGAACTCGTGAAAGAAGAAAAAGTAATGGCGAAGTCGCCGACTTGAAAGTAAAGTACTATGAAAAAAGTAGATGTGTTTTGTTGATTGACTGTTGATTTTTTTCACAAAGCCCTGACGACTCCTATTTATACCCTAAAACCAGGACTCCTGGTCGATTACGACTTGTTACAATCTTATTTTAAACACAAAAACTACTACATCTATAATATCTTTAAAAAGGAAATGGACTCCCGCAGAATCTTCCGCCGCCGTCTCCTAATCCAATCAGGAGTTTTTCCATTGCTTCTTGACCGAATTAGCATCGCTGTTAACCAACATCAGGCCACTTTTGACCGGGATCCTCTGTTGTGGTTCCAATCTGTTGGCGCAGGTTGCATCACCAATTGGCCGATTCCCAACTTTAACCTCAATCGGCCGATTCTTTACTGTAGCCTTTAGATCTACCGCATCGGCCAACCTCTCCTCCTGACGTCGATTCAACACGTGTCAAAATCTGGCGTCAACACATGCCCCCCAGTTTTGGAGTAAAACATAATTTTTACTTCGAAACTCTTTTCTTTAATCTTTTTCTCCGAAACGGGCGCAGTAAAAATCTTCTTCTGTTTCACAGTCTTCTGCATAATGATTGCAATTTACTCGGACCGGGAGCTCGAGACAACTGTTGCCCTGGAATTCGTGTAGACGGCACGGCAAAAATCCTGCCTTTACCCTTTCTCTCTCGGATTATCCTTAAGTACTGGCATTCTCCGCCCACTTTTCTCCACGAGCCTAGTATTTTCCTCCAGCGAACCACTGTTCATCTTCTTCCCGAGCCCTCTCGATTTCCAACCGCTCCCTCCGGCGATCTCGCTTGCGACCTGCTCCAACCTCCAATGGCGGCACCATCAGCAACCTCTCCAACCACGGAGGCTCTGTCGGCAACCCCCATCGGCGGCTCAACTAGTGGCTCCATCGGCGATGATGAGCTTCATCCCAGAGGTAATCATCCGAAATTTTCCCCTATTGCTCTTCTACTGTTCAAGTATTTTCTAGACCCATTCTCAGTTTTTTCCCTTTTTCCTTCTTTTTAGGCATTTAGGCACCGGATTACTATTCCTCTTTCCGAATCCTCCGAACTTATCTGCCTAGGCCCCATGGGGAATCCAGATCCAACTGACTTGATCAATCTAGAAACTCATAGAATTCCGTTCAAGCAATCGCCCATGGATTTAGGTCAGTGGGCAGGTGCCTTTAGGTCTTGGCCGAATGAGACCCCTGGCTGGAGAGAATGGTACCATAGAGTAGCCAGGTCTAGGAGAGTTCAGTGGGATGAACTGAAAATCGGCAAGTGCATAGACCTCTCTCTGTCCCAGATGGAGAAAAACGAGCCCTTGGTCATAGCAGCTTCTTACTTCTGGTCCGATGCACTCAATGCGTTCCTTTTTGGACATGGACCCATGACTCCAACTTTGGTCGATGTCCTGTTATTGACCGGCCTTGATATCTCCTCTTCTGACACCCCCTTCGATTATATGATCAAACCATCTCATCGGCTAGAAACCAAAGGAATCGGCGGATGGAAGGGGTATATCAGCAAGAATATGAGGACTGGGACAGTTTCAGAGAGAGAACATATGGCATTCCTGATGATGTGGCTGGAGAAACACTTTTTCTGTGGCAGAGCAGTTGGCCCTTCTTCTAACACCCAAACCCTGGCAGAAGCTCTGTCACTAGGATCGGCCGTCCCCCTTGGGAAACATCTGTTAGGATCGGCCTATCACATGATGCATCAAATCAGCGTCAGACTGTCAAAAGGGGAGCCGATTGGGAATCCTGGCGGTCCCTGGTGGTTCATCACTCTCTGGCTCAACTTATATATGAGCAAGGTCTCCCAGCAACAAATAGAGACCAAGACTTTTCCCAACATTGAGTCAGAGGAAAACCCCACCATCCGACGACGTTGCACATCTTTTGGAGAAGCAGCATCGGCCTTCCCTGGCTGCCAATTCACTGCTGCCCGAACGGCCGAATACTTCAGATGCTTCTACAACGGCTTCAGTGAAGAGACGATCAGTTGGTATCCATATCAAACAGTAGGGCCGATTTTCGAGCTTCCTGTCTGCTACGATTCATCTTCCCATACCTTTGACAGTGACCTCATGGATATCCTGATCAAGCCAGGGATTCTACCGGCCAATTTCTTCTCTGGAAAGGATTCCCCCACCTATGAGTTTTATAATCCATCGGCTGCAGCAAGGCAACTGGGCTTTGATCAACTGCCGATTCAGGTCTACTTTGCCGGTCAAGCAAAATTTCGAGATGAGCTGACCAAGAGCCTCAATTACAATCGGCTGTGCAACTTGGTGCCAGATTCTAGCACCATTGACCTGAACAACTGGACAGTGGCCCCTTTTGCCGTTCAGCAATTCAAACTATGGTGGGTAGAATGGAAGCAATACCTCTTCTGCATATCCCCATCAACATATTGCAACATTCTGGACCCAGAAAACATCGACCCAAGTGCAGCGGTATGTCCTTTCTCCCAGCCGATTTCAATATTGTCCCTTTCCATACTACCCTCTTACCGTTAACTTGTATTTATCTCTTCAGTCTGAATGCCAAGTCCCTCCGATGCAGAGCCGAAGCGGCAGGCCGATAGAGAGCGATCGTCCATATACGCCATATCCACTCATCGGCTATCACGCTCCAACCATCAAGGACATTACTGCTGGCCGATTGAAACGAACACCGAAAAGGCCAACCTTGAAGACAACAAGCCGTTGAGTGCGTGCCCGCATCGGACCGATTGACCAATCGGCGGTAGTATCGGCTGAAACTCCAACTCCTCCATCCTTGCCGACTACCGAGATGGCCGATCCCCAAATTGTCGCAGAAGTCGGATCGGCCGCGGCATCGTTGCTGGTGGAAGCTGTTCAGGTAACCTCGCACACCTCACATGTCTTTAAGTACTCTATCAATATTAACTTCCTCCTTCTGCCAGGCTGCACAAGTCGCTCTAGTGCAGTCCCCACAGCAATCGGCTACATCCCAAGTGGAAGCCGAAACTCCAGCAACCCTTCTCATCGAGGTAGATAATCTCTTAACTTAATTTCTCGCCATTCAGAAGACTTAACTGATTCTGATGCAAGCCGATTTGGGTACGTCAACTGTACCCCCACAACAAACATCGGCCGGAAGATCAACAGAGGCATGGCAAATATCTCATATCATCCTATTCAATTTTCCATAGTATACTCATAGGATCTTTTTTCCAAACCTTTTCAGGAAGCTGGTCCAAGAAGAGCATTAATAGTTGTCGAGTCCTCTTCTTCTGACGAGCCGATCGTACCGGTCCCTGAGACGAGGGAGGCGCTCCCATCGGCGCAAGCAAGAGAGATCCGCTTCAAGGAGGTAATAAACTTATCACCGGAATCGGCCGATTCCCTTTTACTGCTTGCTAATCCTTTTCTTTATTCTCCCGCAGGAATAAGACACTCCAAATAACAGCCTTTTCTCCTTCGCGGTTTCTTTGCCTGATGATGAAGAAGTCACCTCGCGCCAAGTTCCGTCAAGCTCAATTTCTGATGATGTCCGCGCCAAGCTCGAGAGCATGCGGATTCTCCTCCAAGATGATATCGTCCGATTGGTGGAGGATGCTTCGCCGATTCGGCGGCTTCTCAGTGACATCAAGGGCCGAATCCCGGAAGAAACAACAGAAACTTTGGAACCTGCTACATATATAGAATCGATACAGACTTCAGTTTCCAGGGCCCTACGTCGTATGGCCGATCGTGCCCAGCTAGCAAAGAGCCGGGAGGAAGCCGATTCCTACAAGCACCGAGCCCAAGAGGTACACCAACGGATCAACTTCGTCGAGAGCTCTCGCCCGGATATCGTCGGCACGATAGATCGCCTTAAACGGAGGAGAGCAAAGCTAGCCAAAGAGATGGAGCAAGTAACCAAAGATATAGCTGCTGAAGAAAAGAAACTTCAAGAGCTCCCATCCGTCATCACCGGGCTGAAACAAGAAAGACAGAACCTGGCCTATGAAGCAATAAGACTTCGTCGCCATATGCCAGAAATTCCAGGATCGGCCGACGACGACCAAAAAGTATTAGATTCGGCCAATCAGATTAGGCAATGAGCTATCGCGGCCATAGATGCCCTCCTTGGGTTGTAAAGAATGTTGTAAACATTTAATGCTCCTTTAATGTTAATGCGCCGATTTGATCATGGACCACTTCCTTTGGCAGATTTGCATTTATGAATGCTTTTACTCCGATAGGACTTGTCCCACTATCTTTTTACCTCCTTCTCTTTATAAGTATGAGACCCCACACCGTCTTCAGAGGCATATGCATTATCCATCTTTCTCACCCTCCAACAACTGGATCTTTATTCTCCCAAAGTGAACATCAAGATGTCTTCTTCATCTTCGTCCTCTGTCAACCAGGTACGAACCTTCCTCCGTCTATCCCCTTGACATTTCAATGGCTCTGATGTTGGGTAGCTTTTCATCTCTGTTTAGTCAAAACGTCTCAGTCCCAGCCTAGAACGAGCAATCGAGGTTATGCATTCAGACGAACCACTGTCGCAGGCAGACGTAGATCTGATAAGAGCTCACTCTGAAGAACTTAAAGATCATGTTCCTGCTGTTGTCCAGAAGTATTGGGACCTTATAGACGCTCACTGCCTAGTCCCCAAGCGACTGCCATCTGAAAAGAGTCCTCCACTCCCTCATCAAGTCGAGACTGAAGCCGCCATGAAGAATCCAAAGGAGAATAGGACCCGCCTTCTGATAGAACTATGCCATCAAATTGAGACTGAAGCCACCATGAAGAATCCGAAGGAGAATAGGACCCGCCTTCTGATAGAATTGGGCCGGATCGAGAGAGAAATCAAGAGCAAGCGTAATCAATAAATATATTGGTATTTTTATTCTAAGGGCGACTTGTACTATGTCGGCCATGTACTCTGTTGTTTTCATCGAATAATGAATTGGTCAGACCAAACGGAAAATATTTTCCTCCTCAAGGCGATGTCATTCCTGCATCGGCTATGTAGACAAAAGCCGATAGAAGTCAGCCATGTTGTCTTGATGTATCTTACTGCAAGTTATGCATCTACCCAAATGCTTGGATAGTACCTCTTCAGATATCGTCCATTTAAAGCTCTTGGGAATTCTTCCCCTTCGATAGTTTTAGAATATATGCATTTCCCGGAGCACATCGGCCGATTCTATACGGCCCTTCCCAAGTAGGGGACCATTTACCGAATTTGGGATCCTTAGACCCTATCGGCAGCACCGACTTCCATACCAAATCTCCTTGGGAGAATTGTTTAACCTTGACCTTTTTGTCATACCATCTGGCCACCCTTTTCTTGTTTTCTTCGATGCTAATCAAGGCTCTCAAACGCTGACCCGCCGAGTCATCGAGCTCATCCTTCATAAGGAAGGAATAGTCATCGGCCGTCAACTGATCTTGAAGCGATATACGCCTTGACCCCATCCTTAATTCCCAAGGCAGGACTGCCTCGTGACCATATACCAGCTGATAAGGAGATATCTTAGTAGCTCCGTGGCAAGCCATCCTGTAAGCCCATAGAGATTCAGCCAAAGACATGTGCCACTTTTTGGGTTGTTCCTCTATCTTCCTCTTGATCAACTTGATTATCCCCTTATTGGACGATTCGGCCTGGCCATTGGCTTGAGCATAGTATGGAGAAGAATTTAATAATTTAATCCCCATATCGGCGGCGAATTCCCCAAATTCTCCAGAGGTGAACATCGTTCCTTGGTCAGTTGTGATAGTCTGAGGAATACCGAATCGATAAACAATATGGTTCTTAACGAACTCGATCATATCGGCCGATGTCACGGTCCTTAACGGAACTGCCTCCACCCACTTAGTGAAATAATCGGTGGCTACCAATATAAACTTATGCCCCTTGCTTGATGGAGGGTGAATCTATCCGATGAGATCTATTCCCCAACCTCTGAACGGCCACGGCTTGATTACTGGATTCATAGCCGATGCTGGCGCGCGCTGTACATTGCCAAACTTCTGACAGTCTTGGCATCCTTTATAATATTTGAAACAATCCTCAAGAATTGTTGGCCAATAATACCCATTGTTTCTGATCATCCATTTCATCTTGTGAGCCGATTGATGGGCTCCACATACGCCTTCATGGATTTCCCCCATCAGGACTTTTGCTTCTTCTGTTCCCAGGCATTTGAGAAGAACCCCATGAATCGTCCGGTAAAATAAATCATCTTCAAGTAACATATATTTTGTGGCCTGGAAACGCACTCGCCGATCCACTTTCTGGGACGGGTCCCTCAAGTAATCGGCAATCTCCTTTCGCCAGTCATCGGCCATGAGTTCTAAAATCAAAGCTCCCTGAATCGGCCGATATCCGGACGCATGTTGTGCCAGCCTATTGGCCTCTTCATTATAATTTCTGGGGATATGCTCAATTATCGCAGACTTGAATTTCTTTAACAGCTGGAGGCAATCTTCATAATAAATCCTCAAGATATCATCTTTGCATTCAGATTTCCCCGTCAACTGATCTACGATGAGCATAGAATCTCCAAAAATTTCGACTGCATCAGCTTTGACTTCCCTTAATAATTGGATACCTTTTAGGACGGCTCGATATTCCGCCTGGTTATTGGTTGTGGATGCTTCTATCGGTAGAGAGAAATCATAGCTTGCCCCCCGAGGCGATACAAGAACGATGCCGATTCCCGATCCGGCTCCACACGAAGAACCATCGAAATATAGAGTCCATGGGACCGGTTCAACGACAGCAATTTCCGGTCCACAATGCTGAGCCACGAAATCGGCCATGACTTGACCCTTGACAGCTTTGGACGATTCGTACCTTAAGTCAAACTCTAACAGAGCAAGGATCCATTTTCCAATCCGTCCTTTCAAAATTGGCAGTGATAGCATATATTTTACCACATCATCCTTGGATACGACTATGCACTCTGCCGATAACAAGTAGTGCCTGAGCTTGGTACACGAGAAGTATAGACACAGGCAGAACCGTTCCAACGGGGAATACCTTGTTTCGGCATCCAGGAGTCTTCTGCTGACATAATATACCACTCGTTCTTTCCCTTCGAACTCCTGTACCAACGCCGATCCAATAGCTTGTTCATCAGCAGATAAGTATAATTTGAACGGCTTACCAGGCTGTGGCGGGACTAACACCGGAGGTGAAATCAGATATTGGTTGATATCTTCCAACGCTCTGCGTTGTTCTTCTCCCCATACAAATTCCTGATCGGGCTTCAATTTCAACAAAGGAGTGAAAGCTCGAATACGCCCGGACAGGTTGGATATGAATCTTCTGATAAAATTAACCTTGCCGATGAGGGATTGCAGCTCAGTTTTATTCTGTGAGGCTATAACTTTGTTGATGGCGTCTATGGTCTTCCGGTTAACTTCTATCCCGCGCTCATGGACCATGAATCCTAAGAATTGCCCAGCCGATATGCCGAATGCACACTTGTTCGGGTTCATTTTTAACCCATGCTTCCTTGTGCATTCCTGTACTTCTTGTAAATCGGCCAGATGTTCCTGATGACCTTTTGACTTGACCACCACATCGTCGATGTAAATCTCCACCGATGCACCAATGAGCTTGTGAAAGATTTAGTTCATGGCCCGCTGATATGTAGCACCGGCGTTCTTTAACCCAAAGGTCATTACAACCCACTCGAATAAACCAAGGTGACTCGGACACCTGAAAGCCGTTTTGGAAATATCCTCTTCGGCCATTAATATTTGATTGTACCCTGCATTACCATCCATGAAACTGATGACTTTGTGTCCTGCGGCAGCATCTATCAAGACATCGGTCGTTGGCATCGGATATCCATCCATTGGTGTGGCCTGATTTAGGTTCCTGAAATCAATGCACACGCGCAACTTTCCATTCTTTTTATACACAGGTACAATATTATAAATCCATTAGGCGTAGCGGCACTGCCGAATAAATCCTGCTTTAATCAATCTTGTGATCTCGGCCTTTATATCAGGTAGAATTTTGGGGTTGCACCGTTGTGCAGGATGCTGATACCGCCGATATCCTGATTTTATAGGCAACCGGTGTTCAATAATGGACCGGTCTAGACCAGGCATCTCATGGTATTCCCAAGCAAAGCAATCCTTGAATTCTTTTAATAAACTTATCAATTTACACTTATATCCAGGATCCAAGTTAGCACTAATATACGTCGGCCTTGGTTTGCTACCTTCTCCCAAATCCACCATCTCTAATGAATCGGCCGACGTAAACCCATGCCCTAGCTTTCCGTCTTCTCGGACGAACTGATCCATCTATTCTGAATCTTTAGAGCCAACTGCTTGGATCGGCTGTAGACCGAAATTGGACACCTTCAGTAAGTCAGTGTCCCAAGTCCTGCCGGATATGCACCTGACGTGTTCACAGCTCCACTGTTGCGTGTCGGCCGCTGCGACGCTGTAGGCGGAATCGGCGGTGACTATCTCTGTACTGTCGCCGACCCATTGCACGAGGCATTGGTGCATTGTAGATGGGACACAGCAATTCGCATGTATCCAATCGCGACCGAGCAACATGTTGTAGGACCCCTTACCATTAATAATGAAAAAGGTAGTAGGAAGGGTCTTACTGCCGATGGTGAGGTCGACGCAGAGCGCTCCACGGGCGGGAGACACGTTGCCTTCGAAATCCTTGAGCATCATGTCCGTCTTGGTCAGGTCTTCATCACTTTTGCCTAATTTCTGGAACATGGCATATGGCATGATGTTGACTGCGGCGCCTCCATCCACTAGTAGCCTGGTAACGGATCGTCCGTTAACGTGCCCTTTGAGAAATAATGCCTTGAGATGTTGCCGTTTTTCATCTTCTGGTTTCTCAAAGGTGGTCGTCATCGGCTCTAACACCAATTGCGCCATTTGCTCTTCCACCCTTGCTGCCTTGTCTTGATCGGCAGGCGCCATGAACTCCATCGGCAATACGAATACCATGTTGACATCGGCTGCCGATTCTTGACTGTTCGCCTCCTTGCTGTTGTTTTTCTTGGGGCACCAGACCCAAGATTTGACGCTTCTCTTTTCCACCGCCTGCTTTTGCTCTTCTTGTTGTTGCTCCCATTAGCGCAGGCGTTGGATCCTCCGTTTTTGGGATTTGGACAGTCCATCAGGGCACCACCTGGGGTTTACTGGTTTGGCCGATGATTTGGCGTGCTCCCAATCTGGTTCCCTTCCTAGGGGGTTTTCATCTGACACCCTGTCATCAGCCATCTCTTCCAGCCGATCGTGTACGCTGATTCTGCCCCCCAGTCGACCCTGTTGGTTGATCCTGCCTTTCGATCGGTGATACCGGTCAACTCTACCCCCCAGCCGATCATGCACTGAAAGGCGCTGCCCTTCTTGTTCGCGCCGATTTCTGCTGATCGGCTCTGATCCTCTGTCTCTGGACGTGATCTTTTGAACGGGCGCTCGTTGCGGCTTAATCCGTTGCACTCCGGACAGTTATCGGCGGATGGCAATCGGAGATCGTTTTCCCAGCAATGGATGAAGAACGGACATTGCCAATGATCCTCATGTCGGCGTATCATCTCATCGTGGTATCTTGACTGTTCCTGCCACCGCCGATATTTGCTGAGCAAGAATTGGGAAGTAACGGGTCTGCGCGATCGTTCTGATCCTTCGCCCTTATCTTCAGCCCGCCTCTTCCCTTTGACTTCATCCACCGTGACCTGCTTCCTGGGATCTACGGCGCCGCTCCTTCTAGCCGATTCAGACGTCAGGACCTTGGTTTGCAGTGAGCTTCTTCCCGTGTCAACCATGTTGGCCGGGAAAGGATGCTGGTCAATCTTCATTGGCTTTGCCGGTTTGGCCGGGGTTTCAAACTTGAGTCTCCCCTGCTCGATGGCCGATTGTATTTGCTGACGGAAGATCTTGCATTCATTCGTGTCATGAGATGTGGCGTTGTGCCACTTGCAGTATTTCATCTTCTTGAGCTGATCGGCCGAAGGGATGGTATGGTATGGAGACAGCTTGATCTGCCCCTCCTGGAGTAATAAGTCGAAAATCTTATCGGCCTTTGTCGTATCAAAGCCGAATGTCTCTGGTTCTTTCTTTCCGAAAGGGCATGATATTGGCTTCTTGCCTTTTACCCATTCTGCTAGGCCGATTTCTTCTTCTCCCTCCGATTTAGACCCTTCTAGATATGCCACCTTCTTCTGGAAATTCCTCCGCTGCTCAAATGGACGGACTTCCTAACTTGCCAATCGGTGAACGATCTAGCTTAAGCTTTCAAACTCTTGTGAGGCACACCTTTCCTTGATTTGTGGCAAGAGGCCTTGGAAAGCGATATCGGCCAACTGGGCATCGGTCAGAGCCAGACTATAGCATTTGTTCCTGATTTCTCTGAACCTCTGTATGTACCCAGTTACCGGTTCGTCGCTTCTCTGCCTGAGGCTAGTCAAATCGGAGAGCTTCATCTCATGTACCCCTGCGTAGAAGTACTTATGGAACTGCTTCTCTAGATCGGCCCAAGTGACAATGGAGTTAGGTGGCAAAGTGGTCAACCACTGGAAGGCCGATCTAGACAGAGATGATGAAAACAGACGCACCCTCAGAGCATCTTGCGTGGCGGCCTCTCCGCATTGAATGATGAATCTGTTAACATGCTCGATGGTAGATGTGTCGTCCAGCCCCGAAAACTTGGTAAAATCAGGCACCTTGTACCGGTGGGGAAACGGTAGTAGGTCGTAGGCCGATGGGTATGGCGTCTTGTATGTATAAGTCTGCACTTTCGGCTTCAACCCGAATTGGTCCTGAATTAGCTCCGCTATTCTTGCCGTCCAATCCACCTGCTGCTGATGAACAGCCGTTCGAGGTGCCGGCATATGTTGGAGGATTGGCGGTGGTACGGCCGGGTGATGGATCGAAGCATGCGGCGAATTTTGTTGTGTCATGGCCATCTGAGCAGTTGACAGTTGATGGCGAAGCAAATCCGCCGCCCCGTCGTACATCGTCATCGGCGCCGTGCTTCGGAGTGCTTCTACAGCGCCTGCCCCCTGCTGATTTCTGACGAGACTGGTTGATACTGGGGAATCGTCGGCCGGACGGCCGATTGGAATGGCGCCTGGATCGGATAGTTCCCTTGTCCGGTTGATTGATCGGGAAAAGCAGCCGTTGCCGATACCCCCCAAGGCACTGAGTTTGTGGGTGGCGATTGCACAGAGGCAATCTGGACAGGCTGAAGCGGTGCTTGCGATGGGAAACATGGTGCACCGTTATACCTTGGAGACACTAGAGGCAACGGAGTGTTGTATCCCTCGCGTTGCGTCGACATCGGCTGAGGAGCCGAGTGGGACGTGCTTGGTGAGCTTCTAGCTGGAAGTGCAATCGGCGGGGCATACGCTGGCCCCTGATATCCTTGAGCTGCTCCGCTGACCAGAGAGCTGGTGACGGCGTTATACACCGTGTTGGTCATCACCGAGGATTGGTCGATAAAAGCCTGATACACGGACTGTTGGATCATATCGGACATCTTGCCCGAATCCTCAGCAATGGTGATGTGGCGGGGAACTGGAAGAGGAGCTTTCTTGACTGCTTCCCCGCTTCTGGTACGACTGAACGACTGCAGATACATCCTTTTGTAATCTTTCAGATGTTTAGCCAATTCTTCCTTCTGGTCGTCCTTGAGATCCGCTTCTATGACCTCAATGATATTGTTCTCGAAAACTTCTGCGTTCTTTGACATATTGGATCTTGAAGTTTGGGTCCCACCGGGCGTGCCAAAAGTGTGTTGGCGCTAAAAATCGGCCAGGAATCGGTCGATGGTCTTCAGCGTCGGACACACGACCCGGGAGAATCTGCTTAGCTCCTGTTCGGGTTATTGCCCTGGTGCGGTTCGCGCGGCGTGCCAGTCAATCTGACCTGTTAATTGACAAAGAAATAAAAGTATTAAATTCCGGGCGTCCCGATCGGCTGGGATTCCGATCTGTCCCGAAGAGCGCGTCGGCGAATCGGCCGATTTGCTATGAAGATGATCGGCTATAGATCAGCCGATGATCACGTAATAATTGCAAAAGAAAGCTGCTGGAGCGACATAAACAATTATTACAGATGCAACACTTGAAATGGATCTAATCGGCTATATGACGATGAACGAAGAAGGGCGATGATAAAGCCGATAGTTCCAATCTCAAGCTGGATAACTGGTGATAATACTAGAACAACAGGTAAAAACCTATAATTCTAGTAAATATCGATAACTGGTGAATAAATCCAAACGAAACCACAGCGATGCGCCCGAGGTTAAAGCTCAGATGTTATTCGATAAGCGGAACCTACCAATTGGCCGGAGATCGAGTCGATGCAGCCCTGCCAATCCGTACGAACTCGTGAAAGAAGAAAAAGTAATGGTGAAGTCGCCGACTTGAAAGTAAAGTACTATGAAAAAAGTAGATGTGTTTTGTTGATTGATTGTTGATTTTTTTCACAAAGCCCTGACGACTCCTATTTATACCCTAAAACCAGGACTCCTGGTCGATTACGACTTGTTACAATCTTATTTTAAACACAAAAACTACTATATCTATAATATCTTTAAAAAGGAAACGGACTCCCGCAGAATCTTCCGCCGCCGTCTCCTAATCCAATCAGGACTTTTTCCATTGCTTCTTGACCGAATCAGCATCGCTCCGTTGACCAACTTCAGGCCACTTTTGACCGAGATCCTCTATTGTGGTTCCAATCTGTTGGCGCAGGTTGCATCACCAATCGGCCGATTCCCAACTGTAACCTCAATCGGCCGATTCTTTACTGTAGCCTTTAGATCTACCGCTTCGGCCAACCTCTCCTCCTGGCGTCGATTCAACACGTGTCAAAATCTGGTGTCAACACATGCCCCCCAGTTTCGGAGTAAAACATATTTTTTACTTCGAAACTCTTTTCTTTAATCTTTTTCTCCGAAATGGGCACAGTAAAAATCTTCTTCCGTTTCATGGTCTTCTACCGAGAATGACGCGCCAGCCGAGGTGGAGCCAGCCGAGGTGTGTAACGATGTTGCATCAGCTTTTTAATGGAAAACATAAAGTTGAGCCGATACAACTCTTGGACAAATAAAATATATGATGGTTTCGTCGACCAAATGATAGAATTGAAATACTCAAAGCCGACGACCAATAGCCGATACTAGAAATAATTACTTAAGCATGCATCGGCTGGTAAATAAAACTAACAGACTGAGCAACCCGAACAAATGAATTATTATAAACAAAATCATCAAGCTTGTGACAATTAATCTAGCGTCACCACCAGTCGGATCGGATCTAACCGAGACAGCGCTGGCAGCAGGGCGATAGAATTAAAAGCCACTAGCCGATGAATCTAAACGTGATGAGATAAGAATTCGACAAAAGTTCAGTAAAGGCCAAGAACAAGAAACTATTGGCTAATAAAGCACACTCTATTGAATTCTTTATAATATGACCATTGAAGCAATGTAACACATGTATAAGATAAGCTAGCCGATAGATCTTATTCAAAGCGAGATAATTTGATTCTACCACATCTAGCAACAGATCAAGTTGATGTAGCCTTACAAGACAGGGTAAAATCGATAACTAGGTAGACTAGATGAAATCACAGCGATGCGCCCGTGATTAAAGCCTAGAGCACCTGATAGACAAAGACCACGGCGAACTGGAGGTCGAGGCGATGCAGCCCTGTTCACCTAAGAAGACGTCGAGTAGCTACATTACTCCTACTCCTAGGGTTTGGCGTGAGAGCCAAAAAGTTAAATTGTATTGATATGTTGATCGAGCAATAACCCTGGGTGTACATATTTATACCATGGAGTAATGACTCAAGACTTGCCTAACAAGAAAAATCTAAAACGAATATTAAAATACATGAAGTCTAATTTTTCTTATGTAGAGTCCTTGCTAATGAAGCTTCGTTTGATCCGACCGTAATGAGACTATCCGTATACGTGATTAACCTGGACCTCTCTTTTATTCTAATCACTTTCGCCTACCCTCTCTTCATATTCTTTCTTTATTCTGCTTATCTCTTCTTTATGGGATTTCATCGGTCAAAATCTGGTATCAACATATGCATGCCACTTTGAAACTGGAAAGCCAGATAATTTTTATGTTGGATTCAATGACTTGTATGACCTATTCAACCTTGATGCACTGGACGTTAGTTTGCTGAGGTGCTTCTCATTGTAAGTTCCTTCGCACTAGAGTTTCATTAATTAGTACCACAATGTTCAAACTAACAATTTGATTTCTATGTAGGAAAATATTTCAAATGGCAAAAGATATGGGGATAGATGTCGGAATTTTGGACCCACAAATATTCTTGTTCGCAATGATCTAATGCAAACCAAATTTTGTAATAGATGTAATTGCTAAGCTTATGAAGCTTGAATTTGTGGTAGGAGCGTACAACACGGGTGGCCACTCGGTACTGATAGTCATTGTCATCAAGTGGAGTCTCGTATTCTACCTAGACTCCGCAAAAATTGTGCCGAAGCGAAAGTTCCCAGATGTACAACAAGTTGTTAATTGGTATGTTTTTTTAGGTTTGTTTCTATATATATGAAAATTTAACTCTTTAATGTTGCTAATCACTACTGCTCCATGCAGTGCCTTTGGAAAGTACATGACGACGAAATGAACGAAACAAAAGTCCAAAGCAACGAAACTCTCGCACAGGACCGATTTTCAGGTAATTCTAGCAAAGAAATGAAAGATTCCAATTCCAATGTTGTATTGCCTTAATTCTAGCATAACACTTCTATGTAGTGCGTTCAATAACTAAGAGGGACCAATCTATGTGGTTTCTACATTGCAAACAACATGCTGAACCTAGTGTGTGACGCAAAAACCTACAAAAATGTTGTTGTATGTACTTGTTGGCACTAAAAATCGGCCAGGAATCGGCCGATGGTCTTCAGTGTCGGACACACGACCCGGGAGAATCTGCTTAGCTCCTGTTCGGGTTATTGCCCTGGTGCGGTTCGCGCGGCGTGCCAGTCAATCTGACCTGTTGATTGACAAGGAAATAAAAGTATTAAATTCCGGGCGTCCCGATCGGTTGGGATTCCGATCTGTCCCGAAGAGCGCGTCGGCGAATCGGCCGATTTGCTATGAAGTTGATCGGCTATAGATCAGCCGATGATCACGTAATAATTGCAAAAGAAAGCTGCTGGAGCGACTTAAACAATTATTGCAGATGCAACACTTGAAATGGATCTAATCGGCTATATGACGATGAATGAAGAAGGGCGATGATAAAGCCGATAGTTCCAATCTCAAGCTGGATAACTGGTGATAATACTAGAACAACAGGTAAAAACCTATAATTCTAGTAAATATCGATAACTGGTGAATAAATCCAAACGAAGCCACAGCGATGCGCCCGAGGTTAAAGCTCAGATGTTATTCGATAAGCGGAACCTACCAATTGGCCGGAGATCGAGTCGATGCAGCCCTGCCAATCCGTACGAACTCGTGAAAGAAGAAAAAGTAATGGCGAAGTCGCCGACTTGAAAGTAAAGTACTATGAAAAAAGTAGATGTGTTTTGTTGATTGATTGTTGATTTTTTTCACAAAGCCCTGACGACTCCTATTTATACCCTAAAACCAGGACTCCTGGTCGATTACGACTTGTTACAATCTTATTTTAAACACAAAAACTACTATATCTATAATATCTTTAAAAAGGAAACGGACTCCCGCAGAATCTTCCACCGTCGTCTCCTAATCCAATCAGGACTTTTTCCATTGCTTCTTGACCGAATCAGTATCGCTTCGTTGACCAACGTCAGGCCACTTTTGACCGGGATCCTTTGTTGTGGTTCCAATCTGTTGGCGCAGGTTGCATCACCAATCGGCCGATTCCCAACTGTAACCTCAATCGGCCGATTCTTTACTGTAGCCTTTAGATCTGCCGCATCGGCCAACCTCTCCTCCTGACGCCTATTTAACACGTGTCAAAATCTGGCGTCAACAGTACTCTTCATAGCGCATTTATGCATTAATCACTAGTTTTATTTATTCACTATTTGTCAATATACATTTTATTAAGCGTGGTATTCTGCGGGATTATAAAGCTCCACCCGCCCCAATTACCAAAGACATATGAGATGATTCGGGAGATGCTATGCAATTTCATCGTCAAGGATGTCATCCAACCGGACGGTGCCTTCTACTACGGTCCACTTTGAAACCGTTACACAGGTGATTATGACATGTGCAAAAAATTTAAACTTGACGTACATGTGTATGTTTATGTTAGGTTACATTATTGTGAACTTGTGATGATATGTGAGGCTGTATTGCAAACTTGTGATGATATGTGAGGCCGTATTGTAAACTTGTGATGATATGTGAGGTTGTATTGCAAACTTGTGATGATATGTGAGGCTGTATTGTAAACTTGTGATGATATGTGAGGCTCCATTGTAAAATTGTGATATGTGATGATATGTTTATGTTGAGTTCTTGCAATGTAAACCTGTACTTGCTGCTGTGGAGTATATATATTGCTTGCAGGATTAAGGTGGCTGACAAATCCTAGCTGGTTCCAAGATGCAGCCAAGGAAACAGGCCGGCCCAATTTGGCTGGCAGAGCTAAAGGTAACGGGCATTATGCTCAGCCCGTTACCTTAGACAGGCAGACCGTTACCTTTGATCGATGAAGTGTAATGGTCTTCAAGTATGAACCGTTACCTTTGATTGGTCACGGGTAACGGGCATCAAATGAAACCTGTTACCTTTAATATCTCATTGGTAACAGGCTTCATTTGTAATCCATTACCAGTAAACAATGAAAGGTAACGGGCTTCATGTGACGACCGTTACCAATTCTGGCAGTGGGCCCGGTGTAGCGGTCGCACTGGGAGATTGGTAACGAATAGAAGTAACGGGCATCAAGTCAGGCCCTTTACCAAAACTGACAGTGGGCCCAGCTGAAGGGGCCGCATGGTGTCATCGGTATGGGCTTTATTCGAAGCCCGTTACTAATAAACCAATAAAGGTAATGAACGTCATGGTGCGCCCATTACCAAATCTAACAGTGGGCCTGGCCTAGCGGCCGCACTGGGAGATTGCTAATGAATAGTAGTAATGGGCATCAAGTGATGCCCATTACCAGCACTTACAGTGGCCCTAGCTGAAGCGGCTGCACGGTGTTATTGGTAATTGGTAATGGCCTTTAGTAATGGCCGTTGCCTAATGACCGTTAAAATTTGCACATAATTGGTAAAATGACTGGCCATTAGTAACCCAGAAACGGTAACGTTGGCTATTCCCGTTATCAATGGCCGTCTTTGCCCGTTACCGATGTTAGTCTTTCACGTAGTGAATCCTGGTTGGGAAACCGGGACTTAAGGCCCTTGCCTTTAGTCCCGGGTCAAGCAACCGGGACTAAAGTAGCCCTTTAGTCCCGGTTGTTAAGCTCCCCGCCCCGGCGAGGAGGGGGCTCTTTAGTCCTGGTTGGTGTTACCAACCAGGACTAAATGTTCTTTTTTTTTGTTTTTCATGTGTTCCTTTCCATTCATTTCTTTTTTTCAGTTATATTTTTATATTTGAAATTACGTATTCTTCTACAGTACTCCTATACATTCATATATATATATATATAGTGTTTTGTTATAATGCACCTGGGTTCGAACCGGATCGATTTGAGTTGCAACCGGTTCGTGTCCAGTTGCAACCGGATCGGTCTAAGTTGCAACCGGATCACGTCCAGTTGCAACCGGATCGGTCTGAGTTGCAACTGGTTCGAGTCCAGTTGCAACCGGATCAGTCTGAGTTGTAACTGAGTCGGTCTGAGTTGCAACTCGTTCGAGTCCAGATGCAGCCAGGTCTATCTGAGTTGCAACTGGATGCGAACTAGTTGCAACTGGGCGTGAACTAGTTGCAACTCAGACCGAACCGGTTGCAACTGGACACGAACCGGTTGCAACTGAGAGGGTGGGTGCATGCTCTATACAAAATGCACCCAAGTGTATATATATGTGTGTATATATATATATATATATACAGGGGCGAAGCTATGTTATGGACCGTGGGTGCCTAGGCACCCAGGCAAAAAACGAAAATCAGTTATTGCTATCAGATTTTCACCCTTTAGGCACCCCTATGGCCCAGTTTAGTGCACCCCCCACCAGGCCGCACGAGCCCACAGCCCAGCAACAACAAAAGTGCCAAGCCCAGCAACCATCCTGGAGAGGGGATCGATCCCTTTCATCACGCATTTACGGCATGGGGGAATTGGAAACGCTCTGCTCGCCCCTTTCTTTTTTCTGCTCGCCAGCTCCGCTGTTTCCATGGCCGCACCCCTTGCGACCTTGCCTGCCCCTCCCAAATTCTCCAGCGACTCTAGCAGCAGAGTAGACAAGCACGCCTTGCCCAAGCTGCCTCCTCCCTCGTTCTCCGACGGCCGTGGAGGCACGAGATTAGGCAACAATTCATTCACGCAGATCGTTCTCGACCAAATTGCAAGGCAAGGAACCTCTCGGATTATTTCAGTAATTTTGATTTCCATCAAGTTCAAATGTTCAGTCTTGAAACTTTGTCCTATTTGTTGGATTCTAGGCTATTTATTCAGACTGTAGGCGCCCATGGTTAGGGTTTTAACTAGGATTTTCTTATTATATGAGAGCAAAGGAAAAAATTGATTTCTTCTTGCAAATCACAGGTAAATCAAAAATCATGGAGAAGTATTTTAAATGAAAAGCACCAGAGATTGATGGTGGTAACAGTTCAAGAAATCCATGTCCAAATGATATCAATTGGGATGAGGAAATTAAATAAGATCCAGGAATTAGGAAACAAATTGATGCTTATCATCCTAATCATAGAGAGAAGGTGAGAAGGAAATACTTGGAAAATGGGCCTTGCCAGCCTCGAAACTGCAGTTTTCCAGTTACAATTATTGGAGAGAAGCCATGAAGGTTTAATCCAGAATGGTTTGATGAGTTTGGAAGTTGGCTTGAATATAGTGAGTCCACGAACAGAGCATACTGCTTTTTTTTTCTTATTTAGAGAAAAGAAGGATGTAGGATATGATGCATTTGTTGTAAACGGTTGGAATGGTTATCATAGGAAAGAAAGGCTAAAGTCACATGTTGGTGATGTTGGTGGCTCACACTTTATTGCCATGAAGAAGTGTGATGATTTGTTACAAAGAGACCAACATATAGATGTTGCTTACAATCAGATTAGTCATATTGCTAAGAGGGCTTACTTTACCCGGCTGAATGGTTCCATTGATACTGCTAGGCTATTATTGAACCAAGGATTGCCTTTCCGGGGCCATGATGAGTCAAAGAACTCCCTCAACAAAGGGAACTTCAGAGAGTTTCATGAGTGCTTGGCAGAGCATGATCCAGAGTTAGGCAAGGCAATGGGTGAAAATGGTGCAGGTAATAGTTGCTTGTTGTCTGCTGAAATTCAGAGAGACATTGTTGAATGTTTTGCAAATAAAATTCTACATTCTATCCTAGAGGAACTTGGGAATGACGTGTTTTGTTTGCTAGTTGATGAGTCGAGAGATGTTTCTTGCAAAGAACAAATGGCTGTGGTTTTGAGGTATGTTGACAAACATGGGATGGTGAAAGAGAGGTTTGTTGGCCTTGTGCACGTGACTGAAATAAGTTCTTCTCATCTCAAGTCATCTATTGATTCTCTTTTCGCAAAGTTGAAACTAAGCTTAAAGCAAGTCAGAGGCCAAGGATATGATGGTGCTAGCAATATACGAGGTGAGTTCAATGGCTTGCAATCATTGATCATGAGAGAAAGTAGAATAGCTTATTATGTGCATTGCTTTGCTCACCAACTTCAGCTAGTTGTTGTGGTAGTTGTGAGAAAACATAAGGGTATAAGCAATTTCTTAACTAGGATTTCTATCTTACTAAATGTGGTGGGTGGATCAGCTAAGAGAAGGGACATGATTAGAGATATCAATGCTGAAGAACTAAGAAAGGCATTAGGTTGTGGGCAACTTGAGACCGGGATAGGGTTAAATCAAGAGCAATGCCTTCAAAGACCTAGAGACACTCGGTGGAGTTCACATTATAGAACTCTTAAAAGTTTGATCAACATGTTTCCTACAATAGTTCAAGTGCTAAAATTTGTGGAAAAGGATGACAAAGATTGGAAGAATAGAGATCAAGCATCAAATCTTCTAGTGTACTTCAAATCTTTTGACTTTGACTTTTATTTGCATCTCATGTTGACTACATTAGCAGCCACAAACACTTTGTCATTAGCATTGCAGCCTAAGGATCATGACATTGTGAATGCCATTGGACGTGTGGGATCAACTAGACTCCATTTGGATAGTCTTAGAAGAGATGGGTGGACAAATTATTAGATGAAGTGACTGAATTTTGTGACAAGCATGAGATTGACAAATTGGAAATGGAAGATACCTATGTTAATCCCCAACAACCTAGAAAAAAACTGGAATTACAAACAAGCATCATTATGAAGTGGATTGCTTTAATGAATTTATTGATTGGCTAATTCAAGAGCTTGACAACCACTTTAATGAGACAAGCTCTCAATTGCTTCTTTGCTCGGCTGCTTTCAATCCAAGAGACTCATTTCATGATTTCAATGTGGAGAGTTTGATGAGCCTAGCAAAATTATATCCTGATGATTTCAATTCTGATAATTTGAGAGACCTTAGACACCAACTTTGCCTTTACATTGCTGATGTACAAGCAGATGATAGATTCTCCAACATAAATACTATTGGTGAGCTTTCTCAAAAAATGGTGGCCACAACTAAAGATATTTGTTATCCACTGGTTTATCGACTTTTGAAGCTTGTACTAGTATTACCTGTTGCTACCGCAACAGTGGAGAGATGCTTTTCAGCCTTGAATCTTGTGAAGACAGATTTTTCTAACAAAATTGGTGATGAGCACCTGAGTCATAGACTTATTTGCTATGTGGAGAAAGAAATATTAAGAAAAGTTACCAATAAAGCAGTGGTTGACCGTTTCATGAATATAGAAGGGAAAGGGCGTAAATATGATCTCTGAGGGTAATACAATGCTCCTGTCTTTAATAGAATAATTCTACAATTTCTTAGTTAAAAAAACTGACTCCTTTTTGTTTTCTAGGTCGATTTTTATGTTGGACGTATTTTGGATTTTGCTATGGCAGCAATATTTTGTTCATGATTTTGGCATTCTGTCATTGACTACAATGAAGTGACCAATATTATCTTTATCTTTATGAGTGGTAAATATTATTGTCGATACTTTGAATTTGTTAACTTTGTATTGCTCCTGATCGCGTATGTTGAACTATCGATGTTTAAAGCATGGTAGATGAAAAATTATTTTGATGTATTGTTTAAACACTATGGCATCCTTGCTCTTGGGATAAAGTGGTGCACCCCCCTCCGAGCTGCTGTAGATTCGCCCCTGTGTGTGTATATATATAACTACTATTCCACTCACAGCGCTATATATTTAGCGCAGCGGTGGCTAGCTGGCCAGCGTTAAAATCACATAACTGTAAAATATCCAATCTATTTACTACAACCTCATTCCGCAAGGCCGCAATAGTAAAAACACAAATTGAGCAGACAAAACAGACATTATTGCCATATTTATTATGGTCATTTTGCTCCATAATTGGTGGCAATTAATTAGCCGGTATTAATTTTGCTGATCTTAATACTCTCCTCCCTCATCAAAATAGCTGAGCAACAATTTATAGGTTAGAGCAGCAACCGTAAAAACTTCAACCAATCCGTAAAATGACAATGGTGCAAGATATATAAGCAGGGGGCAATCAACCTGTGCTTCGTTCTGCATTCACCGCCACCATCCCACACATTGTTCTTTTCACGAGCCACTCCTCCACGACGGTGTCGGCGTTCAACAGGAGCGCTGGTGGCAGAGCACGCAGAGGTGGTAGCCCGACCTCCCCAACCATGGCGCGTGTAGTCGTCACCAGCGCGGTGACTGGAGCTTCCCCAAGCGTCGTTGTCTGCTCTGTGGCCTCCCTCCTCTCGATGAGCATATGTGTGGCCTTGTCCATTCTCAAAGATGCTAGCAACGTGGGTTGTGATCTCAATAGTCAAGGCATGTGAGACCCGCAACCAAGTACGTAGTGGCCGTTCCCTCATGATCAACTGATCGATGACCGCTACAGAGGTCGGCAAAAACCGCAAACAAGGAATACTATTTTAAAGACCAGAAGAGTAATCTTGTATAACAAGGAATTATTTCCTATATACGAACAGAGTAATTTTCCATAAAGGTGGTTGATAGTAATTTAAAGCAAAGTGCAACAATATCTTTTTCAAAGTATCATTCAATTTAAAAAATACCCCTATTGACAATGAAAAATACTCCTGTTGGTTTGAAAAGTCATTCCTCTTGTCAACTAAAAAAATAACTCCCCACAGTTGGAAAAGGTAGTTCTCTTGTGATCAGTTGAAAAAGACTCCGGTCAATTGAAAATACAAGTGACATTTGAAAAAAAAAAGCTCCTAGCATTTGAGAAAAATACACCTCTACTCGGTTGAAAATACTCTTGCCAATTCAAAAATACTACTCTTGCCAATTGAAAAATACTCTAGAAATTTCAAAACTACTCCAAACACTTGGAAAAAAGTACTCTTGTGAATTGAAAAGTACTACTATTGACAGTCGAAAAATACTCATGTTGGTTTGAAAAGTCATTCCTCTTGTCAACTAAAAAAATAACTCCTCACAGTTGGAAAAGGTATTTCTCTTGTGATCAGTTGAAAAATACTCCGGTCAATTGAAAATACAAGTGAGATTTGAAAAAAAAAAGCTCCTAGCATTTGAGAAAAATACACCTCTATTTGGTTGAAAATACTCTTAACAATTCAAAAATATTACTCTTGTCAATTGAAAAATACTCTTGAAATTTGAAAACTACACCAAACATTTGGAAAAAAGTACTCTTGTGAATTTAAAAATACTCCTAACAGTAGGAATAAAATACTCCTATCGTTTGAAAATACTACTCTAGTCAATTGAAAATGCTCCCAACATTTGAAAAAAAATCTTAACATTTGAAATACTCCTTTAGCAAACATGGAAAAATACTCATAACATAAAAAAAGT
Organism: Panicum miliaceum; assembly: GCA_032594955.1. Taxonomy (NCBI): domain Eukaryota; kingdom Viridiplantae; phylum Streptophyta; class Magnoliopsida; order Poales; family Poaceae; genus Panicum; species Panicum miliaceum. The sequence goes on along the minus strand of CM064072.1, from coordinate 27,163,677 downwards.
ACTCTTGTATAATATGGAATATTACGCATGTGTTTTAACATGTGAATATTGTCCTCTCAGTTTATCCCATATTAGAGTAGTATTTTTGTCCATTTTGAGTAGTATTTTTCATAATTTAGAGTATTACTTTTGTGCTTTAATAATTATTATCTTGAAATTTGGAGTTTAAATTAGGAGAGATAATTACCATGAGTTAACTTGAAAAGTAATTTTCATGAAGGAGTGATTATTATTGGACGTGATCTCCTCACAATTATTAACGTATTTAGCACCCTGGAATCACGTTTCAGATTGCATGCATGCATGGCCGTCTCGCTCTTCTAAACACATGCATTTTTTTCTCTCCAAACCTCACGCTAGCATGCGCACATGCAAGTGCTAACTGCTCGCTCACCTCAATTCGCAGGCATGATTGCAGGCAAGATGCAAGGAGCGATCCAAAAGCATGGCGCTGGCCCCACCCAACGCCAAACGACGCGCCCTTGTTCGCTTGTTCATCTTCCGGTGGTAGCGCTGGCAATGGCTGCCGAAGATGGAGGTGCCAACCAGCGGACATCCATGGCATGAGAAAAAAATACGACTGCGCCAGCTCTGCCTCCACGGCGAAGGCGACAGGTCTCTCGGCCTCCACGGCGAAGGCGATAGGAAAGTGTAGCAGCTGCCATAACAAGATTTACAAGATTCGTAAAATCTATAGATTCCATGGTCATGGCAGAAGGGAGATTTAATTTGCATGTGCTGTCTGGACATATAGATTAGATCCAACTAACAACAAAAGCAGTTGTTTATTGGAGGTGGTACTCATTTTTACGGTTGCGGAACGGATTTACTGATGAATTAGGATTTTTACTACCGCGGAATCAAAACATGCAGCCCTTTACACCCAGAAGGCTCGCCGGAGCTTTTGGTAAGGCTCCGCCGAGCTCGCAGCAAGCTAAATACATCATTTAGTGGGATTCACCACTAAAGAGCAACAGAATAAAACATAGATATATACATATACATACAAAGTATAACGTATATATATATATATAAATATATACGTAGAAAGTGCAACAAAATTTTATATAACATCTATGCTATATTTACTAATGTATCATGATTGTGCCATAATAGTAGAATTCACCATCTTTGTTGATGACCTGCTCATAAATAAATCCTTCCATAGCTTCTTGAATCGCCAAAACTCTTTCCTGTGAAAGGTGCTGATCCCCCATCCTATCGATCTATAAAAATATGAAAATACTAATTATGACAATTTTTAAAATTAGTTGAAACATTATGAAATATTGTTTATTACTTACTTCCGCTTGCCAAGAAATATATGTCTTGTAAGAACCTACTAGAAATGAACTCGCAAACATACTATGCGTATAAATTATTGCCATATGCCCGCCTCAAACATTTTAAGAGAAAAAAGTCATCAGATCCATATGAATATATAATAAAATAAATAAAACATGCAAAGCATCATCTAGTACGTACTGGAAAGTTTGTCTAAGTTCGTCGCTGAAATTACCTAGATGTTTTTCACGTAATTTTTTCCAAACCCTACGCATGATCGAGAATGAATAAATATATTTATCGCATGATTTCAAAGTAACGGTGATTGAGGCAGTAGGATCGGAATTACCTTTTCAACATGTCAGCCATGCTTTTGTAATCTTCTGAATCTTTCCTCAATGAGTCCGTAACTATCGCTAAGCTCATGTCAGGAATTATCACATTCAGTATCCATTAATTTCTGCAAGATTATATAGAGCCACTTCTTGTTAGAGTTAAAAAAATCAATTTTACAAAAGTAAAAGGGTTACACGGCAGAAAACACTCACTGAAAGTTGTAAGAAAACATTATATTCTGCTTGTAATGCTGAATTTTACAAAATCAATGTTTCTTGAGGGTTGTCATTTAGAGTAACGCAATTCACGACCACTGGATCAACGAAACCCGAGTGAAAGTACCCTTTCTTCCTGCAAGTTTGAATCTCCATTCTACATGATACAAAAAATAAGGAATAGATTGAGGGCATATAATAAAATTCGCCAATTATGTAAATGAAAATTAAAGAACACCACTTACATAAGCCAGGTACTGACGAAAGAGATGTCGAGGGCGTCCTGATGGTATAGTTGGTATAATTCTTTAAAATTCAATCATATCGCATCCTCGCCATGAAAGTAATCTTCATCTGTAATCCTTACACCCAGCATGACCTCACCACGGGACGACGCGATCATTTAGTAATCATGTAGCTTGTGCATTTGTGTTGGAAGCTCAGCCACGAGTTCACTGGGAATAAGGCTCTTGCCAAACTCATATTTCCATCTAGCAACTTCGAGGTGTATTGCAGGTTCTTTACGCCCTGCAACCTCATCCGCTGAGACACCCGAGCCTTTCATAAAATCAAGTAGCTCTTGTTGATCTAATGGTAGCACCACAAGTGGTGGTATCGATTGCTTCTTTTGGGCTCCGAGCTGTGGACCATGAGACGACGACCCAACAGATTTCTTCTTCTCAAATGACTTTTTAATCGAGCGGTCGAAGGTTGAAGGCCTAATGAATTTCTTCCTATTTGCTTCGGCCATTCCAATGAAAAAGGCCGACTTGCTTGGATCTATGGGTTGCTTCTTCTCTAGCTCTTTCGGTTTGAAGTGCTCTTTAACCTTGATTTGACTCTGCTCTTTGCATTCTTCATAGGAACGGTCCCACGGTTTCGTAGGAGCCTCCTTAGCTTTCTTCTTGGGCTGCTCCTTCTTCTTCGGAGGCTCTTTAACTGATGATTGCTTCTTTGGCGGTTGCTTTTGCTTCTTTGCCGGCAGCGGATGAGGTGACGGAGGAGAAGTCAGCTGCCCAAGAGATGAAGCAGGTGACAGTGGACTCATGCTAGGTGCCCTTGAAGGAGAATTTTGTGGTGCAGCTAGCGGAGATGGTGGACTCATGCTGGGTGCCCTTGGAGGAGGTTGCGGAGATGTTGGCCTTGATGCCTAATCAGCAGGCTTGAGGATGATGTGGCACTTCTCCCATAGGATCCAACCATGAATGGCCTCTGCTAGTGTCGTCTCCCCGTCACCTCCAGGAATGTCGAGCTCGAGCTTCTCATAATTCTTGCACACCTCCTCCACACCTACTCTAGAGTATCCAGCCAGAATCGGTTGTCCATGGTAGACCTCGCCTAGTTGGGTTGGTGTAGCGGTAGCGTAGGCAACCGTGTTCACTAAGCCCTTATATTCAATTTGCAGCTTACAAGGTGTCCGTTGAGTGATATCATCCACAGGATAGCGCTGCTGGACGGTTTCAACTGCGGGGATTGTGTTGTCGATAGGGAGATCCGTGGAAGCGTAGGTGATTCTTGGCTGAGACACATTAGCTTTGTTGACATTAGGCACTGGAGCCAGTTGTGATTGCTGCTGATGGCTCATTGCTATGGCAACTTTTCATTTCACTTCATCCGACATTCTTGCATCGTTAGATAACAACTGCGCTCCCACTTGTTGTCGTGGTCGTTGAAGCGATTCTCCCACTTCTCATCCTGCTCGTTGAACTTGTTAGCCATCTCGTCGATGATGAGCTTGGTGTTGGAGTTCATCGCTCCAAGGCGGCGCTGCAATCAAGTGAAGTGGTCGTGCGGCGGTGGGCAATCCAGATCGGTGATTTGCTCCAAATCGACTGGCGAGGATAGGAATTACGAGGTGCCTAGGAAAACCCAAGCGATCCGGCCCCAGGTAGACCTCCACCGAATCCGATTGCAGAGGATAATCAATCACCGAAGCGGAAAAGAATTCCGAAGAGAGGAAGCGACCGGGAAGAATGAATCTGATACCAGAATGTTAGCAACTAGATCAGAATAGAATAGAGATAGATAGAATTGGGGGAACGGAAAGTGGTTGGATCTCGACGAGGAATGATTCTCGTCGAGGAATGTTTAGGAGATAATATGTTTGATACAAATTGCTTGCCGTTCTCTCCTACTACTGTTCCATTTAACCTTGCTTCTATCATGAGCTCACTCACGCGATGCACACACGCTTACACAGTGTCGGCCCACATCAGCCCAGACACTCGGGGGTTCGCCTTTCGGGCCTGCGAGCTGCGATGCGGCCTAGTCGACGACGGCGCCTCTTCAGCAGCTTGATCACCATGTGGCACAGGTGGTGTAACAAGGAGGAGGAGGAGGGCGCGGGGTGCAGGTGGTGCGACCATGGGAGACCTGTGAGGCCTCTCCTCACTAGCTGGCAAGTTTGGAAGGGGAAGGAGCGCAATGCCTTGCAGCGCAAGCTGAAGTGAGGCCGACAACTGCTTTATAGCCGGCCAGACGGCGCCGAGAGGGGTCCGCTTTGTTCAACTTTCTTTTTGTTCCATGATACTTTCCTAGTGAACTCTGGACCCGAGTAAAATACACTAGGGACTAACAGTTTGGATGAGAATGATCAACAATTCAGCACCACCTTAACATAAATCTTACATTTTTTAATAATCTTGTATTAAAACCTTAGGCATGTTTATCTAACTCATATGAATAAATTATCTCAATCATGCTCTATCATTTATATCATGCGCCTAGTTTTCACATTTTCTTGGTCTGTTTGTTTTGTTGCATGTGCCTTGCATTGCATCGTGCATTTTGAGTAGCAACGAACTGTTATGCTAAGTTGGACATTGTTCCAGTACCGAAGAATGTAAAGGATCAATAACGCAAGCACCCTTGATCACCCTACCCCTATCATTGAGAAACTTTGTACAATCATATTTGTAGGTGTCATTTTTTACCTAGGTTTGGACACGTGTTGGGAAATATCTCGCTGGAACTATTTCATGTTGGCCACACGAAAGATCTCACAAATATTTAGTGGTAAAGTTACTGTAGGCGTGTTGTAAGAGGTGCACTTTATGGTTGGGCATGTACTAGTGGTGTGTATGCGCTTGGACTAACCTTTTAATTGGGCATGTACTAGTGGTGTGTATGCGCTTGCACTAACCTTTTAATAAAAAAAAATCCTCTCATCCAAATATATGGTTAGATTGAATCTTAGTGTAGTTATACCCATTAGGGATTCGTAAACCCAGCAAGAATAGAATTGCAATGGTCTAGAACTACACATGAATGAATGCAAGTGAATACTTTTATCTAAACTTTGCGCGCATGGTACATAGTCTTTTTGACCGAGACCACAACTTCTCCACATTAAGATTAGCAGGAACTACAACTGCACACCATTTTTTACTGACTCATTTTCCATGGATTCAAATGTTACTGACAACCCCCATCTCAACATAGATCAGGACGATCAACAATTCACACACTTTCTTTCTTCTTCGTCTGGTTATTAGGCGCAGTTTTGCTCGGGAACAGCCACATGATTGCTACGAGAAAGCAGACGCCACACCCCAAAGCTCATAGATCATCAACCATGGACCAGCCGAGGTCAGTCACTCATGTGGCTTGGTAGGGAACGGTAGGTTCATGCGCTTGTAGCTTGTGAACCCGCCGTCGACCACCAGGTTGTGCCGGGACACGTACTTAGCGTCGTCGGAGGCGAGGTACACGGCGGCCCTTGCCACATCCACCGCCTCGCACGTCGCGCCTTCCAGCTCGCCGAGCCCCCTGATGATGGCCGCCACCTGCTCCTCTCCGGCGGCGGCGGCGCCGAGCATGGTCGAGAACTGCTCCACCACCATCGGCGTCGGCACCGCGAAGGGCGAGATGCAGTTCACCCGCACGCCGAGGCGCGACAGCTCGGCCGCGGCGGCCTTCACCACCCCGGCGACGGCGAACTTGGACACCGAGTACGGGTACGTCCCGAGACCGCCGAGGACGCCGCTAACGCTCGCCATACATATGATGGCGCCGCCGGCGGCGCCCGCGGCCGGCGCCACCATGACGCGCGTGGCGTGCTTGATGCCCGCCAGCGTGCCGCGCACGTTCACGGCCATGACAGCGTCGAACTTGGCCAGGTCGAGCTCGGCCACCCTCGACGTGCCGGCCAGCGAGCCTGCGACACCCGCGCTGTTGAGCGTGACGTCCAGCCGCCCGTGCCGCGCGACGGCGGCTTCCACGGCTGCGGAAAAGCTCTCCTCGACGGTGACGTCGCAGGGAACGAAGTGGGCCCGAGGGCCCAGCTCCTCGGCCGCTGCAAGGCCCAGCTTGGTGTTGACGTCCGCGATGACCACGGCTGCCGCGCCTTCCTGGATGAACTCGTGGGCCGTCGCCTTCCCAAGCCCACTTGCCCCTCCGGTGATCAGGGCAACCTTTCCCTGAAGCCTGCACTTTTTTTTTTCCAATTAATGATTGTGTGTATGGATTACGGGGGACACTTAAAACATCTACTTCAAAAAATCATGGAAAAAGTTTAAAATTTATTTTTGTGAATCAAGATGGAAATCTGAGTGTGAGTTGCATAAATGGCAGAAGATGAAAATCTGCCATAAGATCAGTGAGAATTGCAGAAACAACAGAATGATCCATATGTATACATAGCAATGAAGAAACCTAAAACATGATAATGAAGATACATGAGCTCAAACTAGAAAATTAGGGAAATTGCAAGTACTGACGAAATAATCCATGGCACAAGCTTTTACCTCCCCTTCGCCGGCGCCGGAAACGGTGGCGCCCGTGACTCCTTACACTCGCCGCCGGCGATTGGAACCGTCCATCTCCGAGGGCATTCTCCTAGCTCCTAAGATCCAAGAGGAGCTAGCGAGAAGTCAACGCTGGGAGAGAGAGAGAGAAATGGACAGGGTAGCTCGGGAGAGTGGTTGCTCGCGTGTCTGTATGAGGTTTGTTGGATGGAAGGGACGGGGAAGGAGTGTAATATGAAAATGAGGAACTGAGCCAGGCATATATTGATTATATATACATGTGCGCCGCGGTAGTCAACGCAGCTAACGACATGTGCACTACACATGCTGGAGTACATGAGAGAATAGGATTTCGTAAACACAGCTGTTTGTTTCAGCTTCAAAATGTGCGAAATATGGATTACGAAAACTGTTTAATTGCATGTATGCGCTTGTATGAGAAACTGTTTGTTCCCTTCTATCAGTCTACGCAAGTGGGAAAAAGAAGTACATTGAGAAGACCAGAAGCAGCTTGAGGTGCCACCCCTTGTTGCTCTGTTAGCACATTATCAAAACGGTCGATCTGACAAGAATTAGTTTCTTTTTTTTTTTTTTGGGGGGGGGGGGGGGGGGGGGGTGGGGGCGCAAGAATTAGTTTCAGTAGAGTGGGCCGTGATGCTTACCCCTTTAGAAGAAGTGGGCCGTGATGCTACGCTACATAGCGATGCCAACAGGCCCGGGTCTGGTCTAGTGCGTAGATCGAGTTCTTTGACTTTGGGGCGCCAACGATGGGGATCATTTCTTTGATCTTTCATTTACAGCTGAAACATTTTTGCTGCAAACGTCGAAGCAAAAAAGAATGATCGTTCAAGAACCTCCTTGTGTCCGAACTCGACCACATGGCGATAGAGTGCTTCCAAGTTTAATTTGACAGCCCACAGGTGTCTGAAACTCTGAATTGAGGTGTACACCAGTTAGTATATATGACCACCAACAGATTCCATCTACACGAGCATATGGCATTTCCTAATTTAATAGAGTGCAATCCCATGTAAAGCATGCCCATCAGGTCAAAAATACTTGACGCTTGATAAGGCCCGTTCTAACTTAAAATTTTTTGACTGTCATTAATAACTTCTATTCAGTTTGGAAGCATGAAAATCATATATGAGGATTTTTCATAATCTCATAAAATGAGTTGGACTTTATAAAATATTCAATAAGAAAATAGTCGTCTAATGTATTCATAGTCACGGATCTAAGATATTTCCTTCATCTATTATCTTAAAGAAACACAGAAATTTCCAAGATGTCAAGTACTCTTCACCAAAGGCACTAATCACACTGTTATCATTAAGTGCCTGCTATGTTTTTCACAAACATATGTAAACAATTTAATGCCAGCATGGACCATGGATAAATGACACAATGTGATCCAACATTGTCCACTCAAGCTAGATTTGGATTAGAAACCCCGGAAAGTATCCGATGGCGTTGAACTCCATATGAATGCGAGTGAATACTTTGTCTGAACTCTGAACATTTGGCGGGTGTTGTTGAGCTAAAAGTGCCATGGTCTTTTTGACTGAAAATAAAACATCTAGTACCTTTGAGGCTTCACAGGTCACAACTCCTCCACACTAAGAAAGCATTAACTGCAAATCCACATCCTTTTTCTAGAGAATCCACTAACTTTCCATGGATTCAAAAGTCACTCACAATCCTCCTAAACCACGATCACAACAACTCACACATTCTCTTTCTTCTTCCTCACAGTTAGGTGCAGTTTTGTACAGAGAAATTAACACCAACACAAAGCAAACACCACCCACCTCAAGCTCAAGTTCATCATCATCGGGGGATCAGCTGGGGCCAGTCATTCCTGTGGCTTGGTAGGGAAGGGCAGGTTCATGTTCTTGTAGCTCGTGAACCCGCCGTCGACCACCAGGTTGTGCCCGGAGACGTACTTGGCGTCGTCGGAGGCGAGGTACACGGCGGCCCTGGCGATGTCCACCGCCTCGCACGTCGCACCTCTCAGCTCCCCGAGCCCCCTGATGATGGCCGTCACCTGCGCCTCGTCGGCGGCTCCGCCGAGCAGCGCCGAGAACTGGTCCACCACCATCGGCGTCGGCACCGCGTACGGCGAGATGCAGTTGACGCGGACGCCGAGCCGCGAGAGCTCGGCGGCTGCGGCCTTGACGATCCCCGCGATGGCGAACTTGGACACCGAGTACGGGTACGTCCCGAGCCCGCCGAGCACACCGCTGATGCTCGCCATGCAGAGGATGGACCCGCCGCCGGCGCCGGCCGGCGGCGCCATGACGCGCGTGGCGTGCTTGATCCCCGCCAGCGTCCCGCGCACGTTCACCGACATGACGGCGTCGAACTGCGCGAAGTCCAGACAGGCCAGCTGCGACGTGCCCGGGGTGAGCGGGCCCACGACGCCGGCGCTGTTGAGCATGACGTCCAGCCGGCCGTGCCGCGCCACGGCGGCGTCCACGGCTGCGGCGACGCTGTCCTCGACGGCGACGTCGCAGGGCACGAAGTAGGCCTGCGGGCCCAGCTCGCGCGCGGTCTCGGGGCCCAGCTTGGAGTTGATGTCCGCGAGGATCACGGCCTGCGCGCCCTCCTGGATGAACTCGTGGGCCGCTGCCTTCCCGAGCCCGCTCGCGCCCCCGGTGACCAGTGCGATCTTACCCTCGAGCCTGTGCAGAATTAAGTGTTTGGTGTCAGAATTGACTCGGAATTGAATATGCGAGGCTTGTTGGGGACTTGATTAGAAAAAATGTACATCGAAACTTGCACAACTAGTAGTTAATTAAAAACTTAAAAGCAAATGACAAAGGGGGGCACACGGCACAAAACAATCCTGTGAGCATTGAGATGGGGAAAAAATGTGAGGAAACAACAAGCAAGAAAAATCAGTAAGTTTTACAGTAAATAAATAACTCCGGTATGCACCATAAACATAATAATAAAACTATTTTCTAGAAAAATAAATGCATACAGTGCAGGAATTTGCTACCATTTGGTGCATAAATAAAGGAAAAACATGCAGAAAAATGGGGAAATCCAGAATGCTTGTTTCTTTCTTCTTTTTTGTGAAAAAAATGTTGCATTTCTTATTCATGTGCGTGAATTGGGATGGAATTTGAAATGCTTTGAGCAATTGAGTTTAGAGCAGCTAAACAAGCTCGGAAATTTGCAAAGACAGGGAGCAGACAGTCTCAGACTAAACAATTGGTGGGTTGGCCGTTGGCTGAGAAATCCAGGAAACCCTCGCGCGTGGTTAACGGGAAGATTCTTGGCATTGGCAAAAGGGGCCTGACTGACATCACTGTTGGCTGGCTGGCCCTGCCCTTTGGAAACAGCAGGGCCTCACTGTTCTTGGAAGCTGCCGTGCTTCCAACTCACGAGCAAACGTACACGCGGGCCCACACATCCCCCCTCTCTCTCTCAAGTCTCATCTGCTACTCTCTGGCTCTCTCTCTCTCACTGTCTCACTGAGAGGCTGAGATCAGTCACATGACACAACAGTGCCGGTAGCTGCATTAACAGCGGCCGTCCTGGAATCTTAACACCCTGGAGAGATCTCATTAAGCAGATAACACCAAAGTTTCTGCATCAAATGGTAGCTGGCTCCCTCCTGGCTAGTAGACTAGTAGTAATGCCTTAACTTAATGTAAGAGTGGGATGCATGGTCCTAGCAGTATAGTGTGAGTGTGGTGTTTCCTCTCACCTTCTTCGGTTGGCCGCCGCCGCCGCCGACAGCCACCGCTCGCCGCCAGCCATCACCTGAGCCGCCCTTCTCCTGAAAAGATCAACGGACCACCGCATCAGAGTCTCCGCGTGTTAATGGCATGCCCTATACGTATACGTATCGAGAATTACGGGACAGGATTATCGTCGCTAATGCATCTCTTTTGGATCGAGAGGAAAAACATGCGAAGCACTAGCAGAAAGAGATTTCTTTTCGCAAAAACCAAAAACATGTAATCTTTGGGATCAAAGTTTAGCCTGAGATGGATGAGATGCCGACAGGGATAGATATAGTGCCATGAGATGAGTACCTAGCTTCGCCGACGAGCCGGTGCATCATGTCGACCTGCTCTTGTTCTTCCTTGCTAGTTGAGACTAGAGAGAGAGAGAGGATGATGGCTGCTCTCGTGTGTATGAGAGAGGAGATGAGGGATGCTGGAGCGTTTGGAGCTTCAGCTACTGCCTCTTTATATAATAACTAGAAGAGCTTGAGGCCACCTCTCTCTCTCTCCCTCCCTCTCTCTCTCTCTCTCTCTCTTCTGTGCAAGTGCAACCAACCACTGTATTTATAATATAGGGACAATTTGGTGACCTAAGAAAATTAATTCCTACTAAAACCTTTAGTTTTTGGTCCATGCATGCCATTGGGCTCATCTCTTCAATCTGGCAGGAGGCAGAATTGAAGGCTAACTAAGGCTGTGTGCTGGCTCTGATTCTCCGGAAGCCACTGTGTGTGTGCATGAGTGTGATGGAATTCGGCTGTGTGTGGACTGTGGAACGAAACGTGTTGTTGACTTGTTGGATAGGAGAGAAGACCAATCAAACAGACTGAAAAAAGCACAATGCTTGTGCCCCCTTATCATTCTCTTGTTTTGACCAGCTGTTGAGAGAGCTGCAGATGGATCTACCACTAATTTATACAGATGCGGCAACAAATTATTTGTGTGTACTATACATAAGTACATGCCATGTGCACCGTCGTGGTCAGTTCACTTAACTGATCACAACACACAATTAATGAGTGGAGACCAGCACTGACATACAAAGGCACGGCATCTAACAAATAAAAGAGAACAGACAAGACATGCATATATCTGCTGCAATATGCTAACCAAGCTTGTGTTTGAAATACCAAGAAAGGGTAACAGGGATTTAAATAATGTTGCGGAAGTATGACTACAAAATTTCCACACATTTCTTTGGTAGCTCAGAATTTCGATGAAATGACTAGTGCATATAACTAAATCTTGATACCAAGCCAAAGGTGTTGCTCAAGCCTTTGCTGGCATAATTTAGTTAAAATATATTTATGATCCACTCTACTTCATAAATACTGAAATACGACACAACATCCTGTTAGTAAATTTATCTGTTGGCTATGCATGGATATTTGCACATTTTCTGGACAAACATATATATACTTTATATAAATAAATAGTATATACCATTCAAACATCTGGTATATATCTGCATGCATTTTTTTTTGTTCATTGAACGTGTATATAGGTCTAGAACTTGGGGAAACATCAAAAAGAGGGGAAATATATCCATATTATATACACGCTGATTATCTATATTATGACCAAATTCAAGTATGCACGCTTGGAGATAGAGACGTCCACAAGAACTCGTCTAGAAACAGATCGACTTCCAAGACTTTACTGACTACGATACTTGTGAATTGAGCAGGTGATGTGTGGTCAAAAAGTTTGACACTTTGGCAAAGCACTAGTGCTTTAAGCAGAGGCGGAAACTCAGGAAATAACAATAAATAAGAGAGAATTTCTCATACAGTAATCTCTCATTGTGATGCCGGCATAATATGCATTAGCTGAACATCAACAGTCAGGATATACTACGAACAAGAAGCACAGCAGCAAATGGTTAAACAAGTCAGTAATTCATACCCGGCCCGTTCTCAAAACAAGATAAGTAGATATAACTGAAACTAAAATTTGGGTGGTTTATGGGAAAATATATTGGTGATTTAACGACTCTTTGGAGCTTATATAAAGCCTTGAGAGTGGGTAATTTTGTAACTGCAGGACCACATGTATAGTATCCTAGGCAATCTAACTTATAATGAAGGACGTCCATGGCCTGTCTTTTATCAGGTAGCTTATGTGCGGAGATAGGGCCGCATTGCGAGCAACCTGGTCGAGGCTAATTGCCGTAAATTTTGAAAACGCTAGCATTCGTCGGTAACAAGTTGCATTGCATTTTTTTCTCCTAAATTCATATTCATCAAAGAATACACAAGCCATTTTTTATTTTAATCTACTCACCAAATTTACGTTTTACTAGATACTTGATTTCTCAGGCAATGTATTGTTTATATATAGTTACAAAAGGAATACATTGTTAGAGCATTTGGAGATCTGTTCTTGTACAATTGCATACTTAAACACAATACAGTATGTGTTTTTATTACACAAAAATATAGATTGACTAGCTAATTGTGGATCAAATACATAAAGTTTGACTTTTCCAAAGTAAAATGCACTTCATGATCTTTTAGGCTTACGTTGCTCCCGACCCCGTTTTAGAGATGGCTTCTACTACAAGCTAAACAAAGGACCTGCTAATGTACGGCCAGCCGTATGTTAGGCTCGCCGTACGGCCGCTCATAATTTTCTATTTTGGCGGTTTTTCCACTCCGCTCAACTTAGAGAATACACGATTTCAAACAAAAAAGAACGTAGTTTCGATATCAAGCGTCCAAATTAAAAATCGGGTGGCATAGTTGCACTCGTTTCAATAAGAGTTTTAAAACAAAATCCCACACTACTATATTTCAAAGATATATTTTTTCCTGTGACAAAATGTTTTTTAGTGTATTCTAAGTTGCTTATGAATTTTGTAAAAGTTGCTCATCATTTTACAAAATATTGCTCGACTCGCCTGAGTTTAGTTAAGTGGATATTGATGTTGATATTTAGAAGATAAATGGATAATGTGATTAGAGGATGATGGTAAACAATTGTGTTGGGGTAGGTGGATGTTTATTGCATGATTAATGATAGGTAACTTTAGCAAGTCAATTGAGCATTTTTACTAATTTATATTGGCATTTTTCTAATCTACTTAAGCAATTTATGTGTAAAAAATATTGTCGAAATATATGCAAGTGATGTATTATTTTGAAGATCTTTTCAAAAGAAATACAGTCGTGCAATCAGAATTTGAATTTGACGGCCGGTTCGAGAACTATAACGGTCAGACCCGAGGCCACGGGACTGCGCACATGGCATAGAATATTCTAAAATAAGGGATGGGGCATGTCCCATACCTTATATCTGTTGTAACTCGAATGCGAGTAGGACTAGTCGGAACAGAAGGAAACTACCCGAGTAGTACTCGGATAGGACTCCTAGGCTTGTATTCGGCTAGGATATCTGTAACCCTATCCCCAGAGTATATAAGGGCGGGCAGTGACCCCCTTCAAAGGGACAACACATCAATAACCAATCCAAGAAAATACAAACCACCATACAGGATGTAGTGTATTACGCACATCGCGGTCCGAACCTGTCTAAACCTTGTGTTGCTTGCACCTTCGAGTTCCTGATCTCGGCGACACCCTGCCTACAAGTCTACTACCTTAGGGTATCCATAGGTAGGCTTGCCGGTAAAACACCGACAATTGGCATGCCAGGTAGGGGTGTTCATCGAAGATACCCTGACGAGCTCGATGGCATCATTCAACCTCACTGTCACGCTGGAAGAAGGCGCGGCTTTTATCTTCGGCTCCTGGGTCTGCATCGCCAATGGCTCTGGTAGCTTCGACAGCCACCTCGCCGACCCTAGGGTGCCGGAGGCATCAACGCCAACATCCAACCACGGCATTGACGAACTCGCCGACAATCTCGGCAAAATTGAAATTTCCAATCTAATCGGAAATCGCGAGAGTGAATCCAGGTCCAACTCGGTTCCTACTCGCGATGGGTCCGAACTCGAGTATCCGTTCGGACTTCACATTACAGCCACCATTTATCGGGAGGCGCTACAGTCTGAATCCCTATCCGCATTAGAAAAGGACTTATGATCTATTTCAACATGGACTCCAACCTCTGCTCGCGCTGCAACATCGACATGTCGTTGCTACTTCGACTTCGCGAGGACGCTCGGCGACCCGCCGATGACTATTTTGATTACTCGTCTCGACTAGAAAACTAGTCGGGAGCAGGCCTCACACTGTCAATAACTAGTCAGAACAAGTTCCAACTAGTCGGCTTCATCAACAAACCATCGCGACTCCATCAACAACTGCCACGGCTTCGTCGACAATCGTCAAAAATCAAGCTAAGGGACTTATACCTTCCTCGACTTGTTTTCCGCAAGATCGGCTTCTTATATGTGTATGTCTCTCAATGGCAATAAAACCCTCCAGAGCTACACTTCGCCGCCTACATTTTGCTCAACGCGCATTCTCTTTGTTGCATGCCGACTACTTATTTATGCTCGTTGTCCTCTCTTTTTCGTCGCTAATTTGCTCGGGTAGTACTCCACCTTAATCCGTGAAGCATCGAGTCTTTGGTCTTGACGTAAGCGATTCATACACGGTATGAGCGAAGGCTATATTAGGGACCAAGTGATTAAGCGTAAGAGGTGGGCTACTCGGGGGGATTTAAATGGCCTAAAACAAGAGCTCAACACGGCAACTTCATTTTTACACCGAACAAATTTTGGTATTTTTGCATTATTACCAAATAAATTTTGGTATCTTTGCATTATGCTACATAATGTATGCATTGTCTTTTTTCAGATCGAGCTTCGGCGACAACTCTCTAGGCCGCACGACATGCCATCACAGTTCTACCAGCTCCTAAGTTCGGGGGCTAGGTGCTAATAACTACACGACGTGGCTCCATTAGCTCCCAGGCTCGGGGGCTGGCTGCCAATCACTACTCGACGTGGCTCCTTTAGCTCTCCTGGCTCATAAGCTCAAGGGTTGGATGCCGCAAACTACTCGGAAGACGACTTATGTGAAGACCGAAGGCGTAAAGGTAACCCTGTTGGTGTTTTACCAGCAAGTCTACCTAGGTATATCCTAAGGTAGTAGACTTGTAGGCAGCGTGTCGCGGAGATCAGGAACTCGAAGGTGCAAGCAACACAAGGTTTAGATAGGTTTGGGCCGCGATGTGCGTAATACACTATGTCCTGTATGGTGATTTGTATTGCCTTGGATGTAGAATTGTTTGGAGGGGGTCCCTGCCCGCTCTTATATACTCCGAGGGGATAGGGTTACATGGAATCCTAGATCGATACTAGCTCAAGAGTCCTACCCGAGTACTACTCGGGTAGTTTCCTTTTGTACTGACTAGTCCTACTCATATCCAAGTACAACAGATATAAGGTATGGGACATGCCCCATCCCATATTCTAGAATATTATATGCCATGTGCGCAAGTCCTGTGGCCCCGGGTCTAACAAGCCCCCGAGCTCTTCATAACCGAGTACTGCAGGCTTTCGAGTAATTCTGAAGTCGTCTTCTAGTTCTTGTGAAACTTTGTCTTGGAAGTGTCTTCCAAGTACTTCCTTGGCTGCTTCGAGGCTGTGAGATGCTCATGCCCCGAGTAGTTTCAAGTCTTCTTTTATATGGGGTGCGATGAAAATTGTACTCCATATGGAGTAGCCCGCGAGCCTTAGGTTGAATCGAAGAATCAGGCTGAGAGCCAAATTAGTCTTGAATCTTCTTTCCTTATCTTCCAAAGAATTTAAAAAATAAGTCATCGATGACATGTATCCCACAGCCAAGCCTTGAATTCAAATCCAAAAAAATTTGGAAAAAAGGATCCAAATGAACGTGGCATACATTGCAATGTATTTTATATATTTGCAATGATGGTAAAAATAGGAAAAATTGGTTCAAAATTCAAAACCCCCTTTTTTCAGGATAAAATCCCTGAAAAAATGGTTAATCAAATAACTTCCCCAAAATTATCCTAAATTACCTCTCAAAACAAATTATTTCCCACAAAAGCTCTTCAACTTCTGCATAGTGAAACTGGTTCCACACTGGTTATTTAACCGCATGGTAACTTAGGGTTAACTTACCCTTTCAGTCACTCACACACTGTGAGAACCCTTCGTCTTCCCCTATCTTACAGCCGCCACCGCAACCGCTGATCCAGATCTAGGTCTAGCCTAGTTCCATCTTCTCCTTCCGCCGTGTAGCCGCACTCGCATCCGCACCCTCCTTACTCGCATCCCGCACCTTCTCCTTAAGCCCCCGAGCGCATGAGAGAGAAGTGACTCGTGACTTCAAGGATGGCTGGCAAGAAGGGCTCCACCAAGGCGAAGGGAAAAGATTCCAAGGCCGCCGCTACCACAAGCGACCGATGGAGAGCAAGTAAGTGTGCTGAGGCCGACCTCAAGGCGCTTGTAGATGAGGGCCTCCTTCAGCCCAAGGAGATCATCCAGTGGTGCGCCGCCACTGGTGATAAGAGACCGTATGAAGGGGCTGAAGAGATAGTTTTATTTTAGTATTTTGTTGAACGCGGTCTGGCCGTTCCGACTTCTGATTTCTTCCACGGCCTTCTTTTCTATTATGGCATTTAGCTTCACGATCTCAACCCCAACTCGATTCTTCACATTGCCATCTTTGTCCATTTATGCGAAGCTTTCCTGGGGATAGAACCCCATTCGATCTTTTCTGCTACCTTTTCCATCTCAAAACGGAACCCAATGAGGATAAAATGTACGAGGTTGGTGGGGCTGGACTCCAACTAAGGCAAAGGATGGAAAAGAAGTACACCCCCTACAAATTTTCAACTAGTCTGTCAGGCTGGAGGGAGCGATGGTTCTATGTTGAGAATCATGAACCCTCGCTTCCTGAGAGGACCGCCGAAGCACTCAGGATTAGAGGCGAGTGGACCATGGCTTGTCAGGACATGAGCCAGATTGAAGAGCTGCTCGGCATGATCAAGAAGCATAGGGATGCATGAGTCACTGGTGCATTGGTGATGTACACGTGGCTTGGCAGACGGATCCAGTCGTTGCAAAAATGCGCCCGATTTGGCTTCGAGTACCTTGGCAACTCAGACCCATCTCAATTTTCTGCAGACCCTATTAATAAAGGTGAAGCTATGCTGTGAGTAAGCTGAGTGCTCATAGGTGCCGATACCGTGCCATATGTGCCGACCCTTTATTCAGTGAAGAACCTCCAAAACAGGTAGGAGTAAGTAGTCATGTCTTTCTGTTGAGTACTTCTAGTATCTTTTATTCTAATTTGGTACTGATAGATCTTGAAATCCTGTTGCAGGATGATATAAATGTATATAGGAGTATGCCTCCGATGCCGGACATTGAACGTCCAAGCCACATGATGCCGTCTCGATCCACTATTGATTAAATGAGTGAGGAGGACGATGAGGGCACCGATGACGACTGCACCTTGGCGGATGTGATGAAGGGCAAAAAGCAAAGACCTCCCAGGAGGGCCAGAGCTCTCGTGGTGGTGACTCTTTTCCCAGTCACCCCAAGGGGCCGAGGGCCGCCACCTGAAAGCGCAAGACTAACGCTGTATCAGGTGGTGATGAAGATGAAACACCTAGGTAAGTGCCTTGCTTGGTCTTGCGAGTGCTTTTTGTTGCCTGCTGTTAATGGTCTTGATTGAATTCTCTCCTTTTTCTTGATTCTTCAATCCTAGCTCTCCGAACCAAAGCATGCCAAGCGAAGGGTCGAGGAAACAGTCAGGGATGATACTGTGAAGGAGCAAGATGTACCGTCCATCACAATGGACCCATCAACAGGTACTGCTGGAGCCACGTTCGGGCAATCACTGCCCTCGGTTGGCACACAGTCAATGGTGACCGTCGTGATTGCCTCGCCAAGGCAAACTCTGCCTGCGGTTGGCAAGTCAGTGCCAACAAGTGCTATAGATGTTGCTCCAGCACCTAAGGCATTAAAACAGAGGAAATTGCATGTAAAGAAATCCACATTGTAAGTGTCCGAGTACTTTTGTGCTTGTATAGTTGTAGGTTCCTTGTAAGCACTCTTATTGTTGTTTCTTATGTGTTGGCCATCCTCTGCTCTAGGCTTGGAGCAGCCTGGCGATGCCATGGTGACTCCAGCCCCCCAGCCAGAAAAAGCATCTGATGCCATGGAAGTCATCGTAGAGCCGGTGGCCATGGCTACCCTCGAGTCCTCGGTGCTACCCAACTCCTCGGCTCCTGTCGACACCGGAGCTAGCATGACCGAAGCTGGAGCCAAGGCGACCATCGAGGAAGAGCCTGAAGTCTGGGATGCATCCCCGGAGATATTAGCAGGTGATCCCATTGTAACATCTCCGCCTGTGAGTACTATTCTTCTTGTTGCACGTCTGCTTACTAGTAGTAAGGTGATGGGTAACCCGCAGCAACGGACTGCTCCAAAAGATCAAGGCACTGCGGGTCCCTCCTGAGATTGTATTGTGGTGACTCCCCCGAAGTGGCAATATGCCATCCCGACTGACCTGATTGAAGATCCAATGCTGTCGTCGGCAACTTTAACACTTACAAAGAATTGTACAAATTATCTACGGTAAGTATCTTGCACTGAAAATATCTGTTTCTACCGACTGGTTACTGATTTCTGACTGCTTTTTCCTATCATACCAACCTTGGCCAATCACTCCAGAATAAAATCAAACAAACTCACGACAGTTGAAGATGGGGCCCACCAGTTGCAGGCCAAGGATCGCTAGATTGAGGAAAAAATTCACAAGATTGTTGATCTGAGGAACGAGCTCAACACCCTCAAACAGGAGCGCAGCTAGGAAGTCTGGCTCTTGAAGCAAGAGATTTAGAATCTTTCAAAGAAGAACAAGGACCTCGCCAAGACTAACTAAGGTAACAATCTATCGACTTCTTCACCTTGCTGTGATGTATATGACTGTTCGTTTCTAAGCTCTCACGAGTGCTTCTTCTTGTTGCTTGTCCTCAGAACTCAACAACATCATAAAGAACAAGGAAGAAATGTTGACCGATGTGAGGAATCTGCTGAATCGCCGCACCGATGGACTGGAGCTCATGGTGAAAAAGCTTGAAGATACTGATGCTCAGTTCGTCAAGTGCATGCAACAGATTAAAGACATGGCAGAAGAAAAAGATGCCAAGCAGAAGCAACTTGAGGACCTTCAAAAAGCAGCACAATAGTCGTCGACATGGTGGATTCTCCGGAAGAAGGGGTAGTTGACAATAGGACTCTGCTGGTGCGACTTCAAGGTTGCCATCTTCATCTCCGAGACCACCAGGACCTATGTAGCACACGTGCTTGGACACTTCAAGTCTTTCTGGCCAAAGGCCAATATGGAGCCACTAGCTGATGGTATGGCTGCAGACTGCTCTCAAGAGAGGTTCACAGAATACCTAAAAGAAGTCGAGCCAGTGGCCCAGAATTTAGTTGAGAGCTTAGAGAAAGATTGAAAACAATGAACATGTCATGAACAATCTGCCCAGTCATATATTTGTAAATATATCTATTTACTTGGTGCCTTTCGATCTATTCCGATTACTCTCATATAGAGTAGTATCGATGATTGTAGGTCTTAGATAGAATCGAGTGCCATGCCTTTGAGTGTAGTCGATAACTTGGCGTTCGAATATTTGTTCAAACTAGTCAGATAATGCCCAATCGTGCGATGCTCTGACTCCTTCAAATTTATAGGCTCGATGGCCACTTCAGTTTTTTGGCGCTTTACTGCTCATGGCAAGTTTTCGGGGCCTAACTGGAAGTATGGGCTTGGTGACCCCTTCAGAAAGCACTTTTGTCGCTACTGTTTACGTGAAACAAGTAGTCGTAGCTGTTATTGGAATAAGTTTGTGCACAAGTAGTACTCGTGTCTTAGCCTCATGGGCTATTTAGTAGTCGTATAAAGAGAGCTCACGGGGCAGCCCCCGAGTAAACCTCATGTAGTAGCTTATTGTTAGTACTCGTGGCTTTTAAAAAAACCTCCAAGTTTTACAATTTAGCTAGAAAGAAAGTAGTCGTATTGGAATAATAACAACTCTTTATTAATAATATATTGTCGTGTAGCTGACAGGCTGTGTACATATTGTAATAAGGATAGAACTTCTGTAGATGCTCTATGTTTCAGGAGTTTGGGACCTTTTGGCCATCAGGGTACTGTAGTCGATGCGATCCTGTCCTTGTGACCTTTGAAACGATGAAGGGCCCTTCCCATCGCGAGTTAAGCTTATGTAGCCCTGTTTCATCTTGGATGCGATGGAGGACGAAATAACCAATGCTGAATGACCTCTTCTAGACATTGCAGTTGTGGTAGCGTCTCACTCCTTGCAGATAACGAGCCGACTGGACAAGGGTGTTGCATCTTGCTTCTTCGACTGAGTCCAGTTTAAGCTGTCTTGCTTCGTCAGCTTCGCCTTCATCATACACCTCTACTCGTGGATATTTCCACATAATGTCTGCAGGGAGGATTGCTTCTAACCCATACACAAGAAAGAAGGGCGTATGTTCTGTGGCTTTGGATGGCTGAGTCCATAGTCCCCAGACGACATGTGGAAGCTCGTAGATCCACTTGCCACCTTTTTCGCTTTTCTCATCGTAGAGTATTTTCTTCAAACTATCAAGAATCATGCCATTGGCCCTCTCTACTTGGCCATTTTCCCTTGGGTGTGCAACTGACACATACTTGACTTTGATTGCCGCGTTGTCACAGAATTCCCAGAACCAGCTTGCTGTGAAGTTGGAGCCCAAATCGGCGATGATAGTGTTGGGGAAGCCAAACCAATGTACAATGTTACAGATGAAGTCAACTGCTCTATCTGTTGTGAGCTTGGTAATCGGCTTGTACTCGATCCACTTTGTAAACTTGTCGACGACCACCAACACATGAGTGAATCCTCTTAGCGCTGTTGTCAAAGGCCCAATCATGTCGAGGCTCCAGCAAGCAAACGACCAGGATGGTGGGATGGTGATAAGATTGTGA
Organism: Panicum miliaceum; assembly: GCA_032594955.1. Classification (NCBI taxonomy): domain Eukaryota; kingdom Viridiplantae; phylum Streptophyta; class Magnoliopsida; order Poales; family Poaceae; genus Panicum; species Panicum miliaceum. Next base: position 27,142,429 of record CM064072.1, on the reverse strand, counting down.
GCCAGGACGTGCGACTGCTTTCCGAAGAACTAGCAGTTGGGGCATCTACGGACTAGGTCTTCCGCATCCGACATCGCTGTACCAATAGAAATCCGCTCTGTATGCCTTCTTGACTAGTGTTTTTGAAGCTGCATGATTGCCATAGGATCCATCATGGATTTCACGAAGGATGTCGTAACCATCTTCGCTTGTGACACACTTCATGAGAACTCCCGAGCGTGCGCCGCGCTTGTATAAATTGTCGTCCACCAAAATGAACCCCTTGCTCTGCCTCATGATGCGAGCAGCTGTTGCACTCTTTTTGTCCACACCTGCAGGTAGTTGTTGGGTATTTTTACGATCACAAATTAATCTGCAAGCGCATAGATACCGTTGTAGCTTTCACCTAGGAGTATTTCGGGGTATTGTATCTACTAAGGAACATGTGTATATTATCTAAAGCTCAGGTTCATCCAAGGACACCACACTGGATAGAGGAAAGGGGTAGAGAGGATTCCTAAGGCTATGAATCAGAGGTAAGATAGATCTATTCTATTTGTTCACGTCGAGCTACTAGCTTCCCACAGGACAAAACCTAGTGAGCTCCGGTAATACGGCACTGGGATATACCCGAACGGGGAGGGTTACGCTGGATAGACAGGGCTGTCACCACCTGCTACCTACCTCATCTAACCATGGGATATACCACAACCAACAAGTAAAGTCTGATCTAGACACCACGTCTATCCGTCCTTTACTAGCTCTAGAATCGATCTTACTCTAGAGCATCCACTACACTAGTGAACTATTGATCCGAAAAACAACTAGGGGGGACTAGATCTAAACTTAACTAAGAAACTAAAGCACAAAGTAAATCATGAATACTTACTATGATTGATAAGCATCAGTCGAGGTACAAGTTGGAGGAGAACGCTGAGCACCGAAAAACTCGGCACCTCCCCGACTTCCCCTCACTCTCTCCCTATTTTCTAATCACTACCTAGGCAGCACTAAGCCTCTAGAATGAGCCTAAAGCTCAGCTATGAAAGTGAGAGCACAAGAGAGGTGTGTGTGATGGTGTGTCTCATTTAGGAGCCCCTCCCCTCATATATATAGGTGTGTCCATGGGGTGCTCTTGTCGTGCAACCAGCTGAAGCTCTGCAGAACTGACGTTGAGGACCAATAGGGAAGCGCCACATCAAAGAAGTAAGGCGGTGGAGCTGGTTCTGGTTCGGCCGAACCATCTGGTTTATCCGAACCAGGATGAGCCCCAACCGACCTCAGCTTTGGACAGGTGGCTGACAAGGGGGCCCCCCTGGTCCCTAGTTGGTGAATTGGCGCTGTCCTAAGTCGGTTCCCTGCTCTGGTGGGCCCTTTGATCCATGTGAGGCTAAACGGCGCGTTCTAATTGGCTGGAGAGGTGTTGCCTTGGATTGAGAGTGTGTTTCCTAGCTCTTGAGGCTGTCATGTGGGTCCGTCAATCCTCGTGCTTTCTCATGATTGGTCGGTGCTTTGTGCCTTGGATTCGTAGGTGTGTTTTCCCTCCATTTTAGCCCAAATTCCTGCATAGCTATATTTTCCAAGGGACATGCGGAATTGATATTATTTAGGATAAATATGCCAGCAAGAAATGTCAGTTCTCCCAATTTTCTTGTCAAATTGACGATAAAAAATGGTCCGTAACGAGCATCAACAGTAGTCTCTGGTCTTTGATGAAGTCGATGTAAGTTTCCCTTCAATCTTCTCCCAGCATCATAACCTCCCGATATGGTTCGTGGGGAACTGGACCGGTGGTTTCTTGTGCTGGAATTTTGATGGATGGGTGCTTCAGCTCTTGGATAGTACGTCTTCCCCAACATTGTTGTCTTGGATCATGTGATGAACCTCCAGCCCTAAGAATTTGCTTTCTAGCTTCCATACTTCCGCTACGTATGCGTCCATGGCTTCTTTGTTGCAATCCCACTCCTTGTTGACTTGTTGAACAACTAATAAGGAGTTGCCATAGACAAGTAGTTGCTTGATGCCGAGAGAGATCGCCAGGCGTAGCCCATGCAGGAGTGCCTCGTACTCGGCCTCGTTGTTGGACACTTCCCAAAGGATTTGAAGAACATACTTGATTTGCTCACCCTTTGGAGATATGAAGAGTACTCCAGTGCCACCACCTTCGAGCTTGAGGGAGCCGTCAAAGTACATCACCCAATGCTCTAGTCTGTCGACTGGAGTCAAAATCTAGTTTTCCCGCCACTCTGCCATAATATTGACAAGTGCTTGCGACTTGATGGCTATGCGTGTCTTGAAGTCGATGGAGAGGGCCCCAGCTCCACTGCCCACTTGGAGATACGTCCAGTGGCATCCCGATTGTGGAGAATATCCGCCAGTGGGAAATCAGTGACAACTGAGATTTGGTATGTGTCAAAGTAGTGGCGAAGCTTACTAGATGTGATGAGTATTGTATAGAGAAGTTTCTAAATCGGTGGGTAGCGAACCTTTTATTCAGAGAGTACTTCGCTGACGAAATACACTAGCCTCTGCACACCGAATGCATGGCCCTCCTCGGTGCGCTCCACCACGATGGTGGTACTGATCACATGAGTAGTCGCAGCGATGTAGAGTAGCAAGTTCTCATTTGGCAATGGTGTTGTGAGGATGGGGGGCGACTGTAGATGATACTTAAGGTCCTGCAGTTCCTGCTCCGCCTCCACTGTCCACTTAAACTTGTCATGCCGTTTCAATAGCTTAAAGAAGGGTAGTCCCCGTTCCCCAAGTCATGAGATGAATCTGTTTAGGGCTGCCATGCATCCTGTGAGCTTCTGGAAATCCCTGATTGTGGCCGAAGCCCCCATGTTGGTGATGGCAGTGATTTTCGCCGGATTGGCTTCAATCCCTTGGTGACTGATGATAAAATCGAGTAGTTCCCCTGACTGTACGCCAAAGACGCACTTGGTCTGGTTGAGCTTCCACCAGAACTTGCGTAGGCTGTTGAAGGTTTCTTCTAGATCCGCAATAAAGACATCGTGATTTTGGGTCTTAATGACCATGTCATCCACGTAAGCCTCCACATTGCGATGTAGCTGGTCGGCAATGCATATCTGGATCGCCCGCTGGTACGTTGCGCCTGCGTTCTTCAACCCGAAGGACATGGTCGTATAGGCATATGCACCATACGGGGTGATAAAAGCAGTCTTGATCTGATCTTCTTCCTTGAGGGCAATCTGATGGTAGCCCAAGTAGCAATCAAGGAAGCAAAGTAGTACACAGCTGGCGGTGGAATCAATGACTTGGTCGATGCGTGGTAGCCCGAAAGGATCCTTCGGGCAGTGCTTGTTGAGATTGGTATAATCAACACACATCCTCAATTCATTATTATTCTTCTTTTTTACAAGAACATGATTAGCTAATCACTCTGGGTGGAACACCTCTTTGATGAAACCAGCAGCAAGTAGTTTAGCTATCTCCTTTTTGATCGCCTCCCTCTTATCTGGAGCAAACCTACGAAGTCGCTGCTTCTTAGGGACGACCTTTGTGTTTACTTTCAGGCTATGCTCGATCAGCTCCCTGGGCATGCCTGGCATATCCGCTGGTTTCCATGCGAATATGTCTCGGTTAGCTCTAAGGAAACTGACAAGCGCGCTTTCCTATTTATCACCGGGCCCTGTGCTGATCAGGGCTATCTTGGACGGGTCTTCTTCTTGCAGCTGGATTGCTTTGAGGGCGACTTCCCTAGTAGCCTGTATCTTGGTCTGGTTTGTCTTCTTCGTCAGGATCTCCCGGCCTAACTAGGAGAGTTGTTGCGTAGTCGCGAGTACTTCTGAGGAAGGCTTCAACACGCGCGATATCGAAGCATACTCGATGGCCTCCTGGTCGCAGTCTTATGAATTCTTCAAGTCGCCGCGGAAGGTGAGCACGCCACCCTTTCCTGACATCTTGACAAGTACATAGACGTTGTGGGGCACGGCCATGAACTTGGCCAATGCGGGTCTTCCCAGGATGGCGTGGTATAAAGATTCGAAGTTTTCTACCTTGAACTTGATGTATTCGGTCCTATAGTTCTCCCTCATGCTGAAGGTCACTGGGAGGGTCACAGTCCCGAGTGGTGTAGCCGAGTTCCTTGGTACAATGCCGTAGAAGGGAGCTTTGCTTGGTGTGAGCATATCCATGATGTCCAAGCCCATCTTTTGCAAAGTACTCGTGAAGAGAAGATTGAGGCCACTTCCTCCGTAGATGAGTACTCTGGTGAGCCTGACGCTGGCCACCACAGGATCCAGCACGAGCGGGAATTTTCCCGGCTCTGAGAAGCTAGTCCACTGATCGTCTCTTGAGAACGAGATAGGGACCTCCGACCATTAGAGTGGTCGTGGTACCGCTGGCTCGATAGACAAGATCTCGCGTAGTGCTAGCTTTTGAGCTTGTTTGGAAGCGAATCCGGATTCGCTGCCAAAGATGATGTTCACAGTCTTCGATGCGTCTTGGGATTGGGCATCGCCTGACTTGTCCTCTGGTTCATCCTCCTCCTTTTCCTTGCCCTTCTTATTGGCGTTCTTGTCAAGAGGCGGGGCATTGAAGATCTTTCAGAAGTTGTAGCACTCAATTGCCGAGTGCTTAGCATTTGGGTGCATTGGCACTGCTTGTGCAGAAGCTTGTCGAACTATCCCTGTGTGGTTCCTGACTTCTTGCCTCGCGGGGAGCGTTTGACAGCCGCGACGAGATCATCTGGCTTGTGCTTTTGGGAGGATCCCGAGTAGTCCCGCTGGCTTCTGTCGTTGTGGTGGTTGTTTCCCCACTTGTTGTTGTTGTAGTAGTCGTTGCCGCACCTTGAGAAGTGATTGCGCTCCCGCTCCTCCTAGTCCGCCCAAGCTTGCACAATGTCACGGAGCCCCGCAACGGTCTTGGCTCGGTTACGGCCAAAGTCTCTAAAGAGAGTTTGGTCGGTGATGCTGTTGTGGAAGCAATCGATGACATCTTGCTCGGAGATGTTGGCGATGGTGGCGCGAGTGTCAAAGAAGTGGCGAGTGTAGGATCGCAAGAGCTTGTTACATTCCTGTTTGCATTGAGACAGAACGTGATGAGTACCTGCTCGAGTGATCACCCCTTGGAAATTGTCGGTGAAGACAGCCTTCAGGTCGTCCCAAGAGTGGATGGAGTCTTTCCTGACGCTCTCCAGCAACATGAGTGGAGCGGTCTCCTGTGCCATCGGGAAGTAGATGACCTTGGTGGTGTTGAAGCCACCCGCGACTTCTATGGCCGTGGAGTAGCACCTGAGACATTGTTGAGGAGCTTGCTTGCCGTCATATTTGGTGATACCGATCGGTTTGAAGCCCTTAGGGTACTGGTACAAGCTGAATCATAATATGAACGCTGGGAAGCGATCACTGTCATCTAGGATGCGGTAGCCATCAGCTGCAGCTCGCTCTTATCGTCGGGTGTCGATGATAGAGCGAGCACCGCGCCATTCGTTGATCTTCCGACGAAGATCATCCGTCGGCAGGTCTTCGAGTGGTCGACTAATGTAACTGCCGACGGGGAATTGTCGTGGTGGTGGTGGGGGGTGGTGGCACCCTATTGCCCCCTGGTTGTGGTCGTGTCCTCCAACCCACGGAGCAACTGCCTTACGCAGCGTCATTGTTGGCTTCATGGCCCCCGGGGCGCTAACGGGTATGTCCCCCGGGAGTCCGGCTAAGTGACTGTGACTTTCGCCCACTTCGTCTTGATTGGCCAGCACTGATGGTGCCAGGTTCTATCGGTCGAGCTATAACCATGCCTTCTGAGCTAGTCGCAAAGCTAATTGTGTCACTGGGTCTCGGCTCCAGGCTAGTATAGCCATGATACCGGCGATGTTGGCGATCAGGGTCTGGAAGCCCCGCTCTCCTAATGCCATGAACTTTGCGTCGAGATCGTGCCACAGACGACGTTGGCACTCCGCAGCATTCCTTCTGCGCATAGCGCGCTTCTGGTTCCTCAATCTGCGGGCATCGCGTTCGGCATCGTTTTCATCGCCGGCATCGGCGGTGGCCTCGTCCCCGGAGATTTGCTCAAGTAGTTCGTTGGGGTTTTCGTTGCCTTTGCCTTCTACTTCCGCCATGTAGACATGGCGGTGTGAGGTGTGCTCGTCGGAGCTATAGTCGACCAGCACAGTTCCTTCTTCGGCGATGGTGGGAAGGGGCCTGCCCTCTTGGTAAGACAGTGTATCGAGGTGTGCCACAAGGTGAGCGTCGTCTCCGAGTAGTTCAGAGGGTTTCTTGCCCTTCCACTACACGAAGCAACCTTGAGGCGTTGATGTGATCATCAGGCCCTGGTGACCGCCTATAAAAGGGACCGCACCGTCGTTAGAGTTCGAGTCGTAGTCGTCAAAGAATGGAGCCTCGTGACATGCGGTGGCTTCATCTTTTCCAATTTTGAGTAGGTGATCCAAGTCCTCCTCCAATCCGGATAGGGACTCAAACTGCATGGCCTCCTAGTAAACAGTGGCCGCGTTACATAATCCGAAGGGGAATCGGGTACACTGTCCCTCGGATCGGATTCAATCCGATCCGAGGAATCCTTTTGCTGCACGAGTGGAATGCATAGCAAAGATCACAGGTGCTCCCCACGGGGACGAGCTAGGACAGATAAATCCCTTAGCTAACATTTCTTCTGTTTGTTTCTTTAGTTCACTTAGATCCTTAACATCCATTCTATAGGGTCTTTTAGAGATAGGTGCAGTACCAGGCAAAAGATCAATACTGAACTCAATGTCACGAATAGGTGGCATACCTGGTAAGTCCTCCGGGAAGACGTCGGGGTACTCACAGACAACTCTGATATCTTCTAGAGGCATTCCCTTCATTTGGTTCACTGTCCCAACTCCATTGGGTGAAGTTGATGCCACAAACTCTACTTTATCTCCTTGAGGGCTGGTTAAGAGCACTGATCTCTTACGACACTGAATGACACCATCACATCCTGATAACCAATCCATTCCGAGGATCACATCAATGCCGCTAGTCTTTAGGACTATTCGGTTGGCTAGGAATTCTACTCCCATAATATTCATGCTGACCCTCGGGCATAAGTGACTGGCTTTCAATTCTTTGCCCGGGGAGCTTACTAGAAATATTTGTTTCATAGGGCTCATTGGTAAATTATGTTTTGCAGCGAATTGCTCAGTAATGAATGAATGTGATGCTCCAGAATCAAATAAAACTGATGCAGGTTCAGAATTAACAAGGAACGTACCGAGCACAACATCGGGAGCCTCTTCAGCTGTTTCTGCAGCCACATGATTCACCTTTCCGCGCACGTAGTTCTGTTGTCCTTTGTTGCCCAGTGGTGTCTGGTTGCTGTTACGCGGCTGCTGCTGCTGAGGAGTCTGCCTTTGTCCACTGTTCCTCTGATTCTGAGGAGTCTGCACATTACGCTTCGGGCAGTTGTTAGCGTAATGCCCCAATTCTCCACATTTGAAACAGCCGTTGGGTTGGACCGGTGTGACTGTATTGTTCGTCCGCACTGGTGCATTTGTGGCATAGCCTGGACGGTACGGTTGCGGGTTGGAGTTGCGCTGAGTCTGCTGGTTGAAGTGTTGAGGCTGCTGTGGGGTTCATTGATTCTGTTGACTCTGCGGATATCCTCCACCTTGTCCTCCAAAGCGTGACTGAAATCCCTGGGGTGTGTTGTAGCGGGGACGAGTGTTGCTGTTGGATTGTCCTTGGGACTGAAGTTTTGGCTTGTGTTCCCCAAGCTCCTTGCGCTTGCTCTCCAGACCAATGGCTTTGTCTAACAAAGTCTGAAAGTTTGGAAAGGTGTGACTGTGCAGCTGATAGTTGAGCGGCCCTATCAGACCTTCCAAGAAGCGCTCCTGCCTCTTCGCGTCACTATCCACCTCATGGGGCGCGTATCGAGACAACTAAGTGAATTTGTCCCTGTACTCGCTGACCGTCATGCTGCCTTGCTTCAGGGATAGGAATTCCTTCTGCTTGAGCTTCATCAGTCCTACTGGAATATGGTGGCTGCGAAAGTTGGTTCTGAACTCCTCCCAGGTGATAGTGTTGGCGTTGGCGTGGGCAGCAGTGAAAGCATCCCACCAATCAGCGGCTGCACCTTCCAGACATCCTGCAGAATACAGAACCCTTTCACGGTCACTGCATTGCGTGATGTCCAGCTTCTTAGAGATGACTTTCAATCAGTCATCAGCATCCAAGGGGTCCACTGAGTGAGAAAAGGTAGGGGGGTGGTGGCTCATGAATTCCTTATGTTTGTCTCTTGGTGGCTGATTTTGCTGAGGTGCTTGCTGATTCAGCTGAGCTTGCATGTTCTGGATGGTGGCAGTGAGGTTCTGCAACACCTGCATCTGTGCTGCCAAGAATTGCTCCATTGTTGGGTTGGGTGGTGGTGGCAACTGACTCTGTCGGTTGACTACGTGAGTACGCCTCGTGCTAGAGTTATCCTGTCCTCCACCTGTCCTGGTGTTTACCATCTGACCGTTAGGGAATAAACCCAGGATAAGACAGGTGTACTTGATATAGGTAGATAAAAGATAAGGTCCTAACAAAATATGGATTTATAAGGACTCCAACTTATATTAATGGATAGGTTATAGCAAGCAATTCTAAAGGTTTCCAACCAAGCACACAAAAGGTTTCCCTCCAGTAGCTTGTCCTGAGTATCGTCCAACTCAGTGACGACGCTTTCCAGCTCAGTGTTGAGGGCGGCGGTGACTCGAGCAAGGGTGTTGAGGCGGTCTTCCTCATCTCCACCCAGAGTAACCACAGTCTCCTCAATTCCACTGAGGCGGTGAGGAAGGTGGCTATACTCCGTATTCTGAAGCTCCTGACGGTAGGTGTGGCAGATGGACCACAGAGCTCTCCTGGCGGCGCTGCTGACGGCGGCGTCGAAAGTAGCGTGGGGTGTGGCGGAGTCGTGTGCAGTGAGAGTCCTCAGGCCTCTGGCACTCTCCGTATCCATCCTGATGTGGACGCGAGTGAGGTAGTAGTCGCCGAGCGCAGGGTCGATGTAGTGGTGCGTGTGGTAGTGTGGTCTCACGTGGTTGCCCAACCCTTGCAGAACACCTTGTAGCACCAGAGACAAGTGGCCGGGCTCTCTGTCCGAAGTGCGAACACAGCAGAGTTGCCTCGTCCCTGGAGGATCATCACCCTGATCGTCGTTGTCTTCATTGTTGTCGTTGTCCTCATCATCATCTCTTCCATCATCAATACCCTCGGAGTTACCCGGGCTTCCTTCGGCGGCGACCAGTGCTGGAGCGGGAGCTAAAGCAGGGACAACTGGGGGTGGTGGTGGTGCCTCAACTACTGGTGATGCCGGCGGTGTGAACTGATTCCCTTCTTCATCAATCGCCATGATGCGGCCATCTTCACCATCCACGAAGTAGTAGTCCTCCTCGGGTTCTTCCTCCATAGCTTCCTCCTCTTCAACAGGGGCTGGAACTGGGGTGGGAGGAGCTGGCTCAGCTGGGGCAATGCGAACCTGGCGACCTCCGGTGCGCTTACGAGCAGTCTTGTAAGTCCTGGCCATCTGACAAAGCGGGAGTAAAACTCAGAATATATATCTTTTTTTTAAGAAATAAAATAACAGAAGGTTTATGTAAACATAGGTTTTTATGAAGAAATATCAAATAAACACATGGAATTTTTTGATGCTGACATGGCTTGCTAGATGATAAATCCTTAATTTCGACCATTTCTAACTAGGCTAACGTCCTACAGTCAACATAGCTCTGATACCACTTCTGTCACACCTGATTCTAGAAAGAACCAGATGCATCTCATATGTGCGCCAGGATCATGTTCACACACATATGGTAGACGGAAAGTGTAATATATCAAAGACAATGCTCAAAAAATAACTAAATAAAGTATTTAACAATATTACACTCTGTATAAAAGAGACATAAATGTCTTTAAACGATAAACCGTTATACCCTATACGAAGTCTCCAACAACTCCGTCTTCCACAGGCGATGACTGGTGAACGCAGGGCCTAGAACTCCTTGAAGTCGTCAAAGTTCTCCTCTTCAAAGTTCTCTTCTGAACAGCAGGGGGCAAGGGTGAGTACTCTTATGGTTGGTACTCAGCAAGTAGGGATAATATGCAAGGCCATCAAGGATAGGCTAAGGTTTGCAGCAGCGGTCACTTTTAGTTAGTCAAGTATTTATTAGCGAGCACCTATTAACTAGTTTTAAGTTTATACCATCCCACTTTAGCAAAATCATAAAGATACCATCAACATAAACATTAACCATGAACCACAATTTAATTAATCTTCAAGTTTCATTATCATTTGAGGGTCCAAGCCACTCTTAACCGTGATTACGGCTGTTATAACCGTTTAACACTCTGCAGAGGTTGTACACTTTACCCACAAATCGTGTTCCCCTAAATCGCCCGGGTTTGCAAGGCCCTTAAACACTTCCGAGGTGAGTGGCGAGGGTACACTACGAAGCCTTTACAAAGACATGTCGAGAGCTAGGCAACCCGCTAGAGTTTCAGTAGCAGTGTAGTCCATAAACCTCCCTAATGGTCAGCTCCTTAGCAAAGGCAGCTACCCCAAGAGGACCGGGCTATGACCCCTATCACCGACCCCCTCCTTGCCCTTTCGGTAAGGCCACCAGCAAACTACACATCTAATTAATTGGCTAAGGTCAGAGCCATATGACTTTGTGGTTGCACTGTTCACTTGGGTGGTTCTCCACGTTCCCATTAATCAAAGTTGATCTTGAAATTACGCGGTATAACAACATTATGAAACGTGATCAACATTGCCATAAGAGTAAACTAACACTAATCCCAAAGTTTGCAACTAAGCGTGTCTACCCAACATGAATAGTAAACCCAGGTGTTTCAAGGCTTTGGGTAAAAGACTAGGTATGTCCTTAGCATAGGTAACCCATCAAGTTTATATAAGCAACATTAAAGTAAAGTGAATTGTCATGCTGTTGTTGGGATCAAATAGAATATGCAGGGGGGAAATCCACTTGCCTTCCTCAAACAGCTGCTGATTCTCTTCCTCGTAAGCTTGCTCTTGATTTTGCTCGAACGTCACGTTGTCTACGCGATCACACAAACAAGCATACACAAACAAATAAGAAACAGTATAATCAAACAGTACAAACAGAAAGTAAAAAGACGATAATATTGTAGTTCATGATGCAAGGATCGCGTGGGCGCAAGAATCGCTGAAATCGGAGTTGAAATGATGAAGATATGGCTATAACAGTGATCTAGGGACCTAACTGCGAGAGTTTTGAACTTCCAAGGCTAAATCTGAAGAAATTAGGGCTAAAACATAATTAAACCTTAAACAGAGGGTCGGGGTACAAAACTAGAGGTTCTGGACGGCGGGTACTAATTCTAGAAAAGTCAGGGGTCGGGACAGAAAAAGAAAGGGCTCAACTCTAATTATTTTTCTACTGATCTGGACTGCGGGTTGATTCCTGGAAAACCTAGGGGCTTTTTCCGCAAAAGTTCCAGGGACGGCTAGGGTCGGGTGAATCTGGTCCGTTGGATCAGAATCGGGTGGCAGGGTAAGGGTCGGGCGAATCGGCGGAGTAAGGGTCGATTCTGGCTGTTAGATCTAGATCGAGCGGCAGGGGAAGGGTCGGGCGAAGGCGACGTCTCGTGCGCGGCTCAGATTGATTCTGGCCGTGAGATTCAGATCGGGCGGGGGGACGAGGGTCGGCTCGACGGGGTGAAAAGGGTCGAGCGAATCGGAGCTGCGCTGGGCGCCGGCGGCAAGCGAGTGCGGCGGCGGACGGCCGGAGTTCACCAAATCCGGTGTTCCGGGGCTCGGTTCAGGCTGGGGTTATGTCAGGGAGAGAGTGGGTGACATGGCGAAGGTGAGGGTGGTCACAGGACGGCTGTGCGGCGGCTGTAGACCGGCGGCCACGGCGGCGGGCGGAAACAGATCTCCGACGAGGAATTGGGGTTGCGACAGAGCGAGAGAGAGAGAGGAAACGGGTGCGGCTTGATTGCTCACCAACTCGCGGAACTCCGGCGAGAGTTGAAGGCGACGGAGAAGCAGCGGGACGGCGAGTCGATGGAGAGGCGGCGACACGGGGCGGCGGTGTTCCTCCGGTGTGCGAATTCCAGTGGCGTGCGACGGTGTTGAGTAGAGGAAAGGGTTTGAGGATGGCTTTGGGTGCAAAGCGGGGCTCCGGCGGGGTTTTATAGGGGCGGAGTGGCCGGGAAAAAGGAAGGCGGCGGCTCTTGCGAAGGAAAGGGCGGAACTGCGGCTCGTAAGGCAAGCCTGCATCGCGGGGAAGGCAAGAGAGACGCGGGCGACGGCGCGAAGTCGATCCGGACTCGGGGTGAGGAAGGAAAAAGGAAGGGGAAAGCACGGACGACGGCGCATCTGGCGTCATGGCAGAGAAAGGAAACAGGGGAGCGGTGCGGAGGAAGAAGAAAGGAAAGAAGAAAGAAGGCGCTGACAGGTGGGGCCCAGACGTCAGTGAAAGAGAGGTGAGGGAAGGTAAGGCGGATTGGGCTGCTGAGTTGGGCCGGTTGAGTTGGGCCGCGGGATTGGAAAAAGAAAAGAAGGAGAAGAGAAGGAATGGGCCAACTGGACTGGGCCGCGAGAAGAAAAAGAAAAGAAGGAGAAGAGAGAGAAGTTTGGGCTGGGCTGAAAGAAAAGAGTGGGAGAAGGAAAAGAAATAAAGATACATGCACAATTTTATTTTGTGACTTTTATAAAAATACTTTTAAAATTTTATTTCCTATATTTTTGGGTGTTACAGCGATGTAGACCTAGGAGCTGAAAGTGAAGGTGGTGCCCTCCTTGAGCACGGCACTAGTAAATTTGAACGATGCAATCGAGTTCGCCGGTGAATCTTCGATGAACACCCCTACCTAGCGCGCTAGCTGTCGGTGTTTTACCGGCAAGCCTACCTAGGTATACCCTAGGGTAGTAGACTTGTAGGCAGGGTGTCGCCGAGATTAGGAACTCGAAGGTGCAAGCAACACAAGGTTTAGACAGATTCGGACCGTGATGTGCGTAATACCCTATGTCCTGTATGGTGATTTGTATTGCCTTGGATGTAGATTGGTTTGGAAGGGGTCCCTGCCCACCCTTATATACTCTGGGGGGCCAGGGTTATATGGAATCCTAGACCGATACTAGCTTAGGGGTCCTACCCGAGTACTACTCGGGTAGTTTCCTTCTGTACCGACTCGTACTACTCGTATCCGAGTACAACAGATATAAGGTATGGGACATGCCCCATCCCTTATTCTAGAATATTATATGCCATGTGCGCAGTCCCGTGGCCCCGGGTCTGACAAACCTTAGGTTACTGAGTGGTTAAATAACCAGCGGCGGCCTAAGGGTCCTTTAGTATAAGATTTGTTTTGAGTGGTAATTAAGAGTTTGTTTGGGAAAGTTATTTGTTTAACCATGTTTCAGGAATTTTATCCTGAAAAAAGGGGTTTTCGAATTTCTAACCAACCACTCTATTTTAACCATCAATTCAATTTCTTAAAAATATTCTACAACGCATGCCACGTTCTTTTGGATTCAAGGCTCGGGGGCTGCAGTACACGTGTCATCAACGACTTGTTTTTCAATCTATTGAAAGACAGATAAGGAAGATTCAAGACTAATTTTACCCTCAGCCTGATTTTTCGATTCAACCTACGGCTCGGGGTCTACTCTATATGGAGTGTGATTTTCATCGCACCCCATCTAAAAGATTTAATCTACTCGGGGCATGAGCACCTCATAGCCTCAAAACAGCCAAAGAAGTACTCGGAAGACACATTCAAGACGGAGTTCCAGAAGAACTCAAAGACGACTTCAGAATTACTCGGAAGCCTGCAGTACTCGGCTACGAAGAGCTCGGGGGCTTGTCAGACCCAGGGCCATGGGACTGTGCACATGGCATAGAATATTCTAGAATAAGGGACGGGGCATGTCCCATACCTTATATCTGTTGTAATGTACTCGAATGCGAGTATAACTAGTCGGAACACAAGAAAACTACCCGAGTAGTACTCGGATAGAACTCCTAGGCTTGTATTCGGCTAGGATATCTGTAACCCTACCCCCTAGAGTATATAAGAGCGGGCAGGGACTCCTAGGCTTGTATTATGCTAGGATATCTGTAACCCTGTCCCCCTAGAGTATACAAACCACTAGGGTATTATGCACATCGCGGTCCAAATCTGTCTAAATCTTGTATCGCTTGCACCTTCGAGTTGCTGATTTCGACGACACCCTGCCTACAAATCTACTAATTTAGGGTATCCCTAGGTAGGCTTGCTGGTAAAACATCGACAATAACTTTTTTCAAGAGAGAGAGGAGTAGAAATGAAAATGCTTCTCCATGAATCCCCTTCTCTTCATGTGATTGTGGGGCCAAAGGCAGCAGGTAAGGCACGTGGGCCATCTGAAATGTCACCTCCCACCGTGAAGCCAATACAAATGACAGATGGAGGCAGCCGTGTAGAAACTCAAACGTACGGTCGGTCCGTAACTAGTTTTTATAAAAAAAAATATCAAACTTTGGCTTGCAGCCTTTCACCCTCCATGGGATTCTTCTCGGTTCGGTCTTTAGGCTCTCTTTGGCATAACTTCTTGAAGAGCTTCACGGAGAGCTTCATTTGAAGCTGTGCCAAATGGATATTTTTCTAGTAGCTTCATCCACGAAGCATCTGATGGAGCTGTTTCCAGCTTACACTGGGGAGGAGGAGCTGAAAATTGTAGCTTCGTCTAGCTTCTCCTGTAGATCCACGTTTCGCCGAATTGATTTTGAAAACAGTTTCAACTTCATCACAGAAGCTGCTTCACCAGAAAAGCTGCTTCAGGAGTTGTTTTAGAAGAACAAGAACCTATGCCAAGCTGGCCTTACTCTGAGACGACCGTGTAAAGAAATTAAGTTTTCTATCCCCGAACAAAGAGCGCGGCGCGGCTGTGTGTACGTGGTTGTCATTGAATGCAACTTGCAGTGTGCACGACTGAAAGGACGAGCGATCGACCACTGCACGGATGTGATCTTTTGCGTGCGCAACGAGATGACCGACGCTTGGACGAAACGAATTACTGGCAGCGGTGTGCCCTTCCAGTCGCGGCCATTCTTCTCTCTCACACACACACGCGGGTGGCGCGTGCACACGGCCCTTCAACGACGGCAACGGCAACACGGCCGCTGGCCGATGAGTGAGTGAGTGAGAGAGATGAACGCCGGCCGGCAGGCACCTGTCTCATCATCAGCTAGGCCCGTGCATATCTATCCATGCATGGGCCGGCTGGGCGCGCACGTTGCTACATCTTCTAGCTAGCTACGACGTGCCTGACTGCAGCACATAGACCCGTGTGGACTGTGGTGATCGGAGCCTGACACGCACGCACGCATGGCCCCACACGCCGGCAACACCAGCATGGTAGTTGTCCGGTCCTGCGCTCTGCGTGCCTGGGGCCTCTACTGGACCGTACCGGAGGATCAGATGCCACCGAGCAGGAGTCAGGAACAGGGATGCATACGCGCGCGCGCAAGCAAAAGAAAAAAAAAATCAGTTGGAGCGATCGAAAGGATTGGAGCAGTAAACTTAATGGACCTTTACATGTTGCGGTGGGCAAACGATACGATCGGCCTGCTGAAGATAGATGCTCAGCGGTTGCACCCGACTCCTTAGATAGGATGTGCGTATTATTAAGTAAGTTGCCTACACCGACCAATTCAACTGAACATTTAAGTTGATGAAAAAATATGAGCAATTTACTTATAATAAGATTCACAAGCTCATATCATAATTGACATGATTTTTTCTTTCTTTTTTAACCTTTTATATATGCAAGAAAGTATACACACAAAAAAAAACATTCATCTCCTTGAATCAGCAGCCTCTCTCCCAGATAAGGAAGACCTAGCTTCAGTGTCATGTTGAGTTTTTTTGTAGGGGATCTGATATATCTCCACCACGCCCTTAATTTCAAATGCTTTTTCATTAGAAGGAGATTTCCTTTCTTGATCCAGTGCTCAACAACAGTTCCTCAACACACGGGCACAGGGGGGGCAAATGTTACAAAATAATGCAGCACTACATGCTACTAACAATAACATACATACTAGTCACAGCCTTCTTTCTAGGTACACGTCCTGAACAGCAAAGGGCCACTATAAGGGACACGCAACGAAAAGGGGTGGTGCCCCTTGTGCCGTGCGTTAGCCCTACAGTGCCGCTGTCTTTGCCTGCCGATCTGCCCTAAAGCCCCCGCCGTGACCACCTAATCTACACCCTTTCCGCTCAAAAGCACCCATGAATGTACGCATGCTTTCCGTAAACTAGCTAGTAAAAAGAATTTAGCAGTAGCATCCAAAGAGATCGTCCGATCCTACACAGCGTGATCCAGACTGATCCATCTCCAGCGCAAATATTTTCTTCTCTCTTTTCATTCAGTAGTACAGACGGAGTTCTATCATTGGACTCCTACTGTTTTTAATTTTGTTAATCAGCAAGGACGATGCAAAGTCCCATCGATGCATTTGTACTTTGTACGACGCATGCAAGAATACATGTTGTTCCTGCATGGATATATATAGTACTAGTCGTATATGGTTGGATAAGTTCTGACGATTAAGACATCATCACAATAAGGTACAGATCGAAATGAAAAGGGTACTCATTTTTAGCCCCGGAAACTGTCTGCTGGTTGCTGAACCTATTGTCAGTCCCTCAATTTCCGTATACATAACATTGGTGCACCCATAATAAATCATAACCTGCTCGATTTGTCCAAGTTATCAGGTATATGATCCATGCATTTGACAGTACGTGTATAACAACATTGTACAAGGCTAGCAATCATGATTCATGGATGCATACTGGGTGCAGTGTGCCAGGAAGAGGATCGGAGAGACAAGGCAGAGCAGGCCCTGGTGTGCCCCAGCTGGGCTCGCCATTGTTTAGCTGCGCCAGATCCAGCTTTATTTGCGTCGTCCTCCCAGTTTGTTTAGCAACCAGGTAATTAATCAAACTTAGTGGCGTCCGCTTTGTTGCGCATGCTAGTTTTATCGCCCCCTCGATCGTCTTGGATTCTGTTCATACGCAGTGGTTTGGTTTTCCAGGCACAGCGAATGAAATCTGTCCCGCACTTTGCCCAGCAGCAAACAAAGCGATCGTGGCGTGCCGTATTTCTTGCTACTGCTTTAGTACCTTTTTGTCCTGACTGATTTCCCCTAATATCTATATATACCCATATGCTATTTCTACACTTTAGGTGTAGCAGTTTATTCTACACCAATACCTAAATTGAACAATTTTTCACTAATCTTTCAGTAGTTCAGTAACCGGCGAGATATTACGGTTCAGTAACTTGGTAAATTTAGTTTAGGATTTTAACGGTTATTTTTGCTAGTAATAGAAGGTGGTGTAGAATAACATTTTACATTTTAGGTGTAGAATAGCGCTGGCGCGCGTGTGTATATTATAGTTGATCAGTACATCAATTTTAATTACTTGTTCACACGCACGAGCGATCTCCTGGATGTCAGGATTTTGTGAGGTTGAGCTATGTGTGCCGACTGTCGATCGAGATCTCTAATAAACCACGAATTTGTAAGGAGATATGTCCATTCAAGACTATCATGAACAAGTTGGACCCTCGCTAGTTAGCCAGGCCCCTCATCTGATCCATGAATTATTCGTGTGATATCTGCTTTTTTTATTGTACTTCCTTTGGCCGATTTCCTTGTCTGCGCAGATCTCTGCGGTGGCAACAGATCAATCAATAATTCAGATCCAGTCACTGCACTGCTCAATGTTCTTCTTGCCCCTCTGACTCTGTTGATTTATGGGCGAAAATAGGCGATGAGGGGAATGCATGAACCAACGGATAGACTGTCTGAAATGAGCTCACACATCTCCCTGATATTTGGGATCATGGACATTATTGCGCAACTGAACTGTATTGCCGGTGATGACACTCGTACGTGTTCATGTGCAAGTCCCTGTGTGCATTTTTTTTTAAAAAAAAATTCCCTCTATATGTTCTGAAATATCTGAACATACCTTTCATTCATTCGCCAAATGAAGGCGCAACTTAAGTTTGGGTATTTTTTATTAATAAATCCATTATACGCCACCGCCCACTGAATAGAAATATTAGAACTACTTTTGAATTTTTACTTACTTCATTTACAAAACATTATTGTATGATCCACCAGTGTATATGCGGCTCCTTGTGAGGAAGACGACCTTGGTTCGCATGTGAGGGAGACATCTCAGGACATAAATAAGGCCATTATTCAATGTTATTTTTATGTATGTCCGTGAAGAAGAAAGATCCACCGTGCAAAAGGCCCGTTTGGACAGTGATCTAGCTTTGGGAACATACATCGTCGTCCGTGATATTCAGCTCATGCATATGTAGACGCCACATGGATTCATCATGTGGGTCTTCTTGTTATTTTGTTATAATATATATCGTATAGTACATAGCATGCATGAACTACAACGTATCTACAGACAGAGAGTTACACGTGGCATGCAAATGCATACATATGCAGTTATTTTTTTTTTTACGAAATACAGTACAGACGCAGATATTCACATGCGCGCACATCTACACCCCTATGAATACACGCACGCAATCCTACCTCTATATGCACCTCCAGAAGATTAAGCCGACAAATCCTCAAAATTAACGAAGTCACCACAGACGCCTCGCTGTCAATAGGCACGTCGTCTACTACTGAAAAAACGCCGGTTAAATCCTGAAATAAATCTAGAAAAATACGAGTACCCGTGTCAAATCAAGGACTTGAATCCGAATGGGCAGGTTCCATCACAAGTAATCTTACAAGCTAAGTTATGCTCAGTTCACAGTTACCTTACTTTTGTGCACAGTAATTTGATTAGTTTCGGTCTTTAAGACCATCCAAACTATTAAGGCAAAATAGCCGATTTGATCCCTCAACTTTTGCTTCAGGCTAAATTCATCCCTCAACTATTAAATTGATCAATCTAGTCCTCAAACTTTCTATTTGAGCTTAATTTCATCCCTAGTCCTGTGTGGCATGCCAGGTTGACATACCTGGTCAACAATAGGTGACGTAAAAATGAGTCAATAGATATAAATAAACTCTTTAACCTCTAAGTTTTCCTCGCATTCGATGTCTCTAAAAAATATGGTTCAATAGTCAATCAGAATGTACAAATAAACAAAAGTGTAAACCTTTTATTCAGAGATACAAGATCAACAATGATTTATTTGCTATATTAATGAATTGTGGGTTAGTACAGCACTTGAATTGATACCTATGTTGCATTTGGTAACATATCAAGAACTTTACGTGCACTCTGGGATGACTTGGCATGCCACGTAGGTGTGCCACATCGCACCAGAGTTAAGATTGAACCCAAATGAAAAATTTAAAGATTAAATTAGGCCTTTTAATAGTTAAAGTATGAATGAGACTTTAAAGAAAGTTGAGGAATGAAATTATCTATTTTGCAAACTATTAATGACCTACCTGATCACTCCATGTGGTGCTTGTCTGTAAATGCATGCATCATCTAGCACTAAGCAGCCCACTGGGCCGCCATGCTAACACGAAGGAAGGAAGTGACTGGCCACGGGATGAAGCTTTCGATTTGGACGGCCCATCAAGCTTCCTCTGCCATTACTACATTATCTAAACGAGCATAAAAGGCTGCTCGGCTCGGCTCAGCAGCTTGCTCAAGCTGGCTTGTTAAGTTCCCGAGCCCAGACAATGAAATATGAGTTCAAATCAATTTGGAAAAAAGAAATTGTTACTGCAAACCATAGTAACATTACTGGGTCATGCAAAACCACTCTAGCTTAAGCCTTGAATCAAACAGAAAATATAGCAGATCATGCGGATGTATCAGAAAAAAAAGTCTAAAGAACTAAAAAAATCAAGCTGGAGATCAGCCGGCATCAGGAGGGATGACATGTAATTAAGGGAAGCAAAATTATTATTGAAATGTATAGGAAGGAACCTATATTTTTTTATGATATGAAAGATGGATAAGTTTTGTTCAACGTTATTTAATATCACACGTTCCAGTGACGTATGATCTGCGTGCACCATGGATGCCGCTACTTGGTGGAGAGAGCCCGCATCAGGAGGGGTGATACTGGCCATACGGTGTGGCAAGAAGGGGCTCATCGGCTTGGGGAAGACCCCTGACGGCCAGACAAATGTGTCCACTCAAAAGGCTGAGCAGGACACAGGACAACCAGGTATTGGCAGCACTATTCCTGGTCCGACAACAGGGCCAAGACTCAGCTGGTGGGGTAAATTTTGAAAGATCAGCTTCCCAGCAAAGAGCACAAGTTGCTCTCGAGTTTGGCACTTGACCTACATCTTTGGTTTTATAATCTTAAGCACGGGTAATTGAGCTCGGTACATGCGGTGGCAATCGCATCATAGCCTGGTGAAGATTTGGAGATGTAGAGCATCTTTCAGGTTCCTAGCCTTTTTTTCAAGTGCTATTTGTCCCACTTAGGGGCCTTAACAAACTTACATGCTAGATGTTGAATTCGTGAAGGAAAAGTCAGGATTCATGGAGATTAGTATCACATCTCAAGCTGGTGCATCTAGAGTTCTAGACTGAATAATTATGAACAGTGGTTTTCGGCTCAAATCATGTTGCATCATTCTGTCCCTGCGCAACTGAAGATTAAAACTAGTGTTTCTCAATCCAAGATCATCTTTTTTTTCCTCGAATACACAGGAGAGCTCCGCATTATTGTATTAAGATGAAAAAGAGTTTACAACGACGTGGAACTAAAAGTTCACGCCAAGAAACACTAGCACCTCAGGTGCCGATGAAGGGAGAAGGTACAAATGCCCAACCGGGCCAACCCTAGCGTGTACTACTCCCGTTGTAAGCAACCAAGACGTGCTGCTCCCGCATCGATCCACAGCTTGATGTCAAGCTTGATCCAGTCCTGAAGTTCTTGCACACTTGAGGCTTATCGATCAAAGAGACGGGCATTTCGCTCTTTCCACAAAGCCCAAATAATCAGCATGACAAGAGTGTCAAGACCTCGCCTTCCTTCCTTGACCTGCAGCCGTCGAATATGATCCCACCAAGGGTGTAGTTGCATCGGTCCCGGGAAGGAGCAGGAGCAATTCATCCAGGAAAGTATGCTCCAGCAAATTTCCTTAGCATAGGAACAGTTGACGAGCAGGTGGTCGGCCGTCTCGTGTTCCTGGTCACACAGCCAACAGTCGTCATGTGCATCAAGTCCGTGTCGTCTTCTTCTATCAGCTGTCCGCAGGCGCTGCTTCAGAGCAAGCCAGGTGAAGAATTTCACCCATTGGGGTGCCCAATTCTTCCACACCCAAGTAGCACCTGCAATATGGGTGGTGCCTTGATGCGTGATCTTGTATGCCGAGGCCGCTGTGTATTCCCCGCTAGCCGTCCACCTCCTGCTGAAACGGTCCGGATCGGACTTGAGTTGCACGTCTTTTACAGCCTGCCAAAGCCGAACGTAATCTCTGAGGATGAGCACCGAAAGGCCACCCCTTATGTCTCTGACCCATCTGCGCTGATTCAAGGCCTCAGCCATGGTGCGCTTCTTGGTAACTCTCTTAGGTATTACTTGAAGAAGGTTCGGAGCAATCAGTGAAATGGAACGACCATTGATTCAGTTATCAAGCCAGAAGAGTGTTCGCTCGCCATTCCCCACGTGCACTGTCACAGAGGCATCAAAGAGTGCCTGCACCGCAGGTTCAATCTTAATTGGCAATGCAGACCACGCCCGGTCCTCCTCAGTTCGCAGCGCAAAACCTGTCAGCCGTATGTTAACCAAACCTAAACCACCACAACTTGTAGGGCAGCAAACAGTCGGCCAGGCAACCATATTCCAAACCCCCGCCCCCCCCCCCCCCCCCCCCCCCCCCACCCCACCTGCCTCCTCCTTGCCAGACCAGAGAAAGTTTCGTGGCAGGCTGTCTATCTCATGAATGACCCACCCTGGGAGTTTATCAGACATGGTTAAGTAGATCGGCATCACCGAGGCTGTGGATTTTACCAGTGTTAATCTACCGCTGCGGCTCATCAGCTTTCCCTGCCAAGTATCTTTTGGACAAAATTTTCACTTGTAACCTTGATTAAAAAACATTTCCATTTATTTGACCCATTAATCTGTATAGTATATACTCTACGGGTCCAGTTGGTACTGTTTCCTTAAATAATATCGTTGTGTTTATTCTAAAAAAATAGTTGATTATTTCATAAGCATCTAAGCTTAGATCCAACTGAATGAGATTAACTGAAGGCGTCAGACCAAATGATACCCTTGATCATGATTAGCACTCAGAAGTTCTAAATGGAACTCCATCGCGCTGGCGGCAGTCAACCTGCACCAAGTCGTCTCTAAAATATGTAGCACCAAAGTCGTCTCTAATTAATATAGTTGTAAGCTTCTAAAGGCTAGGTTCTATTTGCAATTTGTTGTTAATTAAGGACAAACCATGCATCTTACTAGTCTTCAGACCTTTGATTACTCTGCCAAGATGCATGCCCACAATTCCACAGGCATCGTTGCTTCTTGAACCATGGGAGCTCCCTGCCTTGTTTCCAACCACAATTTCGTATATATAATCATACTGATTCTTTCGTAAGCATCCAAGCTGTATCTGCTACTTCACATGGTCTAAGCTTAGATCCAATTGACTGAGACTAATTTAACCGGTGAACGAGCAAATGGTACCCTCATGATTACCACTCAGAAGTTCTAAATGGAACTCATCAATCGCTGGCTCAGTCAACCTCAACCAAAGTCGTCTGTAATATAGTTGTAAGCTTCTAAAAGCAAGGTTTTATTTAAATTTGTTGTTATTTAAAGGATAAACCAGTAAACCACGCATCTCACTAATCTTCTAGACCTACGATTTCTATTCCAAGATGCATGCCCACAATTATACATTGGCATCGTTGCCTCTTGAACCATGGGAGGTCCCTGGCTTCGGTTCCATCCATGGTGACACACCTACTCAACTCGATCCCTGTATCCTGTATCTTCCTTTTCCATCCAACCCATAGATCCTCCCTCCCTCCATTCAAAGGGTTGGTTTTTATCTCAGTAGCTCCTAGCCTCCTACACTTCAGGTTTGCACTCCATCACCAGCTAGCTGACTTGAGAAAGCTCGGAGATCCGGAAGATGGCGGACATGATCCTGGGCTCTGCCCAGGGCGCTGTGGACTCGCTGCTCGGCCGGCTGACATCAGCCCTTGCCGAGGAGGCACAGCTACTTGGCGGCGTCCGCGGCGACGTGCAGTTCATCAAGGACGAGATGGAGAGCATGAGCGGCTTCCTCATGCATGTCGCGGACGCCGCTGGTGACGACACTGACGAGGACCACCAGGTCCGTGCGTGGATGAAGCAGGTCGTGGAAGTGGCGTACGCCTCCCAGAACTGCATCGACATCTATGTCCAAAGCATCGGCACTAGGATAGGGGGCCAAGGCCTCCTGGGTCTCCTGCAACAACTGCCCCAGCTGGTGTGGACGCTGCCGGCTCGCCACCGCATCGCAACGCAGATCCGAGAGCTGAAGGTCCGGGCTCGTGAGGTGGGGGAGAGACGGCTGAGGTACGGTGTCGAACCCCCTCCCAGATCCAAGGTCAACAAGGCATCGCTGCATGCTTCCGATGATGAACAGCAGAAAAACCTGGAAGATGCTCGACGGCTTGCTTTGGTCGAAGCTAAACCAGTCCCATTTGAGAGTTTCTGTCTTTTTAAGTTGATGACAGCGGAAGGTGGAGGAGATCCACTCCCCCGGGGAGTTCATGGAAGCGAAACAACACAGAATTCAGGTGAGGAGACTCTTCCCCGCCTGGTTATTGATCAAAGAGAACAGACACAAATTTCAGGTGAAGATACTATTATCCGCCCGGTTGATAGAAGAGAAAAAAACACAGAATTCAGGTGGAGATTCTCTCCCTGACCAGGTCAAGGAAATAGAAGAAACAATGAGTCCAGATGAAGGTTTTCTCCCCCGCCGGTTTGGTGAAGGGAGAAGTTCACATAATTTAGATGTGGATGCTCTCCCTCACGGGCAGCCAGGGGTCTGGGGGAGTACAAGTTCAAGCTCCCAAAACCCACTAGGACACCCAGATCGCAACCGAGAAGAGCACGAGGGCAGAGAAGAAAATGCTACACCCAGAGTCATTGCACTTGTGGAACAAGATCGGTTTGCAAAGAAAGCATTTGAAGATCCATGGGTGGCTAGTTCGTTGGACTGCCTGGTCCTAGTTGGATCCACGCCTTGTAGTCCAAGTAGAAGTCAGTAAGATAGTCGCGGTGGTCTGAATAAAACTTCCACACTTCATAGACTTCCACTCTTCATAGACTTCACAAGGAGAAAAGGAGCAGGAAGAGTGGAAGTTTGTTCAGACCACTGCGACTATCTTACTGACTTCTACTTGGAACAAGCAACTGGCCTAGTGAACAAGCAGTCTTGAGGACCATCCTCGGAAACTTGATCTTCTACACCAACAACTGTAGGTTGTTCCTTGCTGTTCTCTATGCTAATCCTAACCAGACCCTAGGGAATTTTTGGAGCTTATGTAACAACCTAGATAGATATTCATGGTCCAAGAATAAGAAGCATTTACTGATGTTTGCCTACAATGGCCTATCTAGCAATTGCAAGAACTGCTTACTATATCTCAGCATTTTCCCTTAGGACACGACCTTTTGTCGGAACAGACTGGAAAGAAGAGGTTATGAGCTGATTAGCATCGGTAACCTAGTCCAATTGAGGAAGTTGGGTGTGCCAATCTTCAGGCATTTGTAGCGTGCCATTGAAAAGCTGAGCAAATGCCTTCGTTCATTGTCGATCCAGAACAAGTCTGATAATAAGAATGGAAAGATGGACAATGGTCACGTCACACAACATCTATATATAGCCCCAAAGTATCTTCAGAAGATAAAAATCAGTGGATTGGAAGGATTGCCCCAATGGATTAAAAATCTAGAAGAGCTTTCCAAAATGACACTGCATGAGACTCTTTTGGCAGTGGAGGACATTGCGATTCTTGGTAACCTCAGGAAATTGTGCTGCCTTAGGCTTGGGGAAAAGTCATGCAGTGAAAGCACACTCACCTTCACCAGATATAGTTTCCAAAGTCTTAACTTCCTTATCATAGAGTGCTCAGACATAACCAACATTATTTTTTCTGATGCAGCAGCTTCTGAGCTTAGGAAGATAGTTTGGTCTTCCACTGGGCAGCAGTCTCTTTCTCTTTCTGGAATCGAGCATCTTCAAAGCCTCAAAGAGCTCAATCTGAAGGGCAGCTTCGATCTTGAAGAGGTGAAGAAATATATGAAGTGTGGCAGAATACAATAGCCCCCCGCCCCCCCCCCCCCCAACACACACACACACACACACACACACACACATAGAGAGAGAGAGAGAGAGAGAGAGAGAGAGAGAGAGAGAGAGAGAGAGAGAATGCTTATAATGAGGACCTGCCACCTCTACCCGTTAACTTCACTACATGCTACAGCCTTCCAACACCCAGGAAAGAAACTTAGGGAGTTTCCACCGCTACATGCATGCTTGATTATGTGGTAGTTTGTATAGGTTTGAAACTGTCTTTCTACTCAGCTTGTGTGTTGTATGCTGAGCGATTGAACTTGCGTGTTGTACAATGTGAATTGAACATGAGATTTCATTATTTTGTGCGTTGTCAAACTTGACTAATGTCTCGTATATTATGCCATGATCACTATTCATTCCCCCTCAGCAGTTCCTTGGTTCAGCAAGAATCTGCAACTGTGCCGCATGTATGTAAAAAAAAAAGAGCAGACTTATCATCAGCTTGAGTGATACTAAACATTTAATTGATCAATGGAAGTTTATGCTATACTTGGTCAAAAGCACATACAAATGTGATAAACAAATATCTTCTTACAGTGGCTATATGCCCCATAGAGGCAATTTCCTATCTATGTGAGTGCCTGAAACTCTGACACGTTGTTGATAGTAGCCTAGGTTGGGCATTGCATCAACAACATTAGAGAGGCTGTCGCTGTTTGGAAGCCAGGAAAAGAACAAACCTGTTCGATCTTCAGGCCTTAAGTTTCCAAGGGAGCATAAACCTGAGACTCGTGTTTAACGAACGAACTGAACAGTTTAACAGTTGTACCTTTGGGGCAAACCATCGAACGCCTAGGATGCAGGAACCAGAAGACGAACTCAAGTGGAAGATCACCGCAGAGTACGCATCACCTGATGCCACTTCACATGAGCAGAGGAGCCGAACATCGTCCTAGAGCGCGCCGGCCGGAACTGGTCAGCTGGACTCCCCCTCCCATCTCCGCCGTCCTCCGATTCAAAACCCATGGTGAGCCAGAGATGGCGGCAAGCAAATGCCAGGAGCAGCGTCGGGAACGGGAGTGAGGTTGGTACAAGCCCTGGTTGACGCCCACCAATGTTCGCCGCGACGGCGACTGGGGAAGGAGGGGAGCAAGCTGTTTTCACCCAGATCAGTTTGCCACGGATGATCTGCTCCTCATGGCCGCATTCAAATTTCCTGAAAGCGCACCATATCCACCACCTCTAATCAACAATCCAGATAAGAAATAGCTCTACCACCTCCACCTCTAGTCAACAATCCTGAGCTAGTGAGCTGCGCCCAGGGCAGGCAGGAGCGGGTGCGCGAGGGAGGGAGGAGGAGACGGGTCAGACCTGCACCTGGCGCGGGGTCAACGCGAGGGCCCTGCATCCGTAGGAGCGGCAGCGGCCGGGGAGCGACCACGCGATTGACTCCTCGGCCGACGCCGACGAGCTCCAGTCCACATCGTCGGCGAAGGCGAGTGCAGGAGGGAGCGCCGCGGGCAGTGGGGACGGCCGGATTGGCCGGCGAATGGTGGGGAACGGCCGGATCATCGTGACATCGTGTGGGATGGAAAAGAGCAGCCCGGCGACGATGGCCGGCGGCGAGAAGAACATGGGGCGGAGGGGATGGGCTTCATCCCATAGTTGTACCGGCCCACAAACGATACGAACCCATCGGGCCCAGCCTTTTCATCAGCCCACCCAATTAGCTGATTCCCGCGAACCTCTCCGATGCAATCTCTCTCTCTCTCGTGTCTTGCCTTATTACAAGATGGATTAACAAATGCGTATATGCTTAAGATATTTGGATTATAATATACGACTTGTATATTTATTTATTCGTTGATTAATTTTTTATCCTTTTGTGATTAGTATTTTATATGCTCAGAAGATGATTAGTTTTATATGTATTGCAGGATTGTTTTAGGTCGGCGAAACCAACGCGACAGCCGGGCTGCTACGTGGTTGTAAAGTCCTACTCGGTACTCACTATATTTATCGCAAGTCTATATTTAATAAGCAATCTCTTATCCCTAGTTATCTACGGTCATGACTATGCGGCCTAAAAACCTGTTGTTTCCCCAGGCAGTTTCCACCTGAAAGGAACACTTCTCTACGGCAACAACGTTCTCTCAAACTGCCAAACACGGCTTTAAACGAGAACTACCAAAGAGGTCTCTCCTATAGGGTCCTTGGCACAGAGACTTAGAACGCACAACCAGACGAGCAGATACAGGGAAATTAAAGGAAAACTACTTTATCAAAACAAACATGCTTACATATGGTTTTCCCTTTCGGGAACCCCCGAACTCTTAAAACAAAGAGGAAAAAAATATTACCTTACACTATGTATATTACAACGGTCTTGGTGACTATCTTACAGGGATGGTACTAGGGATTTTATTGGTTTTAGGAACTCTCGTAGGAACTTCGCTCTTGGAGGCTCTGGCTACTCCTTCCGATGCCTCTGTTTTGAGAAGCATGTCCTCCTTATATAGTACCGCGGAGAGTGTTGAAGTCTTCGTTGCTTCTTATCTTCTCTGTTGAGCTTATCGTTCTGCGGCATGGCGCAAACTTCATCGGTATGGTGCTAATTTTTTGGTAACTTGTTCTGCATTTTGCATGGCCTTAACTAGAGTTGCTTCTCATGCATATTTTTTTGGAACAAGTCCCTATGTAGAATCTTGAAGACACCATAGCTTGCTGAGTGCATACTTGTCCATGCAGTGCTGGTGTATGCTATATCACGATCTGAAGGAATTTATTTATTTATTTTTATCTATTTTTGGATTCTGCAGTATTTTTAGGATATGTCTTCCACGCCCAAAGATTTGATATTGATAGTACCACTATCAAATTAAGGGAATGGGAATGTTACTGACGCTTCCACCGCCGATTTATTGATATTCGTATCAATATTCAAGTGCTTTCAAGCCTGACTATTGCCGCGAATGTCCATCTTATCTTCTGATGAGTCTTCCATTTTGTCATCTATTAACGGGAATTCAAATTTCTCATCCAGGTCTTTCTTTATATTTTCAAATTTTTCTTCGATTTCTTGTCTTAGCTCATTCATTGTTTGGTTCTTCATTTCATCCTTTAATTCATTCATAATTTGTTCTTTTATTTCTTTTTTATATTGTGGGAAAGTTTGTTCAAACATTTCTACGATCTTCCAGTCTATATATTCACTATCTAGAGGGTCTATTCCTTTTTGCAGAGTTTGTTTATAAGTTGGTCTGGACGAACCTTCTTGGGCTGTATTTATTATGGATGTTCTTTGTTGTATTTCTTTTGTCTTTGCTAATTTGAAATTTTGGATATATTCTTCGGCAGCTGGTTCTATATAATAGTTTACTCCCAATATAAATCTTGCTTTCATAAATCTCATTGTATTTTTTTCCATGACATGCCCACTTGGTCATATTTGCTTCTATTTTCTAGGATATTATTTCTTCAAAGGTTATATATAGATCAGGCTGTTTTCCATCATAAACTACATATATTGGTCTATGTTTAGGAGCTATTGGTAGGATTTTGTTGATATGGTGGAAGTATTCGGCAAGGCTATTTAGTATTGATAGCATGTAGCCTTTCTCTTCTCTTTTATTGTTGTATTGGAATCAGAAATTATCTCAAATACATTCTTGCACTTCATCCAAGATTATATGATCTCTTGGCTTGAATTTGTATGAGTTTGGTGGAAATACATTGAGCTTGTTGTCTTGTCCAAAAACAAATGTTTCGATACTGCTGAAGGTGACGCTTTTCTTCATCATTTCTGCAAAAAAGATGAAAGTGAAAAGAGGTCAAGTAATTTATTCTTCTTTCCTTTAATATGCTCAAAAATTACTTTATATCTATTTCCAGTAATAATATTTTTGAATAAAACCCATCTTCTAGTAGAACTTGTTTTGCTATTTATTTGGATACAGTAACAACAAATGGCTTCGCAATCTATTCGTACTTTGAAATCTTTGAATCCTAAGTACAATCTAAAGGAGTTCAGCGTATGAATTATCGCTAAGATCTCTCTATCAGTGTTATTTACTGTTTTTAGTTTATAGCTCCCGGAAGCATATCTTCATATCTTTTTTTCTGTTTTTGGAGAATATTTATTTGGTTTTTGCTTTAATATGGCTCCCCATCCAGATATGGATGCATCTGTTTCTATGATAAAATAATTATTGTCTAAGGATAATTTTAAAGGTTGTAGATTTTTTACTTTTATTTATGGCTTGGACTAATTTCATATCTTCAGAGTTGAAGTAGTTTTGTCCATTTTTCTTAACTTTGCATATAGGGGTCCAGCAAGCTTTGCTAGATTATCAATGTAGTTTCTAGCATGATTCACTATTCCAAGAAATTGCTGTAGAACCCTTTTATCATTCATACTATCAGGAAATTTTAAGATTTTCTTTGAAATGTGTTCTTGTAAATATATTTTTCCATCACCTATTTCATGACCAAGGAAATTAATCCTTTCTTTACATACTTCCATTTTCTTTTTAGATAATATAACCCATTTTGTTCTACCTTTCCAAAGAAAACTTCTAAATAAGCAATATGTTCTTTATAGGTTTTTGAAAAGACTAATAAATCATCTATACAGACTAGTATATATTCTTGATCTCATTAAATATGTTTTGCATTTTTCTTTGAAATAATGCATGTGCATTTTTTAATCCTAATGGAATGACAAGCCATTCATAGTGGCCTTGTGGGCATGTGAAGACAGTCCAGGGAATGGATTCTTCAGCCATTTTTACTTGCCAGAATCCAGCTTTTAGATCAAATTTTGAAAAATATTTGCTACCTTGTATTCTATTGATCCATTTTTGTTTGTTGGGTATATTGTAAGCATCATCTACTGTATTGTCATTAAGTCTTTTGTAATTTATTACCATTCAAGATTTATCTCTAACTATTTCATTATGATTTCTTACTATAAAAATTGTAAATCTATGTGGGCTTCTACTTTCTCTTATTGCTCCTAGCTTTATTAATTCTTCAATATGCATCTTGAATTCTTCAATATGCATCTTGAATTCTTCAATATCTTTTGGAGTAGCTTCTATAGGGATAGTTTTAATTATATGATCTGGGTTAATTATATTAAGTTTGCAAACAATAGCATTTTTATCCCAGTGCTTCATTGAAATTTCCCTAATTATTTGAATATCTTCTAGCCTTTGGACAATTTTTTTTTTATCTTTTTTAGACTTTATATCTCTATACCAGTTTGGTGCAAAAGATTGTAGTCCAATGCATTCTATATGATAGTTTTCTACATAATAAGCTTCGACAATTTCATTAAGGTCTATAGTATTTGATTCAAGGGCTTCAGATTCTATGTCTTTAATTTGTAAATATTGTTGAGTGCTTTTTACTTTTCTTACTTCGAAAATAAATGAAATTATCATGATAAGGAATAAATGTTACCCCTTGTTCAGTTAGTATGAGGGCACTTATGGAATATTGTAAAAACCGTAACCCAATTATCATATCATCATTTATTAATGATAGGTCTGTTATTATAATTTCATCTATATTGTATCTAGTTCCATTTATATATGATTCAATGTTATATGCTATCTGGTTATGGACTTTTCTTATTCCAGACATGTCTGTGGAAACTTCATCTTTATCATTATCTATAGTGGTTACTAATTCAGAGCATCTTGAAAAGTATTTATCATGGATGATATTTTTAGTGCAGCCTGTATCTATTAATGCTAATATTTTATGGGAAATGTTAAGCTTTAAGACTATTTTTACAGGGATTCTTATACCTAGTATATCTTTAAATGGAAACTTAACTATATATTTACTTCCAAAACTTGTTATAGCATCTTTTAATTGTATTAGCTTGTCCCCCTTTGGTCTCGTACTATTATTATTTGTTCTTTATTTTCTATGCTAATACCTTTTTGTTTGAAATCAAAATATTCTACTTTATTTCTGAGTTCTTCTAACTCTACTTCTAAGCTATTTATTCTATTTCAAGATTTCTAACTCTACTAGATAATATTTTTTCTTCTAGCTCAGTTTCTACTTTTATTCTCCATTTTTGATTTCTTGACTTTAAGCATTCACAACATGTCTGTTTGAAGCATAAGCTACATGTTGCTCTATTATCTTGGCTTGGGTAATATATGCAAAAAGCACATTTTATATTATATTCACCTATTCCCCTAATCCAATCATGTTCGCACTCTATTTGATTCATCATTTCAATATCTAGACCGGCTAAGTCATCAATTAGGTCTATTTCATCATTACTTAAACTATATTCTAATTCTTCATTTTCTATTTCGTTTGTTTCAATGATAGAGTATATGGATTCATCATCTTTTATTTCATCATCACATACTTATATATTTTTATTTACACTATCTATGATTAGGACTCTTTCTTGCTCTTCAAACTTATTTTTGTGTCTTTTTTTATCTTTATTTGGGCAGATTTTACTAAGATTGTCTAGCAAATTGCATATGAAACATCTACAGGTTTTGTCATAATTTTTTCTAGGATTATATCTTCTTACATTTCTTTTATGCGAAAATGATGCTCTATTATCTGATCTTCTAAGAAAATATCTTTTCTTTGTTTTGAAGTTATTGTTATATCTTTTATAGGGTTTATGATTTCTCTTTTTATAGCCAGCTTCCCCATATGTTAATGGGATTTGGACAATTCTATTGCAAAAATTGTAATATGATCTTTTTATAGATCTTTGAGCTTGTATGTTTGTGTATATTTTCCTAAGTTGCTTAAATACATAAGTTATTGCCTGTGATATATTTATAACCACTCCCTCAGTTTCTTTTTTATATTCTTCAAATGTCATAGAACCTAAAGGATCAGGTAGCTTATTAAAGTATCTTTCAACTACTCCTCTATTATATCCTTGTTTTGCAGTAGTAGCATTATATAAGTAATGTTGCAAAAATTCTTTTATACCCCTCCAGTTTGATAAGGTTAATTTTTCTATTCTCTCAATCTCTCATTTTGTAATGTTGTATGTCCCAATTCTGGGTCTTCTGCTATAATAATATTTGATATTATGTTAGCAAAATTATTTAGGTTATTTCCTGCTCTTTTTAATTCTTCATATTGAGCAGGATAACTTTCTACTCATTGCTCCCATAGAACTCTTACTGATTCTCCAAGAAATGTTTCTAGGTATGTTATTATGTCTTCAACCTTATTTTTTATGTTAAATTGATTTTGTATATACTTTTGTACTGTTAATCCTTTCCAAATATTTATTATGTTTGGCCAGTCTATAGGATCATGTGCAGCAAGGTTTAATATTGCACCATCACTTTTGTGGTTTTGAAATTTTATTGATTTTTCAAAACTTCTTCTTTTAGAACCCATAAATTTGTATTATCCCGGAATATAATTATATGGAAATTGTTCTCTTTCTGGAGGCCATTTTCCAGATACTCTATGTGGTCTTTTACTCTCTCCTTCACCTTTTACTGAGGTTTCCCCATAATTTCTTCTTTTTTTACCTTTTTCTAATTCTACTTCCATAGCTTCCACAATATTTTCT
The DNA here is from genome assembly GCA_032594955.1 of Panicum miliaceum. Lineage (NCBI taxonomy): Eukaryota > Viridiplantae > Streptophyta > Magnoliopsida > Poales > Poaceae > Panicum > Panicum miliaceum. The sequence continues at coordinate 27,109,589 of CM064072.1, read as the reverse complement.
AAATTGTGTATACTTTCATCATCTAGGAAGTCAATATTATTATCAGAGTCATTAAATATATCACTATTGTATTCTTCTTCTTCTTCTTCTTCATAACTTTCTAAAAGCAGATTATTATTTATATCCCATTGTTCTTCTTCATTTGGAACCTTATCCTTTGGGAGTTTATGACTAGCATTATTTTTAGCCAGATTTTTATTTTCTTTTATTATACGTAAACTATTTGTAGCTAGATTTTTGTTTTCCTGTAGCTTTTTAATTCTAGAAATTTCTCTTATTAGAAAAGGCTCCTTTTCTCTTATCTTAGACCAATCTATTGTCATTGCATTTTTATATTCCCCAACTATTTTCTTTAAGATTTATTCATATACATTTAGATATACTATGTCTTCTGCTTTCCGATGCTTCTGAGTCTAAGTTTTTTATGGATTTCCTCTTATAGTTTGTAAATCTAATACTAGTTTCTCCTATGTTATTGTTATAACTAATATAACCCTCAAGATGTTTTAAGGTCTTGCTTTCTATAAGCACACTTATTTTCCATTCTTCTCCCGCTCTTTCTTTAGAACTAATTTTTAAAGGGCTCATAAATTTTATTATTTTGATTGCATACTTTCAATTACATCATTTACATTTACTTTATATCTGGTACCACTTCTATTAGTTAGTCTTCCTATAAATTCTATACTAACCAAAAGATTTGTTCCTTTAAAATCTTCATAACCCTTTGTTTGAAATCCAAGGTTCATTTTTTCTATGAATTCTTTTATAGGCATTTATGGAGCTATATAGGAGATTAGATTATTTTCATTCATATCTCCTTCAGCTTTATTAATGTAGTGCCATCTTTTATCTAATAGTGATATTAAAACTTTTGTTCCTAACTTTTTCCTAGTCATCCCTTTTATTTCTATAATATACATACCTTGGTGAATATATTTGTAACCTGAATATTTTAAGTTATTCTCAATTTTGTTACTTACTATTCTTTGTTCAACTGGATGTGTTAGAAAACTTAGTTCTACTTCTCTTCATATTCTGTATAGTCCACTTCTACTTTCAAAGATTCCCATTTGATATAGTTGTTGTGGTCTTAAGCTTCTTAGTGTATTTTTTTGGTACCTTTCCATATCTCTGTCCACATCTATGACTTCTTCTAGATTATCAATATCATCTGATTTATATTTTAATCTACTAAACAAAGTGAGTGGCTTAGAATCTTGTCTTACTAATTGGATGTGCTTATCTCTTCTAACGAGGCTTTTGGATAATTCCATTTTTATGAATTTATTGATTTACTAGATGCAACTATTCCTGATGAGGCTAATATAATTTCTTTGTTACTTTGATTGGTATCGAGTTTTTCAAGGACTTGTATTATTCTGTCTTATTATAATACTAGAATCTTCTTTAGGTGTTTCGTAGTTTGAGAAGTCTATAGGTGGAGACAGATGTTTTGTTATTTCTTTTAGAGCTTGATTATATTCAGACATATAACTAAGAGACAGCAAGAGTTTTAACTTCTTCTACTAATTTCTTAGTTTCAAGAACAACTTGAGCTAAATATGGATCTTTCTGAACTTGATTAACTTCTGAATTATTTTTATTTGGAAGATAAATTTAACTCTTTTCTAATAAATGTTGCTTCTTCTTTGATATAATCACTATTTTTTGAGGTTTTGTTTTGTTGTAATTTTATTTCTTCTAGAAAAAGCAGGATTAAATTTATTTTATTGTCTAGTTCAGAAATTTTATTATTAGTTTGCTGGTATTCTTTATTTAGTCTTTCAAATTTCTGATCTAATGCGTCTTGTCTTTCCCCCAAGTTATGTACGAATTATGTATTAAATCAACAATTAAATTTAGTTGATTATGTGACGTATGCCAAGTATGACCTTCTGTAGTATTAATTCTATACACGTTATATTAATATGATCACTTGTATTAACAACCTTCCATGTGCTAACTTCAAGATTAAGATATTTTAATATTTCAATATTGAACCGGCTCTGATGCGAGACAGATAGATTAACAAATACATGAAGATTAGTATTAGAATATTCAGATTGGGATGCTTGTCTTATATGCTTAAGATATTTGGATTAGAATATGTAGCTTGTGTATTTGTTTATTCGTTGATTTTTTTTTCTTTTGTGATCAGTGTTTTATATGCTCGGGAGCTGATTAGTTTTATAGGTATTGCAGGATCGTTTCAGGTTGACGAAACCAACGCGACAGCCGGTGTGCTATGTGGTTGTCAAGTCCTACTCGGTACTCACCATATTTATCGCAAATTTGTATTTAATAAGCAATCTCTAAAAAAACTTGATTGTATTCCAAGATCCTTAAAAAAAACTTGTACATGCCATATTATTCAAGAAAGAGTAAAATACATTGGCGGTCTCTAAACTTGTGACGGTGCGTTACTTAGATCTGTGAACTTCGAAAATGCATTTCTAAATCCATAAACTTATTAAATTGTTTACTACAGGTTCATACGTATCAACATATGGCACGCTAACTGTACATCTTCCGTCTCAATCTATCACCCTTCGACTCACCCACCACGTCCAATAGCGTGTCCACCGCGTGACCGAACATGGCGCACAACAGTGCCATCGTTGATGTGGCCCGGCCACAACAGCGGGAGGCACCCTAAGGGGCGGCTTGCTTGGATGGTCTCAGCAAGTGGTGAGATCGACAAGCGACCCACAGGCCAAGAGGAAGACCAGAGGAGGGAGATAGCATGGCAGAGAAGAAAGCCAGGAGAAAATGTATCAATTATCACTATAATGCACATTGGCAGCCTTAAGAACGTACAATCAGCGTGCATGTCAGCGCTACGTATATACATGGATACATGTGGATCTGCTTACGGTGAACCACTTAAAAGATTTAGTTTTTAGATCTAGAAATGCATTTTCAACGTAAGTGCGATACAAATTTAGGGACTGCCGGTACATTTTACTCTTCAAGCGACCCGACGCAAATCAGTTAGTGCCTTGGAACTGTTTTTCTTATGTTTTTTTACAGTCAATTAGGCCCTAATAACACCAGTTGCCAGATCATTCTAGACACTTAGACAGCTGTCCACCCCCACTCTCCCTGCTGCACTAGCAAAGATTATAGAACTACTTACACTAGATTATTGCAGTACCATGCAGCACCCAAAACTTCAGAGTCAGCTGCAAACTCTCACAAACCTCAGAGTCAGCAGATGTCTTCCTCGCAAATCCCCATTGCAAGCTAAAGAAACTTTACATTAAAGAACCAAATGATTTCATGAACGACTTTTCGTAAGGTTCATTTGTTCATTAGATTAGACTACCCAGGATAAAAACGACTCCATCAGGTACTACATACTCGCAATGGAAAAAGTCGAGCTAGATGGGTGGCATAGGGTTTTTCCATATTGAGATAGAAATCGCACACCAATATCATTGAGTAAAACGTACGAGTATTCATGTAACTAGCAAGAGTATGCATACTACTTGTGTCTCTGAATCTGATGTGTTACAGCAAGAAGAGTAGAAGACATTATGAATCTGTCTGCAAAGCTACGTAGAGTAAAGCCACTGCACCTTTTTACCTTCTCAACAAAGTAAAAATACAGGCAGTGTGCGTCTTTTTACCCCTGAGGAAAGCGAAGCCCACTCGGGTGTATCGTACACGCAGAGGCCAGCAGGGGGACAAAGAGCACAAAGAGGAGCAGCAGGACACGCAGCAAAAGGCCAGCGTTCCACAGCAACGCATACAACTTTGGTGGCATGCAAGGGAGGGAAAGCCCTCCAGAAGCACCAGGCCAAAAACCAAAATCACAAGCTTATCATTCATGCATATATATTTGTACCGATGTAATTTTAAAATACGAAAGTTTTAATACATGTGCTGACTAATAATAATAATAATGATGATAATAATATTAATTGTATTTTGGATACCAATGTATTTGCTTTTTCTTTTTGTCAAAACGTGATGTATTCATCATCAATGGATCTGATGTTGTATTTCTATTAAGACTCTACCGGCAACTTCGTGCCGCATCCTTCATATATAAATCAGAGTTTATATATATGTACGTGAAATGTGAAGTTATCACACAAAATGAAATAATGCAAACGTTTCCTGAAAGGCATTCTTGGAGATTGAATTCCTGCTTCCTGTACCTGCGTAGATGTGTTTCAAGAAATACTTTGTTGGCAATTTTTCTTACCGGACACATTTTCCTAGCTACTGCCTGACATAAAAGGAAAACAATATATAGGACCTAAAATTCACATTTCTACTGTTTTGGTGCCATATGTTTTATGCACTCATATTTAGTGGCAATTACAAGAACAAGTGTACGCACGCGACCATCTGATCGACGAGAGTAGATTGGACATGATATCTTTGGGAAAGCGCATTTACAAGAACCGTCCACAAAAGAGAGGCCCAAGTCAAGTGACAAAGAAAAGCATAAAAAGTGTTACCAGCATGATAGATCGGATGTACTGGTAGATTTTTCTGCCCCGTACAAGTTGCCTTTCGACATCATTGGTCTGAGGAATTTGAAGTTTTTCGGAGAAAAGAAAGAAGAAAGAATCGTTGAGAGAGATCCATGTGCATGTGTATGTATACCATGCATGCATCAAAATTTGGGCTTTTAAGACAAGAATGGTGATGGCAGTAGGATGAATGCATTTGCATGGGTAGCGGGTAGCCGGGAGTCTGCAGCCTCATGTGGCGTGTCGCCACGTGTTTGTCTCTCATCGACTTGCTTGGAGTAGTGGGCAAGTAGAGTAGTTTGTTGTGTTCATATCAGCTCCACAAGGGTAGCTAGCTAGTGCTTGCATTAGTGCCATCATCAGAATATGTGCGGGCTAAATGACCTAAATGGTTTAAAATGTATTTTTTTTAACGAAAAAATGGTTTAAAATGTTGAGAGATCAAATGAAAAGATTTTAATAACTGTGTCGCCTGCTGTTTTACTAACGAGTTGATTGAATTTGATATTTTTGTATGAAATATACTAATATGCTATGGGTACTACCCAAAATACGGTATAATCCAAGGATGGCGTATACCTAGAGACAGGCCTGGAAGCCCGACCTGAGTCCGCCCAGACCAATGCTTAAATAGGGATGGGCACGGTGCTTGCATTGTACGCTCGAAAAAATTCAGACCAGCCCGAGCCCGGTCCAAGCATTAAAATTAGTTATTTTCATACATGAAAATAGTGGACGACCCGACCCTAGCTTGAGCCCGGTCCAATTTAGGATAAAATTTACTGGCCCGATAGAGTTATTATGGGGCTTGGGCACTGCTTTTACGCTCGGAAAAATTCAAGCTTTTTGTCAGCCTGGCCCGACCCACAAAATACTCCGGTCTAGGCGGGGATTTGGCAGACCTTATGCACTATATTAATTATTTCCCTCTTTTGTAGAAAATAACTGTATATATATACACTATTGGCTAACAATTTCTTCAAACTATTCTGTTTTGATTCCAGAGCTGCGCAATTAAAGCCAACTACAAAGTCCAAACTCTATAGGCTTTATAGATCAGAGTGTGGAATATTTATTTTCTCGGATTTTCCACATTTTAGAAACAAACTAACTCAGGCTTTGTCAGGCCTTTTCTTTTTCTCAGACTACAAATGTACATAGATGTGTTGATAAAAACAGAGAGCTTATGTCGTGACTAGCTAGGGCATTCCACTTAAATTACGTTCACACAATCCCATTATCACACTTTACTGAAAGGTTTGCGTAGATCCCATATATTTATCTCGGTGAGAAACTGAGCGAGAAACAAAGAAATTGGTACATTTTCAGTGGTACGTGCAGAATTGGTCAAAAAAAATTGGACTTCTATACTTTCACGCACAACCTGTTCTAACAAATTAGTATTTTGCTCGCAAAAGAAAACGAACATAGGACCTATCTGTCATGGCACAAGAAAAGAAAACGGTACCTTGGGTCATTTGGGTCCCTGGGCCGGGCTTGGAGCTTTTCCAGACTTGGAGCCCCACCCAGGCCCATCGAGCGGACCATCCCGACACACTTTGACGCCGTCGCGGCTCCGTCTCTCAGGCCAGCGCGAGAGCGAGCGGGGAGCGGGCGAGCGCAAGGTGGCGGGCGGGCGGCACAGTGAGGTGGCACGGAGCCGGGCAACATCAAGCAGCGGTTGGGGTAGGGACGCCGTTGCCGAGCCGGCTGCGGCCGGGGGAGGGGCGGCGGTAAGGGGCAGAGCTGCGGCCAGTATAGGCTCAAGAAAGAAGGAAGAAGAAAGAAGAAGGAAGATAATGTATGGAGAAAAAAAATATTAAAGAGGCTGACATGTGGGGCCAAGAATGACACGTGGGCTCCACCAATGAGTGTTCAATTTAGGCCTGAATTTACTGGCCCGATAGAGTTATTGTGGGGCTTGGGCACTGCTTTTATTCTCGGAAAAATTCAAGCTTTTGTTAGCCTGGACCCACCCACAATTTAAAATACTCGGGTCTAGGTGTACATATAGGGATTTGGCAGACCTTATGCACTTTATTATTTCCATCTTTAGTAGAAAACAATTGTATACATACTATATTTGCTTACAATAATTTCTTCAGGCTGTTCTGTTTTGATTCCAGAGCTGCGCAATTAAAGCCAGCTCCAAGTCCAAACTCTATAGGTTTTACAGATCAGATCTAGTGTGGATTATTTATTTTCTCAGATTTTATTTCCACATTTTTGAAACAAACTAACTCGGGCATTGCCAGGCCTTTTCTTTTACTCGGACTACAACTGTAGTACATAGATGTGTTGATAAAACGGAGAGCTTATGTCGTGGCTAGGGCATTCCACTTAATTTAAGTTCACAAAATCCTACTATCACACTTTTACTTAAACGTTCGCATATATTGAAACTGAGCGAGAAACAATAAATTGGTACCTTTTCAGTGGCACGTGGAGAACTGGTACGTGGAGAACTGGTACGGTCCATAAAATGTTTGAACTTCAAACATACTTTCACGGACAACGTATCTGCTCTAATGGCAAACATGGGAACTGTGAGAGTTCAAGGCGCTGTCTTGCCTTGAACTCATCGCCCGTGGAGAGCTGATCATCCTGAATAAGTGAATAAGGATGTACATTTATTATCTTTAGGTGCACCTCTAAGCACCTCCAATTCTTTTTAGTTCAAATATTTGTACTATTTCTTTAAAAAATGAGATTCTATTTTAGAAAAATAGTACAAATATTTGAACTAACGAGAGTTAGGGATGCACATAAGGATCACCCATTTGCACCCGTAATCCTGAACTTCAAACATACTACTTTCACATGTTGAGTAAGCTACAGGGAGAGACCCGGCCGAGCTGAGTCACTCGTAGGCTAAGTAGCCCGGCCGGCAGCCTAATCCAAACAAGAGCCAAAATATCTGAATCTGACTGAGACCTCTGCCTCTGACGCTCCGGCCCGGCCCTCTCCATTATTGGCGATTACCTCTACTCTCTGTCCCTTTCCTATGTCGGATCAGGTCAGGGTTTGACTGGCCAGACACATTAGTCACACGATCACCCACGGAGCTAAGAGTCCGACGATGAACACGTAATAATAAAGCAAACAAAAGCTTTGGCGACACCGGATGGAATGCCATTTTAATTTTTTCCGGTCTTTTATTATAATTTATAAGCATGCGTAGCAGCACGTGCGAGACAGAACACAACGAGATCAGGCACTGGATCCTCGATTCGCCTTCTCCTCCTTGGCCTTCTCCAACGCCTTCACCAAGGCCGCAAGGCACGAGTCCGCGTCGTCGTCCTTGCTCTTGGGCGTCAGCTCCTCGATGACGTCCGCCGGCGTCATGTCCACCTCCCCCAGCAGCGCTCTCACGGCGTCGAACAGCTCGTGCGACCCCACGCCGTGCTCCCTCTCGGCCAGGAACCTGAAAGCCTCGAAGCCGCAGTAGGGCATCTTGATGTGCTTGTCCATGCGGCCCCTCCTGATGAGCGCCCGGTCCAGCTCCTCGACGTGGTTCGTGGTGAACACGATGACCTGCTCTTCCCCGCATGCTGACAGCAGCCCGTCGACGACGTTGAGGAGGCCGGACAGCGTCACCTTGCTGCCGGCGGTGTCCGCTTTCGCGGCCGATGATGACGTGGACGCGCCGTTCTTGGTGTCGTCCTCCGCCGCCCGCTTCTTCTCGCGCGCCCCGGTGAGGTCGAGCGAGCAGTCGATGTCCTCGATCACGACGACGGCCTTGCTCTTTATTTCCATTAGTAGCCTCTGGAGGTCGGAGTTGGACTTCACCGACGTGAGCTCGATGATGTAGACGTCGTATTCGAGGTGGTTGGCCATGGCGGCGATCGTGGTCGACTTGCCCGTCCCCGGCGGGCCGTGCAGGAGGTACCCGCGCTTCCACGCCTTTCCGACGCGCTCGTAGTGTTCTTTGCCGTTCTTGAACGTGTCGAGGTCGTCCATGATCTCCTTCTTCGTCGCTGGGTCCATGGCGAGCTTGTCGAACTTCATAGGGTGCTTGAACGTCACCTGGCTCCATCCAGCACGGTGGTCGGAGACGCTGGTGTACAGCTTCCGCTGGCGGCTATTGACCATGATGTCGCGGCCCCGCTGCTGGACGAAGGCGAGGTAGCTGTCGAGCACGAGTTTGCGGTGGCGCTCGTGGTAGTGGAGCTTGAAGGAGCGCTCCTCCGGCCCCGCGCCGCCGTTGCGCGACGCCGTCCTGTCGGAGTGCGCCGACCACCAGACCGTGGCGCCGCCGAAGTGGTCGGCTACCTCCTCGCGGTCGATCATGCTGAGCACGAGCCTGTCGGCGGCGGCGTCCCTGGCGCCCTCGGCCCTGAGGTGGCGCGCGGTGCGCGAGCACGAGGCGCCGAGGTAGGCCTTGACCTCCTCGTAGTAGGCGTCGCCGCGCCTCATCATGCGGCCGGTGCTCTCATGCTCGTCGATGTTGACAGTCAGGTACGGGTCGACGAACGCCGCGAGCCACCGCACGCGCCGGCTCGCCCGGCGCCCGACCAGGTGGTGCAGCTGGAGGCGCTGCAGGTTCCGCCACGCCACCGCGGACAGCCACGGGATCAGGCTGAGCACCAGGACGGAGTTGAACCAGCTCCACCACGCTGGCGTGGGCACCGGGTCAGCCTCGCCGGCCATTGCGCCGCCCGTCGGGATGTCGGGATGATCAGGCTAGATCATCTCGTTTGGAATTGAATTGAACACGGGCAGAGCATGCTCTGAGGTGTCGGATGTGAGGCAGGCTTGAACTGGGAGCTACTGCTGTCTGTGTACTTGTACTAGAAGATGGAGAAACCACAGATCGATGGGTGCACATCAACCCGGATGAAGTTTCCTGGAAGCAGCGTTTGTCAATGTCACCCAGCGACTAGTTTCAACTTTCAACCGCTCGTGTCCGAATTCTTGCTCCGCTTTCGGCGCGAGGATAGCACACGTAACTCTAGTTCATGAGGGTCGTTTTCGCATGCCGTCAGGTCGGTCCCGTTCGCTGTTTGTCGGAGGCGAAGTGGATGCCTGAGATCAGAGACGACGCAACAATAATGCAAACGAAGATCCATGCATCTTCCCAGCGTCGTTTTGGGTTCTTCCTGTGGGACTTGCAGCGCGCTGCGATCGCCTTTTTCTTTGTAATTTGGTGAGCAAGAAAACGCGTGAGCAGAAAGAATTGATTGCCATTGAGGTGGTATTTCAAAGCATCGGCGCCGGCTCACCTCCTCCAGCACGCCCCAGTGAGTCCGGCTTGCCCTTGGCATCCGCGGCGGCCGTGGCCCCCCTACCGGCCATGGTGCCGGTGCCGGCCATGGCGCCGCCGCGCCCCATCCTCCTGCCAGCCGTGGCGCACCGGTAGGGGGTGAAGCAGAGAATTAAATGAAGGATAGCAGGATCATTTAGAAGAATTTAGCAAGAGGATTCAAACAGCTTCTGTTAAAGTTTAGCAACCTAATCTTTAGTTTGTTAAAGACAAACTCTAAAATTTAGCAAGCTAAACTTTAGTCGGAGCGATTCAAACAGGGCAAAAAAAAAAACAAACAAACAAAAATCTAGAGCTAGTAATGTGCTGTGCCCTAGCTATCATGACATTCTTGACAGGTCATATCTGAGATTTGGAAGTTTCACCCGGAGCTGGGGTCTATGTCAAAGGGGAAAAAAAGATATCTCGTAAATTAGTTTTGGCTTATGCAATTAATTTTATAGTTAGATTATATTTAGTCTCTCTTTTTGGCATCCAAATATCCGATATGAGCCAAACTAAATTAGTACTTGGATCCAACACCCCCTAAGTTCACCGGGTTGAAGTGAAAAAGAACGCTAGGGGATTAACATGGTATCCTTGGTGATGACCCTACTTCCTTCCTAGGGGCATTAAGGCCCAGCCCTCCGGAGAGATGTAAAAGTATTTTTGAAGCTCAGAATCAGCTCTCCCGCAACTCAGTGCCTCGCCACTGTCTTGCCTTTGTACTCGCTCACAGTTTCCTTCCATCTATGTAAAATATTTTTTAATTAAAAAAAAATTCAGCCTTAAATATTCATAAAAGCAAATGTCTACGGCCAAACGTTACAAGAGTTCTTATACTCTAAACTTTAAATAAGAAATTTTACAAAAGCAAGAAAAAAGTTATAAAATAAAGGAAGAAAAATAGAAGACTATCCTTTAATCTTCTTCTTCATTCCGGCTTGCACCTTGCAATGTCTTCACGCAGCACCAATTCATCACATCTCTCGTCTGCTTAGAAATTTGATGTCCGGATTGTCTGTTGCTTGCTATATCTTTTTACGTAAATCTCCACCTAACGCATGGGTGTGAGAAGATATTAATATTGTCTTCAGGAAGGGAGTGGCACCACCAGTGTCAACAGCAGCGCTAGATAACAGCACCAATACGAACGTGTAGGCAGCGTATTGGCAAAGTCTCGCACGAGAAAAACGGCGTAAAAAGCACAAAATATTTCATCGCCAGGCTTTGGGTCGATCATCTGCTGGATAGATGGACTGATCGGACTCGTCGACCATGAGTAGCCGGAGCAGCAGGTCCGTGTCCATCCATCGATGGGAAAATAGAAGGAACAACAAAGCCGGCCGGCCGCCTGCGAGGGTTTCAACCCGTGCTCCCCCGCGGCCCCGCCGCAGCCGGGGTCCGGGGAGCTGCCAAAGCCGGCGGCGCCGCCGCCCTCCGGTCATCTCAGCACGTGAGGCAGCCAGCCATAGGCCGGGCGGCCGGCGGCACAGCTGGAACCGAGAACCTCCGGTCGGCTGTCCCGTCTCCGTCGCTTCATCTATGGTGCGCCGCCGTGCAACAGTGGATGCTCGCTCGCCGGTGAACTGAACGAGGAGGATCGATGATGCGAGGATCTCGGGGAAGATGCGTGTGCCGGCCTAGTAACCCCCACCACCACCGAGCGCCCCGCGCGGCAGCTGCGCGGCGGGCCCCGGCTGCAGCGACCCGGAGCACGCAGCTCGTACGCATTTGGACGCAGGCCTTGGCTCCCATTGGTCGTTGATGCGTGACGGGTCGGAGGGCGAAGTGGGGACCGGCCCGGAGCCCGACGTGTGGCGTCCCCGAGCCGTCTGATCGTCAGAGCCTGGGGCATCAGGCATGCAAGACGTACGTACGCCTCCTCGTGCTGTCTCTTCTGGTACTGACCGGCCGGTCGCGGGGGGGGGGGGGGGGGGGGGGGGGGGGGGGGGCGGGGGCGGCTGTGCTCGAGGAGGTCCGCCCTGCAAGATGCCTCACTGACACAGCACGCTGCCGCTCCGTTTGACTCGATGTAATTTTGGTTATGTTCGTATTTTTTTTGGGTTTCATTACTCTTCGACTGTAGGAATGAATGCTTGTAGCTGCACGTTTGTATTATACTTGGCACATTCAGATCCGTTTAGGATATAGTATTATGAAAACGTAGGAATAGGAAAAAAATACATTAATTGTGTTGCATAAAATTTGCAATCTTACGCGAATTCAAAACGCAGGAAAGTTAGTACCATAGCTTTTGGATGAAAAATGGACACAGGAATTGGAAGAGAGATAAACACAAAATGAAGTTTTCATGTGTGATCCAACCTCATGTTACTTTTCCTCCATGGCGAACCCCAAGGAGTTGCAAAAGTGTGCAATCGTTGATTTTCCACGGGATTGGAACTCTTTCATTTTCCTTTGTTGTAAATGGATCAGCTAAGTTGCATGCATGTGTTAAAATACTACTTATCATCGCGGAGAATGATGGCATAATCAGAGAGAGAGAGAGAGTCTATCCATGAGCACCCTGCCGGTACTCCACTGCTGTTGCCTGCCTGATACTCTCACGCGCACGGGTTTGCTTCTCCACGCACGATGACGCCGCCTACTTGTTTGTCTGCGCCCTTGCCTCTTCTCTACACTACTAGCACTCGTAACAAGTCGTACGTGCACAAGCCACTTCTAGAAAAATAAGCTTTTGTCCTCGGTTAGTACCGTTTAACTTTTGATCCGGTACTAAAGTTGCTCCGGAGCTATTTTAGTACCGGATCCAAATTTAAAAGTCTTTGGAGTCATTTTAGTATCGGGCCAAGACACCGTTCAGTAAAAAATATCACATTTTAGTACCGGCTGGTGTTTAGCCCGATATTAAAATGACGTGGCCATTTAGTACCGGGCCAAGACACCACCCGGTACTACCGGACCAAGACATCGGCCGGTGTCTTGACCTGGTACTAAATAATCCTTTACGCGTTACTTCAAAATGAAAGCATCTCTCACCTAGTCACATGTGATGCATAAATGGGATGGTAACTAAACTATGCGCGAGGCCGGAGGTTGTGGGTTCGAATCCTCACGACCGCGCAAACGCATTTACGTGAAAAATTCACGTGACTTGTGACTTGTGAAAAATTCCTCGTAATTTTTTTTCGCGTGACTTATTTAATAATGTGACTTTCTTTCCGAAGTTAGGATACATAGACGCATGGTGGCTCGAGTAGGTGGTGGTCAGCTCAAACAGCAGAGAATATAAGATCACACAAAGAGGATGAGGCCACACGAAAAACAAGAGAAAAGATAGATCCAGATAGGATGATAGATGTAGCCCATATGTGACAGGTAGGATCCAGTGATGACTATGGCAAACGGTGTGAAAAATGCCACACGTCCCTTCTCTCCGGATTCCAGGCTACTAGAAAATAACTCATCCGTTCACCACAAATATATCTATAGAAATTGAACCTGATACTAGCAATTATTAGTACCGGATCCAATTTCTACAATTATATTTATGGTTGATGGAAGGGTTGGTATTACCACTTGGTACTAGAATCTGTACTCACCGTTACAATTTTCTTCGAATAAAAACCAAGAAGTGATCATGTGGATCATTGGGGATTTTGTTTAGCCTTTTCTATCATTTTTGGTTGGTTTCTCTTTGATCACGTTTGGATTAAAAGCTGAGACAATCTACTGCAATTTAATAAAATACTAGAGCTGATTTTATAATATTTACTTATTTACTAAAAGAAACAATCATTATTGTTAATTCTCAATGATACAACCAAAAGGAGAGAGCTGCATGGTACAACCAAGGTTCTTTCTATGTCCGGCTTTTGGGCTTCACATAGAAGTGTTACTAAGCTTCAAGGCTACAAGTTGAATTTTATTTGTGATCAAGATGGCTAGAAATACTCTGACTTTGTCCTATTAATTGATGCAAATATAGCAAAAGAAGCAGCCACTTTGGATATTGATCTTTATTTGAATGACAAGATGGTAAAGGCTTCAATTTCTCCATGTGGACCTCTCGAGTTGGATGTTCAGCAGGTATGGTCAAGTCCATATATATCATTTATCTACCTTGCTTCAGATTAAAACTACCTGAAAGATTCCTTTCCCTTTTCTCTTAGATGGAACAACAAAACTATATCAAGCACTTCTCTTTAATGGTTTGTTTGGAAAACTGTTCACTGGATCAAAAGCATCCAAAACCCCACGGGAGTTTATCCTCAAGAAAGTTGATACACACCTTTGGGACAATACAAATATGTATTTGCTTTTACCTGTGGATCCTACTCCGAATTCTCATAAAAGTGTTTGCATTAACTGGAATGTGATTGATGTAGCGGCTACAACTGTTGGACTTATGAGGAGCATTTATTCGGAGGACCAACAGAACCTGATTGATAAACTTAATCCTGAAATTAATGGCGGAGATCTCATTTATTTGGCCAACAAGTCATGTAAGGTTGATGATCTTAGAAATATGGTAGTCCTAGCACTTCACACAGGGAAGACATTGAATCCCTTTGTAGTTCTTAAACTAACAGAGCAGCAGACATTCTGATTTCTAACATGGTAACTTGCTTTGGTGGCGGACGTGAGATTTTATAAACGGATGGACATAGTATTTATGTTTTGTTTCTAATTATTTATCATTCTACTATATAAGTTTTAACCAATTGAATCATTGTTTTAAGTGAAAATAAATTTTTACCAACTATTCAATGAAAAACTAATAGTCTTTAATAAAAAGAGCACACAACCTTCATATGCTTTGGAAGTTGTGAGTTCATAATATTTTTCAGCTTTTTAACTATGTTCTCTCTTCACATTTCTATCTTAACAATGTCATGCTCACTTGGTCACTTCCAAGTAACTTTAGCAATGAGGAACACGGTGGTCAATTGGCTTCTGTAAGTATTTAATAATCAATAATATTGTAGTTGTCCTAACAAAAGTATCCAAAACTATTAGTGCTCCCAAATAACCATGCTCATAACATATAAACTATCTTATTGTTATGGAGAAATCAAAATATCATTTTTTGTATAAAATATTTTATGTAGAAACACCTATAAAAGTAATAATCTTTATATGATTCTTTATATTATCTTTTAAGAATTATATATATATATTTTATTTAAATAATATTCTAGAAATTTTCTTAGTAGGGCAAATATTTTTAGAAGCATGAATTGGTACGATATATTAAGGTAGCGACGAACCTCCTTGAAAAGTTGCTTAAGAATTGGTTTTGGTGCTTTCCCAAAGGGCATTATAGCTAACTTCAAGACCTTTGTACTTGATCGTTAAGCATAAGAAGTTTTCTTGAAGTTCACTACGAGTGACCTTTAAGGAAGTTAGAGATTCATTTATCAAAGTAGTCTCCTTTGACATACTCTCTTTTGAATCATTAGTTAGAGATAAATCGATAACTAATTTTTCAACTTTCACCTTTTCTTCAGCAAGAGCCTTCTCTAAGGCAAGGTTTCTCTCCTTCTCAAGGATGAGCAAGTCCTCTTGCCTATCGAGACACTCCCTCTTTATCTCCAATTTCTCCATAAGCTTTTTCTTTAAAACCTTTCTTTCCAAATTCTTTTATCATGAATGCTTTATTTTGCTCTTCCTCATCATCAAAATTATTTTGTGTACTACTAGATGTGGTGGAAGGATGAGAGAAAGAAGTAGATGATTCTTGTACCTTAGTCCCTCTTACCATGAGACAAAAAGGGGCGTCATCTTCATCATCAGAGATGTTGTTGAAGAGTTTCCTTGAAGACTTGGGTATGGCTAAAGTTGTCATACCTTCATGATTGGAATCTTCATGACTAGACTCCCACTCTTGACCAACATGAACATGACCTTGATATTTCTTCTTGTAGTTCTTGCTCTTCTCCTTGTACTGTCGGTGTTTTACCGCCACGCCCATTGAGGGATACCCCCGAGGTGGTGAGTTTGTAGGTAGGGTGTCGCCGAGATCTCGAACTCGAAGGTGCAAAGGAACGCAAGGTTTAGACAGGTTTGGGCCGCGAGAGCGTAATACCCTACGTCCTGTGTGGTTTGTATTGCCTTTGATGATGATTGTCCCCGAGGTGGTCCCTGTACGCCCTTATATAGTCCGGGGACAGGTTTACATGGGAGTCCTAGTCGGGTACAACGCAAGGAGTCCTATCCGAGTACTTCTTGGGTAGTCTCCTGGCGTGTCCGACTAGTCTAACTACTGTACGAGTAATCCTACTGCATTACGAGTAGTTACAATAGATGTAGGGCGTGGGCCATGTCCCATCCCGTATCTTAGGAAAAAGTGAGCCACGTGTACAATCCCGTGTACCCGGGTCTGAAAAGCCCCCGAGCTCTTCGTAGCCAAGTACTTGCAGGCGTCCGAGTACTTCTGAAGGCGTCTTCGAGTTCTTCGCGAACTTCATCTTGAAGGTGTCCTCCGAGTACTTTTCTGGTTGTGTCGAGGCTGTGAGGTGCTCATGCCCCGAGTAGTTGTTCAGTTTTCTTTATATGGGGTGCGATTAACTCGCACTCCACATGCAGTAGCCCCCGAGCCTTAGGTTGACTCGTAGAATCAGGCTGAGGGTCAATTTGAACTTGAGTCTTCTGTCTTAGTCTTCCAGCAGATTGTGACGGTAATGTGTCCCACTGATGACACGTGTCCCGCAGCCCCCGAGCCTTAAATCTAAATCCCCAAGTTTTGGAATCTAGGATCCAAAGAGTCGTGGCATGCAATGTGTGACGGTAAAGATTTGATGGTAAACAGGAGCAAATTGGTGTAGTAAATTTGGAAACCTCTTTTTTCGGGAGGAATACCCTGAAAAAATGGTCAAACAAATAACATACCCAACAAATACCCAAAATTATGGTTCAAACCAATCTTTGTGCCCTGAGCCAATGACCAAATAAGTCCTCTGGGTAATAAATTTATCAAACCCCTTATTTCGGAATAAATCCCTGAAATAATGGTTAACAAACATCTAACCAAGATAAATCTTAAAAGGCCTCTTGGATCAGGCATTGTTGTACAGCGTCGAGCATCTAAGCATGAGAGGTGTCCCTCGAGGCACGTTCAGTGCCTTGTCGCATCAAGCCCCCGAGCCAGGGGCCAGATGATAGTCATAAAGTAGTCGTATCCGACCTGTGGCACCAGCCCCCGAGTCCAGGCATGGAGCAAGTAGCCACTGGTGCTCGAGCAGTCGAAGAATGGCATCTTGTCGGAGTCGTTCCGGACAAGGATTGTAGTCGAGACAAGTAGTCGAAGTAGTCGGACAGGTATAGTGCCAATCGTAAACAAGTGAAATTCTTATCATGGGATCAAAGCCCCTTCAATAACATAGTGTACAAATCGAGAACAAGTAATATGTTACTAGAAAATATGGGAGCGAGGCCCCTTCAGCAAACTTGCACATGATACCGGTCGTAAACCAGTAAAACGGAGTTGTACTGGAAGTATTGGTGCAAAGGCCCTTCAGGAACCCAAAAGACTAGTCGGAGACTAATAATTAGGTATTGTAAGCATGGGAGCGAGGCCCCTTCAGTAAACGCCGCGTAGTACCAGCCAAAAACCGGTAAAATGGAGTTGTACTGGTAGTATCAACCTTCAGGCACCAATAGAAGATGTCCCCAGTCGAATCAAGGATGAAACCGACGTAGATGTTCGATATTCCATGAATTGGGTACCACTTGGCCATCCGGGTATTGTAAGCGGTAAGATCCAGGTCTTGTAACTTTGTGCACAATGAAAGGTCCCTCCCATCGTGAGTTAAGCTTGTGTAGACCAGTGTCGTCCTGGATGCGTCGGAGAACCATATCTCCAACAATGAAAGAACGTCGTTGAACGTTCCTGTCGTGGGTAACGACGAACTCCTTGTAGGTAGCGAACCGACTGCAACAATGCATTGCATCGGATTTCCTTGGTAGAATCAAGTTCAAGAGGTCTTGCAGTGTCAGCCTCGCCTTCTTCAAACATCTCCAGTCGTGGAGACTTCCACATCACGTCAGCTGGTAGTATGGCTTCGGACCCATATACAAGAAAGAAAGGTGACTGACCTGTGGCTTTGCTTGGTTGCGTGCGAAGCCCCCAGACTACTGATGAGATCTCATTGATCCATTTGCCACCCTTTTTTCTATTCTCGTTATAGAGTCTTTTCTTCAGTCCATCAAGAATCAAGCCGTTGGCACGCTCAACATGGCTGTTGGCCCGCGGATGAGGCACCGAAACATATTTGACTTCAATGGAGCTGCGCTCATAGAAATCCCAGAACTGATGCGAGTGGAAATTGGATCCCAAATCTGTGATAATGGTGTTGGGGAAGCCAAAGCGGTGTAAGATGTCGTAGATGAAAGTAACCACTTGATCTGCCGTGAGCGTTGCAATTGGTTTGTACTCTATCCACTTTGTAAACTTGTCGATGGCCAACAACACGTGTGTGAAGCCTCCTGGCGCAATCGTTAACGGCCCTATCATGTCCAGGCCCCAGCATGCAAACGGCCATGAGGGTGGTATGGTGATGAGGTTATGAGCCAGCACATGAGGCTATTTGCCAAAGAATTGGCAGTTGGTACACCGGCGAAGGAGTGCTTCGGCATCTGCCAAAGCAGTCGGCCAGTAGAAACCAGATCGAAATGCTTTGCCGACTAGTGTGCGAGAAGCCGCGTGGTTCCCGCACACGCCTTCATGAATCTCTTGGAGTATCTCTTTGCCCTCCTCCATACAAACACACTTCGTGAGTATGCCAGATGCTGATCCACGCTTGTAAAGATTGCCACCGACTAGAACATACCCTTTGCTGCACCGTAGAATGCGAGCGGCTTCAACGCTTTTTGGGTCGACACCGGGGGGTAGCGTGTGCTCCTGGATGTAGTCGATGAAAGCCACCCTCCAGTCGACCTCGATCATCAAGACCTCTCGGTCGGGTTCCTTGGGAGCCTGACCGATGGAACTTGAGTCTCGTGCTCTGATGTAAAGGTGATGCAACTCGTGAACAAAAATTCCCGGTGGGACGTTAGCCCGATCAGAACCCAGTTTAGAGAGCACGTTCGCGCCCACATTGTAGTCGCGGACCACATGGTGAATTTCCAGCCCCGAGAACTTTTTCTCGAGCTTGCGTATTTCCATGATGTAGGCGTCCATGGTATCCTTGTTGATGTCCCACTCCTTGTTGACTTGTTGAACCACCAGTAAGGAGTCGCCATAGACAAGTAGTCGCTTGATTCCAGGGAGATTGCCAGGCGTAGCCCGTGCAACAATGCTTCGTATTCGGCCTCGTTGTTGGAAACCTCGAACAATATTTGAAGCACGTACTTGAGCTGTTCTCCCCTCGGGATGATGAAAAGTACTACCGCACCACCGCCACTGAGCTTGAGTGAACTATCAAAGTACATGACCCAATGCTCCGGCTGGTTGGTTGGGGCTTCCACTTGGTTTTCTCGCCACTCTGCCATGAAATCGACTAGCGCCTACGACTTGATAGCTGTCCGGGGCTTGAAGTCGAGTGTAAGGGCTCCCAGCTCCACCGCCCACTTGGAGATACGTCCGGTAGCGTCCCTATTGTGGAGAATGTCCGCCAATGGGAAGTCAGAGACCACTAGGATATTGTATGCATCGAAGTAGTGGCAAAGCTTCCCGGAAGTGATGAGTATACCATAAAGAATTTTTTAAATCATTGGGTAACGAACCTTACATTCAGAGAGGACTTCGCTGATGAAGTAAACTGGTCGCTGCACCCCGAAGGCGTGGCCTTCTTCCTGTCGCTCCACTACAATTGCCGTACTGACGACGTGAGTAGTTGCGGCTATGTAAAGTAGCAGGTTCTCGCCTGGTTGAGGAGCCGTCAGGATGGGTGGCGACTGCAAGTGGTGCTTGAGATCTTGTAGCGCCTGGTTTGCCTCCTCGGTCCACTTGAACTTGTCATGGAGCTTGAGCAATTTGAAGAAGGGTAGACCCCATTCTCCAAGTCGGGAGATGAATCGATTCAAAGCTGCCATGCAGCCAGTGAGCTTCTGGACGTCCTTGATCATCTTTGGGGCATCCATGGCTGTGATGGCATTGATCTTCTCTGGATTTGCTTCGATCCCGCGGTGACTGACGATGAACCCGAGTAGTTTGGCTTGAGGCACGCCAAAGACGCACTTTGTCGGGTTGAGCTTTCATCGAAACCGTCGCAAGCTATTGAAGGTCTCCTCGAGATCGGAGATGAACTCGTCATGGGATCTGGTCTTGATGACCATATCATCCACGTAAGCTTCAACATTGCGGTGTAGTTGGTCCGCAAGGCACAATTGGATGGCCCGTTGATAAGTGGCTCCTGTGTTCTTCAACCCGAAAGACATTGTAGTATAAGCATATGCTCTAAAGGGGGTGATGAACACCGTTTTGATCTGGTCTTCCTCCTTGAGAGCTATCTGATGATAGCCCGAGTAGCAGTCAAGGAAAGAGAGTAAGACACAGCCAGCCGTGGAGTCAATGATTTGGTCGATGTGTGGGAGCGCGAAGGGGTCCTTCGGGCAGTGTTTATCAAGATCAGTATAATCCACACACATCCTCCATTCATTATTATTCCTTTTCAATACGAGTACAGGGTTGGCTAACCACTCGGGGTGGTATACTTCTTTAATAAAACCAGCCGCGAGTAGTTTTTCTAACTCCTTGATGGCCTCCCTCTTGTCGGGGGCCAATCATCGTACTCGTTGCTTCTTCGGGGTGGCTTTAGGGTTGACTTTTAGACAATGCTCAATCAACTCCTTGGGCACCCCTGGCATATCCGCTGGTTTCCACGCGAATATGTCCCGGTTATCCCTAAGGAAGTTGATGAGCGCACTTTCCTATTTGTCGCCTAAGCCGCCCCCGATCAGAGCGGTCTTGTACGAGTCGCCTTCTGGCAGCTGGATGGTCTTGATGCCGACGTCGCTGGGGTTAGGTTTAACCCTCGACTGGCTTGGCCGCTGGTTGGAGATCTCCATCTCTGCATTGGTGAGCTTCAACGCGGCCGCGAGTACTTCTGCAGATGGCTCTGGCACGCGTGAAGTTGTGGCGTACTCGATTGTCTTCTGGTCACAGTCGTACGACTTCTTCAGGTCGCCACGGAGTGTGAGCACGCCTGTCTTGCCCGGCATCTTGAGAAGCAGGTAGACGTAGTGGGGCACGGCCATGAATTTGGCTAGTGCCGGTCTGCCAAGGATGGCATGGTACGACGAGTCGAAATCCGCCACCTCTAACTTGATGTACTCGGTGCGGTAGTTGTCTTTTCTCCCAAAGGTGACTGGCAGGACCACTGATCCGAGTGGTGTAGCCGCGTTACCCGGGACGATGCCGTAGAAAGGAGCTTTGCTGGGAGTGAGCATCTTGGAGATGTCCAGTCCCATCTTCTTGAGAGTACTCACGAAGAGCAGGTTAAGGCCGCTTCCGCCATCAATGAGTACTCGGGTGAGCTGTCAGCCCGCCACGACAGGGTCTAAGACAAGCGGGAATTTTTCCGGCTCGGAGAAGCTGGTCCATTGATCCTCTCTGGAGAAGGAGATCGGGACCTCGCTGTATCTCAAAGGCCTTGTCGTGGCCGGCTCCACAGAGAGTATTTCGCGTAGGGTTAGCTTCTGCGCGCGCTTGGTGGGGAATCCACCATCTCCACCGAAGATAACGTTGATGACGTTCTTCGGATCCTGGAAATCTTGAGCCCCCGACTTATCACCTCCTTCTTCGTCGTCCTCCTTCTCCTTTCGCTTTCCTGCTTGGGGGAGGGGTGGAGCGTTGAGTGATTTTTTGATGGTGACGCGTTTGAAGAGTGTGTGCCGCGACTTTGGGTGTATCGGGCATTGTTTATGCAAGACTTGCTCGTAGTCCGAGTGGTTGTTCCCCGACTTCTTGCCGCGCGGGTTGCGCTCGACAGCCGTGACTTCATTGTTTGGCTTGCGCTTTTGGGTACTCCCCGAGTGGTTCCGTTGGCTTTTGTCGAAGTGGCTGTTGCCAGCGCCTTGCTTGTCATGGTTGTGTCTGGGGAAACGGCCGTTCTCCTCGTCCTTCTAGTCAGCCCACCGTGCCATCATGTCCCGCAGCTCCACGATAGTAGTCGGGCGGTTGCGCCCGAAGTCGTGGTATGTGCTGTTCGAGAAGAGACCGTTTTGGAAACAACGGATGACGTCCTCATCCATGATGTTGGCGATGGTAGCGCGCATCTCGAAGAAACACCGTGTGTAGGACCTCAGGGTCTCGTTCATCTCCTGCTTCACCTGGGACAAGTCGTGGCGAGTGCCTGCCTTGATCATGGATCCCTGGAAGTTGTTGATGAAGGCTCGCTTGAGGTCATACCACGAGTCGATGGAGTTTGGCTTGAGGCTTTCAAGCCACGTGAGGGGTGCAGGTTCCAGAGCCACCAGGAAGTAGAGAGCTTTTGTAGAGTTGGATCCCCCTGAAACTTCAATGGCGACAGAGTAGCAACGAAGCCACCGGCGTGGGTCCTGCTTACCGTCATATTTGGGGATTCCGACTGGCTTGAAGTCCTTGGGGTAGGACTTGTCGGTGATGGTCGTGGTGAAGGCGGGGAAGCGGTCGCTGTCGTCGTCGTCATAGTGCCTGCCGGTACGGTCCTTCCTCCTCACGTCAATGACAAGCCGCGTGTCGCGGCCTTCATTGATCTTCTGCCTGAGGTCGATCGCGGGAGCGTCATGGAGGTTGGCCGCAACTGGATCCTGGACTTGATGCCGCGCACCGCGCTGGTTACGAGTGGGTTGTTGTAGATCTTGGTCACTGTTGCCACGCGCAGACGGGTGGCCCTCGTTGCGCTGGCGGTTGTCGTTCCTCCGGCTCCCTGGCCTTCCTCCAGGGGTGCGACTGACCAGCGTTGTGTCGCCGTGTTGCTCAGATCTCGAGGGTTGATTCTGAGTGGAAATGGCTGGGTGTTGCCCATCAAGTTGCACAAGCGCGCGCTGGGTCAGGTACTGCAACCTTTGAATCAGGGGTTGGATGGGAGTTGTTGAGCTAGGACAGCTGCCTCTGCGATGGCGCTAATCGGCGTGCGGTACTCGCGATCCGCAACTGCTGCAAAAGCGTTGTTGAGGGCCCTTGGTTCGCGAGCGCGATTCTATGCGTTGCGCCTGCGTTGAGCGCGCTTGGCGTTCTTTACCCGTCGGATCCTCCGATGCTCCTCGTCTTCATCTTGGGGGGCATCTGTTGTGAGCTCGTCGGCTGAGATGTCCGCGAGTTGTTCATTGTTACACTGGGTGCTCAGCTCGTCTTCTTCCGTGTTGCGAAGGGAGGCCATGCATACTTGTCGATCCGGCGACTGGTTAGCCCTAAGGCTATAGTCGAGTAGCTCTGTGCTACTCTCGCCTTCTTCCGCGATGGGGGAGAGGGGTCTACCCTCCTGGAAGGGTAGCTCCTGCGTGAAGGCCACAAGGCGGGACTCGTAATCAAGTAGTTCGGAGGGCTCAAAGCCCTTCCAGTACATGAAACATCCTTGCGGCATTGATGTTATCGTTAAACCCAGATGGCTGCCCGACAAGAATTCGGTGTGGCCGCCCGACAAGTGGTGGCTCCCGCGTCTCCGAGTCCTTTTCGGAGCCGACTTGAAGTCCGAGTAGCGGTGGAATCCGAGTAGGAGTCGAAAACGGGGGCCCCCCGACAAGAGGTGGCGCCCGCTTCGTTGGTCTTGAGCAGCAGATCCAAATCTTTCTCCAAGTCGGAGAGGGATTTAGATCGTGGGGTTTTTTCAGATCGGTTTGAATCTGATCCGAGTAGATTTGGTGCGTGACGAGTGGAAGTCGCGTTGAGAACGGACATCTTTTCGATCTGATGGGCCAGATCGGGAAGCAGCATGTCATCGAGGTTGTCGATGAAGTCGTATAGATCGCTGCTTGGAGTTGACGGAGAAGAATCCGGCTCCTTGGAGTTGGCCAGGTGGCTGTTGAAGCCACCCAAACTGTCGGTGACGTAGATCCAGAAGCCGAAAATGAAAGTCGTGCCCTCGTCGAGCACAACACTAGTGAAGTTGAACGATGCCATCGAGTTCTCCGGTCTCCGGTGGATCTTCGATGAGCACCCCTACCTGGCGCACCAGCTGTCGGTGTTTTACTGCCACGCCTACCGACGGATACCCCCGAGGTGGTGAGTTTATACGTAGGGTGTCGCCGAGATCTGGAACTCGAAGGTGCAAAGGAACGCAAGGTTTAGACAGGTTCGGGCCGTGAGAGCGTAATACCCTACGTCCTGTGTGGTTTGTATTGCCTTTGATGATGATTGTCCCCGAGGAGGTCCCTGTCCGCCCTTATATAGTCCGAAGGATAGGTTTACATGGGAGTCCTTATCGGGTACAAGGCAAGGAGTCCTATTCGAGTACTTCCCGGGTAGTCTCCTGCCGTGTCGGACTAGTCTAACTACTGTACGAGTAATCCTACTGCATTACGAGTAGTTATAATAGATGTAGGGCGTGGGCCATGTCCCATCCGAGTACTTCATCCATATTTTTTTGAAAAAAATCCACAACAATGTAGTATCACAATGAGGAAAATATTTCTGAAAGTTGATTGCATGTAATCTCTAGGTCCGAATCATGTCTATATGTTGAACATTTTCGAGTTATATACAATTTATATTATCCGTACTCAATTATGTGTTATTAATATGTACTTTGGGTGTAAATTCTTTTATACCATTTAAAATTTTGAATACCCGCCTCCCAAATCTTAGGCTCGCCCCTGACTGGTTGGTGGCTAAATCAGCAGGGGGCGTCTAGTAGGCATCGGTCTGTAGGCAAAAACACAAGCTCGTGACATCCCCGGACACGCTTGGTCGCTGCTCACTACGTGCTGTACGCAGCATGTAGGGATGGAAATGGGAATACGGATATTCGAAATATCCAATATCCGTATCCGCTTAAATGTCAATATGGATATCCGTTTTCGAATTTAATGTTGTAGTAAAGTGGATATCTAGTTTTCATTGATTTTCTCTATCCCATTCCACATCTATATTCGACGGTATCCGACACTATCTGTATCTGTTTTTATTAAAACTATTTAAAAAGTCATATTTATTTCCCGATGTTATTAATTTTTATTATAAATATATAAAAATATTAAGTTTGCTTTGAACTATATTCTTGCTTTATTCATTTATAGGTGAAATTAATTTTATAATTTTTATTTATATTAATAAAAATTGTTTATATATTTATTGAATGTATTTTTATTTCTAGTTTTGTTAATTGTTTATATATTTATTGAATGTATTTTTATTTCTAGTTTTATTAATTGTTAATATATTTCTTGAATGTATTTTTATTTCTAGTTTTTTATGTATATATTTATTTAAATATTTGATAATAAATAAGCTATTTTTTACTAGTTATCTTTGTTATATTGTTATATTTTAGTCTGTACATATACAATGATTTTGTATTCTAAAACTACCAATAAAGAAAATAGTTAAATATTATCTTATATATCAAGTAAATGTCCGAATCTTTATCGGTATCCGAGATATCCGTTTTGCATTCGTACTAGAGAATATCCGTATCCGTATCGAGTTAAAATATGGTAAAAAATGCTATCCGAATCCGATTCCATGCGAATCTGATCCGCTTCCATCTTAACGATATGTGTGCGACGGAGGAAGAAGCACTTGCACAAGAGTCGAGGCGAAGGCCATGGCATCCATCCGTATAGTTAGCAAGCTGGAGACAGATATCTATCCAAGCGTCCAGCAGTCATCTAAGCATACTTGGTTCAAGGTTCCAAGTAGATTGGGTTGGATTGAACCTTTTTTTAAAGATGTTTGGTTTGAAAATAAGGTGGATTGGGTCCATCACTGAGGGGAATAATCCCTTAGATGCGGGTCAAAATGGTCCGCTCAAATCGAGCGGACCATCCCGACACACATTGACGCAGTTGCAGCTCCGTCTCTCTCACCAGCGCGAGAGCGAGCCGGGGGCGGGCGAGCGCGAGGTGGCGGGCAGCCAGTGCAGTGCGGTGGTGGGAGGCCGGGGCAGGACTGGCCGCGCGGAGCCGGGCACAGCAAGCAGCGGTTGGGGCAGGGACGCCGCCGCCGAGCCGGCTGCGGCCGGGGGAGGGACGACGGCAAGGGGCAGGGCTGCGGCTAGTATAGGCTCAAGGAAGAAGGAAGAAGGAAGAAGATAATATATGGAGAGAAAAAAATTCAAAGAGGCTGACATATGGGGCCAAGAATGACATGTGGGCTCCACCAATGAGTGTCGCTAATGGTGTGGATTTGTCATACATCTCATCCCACTTAACGTCTACACCCAAACAGAAAATTGGATCTGACCCATCCCTTCTAACCAAACACGAAATGGGTTCGACCCAACCAAAGAAATAGGGATGGATCCAACACATCCCACCTAGTCCCAGAACCAAACACATGCTAAGTGAACAGATTTCGATAAAATTTGATTTGATTCACGATGGCAGGTTTACAGCTTGGAAAACGTCAAAAGTCCACATACAAGCAGAAGCCTTAAAGCCACATCATAGAAATAGTTAAGTTAAACTGCCCCACGGCCATATACAAGTATACAACCGATGAACGAATTCAAAACCGTACAGGGATGGGAATGTGTTCCAGTTAGCGCAGCCTTGGTAGGTAGTGCTGCCGCCGCTGCTGCCACCACAGCTTGCACCTGGTGAGCCTTGAGCCGTGAGCGTAGCAAGAGAATAATGGTGATTGGTGAATTCGATATTTTAAAAAACAGTTAATGCTTCTTCTGTGGCTCCACTGTGTACCATGCATGTGAAACTTTTCGGGATATTTTATTAATTAAGCTCTTAGTATTGTAATATGGTCTTTTTAGAAAGTTGCCTTAGCCTTCTTTGCACCATTTTAACAAAGAAAACGTTTTGAACAACGGGAACTAGATTTTTGCACTGTGGCAATTACATTATCAGTACTGGCCTTTTCTTTTCTAATATTTAGACAGATGCTAGCTGCCAATATGTAGATTTTGTTTCATTTATGTACTTCATTCTGTACCATTTCGAGTGGTATGGATTGAAGAAGTCTTGACACTAAAATTGGTACGGTAGTGGCATAAATCGAACAAGTATTACACAACAGTGGCATGTGTATAAATATTACAAAAGTAAGGGTAAATATTGAAACGGTAATTGGCACAAACTTAATTTTTGCTTCCAACAAATAGCCCCCTAATCATGTAACCATGCATGCATGAGCTGACGATCTAGAATTAACTCCTGATAGCAGCCACTAGATATACTATACTCGCCATGTTCATCGTCTAGATTATATTTTCGAATGTGCGGAGTCAAACACTACAAGCTTCACCATAGCCAAAGCCCCAAAGTTGTATACTGAAGTACTTAAATTGATGACATAAAATGGTAGTATTTTTTTCATAAAAACCATTCAAATCATAGTATTTTCCTCAAATTTATCTAAATATATATGTTGGATAAAGAATCCTTGTGTTGGAAGAGTATTTATATATATTTCCAGAACAGAGAAAGAAGAACGGAGTTGTTCTGAGTGGCCGCTTCCCACCGGGTCCAATTTTCACCGGTATTTTTTGATGGATGGAAGATTCTTTTCTAGTAGTCCCTAATGCCATTTCATACAGTAGGATCAGTAAATCATTACTTCATTAGCAATATCAACAAGAGTACTTAGCAGACTGCAAAGTAGGACTAGTAGCGTGCTGCATGCATGGCTTAGGTTACTTGGTGCCATCTTTTTAGACCGTGATGTCCCTTGTGTTTCAGCTTGTATTAGCGCAATAATTGCATGGAGTTGCCTGTTTATCCTTTTTATAGGGCAGCAGGCAGGCTTGTCCCTCTTGCTTTAGTGTGTTACTTGCAGGGGTTTCCTAATGCTGGTAGCATGTACTGACAGGTACAAATACTGAGTGGTGTTTGATTTTTTGGTCAAAATTTGGAAGTATAAGATGTTACTGTAGTGCATTTTTAATAGCACTAGAAATCAAATAATCGATCAGTGCAATAATATACGTCTGTTGTATGCCAACAATGACTGATGCAAATTTATGGTACAACTAACTCCGGCAACGCACCCTTGTTTTCCATGTGAAAATGGAACCCCTCACCCTCTCAAATAGACAAACTGCAAATATGAGTCGATTGCAATAATTTTATTCAAAATTGCATCCACTAGGATTCGAACACGAGAACACTAGCTCATGCATCAACTAGATCAATCCAAGATGTTAAAGTAACTAGAAAAATTAAAATATAAAATTCACTTCCACAGAAATTACTTAGGACCCAAAAATCATAGAATTGGTGTTGGAGTTCAGGTAGGAAAATCAGACTTTGATCAAAATAGACTTATTTATAGTTTGCTATACATTGGTCATCCAACCCGGATCAAGTCATTGGGCTATTTTGACCGACCGATAAAAACGGTGCCGATCATTTCCCACCTGTAGTTTGTAGATAGGAGCTTCGGACGGGGGAGCGTGCAAGCAAAAGCAGGAACGCAATGCATCAACCCGGTCAGAAATTTATAGTGAATGTGATTCTTTAGGATAAACTTTACACGGAGAAAGTGAGGGGAAAAAAGAATAAGGAGGAACTGGTCTTTTCATTAGCTTAATTCTGGGAATCACATCCATGCGTGCAACCTTCTTTGCCGGAGCTGTTGTTCGCATATTAATACTCATTGCAATTAAATTTACAAAACATAACCTCACTTGATTATATCTTGACAGAAAGAAAAATCAATACCTACAATTTGACTAGATTTTTTTTTACAAATTGAATAGTTGCCTGTTCCGCCTTGAGCATCATCCGATGCTTTCCAACCTTTACAATCATAACCATCATCTAAGAATATGAAAGAAAAACTTAGTACCCAGGTATTGGTACTATTTTTTAAAAAAGAAAGCCAAAGATAAAACCCCTCACAAGTCATATCAGCACCAGGAATGTCTCAAAAAAGAGACAGGTTTTAGCATGGCTATAATTCAAACATTCTTATGAGCACGATGTGGCAGGCATTGCTTGGCATTTGGTCATGGCCAACTTCTTGCATGGCCTGGCAAACACCAAACACGACCTGAACGAGCATGAGCAACCGTTGGACAGGCTTGTCCGACAAGCCATTTCTGAACATGAAAAACACTAGGAGAGGAGAAAAGCACTCTCATGGAGTCATGGTGTCCTATGGACACTCCTCTACCCGGGCAGCTGACTCATCCTCTTGTCCATGGATCATTGCTGCTCCTTCTATCACCTCATCCACTGAAATGTTTCCACGTCATCGCTTGACTGCGATCGCCACCCTGTCCACTTCTTTCTCTTGAACCTCATAACCATCATTGACACTGCACTCGATTTACAGACAGTCTAGAGAGTAGCGTCGGGCGATATCAGCCCATCACATGCTCTCTCCACCTGGACCTTCCATGGATGATGGCCAAGGTCCAAGAGCGTCTTTAGCTGGGAACCTAGGATCATGGAGTACTGGATCGCACTCAGCCGCGACGACGAATCGAATGTCTGAACGAAGCATGAATCGATGGGGGCTCTCATGGTGCCACCCCTTCCAGGTGTTTCTGCTTCCGGTTACATTTACTTGTGCCCATCTCGGTCGCTCTCATGGCACCACAGCTTTGATCGGCATCATTGCCATCTCCTGGACTTCTGAAACTCTGTGGCCAAGCCGTAAAATCAACGTTCTTTCATCTTTCTGGCTGCACAAACCGCGTACAACCATGAATTATTCAGGTATTTCAGAATGTACTACTATCACAGTGCTACGTGTTCTTCCTTCCTTTGGTCTTTGTTTTCATACTACTTGAACACTAGCTCTAAATTTACATACAAGAAGAACACACGCCGAATCCGGGAGTGATAATTCTTTCGACTTCTTTAGACAATTGCCGAGCCGAGGATACAGAAGAAACAGGGACCAAAACCTGAAGAAACACCGCGATTATCGCAGCTTCAAACCGCTACCAGCAGGAGGCAAATGCAGCAAACACATTCTTACAGTTACATTACAGAACCCCTTGCAGAAGCAGGAACCGGCATTGGATCGCAAACGGAGCACCTCGTTCATGGATCATGAGAAGGTTTCAGGCAGAGGCTGGCCCTGCAGGAAGGCTCTGAAGAGCACCAGCGACCGCCCGGGCTGCGAGAACGGCGCCTCATGGGAGGCCCCCCTGATGGTGGCGAAGGACAGCGTGCCGCCACCGTACACCTGAGTCCATCCTCCAACCTGTACATGGAGACCATAACACATTCAGTAACGAAATGCAGCAATGTTCTTCGGTTTGCAGCTGGAAGTGTCATCAGCTTGTGTTGTGACGCACCTGCTGGCCCTCGAACCAAACCCGGTACGGTGTGGTCGTCTTGAGGCCCATGTCATGAGCCAAATTCTGCACCAGTGTTCGGCTTCCAGTTAGAGGGATCACCGAGTCCTGATCGCCGCTGCGAAAGAAAAAATCGAGGAAGCAACACTGCATGTTAGAACATCTATTGTAAAGCTTTATGTTTCCCCAAAGTTCAGAGGACCCTCCAACAGCAAAGATTCAGGCTAACATTTATATCATGCTTCAGAAGTGGCAAAGTACAATGGTCCAAAATTGCCTACAGTGTGAAATCAGCAGAAGGTAAAAGCAAGCTACGTAAATTAGTAGCAAGTCATAGACTAGCTTTTTCCACACTTTTCCAGTTTATTTTCACATGTAAAGGTCAAGTACTAGTAGTCCTGTAAGATTGTTCAGCTTTATGTTTCCTCAAAATTCAGAGGCCCCACTGCACACAAAGTTGATGCATATTTTGGTACATTGTCAAAGGTACAAAAGTACAACGTTTTAGGACCTTGCACCAGATTCAGTTTTCCAAATCCTTTTGTCTCAAGACCATTGAACTTCATGATTGGTACGAAAATAAACAGTTCGAAATAAAGAGGAAGGAAAAAAAAAGACACTGAATCTCAATCGTCTTTCCATACCTGTAAACCAGCACCCGGATGCCGGACCGGACGAGCGACCCGACAATGTTGATGGTGGGGATCTGCAGGTTGAGCAGCTCGTACTCAAGAACACTGTGCCCAAAAAACCGAAGCAGAGGTTAACAAGTCCTGTTCATCTATCAGACAGTGAGTCGACAAAAACCGTCCTGAAGGGGAAAAAAACAGTGTGATCACCTGCTGCAGACGGCCCATTTGTCGACGCCGACGAGCCTGGCGTGCATCGCCGCCTGCACGTCCCGGCGGTTGAGGTACCTGACGGTCTCGTCCTCGACGCAGACGTCGATCCGCTGGCTGGCCTGCTGGTGCGGCGTCAGGACCTTGGACTGCGAGAGCACCGAGGAGAGGCAGACGTCGAGGGTCACGTCGTACTTGTCGACGAAGCGGCTGGTCTCGCGGGTAACCTGGTTCATCACCCGGGCGCACAGCGGCGACAGAGAGCCGCCGTAGTACTCGGTGACGTAGCGTGAGTAGTTGCACACGGAGGTGAAGACGCGGTAGGTGCCGTCGGAGATGAGGCCGTGCGACCAGAAATACTCGGCGCGGGAGTTGAAGTCCGTCGTGAACTCGAGCACAGGGTTGCCCAGCTGATCGTCAGAAGTTTCAGAATCTGGTTAGGCAAATTTTACTGAAAAACTTTCATTTTTTTTAAAAAAAGGAGTTTCAGAACCAGCCAGAACTACACTTACAGCGATGCCTTTGAGGTTGAAGATCTTGTCCTTGGTGTTGTACTCCACCATGGCCTCGGCGAGCTGTGGAATGTAGTGCCCTGATTTGCAAATACAAAAAAAAAATAGAGCATATTTGATCAAAACAATAAAGAAAAACTGCAACAAAAAATACAGGCGAGGAAAAGAAGCTGGGTGTATAACTGTATGTACCTGCGTAGCTTTCTCCGGCGATGTAGAGGTCTCTGCCCTTGTACTGTGGGAACTTTTGGAGCCACCTTTGCAGGAACACCATGTTGTCCGTGGCTTCATTGGTTCAGACGTGCAGTGGAGAGGGGGAAAAGTTAGAAGAGCTCATCATCACACCCAGTCACAAGCACTGCTAGTCTGCTACCACCAAACAAAAAACAGAGCATGCCTTCTTCCCACATGTCACTTTTGTTACTAGTGCATTTTTCTTCAACAAAAACATTGTTGCTTTTCTGACGCTTGCTAATACTTGGAGAGAGAGAGAGAGAGAGAGATTAGAACTGCTAATGCAGCATTTTTAGTCTCTGTTTTATAAAAGAAGGACATATTTGCAAGGATGAAATGTGGAACATGACAGTGAAGCTAGAGAAGAACAGAAGGTTCAGTACCTGTCATCTTGTCATCCACGCCCTGGTAGTAGGCAGCATCAGCAGAGTAGGAGTAGCCTACACCAGCCGGCGTCTCCAGGTAAATCACATTGGCCTCTGCATTTTTTAGCAGCAGCAGCAACAACAACAAATACAGAACAGGGAAACATGAGCAACTTTCTTGGGCCAGCCAAGAATTGGAATTAGCAGCATGAAAAGTTGCAGTAAAAAAAGTTAAGAGTGGATGCACTCATGGCCTCACAGATACACACCTTTGTTCCAGCTGTATTCATTCTTCACCAGCACCTGCCCACTAGGCCTGAAGGGGCCGTTCTCCGAGAAGGCCCCTACACCCAGTGAAGAACACCCGGGGCCTACACAAGCATTGATCCAAAGGAATCTCAAAAAGAGCAAGGATGGACAGGTACATGAAAAAATTTTGGTATCAAGGATTCCATGAACAAGAGCACGAGAAAGCAAACACAAATTTTCAAACGCGAACTGTGTACCCAGCATCCAAGGCCCTCCAAAATGCAGGAGCAAGCTCTGCATCCAGGTTTCAGTCAGAACTCACCTCCATTGAGCCAGAGGACGAGAGGCTTGGAGGCAGGGTCGACCTCGGCCTCGACGAAGTAGTAGAAGAGCGCCCTCTTGCCGCCGTCGTCCACGCCGACGTAGCCGGAGTACTGGCCGAAGCTCACCTCCGGCTGCCCGGGGAGCCGCCTGATCCTGTCGGCGGGAGCTCCGTCGCAAGAACCGAGGCGGCAGCACAGCGCCGTGGCGACGAGCACGAGCACCATGGCCAGTGCCCTGCTGGAGCAGCTCACTGGAGCTGGCATCTCCATGGCTCCAACCTCCAATGGAGCGAGAGAGAGCTAGCGAGAGAAAGAGAGTGACTGGAGCTGGCGAGAGTCAAGTGTGCTCTTTTGCCTTGAGAGCACAAAAAAATGTTCAAAAGACGAATGATCCAGTGGGAGGAGGGAGAGAGTGGAGGTGGCAGATGCAGGGAGCTGAGGCCTCTACTTGGTTGGAGCACTGGCTGGGATATATAGCAGGGGGAAAGGGCATAAAAGGTACGTTTTGTTAGGACTGTTGCTGTGTTTGTCAGCCTTTGTTAAATATACAAATATATAAATACACATGGTATTTATATATTTGTTAACTGTTTCTGAAAGTCCATTTGTTCAGCAGACACTCATGAATGCCCAGATCTGATTCAGGAAGTAGGATTAGGATGTTCTTCAGACTTCAGCCTGTAGTTACAGGTTAACAGCTTCTTGTGAAACTGGCGTTAGCATTAGTTCTGGTTCCTGAGAAGTTTCTTGTGAGTAATGGTCAGTACATTAGCTGAGAGATGGTGGAAGTTCATGTGCACAATTTGACAAAACAATGCACTGACAAAGTAGTAGGTAGAAACATAAGAAAGTAAGTACATAGGGCATGAAATTCCAGCAAAGATTTCAATTTCAAATGCTAGGAGCATGCACCAGCCCTTTTTCACACCTGCTGAACATTGCATCTCACAAATTCTTTGTTTTCTGCAGGTAGAAATAACTGACCATCAGTGTGCACGGTGACCAGTGACAAAACATTAAGAATTACTAGTACATTGGAAAAATATATCTGAAATGAATTGTTTAATGGGTCACATGACATGAGAGAGAGGGAGGGAGGAAGAGGGAGGGAGAGCGCAGAGAGAGAGAGAGAGAGACCCAAGGGGGCAAAAGCCTTTGCTGCACTACAGAAAGTAGGCTTTTTAGAGGACTTCCACAGTCACGCTGTTGTTTATACTGCTGCCTTGTGCAGAATGGTGGGCACCGCTCCCCACACGTCAGTGTCATGCCTCACAAAGCAACAAGTCAAGGTGACTAATTGTTTCCTTCCTCTTCCTTTTTGAATAAATTATTTCTATATAAACACAAAAAATAGGAATATATTTAGTAGCTTCTTCCATCCTTAGATATACAGCTGTTTTACTTTTGTCTTGAGTCAAACATTTCAAACTTTAACAAATTTATACAAAAATAACCAACATCTACAGCATCAAAGTAGTTTTCTTAAATCACATAGGGAATATGTTTTGACAGTGCATTTGTTATTTATGATTAAAGTAATAAAACTTTGATAAATCAGAGGCAGGGACTTGCAAGGAACAGGGCGCAGGTGGCCTTCTATTTCTTTTTATTAAAGGATGGAAATTCATTTGGATGTTATGATCTCTAGCCTGCTTCCAATGCAGGTGTGTTGGTACTTGTAACGTGTCATAACATTTGCCTGCAACTCTCCAAATGAATTATCCTATTTAATTATGTGCCACCGAAAGATTGGCCAAAATTGTGGATCGAAGCAACCGTGTCCTGCTTTCTGTCCACGTCAGGGCACGCCCTTCAACACGGAAAGTGTTCAGCTACCTTTGGTTCATCAGTTCAAGGACCTAGTTCTAGATACAAGTTCAAGGACCCATAAATAGAAAATGTCTTAGAGTAAAAAAGTTAATATCACTATTGCAACCTACATATAAACTGCTCCTAGGAAGGATAAATTGCATATGAATCATGAGTTATATTGCATTGAGTCCTACTTGTGAATATATAGATAGGGGTACAAGATTTGAAGGGCAAGAAGAGCCCCGAGATATTTTCTATACTACCCAATATACTCTAACACACTGCTATTTTATAGAATGGAAGAACAAGCGGGTAAAAATGGGACAGAATACTAATATGGTACTTTTTTCAGAAAACAAACAATTTAAGCCAATTAGACCAAGATGCCAAATGCCAAAATGGACAAGATGCAAATGAAAAGAAAAGGCACACACCTTCTTTAATAAAAAAATAAAGGAAAAATCGGTAAGGAGCTTTGTATTGAAAGGATGACCCGCACGAGCACAACCCACCTCACGCGCTCAAGTACACACACCAGCAACAGCAATGCAGTAAAAATAAATTACATGGCACATGCATGATGATTACATATGGAATTTTTTTAGTGCGCAACTTTTATTGTGTTGTAGATTTGCTCAATCCTAAAATATTTATAAATTATCTATAAATCTTTTGAAATTCAGTTGCTCCGACAAGCAAAACCCTTTTTGAAAATGTTGCACAACACGACACATGTCTATACTGTAGTTCTATAGAAGTGTAGAGTGGCATGTGGCCATTCCGCTAATTACGGTTTGCCCATGGACGCAAGCGCCTTGTTTTATCCCTGGAGCGACATTCAGGGGAGGCATGAGGCTGCTGTCTGGAATATTAACCCTCACTTCTTTGTTTTCTTGCCAGCAAGGGTCTTGTCCATTGAGAGCATCTCTCTCTCTCTCTCTCTCTCTCTCTCTGACTGAGTGACTGAGTGAGTGATGGATTCTTGAAGGGAGGTGGCTTTTAGCACTAAACCCAATCCTCACTGTCCGCCCAATTTTCAGGGGGAAAGCATTATTATTACAAATGCAAACACCAAGATATTCCAAGATTCCAC
The DNA here is from genome assembly GCA_032594955.1 of Panicum miliaceum. Classification (NCBI taxonomy): domain Eukaryota; kingdom Viridiplantae; phylum Streptophyta; class Magnoliopsida; order Poales; family Poaceae; genus Panicum; species Panicum miliaceum. Next base: position 27,074,127 of record CM064072.1, on the reverse strand, counting down.
GGCTTCCTTTCCACATTCAGCCTTGTCCACCCAACCATAAAGGAGGGGCATGATCTTCGCTGAACTATGAGAGGGATGCATGGGTTGTACGTTCAAGCATGATACCATTTACTAAAATTTCAAAGATTGAGGATGTACAAATTTATATCGGCATATATTTTTTCCGTTGTGCTTTTAATGTGTTGGCGTTATATTTTGTTTATTTGAAAGACCAAGGGGTTCCATTTTTGTGACGAAAGTAAACGCAGGGAGTTTTGGTAGTTGTCTGATGAACCAGTTGGTTATAGAAACTGCTCATTGTTGTTGTTGAACAATGTCTGACGGATTAGTTATCTCGGTTAATTCCAGTACTTAAAAAAATGCGGAGCATTCACATCTGTCCCTCTCTCTCCTGAATTTTTTTTAGAGTAACAAGAAATGAACAGCAATCCAACCATAAAAGTACATGTAGTAGCAAACACAAGTACTGGTGAGTACAAGCTACAACACAGTAAAGCAAGAGGGACAAGCCTGCCTGCTGTCCTATGAAAAGGATAAACAGGCAACCCCGTGCAATTATTGAGCTAATACAAGCTGCCTCCAGCTTTAGGAAAAAAACTAATCACGCAGGCTCAAGGGACACCAGCGTCTAAAAGGATGGCTCCAAATAATCTAAACATGTGTGGCCGTACGGGACACATGCTCTCTCAGGTAAACTGTTCTGAAAGCCTGAGGCTGCAGAGGTTTTATATTGCTGGGAAATATAGGTGAGCTCATGCTGGTACCTTTTGGTGTAAAGCCGGAGGAGATTCACTTGCCTTCTGGAACTGGAAGCATGCACGCAGAAGGGAATATACAAGCAGCCCTGCTTTGCAGTCTGCTAAGTACTTTTGTTGATATTGCTAATGAAGTGATTAACTGATCCTACTATATGAAATGGCATTAGGGCCCTCTCTTTCGGATGCATTCACATACCCACTCGATCCATTCTTTTTTTATTTGTTTTGGGCATGGGCGCCATAGTCTGATCTCCGACGCAACCTTTTACCATGTATTCTTTTTTTCTTTCAAAATATATATATTAGTTAGATTTAAGAAAAATACTATAATTTGTATGAAAATGCTAATATAACATTTGTGTCATAAATCTAAGCACTTCTATATATAACTATGGAGAAGCTTCAGACTTGATAGTATCCTACTCCACACACTGAGAATATATATGGAGCAAATATTCTAGTGGTTGCTTCAATCAATTCTAGATGCATGCAGGCTTACATGATTAGGGGCCTATTGATAAGGAAACTCATTAAAAAAATCATATTACAATACCAGGACCTCAATTTAGAAAATTTCCCTACAAATTACAAGCATGATGCACAATGGAGCAATAGAAGAAGAATATTAGCAATATTTTAAGAAATAGTTATTGACCCTCCTTATACTCCGTATTCAACAATTATCATCCTCTTTCCCACCCAAAGGTCATCTGTGCTATGACCCACATTTCTTTACAGACACGCCTTAATTAATGTGCATGCTAATCTAAGCAGGGCTCATGCTATTTTTGCTAAATGATTGGTTATATTTTTCTTGACTCGATTGTGTTTATATTCAAAAAAGAAATGAAACTTGCCCCTAAGTCTCTTTAGTTTTTAGTTTTCTAAAAGAAAGTGTTATATAACTTTCATGTTACTTTGAAATTGATGACTAAGAAATAAACCAATGGAACATGTTGCTCGATACTTCGTTCCAATAATTATTAAGCACACGTGTACCGTGATAACCATTGTTGTGACTCTCGCTCTTATAATAATAAACCATAAGCTCGAAGTCCAAACCCGAACGAAACGGATTCCATGCCATTTCTGAATGGATGGTTACAAGAGATGGAAAAAATGCCATAGGTATATTACTGTCAATTGGGCCCGGGGCTCACCTGTCATCCTGACGTGCAACGGTATTCTCCAACTCATACATCTTTGCTTTGTTTTTAAGAGCAACCAGCAAGAGAATTGCCGTGCATATATTGATAGAGAAGAAGTGACTTACAAAACAAAAGGGAAAAAAAACACACCAACTCTCCAACTAGCAAAAAAAAAAACACACCAACTCTCCAACTAGCAAACCCACCCGTGCACACCATAGCAACAAGAATGAGGAGGGTGGGGTTTCCACAGCGATGCCTCCAGAGAGAGAAAACAACATCCACATATGGTGCCAAAAGGTAGAAGCACTTAATAGCAATGCCTCCAACGAGAAACATGGCGCCAAAAGCGTCACCATTGCCATCTTGGCAGGAGCCGAGTCAGGCTTTCGCCCGTTCGCCTGTAACTCCCACTCCTACACCCAGCCCCAACATAGGCAACCGTTGCCGCACTAAATTGACCATCGCTAAGCGAGATGCCAAAGCAACGGCAGCGAACCGCTGTCGACGGGAGAACACTACCACCGCCAACCAGGTCACAGGCATGCGTGATCTGTCACCGTGGTGCCAACCCAACAAGGGGTTGCTGTCATCCCGCCGGACACCCACCACCACGCGCTGCCACACATTTTCTGTTGCAACTCCTGGGTAAGGATTGCCGCCGAAGCCGCTGCATTCAGCCATCCAAAAGCTTCTGGACCATGCCACGAGTCCCGTCATGGGCTGCCGTCCGCAATCCAGCCACGAGCATGCGTGGCTCGTCAAAGCAGCGCCGGTCCTCGGACCGCAGTCAACCACAGTCGCCAGCCCACTGCAGATCGCCACCAGAAGAGTCATCGCTGCACTACTAGCGGCCTCCACAGGACGCCACCACCAAAACTTTCCTCCGAACACCAAATTGGCAGAAGCCATGCTGTCGTTGCCGTCGCCGCCCGCTGCAATACGGTGTAGAAGCCTGCAATGCAAGAAGGCAGCCCGGCTCCCCTAGCCACACCACCACGGTGTTGCTAGCACGCCCCGTGCAGGCAGCCGCCAGCACTGCCACCATGGCGCCGCTGGCCTGCCCATCGGCTACCACCGGCCACGCCACCACGGCGTGGGCGACTTGTCTCTACGCAAGCGCCGCCACACCTCACCGCTAGCATCGCTCGGCCTCAGTCTCGCGCCGTCTCCGACATGCCACGTCTCGACTCCTGCGGCCTCCGTCGCGCAAGGACCGCCTCGCCGCACCTCACGCGTGCAGCGGCCGAGCGTGGCGCCTCCGTGCACGAGCCGTCCGCCTATGCCGCCATCACGCAAGCGTCGTCGCTGCCGCGGCCCTCGCACCAAGCTTGGCCGCCGCTGGCCGCGCTAAGCTTCCGCCACCGTCGGGGTGAGAAATGGCCAGATCCGGACGCCACCTCGCCGGATCTGGACACCACCTCGCCAGATCTGCCCTCCCCGGCGTGGATCAAGCACAGCAAGCCGCGCCGTCGGGAGGCTACTGGCATGGGAGGCATGGGAGAGGGGTTGCGCTCCCCAGCAGGAGCCAGCATCGAAGGCCCCGCCACCACCGTCCTTGCGGCCGCACGAGCTTCCGGCTGCACGGTCAGGCGGCGGTGAGGCGAGATGTGGGAGGGAGGTGTGTGAGTGGCGGCGGGGCTAGGTCGCTGCCCGTGTCGTCCGAGAGCGACGCGGGGCCAAAGTGTTGGCCGTGTGTGTTCTTACCAAAAGTACTCATACATCTTTGGATGGCAGCCTGTTAGCGACCTTGTCAATCAAGGGTCGTAGCTCAGACTTACTGAGCTTTCTTAGATCAAGAGGGATGCCCAAGTAGCGGGTTGGGAAGGGATCAATCTTGCCCAGGAAACGAGTGAGCAGGGTAACAGTCGCCTCCAAATCGCACAGAATAAGCGAGATCATGCATTTAGACATGTTTGTCTTAAGCCCCGACGCCCCTGCAAAAATCTCTAAAATAATCTTCATAAACACAAAGATCCTGCTGTTCCACCAGTAGGAAGACCACGACGTCATCAGCATATAGAAATGTAGAGACTGCAGAAGACCCCAATCGTCAGCCATTCATCAAGGCATTTAGCCCCTTCATAACAATCACAAATAATAGTGGCGATAAAGGGTCACCTTGACGCAAGCTCCTAGCATGACATATCCTCCTACCTGGCGACCCGTTTAATATCACCTTTGTGCTTGCCGAAGAGTACATGAGAGAAATCAAATCAAGCCAACACCTTGAGAAACCAAGATGGTGCAGCAAGCTGAGGAGGAAGCGCCAGTTAACAGTGTTAAAAGTCTTGGCGATGTCGACTTTGATGAGAGAGCTTGGAATTTTATCACGGTGCAGTAGCTTAGCTGTTAATTGCACAGCTTTATAGTTCTCATGTATGAGCTTGGACTGAATGAAAGCGCTCTGATTGCGCTTGACAAGGTCATTCATGTGAGGCGCTAGGCGGCGTGCCAAAACCTTGGTAAACAATTTTGCAAAGCTGTGTATTAAGCTGATTGGACGATAATCACCAACGGCAGATGCATCTTGCTTCTTCCGCAGCAGCACCATGTAGGCTTGGTTTACTAGATAGAAGCTGCGGCCATCAAGGGACCAAACCGCGTGGAAGGATCTCATGATGTCATGTTTGATAATGGGCCAAGCTGTTCTGAAAAAGAGTCCTGTAAACCCATCCGGATCCGGCGCTTTATCCGTGGGCATGTCTGCTATGGCCTACCAGATTTCATCCTCGCTAAAGCAGTGATCGAGGTTCACGTTATGCACAGATGGGAGGTTCAGCACCTCAAAATTGATTTGGTTTAACTGTTTCACCTCTTGATCCTAGGATGGCGTCAAAGTGATTGAAAACTGCCTCAGCCATTTCCTCATCTCTGAATAGCACTGCTTCATTTACTGTCAATTTATTCATATGATTTTTACGGCTTCTATGACAGGCATGGAGGTGAAAGAACCGAGTATTAGCGTCCCCTTCGGCCAAGTAGGAGAGACGGGCTCGCTGCCGAACCAAAGTTCTTTGTAGGGAGGTCAATCCTAAGGAGCATAGCTTTGCCTTACGCCGAAGGGCCAACTCATGAGGTGCAAGCGCTCTGAAATCTTGTGCCCAATCCAATTGGTACACAATTTCCTTGGCGATGGCCAGTTGTAACCGGATGGAGCCTATCCGCTTTGCACTCCAGCTCTTTAATGCCTTGGCCGTGTTACGCAATTTATAGTCCATGCATCTGAAAGCATCCACATTTGCATCCGACCACGGTAGAGGGGCGTTCCAAGCCTCCTCGACGATCTGTAAGTACCCGTCGCACTTGGGCCAGTAATTTTCAAAACGGAAACGCTTGAAATGCAGCACGACACAGTCAATTTTCAAAAGTAGAGGTGCGTGGTCGGAGCACTCAGTTCCCAAAGCTGTTAGATCATGGTCAGGAGAATCATTAACCCAATCTTCCGAAGCGAAAACCCGATCAAGCCGCTCAAGCGTCGGCTGGTCACGTTCGTTCGACCAAGTAAACCGACGCCCCTTGAGGTGCAGCTCCTGGAGCTCAACGTCATTAATAAATTGCCGGAAGCAATTCATCATGCGTCGGTTGAGTCTAGAATTGCTTTTGTCCTCAGCTCGGTAGATAAGGTTAAAGTCACCACACACAAGCCATGTCCCCGAACAGACAGCACACACCTGCCTAAGTTCTTCCAGAAATAGTAATTTCTCATGCTCCGTTTGTGGCCCATACACACAGGTTAACCACCAGGTTTCGTCATTTTGCCGCAAGGTAATCTTAGCTGTTAAACTATACGAGCGGAGCACAGGACATGTCACCGTCCAAGCGTCCCTTCTCCAAGCCAGTAGAATTCCGCCGCACGTGTGGGTCGCCGGCTGGTAAAGAAAGTCAAAACCGGAACCACAAGTCTCCAGCACCACACTATCAGAACACACGTCAAGTTTGGTTTCCTGAAGAGAAATTAAAGAGATGTTCTCTTGGCCAATTAGTTCATGCACGACATTACCACGGGCTCTAGAATTTAGCCCACGCACATTCCATACCAGACAGTTTTCACCAAACATGACTAAACAATTGTGCGACCAAGGAGCAGCCAACAGCAGACTCAAGGCACCATCACGGGTGCGGCCACCTCCGTTGCCAACGAGCCCATTCCAGTAGGCAGCAGCGCATCAAGGGCTTGGCAGTGTGGGATTGTTAGGGTGGAGGAGAACATATCCGTAAATTGTTGGAATGAAGATGCATCCGGCGGATGGCCGTCCGAAGCACACTGCCTAGCAAGAAAAAAACTCTAATTAGAATTGTTCCCTCTAGATTATTGCTCTTAGATGCAGAGTATCATGGCCTAAAATAAGCAAAAGCAAATAAAAGGGATACACACATACCCTTTTTTTGTGAAAACATACGTACATGTTGTCTTGAAAAAGAAAAGAAAAGAAAAAAGACACATGCATGTTGACACGTGATGATCCGAATTAATGGCATCACTAGACCACGCAATCCGCTGAATTTGTAAAAAGTTTACATGAATCTTCAAAAGCCCCTTCCCTTTTGACTTCTGTACTTCAATGCACCACTTGCGCCAACAGTTGCAGACATTTCACCACCGTCAGCTGATCCATGGCTGCACGCCCCGTCCGAACAAGTCAGAAGGAAACAACACAAAACATGCACTGTTCATGCCCTCGATCGCCAACGTATGGGACGAACTGAAGAAGGACGGCAATAATTCATCAGAGAAAACACATCTCGACGACGCACCCTTTTCTAGGGATTCCATGCTCACCCAGTGCATGATGTTCTATGGTGGCAGCGGCAGCAGCGGCAGCGGCCTGCAGCACCTACCAAGCCCAGGCCGTGCAATGTCAGCAGACCAGAGGCCTGTTCGTGCCACTGAGAAAAGATTCCAAATCCTGCACGGTTTCATTCATCGGTTGATGACTTGCTCCTATATGATTTGGCTTTTTGTTTCTGAATTTTGATGTTTTCCAAGCTGTAAACCTGCCATCTCAAATCCTATCGAAATCTGTTTAGATGACTGGACGATGTTAGATCTCTCTCTCTCTCTCTCTCTCTCTCATCAGACGGATGGATACCATCGCCTCGGTTCTCGTGCAGCAACGTTCCTTCCTTCCTCTCTCACATGCTGTGTACGTAGTGAGCAGCGTCTGCAAGGATGTCACGAGCTTGCGTTTTTTGGCATACACACAGACCGATCGTCTGATCTTGTGCAAGGAAACCTGTATGCGCTTGTATGTTCCATCGGCTTGGACATGGGAACAAAATTTGCCATCCGCGTTAAAGCTGTGAGACAGTTGCTTGCGTGCACTAGCGACGGTCTGTCCACGATGACCCTTGCGTTGTTCTCTTGGATGAATACAAATTTGAAAAGGGAAAATAAAGCATCATTGATGGATCAGTCCAGTGGTGATATAGCCAAATGTTAGCTTTATCAGGGGTGGCAAAAAAATTCAAAAGAAAAGAATTCAGAAGGTGTCTGGAAATTTGGTTTAAATCTAAAAAAATCAAAAAGACCAAACCAAATATCTAGCTTATTCAGGTTTGGTTTTCCATTTTTGCTTAGTTATTTCGGCTTCTACTTTCCGGAAACCGAACAAACTTATTTCGCTTCATCTCTCTCGTAGGTGACTCGGGGGCAATTCCTCCGACCACCACCGTGGCCGCCGCCGGCGGGTTTTTTCTGGCCATCCTCGTCGCCGGCCGGTGGCGGCCCCTGTTTCCCCCTTCCTACTTTCTCGTTTCCTTCCTCTCCCTTTCCTCCTTTTTTCTTTCTAGATCTTGCTGATGGTGGCACCTCCCATGCAGCGGCACGTGTCCAGAAGCTCTAGTGGTGTGTGGCCATACCTGGCCTTCTGCGGGCTGCAACGCGGAGGCAGCATGCACGCGGGCGTGGGATACGCAGTGGCGGAACTGGAGAGAAAATTAAAGGGAGATAGACAAACATATTTGTAGTTCAAGGATTCGACAATTTGCCCAATTTTTTCATTGTCCACACAAGCATACACTAGCTAGCCTAGTGATAAATTAAGCGAATAATTTACAAAAGTGGCTAATATAGTTTACTTGTTCATTTAAATTTCACTACGTGATTCTTCACCATATTGAAATCATCAATAATTGAATCTGTCGTGACCTTCATTGCAATCTCTCGCAATATAGAGTACACGCAATCTCTTAAAAATCCATCTTCAATTTCATCTTATAGCCTAGTCTTATTAAGTTTCATTGTAGAAAATGCGCACTCTATAGTTTGTAGTTGAATCTGGTAAAGTAAGAACAAGACACATCAAGCTACAAATAAAAAGGAAATATTATTATTTGATGCTGTAATTTTCTGGTTAAGAAACTAGGTAACAATAATATAAACTAAGAATATATCTGTGAATCAAATGATAATCATCTGGTCTTTTAGTTTCTACAAGTCGAAGACAAAGATCAGCTACAGTTGTCAAATTTTAAAACTTTGGATTGGTAGGTACATCATCAAGTTCATGGTGACCTAGTTGACATCTCAAATTGGCTCTCTTTTATTCTTTCTTGTTCTCAAATTGACCTGCCTACATAGGCTGACAAAGGGGTACTAAATTTTTTGGATTTTTGTTGGGGGTGGCCATGGCCCCTGCCGGCCAACCTCAGTTCCGCCAATGGGGATACGGCACATGACCCTACCCTGCGGCAGTGTGCGGCTATGCATGGGCTATGGTGTTTAGCCTTGCATGGGCTATTGATGCGGCACCCCAACCATGCCGCATTGGCAACTCGTGGCCCGCTGGCCCGGCATCAATACTCCCGGTCTGCGCGGTGTCGGCGGTGGTGGCTCGAGGGGAGATCTATGGCGATGGCTTGAGGGGACGTCTGCGGCAGTTGTTTCCTTTGCTGGAGCATGTTGCGGGGACACCTGCGACTGTGTGACGGCGTTGGTGGCAGCAGGGGCACCTGCGTACGCCACCATCATCCAGTGACAAGAACCGGCTGCTTCTGCGGCACGGCAAGGGCCAGCAGCGGCGGGGGCATGCACGGGGATTGACGTGGTCGCAGGGGCCGAAATCTAGGGCAGATCATTACGGCGGCTAATGATGGTGAATGGTGCGATCTCGTCAGCCAGCAGGAGAGCGTGCGGAGCCGCGGTGTTGCTAAGCATGAGGATGTCGCCCTTGGACCATAGAAGATTGCAGCCGCCCCCACGACCACGAGATCCATGTTGTCGTAATGGGAGGTGGCGGCAGTGAGCCCGGCATGGACGCCTTGTCAGAATTAGTGCCAACCCACTGCTGCCACACTAGCAATACAAGACGAACGCGGTAAGAAACCAACCCCGAGGGAGTAGCGGCAAGAACGGCACCTGAGGACTCACCACTGCACGAGCTCTGAAACTCCCGAAGCCGCGCCTTGGCCTTGTCCATACGCGTCCGCTCTCGGGCCACATCCTCCGTTGCCGCGCTCCTGGCGGCCTCGACGTGACACGCCGAATCCTCTGCACGGCTCACCGCAAGCTAGGCCGTCATCATTTCTTCATCCCGGCGCTGCGGCGACAGACGATGATCTCCACACCCCGAAGAACCAAAGGATCCGATACCCTGGCGGCGATGCAGCTTCCGCAGAAACTCTGACTTCTGGCGAGAAACCTCGATAAGTTCCTGAACAAACCGGTCATCTCTCACGAGTTCAGTGCTCGACCCAGAGCTAGAGCTAGAACGCGGACAATGAAAGAATATATTCTCACCTGGCTAGCGGGGACGACCTCCCAAGTCAGTGCCGTGAGCGCGCTGGCAATCGATGTTGCGGCCCTGGACAATGTCCTTTGCGCCTCCCGCAGCTGGCGCTCCGCGAAGTCTCCCTGACCGCGGAGAAGGTCCCAACCCTCCAGCTCTGACCCGTCATCCAAACAGAACAGGGTCCAGGAGGGGTCGTCGGGGTGTAGCCACTCGACCGCCGGCTACTGCGGCAACGAAGTCCCCGGCATTCGCGCGAGCGAGGAGCGTGGCACACCTCGGCCATAGCGGGAACGACCATATTGGAGAGCACTGGAAGCACCTGGGTGGCCGTGGTAACATCGGGCGCACGCACCCGCAGCAATCCCACCGGAACCTAGCGATAGGGCCTCTCTGTAGCAGCGACGGGCACCCATCTCTCTGCATAGGCGGGAGGTGGGCCGGCGGGAGGCGGTGGAAGCTCCTCAGCATCGACCTCCGAACCGCCCGGCAGGGAAGGCGGTGGAGGAGGCGATCACAAGTGGATCACCAGACCACGTCTCGCAGGCAGAGTCCGAACCGGCCTCGCGCCGGAGTCAGACCTCGGGCGCTTGGGGAGCGATCCAGCGTCCGCGCTATGCTTGCCTCCCAAGTTGGCCGTGAGAGGAGCACGCCTTCAAACTCCCAGATCGGCCGGGCGCTGGGGCGAATGGACCTCTAAAAAGCATGGGACGGGAAAGGAGGGTAACTCCAAGGAAGATATGAAGCTAACTACGCATCCCCAAAGTCGCGATGCAAAGGACAAAAGGGGGGCGCCGAACAAAGATGTAGCCGACCAAGAGGCCTTGTGGTAAAACGGCGCTAGCTCCCCCGTAGTGCTCAGATCCTCCTCCTTGGTCAAGATCACTTGCATGCGCCACACCACGACGAGTCCTCTCCCGAGGGCAACTTGCACAGCACGCGCGCGGCGCTGAAGAGGCTGCACCTGGCGGCTAATGAGCGCGCACACCAGGCCCATGCCGGTCAAACAAGCTTGAACTCGGCCGCGCACGATCCCGACGAGCTCGTCAACCCACGGGAGGTCTTGCGCCGGGCACGCCAACTGAGGAGGGGGCCGTTTCGTCGGGGGCTGCATGATGAACTCAGGGATAGGTCCATCAATGTCTTTGTGGATGTAGAACCACTCAGATTCCGAACCCGGACTCAGCCCCGCCAGCTGAAAGCGCAGGTAGTCCCGGGCCAGGTCAGGACGAACCACCACCGTCACCCCGCCGACGGGCGCGAACGTCGCGTCATCGGGCTTTACCTTCCGACCCTAGACCACAAAAATTCTGCGGAAAAGGGAGAGGTGGGGGGCAACACCGAGGAACCCCTCGAACAAGGAGACGAACCTGGCGAGCTGAAGTAGGCCCTCCGGGTGGAAGTGGTGAAGCCCGATGCTGAGCTCACACAGAACGGAACAAAGGAAGTCGTGCGCTGGCATGCCAAAGCCCTGGCGGTAGAATTCCACCAACGCGACCGCCTTGGTGGGGATGGACCGCGAGGAGAACTCCCCAGCCGTAGAGCGCCATCCGGAGTGGGTAGCGAGAAGCCCTCTCCTCCAGGAGCCTGATCCTCTCCCCCGACATGACAGACTTCCTCCAGGCGGACATCGTCACCAAGACTAAGGCGAGTGATGAACGGTGGCAACGGCTGCAATGGTGAGCGCGAGGTAGGCAACCCCGTCACCTTCACCACACTCCCTCTTTCTCCTACTTTTGCTCGCTTGAATGGTAGAAGGCGAAGAGGAAGAACGAAGGTGGAACTAGCACGGGGCAATTTATACCCAACCACCACGAAAGACGAGCGGGCGAGGCGGGGCGAAAACCGCCCAAAAAGTGGCGGACCCCATGACTTGACGCTTCGAGAAAAGGTGAGCGCCGGGACGCACACGCGGCAGGCACAATTTAGGCGCACGACGATTGAGCTGAACGAACTGCCCAAACGCTTAATCACCCACAACCAATCAATTGCCCTAGAGGGCCCACGGAGCACGCTAGGCAACCCTAGGCCGATCGCGCGACCAGGCTTGTGGAGCGTGGGGTTCACAGGCCGGCCCACCAAGGACGGGCATGAGGCCACACCAACGCACGCATAACGAGCTAGAGGTAGAACGACGGAGGCCCTAGTGGCCATGAAGTGGGCCAGCGCGAAGCCGCTCGACCTCGCTATCTTGCGACCGAGTCCACGCTATGCTCCCCCTCTAGGTGACCCCTACAAGGGGAGGCGCTGAGACGCCCGACCCCTGCGAAGGGGGTCGGGAACTAGAAGACCGGGCTGTTGGGCTTTATGGAACATCTCCCAGCGAGGCGCAGCCGAACTCCCATGAAGGGGAGGCGATCGGGTTCTGCTCGGTTTACTCTACGACGCTCACGAGCACGCCATTCGGCAAACGCAGGAAACGGTACGCACCTCTAGTGAAAACGCATCAATGAAACCGATCGAGCAAACGAGCACCCCTAGCAAAAACGCATCAATGAAACACGCGCGAAGCAAAGTGACACAACAAAGTCTACTCTTTTATTCGATTACAAGGGACATTCGACTACATGGTAACAGACCAAAGGCCATGTACAAGAACAAAAAACATAAGTACTACCGGTCAGGGTAACGCCGGGAGTTGCTGGGGGTCTGCTTCGACACGGTGCAAGCCGTGATGGATGACTGCATCGCAGTCCATCCTCTATCAGTGAGAATGCCCCGGCAACAGCAACGGGGAGCATGAGAAAGAGAGACCGGGGGCCACGAACTCTGGCGGCCGCATCCACTGGGCCGGTCCATGCGACACCGAGCAGATCCGGCGCCCACTTGCACCTTCCAGCGGGAAGGTCACAGGGGGCCGCCACTTACCCAACGATTTCAGGTGGACGAGCAGACCTGCCCCCGCTCTTGAAGGACGTCGGCGCCAGAACCAGCGGAACGGCCTCAGGATGGCGCAGGCGAGGGACTGGACGCCTGAGTTCCCCTTTCTCACGCTCCGCCTCTCGCAGTCAATCCCTTTAATAGTAACCAATGAAGGACCAGGACCCGGCTTGAGCAAGCTGGACTCGAGATCTAGGAGGCCTAAATCTACCATACATCATCAAAAACAATGTTCGCCAAGCTCGGTAAGCGAGAAGAAGCCCGGCACCGCTATTTATAGCTGCGGCCAGGCGAGGCGCGCCTCCAGGCGAAAGCAGGCCGTGAACAGCGGCCCGGCGTTAAGGTGCTTACCTGCCCCTGTCCTCGCCAGCAACAACCCATCCGACGGGACAGAGCTGGACAAGCCAAGACAGGCTAACGCCCGCCGAGGCGAGGCCACGTGGCGAGCGGCGCGTGAGCCCAAGAGGTAGCAAAGACGGGGGCAGAAGGTGAATCCACGCAAAGAACCACGATGTTAGCAAAGCAGCCCTTGACTGCGACCAGCAGCTAAGTGACCGAATGGGGAGCGCTCGGCTCGAGGCATTGGGCGTAGAAGACCGGCTTAGACACGCCAGCTAACCCTCCGCGCGAGTCTCTAACTCGCCCAGAGGCTCGGGGGCTACACCCACTGGGTGCACACACGTGGATCTGACTAAAATTACATCGCCTCCGATCACACCAGCCAAGATACGGGGCCAACCTTAGCAGCTAACCCCCTGCACGAGTCCTCAGTCTCCTCCAGGGGCTCGAGGGCTAGACCCACTGGGTCCTCTCGCGCGAACCCAGTGGAGAGAAACTCGACCCGGCTCGCACAGTGCTCGAGGGAGCAGGGCCGAGCGGAGCATAGCCTCCACATGGCTTTCCGAACCACGTACAGGCTCAGGGGCTACTAACGGGGTTAAGTACCACGGGTACCCCAAAGCAAGGCCCTCAAGGGCCTAAGCAAGGATTAGGCAACCGCTGTCAGACGGCCCGGCCCATCGTGACAGAAGCACAACTAGCGTCGGCCCGTCAGTAGGACAAGGCGCAAAGGCCCAGCAGCAGCAGAGCCCGGGACACGTGGCACCTTCCCGACCCGCGACATAATAACCACGCGGGGTCGGGAAAGGCGCAAAGCAGCATTAACTGCGCAGGATTCGACAAAACATGCATGCGCGCCCCTCAAAAGTCAGCCGAGGTAAGGTCGCCGCCTACGGACCGGCGGGGACACCCCCGGTCAGCCGGGCCATCATGACACCGTGATCGGCGCTCACCGTGGCCACCCCCCCTACGTCAGCTCGACGGGACAGTCCGTACCGGGTCACCCTCCACAATCAGGCGTAGGGCAAGGCGGGCGTACCGAGCTAGCGGGCCGCACCTTGGACCAACATCAACGGTAACAGGGCGCCCGACCTCCCGACCATCACGAGGGAGGCTGGCCCTGCCGACCGGACAAGAGGCCCGCCCCCGACGCATCAGGGGAGGGCGTGCTGCAAGTACGATGACGCCATCCTCTGCCATAGGGAAGGCGAATGAGATCGAGGACATGTCAGGTGGCGCTGCGGACCGCGGGGCACGTTCGACCGAGGGCCCCGAATAGGACACGTGTAGGACAGCCGACCTTCTTCCCAGGATGTCAACCCCGTGGGGGGAGGCACCCTCTCTCACGCATTGTAGCCCAGGTCACCAAGGATATAAGGCGGAGCTGGGCCTTCTCTCTCAGAGGCTGAACAAGCTGACACACACACCGCTTGCAAGCATCCCGTTGTAAATACCTAGCATTTGAACACGAGGAACACGAAGAACACCACCCATACTGGACGTAGGGCATTTGCCCGAACCAGTCTAAATTCTTAGCCATCAAGCCGGAAAGAAGTGTAGTGCTAAATTACTAGCCGTTGCCTGTTCTGTGGGCTGATGTTGGCGACATCTTCAGGCACCGTTACTTCCTTGGAAGTTTCCATTGATCTGCCCTTTCCCCTTTTGCAACAGGTGCTTTTCATCTTCGGCGAAAACCTTAACTATTTGGTTGAGCGACATCGACGCTAATGGCGCCGCTTCCTTGGATGTTTGCACTTGTGGCTACCGTCAGCGAGCGAGGTGCCTTCTATGAAATAAAGAAAAAAAGAAAAAAATTATGGTGGCGGTGGTGGTGTTAGCAGGGTGCTGGTGTTGTTTGACTGCATGTGGTGGTGGGATGGCAGTAGCCAGGGGTAGTCACTCTTGTGCCGTCTTGGCGGCTTGCAGCGGACTGCGGCGGCTAGCCTTGCTTTGAAGTAGCTAGTGCGGTGTGAAACAACTTCGAAAGATGGCGCAAGCGGCAACAATAATGCCGGTTTGGCGAGATAGCTTACAGTGTTCTGCAGTGGCTAGCCGTGCATTATGGTGGCTAGTTTGGTGTGGAACATCGTCATCAAGATGGCGCAAGCAGGGCTTTGGTACCGGTATTCATGAACCGCGTGGTGGAGCATTTGCTGGTGTTGCGGTACTTCGAGCATGAGGTACTGGAAGCAAATTATGGGGGAGTTGAGCAAGAGTGCAATATGCTCCAATCCAACTGTCCGATGTTGCTTGTCATCAAATTAATAGAGTGATGTGTTGCGGTTTGTGTTGATGTTTCAATCCAACCGTCCGGTTATTGTTATTTTACTCTGTCTAGATTTTTTTTAATATAATCATCGGCTCTTCTGCTTGGTTCGTTTTAAAAAATATGAAAAAGATTGCGCAACTAAGCCCATGCAAAGTCGAGGAGTTCGTAACGATGGCGAGCTTACACACATGGGACGGAGTGTTGCAGAGTCCTAGTTTCGAGAATATGCTTAGTTGACCTGGCAGATCTTCAACGCACAGTTTCTTCTTGAAACTTCACTGTGTATTATTTTTTTTCACGAACGTGCTGTATTTCGTTAAGAGGATATTGTGTATTATTTATATGAACAGGTTATAAATCATTAAGAAATTAACTCGATAAGTCTGCCGTACCCAGTGCAACGCATATAAACAGTATCCATCTGATCGTAAATAAGAGGAAAGGTCAGAAGAAGAAAAAACAATCCTATTCGTAACCTCCTCTCGTGCCGTGACGAGCAGAAGTCGATGCGTCCAAACTAGGGACAGTTCCTACTCTATGCATGCATGGTCGTGTCGTTGATTCCTTGATTCTTTTTTTTTTTGAAACATGATTCGTTGAGTTCGTAAAGGATGGGGCTACTGTATAGAGTACTAGTAGTATAACAAACAGGAGGTGTTGTTGGTTTGTGTAGACCTGTTGCAAGCAAGCGAAACAAGAGGTGCGCGGCAGCAGGGGCTAGCAGACCATTTGGCATGCACGGAATCAGGCAGACGGCTGCTACGATCTGCAACTGCAAGCATCATCAGCTATAGAGGAATCTTGCCGGCGTTGCGCCTTTTTCGACACATCAGCTAGCTATGGCTGCTAGCTCTCTGACGATGATCAGGACTGCAAACACGGCGACTGCGCGTAGCGTTGCCATCACCGCTAGCTGCGCCGCCGTCTGTTCTTCTGCACAAGCGACAACAAAACATGATGTACTCCTACACACGTAGCAATGTACGCATCCCCGTCACAGACTCACGGTTCACGAGTATACCCTCTCGACTCTCGTGGATGCTTTGTTTTTCCATTTCTCTCTGACGTACCCAATCGTCCCAATGTCCTCTTCACGTTACTCAAGGGCTTTCATTTGAAAATACGTGAAGTGAGAGGGTGAAATAAGCAATGTCCTCCAGTGCTTCCAATGGCCGTTACATGAGGGGATTTTTCTATGCTATTTAGATGGTGATGCATTGCCGTTACCTGAATCACTCTCCTTTATCCTATAGATATGGACTATATCTATTTATCCTATAGATATGGACTATGTCTAGATACTAAAACGATATTTAAGAACGGAGGGAGTATTAAACGTTACTGAAGTACCATGGCCTATACGTGCGCCATATCAATTGTTGCACATTTGATTTGAACTACTACGGGTCCAATGGTGGGAACACAATTTATTTGTACTGTTTAGGTAGAACATATCATACAAATCGACTTCCACCGTGGGTTCTATCTCAAAAACCCGCACCCCATATACGGTTCATAAACCACAACGGTCCATGTACTCATGTCTGACATGGTACTTAGTCAAAAACCATTGCCTACCATTTGTCCGTGTACTCATTTTTTGATATGATATTTAGTTGGTGATGTATCGCCATTGACCTAAGTAGTGATAATATGTCTACCATCACTCACATTTATTTCGAAACAAATAGTAAACATTACATTATTGAAGTCCTATAGCCTACATGTGCGCCATATCCAATGTTGCCATCGTCCGCGCTGTCACGGCCGCAGGGGCAGCTTATATATATGTTGTGTTGACATAACTATTACATGCCCAAATACTATGAAGTTTCATCAAGTACATGGAGGAGCTGGTACTCCGGGGTGTTTGGCTACAGGGATTAAACTTTAGTCTCTGTCACATCGAATGTTTTGTTACTAATTAAAAGTCTTAAATTTAGGCTAATTACAAACTAATTGCACAGATGGAGGCTAATTTATTAGACGAATCAATTAAATCTAATTACTTTATGATTTGACAATGTGATGCTACAGTAAATATATGCTAATAATGGATTAGTTAGGCTTCATAGATTTGTCTCGTGAATTAGTCTCCATCTATATAATTATAATTAATTTTATAATTAATTTATCTTTAATACTTCTAATTAATAATTAAACATTCGAAGGTGTAACAGAGATTAAACTTTTAACCTCTGCAACAAAGCACCCCCTCCGTCAGCCCCTTCCTGTCTCCGTCCCTGCACGGCAACCTTGTTGACTTCCGCCGCCACCAAGATTGTGGTGATGCCTTCCAGAGGACCCACTATTTTGCCATCGACAGAGCACCTTCTATGGCATCCATGCATGCCGTGATATCACTACCATAACCCCTTTGATGATCCCCTGCCTCCCGCCTCCGTGCCCAAGACGCTGCGGATGCTTCTTCATCGGACGCTAGGGTCGAGCAGCCCTTGGTGCAAGGAGATCGATGAAGAGGTTATTACCCTAAAATTCGAATGTTGAGTCTTGCGGAGCACGATACGCTAAGATTTGGAAGTTCTGCTTATCTCCAGTGCAGGTACTGCTAGGTTCGGTACGTACCAGTTAATTTGATCTGAAATTGATAAGGGAAAAGAAATTTAATCAGTAATAACAAGGAACGGGATTCTGAAGAGTTTCAAAGAGTGCATCAGCCGAGATGCCGATACGTATATTCACACACCGGCTACAAAACCGATTCATGATGAGGCAGGATTAAGAATAAAAAACTTCATAACTAAACATATACGTTTATTTAAACTAAATTTATCGTTACCATTAGTTCGAACGGATGTAACCGAGGCAGCGCTAACAGCAGGGCAACAAACCGAAGATCGATCCGATGCAGCTCTGCTTGTTGAAGAATTCGCCGAGAAAAGGTACGCTACTCTTACTCCTAGGATTTTGGCAAAGTGTCGAGAAAGTTGTATTGATTGCTGATTATCCTTACAAGTTTTGACTGCTACTATTTATACCTAAAATTATATACTCCTAATCGATTACGATCTGTTACAAACTTGACTTTAAAGAGAAAAACTGTTGTATCTATAAAACTTCTAAAAAGGAATCAGACTCTAGTAAACTCTTTCATCCCAATCCGATTCAAACTTCCCCAGTTGCTCCTCAACCGAATCCACGTCGCTCTTGACCAACGCCACGTTATCTTTGACCAGAATTTCCTAACTGCTTTGACTCAAATGGCTCTTCCTAAGATTCCATCGGCTCCATTTCTTTTCTATAAATAATTTTGTAAAATTTTAGCACCAACAGAAGTGCGAGACCTTACGTGCGAATAACAGTGGTCTCTTGTGCACAAGAGGGCACAAGGGAGAAAAGATATGGAATGGTTAGGAGGCCCTTCTTATTAGCCTAGGTAGAACATTTATTTGTACAATCTAGGTAGAACAGATTGTACAAATCGGGTTTACTTTGTTGATAGAAAATTAAAATTTTCTTCCGGTTCAATGAAGACTATGCTTACTTCCTTTTCTTACCGGTCTGTGTTCTATCATGGAACTGTAATCCGTTCCTCGAATGGAGACTTTCTTTATCGAGGATCTCTGGTTTAGAGTACTCCCCGAGTTTCAGTTTCTTCTTCTAATGGATGTGTCCGTCCAAGGTGGCTATTTGAGCGATCACCGTCGGTTCTCAAGCCCCGCACCCCCACATACGGTTTGTAAACTGCGCGCAACCATCCGTGTACTCATTTTGACATAGTATACTTCGTTAATAACCGATTGAACTCGTTTTCGGTTCTTTGGACCGATGCTAAACTAAAACCGATTGTACTCTATTTTTTAAGGGTCAACGGAAAGGGAGAGGATCCCCACCTGATAACATTTCATTTCATTGGCTCCAACCAGCCAGTAGTTAAAAGTTTTGGATACAACGGTTTAAAAGGTATTACGTTGCGTACAGTACTGTACATGTATACTCTCTCGCCCTCGAGTCTCGAGAGAGAGTTGGCTCGGTGTGTTGCGTGGTGGCAGTGACTGCAGCCTGAGCCCGTGGATGGATGGACGCCTGTGCTCCTACTGTAGGGTTTGCAGGCTGCATCGATCGCATCCTCTGCTGTGATCGATGTGCACCCGGTGCTGTCACCTGTGCCTGCCTGTATCCCTGCCACGCCTGTGTGTGTGTTCGTTCGCAGGTACGAGTGCTACTATAGCTGCTGCTGCTACTGCTAGTCGCCTAGTCTGCTACTAGAGAAGAGAGGCGACAAGCACCATCGTGCGTGGAGAAGCTCACCCGCGCGAAAGCATTCGGCAGGCGGACGCAGCAGAGCAGTAGAGCAGCTCACGGTCTCACGGTCACGGAGAAGAGGGAGAGATCTCTTCTTCTTCGTGCTGAATGATTTACGATACCATTCTCTGGAGACTATTTTATTTCGGTTTATTCCCCCCAGGTGCTCTCTTCTCTAGTTCCCTTGGTATTCTTGGTCAGTGTGCACCATGCATGCTGCCTAGCTATTCCCCTTGCACTGTACGTAGCAGATGGATGAACCGGCCGGGTTGCCTTTCTTTTCTTTTTGTTTTCTAAACGGAGGCATAAAACTAAGTACTAGAGGCTTAACTGCAACGAGGCATGGTCTATGGCTACAAAAGCCTACCATGCAGTACGTGCATGCAGGCAGGCATGCTTTCTTGTTGGTGATTTGCCGTTGATGTGAGGTCATGAAGTGATTAAAGGTAAACATGCATGCATGCAAGCGCGTCTAGAAAGAAGCAAATTAAATTAACCATGCTGTTTTAAACAGCTCGTGAAGCTAGTTAGCTGCGGTAAAACTGTCCGATCCGTGAAGCTCTGTAATTTTTCCTTTTCTTTCATCCAACATGCATGTTTTTTAGTAGTACTGCAGGCAGCTGATAACGCGACATGTTTTACAGTTTTCGATATGCTTATGCTCGACGACATCACCTCGGTCAGTGTTTCTGATCTGCGTGATTGCCGTCCATGATGTGAGGGCAAGCGATTTAAGAAATGGACAGGACTAGAATATGCATGCTGTGCAAGGAGACGTTATTCCACACACAAGAAGCAAGTCATCAGTGATTGGCCGGCTACCTCTAGCTCACCTAAATGTCAGTTGTATTAATAAGCATGCATGTCTTGATCATGTTGCAAATCCCCATCACCTCGATCATGAATCGTCCCGTCCCAAGAAGAAATAAAACAGGAATACATCCCAGCACCGTGCCCAACAACATTTGGGAGTCAAACAAACTGTCATGCACTTCTGATCGATCCACCTGTACTGTCATGAACGGCTCGTGATGATGCATCGAGCAGAGCCCCGGCCGCCGGCCAGAACGACAAGAGACGACACGAGGCGTACGTATTCTCCGAGACCGGAGGACGGCCCGAGCAGCAGCCGGAGCAGGCCGGGGCACCATGCTCCATGCACGCATGGAGTCAGAGCGAGCCCCGGCCTCTGACGATCAGACGGCTTAGGGACGCGCGCGACACGTCGGGCTCCGGTCCCCACTTCGCTGCTGCCCTCCGACGACCGGTCACGCATCAACGACCGCCCATCGGAGAGGTCGTCGTTCGTTCACCGGCGAGCTGGCATGCATCCACGGCGGCTCTCCATGGAGACGGGACGTCCGGTACCAGAGGTTCTTGGTTCAGCTGCTGAGGTGACCGCCGGAGGGGTGGCGCCGGCGGCGGCGGCTTTAATTTGCCAGCTGAGCAGCTCCTCAATCGGCTGCGGCGGGGAGCATGAAGCCGTGAAGCGAAACCCTTGCAGGCCGGCGCCTTTGTTCCTCGTGATGGACGACCAGCTCCAGTAACAACTGCCCATGATCGAGATCGGCGAGTCCTCTTTTCAAAAAAAAAGGATCGGCAAGTCCGATCGGTCCATCCATCCAGCGCTTTGCATTGCACGATCTGCCCGATCGCTTTCGCCATGGCCGATGGTCGTCGTCGTACGACGTCGCTGCAGGGTAAGGTCGCCATCCTTCTGCAGCAGACAACGTGCATGTCTTCTAAGGATAGGACTACTAAAGGAGGGAGAGGGATAAGAAGGTGACCGCACGGCTCAGACATTTTTCTTTTCTGTTCTATAGTACCATTAGCAGCTAGCGCCTACAGTAATAGTGTAGTTCAAAATCTCTACCACTCTGGGCTGGGTCTGTACTGTTCTCAATATAATGTGAGGGCCGGGCTGGAGTTGGCCCTGAGCCTACAAAAGCTGAAAGACCGGCCCGGGCCAGAGATCAAAAGAGAATCAAAATTTTCTTTCCTTTTTATGGTATCATATAATCGATTTTCGCAAGAAAAATCTTTGTTCAAACGGGTTATGCACGCAAGTATGCTTCAAGGTTTATCTTTTATGGAAAAGAAATAGAGTAGCGTAGTTGATTAGATTTCTTTTGATGGATCCTACTGGTTCAGGTTTGAATCCTCGACTTGACATAGGTAATCATATACTTATTTTCTTAACTTATTTTAGGAATTAACTGTGCTACATTTTATTAGTGGTAGACTAGGTGACCGTCCACAGTGAGGCACTTATAGAGATTTCTTCAATATCAAAATTTGACATTTCAATCTAAAATCTTCCTATACCACTGGAAAAAAAAACCCTATTTCTTTTTTGGTAAATGTTGCATGTTGGGGAAAATAACCTTTCAATTTTGATCAAGATATGCCTATGAACAGTTCTATTTGGGTAATCAAAAGTCCCCAAAAGTAAAAAAAGGCTGACAAAGCCTAAGTTTGTTTATAAGTGTGGAGTGCTGAATTTGCGTTGTCTACAGGGCTAGAATTAAGTGAAGAAACTATTAACCAAGAAACAACTACCTGAAATAAAATATCATTATCTGTTTTTACAGAAAATACTAAATTTGAAAAACTCATTAGAACAGTCCAAACCTATGGTATCGATAGATAGTGTCTGGTGCCACGCAAACAAGATGTTTGCTTAGAAACTACTCTCAACGACCAATCATTTCTTAATGTTGACAAGTAATAATTTTTTTCCCTCTCTTGTCACCTCTCTCCTGCTCTCCTTTCTTTCAGGGTAGATCCGGGCGGTCAGGGGCTGCCGGTTGCTTCTTTCAAGAGCAACGATGTCTTGTTGTTTCTCCTTGTCTCCTCATTTATTCTTCCACTACATCCGATATGATATTATATTAATAAATGTTATGAAAATTAAACTAGCCGACCCGGAGGGTTAGAAAAACAGCCGTTGCGGTTATTAAAATCTCGTCACTTGATCCGATCCTCTCTCAAGACTTTAAACCATTTAGCTCATTTAACCGGCACACATTCTGAAGATGGCACGGAAGGCGAGCACTGTAGTTAGCTAGCTTGTGGACCTGGAGAGAAAAATACAACAAACTCTACCTTGCCACTCCAGACAAATCGATGAGAGACAACCACATGAGGCTGCAGACTCCCGGCTACCCGCTATCCACGCAACTGCATTCCTCCTCCACGTCTAGGACGAAATAGCATCATCTACCATGATTATTCGTGTCCTCAAAACCCAAACATTTTGAGGAAAAGCTTCAAGTTAAGAAAAGGACCCTACTTCTCTCTCATTTTTCTTCCAGAAAAGCTTCAAGTTCTTCGAACCAATGATGTCGAAAGACAGCTTGTACGGGACACGAAATCTACCAGTACATTCGATCTATCACGCTGGTAGCACTTTGTATGCTTTTCTTTTGTCACTTTGGCCTCTCTTGTGACGGTTCTTGTAAATGCGCTTTCCAAAAGATATCATGTCCAATCTACTCGTCCGGTGTATCTGTGATCTATCTCGTGTACGTACATACGCTACTACAGCTATGCTTATAATTACAACTGCAGATGAGTGGGTACAGCTAGCATGGCACCAAACGATGGAAAAGCATGCATTTACAATATCTTGATCTTTTATATATACAACTTTTTAAAACTGAAAGATCTTATTCTAATAACTTGCTATCGCAAAAATGATAATTCGATCTTCAGTAACTAATGCCTATGCCTTTTTCCGAAAACATTTACTACATGATTATTTCATTTCTTTTTATTACGGCAACATTATTCCATTTCCACATTTCACGCATGTACAGTTTTCGATTTATATGCGATGAGGTGTCATGAATATCCGCATGGAATCCTAAATAAATATCATATTATTTAACCGTGCCCTTGATATCCTCCAAACTAAATCCAGTGTTTTTCACCGCTATCAAAATCAAGGTATTAGTCAGCATGGATATGGATGACTAGATCTGAGATTCCGGATAAGCTTTTCAATTAGGTTTTTGGCCTAGTGCATCTGGAAGCTTTCCCTCCCGTGCGCCATCTCCTTTCCTCCCCTTTGCGTGTAGCCATCGATAAATCATGCGACCAAAGTTGTATGCGTGCTGTGGTCTGTGGAACGCTGGCCTTTTGCTGCGTGTCCTGCTGCTGCTCCTCTTTGTGCTCTTTGTCCCCCTGGCCTCTGTGTGTATGATACACCCGAGTGGGCTCCGCTTTCTCTCCTGGGGTAAAAAGACGCACACTGCCTGTCTCCCTTGCCTGTATTTTTACTTTCTTGAGAAGGTAAAAGGTGCAGAGGCTTTCCTCTACATAGCTTTAGTTAACGTTTGCAGACAGATTCATAATGTTTTCTTTTTTGTGTGCATGTGTGAAAGAGATTTATAATGTTTTCGTGCTGTAAAAGATCAGGTTCAGACACGCAAGTAGTATGTATCCTCTGGCTATTTTCATGAATACTCGTAGGTTTTACTCAACGGATGATGTGCAATTTCTATCTCAATAATGGAAAACATACCCAACTTGACCTTGGCATTGTGATGAGTAACATTTTATAAAATTTAATCAGGTGGAATTGTCAACAAAACTTACAATAATGGGTAATCTATTGAAGAAAAGAGTGTGTTAGCCAATTAATCCTAGTAATACTTTAACCAAGATGATAAGGTAATTAACTATCTTCCTTGTTGGTTATTGATGCACAAATATATTGCAAACTGTAGGAGCACTCACGAGTTTCATCTTTTACAGTGAATTGTCTCTTGTTTATATATTATCATTCTCCATACATGTCATAAATAGCTTACTGCCTAATTACTAGCTTGGTTCGAATCCTAATTGTATCCCTAATTTTTTATGGCAATGCTGGAGTTCTTTTTTTTCTTCTTCTTGAGAAGGTAGTCCTGTAGAATTTCAACCTCTTATCTCATTAATCAAATCCATTTAATCTTTCATTTCATGGTCCTTTTTTAGCTTGCACTTCTATGTGACTGATATTACTGCACACCTACTTTGATCCCCCTAGCCGGCTAGCCCCCATGGAATTCTCAAAGGGACAAAAATGCAGTTTTAACTTACCTATTAGTCGTGATTTATTTTGATAAAACATATATTTCAATGCCAAATTATATTTTATACACAAAAAATATTTCTAAATTCGTTTTATATTTTTTTTGACCCGGTGCACTGGCTCATTGTGGACTTTGCCCCTAAATTAATTGTCCTGGTTTGTCGTCGAGGTGGCGCAAATTGCTACACAACTACCTGCTACGGATCAAATCTAGATCTCGCATTTGCATTTGACTACACTTGCCATCACCATGGCCAGGGCCTAGGTGTTTCTGATCCATGTTCATGTGACAAACTTGTGCTTGCCCTCGAGTGCATTCTTAATCTTCTTTAGAGAAAGGCGACTACCATTTTGACGTAATGATAGCTACTGGGTTACACAACTTGAGGCAAGTTATTAAATAACCTACATTTTAGGATCTAGAAGGGCACATCGAGCGTTAGCTTTTGCATGAATTAAGCAACCAGACAGCTTATTGACAACCAATCTGCTCCCCAATTGGGTGGGCTATAACTGCTCCCAGATATATAACTTCTCAATATAATACTGCATCTAAGATAAAGGGCTTATGCCTATGAAAACACATACATTTCTTAGGTATACAAGAGCATTATTAGACCTACAAATTGGTTTCATCACTCTAGGTGATTAATTAGAAGGACAATAATTGATGTCAAATCTGATTGCAAACAAGATTTCGAAGGACAAAGAATAGCGAGAACTTAGTATCTTTTAGTAGATCTTTTGTACTTGCTTATCTAAAGCAATATCTTCGGTACTTGTTCTTGGCATATATATATATATACATATATATATATATATATATATATATATATATATATATATATATATATATATATATATATTGTTCACCTATTGTATTAAGGTTGTGCATGGAAAAGTGACCTATCTTGACCCGTGGATAGTCAGATCCCTATATAAATTTGGTCAAGCAATAATAGCTAACTATACCTTAGGTGTGGCTACATATAGTTATCATGTCACTTATTTACCATGTGCCAAGCAGGCCGCTCAATTACAAATTTACAATCAAGTAATGAAAGCAGCTCCATACCCGCAAAAGAAAGGAACAAAAGCTTGTGCCAATAATTAGACCCTCTTTCATCTTCATCCTGTTTCGAAAATCCGATTTTGGACCTCTTCCATTTTCTGGGGAATAAACTAAAGCTCCCTGTCACAATGCACTAATCATATCGTTGCATTCCTTTAATAACGTTTTAGAAACATATGCTTCAGATACATAACCATTTTGTGATATTTCCCTAGGATTTTATGGTTATTCTTGGTATTTTCACAACTATTTTTACGTCCACGCAACTTTGCATACATGTTTTGCTACCCTTTTAGATTCTGCTGAATTTCATTGCGCGTGCAGTTTTTATTCCAAATAAATTAGTATTTAGCGTGCATCTCCAAGTCAGTGTGAGAAAAGTGAGACACAACCGATGGCTAGCTGTAGGCTCTGCAGCGAGTGGCGCCTGCTGGGGTTGTCTTGGGCCAAAAGGAAATTTGGCTTTCTGATCCTTTTACCTCCCATGTGGTTATTTTGTCAGAGGACGGCAATGATTGGATAGAGGGGAGAAAAAGAGTGCGGGCCATTGCATTGGCGTGCTTGCCCATTTGTTCCGGTTTGCTAGGTGGGCCGCGCTGGCCCGTGGAGAGTCGCCCCACGCAACATGCATCATCGTCCTGCTGGCTCTCTCGAAAAAAAGAAAGAAAAGAAACAGCATGCAACTTACTCGCCCTATCCACGACAGCAAAAGTAAGAAGTTACTTGGCCTGGATGACCCCAGTGCAATGCCTTTTCTGTGTCTTGTAGCTTTTTCTAGGAACTTAATTAGTGCAATGTTGGAAAATTTTGGTTTTACTACCCTCGTCAATCCACTTTGCTTGCGTTGTGTAACCCCCTAGACAGAATTAATTACATGAAATGCCGCTCTTGTTTAGTTTATCGAGTTTTTAGGTTGAACCCAAGGACCTGATGCCCTAACACATATAGACGAAAGAGTCAGAAATGCACAAATTGAACATCTAGGAATTGAAAATTCTCAGGACGCAAGCTGTATATCCTTAGGCCTTTGAACCCTTGCCCAATCAGGTTCCTCCATCCTCGAGACAAACCAAGGTGGCGAGGACGTGGTGGCGCACACGCGCGCCTTTTTGGTGGCCGTAATGATTTGCCGCTGCAGCCTGCCCATCTCTGCTTGTTGTTGGCTTGCACCCCGGGAGACACTGCAGCTGGGCCCGCGCATGATGGCACCAGTGTAGTGTCCTGTACATGCATATGCTAAGCTAAGCTAGTAGTACTATTACTGACTCTGAGGCAGCATGTGTTATATGGGAGTTTGCAGCTGCTTTTCCCTAGGGTTTGGATCGACGATGCAATGCAAATTCCTACCTGCATGTGATGAGAGAGATAGCCACCGTTATGTAGGGGATGCAACCAACATAGCAGCAACAGCAGCATGCAAATCTAATCGAGCACCTGACATGAAACGAGATCAGGGCTTTTGATTAGTGATAATTCGCTTTTATTTCGTCGCTACATAAAAATAAAATGCAGCTTGCATTTCTCAGAGAAAATGCAGCAGCCAGCTGCAACGGACGACAAAGTAACAGCGGCACGCCGACCGTGAGATCAGCCCGTGGATCACTACATAAAAAATAAAATGCAGCTTGCTGCCTCGGAGGGCGCGATGGCTCGGATGGGAATTGCCGTTTCCAGGGTCTATTACCTTCTCCAATAGCTGGCACAAGCTACTTGAGCAAAAAGGGATTAGCTAGACTGGCTTAGCTCACTGCTAATCCGGCCTGATTGAACCGCGATCAGACAGCAATAAAGGGGATTGTACGTGATCCAGAAATTGACAGCGGAGATGGATCGGATGTGGGGATTTTCTAGGCATTGACTGGCTGCACCGGCTTTGGGTAACTGGCACTATGAGCCTATGACAGTGAAAATTAAGGTTGAACAAAAATTTGTGCAAGAAGAAAAAAAAAAGAGAAATCAGCACTAGAATAGTTGCGGGTTGTGGATCATACATGAACAGTTCCACCCGCAACTATTTTTTTTCTCCATGCATAAATTTTTGTTTAAGCTCAAATTTTACATGCACGTAGATTATTGCGTCCTCTATCAATCCATATATTTTTGTTACAATTTTAGATGCATCGGTTTAGGTGTTACCGTGTTTGTAACACCTAAAACGGGTAACACAGGGTATGTTCTCCTATGTGGCTATGTTGCAATGCTCAAAAAAAATATGGTTATGTTGCAGTTTAGATGTGTGGCGATCAGGAGTAAAATGAGTCAGCGCGGGAGTGTGAGCGGATGCATCACGGAAGAGACGTTGCGCTCGCTGCAGTGGGTCTGCTAAAGGTAGTATTCTTCTCCGCTTGATCGGCGTCGGAGTTCGGGGACGGGGCCTGCAGGGGTTCTTCAAGTCTCCAGCTTTAGAAAGAGGTGGGATTGGGAGGGAGGTCCGGCCGTGGCGGTGATTGTAAGGTGGCGGCTTGACAATCAGTAGGTTAGTTACCGGGATGGCGGTTCAATAACCAGAACCAGTGGGTCAGGAATCGGTGGAGATAGAGAAGGATGGCGGCGGCGTGGACGAGCTGGTCATGGGCCTTCTGCGAGTAGTCTCGGCTGTGACCCTCAACACCCGACACGACTATACATCGCCCACGTTGCAAGTCCTGATTCCATTGCCTGAAGCGGAAGTAATGGAAAGTTATTCGGCCCAATTAACTTTTCTAATTGGACCGTTTATATTTCTCACACCAGATGCTGGTTCACGCGCTATCTGTGCATTGCATATGCATGCGCTCATGTGCTCCTCTCCTTTCCTCTCTCTGTACATGTTCTAACACCGCATATGCCCACCTGTAAGCATGTTTACAGTTTGTTTTGTTCCCTCTACATGCGTGCATGCTCCTTTTTCCTCTCAGCGCATGCGTATCGTCAACTGCAGTCACTCCTCTCCTCTTTTCTTTTTTTTTTCTTCCTTTGGTTTCTTCTCTTTTGTTTATTTTCCTTCCTACTTTTATTTTTAATTTTGTTTCTAATTACTTTATAGATAATTTCACCTCTGCTAGAAAAATATATTCCTTTTTCATCTTGTTTCTTACTCTTTCTTTTCGTAATTTTTCTAATTTTAGTATATAATGTTTATATAATGTATTTAGTTTTTTATAATTCATGTCTATCCCTATAAATTTTTTTTCATTTTCAATTGTTTAAGTGCGTGAGTGATAAAAATACATTAATACTTGACGTCTCTTTTTTCTATTATCTTCTTCTTTGTCTCTCATTTTATTTCCTATCTAATATTTTTCTCCCTTTGTTGATTTATTTCTTATCACATTTATTTATTTTAGGTGTACAATTTTGGTTCCATGAGTTGATATAATTTATTTTAGGTGTACATATCTTTGTTTTCTGAGTTTTAGGTATATATATATTTTTATTCCTTAAGGCTATATAATTTGTTTAAAGTGCAAGTATCTATATTCTGAGAGTTTATATAATTTATTCCAGATGTATATGTCTTTATTCTGTGGATATGTATTATTTATTCGATATGTACACTTGTTTTGTTCAGAGTTTGTATAATTTGTTCTAAGTGTATATTTTTTGTTCAATGGGTTCGTACAATTTGTTGTTGGTATACAATTTTTTGTTCCATCAATTTATATATTCCAAGTGTGTATATCTCGTAGAACATCTTCAACTTGAAAAAATATACTTAAAAGATTCTTATAGAAATAGTCAAGTGTGCTTTTATCTTTAAGATCTTATCATAATTAATTTGGATGCGCGGTTCATGACTTATATTTTTTACTTCAAACTTTCTTGGTTCTAAGGTGATGGCATCATTTTATATTTTATTTCCTGCATGCATCACGTACTATCTATAAATAGTACAAACAAAACGGATAGGTTCAGAATAAATAATAAAATGATGCAGCTCACCGATATTACCAACGATTGCTATTGATAAGTTAGGTACCTACATTTTGTTTTGTTGTTTGTAATGTACTATTATTTTTTTTAGAAACACAGTATAGATGCAGACGCTCGTAAATACGTACGCACACTCATCCCTATGAATACACGCACGTAACTCTACCCCTATGAGCACCTCTAACAGACTGAGCCGGCAGATCCTCGAATTATTCGTTCGTCATCTTTAATATTTTTTCAGAGAAACTAATTATTTGTTCTTCTTGCATAGGTTATTGTTTTGGGTCGTCAAAATATTTTAGCTTTATAAAAAATTATTTTTTAAGTATTATCTAGAAATATGGTCAAGTGTGGTCTTATTTTGATGATCTTATCGTAAAAAAACATGATGATGCGATCCGGATTTATTTTGGACGTACAGTTTAAGATTTATAATTTTTTAACTTGAACCCCCATTGCAGGTGGGTAATATCATCAATCTGTCTCTACTTGCATACATGCATCTGTTATTCTTTTTGTTCCCACGGCAGTACTAATCGTGATACTACTTGTTCCCGTCAAATCTATGCAGTTGATTAATTAGACAGACCGTGCACCTAGTTTGATGGGCTCACGGTGCATTTAATACGCGTGGGAAAGCGCACTCTTCAAATGATGGTTGTTGATTTTATCGCCTCAAGTGATGTATGGGGCCGGTTTGGATCACCCTTGCTAAAGTTTGGTTCCCTCATTTCAGTCTCTTTTCAGTCCTTAGAGCTCCAAACACAGGGACTAAAAGAGGGACTAAAGCTTCCATTAGTCCCAAGAGCTGGCTAAAGGGGACTGAAACTCCACTTTTCCACCCCGTCCCTCCCACCAACCCTATACACTCGCGCTGACGCCTCTCCCCTCGCTCGCTCCACCTCGCTCCTCAGGTCCCGCCCCGCCTCTTGCGCCTCTGCCCTCGCCGCCGCCCCTCGCTCCTTTTCTCCTGCCGCCTCTTCCTCTCACGCCTCGCCCCCGCCGCCCTCGCTCCTTTGCCCCCCCCCCCCCCCCCCCCCCCCCCCCGCTCCTCTGCTCCTGCCGCCACCAGCCCTCAGTCCTCGCCTCTGCCACCCGACGCGGCCACCGCTCCGGTCCATCCGCCGCTGCATCCACCATGGCCAGCGACGGGGAGAACTTGGTGGATTTTTTCGCAAGGGAGGACGGTGTGCATGCCGCCAACGACGGGTACGACTGGTCTGTGTACTCCCAGGCATCTTTTTCAATTCTGGGGGCCTCCGGCTTGTTTGCTGGGCGGGTGGGAATGGAGCACCCCGACCTCAACTCTGAGGTCTAGCCCTTCCCTAACCTTGAGGCGTACAGGAGCTCCTTCAGCCTGCGGATCCGGCGCTTGCCGGCCATGGGCTACCTCCGCTTCGCCGGAAAGGCCGATCCGGTGCCGCATCTTTCCGCGCCCCCCGCACGGAGGGAGGTCGCACCAAGACAGGCCGTGGGGCATGCCAAGGTGCGTGCGGAGGAGGTGGCCGCGGCAAGTCTGTGCCCAGTGGTTCTGTATCTGGCGGACGCGTGCGCTGCTCGATCCCCCATGGCGCAGTGGGCGGCGGTGCTCGTAGGGGTCCCTTGGCGCAGTGGGCGCAGCTGGCGGCAGTGGCCGTGGAACATCCATGTCGCTCGGCGCGGTGGGCGCAGCTGGCCCCGGACGCCTGCATGGAGCCATGTCGCACGGTGCAGTGGGCGGTCACCAGGGGTCGACGTCAGCCTGGAACAGCGCCGTGGGTGCAGAGGACCTCGACGGCGACGATGAGATGGAGCAAGAAGATGACATCGGCGCTCAAGGCTATTCCTAGGAGGTAAGCTTGATTTCTATCCTAAGGTTCATGTCGAACTTGCATAGGAATTTGTTAGTTTGTTCCTGTCAAATTGTTAGCTTGTTAGCTTGTTATTGCCATGCGAAATAGATTTTTAAGTTTGTTTATGTCAAACTGTTAGCTTGTTAGTGCCATCTGAAATATATTTCTTTGATTGTTCCGGTCAAACTGTTAGCTTGTTATCCATTAACTTTGTTTCCTTTAATAGAACCATTTTGACAAGGCAAATTGGTCCGAAGAAAATACATGCCATTTCTATGATGCAGCCATTGAGCAAATTAGGGTAGGCAGTTGCCCGAATGGGATAATGACTTCTAGAGGGTACAAGCTAATGAGGGCAAAATATGAGGTATTGTCTGGACTGAGGCATTCAAGCAAACAATTGAGGAATAGATGGACTCAACTCAAGAGCCTCTATGTATTTTGGATGATGCTGAATAGACACATAGCTTTTGGTCGGGGTCCTAATGGAGAAATTATTGCAAGTGAATCAGTCTGGAGGCAAGCTTGCCAGGTAATTGTGCTAATTGCTATATTTATTTGTCATGCTCTCTCAATGCTACTTGTGCTAAATGCAAGGTTCTTCTGCTAATTGCAGAAACAACTAGAGCGTATGAAATTCAAGTAAGGGCCCCTGTCTAAATAGACCAAATAGACCAAATGTCAAAGATGTTCCATGGTGTGGCAGTAGATGGTTCTTCCTCTTATATCCCTGGAGAGGAGGACCTAACACGTGGGGATGAGGATGCTCCATGTGATGACTCTAATGGAGATGGAGATGGATTTAAGAACAGTCCAATGAGCACCAACAACCGCAAGAGGGGAAGCAACACTACGGATACAACCACAAGTCCTGTCAAGAAAAGCAAGAGTCCAATGGTCAAGCTGATGAAGGATCTCATACAAGAGTTCAGGTCTGAAAGAGAGCAATCTGAACGGCTTGGACAACAGTTGGTGTCTCAACATGAAAGGGCACAAGAAAGGGCAGAACAGAGATTGAAAGAGTAGATGGCAAAATGTCAGAGCTTGGTTGTGGAGTGTGGGGGAAGCTGAAGAGTCGGTGGAATATTTTGTGGCCTCTAAGTTGTTTGAAAAATAGAGCCAAAGGGCCTGCTGCCGGCGATTTGTCGCGCCCCGTATCCCACCCCTGCTAATTCGCACGCGCCATGCGGCCGTTGATTCCCGACGGCCGAGCCACGACGCGCCGGCGACGCCGCGCTCTTGCTGCGGCCTTGTCCCGGCCGCGCCTCCCCCAGTCCGCTCGCGCCCAGCCCCTCCTCTCCCTGCGCGCCTATAAAAGGGCTACATCGAGCCCCTGCTCACACGCGTCCGAGTACCACCACCACCACGCCATTAGCGCCGCACTCGACCTCGCCATCTAGCCCCACTTTCCGGTCCTCTTCCGCTCAAACCGAGGCTCTAAACGAGTCGCTCTTGACCTGCTGGTACTCCTTGACTTCCCCACGCCGCCCTCCCTCACCGGACCACTGCCATCCACCGCCCACACCTCGCCGGAACTCCTGCTCACCGCCGGCAGCCCAACTCCAGCCACCCCAGCCCCAACCGAGCACACCAACAGGTTTCCCTCGACCTCCTCGTGCTCCCCCGCCCCTTTCCTCTCGCCGCCGACTAGTTTCCTCGCCGGGATTTGACCGCCAACCATGGCAGCCCCGCCTAGGGACTACATTGCAATCGACAAGTTCTTTTTAGGGTCCTTTCTGCTAGATCCAGGGACCAATCTGCGAGAACTCGAGTACTTTTATTTTCAAGAGGCTGTCACTTGTAAAATCAATCTAAAATCATAGAAAAATTAGAAAAATTCAAAGTAAAATTTGTTGTGACCCTCCTGATGAATCCTACAACTTTTGCATAGAAGGATGACCAGTTACAAACTATAACTTGATCTAAAATTAATCTTATTTTAAATAGCCCATAAATGTATCTCTAGATCTAGGATAGTATTGTGGATAATTTTTGTACTATAAGCTAGTCTCTGCTTGTTAAGACTTGTGTAAAAATCTCAAGGCCATAACAAATCTCTACGAATAGTTTTTGTTGGATCTTGTTTGATGTGCTATTTTGCTAGAGTTATTTGTGCATGTTGTTCTACTGATATTTTAGGATTGAAACTTTTATATTAGAGTAAA
The DNA here is from genome assembly GCA_032594955.1 of Panicum miliaceum. Lineage (NCBI taxonomy): Eukaryota > Viridiplantae > Streptophyta > Magnoliopsida > Poales > Poaceae > Panicum > Panicum miliaceum. The sequence goes on along the minus strand of CM064072.1, from coordinate 27,040,679 downwards.
CTTGACGCATAAATGCTATGGACAAAGTTTGGAACTTTTTACTTCTGTCTAGCTTGCTCACATATTTTTAGTTAAGAAAAACTACATTAAATCAAAGTAACTAGTTTTGTTACTTAGAAAAATAAGAAATTCTAACCAGAGACTACCTTTGAGTGGGTTATCATGTTGGAAAAGTTTTAGATACAGAATTATTGTGGAACAGCCTGTAGAAATAAATCTTGATTAATGTAGATGTATCTTGACTTATTTTCTATGCTCTGTATCTTGCACACTAAAACCTGAAAATTTTACAGTAGACTCACCATAAGATTAGAACTACTCAGTAAAATGTTGAGTATTATTTTTTGCATGGTTTGTTCTGTATAAATGGATCTTGATCCTAGCAGTAGCTATTTAATGTATTTTTCATGATTAATCTGCTAAATAAAAATGGCTGGAAATTTTACAGTGAGTTTGTACTTAAACAATGTGCTCTGCATAAAAATCTCAACACCGTAAACTATCTCTACTAGTTGTTTTGTTTTAATCCATGCTTACTCTTAAAAAATGGCCGTTTATGAAATGACAAAATCCTAGTACCTATGATATGAATACTAGTCTGTGTCGGTCGCTAGATTGCCATGCTAATAGGACTCTGGTAAAAGTTGAGTGATTTTCTGTCACTCGCGAGATATAGGATTTGCTTGTTTCACTTATGTTGGAATCATAAGGTCGACGGATGGGGCCATGTTACTATATTCCTGTTGATGATTGAGGCCCCGTCTGTTTAGCGAAAATGATAAGGTCGCGGTGTGTGGTAGTGGTGGTTAAGTTTTTGAACGTACTAACCACATGCCAAGAATATGGTAATCGGTAAGCTTAATTTCCTGATCGGACCTGTTAGTGGACTTTATCCTCACCCTCTTGACTTCGTTCCCATGGGCACATGGTGAGTGCAAGAGCAGCCATGGCCCGGCTTTGTTTCGTGGTTTGTGGACCTCTGTACTCGAGGGGGGTGGCCCTGATCCACAAACCGAAAAGAAAGGGGAAACGTTGCACGTATGACTCTGTGACTAACCACGTGATGTGTGTTTAGGTTTCCCTTTGCAAGGTTAAGAAATTCGATTCGAATCGTCCGTTTCTCGCGGCTATTGAGACTGCTTGACTATTTTACCAGATAGAGTAAGAAGAGGAACAATGATGATGATTAATCTGGTTGGATGCTCAATTAACTATTTTCCACCATGCGTGATTTGGATAGTTGCTTACCTAGAATGGTTAATCAACGACATGAAAACAAATGAAGCAAGGTTTTTGTGGTTGAAGAGGCACTGCCAGAGCATGAAGATGTACCAGTTCATGAATGTGGTACAGTGTTTTATCTAATGTTTATCTGATTTATCTTATGAAATTGTGGTGAACTTGTAGTGAACCTGGTTATGTAACCCTTTAAATTATTAAGTGTGTCCTGTTAATTGATTGGTGTGCTGCTGTTTGATTGGTGTTTGTATTCTTAGTTGATTGGTGTGTGCTGCTGTTCATTGGGCTTTGTATTCTTAACTACAATCTGATGATACTGTTACATTTTTGCATGTTGTCATTCTTGTGCAGGAAGATGGCTCGGCTGAGGTCAGAGAGGAGTTCCATGAAGTGTAGGAGGAGGTGCAGGAGGAGGGCCAGGAGGAGGTGCAAGAGGAGGGCTCCTATGAGGATGAGGGCAGGGGTGTGGTGCATGAGGATGTTTTATTGATGCCCCAAACAAGAGAGCTTTTGGTGAGGAAGAGAAAAATGATTATGGTTGCTTCCATGATTGTTACGTATTACTTTGATGCTTACATAAACAAATCTGAGAGGAGAATAGCTACAGAGTCTGGATATGAACGGGTCTTAAGAACTCTACACAATAGAACATCTTGCTACAATATGTTTAGAATGAGTAGGCCAGCCTTCAATAAACTTCATAATTTTCTTTGTGGAGTCATATGGACTACAATCCACTCAGAAGATGTCGTCAGTGGATACTTAGTGCCCCTCAGTCTACTAGACAAGCTGAAGATCGTTTTGTGAGGTCAACTAAGACAATCAGTAGAAAGTTTGAAAAGGTCTTGGCAAGTGTCATCAAGCATGCAGCTGATATCATTAGGCCTGTGGATCCTGAATTTAGTACAGTACATGAGAGGCTACAGTCTCCTCATTTTTCTCCATACTTTAACAGTTGCATTGGGGCAATAGATGGGACACATGTACCTGTTGTGGTGCCAAGTACAAAGGTAGTTTAACATACGTCAAGAAAAGGATACTTTCAGAATGTCTTGGCAATATGTGACTTTGATATGAGATTCACCTTTGTCGTTGCGGGATGACCTGGATCAGTTCATGATATGAGGGTATTTAATGATGCAATTCAAAAATATGGTGACAAGTTTTCACATCCACCGCAAGGTATTGACAAGATCAATTGTTCGTTCTATTTCATAGTTGCAAGACTTTCTATGCCACTAACATCAAGGTTCTCATGTGTAGGGAAATTTTATCTCGTCGACTCGGGCTACCCAAACCTACCAGGATATCTTGCACCGTACAAGAGTACAAAGTATCACATCCTGAGTTTTGACAAGACCCGATGCCAAGAGGTAAAAATGAGCTATTTAACTATGTACATTCTTCACTTCGAAATGTCATTGAGAGGTCTTTCGGAGTACTAAAGATGAAGTGGAGGATTTTGTTAGATTTAGTTTGCCGATGCCAAAGCAAAGGAAAATAATTATTGCATGCATGGCACTTCATAATTTCATTCGTGAAAGTGCTTTGGCGGATACAAACTTCGACATGTGTGATCGGTATGACGATTACGTTCCAATGGCCGAAGCTTCATCTTCTCAAGGAAATGGAACTAATCCCCGTTATGGCGACGAAGATCGAACCATGAATCAATTTTGAGATTGAATAGCTGATGGTTTGTTCAATAGGTCTTAGCTGAAATTTGTGGTTTTTTTAACTTGTGGACCATGTATGTAATTTGTAATCTTGAGCTGTATATTTCGAATGAATGGACATATTCCATGCATTGTATTAATCATATTTGAACGGCAATGCACAACAAAATGGCTACCGTACAGGCGGCGCATGAGCAGCGCCGGCGGCGCACCAGCACGGCTACATAACAGAGCAAGTGCGGCACTGGGGCAGCAGACCAGGGGCATCATGGTCTTTTTACTAGTGCTTTAATGACATTTAGTCCCTGCTTCCAAACAGGGTAGGGACTAAAGTTTAGTTCCTGGACTAAACTTTAGTCAAGAGAGGATCCAAACAGGGCGATAGTCGCACCCCTTAGCACCCTCCGCTCATAGAGAAGTCATCTAAGGATCTGTTTGGATCACCCCGACTGAACTTTAATCCCTATCACATCGGATGTTTGAATACTAATTAGGAGTACTAAACATAAACTAATTATAAAACTAATTGCATAGATGGAGCCTAATTAGTCCATGATTTGACCATATTATGCTATAGTAAATATGTGCTAATGATTGATTAATTAGACTTAATAGATTCGTCTTGTGAATTAGCCTCTATTTATGCAATTGGTTTTATAATTAGCCTATATTTAATACTCATAATTGGTGTTCAAACATCCGGACTAAACTTTAGTCTCGTGGATCCAAACATGCCCTAACACTAACACGTGTCATGTACTCCCGTGCTCAGGTTACAATCTTGGATATCACACTCCGTGACTCCCAGATGGATAGCCCAGAGGGGTCATTGTTACGAACACTCTCTTCAGTGATGCAATGCAAGCGACCTTGTGGCTGGCGACGCCATGCTCCAGTGAGTCCGTGAAGGCGAGCCTGCTGGCGCGGCGTAGGAGGGGGCCCGCTCCCGCTGCTCGCGATCGGCACGGGAGGAGCCTCGCCTGGAGGGCCGGCGAGCGCAAACAGGAGAGACGCGGAGCGCCGGCAACGGCGAGAGGAGAATCGAGCGGTTGGATTCGGGAAGAAGACGAACTGACGAAGAGACGAGAGACTTTCAGATAACCCCGCGAGCCCGCTCAGTCGCTCACGCTTTTCAAATTTCAAACCGGGGGAAGTTGCGCGCCAACCGTTGTTCTGACGGAAGATCCGGCTGCCGTCCTAGCGTTCCATCAGGCTCGACAGCCTCTTCCGTTTGGTGAGTGGCCGAATAGTGGCAGAGACTGCTCCGGAGCTCTTCAAGAATTACTTCCAATTACGATTTCTCCAAATTCAGGATCGAAAATGACAATGCTAGAGACGGAGTCAAAGCTATCAGAATTCAGAAACATTGCAACTTGGAAGCAACTTCTATTCTACTTTCGTCGGTGCCCTCCGTGCAATTGTGACAGTCCTTGCCCTGCTTATTCTTTCTGCCAGGTTCAAAAGAACTGCAAAAAGTTCTTCAAGAAATAAAAGAAGAGAAAAGAACAGCAAAAGGAGCACGCTTGGTTCAGGAATAGTGACACAGATGCGATGATTCTGTTAGGCACACGGCAAGTACAACACTAGGTTTAACCTGTTGCACCCTTCAAGCTCTGCTTTTGCAACACAGTAGAGACACAAAGTTATGTACAGTGAGGAAAAAAAGAATCAATGAACAGTGTGGGACAAAACTGAAAAAGCAAAAAACAGAAACATGTTTACAGTGTTCTCCAGTTCCTTTCTGATACACATGGGTAACCAAACTGGATTCGTTCTGTGTGCTCGCCATTTTCGAAGATGTTAGGTCAGATCCTCGACATCGGATGGATCGTCTTTTGTGAGATTCACCTCGTGGCGGGAGAGCTCCCACAGGAGCTGCTCGATCCCCAGCTTCCTCAGCTCGTGCAGGCCTTGCTCGACTGTAAGAAAATGTGTGTTGAGAATGGGAAAAGCAGGAATGCACAAGGTAAAAGTGAAGCCTAGAAGAAATCACCGGCAAAGCGAGGACGCGGTAATCTGAGGAGAAATATACAACAACATACCATCTACAGCGTCATGTGAAGTTGGTTGCTGGCCATTTCGATCAATCCACATCTGCAACCGCTCCTCAGCAATATCTTCTTCCACGTTATGGTTTTTAGCCCTTCTCCAGAAATAGATGAACCAAGCCTGGGTGGCACCAAAGGTCCAAAGTTAACGGCCACAACTTAAAAACATTAGCATTTATATAGTCTAGACTAGACATCTGGCATGTCATACTTCTTAGGTGTACAACCAAGGTCTATTGTGCAAATATTTTTGTAATATATATTTTGCATCCTCATGCAGTTCATTATTTATCTGCTCTACAGAACTGATTTTAATTGTGATAAATGGCACTTTACTTTTCCTTTTTTTCAAAATACAATTAGGCCTTAGTTCAACAACAGAGAACTGAAAATCAACACAAAATCTGTTCTAGTCAATTGGAAGAGAGAAAACAAATACTTTATATATACTAAAAGGTGCAACAGAAAAGGAATTAGATGTGCAAGAGATGACACGGTCACAATGAAGCAAAACGAATTTTGTTGGCAACTTGGCACAGAATTAACCAACTTGCTGATTAAGTCAGAGTCTCAGAGGAAAAGGAATAGAGACGGTACCTGCTTGAACTGTACATCTTCCTCTTCCTCCTTGCTTAGGTCTGCAGAACCAGATTGAGTATTGGTCAAGAATCAAAGTTTCCCAACATAACGAACATGGCATAGGTTGATGCTACAGCCCACAAGTGCTGAAATAACATCATTCTCATATATCTATTAATACAATGGTTAATAGAATAAATGGATAACAGTACCGAATGCTTCAGTGAATTTTTCATCCCCAGATGATTTGATATCTGCGTATGTGACACACCGAACCATAAACGTCTCAGAAGGGCAATGAAGGAATAATGGTCAATTGATCAATTGATTCTTAACTACATAAAGAACTTTAGTGCAAAATATTCTCCGAACATTGTCAATAACAAATAGGAAAACCAATGAAAGTAAGAGACCTGGATCTGCTGGCCCAGCAACATTAGAACGATGATGTTGGGCAAGGGCAAAAAGTACCGCATCCTCAACCTCCAAAATAATTAGGAGTATCAGAAAAGTTAACGACAGAAAAAAAGGTAAAAGGAAAATTTTGATCTAGAAAGTCTTCTTTGGAACCAGGCAACGTAAGGTGCTGAGAACTTATGAAAATTAATGCATAACAAATACGGATGAAGCCAAGTTAAAAGATAAGCACCTTCAGGAAAGCTAGTTCTTGAAGTCCTTTATCAACAGCAAGCATGGTTTCTACATTGCCTTCTCCTGCTGTAACAGTCAAATCATGAACAAGCTTGTCTACCTCTTCCAAACCATCACTTCCTGTTTCAGATCCATTCTTAGCTCTCTGTCCAGCAGATGTTACATACTCAAACGGAAGAGGTGCAAGCGAAGACCAGTATTCATGTTTTGACATGGAGATATCTGGATAGATGCCTGCAGAATTGCAAGAATTTACTCAAAAATAACAAAGTATCAATTGGTAAAATATGTTAGAAATGGGGAATCAGGGCACTGCTTTCTGATAGGAATTTATAAACTAAGGAAACAGACATTGCTACTCTGTAGCCAATAATGACAGGAATTTTAGGCGGACTAATTTTATAGGTCCCCATATGTCACATAAAACCAGCATTCAGTTGAAGTCGTTCCAGAAAGAAAAGGTTGGCATCTTTTGAATTACCATATTGAACGGCCAAGCCCCAATATCGGGCTAGCCAACACCTCTTCATGACAACTTCTTCCTGTACAATAATTATGTGCTTGAAATCAACACTTCCACAAGCAAATAGACACCAATGCTTGATTGCATCTTTGGAATAAAAGGAAAACTGATAAGGAAATTAACCATTTCTTCTTTGCTTAAGATCATCCTGCGTGTCATTGTACGTAGGTCTTTTGTTTCGGATTCAGCTTCTTTGAGTTTCTTCACAGCAGAAGATGCCTCTTCTCTTGCAGACTAGAAAAGAAAACAACAGTCGTGATGACTGATAATTGAACTCATAATGTTTCTTATTCTAGGGCATAGTTTAGCACCTTACCTGTAGCTGTTGTTGAAGAGTGGCGAGTTCCTCACTTTTACCATTCTTGGATATAAGAGCTTTTCTTATCTCTTGCTGTTTTTATACCAGGAATGCATATGTATCAATATCATGTCATTCAGTAACACCCAGAAGGTAAAGAAACCACCTAGAGTAGCAAATATTCTACCAAAACTCAGATTGTGCTATCGGGCCACTTCATACAATGAAATGAGGAAATAGTGCATGCATCACACTTCAGAATTGATGCCAATGTTTTTTTTAACAAATCACAAGTGGACAAATCCATTTAAGAAAATCCAGATGATCACTGTTAATATAAATAGATAAACATGCAAAATTAAATGTGTACCTCCTTTCTTACAAGCATCTCCTCCCGCCTGCATCCATAAGTGGCAAGTCACGGATCAAGTCATAGGAAAATCAATGCGCAAGATATCCAAAATGAATTATAAATACCTTTTCATAAGCTTTACTTCCATAGATAACCCATCACCAAGATTAGCAACCTGTACATATTGTAGACAACAAAGATATAAAATGGATATCATATGTCATATTCATGATTAAATTATCCCCTATTCATGATCTAATTGTCAAATCACATTGGTCACACTACTTCTTAAGTTCTTATTCACCCTAAAGTGATACAAAAGCAAATAATTTCTCCAAGTGAACCCATAAAAGGAAGTGACCATTCTAATTTAAGCTCAAACCCAGATCGTATGATCTTTCATGTTCGCAAGAATAATATCAAAGCGAGAAAAATTATACTAAATTGTAAGAACTGGCTGATATACCCTCTAATTATGCCCTTATACTATTAATAAAATCTTAACATTACAGTACTGAATGAACACTTAAAGAGTTATATTATGAAGCAATAATATGATGCATGTTGAGAAACTCTTCAAACACATTATTACATCTCAGATATCTGAAAGAAGCTGCATAACTATGAATTACAGTATATAGAGTTTTACAATAGAATGAAGGAGAATCTGGGACAATAATATCAGATACTTGAAATGCAAAGAAAAAAATACCTGTTTCTCAAGCTCCATTGTCCGGGCTTCAGATTGTCTAAGTTTCTCTTCTGCTAGGCCAAGCTGAATTTGGAAAACAGAAAAAAATGTCATCACAATTTTTGTAAGGCGAAGACAATTCTATTTTCTGATTCACGGAATTCATTACAATACAAGCAAGAACCATAGCACACCTTCTCCAAAAGATTTACATTCTCATCTTTTAGCATTTCAAGCTGAAAAACAAAACCAGTATTTGTCAGTTTTGTTCATTGGAAAAAAAACTTCAATATTATTGATGAAAGCCTTGTGTCAGTTCACAAATAGTTCACGATAGAATGTAGAAGGTGTGCTAGGAAGCTTTGCAACAAACCTCTTCTGTTACTGTTGAACTGTCATGTGAGTCTCGTGACCGTGTGGATTGGGCAAAAGTGGGATCTGGATAAACAGCCCTACAGCACATTTGGAATATCAAATTTTAATCCCAGCATTCCTGTCACTACTTGTGGATGGACTAGAATTAGTGCACGAATTAAAGAAACTGGAAGGAAGTCAGACTAATTTCCAATGATGAATATCAACAGCAGAAAAAGTTGTTCTGATTTAATTATTTATACTTCAAGGAAAACTAAAAATAAAAAAGGTCAGGCATACTTGCCTATGCCAAGAAAAAGACATTGGGGGTGTATGAAAAAGGACACACAAAGAAATAAAAAGAACATAAATGCAATTTTCTAGGCACTTAAGAACTGAAGAAAGCATCAATACGGTAGTAGTATAGGCTTGAACTAAGTCTCATCTCTCATGTACAATGTACGAAAATCAACAATCTCCTAATTTAGCAGAATAAATTTGTTGATAGATTCGCAGTGCCATCTGTTTTGAAAACAAGTGTTGTCAGTATGACAACACAAGAGCAAGAGAATTATCTCAAAAAGCTTGACAATTCACCTTCTATCCCTAGGTGTCCCATTTGGCATTTCCACAGCTTGTAGAGGTTTCACATTAACGCCAATTGGTGGTGCAAATGTTGACCTTCCTGTTGATGGTGGGCGATTCGCTGCAGCGTGGTCCACACCATTCCGACCTAACTAGGAAAACAGGGACAAAAGAAATAAGGCGCACCATTTCATAGGAGAACTGAAAAATACATAATCATTCGAGAACAATAGGTTTGCCGTAACATCCAAGATTGACAGTATTCTGAAAATAAGTAATTGTATGAACCCAGAATTCACTTCCCCTTCACTTTGGAACCCAAAAAAAAAACCTTTATGTTCAGCATGATGCATCAAAGACTAAATTCTATCAACAAGAAACATCAAATGCAACAGCATCGGATAAAAGGAATGCATCAACAAGAAACATCAAGTGCAGCAACACCACATTTATTTAATAACTACAGCCCGCATTACCAGTAACTGAAAATTGTTGGAGAAGGAAAAACAGCGTAACACCAATGCAATGCAGTCAGTTATCAGCCACCATTAACCCTAAATAAGCTGAGAACAGAGAACAGACCCTAATGACAATTTCAACAACTACATTCTCCAGTGCCTCATATGCTTGTTTTTAGTTACAAATATTAAAGCAAACATTTTCCTAATCAACTGTTTCAAAACAGATCGTAAAACAGAGCCTACGAAGAGTAAATCAATTCGAATAAATTTTCCTAACTTGTTTGTCTTTGTTGAAGCGAAATTCTTAGTTGTTTCGAACGAGTTGCTCGGCATAAAAAACGTAAGAAAGCTATCATCTTTGACATTACTTATCGCGGGCGAGTTGCTCCTGCTCCGGTCTCTGGCGACGACTGTCGCCAACGGCCTGGGCAACGCCACCGCGTCCTCGCCACCATCCTCGCTCCCTCGGCTGCTCCGCCGCCCAACGCTCTCCACGTCAGAGTCCACGTTGTCCGCCACCTCAGCCACAACTGGCCTCACGCCGACCTCCCGACTCGACCGCCGGCTCGACGGCCTTGTGGCGGCGGGGGCGGTCTCCACCGCTTGCGGCGGAGGCGGCGCTTCCGCAGGCCTCGTCGCTCTCGAGCTCCGATCGCCGCGCGCCAGCAGCTGCAGCGGCGTCTCCTCGTCCCCCTCCTCCTCCGCTACAACGCGCTTCGCCTCGGCGGGCCTCGGGGGAGGCGTCGCGCCGCGGGAGGCCGGCCTCCGCACGCTCCGCGGGCCCGTCAGCCGCACCGGCGCCTCTACTTCCTCCCCCTCCCCCTCCTCGCCGCGCCCGCGCGCGCCACCAGCCGGTCGCCGCTCCCGTCCTGCGCCGACGTCCGCGCCTCGGCGAGAGGCGCCCGCGTCGCCGAGGGCGTCGTGGCCGCTCCCCTCGCGGCGCAGGCGCGCGGGGATCCTCTCCTCGTCGCGCCCTCCGCCGGCGCCGTCCTTCCCGCCCCGGCGGAACGGGGAGGACGAGGCCGGGGAGGCGCCCGACGGCGGCGCGGGGTGGCGGCGGTACTGCTGGAGCGACGGGAGCGGCGCGTCGAGGATGATGCTGAACTCGCCCGCGGCGCCCGCGTGCGCGAGCATCATCTCCTCCATGCGCGCCATCGCCTGCTGCGCCGCCGCGCGGCGCTGGTTCGCACCCGCGCCGGAGGGGGCCGGCCGCCGCGCGCCGCCGCGGGGCGCGTCCATCGGCGTCGCGGGGTGGGTGGGTGGCCGCCAAACCGCCGCCGCGTTGACTTTGGTTTGACTTTTGCTTTGGGGCGCGTCTTCGGCTCCTAGAGAAGCTGCGGATTTGGGCGTTTCGACGAAAGGCTGAAGGGAGAAAAGGATGGAAAGGGGAAGGTCTGGGTCGGTTTGCACTCCAGTCCGTTTAGTTTTTGCAATTTACGGCTGAGAATAATAGTTTTTCTTTTAGATTTTTTTACTATGTAATTTTTTCTTTTTGTTTTGGTGGTATTTGTTTTTTTGGTATTCTGATGTAAAAATGGTATGAATTTGGTGCAATTAATTCTTACCTACCTTAGTGGAATTTGCTAGGCTTTTTCAAACACTTGAGCCATCCGAAAACGAATATTTTGAGAAATGAAGTCCATAAGAAATCTTGGTGGTGAAGAATTATATAGTGATGATTTTCTAGAGTTTAAATATTTTATTAGTAGTATAATTCAAGTCTAGTCTCCACTCTATAGGGAGACCAAATCGTCAAAGAAATGAGACGTCTTTGAAGCATGATGATCGACTCTCTAGGGAGCACAAATCGTCAAAGAAACCAGATATTTTTGGAGCATGATGACGTGGATGATGAATAAGTTTTAGACTTGTGTTTGAGTCTCTATAAGAATTCATTCCCTCCAGAGCAAAGCCATGGTGGGTTACAACAAGGTGAAGTGGTTGGTTTGAAAAATATGGGATATCGTAGCGTCAAATGCCATTACCACCTTATAGGCATTTTTTACATAGCCCTCTTTTTTTAGGTGAATCCTATTTAATTGCTTGGCTAGGAGTTTGTTTGTTTTCACAGTGAACCTAAGAGGCCCGTGTTTTTTCTTGTATTAGGATGCATCGTATGTATATAGTGTGCATCAGTATTTACCTTTTCCATTTTAACCATCGGACCGTGTGTCATACCATTTAAATTTTAATCATACTCGTCAGACATGCAACTATCAATTTCTAAATTGTTTCGGTATCTAGTGGTCAATCAGACAATCACCGAGTTGCAAAAGCTAACAAGGCCTTAGCCTAAATGCGTCGAAAATTTCTTCAAAGGATCGCACATTTTCACCAAGGACTTGGATGCAAACCTAACTCGCTCATCGATAAAAAATCGCACGAAGATGAGGCACTGCCATGCAAAATGGATGGTTTGAAAACATTGATCCGCACCAAGACACGTTACAGCCCACATTTCTGGCCCCACCTGCCAGTGTGCAGGCTAGCCAGCTCGTGCACGCAACAGGGCGTAACTCTCCCTGGTGTGTGTTTGACACGTCACGCGGGAAGGAGGCTTTGGAACGACTTGGCCGCTCCGTGGACCCGATCAAATGAAACAGCCCCCGTCCTGGTCTCGGAACAAATATATAACGATTTTGAAGAGCATCGTAAATTATTACTGCCTCGGTGGAACGAAACGGCTCTCGATTTGTTGTTTTTTTCAGAGGGAAAAACGACATCGCAGTGGTCATTGACGGGGCATGTCCATTTTCCTAGACGTTCTCTTTGACATTGTTGTAGTACCCATCACGATCCATAATTACATCAGAAGCAGTGATATTTCTTTCGTAGAGTGGATTAGATTAGAAAACGCAGTGGCAAACTGAGCCTAGTTTATTTGGCAAGACTCTTTGCGGTGGGATCTACCCATGTGGATTCGAGTTTTCGGTACAGGTACTCCCATTTTCTCGATTTATTTCATGTTATTTTTTCAGTGATAGACGACGTGTCCGTCTTCATCGAGGTGGCTGTGGTGATTTTATCAATCTCGATGATCAGCCGGATCAAACGATTAGCCTATCGAAAATGCTAATAGCCCTTCGTCCTAAAAAGAATGCAACCCAAGCATATCGAGAAGTTAAACAGTTTAAATTTGACCAAATTTATATAAAAAATTACTAATATTTATATCTCGAAATAAATTTAGTAAGACAATATATTACATAATTAATCTAAAAATACTTGTTTTATAGCATAAATATTAATACTATTTTGTATAAATTTGATTAAATTTAAAATTTTTTGAATCCTTGATACGTGAGAGTTGCGTTGTTTTCAAGGCAGCAGGGTTGTGTCCGTGTATGTTAAAAGAAAATTAGAAAAAAAAAACATTGACGTTACGTAGTGGGCCGAGTGCGGGTTGAGCAAAAGCAGCTGCTGCTATCATCGACGACGACGGCAGTCTACTGGGTCGGAGGAACGGGCTGTTTTGCAGTCGCTGCGAAGGTGTGTGGCCCAGGCCGTCGTCGGGAGGCGGCGCGCCCAGCAGGCCGTGAGCGGAAATAAAAAAAAGAGAAAAAAAGTCATTTCTAGCTTTTGAACATTGGGACGAATCCGTGACTCCTCTTTAGATAATAAAACTGTTCGTCTGGACTTCTCGGACTCGGGATACGGGACATATGACCTCCCGACCGGTTTCTCTCGGTGGTTTTTCTTTTTTTCTTTTATATTTATTTTGGCTGAATTTTTAAAAAATTATAGTAAATAAAAAAATTATAAAATATAAAATTCAAATTTTTGACTCCACATAAGTAGATCTATGCAGTGAACATATGATATAACTTAGTAAAAAAAATTTTGTTGCACTTATAAATATATACTTTTCTGTCATTAATTCATAGCTACAGTTATCGTGGTCCAATAGTTGCTAAAGCATACTTAATACAATGAGCATGAAATTTTTACTACAGCTCAAGCATATAATGATTAGCCCACCATAAACATTTCACCATAATTGGACCACGAAAACTGTACCTATGAATTATGAATTAATGACAGAAAAGTATATATCTAAAAGTACAACAAAACCTTTTTACTAAATTATATCATAGCATATATTCACTGCATAGATCTATTCATGTGGAGTCCAACAAAATTATATTTTCTATTTTGTGATTTTTTTATGATTTACTATGATTTTTTAAAGATTCAGCCAAAATAAATATAAAAGAAAAAGAGAAAATCCACTGAGAAAAACCACTGAGGGGGTCATATGTCCGGTATCGCGAGTCCGAGGAGTACAGACAGACGGTTTTATTGTCTAGGGAGGAAACGTGGATTCGTTGTAAAGTTTAGGAGGTAAAAATGATTCTTTTTCAAATAAAAATAACTCCCATGGCCGCAGAATTGTCGAAGCAGCAGAGTAGGTAGGGAGGAGGGAGAGGGCGCGCTATGCATGAGGGGGAACTGGGGAGGGAAGGGAACACTCTAGCGTGGAGCAGAGAAGATCGTCACGTGCCGCGCGCATGGGAGGACGTCCGCTCTCCAAGTCCAACCTCTGGATCCCTTCGGGTTGACCAACCGCCGGATCCACACCAGACTTGCCGGCCGGCGGGGGGCGGCACGGCGTGGCCGGCGGACTGGTCAGAGCGGAGGGCTCCGGGGGCCAGGGCATTTATGGTTGGACCGCGTTGACCATGCCTCGGGATGCGCGGCGATTTAACTTTTCGGGTGCCCGAAGCTAAGCTAGCCGCCCTCGCCGGCCGGCTCGCCCGCGTCGCCTACCTCGATCGGGCCAGTTAAACAATCTCGCCTTCGGATTCCATCGAGCTAATCACCGCCCTAGTAAAAAGGTTAAGCCTACCTTGCGGAGAAAAAAGATTAATTAATTTCTACTGCATCACGCACTGGATCACCTCCCCACGGTAAAAGGTAGTAGTAGTAATTTTGAAGATCACACGACAGACCCATGAAAGGAAAAAAAAAACACAGAGGAGATTGATCGTGAAAGCTCCATGTTTTGGCACGTTTCTCATGCTCGCTCGCACCGTCGGACGGCAAGGAAAGGAACGTTTTAGGTTTGTGCATCGACGACGCTCGAAACGCACGCAAGCAAAGGACGCAAGAGACATGGGAGAAGAGCGCAAGGAGAAGAGCAGGGAGTGAATGAACGATACCTTGGGCAGGGCGAAACCGAAGTACTTGTCCTTCACGCCGCCGCCGCCGCCGGCCGCCGCGGCGTGCAGCGGGCTCCGGCCGCCGTACCCGTACGCGCCGCCGCCGCCGCGCAGGGGGCTCCTCCCGCCCCCGCCGCCGCCGTACCTGCCGCCGTTGCCGTCCGCCGCCCCGGCGTCGTCGTAGCCGTCGTCGTCGTCGCGCGCGCCCTGCGGCGGCTGCCGCGACATGGCGTGCGCCATGGCCGCGGCCGCGCGGGCCTTGGACCGCGCCGCCAGCGGGTGCACGGGCGACGCCGCCGCGGCCGGGCCGGGGCCGAGAGGGTGCGCGGGGGACGCCGGGGCCGAGAACATCCCCCCGCCGCCCGGCGACCGCCGCCGCCCGTACGTCGGGCTGCCGGCCCGGCGCCAGTCCATGCCCGGGGGCTTGATCTCGCAAGAGGAGGGAGGGGATCGAGCGCTCTCTGCTGCTAGCTCGCGGCGCGTGCGCTCGCTGTAGAGAGGTTGGCTACTACTTTGCTGGGACTGGGACGGGCCGCACTTTGAGGACGCTTTCGCATTAATATTTGGGCTCAGGGCTACTCTCTCCCTAAAACAATAAAAAAAAAGTTGGCTCAAGGCCTTAGGCGAATATAAAATATTTTTTGGATGGGGTGGTCAATTAATGACTGCTGAGGTAAGCAAAGCGCAAAATAGACGTATCCATCCCTTAATTATCGTCCAAGGTTCGATTTCATCCCTTATCATATCAATTTAATCCTCCAATTTCTATTTTCGGATCAATCTTATCTCTCGTCCTAGTTGATCGCCTAAGTTAGCATACCAGATCACCCTAGATATGTTTTTTCCGACTCATCACTAGCAAATATCATGCATATCTCCTCCATATACTACAAGGTCACTCAAAATTCATCCACCTTATTCTCTCTCATCTTGCACTCGGCCTAACATTAAGTAAATTGGAGAGCAAACCATATTTTTAGAGAAAATAAAGGATAATTGGTGGCCTCAACAATAGATGAAGGAGAGAGGGGATGCAAACAAGAGATATATAGAATATTTTGGTATTAATAACTCCATGTAAAACATTCCTAGGATGTGTGGCATGCGAACGTGGACGGTCACCAAGTTTAAGAACTAAATTGGTCCAATATGAGGGACAAATCTCACCCTCTTTAATGAAAATGATTATGTTGCCTAAGCAAAGTGTGGACGTGTTGGCTAAAATTGGGCTTCTGCTCAACGTGGACGCGTGATTTGCCTACTACGATGGATTTTTTATTTTTATCTATTTCTGAAGTAAGTCACATTTCCACCTCTAATTTTTTTAATTTGATCCAACTTGTCTTATTGACGGCTCTCAAATCTTTTAATTGCCTTTGTTTATGAATGAGGCAGCTTACACTATTATAAAAATAATTTGTAGGACCACCTTCTTTTTTTCTAAGAGTGGATGAAAAGTTTCCTCGCTCCTGAAATAAAACCACGAGTGGCTTCTGGCCCGCACGTGAAAATATGAGCCCCTTTGGCAAGGTTCCACGAGCGGCTCCAAAGCCGGCTCCAGCAGGAGCCCTGCCAAACGGGTGCAGCAGAAGCGCTTCTGCGAGGGGCGCGGAAGAAAGCCGGAGCCCTTTTTCCAGGTGCTCAGGCGGAGCCGGCGGAGCTAGAAAGGGTGGCTCCGCCTGCACCAGCTCCGGCTCCGCCGGTACAAGGAGCCCTCCCAAACGCATCCTATAATTTTAGAGGTGGATCTTATGGTGAACCTTCTCTGGGAATAGCCATAATTTATAGAGATGGATGGTGATATTACCCGATCCTGAAAATAAGCATTTCCAGGGCTATGAACTGCCTCTGTAAATAGGGATACCAAAAATAATTTTTAAGGATAGGTGATCATGTGGTCCGCTCATAGAAGTTGGCCGCATCTACAGATAGTCGCAGTGTTCCATCCAAAGTAGGGACAAACCCGAATACATAGCTACAAATATATTAAGATCAAGTTCATATAACTTTATTAGTGATACTCGGTAACAATATCACAGAAAAAAATTACAACGGCTAAAAAAGTATCAGAGATATACAACTTATTTTAAAAATGAAGAGTCCAAATTTCAGGGACAATCGATTAGAGGTTACGTACGGTCTAGAGCTCAACATCATCTTAAAAAATCTCACAACAACTTCTTATTCTGGGCAGCATTTATAGAGAATAAGGTAGCGAAAAGTAAAAATAAGTATACTTATGATTGGTACTCAGCAAAAGTATTAAAAATTATATGACATGAATGTTAAATGAAAGTAAAATCTGACTGGCTTACTGCGACATACAATTTTAGCTTCTCAGGTTTTATTAGCACGTAATTAGGTATAAGTTCATATCAATATTGAAAGAAATATAGAATAGAAGCATAACCAGAATTTCTGGTTCATGATTTAATTCATCACGACAACGTGGATATATTTCGGCCCAAAAGAAAGAACGTTCGAATCAATACTTCACTACCTGCAACGCATGTCGGTAGACGTGTGGGCTTTGGGCTTTGGAATACGATTGGGGCCGATGGACAAAAGCTGAATTTTTTTATTTTTATAAACTTTTTCAAATTTTACAGAAATATACATGGGAGTGAAAAATTAGCAGGATTATAGCTGCCGCCAGTTCAAACAGCGTTTGAACCGGTGGCAGGCATAAATTCCGCCGGTTGGGTTGGCGTCAAGGTGTTGGAGTGGTGGGCCCCAGCGTCGCAGACCTTACCGCTTAGGTAGAAGCCCTTACCGCCGTTTAAAACGGATATAGCCGTCTAAAAAGGCTATATCCATCTGAAACAGCGGTAAGGGGTCCGTTCCTTCCCCCACGCAAAATCTATTTGGTGAGTTAAAACGCTATTTAAATCGGCTATAGCCGAATTAAACGGTGGTAAATGTCCATATTTTCAAGAGATAATCCAATAACCTAAATTTGAATATTTATAGTCGATTCTCCTATCAAATCAATAATATTTTATAAAATTAAATTGTGAAAATCTTAAATGGTTGTTCAATTTTAAAACTATAAGATATATATTAGCTTTGCAGATGAAATAACTGCGCGTACAAAACTATCAGCATAAGAATCTAGCCTTTTCAGTGTGTGTCAGTGTATTTTCAAATAGGCTTTTTAAGTCTGAATTGAAATAGTATGTGCAGTCTGATTTCGAATAGGCTTTTCAGTATCCTTCGAAATAGGCTTTTCAATGTCTTTCAAAATAGGCTTTTCAGTGATAGGGGCATAGCCTTTTCAGGTGCATTTACGCCTCCACACACCTACCTCTGTCTATATATACGCAATGCTGGATGCATTGCTACTAACCTCAAATTGAGAGACACTAGAGAAAAAATGTCTGGAGGGTCGTCTAGTAGAAAGGATTTTGGCACTGGGAGAGGAAAGGGGGGAGGAAGGGGCTTCCCATTGTGTGAGAGGAGTCTGTTGGTCCTGATTCCTTTTTGGAAGCAGTGTTGAATTTCCGGTTCTGAGCAAAAGTGATTTCACCAATGAGAACCCACTAAGAGGATACGATAAACGCAAAGAAGATTGGCCAAAGTCCATGCATGGTGAGGACTGCTTGGTCCAGTTGATGACCGATGGGATGGATGGAAGTCGTCGTTTCTTCAAATGCCTGTGAGCATGGGTAATTGTTATTAATGTTCTTTTTTTAGATATGTTCCTCTTGTTTCCTACAACTTACTCGAGATACTTGTTTTAGTCTTCCGACGCTCCACAAAACTGTGGGTTCGTTAGATGGGTTGATCCTCCTCCTCTTGATCCACATCAGGAGTACATCGAGTACCTGCAGAATCGTATCTTCGATCTAGAAAGAGAAGTGAGCCACGGTAACAATGACGAGGAAGAGGATGACAACACCGATGGTGCCGGTTCACACAAGGCGCCTTGCACTAATCCATATTGGAACTGCCCTTATCCCAAGAACAAGGGCCCTCCGCCGCCACCACCACCACCGCCTGCAATGGGAGGATACTATGGAGAAGGGGCAACACAATCTGCTATGTTGTGACAATACTATGAGTAATCTATCTTATTCACATGCTACGTCAATGTGTTTGTTGTTTCGTTTAATTACCTAAGGCATGTTAGGTGTAGTCCAAGACCTCTTTACCCTTTTTTGGTACAGGTCCTGACATGCCACTTCATGTGTTGTGCATGTTCAATTATGTAATGCACTACTTTGTTAGTCTTTGATTCCACTATGTTAGCTTGTTTGATTAGCTCTTCAATATTGAAATAAATATTATGAAGAAAATCAATGAAAAAACAAAACACTAGGCCGACATGTGAGTCATGGTGGGGTCATCTTCGGCCGCAAAGGTGTGGATGTTGTGTTATAGAGTAGTCATGTCGGTCTGAAAAGGCTATCCTCTAAAAAGGTTGTGCTCTGCACGGCAGAGCCATCGAGTAGTCACGTCGTCCTAAAAAGGCTAGAAGTAGCTCAGAACCCTCTGAAACGGCTATGGTATGTAGGCCTGCTGTGACCTGTCCATGTTCTCAAAAGTCAATGATAAATTAGGTACGAACCATAAAGACCCAACTTGCATTACAAATTAGAAATGCTAGTAACCATAAACAACGAATTGCAGTGGCATGTGCATACAACACGGTAACCTCGTGCTGGAACTAGACCTAAAACATGCCTTAGGGAATGTAAAATGCGGGGATTACATTTTGGTGCTTTACTGAGTGTACCGGGAATATTTCCCCTTCCTAATAGCATCGGGCCCTGGTTCCTTCGCATGGCGTGCCCTCTCTCGCTTCCTCTCCCTATCAGCTTCACACTCCTCCTCCTGACGTTCCACCTCCTCCATTCTCTTCTGGACCTCTTCCTGCTCTTTCTTGCGCTTCTCCTTCTTCTACCCTCGCGCAACATTCGTTGCCACATTTCCGCAGCCCACCTTGCTTCGCGTTGAACGTGATCCGTAGCTTCCTGCGTCTGCCCCATGTCCAACCATTGCACGAGATCACATAGAGGCGGTGGTGTCTATGTCCAAATGAAGTTAGAAGTGAGTATGAAATCCATAAGTGCTCAAACTAGAGAGTGTGATGAAGTACCTTTGGTCTGTCTTTGCCAAATCTCTTGGGTGGGTCATACTCGTAGTTCTCGCACATGAAGAACCTCATGCCAAAGTTGTCGCCTAAAACCTTCGACTCCATCAGCTTGCACAAGGAATCGCAGAAGCACATAGGCACCTAAACTCCTTGAGGTACGGTTGCTTTCACCTTACGCCTTGGAATGTAGGTCGATCCTGAGGATGACATGGTGCTGAGGTGTGGTGGTTATGTTGTGTGGTGTGGTGTGGTTGGTGTATCACTGAAGTGTGCCCTTATTTATAGACCATTTTAGATGGTGCATGGGCATAGTTCACGCAGAAGGAAAAGTGTGTGGGGGCGCTGGAGGTGCTCAATTGAATGAAGTCGGGCAGGATGGGTCGCATCCATCTGAAAAGGCTATACACTGCAAAGGCTTTGGGTGCGAACGCAATAATTCACGTCCCAGTGCACTATCTTTTCTCAGCTTTGCCTGACTCATAGTAAGTGCTCTTCAAAGTCTATGATTCCATCATTGTTGAGGGGTTGTACGTGATGTCTACGTTGTTTGGACCCATCCTGCATTGTTCGTATCATAGCATCCAATGTTGTCGAACTACTCATCAGGGAAAAAACTTGAAAACTATCACATGAATCACACACTCAAACAATGCATTATCGAATGTGCCATCACGAGTAGCATGACAAGTTACATCATAAAAACATACGCAAGTTTGCATAAAACATAATAAATTCTATCTAGATACGTCCACGCTTGTGACGCTGTCCCGTTCTTGCGCCCTTCCTCCCTCATCTCTCTGCCGCTCTGGCTGCTCTAGTCTGGTGCTGTGAGTGCGTAAGGGGCTTTGGTGGAACTATCTATCGAGCGGGTCGCCTGGTCGGCATTGCACTTGGTGTCGCGTCGGCGTCCTGCGATCCCTGTGTAGGATCCATGGGTGCACCACTTAACTGGGAACCTCCGATCTCTGTAGCGAACCATGTTTCCACCCACCGCAACACCGTGTCGTCCTCTGTGCGTGTAGCTGTATCGTCAGGTGAATCATCGTCGTCAGTTGCTTCGTGGTAAGTGTAGTATGCATAGGACGACATCAAGTTACGTACATGTTCATAGAAAAAATACAAATAATAACCATGACAACGTGTGACTGCATACCCATATCCTTCACACGATGTGGATGCACTGAGGACCCAACTCCATAGTCAGTGGGAGGTGCAAACGAAGAAGGGCCGAGCCGACTCCATAGCCAGCACTACACGGGGGTACTGCACAAAGTTTTGGATTTTGTTACTTAAATAGTACACATGCAATTGGTAACAGCGAAGAATCACAGGAGCAAGTGTTACCTATCGAGTACAAAGGTGGTGGACGTGGAGCGTAAGTAGGCGGCACTGTAGGAGTCGAAGGCGTAGTCGTCATGAAGGTTGTGTGCGCAGCTGTACTCGAGGACGACACGGGTAGGCTGTTCATGTACGCGAACCTGAAGTCGACATGGGGTAGGATGCTCATGGTGGGAGACGAGAGTCATCACCACGACAACTAATGGCACGACGAAATCTAGTGCACGCCGCCAAGATCTTCTTGTATGCTGAAAGGTGTTCGTTCGGTGACATCGGCATGCAGTTCTGGATGCTGGACGAGGCCTCTGCCTCCACTGCCGAGATGACATCATAATGTGAAGAATAATTAAATTGAACTACTTAAAGATTGACATTTGTAGATGCTGCAACTTTATATGTTGTAGAAAATAAAATGCTTAGACATACCGCCATGCCGAAGTTCTGGTCCCTAGAAAGGGGGTACGTGTCCGTCACCTGCGCCGGCTCTGTGCGTGGATGCTGTGGTATGTGCATAACGCGTGTGCGAGTCCTAGGGAGAAACCACTGAAGGTAGGCCGTGAAGGCCTCCTCTGAGTGTGGTCGATGGTCGTCCACCACGTCGTCTACGGCTGAGTCCCAAGCTTGGACATATGGAAGCACCTTTGCCGCCCACAACGCGCCGGGGGCCTGACCCTGCCGTGTCTACCTGCAGTACATGTTCGAATGACGATTGGTGGATACAAGAAAATGGTAAGTAAATTGAAAGCATTAGATGACATTTGTTACCTGTGCATATGAGCCTCCACGCTGTGCATAACTGGCAACGACGAGATCTAGTAATGGTAGAACTGCCTTATCACGCGATGCATGACGTACTCCTCCATGTGGATGTCGTAGACAAGTGGCTTCCTGGTCATCCAGTACGCCTGGTCCTGGAGGCACAAAGAAGACAGCTCCTGTGGTGCACGAGCGTGGATCTCGTCCAAGGTGTAAGGCATCCACCTAACGTTCTAGTCGACTAGAGCATCAAACTGGCCGACAAAATCTGGGTACGATTTCTTCGTCTGCAATCCAACCCAAGTAGGCTACATAAGACAAAACAAGATGTCATCAGTAAGTTACTATCAACAAAATCGGTACTAGCGATGATTAAGTGTAACATACCTTTCGGAGACACCACAGAGACCCCATCGTGGGCCTATCAATGTCATCATGGTCCGCTGCCACCTCACGATACGGGCCGATGTCCAGGCATGGCCGACCCACAGGAAAGCGCTCGTAGGACCACAGCTGCAGAAGCAAGGGGCATCCATTAAGGATGGCCTCCGTGGAGCTAACCTTACTCACGCCTGTGCAGAGTCCCCGGTAGGTCAACGCTAGCACAGCTAAACCCTAGCTGTATTGTGGAACCTCTTCAAGCTGGGCATCGGCTATCGCCCTGGCATATGGTATGAGATTCTTCGGCATCGATCTCCCCTGGGAGTTGCAGAACATGACCCAGCCAAAAAGCCACAACAGGTACGCCTCTAAGTGCATAGCCATTGTCTCCTCATCCGCATCATCTCTCATGTAGTCGGCCTACAAAAAGTGAGTATTTAGTTTGTATGCGCAACAACAAATATGAGAGCTTGGAGTTTGAAAGTGCAAGTACTCACACTAAACTGTAGGAGCCAGCTCTTGGTCGGCCCGTGTGACAAAGTGAAGACTCGGTACGGTAAGGCGTGCCCATTCCTCTGAACATGAGCGAAGCGGCCCAAAAGCTCCTCACGCCAGGTAACCGGCACGTCGACCGCACCCATGGCCCGGGCCGTGCATGGAATTCCCAGCAGAAGCGACACGTCCTGAAGTGTAGGTGCCATCTCACCCACTGTCATGTGAAACGTGTGCGTCTATGGTCGCCATCGGTCAACAAGAGCAGCAAGAAGGTGACATGTCGAACTGGAAGCATGTGGCTCTTTCCACCGGACGACCCCGATCAGCGATCATGTCCCCCTCAACCAACCTCGCTAGAGGCAGAAGTCCTGCTGCACGTAACTGGTGCCACCAATTCCACAAGTTAGTGTGTAGATAAATTGTTTTGGATTAAATGAAAAATAAGTTGACACGACGTACGAACTGTACCACATACTTAGGAATCCAACGGCATCGTGGACATGGGGACACGTGCTCGAAGTGTCTTCAGCATGACACCACGAACTGCAGACATGAAGGACCGGTGCTGCTTGTCGACGGCTGCGTCCAACAACTCTGGCGTCACGTACAGGTCCTCCTCGTCGATCGCCATAGCTGCAACACATGAACCAGGAAAAAGTAAGGGTCAGAATAGGATGGAAACTTTATTAATAGAACCATTATCGTAAACAGATATTAAAAACAAAAAATATAACATGAATACATATGAACACATGACAAGAGAAACACAAATATAAGCGTAGCATAGCATAGTTGTACCATAGTGGTTACACCATTCGTACATAAATGATTACATGGTCCGATCAGTACTAGGACATAATAACTCGTTACACCAATATGTTCTTCATAGTAAAGTACATATTACAAATGGGATTACATCATAAGACACATTAGAATTAGACAACACTATAGTTGTTCCCTTGACCCCGCCGGCCTCGACCCCTGATTGAAGTTGGGACACTTCAAGAGGAACCTACATTAGCGGTGCTTGTGCCATAAACCGTTGCTTTGCAGATTTTGTAACTGTGACCGGCCTCATGGCACTTTGAGCAGATTCGAACTTCAGGCCCAGCTTCAGACTGATCCATGTTTTTCCGAATGCATTTTTTCTTCCGGCGTCCAACACCTTGGACCATATCTGGATCGGGGTCGGGGATGTAACTTGCATCGTTGCCCGGGTTGCCTATGAAATCCCCTACCATTTTGTACCCATATATCTCATGCCTCCAAGTCGCCCAGCTAGTTTCCTTAGGAAGTAATGGGAAACATACCTACGAGGCTGCAGGCCTGTTCCCTCAAAACATGCAGCAATTACATGGGTGCATGGTCTGTGTAGCAGCTTTGGTTTTGACATGAACAAACACATTCATCACTACGGAGAACACATTCTTGTGTGTGCCTCTCACGTCGACCTCCTAGTCGACCTTTGTCCCTACACGTAACCTCGAATCGATGTTCCACAACCTCAACTGGTTGAACACGGTGCTTCAGAGCTTTTTTGAAGGTCTCCTCCATAGATTTTTTGATTGTCCGCCATTGCCTGCTACACCACCGCCGATCCCTAAAATACTTGCACGTGCGATACAAGAAGAATTCCACTATACCAACAAGGGGCAAGCCTCTCACACCACGTAGCACCCAATTGTACACTTCAGCTAGGTTTGTAGTCATTATACCATACCAAGAACCTCCTTCGTCGTACAACAAAGCCCACTTCTCCTTAGACTCATGCTCAATCCACTCAGAAAATGTTTTGATGGACCAGCCTGGTTTTTGACGGACATTTGGACCGTCCAAACCTACGTCTCCAAGTGATATAGGGTGATTAGCTTCACTATTGACAGGCCTTTTGGCTAGCTGTTCGGTTTGTTTCTTTGTGAGGTCATCAAGTTTCTTCCAAAGGAATTTGAATTTTCTCTTCTGATTCTGGTTGCATAACCGCTTGAATAGCTTTGTTAAGGTCTTGCTTTTGAATTGGCTATGAAAGTTAGCCCCCATGTGCCTAAGGCACCACCTGCTATTCAAATAAGGCCATTGTGCTGTTATGCGCCGCTCCATATTACCATTTTGCATGTCATCGATGGCTTGTAGAATACCTTTGTGCCGGACATGTATAACACAAACATTTCATACATCTCTAACAACCATCTGCTTCAGTCTCTCTAAAAACCAATACCAACTATCTCCGGACTCTTTCTCCACAAAGGCAATGGCAAGAGGCAGGAGCTGATGGTTGCCATCAACCGCAATTGCTGTTAGGATCGTGCCTTTGTACTGTCCTATTAAGAATGTCCCGTTGATGCATATGACAGGATGGCAATGCCGGAAGGCCTCGATGCAAGCCCTTAAGGCTAGGAAGGATCACTGCAATACCTGCTTGCCTGGTTTCTGAACACAAGGATATGTTTTCAAGTCATAGAAGCTTCCAGGATTTCTCTGGCATATGGTGTGCAACAACGATGGAGGATTATGATACGAGGCTTCATATGTACCCCACCTAATCTCTAGCGCCTTCTGTTTCGCTCTATAAGCCTTGTTGTAGCTGATTTTGTACTTGAATTTCTCCTCAACAACACATATTATCGACTTCGGCTCGAAGCTAGGGTTGCCAACGATCTGAGGATACATGTATTTAGCAACAAAAGCAGCAGTAAGGTTGCAGTGGTGTGGGTCCAATTGCTGAAGCAAGCATGTGTGCTCCACGAGTCTACTAACTTTCCAATAATCCTTCCACTTTCCCCCGTAAGCGTGCACTCTGAAAGGGCAATTTCTCTGAACGCAGCAAACTTCATATACGTGTGGACTGCTCTTCATCACTCTAAACTGCCTTTGCAATGATAGGGTAGACCAACATTTTATAGCTTCCTTGACATCCTCCCCGCTACGGTACAAAGCACTGAGGTAAACCTCATTCTCTTTGTACTCCTAGGCGACAGCTTCTCGTTCATGCACAGAAAGGATTGAAAAGTCATAGGTTGACCAGTCATGTGGGACAGGATGCTCTTCTTCGTCATCTGAGGAGTCATCATCCATAGCATTGATGTGGTCTTCATTCTCCCTGTCAAAATGTTCAACTATGTCCGGAAGGGGTGGGTTATCACCGAATCCCTCAAATCTTTCGTCATTCATGTCTTCATTTCGTCCATGGAAAGTCTCCATGCTGTCTTCAGTTGGATCTTCCTGGGTTGTATCTTGCCTTTCCTCTTGTATTTGACTAGTCGATGCAACTTTCTCAAAAGTTTGAACAAACAGCAGTAGTGGTAACCCACGATGAGTAGCAATGTCCACATAGTCCCTCCAGTTATTTGTTCCTTCTAGAGGCATCAACTCCCAAAACAATACTAGACTTCGATTAATGACTGCCATGACAGACATCTCATGGTGGTCTCGATTAAGACCAAAAGCCTTAAACAACCAGTTGCATATTGACCCCCAAGTCCTCTCTCTTGCTCTAGGTACTACTTTTGTGATCGACTTAAATTCAGACAAATCTACCCCTTGAGGACCATAACGAACCTCCCCTGACCCATAAAACACTTGGAAACACAAATTGTCTGACATGTCTGCCAACAACAATACTTTAAGTAACACTGCTTCATTACTGAATAATTTTTCTAGAAAAAAAAACAAAATTATTAAGTCCTCACAACCTAATTATTTGTATCCAAATTTACTTACGGAGACGTTGAATCTCGAGTTGTGATGTCTGCCCACAATTTATAAGACCTATGCATACGTATCCGTATTAAATATATATACCAAGCGTAGAAACGATTCATTTCTAAATTGAAGCATACAAAATACAACGACATCTAATACAATGTTAATTAACTAAAATTATCTAAGTGTAAAGTCTATTACTATATCCCATCTAGTGTACTACGTGCCATTCTAAAGCTAATATATAGAAATCACATATAATAAAATATCTACATAAACTAAGATCTGCAAAAAAAACATCAGGTTTCGAAGAAATACCTAAAGTGAAACGCAGATCCGGCAGGGCTTCGCCAGTGCCTCCCCTCCATCTCCTCTCCTCTCCTCCCCCTCTTTCTCTTTTTTCGGAGTGAAAATAGCATTTACGGCCATTTTTGGGCCTCTCATAGAGCTTGGGCGCTTGCCGCCACTTGGTCCGGCAGTAGCCTGCCCCTAGTGCCGCGTGGCCTGGCGGAAGGCCTTACCGCCATTTCATCCGGCGGAAGCAGCCTACCGCCATTTGTTTCGGCAGTAGCTGGTGTGCGCCGCCAATTCAATCGGCGGTATGGGCCGCGGGACCACTTGGCCACAACGCAGGCTCAAGGTCGGTCTATACCGCCGGTTGAATTGGACACTTTTATGTTACCGCCGGTTCTAGTGGAGATTAATTATATTTCCATACTGACCGGCGGAATTTATGCCTACCGCGGGTTCAAACGGATATAGCTGTTTGGACCGACAGCAAGAGTATTATCCTGCTAATTTTTACTGCCAGATATATTTATGCAAAATCGTAAAAAAATATATTAAAATAAAAAAATTTGATAAAAGCTCCTCTCGTCAAAACGAAACGTTCCGCACTCCACCTCGCCGAAAACCCTACCTCGCTCCTCTCGCCTGGGCGAGTGCCGCCGGTTCCCTCCCGCCTGGCACTCCACCCGCCGCTCCTCCGCCCACTACCGCTACCGCAGGGTTCCTCTCCCCCTTCTCTCTCGTTCTGGTGGTGGGGGATGGGCGAGGTCTGATTCCTTGCTGCGTTGGTGAGTAAAAGAGAAATTGTTTTAATCTTGGGTGGGTACTTTGCCCTAATTTCTCGATCGGACCCCAATTCCTCCTCTAATTTCTTTTGCTGCAAGGCGCCTTGCTAATGCAATCTTCCGTGTTGTTGGGTTAGCTTCTTCTTTGGTGCGGGTGCTGTTTTGTTCCCGAAAAGTCTGGGGTTCGTCTGATTCCCCAATGGCCCAAGTGGATTCCGGCCCTGCCTCCGAGGATGAGGAACGCTACATGGGTTTGTTGGTGAAGGTGTCACTCCTGCTGGTCAGCAAGGATTCCCCGCTCGAGGCCCAGTGTCATGGAGCGAAAATGATTAAAGGTCTTTCTAAATTCTTTCACTTATCTACAGTGTACTAGTGTCATACTTGCCCATTAGTGCAGGCCTGCAGGGTATGAGTAATGCATGAATAATCATTCATCACGTGTAAACTCAACCAAGTTATCCGAAATAATCGGGCATGTACAATTAGCTAAAAATAAATCATTTGTCATCATCATATCAAGCATCAAAAGATAACAGAAGTGTTAAGTGATACCCAAGTTCCCACAATGTATTGCTAGTACTTGAGTTGCATTGTGCTTGCTTGTGTTTACGGCCTCTATGCTCATGGACTGAACTAGGTCCATATAATATTACTAATTGTTTCTTTGTACATTGTTTGTTAGAATTTTAGCAAGTGGTGATAAGCTGTGTTGAATTGCCGCCACTATTTGCTGCAATTTGATGCTTGACTGGAATAAGATTGATAGGCAATGGCTGTTGGTTATGTTTTTTTTAAATAATGTCCTTTAGCTACATAAGATTGGGTGCCCTTTATTCTAGCATATGTTGACCCAGGGGCAATTGTTTTTAGTGTGACATAACTCTACGAGGAAGTTGTATTGATATTAATTTGTAGATGTTACTAGGACAATTGTACAGTACTTATTTGTTTCTTTTTACTTGGGCATTTTCAGCATCTCCTAGAAATCAGGTGCCAGAACCTTAGCAGTGCTGATCTTCTAAAGTTGAACGTAGCACTGGTTGAGTCTCCTGATGAGGATCATACATTGAGTAGAACAGCTGATCCTGGCGAACAGAACAAGCATTCAAGTAGTTTATTTCTGCTTTCTGTAAACATCATCTTGAGAAGTCCAGCTGCGGAGGAATCAGGTGAATATAGGAATATGATATTTGTTTGTTTGATGAAAGTAGGCCTAATAGGTCAGATTAATAATGTTTTATCTGATGAAAAGTGGGCCTAACATGTCAGATTAATACTGATGCCTTGTGTACTAGGAAGTGGAAGAATATATTTCTCTATTTTTCTTGACCTCAACTTTCACTCCAGTCCAACATCTGTGCCCCTATTCATTTCGTACATGGTGCACCTCGTCCCCAATGCTGTCTTCACCCTGGCGCTCTTCGCACACGCGTGCGAGATGTTCGTCGGTGTGCAGGGTGACGACGGCGTTAGGCCCGAACTCAGACTCAGCTGAATACTACCACCAGCTCCACCAGACGTAGGGTGTTACGCTCACAGCGGTCTGAACCTGTCTAAACCCCTTTGTTTCCTGATTATCATATGGAGGATTCCGACCGTATGACAATCAGGAAACAAAGGGGTTTAGATAGGTTCGGGCCGTTGTGAGCGTGGATTCTGGCCGTATGACGATTAGGAAATAAAGGGGTTTAGACAGGTTCGGACCGCTGTGAGCGTAACGCCCTACGTCCTGTGTGGAGCTGGTGGTAGTATTTAGCTGAGTTTGAGTTCAGATTTTTTGGCCCGGATGTAAAAAATTCGAACTCAGACTCAGCTGAATACTACCGCTAGCTCCACACAGGACGTAGGGTGTTACGCTCACAGTGGCCCGAACCTGTCTGAACTCCTTTGTTTCCTGATCGTCATACGGCCGGAATCCTACTGCGTGTTACACCCCTGGCCGAATCTCTAAATGGGGGTTCCCACGAATCCCTGCTTGCGGTATATTCAGCTGAGTCTGAGTTCAGATTTTTGGATCGGATCCAAAAAACTCGAACTCAAACTCAGCTGAATACTACCACTAGCTCGACACAGGACGTAAGCAACTATTCTGTAGTTTCCCACAGATTGCTAACTGTTATTCTCTTCCTTTCCCCAGGTGATGGTCATACACCTAACACTTATTTCGGATTGCACAAAAAGTCAGAGTATGTAAATGCACAAATGCGACTGATCTGCAGCCAAGAATCTAATGAAAGTAATCACAGCAGCAGCAGCAGCACTACCTCAGGTACCAGATCTGATGGCACAAGATCTGAGACCGGTAGTTGGTGGAATAGTGACAGCAGCGAGAGCAGTAATGTATCTTGTATGAGATCCTTTGGATTGTCTTTCGATGACCAAATGGACTATGATGAGAGTGAATTAGAAGTTCAAGTAATTCTTGTAGTATTTACATGTATTTTCCTTAGATCTTGCTTATGCGTATGCCACTTTGTAGATTATTGGATCAGCATGTGACTAGATTTTTATTTTTTTATAAGTTACATTTCATGGAACAAAATCACATTCCAGAACATTTTTATATTTAAGCTGGACTTTTTTTTAGTCCAGCAGAACATTTTTTCTGTTACCTGGAACATAGGTTATAAAGAGAAACTTTAAACATAAGAAAAGTTTTAGTTCAACTTTCTATAGAGCAAATCACAAAGCACATTCAAGGGCTAGAAATAGTGATTCATGCATAAATCATTATCAAGATCTAAGTGATTATGGAGCAATCTGATTTTCTATATACATTGGTCTCTGCATCCATTTAACCTTTAATTTTCTTATGGT
The DNA here is from genome assembly GCA_032594955.1 of Panicum miliaceum. Lineage (NCBI taxonomy): Eukaryota > Viridiplantae > Streptophyta > Magnoliopsida > Poales > Poaceae > Panicum > Panicum miliaceum. The sequence continues at coordinate 27,010,409 of CM064072.1, read as the reverse complement.
TTGTCTTATATTTGCATCACAGAGGCTCATGTCGATCGACATCTTTGACAACTATGAAGTCGATGGTGATCCTGAGGATCAAGTTGATCCTAAAGATCACAATGATTTTGGTACTAGGATTACCATCTCTAAAAAGGTTGGTGATATTGTTTACCCACGAATGTTGGTAAGCTTCCTTTTCACTCATCCAATACACTAGTATGCTATTAATCTTATTCTCTTATTTAAAGTCGTCTCATTGATGGTACAGGTTTTGGATGGAAAAGCTTATAGTCATCAAGTTAAGGCCTGTCTACTCTTTGCAGAGCATAATATACTATGTCAAGCTTTTGTTATAATGTCCCGTTTGAGGTATAGCATGATTATCTTTTGATTAAATGGACCTACTCCCTCCCTCCCTCCGTCTCTCCGCGCTTGCCTCCCAGCCTGCACATATGCGTGTTTGTATACTAAAGTATGTTGTTAATTGATTAAAATTGCCTAATATTTATAAATATTTCCTTCCATAGACTCTACAATGTGTGTGAGCTTTCAGCACTGGATACACCCTTTATGGATAAAATTGTTTAAATCCAAGAACAGAATGATATTAGATGGTCTTTCATAATTTCTTAAATTATTACCTAATGATTAGAGTTATACCTTAAGACATTCTTTATTGGTAGGGTAAATGGTCACAACCATCTATGCATTAGGATGTCATTCTTTTCTTCTGAATTTCTTTGTAGGGACACCATGTACAAAGGCATACTTCCTTGGCTACTTAATCCTCTCAACATGATATGGACCCAACCAGATTGGGAGAGTACATTTCTCTGTGATGGATTTGGGCTATCATGTCTGTTTTCTGATGGTCTTTTCTTGAAGATGGTTTACAGTGTTGTAAAGTTCTATGAGGATGAGCTCAAAAGAAACATAGAAGAAGACTTCACTGTGAAGCAATCTTATGATACTTCCTCTGTATCCCTTCACTTGTTCCTTCCTTTGCTACTGCAGGTATAAGTTAAACTGAAACTTTAAGTTTTCCCCAGATTAAGATTATAAGAACATAACTGAGTTAGATGCACATACTAATTCATTTGTTTGTTTCGACATTTCCGGATAACCTATACGTTTGTCATGTTTGGTATTTTATATTTAATCTTCAGTTACTTCGATGCATACACGCTCTCTGGAAAGATCAAATTACTTGCAATCTGTCTGAAGAAATTGAAAAGGCTAAAGTTCTGTTGAATTGTGAGGAAGATTCCCAACAGAATGGGGCAAGAGAATTGTTAGATCAAATCAGAGAGAGCGGGTGAGTATGTTGGTCATAGCAATTCAAGTGTTATTTCTATTGTCTACTTACCTTTTTCATTTCATTTTTTGAGAGATTTTTCATACTAGAAACACATTCACAAATGCCAAACAATAAGGTGCTGTTGAAACTGCGGGGAACTATCAGGAACCTAAAAATGATATAATATTGTTTCATTTTTCTATGTTAGGTCCATTTTATGTACTTTGCTGTTAAAGAAAACACCACAGTTCACAAATGTACCTAGCTTATCCCTTTCATAGTTTGTCCAGGTTGTTGTGTTTAATTAGCAGGGAGATGTTCTGTTAAACTTTTATTTCCTGCACTATGTTTCATTGTAATAAACTTATTTTTATGTCGACATACCTGTGTCATTTTTGAATTTATGCACATTTGCCCTCTTGCTGTTACATATTGTAAGTTGGAGGGTGTTATTTTGGATCCATTTTACAGCATTAGAACAAAAAGAGGCCCATATGAAATTAGTGAACCTGGACAAATTTGTATATGCTTTAGTAATGAAATGGAGACGTACGTCCCTATTCTTGAAATGTCATGTCCCTACGTATGGACTGGCACTACTTGGACTACAGAGAATCGAATCTCAATAGATAAATTGGTAATCAACCAGTATAGATATATGACTCGGTAATCAATCAGCTACTTAATTGAGATCTTGAGCTGCTATTGTTTCTGCCATCACCTTCAGGTGTTGTCGCTTTTGCTGTCACCCTTGATTGAGCATTTAGCTGACATATTTTTTCTATACTCTATGTGGTAGTGTCACACCCGATTCTAGAAAGAACCAGATGCATCTCATGTGTGCGCCAGGATCATGTTCACACACACATGATAGACGGAAAAGTGTAATATATCAAAGATAATACTCGTAAAGTAACTAAATAAAGTATTTAACAATATTACACTCCGAATAAAAGAGACACAAAGGTTTTTAAACGATACACCGATATACCCTGTGAACGCAAAGCCTAGAACTCCTAAAAGTCGTCGAAGTTCTCCTCTTCAAAGTTCTCTTCTGAACAGCAGTGGGCAAGGACGAGTACTCTTATGGTTGGTACTCAGCAAGTGGGGAGAATATGCAAGGCCATCAAGGATAGGCTAAGGTTTACAGCAGCAAGCACTTTTAGTTGGTCAAGTATTTATTAGCAAGCACCTATTAACTAGGTTTAAGTTTATACCATCCCACTTTAGAAAAACATAAAGGTACCATCAACATAAACATAATCCACGAACCACAATTTAATTAATCTTCAAGTTTTATTATCATGTGAGGGTCCAAGCCACTCTTAACTGTGAGTATGGCTGTTATAACAGTTTTACACTCTGCAGAGGTTGTACACTTTACCCACAAATCGTGTTCCCCAGAATCGCCCGGGTTTGCAAGGCCCTTAAACACTTCTGAGGTGAGTGGTGAGGGTACACTACGAAGCCTTTACAAAAACATGTCAAGAGCTAGGCAGCCCGCTAGAGTTTCAGTAGCAGTGTGGTCCATAAACCTCCCTAATGGTTAGCTCCTTAGCAAAGGCAGCTACCCCAAGAGGACCGGGCTATGACCCCTATCACCGACCCCCTCCTTGCCCTTTCGGTAAGGCCACCAGCTAACTACACATCTAATTAATTGGCTAAGGTCAGAGCCATATGACTTTGTGGTTGCACTGTTCCATTGGGTGGTTCTCCATGTTCCCATTAATCAAAGTTGATCTTGAAATTACGCGGTATAACAACATTATGAAATGTGATCAACAATGTCATAAGAGTAAACCAACACCAATCCCAAAGTTTGCAACTAAGCGTGTCTACCCAACATGAATAGTAAACCCAGGTGTTTCAAGGCTTTGGGTAAAAGACTAGGTATGTCCTTAGTATAGGTAACTCATCAAATTTATGCAAGCAACATTAAAGTAAAGTGAATTATCATGCTGTTGTTGGGATAAAATAGAATATGCAGGGGGGAAATCCACTTGCCTTCCTCAAACAGCTGTTGATTCTTTTCCTCGTAAGCTTGCTCTTGGTTTTGCTCGAACGTCACGTTGTCTACGCGATCACACAAACAAGCATACACAAACAAATAAGAAACAATACAACAAGCAGTACAAACAGAGAGTAAAAAGATGTTAATATTGTAGTTCATGATGCAAGGATCGCATGAGCGCAAGAATCACTGAAATCGGAGTTGAAAGGATGAAGATATGGCTAAAACAGTGATCCAGGGACCTAACTTCGAGAGTTTTGAACTTCCAGGGGCTAGATTTGAAGAAATCAGGGGCTAAAACATAATTAAACCTTAAACAGAGGGTCGGGGGTGCAAAACTAGAGGTCCTGGACGGCGGTTACTAATTCTGGAAAGGTTAGGGGTCGGGACAGAAAAAGAAAGGTCTCAACTCTAATTATTTTTCTACTGATCTGGACTGCGGGTTGATTCCTGGAAAGCCTTGGGGCTTTTCTGCAAAGGTTCCAGGGACGGCTAGGGTTGGACGAATCTGGTCCGTTGGATTAGAATCGGGCGGCGGGGTAAGGGTCGGGCGAAGGCGGCGGCTCGTGCGCGGCTCAGATTTGTTCTGGCCGTTAGATCTAGATCGAGCGGCAGGACGAGGGTCGGCTCGGGTCGACCCGGCGGAGTAAAAGGGTCGGGCGAATCGCTCAACTGCGCTGGGCGCCGGCGGCGAGCGAGAGCGGCGGCGGACGGCCGGAGCTCACCGAATTCGTTGTTCCGGGGCTTGATTCAGGCTGGGGTTATGCCGGGGAGATAGAGGGGGCACGGCGAAAGTGATGGGGGTCACGGGACGGCCGTGCGGCGAGCGTAGACCGGCGGCCACGGCGGCGGGCGGAAACAGAGCTCCGGCGAGAAATTAGCGCTGCGACAGAGCGAGAGAGAGGGGGTAAAACGGGGCAGCTTGGTGCTCACCACCTCGCGGAACTCCGGCGAGGGTTGTAGTCGTTGGAGAAACAGAGGGACGGCGAGTCGACGGAGGGGTGCGACACGGGGCGGCGGCGTTCCTCCGGTGAGTGATTTCCAGCGGCGTGCGACGGTGCGGAGTAGAAGAAGAGGCTGACGAAGGCTCTAGGTGCAAAGCGGGGCTCCGGCGTGGGTTTTATAGGGGAGGAGAGGAGCCGGAGCGACCGGGAAAAGGAAGGCGGTGGCTCACGCGGCGGCCGGCGAAGGAAAGGGGCGGAGCGTGTACCGCGGCCAGTATGGCAAGCCAGCATCGCGGGGAAGGAAGGAGGGGACGCAGACGATGGGGTGCGGGGGCGAACTGGATTCGGGGTGAGGAAGAAAAAAGGAAAGGGGAGGGAAGCGCGGACGACGGCGCGGCGCGGCGCGTCTGGTGTCGCGGCGGAAAGGAAAGAGAGAGAGAAGCGGAAGGAAGAAGAAAGGAAAGGAAGAGAGGAGAAACTGACAAGTGGGACCAGCGCGTCGGTGAGAGAGAGGTGAGAGAGAGTGAAGCGTTTTGGGCCGGCTGGGTTGGACCGCGGGGAGAGGAGAAAAAGAAAAGAAAAGAAGAGGAGGAGGAGAAAGAAAAAAAATAAAAGAGAAGGAGAGAAGGATTTGGGCCGGGCTGAAAGAAAAGAGTGGGAGAAAAGAAAAGATGCATGCATAATTTCATTTTATGGCTTTTATAAAAATATTTTTAAAATTTTATTTCCTATATTTTTGGGTGTTACAGGTAGTTTGGTATATGCATTTTGTGACTGATTTTAATATGGCATTTCCATTGGTTGCAATATCATCAGTTCATTTTTTGGGTCATTTATTTGGAAACATGGCACTGTAATTGTTGAAAAGCCTATGGTTTCAGTCTACCTGTTTTTTTTGTAATCCTTTCTTAACTGGCTACAGAACTACTTTCCTCTGACTTTTGTGTTGTTGCAGGTACAGAATCATAGGTCAATGTATGTCTCTTGATGGAGCATTTAATGAGCTCTTGGACTGTTCATATTTAATTGCTACTTTTACTGATTTCGATTCGATGGAGTTTAGGCATTTGAGCAAGCTTATCCGTCTTGTTCTTATTCCATCGGTCAAGAATTGCCCTCACAAATTCTGGAAGGAATGGATGTTGAATCTCCTTGGACCCTTACTTAGGCACTGTGAGGATGTTCTATACTATGCTTGGTTCAGTCTTTTACACGAAGGTCGAGCTAAAGTTTCTTATTACTTCGGCATGTTGGCCCAGCCTGCTCGAGTTGAGGTCCCTGACATCCTCCCCGGCACACTCACACACTCACAGCTAGAGGTAGAAGAAGGGGAAGAAGTAGTGAACACACACTGGTGGGTGCTGCTTGAAAAAACTGAGCTGCAGCTGCTCTCCTTATATGTACATACTAAGTCAAATAGAAGTACAAGGTATGGCACACAACTACTAACTACTGTTGCTACCACTGCACCACTACTTGCTACTGTTTCTGCCACTACTTGCTACTGCTGCCATTTTGCTACTTGCAGCTGCTACTGTTTTCTCCAACTTGCTGCCGCCAGACATTGGCATGGCATGATCAAACAAAAAGAGCAAGAGCAGAAGAATTAACTAACAAATCTTCCCCTAATTATGCTGCTCTTGCTTAATCTCCTCAACTCCAATCTTGGTCCTCAACTCTGTGAGTCGAACGCGCCCAAGTGGCTTGGTGAGGATGTCCCCGAGCTATCGAGCAGTCTCGACATGCTCGAGCTTGATCTGTCCTCCAACGACACAATCACGGATGAAGTGATACTTGGTATCGATATGCTTGCTTCTGTCGTGGAGGACAGGATTCTTTGCCAAAGCTATGGCGGACTTGTTGTCCACAATGAGGAGAGGAGTGCAGAGCTCTTCTTCGGTTAGCTCCTGCAACATCCTGCCCAGCCACACTCCTTGGCAGCACGCCGTCACCACTGCAATGTACTCAGCTTTGCATGTTGACAGCGCGACCACCCTTTGCTTGTGTGACTGCCAGGAGATGGGGCAGCCGTTGAGGACAAATAGCACTCTGGTCGTGCTCTTCCACCCATCGACGTCCCCAGCCATGTCGCTGTTGCTGAACCCAGTCAGCTCCAGCCTTCCTTCACTCCGCCTCGGGTAGACGATGCCGTACCCGATGGTCCCAGCAACTTAGCGGAGGAGCTTCTTGACGGAGGCAAAGTGGTCTTCATGCGGATCCTCCATGAATTGGCACAGGTAGCCGACGGTGAACCCAATGTCCGGCCGAGTGTGCGTGAGGTAGCGCAACCCGCCGATGATGCTACGGTACTGCGTTGCGTCCACTTTTGCCGCCGTGCTCTCCTTTGAGAGCTTGAGCTTCTCTTCCATGGGCGTCTGACACGGCTTGCAGCCGCTCAGACCGCTCCATTCCAGGAGCTTCCACGCATACGAGCTTTGGTGCAGCGTGATGGCGTTCCTCCCCTGCTCCACCTCTATGCCGAGGTAGTAGGTGAGCAGGCCGAGGTCACTCATGCGGAACATCTTCTTCATCTCTGCCTTGAAGTCGTCGATGTCCTGCCGCCCCGCTCCAGTCACGATCAAGTCGTCGACGTACACCCTGACGACCAGCCGCCCGCGCGCTATGGTTTTGGCGTAGAGCGCGTGCTCGGTGGTGCACTTGGTGAAGACAAGCGACACGAGGCTGGCGTCGAGTTTGGTGTTCCACGCGCGCGGCACCTGACACAGCCCATACAGGGCCTTGCGTAGGCGGAGCACCCTGTGCTCCTCACCGGCGATGGCAAAGCTAGGCGGCTGCTGCACGTACACCTCCTCAGTGAGCTCCCCGTTGAGGAATGCGGACTTCACATCTAGATGATGAACGTCCCAGCCCTTCACCGCCGCCAGAGCAAGCAAAAGCCGCACGGATTCCATCCGCGCGACCGACGCGAATACCTCCTCGAAGTCGATCCCCTTGCTTCGCACGAAGCCTTTTGTGACGAGCCACGCCTTGTGCCTCACCACCATCCCTTGCTCATCGCGCTTCACCTTGTAGGCCCACTTCAATCCGATCGGACGGCACCCGATCGGCGGATCAACGAGCTCCCAGGTCTTGTTCTCCTCAATCACCACCATCTCCTCAAGCATCGCGGCCCGCCAGCATTGCTCCTGCTCTGCCGCCGTGAAGCTGGGTGGCTCCTCTGCACCACCCAGATACAGCTCGAGGTCGTCCAGCATGCGGGCCACCTGCCCAGGCGGGCTTGCGTCGTCGACGAAGTCATCCACCGCGCTGAATCGGAGGGGCTCGCCGCTGTAGCTGGCATCGATGTGAGGTGAGATCACCGGCGGAGGAGTTGTGAAACGGATCCCTGTTAGTGAGCTTGGTGGAGCAGCCACGACCTCCTCTCCTTCAGGGGATTGAGGCGGTGCCGGAGCTTCCCCTATTTCCAAAACAGGGGATGTCTTGCCTGGACCCTGCGCCCTTTGCTTGCTTTGGGCCAGCTCCCCTGCACCAGCGTACACCGTGTACTCGACGGTGAAGGAGCTGCTTAGGCCACCCGCTGTTGCTTCCCCATCGCTGGACTCCCAGTCCCAGCATGCTGCCTCGTCAAACACCACATCCCGAGAGACGACGACTCGCTGCGCCCGTGGATCGAACAGCCGGTAGGCCTTGTTATCTGCCTCGTAGCTCAAGAACACCATTGGAGTGCTCCTGTCCTCCAGCTTGGAGAGGGTTGGCTTCGTCTTCTTCACGTGCCCGACACAGCCGAAAGTGCACAGGAAGGAGACGTCGGGTTTCCGCCCGTGCCAAGCCTCGAATGACGTTGTCCCCTTCAAGCTCTTCGTGGGTGAGCGGTTCAAGATGAACACATCCGTGCTCATCGCCTCGCCCCAGAACGCCGCCAGCACCTTCTTCGCCTTGAGCATGCTTCGAGCCATGCCGACGACCGTCTGGTTCCGTCTCTCCACGACACCATTGTGTTGTGGTGAATATGGTGCCGTGAGATTTCGCTCGACGCCTTGTTCCGCGCAGTAGAGCCCGAACTCGATCGAGGTGAACTCGCCGCTGCGGTCCATCCGCAACGCGTGCAGCTTCTTCCCCATCTCTGTCTCTACCTGCGCCTTGAACCTCTTCATCGCCGCCGGTGCCTCGTCCTTGCTCGTTAGTAGGTGCAGCCACTTGTAGCGGCTGTAGTCGTGTACTAGGAGAAGGAAGTAGCATCGCCCACCATGCGTCGCCGGCGTGATGGGCCCACACAGATCACCGTGGACCAGCACAAGGACGTCCCCGGCGCAGAAGCTTGCCTTCTTGGGGAACGAAGCTTGCCGCTTGTTGCCGGAAAGGTAGCTATCGTTGAGCTCCCCGACGTGCTCAATCAGCGGCAGCCCACGCACCATGTCCTGCCACGCCATCCTTGCCAGAGCTTCGAAGCTCAGATGGCCGAAGCGCGCATGCCAGCGCCACGCCTCGCCGTCGTGCCTTACTGCCAGGCACACTGATCGTGCGACACACAGCTCTAGGATGTAGAGCCGGCTCTTGGTGTACTCCACCTTGGCAAGCAGCTTGCGCTCGCAGTTGCGGCTGCAGAGGACGCCGCCGTTGATCAGCACTTGGCAGCCTCGCTCGTCCAGCTGGCCGATGCCGATGATGTTGCTACGGAGCTTGGGGATGAAGTAGATGCGCGTGCAGCTTCTTCCCCATCTCTGTCTCTACCTGCGCCTTGAACCTCTTCATCGCCGCCGGTGCCTCGTCCTTGCTCGTTAGTAGGTGCAGCCACTTGTAGCGGCTGTAGTCGTGTACTAGGAGAAGGAAGTAGCATCGCCCACCATGCGTCGCCGGCGTGATGGGCCCACACAGATCGCCGTGGACCAGCACAAGGACGTCCCCGGCGCAGAAGCTTGCCTTCTTGGGGAACGAAGCTTGCCGCTTGTTGCCGGCAAGGCAGCTATCGTTGAGCTCCCCGACGTGCTCAATCAGCGGCAGCCCACGCACCATGTCCTGCCACGCCATCCTTGCCAGAGCTTCAAAGCTCAGATGGCCGAAGCGCGCATGCCAGCGCCACGCCTCGCCGTCGTGCCTTACTGCCAGGCACACTGATCGTGCGACACACAGCTCTAGGATGTAGAGCCGGCTCTTGGTGTACTCCACCTTGGCGAGCAGCTTGCGCTCGCAGTTGCGGCTGCAGAGGACGCCGCCGTTGATCAGCACTTGGCAGCCTCGCTCGTCCAGCTGGCCGATGCCGATGATGTTGCTACGGAGCTTGGGGATGAAGTAGATGTCTGTTAGCGCCTTGTGCTCACCGAACTTACAGGGGAAGAGGATTGTCCCACGGCCCCGGATGTCGACGGCGGAGTTGTCACCGAACTTGACTGTGCCGACGACGCCGGTGTCAAGCTCGGAGAAGGCCTCGTGGTTCCCAGTCATGTGGTTGCTTGCGCTAGAGTTGAGGTACCACCGCTCCTCCACAACATCATCATCCCGCCCTAGGTTGACCTGCCCGTGCGTTTTGTCGAGCACGACATGTGCACGGGGGGCTTCTTCAACCCCCTCACTGATGGCGCAGATTTGTGCCATCAGGAGCGCAAGCTCCTCCTCTTTTTCTTGGGCCAGGTGTGCCCGGTCCTGGCGGCGAGGCTCCTTGCACTCGCTGGCCCAGTGCTCGATCTTGCCGCAGTTGTGGCAGACGTCCTTCGGGGTGGGCTTGCCGCCCTTCTTCTTCGGCTTCCCACGGCGTTTTCCGCCGCCGCCGCCCTTTGCCAGAGCAGAGGACCCCTCTCCCTGCTTCCACTCTCGCACGCGGGCCGCCCACTCCTCCTCTGTGAGCAGCAGTTGGCTGCCGGCGGACGTGCATGCCGGCGCCTCCACGACGTGGTCCTCGACCGCCTTGAGCCACCCCGTGATGTCTTCAATCGTGAGCTCACTCAAATCGAGCAGCGTCTCGATTGACATGGCGATTTGGGCGAATCGCGGTGCCGCGACGCGCAAAATTTCGTGAACGCCTCCTCTTCGTCGATGGTGTCACCCAGTTGCCCCAACTGGCTCACAATCGTGGTGAGCCGCAGCGCAAAGTCCTCGATGGCCTCGCCGTCGCGGAACGTGATGGCCTCATACTCCTGCCGGAGCTGCTGCGCCTTCGCCTTGCGCATGCGGTCGCCACCAAGTTGCATGGTCTTGAGGCTCTCCCAGGCCTCGTGCGCCGTGTCCTTGGACCCCAGCGCGGTGATGAACTCCGGCGGGACAGTCTTGGGGATGGATTCCATCGCCATGTGGTCCTCCTGTCGGTGCCGGAGTCGATCGCCACCCAAAGGCCCCTGGTCTTTAGCATCACCTTCATCATTACCTCCCACTCGCTGTAGTTCGTGCGGGTGAAGATGGGGTACTGGGCGCCACAGATGTCCCGCACGGTCTTCTTCACCACGTACGTCGTCCTGTGACGCCCTGGTGAGACAGACTCCCAGCGTCCTTGACGGCCGGTGGACATAGAGCGGTTCTTGCGCCCGCCTAAGGCAGCAGTACCCGAGGTAGCCATGGCTCTGATACCAGTTTTTGGCCCAGCCTGCTCGAGGTGACGTCCTTGACCTCCTCCCCGGCACACTCACACACTCATAGCTAGAGGTAGAAGAAGGGGAAGCACTAGTGAACACACACTAGTGGGTGCTGCTTGAAAAAACTGAGCTGCAGCTGCTCTCCTTATATGCACATACTAAGTCAAATAGAAGTACAAGGTACGGCACACAACTACTAGCTACTGTTGCTACCACTATACCACTACTTGCTACTGTTTCCGCCACTACTTGCTACTGCTGCCATATTGCTACTTGCAACTGCTACTGTCTTCTCCAATTTGCTGCCGCCAGACATTGGCATGGCATGATCAAACAAAAAGAGCAAGAGCAGGAGAATTAACTAACACGGCAAACTTTCTGGTTCAGCAAAAAGTACAGAGAAATTGGAACATACTATCTTACTTCAGTTCACACGTGACGTTTCTCAATTTTTTAGAAGTTTATCTTCCCCAGAGTTAAACAGTGGTCTCTCACACGAATATTATGCCAATAATGAAAAGATGACTTCTTTCCTTGACTTGTAATCATTAACATCATATTCTCTTAATGGGTACAAGAATTTGTTTACCTTAGTTTCAATGTGTTGACGCCAGATTTTGACACGTGTTGAATCGGCGTCAGGAGGAGAAGATTGGCCGATGCGGCAGATCTGAAGGCTACAGAAAGGAATCGGCCGATTGAGGTAACAGTTGGAAATCGACCGATTGGTGATACAGCCTACGCCAACAGGATGGGACTATTTCAGAGGGTCCTGGTCAAAAGTTGGTCAAAGGGGGCACGCTAAGTCGGTCGAAGAGCAATTGAAGGAAATCCTGATTGGATTAGGGAACGGCGGCGGAAGATTCTGCGGGAGTCCGTTTCCTTTTAAAGTTCTTATAGATATAGTAGTTTAAATAAGGTTGTAACAAGTCATGATCGACCAGGAGTCCTAGCTTTAGGGTATAAATAGGAGTCGTCAGGGTCTTGGGAAGACATCAACACATCAATCAACAACAATACTTCTACTTTTCCAGCAATTTACTTTCAAGTCGGCGACTTCGCCAATATTTTCTTCTTCCACGAGTTCGTACGGATTGGTAGGGCTGCATCAACTTGATCTCCGGCCAATTGGTAGGTTCCGCTTACCGAGTAATATCCGAGCTTTAACTACGGGCGCATCGCTGTGGTTTCGTTTGGATTTATTCACCAGTTATCGATATTTACTAGAATTGCAAGTTTTACCTGTTATTCTAGTATTATCACCAGTTATCCAGCTTGAGATCAGAGTAATCGGCTTCGTCATTGTCCTTCTTCGATTTATTATCATACAGCCGATTAAATCTATTTCAAGTGTTGCTTCTGTAGTAATTGTTTAGATCGCTCCGGTGGTTTTCTTTACAATTACTACACGATTATCGGCTGATCCATAGCCGATCATCTCTACAACAAATCGGCCGATTCGCCGCCGACGCGCTCCTCAGGACAGATCGGAATCCCAGCCGATCGACGCGCCTGGAATTTAATACTCTATTTCCTTGTCAATCAACAGGTCAGATTGACTGGCACGCCGCGCGAACCGCACCAGGGCGATAACCCGAACAGGAGCTAAGCAGATTCTCCCGGGTCGTGTGTCCGACGCTGAAGACTGTCGGCCGATTTCTATCCGGCCGATTTTAGGGCCAACACACTTTTGGCACGCCCAGTGGGACCATCCAAGATCTGATATGTCGAAGAACGCAGAAATCTCCGACAGCAATATCATTGAGGTCACAGAAGCGGATCTCAAGGACGGCAAGAGGGAAGAATTTGCCAAACATCTAGAAGATTACAAGAAGATGTACCTCCAGTCGTTCAGTCGTACCAGAAGCGGGGAGGCCGTCAAGAAGACTCGTATTCTAGCTCCCCACCACATCACCATTGCTGAGGACTCGGGCAAGATGTCAGAGATGATCCAACAATTCGTTTATCAGGCATTCATCGACCAATCCTCAGTAATGACCAACACGGTGTATAACGCCGTCGTCAGCTCTCTAGCCAGCGGAGCAGTCCAAGGCTATCAGGGACCAGCATATGCCCCGCCAACCACTCTGCCAGCCAGAAGCTTACCATACACGTCCCAGTCGGCTTCTCAGCCGATATTGACGCAACGCGAGGGGTACAACTCTCCATTACCCCCAGGGTCTCCAAGATACAGCAGTGCACCATGTCTCCCACCACAAACACCGCTTCAACCCATCCAGATTGCTTCTGTGCAGTCACTAACTACAAGCTCAGCACCTTGGGGAACATCAGCGACAACGTATTTTCCCGAGCCAGCGAACGGGTATGGAAGTTATTCGATCCAGGTGCCATACCAATCGGCCGCCCGGCCGACGGTTCCCCAGTATCAGCCGATCTCATCAGAAATCGGCAGGGGGACAAGCACTGTGGAAGCATTCAGAGGCGCAGCGCCAACGACGACATACGACGGGGGTGCGAACTCGCTTCGCCATCAACTATCGGCCGCTCAGCAAAGTTCGCCGATTCATCACCCAGTCGTGCCAGCTCTTCAGCACATGCCCGCGCCGCGAACAGCTGTCCATCAGCAGCAGGTGGACTGGACAGCAAGAATAGCAGAAGTGATCCAAGATCAGTTTGGATTGAAGCCAAAAGTGCAAACTTACACCTACAAGACGTTGTATCCATCGGCCTATGACTTGCTGCCGTTCCCACACCGCTACCAAGTTCCTGATTTCACCAGGTTTTCAGGGACGGACGATACATCCACTGTGGAGCATATCAACCGATTCATCATCCAGTGCGGGGAGGCTGCCACGCAAGATGCTCTGAGGGTGCGCTTGTTCTCATCATCTCTGTCCGGATCAGCCTTCCAGTGGTTCACCACCTTGCCGCCAAATTCTATTGTTACATTGGCCGATCTGGAGAAACAATTCCACAAGTACTTCTACGCAGGAGTACACGAGATGAAGCTCTCGGATTTGACCAGCCTCAGGCAGAGGAGCGATGAACCAGTAATGGGATATATACAGAGGTTCAGGGAAATCAGGAACAAATGCTACAGTCTGGCTCTGACCGATGCACAGTTGGCCGATCTCGCTTTCCAAGGCCTCTTGCCACAAATCAAAGAAAGATATGCTGCCCAACAGTTTGAAAGCCTGAACCAAATCGTCCACCGATTGTCAGGACAAGAGGTCCGACCGTTTGAACAGCGGAGGAACTTCCAAAAGAAGGTGGCATACTTGGAAGGATCTGAATCCGATACGGAAGAGGAAATCGGCCTGGCAGAATGGGTCAAAGGGAAAAAACCGATATCATGCCCTTTTGGCAAGAAGGAGCCAGAGACATTCGGCTTTGACACGTCAAAGGCCGATAAAATTTTTGATCTATTGCTTCAGGAAGGACAGATTAAGCTGTCTCAGCATCACACCATCCCTATGGCCGATCAACTTAAGAAGATGAAATACTGCAAGTGGCACAACGCTACTTCTCATGATACAAATGAATGGAAAGTCTTCCGTCAGCAGATACAATCGGCCGTCGAGCAGGGGCGTCTTAAATTTGAAACTCCAGCTAAATCGGCAAAACCGATGAAGATAGATCAGCATCCCTTCCCGGCCAACATGGTTAACGCTGGAGGAGACTCAAGTCAAACCAAGGTGCTGACGTCAGAATCGGCGAGGAGAGGTGGCGCCGTCGATCCCAGGAGGCAGATCACGACGGAAGAAATCAGAAGGAACAGGCAGGGGTCAGAACGACCACGCAAGCCCGTCACCTCCCATTTCTTACTCAGTAAGTATCGGCAACAGCAAGAACAAGCAAGATACCAGGAAGAGATGATACGTCGGCATGAAGATCACTAGCAATGTCCGTTCTTCATCCACTGCTGGGAGAACGGCATCAGATTGCCGTCTGCCGATAACTGTCCGGAGTGTAACGGATTAAGCCGCAACGATCGCCCAAGGCCACACTCTAGGGACAGAGGATCAGAGCCGATCAGTAGAAATCGGCGCGAGGAACAGCACGTTTCGATGCATGATCGGCTGGGGGGCAGAGTTGACCAGTACTACCGGTCAAAAAGCAAGATCGGCTAGCGGGATGGACTGGGGGCAGGATCAGCGCGCACGATCGGCTGGAACAGATGGCCGATGACAGGGTATCAGACGAGGATCCCCTAGGAAGGGAACCAGATTGGGAACACGCCAGATCATCGGCCAAACCAGCAAATCCCAGGTGGTGTCCCGATGGCCTATCCAGATCCCAGAAGCGAAGGATCCAACGCCTACGCCAGTGGGAGCATCAAGAAGAAGAACAGAGACAGGTGCCAGAGAGAAGGAATGTTAAGTCTCGAGTGTGGCGCCCAAAGAAAAACGATCAAGAAGCAAACAACCAAGAATCGGCAGCTGAAATTGATATGGTGTTCATACTGCCGATGGAGTTCATGGCGCCAAACGATCGGGATAAGGTAACAAGAACAGAAGAGGAACAAATGGCACAACTAGTGTTGGAGCCGATGACGGCTACGTTTGAAAAACCAGAAGAGGAAAAACGACAGCATCTTAAAGCGCTGTTTCTTAAAGGATATGTCAACGGAAGACCCGTCACCAGATTACTGGTAGATGGAGGCGCTGCAATTAACATCATGCCGTATGCCATGTTCCGCAAGCTGGGCAAGGGCGATGAAGACCTCACCAAGACGAACATGATGCTGAAGGATTTCGAAGGCAACGTGTCACCCGCCCGCGGAGCGCTCTGCGTCGACCTCACCATCGGCAGTAAGACCCTCCCTACCACCTTTTTCGTTATTAATGGCAAGGGGTCCTACAATATGCTGCTTGGTCGCGACAGGATACACGTAAACTGTTGTGTCCCATCTACAATGCATCAATGCCTTGTGCAATGGATCGGCGACAGCACAGAGATAGTCGCTGCCGATTCCGTCTACAGCGTTGCAGCGGCCGACACGCAATAGTGGAGCTGCGAGCACGTCAAGTGTATATCTGGCAGGACTTGGGACACTGACTTCTTGAAAGTGTCCGATTTCGGTCTACAGCCGATCCAAGCAGTCGGCTCTGAAGATTCAGAATAAATGGATCAGCTCGTCCGAGAAGAGGGGAAGCTTGGGCATGGGTTTACGTCGGCCGATTTATTGGAGATGGTAGATTTGGGAGATAGCAGCAAATCGAGGCCGACGTACATTAGTGCTAATTTGGATCCTGAGTACAAATGTAAATTGATAAGTTTATTAAGAGAGTTCAAGGATTGCTTTGCTTGGGAATATCATGAGATGCCAGGACTAGACCGGTCTATTGTTGAACACCGGTTACCTATAAAATCAGGATATCGGCCATATCAGCAACCTGCACGACGGTGTAACCCCAAGATTCTACCTGATATAAAGGCCGAAATTACTAAGTTGATTGAAGCAGGATTTATTCGGCAATGCCGCTACGCCGAATGGATTTCTAATATTGTGCCTGTATACAAAAAGAATGGAAAATTACGTGTGTGCATTGATTTCAGGAACTTAAATCAGGCTACACCGATGGATGGATATCCGATGCCAACGGCCGATATCCTGGTGGATGCTGCCGTAGGCCAATAAATCATAAGTTTCATGGATGGGAATGCCGGGTACAATCAGATATTAATGGCCGAGGAAGATATTTCCAAAACGGCTTTCAGGTGCCCAGGTCATCTTGGTTTATTTGAATGGGTGGTTATGACTTTCGGGTTGAAGAACGCCGGCGCTACATATCAACGGGCCATTGTGGCAGAACCACCTGAATTAATCCGGCTCAAGTGTATTAACCATCACCATTAAGGCATCCTCGGTTAACCTTACACTTCAAACGGAATAATCCACAGGTCTGTCGGGTATAACCTCCCGATACAACCACGGTGAACGGATCGAGCGCCGTACATACAAATGCTCATGCGACGATGAGCACAGAGAATACCACATTCCAGCAAATATTACATCATTAGCATAAGTAAGTATTACAGACCTAATTCTGAGTTTGGAAAACAAGTACTTCAATTAACATAAAAAAAGTTCTTCAGAGTTAAATTGCAGCGGAAATAACAACGGAAACTACTCGACGATACAGGATGTCTCGATGAAGCCCGTACGAGACATCACTCGGCCTTATCTCCGTTGGACGGGGGCGCATCCCATTCCACCGACCAACCAGGGGGAAGAGTGCAGGGCCAAGTCAAGCTAGCAATCATATCTTCGAAGGGCTCACCTGAAAACGAGTCACAAGCAAGACTGAGTATACTAATACTCAGCAAGGCTTACCCGAGTAGTGGAAACTACTCCACCGACTCTAGACATGCAAGGCTTTTTGGCTCAGGGGTTTGTTTTGCCGAAAAGCATCTACAAGTGGGTCCTTACTTTCAACTTTTAGCTCAAGATTCTAGTTTCGTTAGCCAGTCTAGGTAAGCAGCTATCTAAAGCATACATGGTGAAACATCAAATTTTCCATCCAACCAGTTCATTCATCATCATCGTTCCTCTTCTTACTCTGTGGGTAAAAATGGTTAAGCAGTCTCAATAGCCGTGAGAAACGGACGATTCGAATCGAATTTCTTAACCTTGCAAGGGAAACCCAAACACACGTCACGTGGTTACTCCCTAGAGTCACACGTGCAACTTTTCCCCTTTCTTTCCGGGTCGTGGATCGGGGCTACCCTCCGAGAGTACAAGAGCTCCACGCCACGGTTCGGCGCCGGGTCGTGACCACTCTCTGCACTCGCCATATGCACATGGGACCGAAGTTCAAAGGGTAGGATGCCGTCCCCTTGCCGGGCCAATCAGGTACTTAAGCTTACCGATTCCCATAATCTCGGCATGTGTTTAGTACGTTCAAAGACTTAACCATCACTACCACACCCTGCGACCTTAGCATTTTTCACTAGACAGACGGGCCTCAATCGTAACCATCGTTACATAACCCGTCCGTGTCCTTATGATTGCAGCGTGTAGTAGTCATTCAACTCCTATTTTCTCGCGAGTGACAGGAAATCACTCGACTTTTACCGGAGTCCTATTAGCACAGCATTCTATCGAACCTTACATCTAGTTTTCCAAGCAAGGGTTCCTAACATCATGCAACTACGTTTTCATTCAACCCCTATAAACTTAATGCACAAGCAAGGAGTAAAGAGTTGCATAATTTCGGAAAGAATGGGTTATGCTCCGGGGCTTGCCTTCGCAGTTCGCTTGGGGATCTTCCGAACTTGGGCTCGGGTCTTCAAAAGCTTCAGTTAGATTTGCTTGAGCTTCACGCTGCTCACTCTCGGACGCGGGTACCAGCTCGTAGGTTCCGTCGGCGAGAGTCGTCGATTCTACATGAGTGCACAAGTTTAAGTTGTGGAAATAGCACTTGATTACGATTTGAGCGTAATTACTACAAGGGATAGTTTCTGGTCATGAAATTTTGGATTTAGACATATCAAGGAAAGATGTGCTTACTGTAAAATTTTCAGCCAATTTTATGTAACAGATTAATTCTGAAAAATAGATTTCATTGTTGCTGTTAGATACTTGTTCTTTTTGTACAGGTCAATTGGTGCAACAATTGTGGCTAAGATTTTTACAGAGCTCTCACTTGAGCATGCAGAAGCTACTGTAATTTTTGTAGGATTTATCAGGCAGTATTTAGAGCATAGAAAATATGACATTCTACACCTAGGCTTTTTAAAGATTCATTTTTACAGGACCCTACATAGGGTTTTTGTCCATGAAACTTTTTACACAGTAACCTCTACCACAGTGTAACTCCCAGTAATAATTTGGGGATTTTCCAAACTAAGGTACTATTTTCTTGATTTAATGTATGTTATTAGCACATAAATCAAATAAATAGGTTACTGTGAGATAAAAATTCTCCTAATTTTTCTCTGGCTTCTAGTTACCAATACATCAGCATAGGAAAAATTTCAATGGGTGACTCACCACCTAACTACAGGGATAAAACATTCCTTTTACACATGATATAAAACTAAGTTTATTAATCAGTAAATCTAGAGATGGAATTTGGGCCTAATCTTTTTACACAGTCCTAATCATCCAGCAACTAGTTCACTGACCAAAATTCAGGGTCAGCATTGCTCTAGAACAGTGGGTATAAAATATGTCCATTAAAGCTTCTATTTAATGTAGAGCAAAATAGTTTGAGATTCTGAGAAAATTTTTGTAACAAAAGTGGTAGAGTTTGTTCTTAGGATTCCAGAACAGTTGAGTTTGCATTTTTCTGAATTTTCTACGATTTTATACGAATTTTACAAGTTCACTGAATTTGAATCTAGGTTTGAAATTTTCTTTTACAACTAGGTCCTTGAATCTTACGCTCAGACCCTTCTAAAGATTTAAATCCTTGCAATTGGGTCCTCGGCGGCTCGGGTGCGGCGGCCGGCCGAAATTCCGGCGAGGGGGCTCGCCGGCGGCGAGGGGCGGGGGTCGGGGAAGGTTCAGGGGTGCGAGGGCTACCTTGTGGGGGTGTTGTTCAGGTGGGGGACGGCCGGGAAGGGCTCGCCGGCGTTGGAGCAGAGGCGGCGGCGGCGCGGCTCGCGTAGACGGCGGTGCTCCGGCGGGCTTGGGGCGGCGTGGTCCGGTCGGTGAGCTTCAGTGGCGCGTGGGGAAGCTACTCCGGGGCTCGGCTTGGACGGAGGGGGTCGGAGTTGTGCTGCCCACGGCGAGCAGGGGCGGCGGCGGCGACGGCAGCGCGGGCGGCGGTGCTCCGGTGGCTCTGGGTGGCGTTGGGTGGGTCGGTGAGCTGCGGTGGGGTGATGTAGTGGTGGCTGGGCGCTCAGTTTGGGCAGCGGGCGGCTGTGGAGGGCTGCCCACGGGCGGGTGGTGCTCGGCGGCGGCGATGGCGCGGCGAGGCGTTCTGGTGGCGGGGCTTCGCGCGGGCGGTCGGGGCGGGGGTGTTATAGGGACAGGAGGGAGAACGTGGAGATGCCTGGGTGACGCGCGGGGCGGGGCACGGCAGCGGCGTGCACTGGGCGCGGCGGGCGGCGGCAGAACGCCGGCGCGGCGTGCGGGCGAGCGGGCGCGGTGACTGGGCGGCCGCGATTGTGGCGTGGGCGTGGCGAGATAGCGCCGGGCGCGGAGTGGGGAGCAGCTGCTGCAGCGGCTCGGGCGGAGGGCAGGCGCGGCGACTGGTGGGGCGCGGGGGCCGGGGCGGCACGGCGGAGCGCGGCCACTGGGCGAGCGGGCGGCAGCCGGGGCGCGGCAGCACGCGCGGGCGGGGACTGGGCGGCGCGGCGTCGGGGCGGGGGAAAGCCGGCCGCGGCGGGGGTGGCGCGGCGGCCACTGGCCTGGCGCCTCGCGCCGGTCAGGCGACGCCGGCCACCTGGCGCGCGGCGGGCGGGCGCGTGCCCGCGGCGCGGCAGAGCAGAGGGGGGGGGGGGGGATGCCAGGGACCGAAACGCAAAAATTCGAAAAAGTTCAGGGGGCTGGGTGCAAACAGAGCGTTTTCTCCTCTTTCTGATTTGAATTTAAAAAAACTTTTGAACATGAAAGTTGCTCAAAATAAAAAGTTCTACAACTTTGGTTTCAGGCAAAATTTCATTTGGCTTATGGTTTTTAAGTTATTTTAAAAGTTTCAAATGTGCCCAAATGTGCCCAAATTTAATTTGAATTCCAACTGAACCCGTTTTAAATTCTTTCCACCCTCTCATTAGTTGGTTTAACACATAGAGTTAGGCTAATGACATTTGATTTCAGAATTTTAATTACCAGGGTTGTCACAGCCTTCCCCCCTTAACAAGAATCTCGCCCCGAGATTCGGTAATTCTTAGTGTGGGCGTGGGTGCACATACCAGTGGTTGAGACCAGAAACCCAGGGAAATGTTGGTTCAGGTAGCTTTCCGTTTCCCAGGTGGCTTCTTCTTCCGTGTGGCGATTCCATTGTATCTTATACATTCTAATCACTTTCTTCCTGGTCTCTCTTTCCTTTTGATCCAGAATCTTAATTGGGTGTTCGACATACGAGAGATCGGGTTCCAACGATATTTCTTGTTGTTCCACAACCTCGGTAGGGACTCGAATACACTTCTTGAGTTGAGATACGTGGAAGACATCATGGGTGGCCGTGAGCTGAGGGGGCAGTCGTAATTTGTAGGCTACGGGTCCGCAGCTCTCCATGATTTCGTAAGGACCAATATAACGGGGGGCTAGTTTGCCTTTGATCCCAAATCTTCGCACTCCTTTGGTTGGTGAAACTCGAAGATAGACATGATCGCCAACTTCGAACTTTAGAGGCTTTCTCCTTTTGTCAGCATAGCTCTTTTGTCGGGCTTGTGCGGCTTTAAGATTTGCTTGTATTACTTTTACTTTCTCCTCTGCCTCGATTACTAGGTCGGGTCCAATTATTTTACGTTCTCCGGTTTGTGACCAGCTCAAAGGGGTTTGACACCTTCGTCCGTACAGTGCCTCAAATGGTGCCATTTTCAAACTCGTTTGGTAGCTGTTGTTGTAAGAGAACTCTGCCAGGGGTAGGCATTTGTCCCAATTCTTGTCATAATGAATGACACAAGCTCTCAGCATGTCTTCAAGAATTTGGTTTACTCTTTCTGTTTGTCCATCGGTCTGAGGATGGTATGCTGAGCTGCGAATCAGCTTAGTGCCAAGAGACGTTTGCAGATGTTCCCAAAAGCGTGCTACAAACTGAGGACCACGATCGGAAATAATTGTCTCAGGTATTCCATGCAGGCAAACAATACGATCGAGGTAAATCTCGGCATATTTCTTGGTAGAATAGGTGGTGTGCACCGGAAGAAAATGTGCCGTCTTCGTGAGTCTATCAACGATAACCCATATGGAATCATGTTTCTGGGAAGTGTTTGGTAGTCCCACGATAAAGTCCATACTTATGTCCTCCCATTTCCATGATGGTATAGGTAACGGTTGAAGTGTACCGGCCACCTTTAAGTGGCTAGCTTTTACTCTCTGGCACGTGTCACATTCCGAGACATACGTAGCAATTTCCCTTTTCATTCTAGTCCACCAGAAGTTTTGCCTTAGGTCCTGATACATTTTGCTACTGCCGGGGTGGATAGAGAATTTGGAGAGGTGAGCCTCATCAAGAATTTGCTTGCGGAGTTCGCGATTCTTCGGAACGACTATACGACTTTCGAACCATAGAACTCCCTTAGGGTCCTGGCGGAAACATTTGTACTTCTCCTCACCTAGAGAGAGTTTCCGTTGGATGATCTTAATTCCTTCATCATGTAGTTGTGCCATGACGATTTGGTCGTGAAGAGTGGGCTCAACTGAGATGTGATCTAGAGTGCCTTGGGAAACTATTTCCAAGTTAAGCTTCCTCATGTCTGCACATAATGTCTCATGGTAGGACTCCATGGATAAGCAATGGCAATGGGACTTGCGGCTTAGTGCATCCGCGACTACATTAGCCTTGCCGGGGTGATAGTGCACTTCAAGGTCATAATCTTTGATTAATTCTAGCCATCTTCGTTGTCTCATATTCAGATCGGCTTGTGTGAAGATGTACTTGAGACTCTTATGATCCGTGTAGATATTGCACCATGTACCCATGAGATAGTGTCTCCATATCTTCAGAGCGTGAATGACGGCTGCAAGCTCAAGGTCATGCGTGGGATAATTCTGTTCGTGGGGCCGAAGGGCTCGTGAGGCATATGCAATCACTCGATTCTCTTGCATAAGCACACATCCTAGACCAGTACCTGATGCGTCACAATACACATCGAATGACTTGGTATTATCGGGTTGAGCTAACACAGGTGCAGTAGTCAGATGCTCTCTGAGAGTGTGGAAGGCTTCCTCACACTTCTCATTCCATACAAACTTTACTTCCTTCTTCAATAGTTCCGTCATGGGCTTAGCAATTCGAGAGAAATCCGGGATGAAGCGACGGTAGTAACCGGCTAAGCCGAGAAAACTGCGAATCTGATGAACCGAGGTAGGGGGTTTCCAATCCATCACCTCTTGTACCTTGCTGGGGTCAACAGCTATGCCTTCGCTGGAGATCGTGTGACCTAAGAACTTTACTGTATCCAACCAGAATTCACACTTAGAAAACTTAGCATAGAGCTGATGGTCTCTGAGTCGCTGAAGAACAATGCGAAGGTGCTTGGCATGCTCTTCCTCATCCTTGGAATAGATAAGGATGTCGTCGATGAACACTACGACGAATTTATCAAGTTCGGGCATGAATACCGAATTCATGAGATACATGAAGTAGGCAGGGGCATTGGTGAGTCCAAAGGACATGACCAAAAATTCATATAGTCCATATCGTGTGGAGAAGGCAGTCTTAGGAATATCGCACGGGCGAATCTTGATCTGATGATATCCCGAGCGAAGATCAATCTTTGAGAAGACTCTGGCTCCAGCTAATTGATCGAAGAGTACATCGATACGGGGAAGGGGGTATTTATTTTTAACTGTTACCGCATTGAGAGGTCGGTAGTCCACACATAATCTCAAACTGTCATCCTTCTTCTTTACGAATAGGGCTGGACATCCCCAAGGTGATGCGCTAGGGCGAATAAAACCTTTGTCCAGTAGTTCTTGGAGTTGAATTTTCAGCTCGGCCAATTCCTTAGGGGGCATCCTATATGGTCTTTTGGATATAGGGGCAGTGCCTGGTTGTAGCTCAATAACGAACTCAATATCCCTATCCGGTGGCATTCCTGGTAAGTCATCCGGGAAAACATCGGCATACTCGTTCACCACAAGAATCTCATCTAGCTTAAGTCCTTCCATCTTATAAGCACAGGAATTCGTGCAATCTATGAATGGTAGGTAAAGGGTAGTGGCTCCGTGACTAGGTGAACTTATCTCAACGGCTCGGGAAGAAAGGTCCAGTGTGACTCCATGCATAGCCATCCAGTTCATTCCCAAAATAATGTCCATGCCGTCAAGGGGTAAAAGGACAAGGTCCGTGTCGATGGTTTTACTACCCAATTTGACCGGTACTTGTCTGACCATTTGGTTTGAAACAATTTTACCACCCGGTGTTGATATCATATATGACCCTTTTGTGTGACAAACATCCAAGCCTACTTTTGCACCGAATTTTGCACTTATGAAACTATGCGATGCACCAGAATCAAATAATATAACGGCAGGCTTGTTATGGATAGAGAATGTACCCGACATTACTGGGGCTCCTTCTGGAAGCTCTGCAAGCGTGGTGAAGTTAATCCGTCCTTGCTTGACTTGCAGTGTTTGTCTCTTGCCCCTGTTCTTGGCGTTCGGGTTGGATCCTTGACCTTGGTTGGGCTGTCCAGGCTGAGGGCATTCGCGTGCGAAGTGGCTGGAACTCCCGCATTTGAAACAGCGATTTGCGGGGCTAGGTCGAAGAGACTGCTGAAGAATGGGCCTCGGACCATTCTGTGGAGGCATCGGGGGTCGTACCATGCCTGGCTGCTGTGGGGGTCTGGCAATCCATCTTCCTGGCTGCGGGGCCCTTGGTGGAGCTGTAGGTGCGGTATTTTGCACGATGCGATACCTTGGTGGTTGGACACTTGACGGTCCTGCGGGTGCCTTTCTCTTCTTCTCTGCCCGGTGTGCCATGATACAGTCCTCCTGGGTAATGGCCATATTGACCAACTCATTGTAGGTGTCAGCCCTGGCTAGGTTCAGACGTTCCTTGAGCTTGGTATTCAGACCTCGGCGGAAACGATCACGCTTCTTGGCATCCGTATCAGCGTGATAGCCCGCATATTGGCATAGGTTGTTGAACGCCTGGGCGTACTGCAACACGGTGCGGGTGCCTTGGGTGAGTGCCAGGAACTCATTCAACTTTCTCTCCATGAGACCCTCGGGGATATGATGTGCCCGGAACGCGGTCTTGAATTCATTCCAGTCGACCACATGGTCAGCCGGGAGCATCGCAAAATAGTGGTCCCACCACAGTCGAGCGGTACCGCGAAGCTGTTGCGCGGCAAAACGGGCCTTGTTGGCCTCTGAGCATGGGGCCACAAGTAGTGTGAACTTGGATTCTATGGTGCGAATCCATGCATCTGCGTCCAGGGGTTCCTCGGTCTTATGGAATAAGGGAGGCTGGGTCCCCAGGAAATCCGTGTATCCTGCAGCCTGTGGTTGGTGAGCATTGTGCCCACCTCTCTGCTGGTGTTGCCCTTGCACAATCTGACGCAGCAGCTCGGTTTGAGCGGCCATCACTTCCACCAAACTGGGCGGGGGTGGTGGCGATTGTCGCGAGCGGCTGCCACCGGCACCAAAACCCTCGGGGTTGCCACGTGTCGATCCAACCATCTGAAACGTGAAAGGTTACCATTAGCAACGCGATCCACATTACTTCCTTGATTCATAAATAATTGGTGTAGTCATAGGCTACCGAAGTCTGAGCTAGAAGTATGGACAGAATTTCTGTTTGCTACGAGAAAAATCGTAGCCTGCTGTGGGTCCATCCAAACATCTCAAACATTTGTGGTAGTCAGAGAATTTAGGACTGCCCCACTTTGGTATTTACTTCGGTGCTAGAACTATGGCTAAGGTGGTCGAAAAGCTCTTCCTTTGCCTTGCTGTCTTAGCTGTTTTTCAGCAGAATGATCGGTATTGTTTCGCCTATATCTTAAACTAGCGAGGTCCAATGAAGCTGAATTTTTGTGAGAACCTAGATCACAAAATTTAGCACAATTCTGGTATTCAACACTCAGCCAAGAAATGCAAGGAGACATGGGTAAAAATTCCGACAAGTCTCAGCGATTGTGGATTCCATCGTTTACCAACTTACAACGAAATCACCAAGTTTATCGCCGTTCCTTACATGTTGTGGGTATCCACATGGTTCAGATATACCCAACACAAAAGAGTTACTCAACTCCTAGTTAGCCTATTACAACACTTGCCAAAAGTTAGGCTACCCTATCGAGGAGTATGTGCAAAAGTCCTCCTAGGTCGTCCTCTAGAAATCATCCAAGTCGTTGACAGACGACTCGCTGTGAGCCGGAGAGTGGGCTCCCATCTGAGGTGCCTGTGGTACCTCACCCTCGAAATCCATACCTGAGATACCATCAATCTCCTGTGGCTCCTCCTCATCCTCCTCCATGTCGTCCTCATGGGGATGGTCATTCTGATCATGATGCCACTGAATATGCTCATTAGCATCCTCCAACTCAAGGTTTAGATCATGGAGCTGCTCCTCCAACTGTGCTATCGTGGTATCTCTCTCACCCATGAGAGTGTCCTGCTCCTGGATTTGGCCCTCAAGTTGGCCAATCTGAGCATCTCTGTCCTCAAGATCCTGACTGAGCTCCTTTATCTGCTCATCCCTGGTATCTGCCATCATATGGTAGGCCTGAGCAAGATCAGTGAGCTGCTCGAGTGCCTGACTCTGGAGAGTCTGAAGCCGGTAGAGTGCACTCATGCACCGCACGGAGGTATGGATAGTCTCCTGGGCATGGAAGTCTACCAAATACTGTGCGTGCTGCACCCTGTTGAGCCAAAAGGGGTCGTTGTCCTGGGCAGCAGGAAACAATCCAATGGGAGTGAGTGTGACAACCTCGGGACGCTGCGCACAAAATGTGGTGAGCGCCCTCATGGCTGCAAGCTCCCAAGTATCGGCCAAACGGCGACCAACAGCCTCAAGCTCCAAGGCGGGCCACTCCGGGTGTAGCGGGTGCGGAAAGATAGTCACGTTGACACGGCACTGGGTAACTCCATTTTCTGCAAACTCCAGTCCGGCGTAACGTGGGGGAATTAGATAGCCCGCGGTACGCAGAACATCCCACAAAATAGAGGGAAAGCCCTCCCAGTGGAGGCACTGCGAGTGCACGCGTCCATCCTCATTCACCATCATCTCAACAGGCTCGGCCATCTGAACAAAAGATCAAATGGAGTGAGATAGCGAAAACTGTGAGCAGCACAAGGACAGATTCTGTATAGTGTGCAAAAATAATCATAACTCCCACAGTTCTCGTCCAAAAATTCTCAAATTTCACCAGGTCACTCCTAAGGTATTTGTGAACAACTTTTCTAGTCAACTCCAGAGCTAATTGGGTCTCTAAGATGGTCTTTCTTTTCAGGTTTTACCTTACTGTCTACCCAGAATTTTCAGTAAACAGAAGGCTAGAGTTTCGTGCACCAGGAAAAATCTACCCAGCCAAAATTTACCAAATTTTAACAGCAGCTTCTGGGATAAATTTGGAACAAGTTTTGTGTTGTACTCTTTTGCAGAAAACCGCAGGAAGGGGGCCTAAAAATTTAAGAGGCAGAAGTGCTTATTCCGGACAGAATTCTGACATTTCGATGTTTCTGTTATTTCTTCTTATCCATAAGTTCAGAATTTTTAATTTTTGAACAGAAGATAGGGCACAAGATTTGGAACAATTTCTTCAACATGATCTTTATTAGAAATGGTCGTTTTCTTTGGTCAATAATTCGCTCTTTTCGGTCGTGGCAGATTTGGGACAGTTTCTCTAGATAATCCATATGCAACCATGCTTAGATACGCAAGAACCTTTCCACTCTCACACAACGCATTTTTGATTTCAGATACACATGTTCATGATGTATGCACGTCCTATTCGTCCTCACAAATAAAACCATTGCCAAATAGCTTTGGTCTTACGATGATAGTTTCGGTGGCATACACAATACGGCTCTCGCTATAATAGCTAGTCGAGTCTTTCTACTCGTCCCTTAACTTATCGTAATCGCGGTTAGTGTACCTGCAGAAGATCGACAAGCATTTATATACCATGAACCTTTCATGCCAGCACTCATGAAAGCGTCCGTATTCATTACCGTTTGCTTATAGAAACGATATCTGTACAATTCCCGCCGTACAGACGACGTTAACATACGCTATCGAGATAGCGTATTCACGGGGGTACCGTCATGAGACGGGGGTATGAACAGCGATCGCCATACCCTGCGCCGAACCTTCTACTCCCAATATGTCCAACTAACAGTTGTCATATTGGCAGCACCTCAAGTAAGCCACTGCTTGAGGGCAGCGTTCGGTTCGCATCACCGACAGGAAGGCCAAGCTCCCTCAGTTGGCTGAGGATCCTTACCTTCTTACCTTAGCGACGAGTGCGTCGTTACAGAATTTAAGGTCGGTTGTGCATGAAAGTAAGTTTTGACAGAAAATAATGTGCTGGAAGTCAGTTGATACTATATATAGAGGTTAGATAGCCACCTAGTAACTTTCCCATAAACCCTTAGAGCTTTACGAACTAGGCACCATCCTTAACGTACCAACGCATTTCGCAACACAACCTTTTAGTCAAGTTTTAGTAAAACGAGTTTTTAAGGCTTGTAGCATTCTCTGGCGTATGTATTTCGGCTCTGGTGTCCGCTGTCGCCAGCTGTGGCACCAGCTACGGCTCTGATACCAGCTGTGGCAGAACCACCTGAATTAATCCGGCTCAAGTGTATTAACCATCACCATTAAGGCATCCTCGGTTAACCTTACACTTCAAACGGAATAATCCACTGGTCTGTCGGGTATAACCTCCCGATACAACCACGGTGAACGGATCGAGCGCCGTACATACAAATGCTCATGCGACGATGAGCACAGAGAATACCACATTCCAGCAAATATTACATCATTAGCATAAGTAAGTATTACAGACCTAATTCTGAGTTTGGAAAACAAGTACTTCAATTAACATAAAAAAAGTTCTTCAGAGTTAAATTGCAGCGGAAATAACAACGGAAACTACTCGACGATACAGGATGTCTCGATGAAGCCCGTACGAGACATCACTCGGCCTTATCTCCGTTGGACGGGGGCGCATCCCATTCCACCGACCAACCAGGGGGAAGAGTGCAGGGCCAAGTCAAGCTAGCAATCATATCTTCGAAGGGCTCACCTGAAAACGAGTCACAAGCAAGACTGAGTATACTAATACTCAGCAAGGCTTACCCGAGTAGTGGAAACTACTCCACCGACTCTAGACATGCAAGGCTTTTTGGCTCAGGGGTTTGTTTTGCCGAAAAGCATCTACAAGTGGGTCCTTACTTTCAACTTTTAGCTCAAGATTCTAGTTTCGTTAGCCAGTCTAGGTAAGCAGCTATCTAAAGCATACATGGTGAAACATCAAATTTTCCATCCAACCAGTTCATTCATCATCATCGTTCCTCTTCTTACTCTGTGGGTAAAAATGGTTAAGCAGTCTCAATAGCCGTGAGAAACGGACGATTCGAATCGAATTTCTTAACCTTGCAAGGGAAACCCAAACACACGTCACGTGGTTACTCCCTAGAGTCACACGTGCAACTTTTCCCCTTTCTTTCCGGGTCGTGGATCGGGGCTACCCTCCGAGAGTACAAGAGCTCCACGCCACGGTTCGGCGCCGGGTCGTGACCACTCTCTGCACTCGCCATATGCACATGGGACCGAAGTTCAAAGGGTAGGATGCCGTCCCCTTGCCGGGCCAATCAGGTACTTAAGCTTACCGATTCCCATAATCTCGGCATGTGTTTAGTACGTTCAAAGACTTAACCATCACTACCACACCCTGCGACCTTAGCATTTTTCACTAGACAGACGGGCCTCAATCGTAACCATCGTTACATAACCCGTCCGTGTCCTTATGATTGCAGCGTGTAGTAGTCATTCAACTCCTATTTTCTCGCGAGTGACAGGAAATCACTCGACTTTTACCGGAGTCCTATTAGCACAGCATTCTATCGAACCTTACATCTAGTTTTCCAAGCAAGGGTTCCTAACATCATGCAACTACGTTTTCATTCAACCCCTATAAACTTAATGCACAAGCAAGGAGTAAAGAGTTGCATAATTTCGGAAAGAATGGGTTATGCTCCGGGGCTTGCCTTCGCAGTTCGCTTGGGGATCTTCCGAACTTGGGCTCGGGTCTTCAAAAGCTTCAGTTAGATTTGCTTGAGCTTCACGCTGCTCACTCTCGGACGCGGGTACCAGCTCGTAGGTTCCGTCGGCGAGAGTCGTCGATTCTACATGAGTGCACAAGTTTAAGTTGTGGAAATAGCACTTGATTACGATTTGAGCGTAATTACTACAAGGGATAGTTTCTGGTCATGACATTTTGGATTTAGACATATCAAGGAAAGATGTGCTTACTGTAAAATTTTCAGCCAATTTTATGTAACAGATTAATTCTGAAAAATAGATTTCATTGTTGCTGTTAGATACTTGTTCTTTTTGTACAGGTCAATTGGTGCAACAATTGTGGCTAAGATTTTTACAGAGCTCTCACTTGAGCATGCAGAAGCTACTGTAATGTTTGTAGGATTTATCATGCAGTATTTAGAGCATAGAAAATATGACATTCTACACCTAGGCTTTTTAAAGATTCATTTTTACAGGACCCTACATAGGGTTTTTGTCCATGAAACTTTTTACACAGCAACCTCTACCACAGTGTAACTCCCAGTAATAATTTGGGGATTTTCCAAACTAAGGTACTATTTTCTTGATTTAATGTATGTTATTAGCACATAAATCAAATAAATAGGTTACTGTGAGATAAAAATTCTCCTAATTTTTCTCTGGCTTCTAGTTACCAATACATCAGCATAGGAAAAATTTCAATGGGTGACTCACCACCTAACTACAGGGATAAAACATTCCTTTTACACATGATATAAAACTAAGTTTATTAATCAGTAAATCTAGAGATGGAATTTGGGCCTAATCTTTTTACACAGTCCTAATCATCCAGCAACTAGTTCACTGACCAAAATTCAGGGTCAGCATTGCTCTAGAACAGTGGGTATAAAATATGTCCATTAAAGCTTCTATTTAATGTAGAGCAAAATAGTTTGAGATTCTGAGAAAATTTTTGTAACAAAAGTGGTAGAGTTTGTTCTTAGGATTCCAGAACAGTTGAGTTTGCATTTTTCTGAATTTTCTACGATTTTATACGAATTTTACAAGTTCACTGAATTTGAATCTAGGTTTGAAATTTTCTTTTACAACTAGGTCCTTGAATCTTACGCTCAGACCCTTCTAAAGATTTAAATCCTTGCAATTGGGTCCTCGGCGGCTCGGGTGCGGCGGCCGGCCGAAATTCCGGCGAGGGGGCTCGCCGGCGGCGAGGGGCGGGGGTCGGGGAAGGTTCAGGGGTGCGAGGGCTACCTTGTGGGGGTGTTGTTCAGGAGGGGGACGGCCGGGAAGGGCTCGCCGGCGTTGGAGCAGAGGCGGCGGCGGCGCGGCTCGCGTAGACGGCGGTGCTCCGGCGGGCTTGGGGCGGCGTGGTCCGGTCGGTGAGCTTCAGTGGCGCGTGGGGAAGCTACTCCGGGGCTCGGCTTGGACGGAGGGGGTCGGAGTTGTGCTGCCCACGGCGAGCAGGGGCGGCGGCGGCGACGGCAGCGCGGGCGGCGGTGCTCCGGTGGCTCTGGGTGGCGTTGGGTGGGTCGGTGAGCTGCGGTGGGGTGATGTAGTGGTGGCTGGGCGCTCAGTTTGGGCAGCGGGCGGCTGTGGAGGGCTGCCCACGGGCGGGTGGTGCTCGGCGGCGGCGATGGCGCGGCGAGGCGTTCTGGTGGCGGGGCTTCGCGCGGGCGGTCGGGGCGGGGGTGTTATAGGGACAGGAGGGAGAACGTGGAGATGCCTGGGTGACGCGCGGGGCGGGGCACGGCAGCGGCATGCACTGGGCGCGGCGGGCGGCGGCAGAACGCCGGCGCGGCGTGCGGGCGAGCGGGCGCGGTGACTGGGCGGCCGCGATTGTGGCGTGGGCGTGGCGAGATAGCGCCGGGCGCGGAGTGGGGAGCAGCTGCTGCAGCGGCTCGGGCGGAGGGCAGGCGCGGCGACTGGTGGGGCGCGGGGGCCGGGGCGGCACGGCGGAGCGCGGCCACTGGGCGAGCGGGCGGCAGCCGGGGCGCGGCAGCACGCGCGGGCGGGGACTGGGCGGCGCGGCGTCGGGGCGGGGGGAAAGCCGGCCGTGGCGGGGTGGCGCGGCGGCCACTGGCCTGGCGCCTCGCGCCGGTCAGGCGACGCCGGCCACCTGGCGCGCGGCGGGCGGGGCGCGTGCGCGCGGCGCGGCAGAGCAGAGGGGGGGGGATGCCAGGGACCGAAACGCAAAAATTCGAAAAAGTTCAGGGGGCTGGGTGCAAACAGAGCGTTTTCTCCTCTTTCTGATTTGAATTTAAAAAAACTTTTGAACACGAAAGTTGCTCAAAATAAAAAGTTCTACAACTTTGGTTTCAGGCAAAATTTCATTTGGCTTATGGTTTTTAAGTTATTTTAAAAGTTTCAAATGTGCCCAAATGTGCCCAAATTTAATTTGAATTCCAACTGAACCCGTTTTAAATTCTTTCCACCCTCTCATTAGTTGGTTTAACACATAGAGTTAGGCTAATGACATTTGATTTCAGAATTTTAATTACCAGGGTTGTCACAGCCATGAACTACATCTTCCACAAGCTCATTGGTTCATCGGTGGAAATTTATATAGATGACGTCGTGGTCAAGTCAAAAGGTCACCAAGATCATCTGGCCGATTTACAAGAAGTACTGGAGTGCACAAGGAAACATGGGTTGAAGATGAACCCAAACAAGTGTGCATTTGGTGTATCGGCCGGGTAATTCTTAGTATTTATGGTCCATGAGCGCGGGATAGAAGTCAACCGCAAGACCATAGACGCCATCAAAAAAGTGGTGGCCCCACAAAATAAAACTGAACTACAGTCCCTCATCGGCAAGGTCAATTTCATCAGAAGATTCATATCCAACCTGTCAGGACGTATTCAGGCTTTTACCCCTCTGTTGAAATTAAAGCCCGACCAGGAATTCATATGGGGAGAAGGACAGCACAAGGCACTGGAGAATATCAAGCAGTATCTGGTTTCACCTCCGGTATTAGTTCCACCACAGCCTGGTAAGCCGTTCAAGTTATATTTATCGGCTGATGAACAGGCTATTGGATCGGCGTTGGTACAGGAGTTTGAGGGGAAAGAACGAGTGGTATACTACGTCAGCAGAAGACTTTTAGACGCCGAAACAAGATATTCCTCGGTGGAGCGACTATGCTTGTGCTTGTACTTTTCATGTACCAAGCTCAGGCACTATTTGCTATCGGCAGAATGCATAGTCGTGTGCAAGGATGATGTGGTGAAGTATATGCTATCATTGCCGATTTTGAAAGGGCGGATTGGAAAATGGATCCTGGCTTTGTCAGAATTCGATTTAAGGTACGAATCGGCCAAAGCCGTCAAAGGTCAAGTGATGGCCGATTTCGTAGTTCAGCATTGTGGACCAGAAATCGCCACCGTTGAACCAGTTCCATGGACTCTATATTTTGATGGTTCTTCGTGTGGGGTCGGATCAGGAATCGGCATTGTTCTTGTGTCGCCTCGGGGGGCAAGTTATGATTTCTCTTTGCCAATAGAAGCCTCTGCAACTAATAACCAGGCGGAATATCGAGCTGTTCTGAAAGGCATCCAATTATTAAGGGAAGTCAGAGCTGATGCAGTCGAAATTTTTGGGGATTCCATACTCATTGTGGATCAGTTGACGGGGCGATCTGAGTGCAAGGATGATATCTTGAGGATTTATTATGAGGATTGTCTTCAACTTTTAAAAGAGTTCAAGTCTGCAATAATTGAGCATATCCCCAGGAATTATAATGAAGAAACCAACAGACTGGCCCAACATGCTTCTGAGTATCAGCTGATTCAGGGAGCGATGACACTAGAGCTCGCGGCCGATGACTGGCGAAAGGAGATCGCCGATTACTTGAGAAATCCATCCCAAAAGATGGATCGGCGAACACGTTTTAAGGCTACAAAATATGTGTTGCTTGAGGATGATTTATTTTATCGGACGATTGATGGAGTTCTTCTCAAATGCCTGGGAACAGAAGAGGCAAAGGTTCTGATGGGAGAAATCCATGAAGGCGTGTGTGGAGCTCATCAATCGGCTCACAAAATGAAATGGATGATCCGGAACAATGGATATTACTGGCCGACCATCCTTGAGGATTGTTTCAAGTACTACAAAGGATGCCAAGACTGTCAGAGGTTTGGCAATGTGCAGCGCGCGCCAGCATCGGCTATGAATCCAATAATTAAGCCGTGGCCGTTCAGAGGTTGGGGAATAGATCTCATCGGACAGATTCATCCTCCATCAAGCAAAGGGCATAAGTTCATATTGGTGGCTACAGATTATTTTACTAAGTGGGTGGAGGCAGTTCCTTTGAGGAACATGACATCGGCCGATATGATTGAATTTGTTAAAAGCCATATTATATATCGATTTGGTATTCCTCAAACCATCACAACTGATCAAGGGACAATGTTCACTTCTGGAGAATTCGGAGAGTTCGCCGCCGATATGGGGATTAAATTATTGAACTCTTCTCCATACTATGCTCAAGCCAATGGCCAAGCAGAGTCGTCTAACAAAGGGATAATCAAGCTAATCAAGAGAAAGATAGAAGAGCAACCCAAGAAGTGGCATATGTCTTTGGCTGAATCTTTATGGGCATACAGGATGGCTTGTCATGGAGCCACTAAAATATCCCCTTATCAGTTGGTTTATGGTCATGAGGCGGTCTTGCCATGGGAGATAAGGACAGGGTCAAGACGTATATCGTTACAAGATCAGTTAACGGCCGATGACTATTCTTTTCTCATGAAAGATGAACTTGACGATTCGGCGGGTTTACGGTTGAGAGCCCTGATTAGTATAGAAGAAAACAAGAAAAGGGTGGCCAGATGGTATGACAAAAAAGTCAAAGTTAAACAGTTCTCTCAAGGAGATTTGGTATGGAAGTTGGTGCTGCCGATAGGATCTAAAGATCCCAAATTCGGTAAATGGTCACCCACTTGGGAAGGGCCGCATAGAATCGGCCGATGTGCCCCTGGGAATGCATATATTCTGGAGACAGTCGAAGGGGAGGAATTCCCAAGAGCTTTAAACGAGCGATATCTGAAGAGGTACTATCCGAGCATTTGGGTAGATGCATAGCTCGCAACAAAATATATCAAGATAACATGGCCGATTTCTCATCGGTTTTTGTCTACACATTTGGTGAAGGAAACATTGGGATTCATTATTGAATGGAAATTACAGATTACATGGCCGACATGGTACAAGTCGCCCTTAGAATAAAAATACCAGTGTGTCTACTGATTACGCCTACGCTGGATTTCTCTCTCGATGCGACCCAGTTTTATCATAAGGGTGAGCCTTTTCTCTTTCGGGTCCTCTGCAGTGGCTCCAGTTTCAGCTTGGTTGCAGAGTTCTTTCAGCAGGCGGGTCTTCTCCTCTTCCAGATCTTCCATGGCGACTTCAGTTTTGGCTTTACAAGGAAGTGAAGAACTTTTTTTGGAAGATGGTCGCTTGCGGACCAAAAAATAAGCATCTATGAGGTCCGAGTATTCCTGGACAGCGGCAGGGACATGATTTCTGAGTTCCTCAGCATGAGCTCCTATCAGATTTCTGTCTGCCTGTGATAGTGGCTCTTCTGAATGCATTATTTCTATCGCTCGTTCTAGACCGGGGCTGAGACGTTTCGGCTAAACAGAGATAAAAGGAGTTACCCAGTATCGGAGCGATTGAGATGCTTAAGAGAAAGGCGGAGGGGGAGTTCATACCTGGTTGACAGAGGAAGAAGATGAGGAGGATGAAGAAGACATCTTGCCGTTCAATTTGGGACAGTAAAAGAAGGAGAGGAGATAAGTAATGTGTGTGCCTCTGGAGATGGTGAACGGTCTGCTTATAAATGAAGAGAATGTAGATGGATGGTGAGACACGTCCTATCAGAGTAAATACATACATAAATGCAAAGCAGACTGAAGGAGCAGTTCAGAACCAAATCGGCGCAGTGACATTGAAGGAGCAATAATGTTTAACCTATTCTTTACAACCCAAGGAAAGTATCTATGGCTACAATAGCTCGTCGTCTAATTTGATCGGCCGAATCTAGTACTCTCTGATCATCATCGGCCGATCCTGGTACTTCTGACACATGGCGACGGAGCCTTATTGTTTCACGGGCCAGATGCTGCCTTTCTTGCTTCAGCTCGCTGATGATGGATAGGAGTTCTTGGAGCTTCTTCTCTTCAGCGGCTATCTCTTGGGTTATCTGTTCCATCTCCTTGGCCAGTTCTGCCCTCCTCCGTTTCAGCCGATCTATTGCGCCGACGATGTCCGGGCGGCAATTTTCAAGGAAGTTGATCCTGTGGTGTACTTCCTGAGTCCGGTGCTTGTATGAATCGACCTCCTCTTGAGTTTTGGCCATCTGAGCACGATCGGCCATACGACGCAGCGCCCTGGAAACCAGAATCTGCATGCCCTCTATATAGGCAGCATACCCTAAATTTTCTGATACTTCATCCGGGATTCGACCTTTGATCTCGTTGAAAAGTCGTTGAATCGGCGATGCATCTTCCACCAATCGGCCGATGTCATCTTGAAGGAGAGTACGAATGCTTTCGAGCTTGGAGCGGACATCGTCGGAGGTGGAGCTCGATGGAATTGGGTGTGAAGCGATTTCTTCGTCATCGGCCAAGGAGACAGCAAAAGAGAAGATGCTGTTGTTGGGGGTATCTTGCTCCTGTAAGGAAATAAAGTAAAGGGTAAGCAAGCGGTGAAAGGAAATCGGCCGATTCTAATGGTAAGACTGTTACCTCTTTGAAGCGAATCTCTCTTGCCTGCGCCGGTGGAGGTGTTTCCCTTGTCTCAGGGACTGGTGCATTTGGTTCGTCGGAAGAAGAAGATTCGATGGTTATTAGCGCTCCGCTTGGACCAACTTCCTGAAAAAGACATAAAGGAAGATTCCCGTGAAAATGCTATGGGAAATTGAAATAAGATGGTAACAGAAATTTGCCATGCCTCTGTGGGTCTCCCCGATGCCTGTTGTGGAGTTGTAATCGGCATACCCAAATCGGCCTGCATCAAAATTGGTTAAGTTTTCTGAGTATTAAGAATTCAAGGTAAGAGATCGTTTACCTCGGCGGCAGGGGCTGCTGGAGTCTCGGTTCCCACTTGAGACGTGGCCGATTGTTGCGGAGACTGCGGTGGGATAACTTGTGCAGCCTGGCAGAGGAATAGAATTGATGTCAGTAGAAGATTTGGAGAATATATGAGATAAATAAGATTACCTGAACAGCTTCTACTAATAGTGATGCTGCAGCAGCCCCGACTTCAGCAGTGACTTGGAGATCGGCCATCTCGACGACCGGCAAAGGTAAAGGACCTGGAGTCTTGGCTGGTGTCACCACTACATGGTCGGTCGATCCGATGCGGGAAGTCTCGGCCGATACCACTGCCATCTGGCTGGCCGATCCGATGCGGGGGACTTCAGCCGACGCTATTGACGTCTGATCGGCCGATCCAATGCGGGCTCGCACCCGACGGCTGGTTATCTTTGATGTTGGCCTTTTCGGTGCTCGCTTCGTTCGGCCAGTGGAGATATCTCTGACAGTTGGAGCATGGAAGCCGATAAGTGGATACGGCGTGTATTGGTGATGACTATCAATCGGCCGGCCGCTTCGGCTTCGCATCGGAGGAACATGGCTTTCAGACTGAAGAGATGAACATGAGTTAACAACAAGATGATAATGTGGAAAGAAATAACATTGGAATCGGCTGAGGAAAAAGAACGTACCGTTGCATTTGGATCAATGTTCTCTGGGTCCAGAATGTTGCAGTAAGACGATGGAGATTTACAGAAAAGGTGCTGCTTCCATTCTGCCCACCATAATTTGAACTGCTGGGTGGCGAAAGAGGCAACTGACCAACTGTTCAGGTCAATGGTACTGGAATCGGGTATCAGATCGCACAGCCGGCTGTAATCAAGACTTGAGGTCAGTCCATCTCTGAATTTTGCCTGACCGGCGAAGTAGACCCGAATCGGCAGTTGGCCAAAACCCAGTTGCCTTGCCGCAGCCGATGGATTGTAGAACTCGTAGGTGGGTGAATCCTTTCCTGAGAAGAAATTGGCCGGCAGAATCCCCGGCTTGATCAAGACGTCCATTAACTCTCTGTCAAAGGTATGAGTGGAGAAATCGTAGCATATGGGCAATTCGAAAATCGGCTCTACTGCCTGATATGGGTGCCAGCTGATCATCTCTTCACTAAGGCCATTGTAAAAACATCTGAAGTATTCAGCTGTACGGGTAGCAGTGAATTGGCAGCCGGGGAAGGCCGATACCGCTTCTCCAAAAGATCTGCAGCGGCGACGGACTGATGGATTCTCCTCTGACTCGATATTGGGAAAGGTCTTTGTGTCTATCCGTTGCTGAGAGACCTTGCTCATGTGTAAATTGAGCCAGAGGGTGATGAACCACCAAGGACCACCAGGGTTCCCGATCGGCTCCCCCTTCGACAGTTTGATGCCGATTTGGTGCATCAGATGGTACGCCGATCCCAGCAAATGTTTTCCAAGGGGGATGGCCGATCCTTGTGATAGAGCCTCTGCCAAAGCTTGAGTGTTTGAAGAGGGGCCGACTGCTCTGCCACAGAAGAAATGCTTCTCCAGCCACATCATCAAGAAGGCAGTATGCTCCCTTTGCGAGACTGTCCCGGTCTTCATGTTTTTACTAATGTATCCTTTCCACCCGCCGATTCCTTTGGTCTCCAGCCGATGAGATGGCTTGAACAGATAATTGAAAGGGATATCGGCGGAGGATACATCGAGGCCGGTCAGTAGCAGAACATCGGCCAAGGTCGGGGTCATGGGTCCGTGTCCGAAAAGGAACGCGTTAAGTGCATCGGACCAAAAATAAGAGGCTGCCATGACCAGAGGTTCGTTTCTTTCCATCTGAGACAAAGATAAGTGTATGCACTGGCCGATTTTCAGTTCTTCCCACTGAACCTTCCAAGATCCGGCTACCCTCTGGTACCATTCTCTCCACCCGGGTGTTTCATTTGGCCAGGATCTGAAAGTGCCTATCCAATGATCCAGATTCATAGATGATTGCTTAAAAGGGATCCTATGGGTTTCTAAGCTGATCAGGTCCGTTGGATCGGGGTTCCCCATAGGGCCCAAACAGATGAGGTCAGGGGATTCTGAGAGAGAAATAGTGATTCGGTGCCTAAGTGCCTAAAAAAGGGGAAAGGGGAAGAAACTGAGAGAAGGTCCGGAAAATACTGAAGCAGTAAAAAGGCGAAAGGGAGAAAATTTCGAGCATTTACCTCTAGAATGGAGATCATCGTCGCCGATGAGACCGCTGGAGAAGCCGCCGATTGGGCCGCCGCCGCCAAAGGAGTAGCCGATGGAGCCTCTGTAGACGGAGCGGTCGCCGATGATGATGCCATTGGAGGGTTGGAACAGGCCGCGGATGAGATCGCCGGAAAGGGGGAAATGCTTGGAGATCGAGAGAGCTTGGAGGAAGACGAACAGTAGTGCGATGGAAGAGAATGCTAGATTCGTGGGAAGGATAGGCGGAGAAAGCCAGTACTTAAGAAGAAATCAGGGAAGCGAGGGCAAAGATGGTATTTTTACCGCGCCGTCTACACGAGTTCCAGAGGAGCGATCGTTTCGCGCGCTCGGTTCGAGGAAATTGCAATCATTGTGCCGCGGAACGGAATGAGATTTTACTACGCCCGTTTCGGAGGAAAGGATTGAAGAAAGAGTTTCGAAGAAAAAGTTATATTTTACTCCGAAACTGGGGGGCATGTGTTGACGCCAGATTTTGACACGTGTTGAATCGGCGTCAGGAGGAGAAGATTGGCCGATGCGGCAGATCTGAAAGCTACAGAAAGGAATCGGCCGATTGAGGTAACAGTTGGAAATCGGCCGATTGGTGATACAGCCTACGCCAACAGGATGGGACTATTTCAGAGGGTCCTGGTCAAAAGTTGGTCAAAGGGGGCACGCTAAGTCGGTCGAAGAGCAATTGAAGGAAATCCTGATTGGATTAGGGAACGACGGCGGAAGATTCTGCGGGAGTCCGTTTCCTTTTAAAGTTCTTATAGATATAGTAGTTTAAATAAGGTTGTAACAAGTCATGATCGACCAGGAGTCCTAGCTTTAGGGTATAAATAGGAGTCGTCAGGGTCTTGGGAAGACATCAACACATCAATCAACAACAATACTTCTACTTTTCCAGCAATTTACTTTCAAGTCGGCGACTTCGCCAATATTTTCTTCTTCCACGAGTTCGTACGGATTGGTAGGGCTGCATCAACTTGATCTCCGGCCAATTGGTAGGTTCCGCTTACCGAGTAATATCCGAGCTTTAACTACGGGCGCATCGCTGTGGTTTTGTTTGGATTTATTCACCAGTTATCGATATTTACTAGAATTGCAAGTTTTACCTGTTATTCTAGTATTATCACCAGTTATCCAGCTTGAGATCAGAGTAATCGGCTTCGTCATTGTCCTTCTTCGATTTATTATCATACAGCCGATTAAATCTATTTCAAGTGTTGCTTCTGTAGTAATTGTTTAGATCGCTCCGGTGGTTTTCTTTACAATTACTACACGATTATCGGCTGATCCATAGCCGATCATCTCTACAACAAATCGGCCGATTCGCCGCCGACGCGCTCCTCAGGACAGATCGGAATCCCAGCCGATCGACGCGCCTGGAATTTAATACTCTATTTCCTTGTCAATCAACAGGTCAGATTGACTGGCACGCCGCGCGAACCGCACCAGGGCGATAACCCGAACAGGAGCTAAGCAGATTCTCCCGGGTCGTGTGTCCGACGCTGAAGACCGTCGGCCGATTTCTATCCGGCCGATTTTAGCGCCAACACAATGGTATTTACTTTTATTAAATAAACATAGAAGAACACTTAGATCAATCATTTTGTTGCAGGTATCTTCTAATTCATGGTTGCTTTGGGAGATTAAGGATGAGTTTTTTTGGGTATTGGGTGGATGATGAAGCAGCCACAAAAGCTATTCCCTTCTGCCGCACTTTGGTTTG
This sequence comes from Panicum miliaceum, assembly GCA_032594955.1. Classification (NCBI taxonomy): domain Eukaryota; kingdom Viridiplantae; phylum Streptophyta; class Magnoliopsida; order Poales; family Poaceae; genus Panicum; species Panicum miliaceum. The sequence continues at coordinate 26,969,827 of CM064072.1, read as the reverse complement.
TCTTGCAGCTGTTAGTAAAGATGAAAGACTTAGGCTATTTGTTTCAGATGAACTCCTTCAATCTGTTATTAAACGCCTAGATGATCGGCTACCATGTGCAATCAGACACCTAATTTGCAAGTTGAATTCAAGTACAAGTGATAACGTTAATCAGGATCTTACCATCCTTTGTCAAGAACTCTACAACTATTTATCAAGCAACTTTTATTCACGAAGTCAGGTGACCAATGATTTAATTGAAATTAAATTAATCACAATTCGAAGGGCAAGACGTGTTCATTACCAGCACATATTGTATAACTTGTTGCAAATCATTTTGCTTGTTTGTAAACTGCACTAGAACCTAGCCGTGGAATGTAAGGACAGAGAAAATGGTGCAGATGACTTCATGTGTTGGTTGGCAAAGCTAAAGGAAGATTTTTATTTGAAGGCATGCTGTGCTCCTCCTGAGGAATTTGAAGGGAAGGAAGTGGAATGGAATTGGGAGGTTAGTTCTCTTTTTTATCTTCTATTTTGGGCATCTTAGTCTTGAACAATTAGGCATGGATTTGGTTCTTAATTTTTCATTAATTTGTTCATTCATGTTTATCCAGTTTGAAGATGAATTTAGAAGATATCTTTCCATTTATATTGATATGTTGAAGGAAGTGGATGCAATGGACAACATATTAGAGGTATTGTTATTTTGATTCAATAATGTAAGCGTTATATGTTGACCAGAGAAATGCTGCTTTCCACGTCTGAACATGGTGAATTAATTATGGTGTTAATGGAGTTTACAGCTTACTGACATACAGTAGTTATGTTAGCCATTATCTATGTGATTGTAGTTTGCAGGCATAAATGTAACTTTCAATGGGTATTAAGAAGAGGTTATGAGTGAAAGATGCTTACAGATAGTTTAAATAATTAACGTTTGATATTTTTAATACTCAATGACTTGTTGATTAATATAGAATTTGTGAGTTTTGACAATGAGAACCAAAGCAATGGTGTTTCCTTTTTAACTTAAAGGCACTCCTTCAAGCTTTATTAGTTCAATAAAATTATAAAAGGATGGATGGTTTGAGCAAGTCCAAGATACAGTCATCCTTTGGATTGTTGATTTACTGCTTCTAAATTTGTGCACAAGATGGGTTTCTGGATGATCAATCTACATTTGCAGCATGATTATTTGGACCGGGAAGTTCTCCTACAGAAATTGAGGCCTGAATTTAAATTGAAGTATGGCATTAACAGTAGGGAGCACCCTCATTTGATGGCCATCTCATATATGCGAAGAGTATGTATATGTATATGTAAATAATATTGCTACTTCAACTGCTAACTTGTGCATATTTACATATAATGATGCATATGCATATACTAACTTGTTCATATGTATGCATATTTTTATTAATGAAGTGAAAGTTTTTTTTGACGACTCAAGTTAGAAATCACAAAACAATGTATGAGATTCTTAGCAGACTCATTGCTCTGACTCCATACATTAAGGTACTCCTCTCTCTATTAGTCCGTTTTAGTTTTTATCATTTCATGCTGCATGCTCTATAAATTAGATTATTCTTTTTCAGGGTTCTGACTGTCCCTATAGTGTGATTGATCATCTTGAACAAAATTCTGAGGCATCACTCAGTACTTTTGATCCTTATGATGTTGAAAAGTCAATTCACGTGAGTGTTCGCCTTGTTAATTCTTACTTTTGGTTTCCTTTATAGGAGCCTTTTCTAATTATTTAGTCAGAAGTACTCTATTTTAAGATCAGCATACTGATACTTCTCCCAAGTCTAACAGTTTCTTTTCCTTTCAGTTGCTTGTTGATTCTGTGCTGCATCTTTGGGAGCCTCAGTTTCATCCTCTGATCCGTGAAGTAATTAGTGGACAACTGAATAGTTTCCATCCTTTTACGTTGCCTTAGTATTGTGATAATGCTTTTATTGTGTAGGGACACAAGGATTTACTTCTATGGATAATTGGCCAGCTAACCAAGGCAAAAGAATTTGAACAATTTAAGGTTTGCTCTTATAATGTTTTGGTGGAGTCCTCTTAGAACTTCTGGGAAATTCAGATTTCCTTGTTCTTTTCTCTTTTCAGCCACTGGCACCCAAACTGGAAGATTTCCTGCAACATTTGAAACCTTATGCAACGTTGTATATTGTGACGAAGCTGAAAAGACCTGTGGTATGCCATTGGGCTTCCAAGTTTTTTCCCCTTTGTCTGCAGTATATGTTGTTGTGCTTATTTATGCTTGTGCATAATGTCTTTGTTTTATGTTTTAGTTACCATTCCATATCTGATGTTTAATTAGTAGATGGAGGAGAAAGGAACAGAGGAGGGCCGGGGGGGGGGGGGGGGGGGGGGGGGTGGTGGGTTTAGGCCGTTGAGTGATGGGGGGAACCATAAGAATGGATATTGCTCTTGGGATATGTCCTTACCTAGGAATTTTCTAGCATCTCCTAACCCAATTGAGATATCATATTATGACAGTGAATTCTCGTGTGCAATGATGTTAACTATGTTGTTATGCACAGTTGCTAGGTTGGATAAATCAGCTTGTTGCATTACATAATTGCTGTGCTGTTCTTTTGTTTATTCCGTAAGGGCAATGGCCTTTGAACTTCTTACCCATTAGCACAATGTTCAGCCCAGTCAGTTTGTGGCCCAGTGATGCCTTGTTGTGTTGAGATTACTCCCTGGTTGTAACATTTACTAGAGTGCATGGCTAAATATCCATGACAATAAAAAATTTATTCTGATCCTAGTGAGGCTGACTTGTCCATGATTGTGTCAATTGGGATAGTTTCATGCAACCTTCGCTTCACCACCCCACCCACCCCATTGAAAAGCAAACCAAAACTTTTAGTGTTATGAAACTTGTAATCTGATCTTTTAATCTCCCCACCAGGTTCTGTTAAGGTTATCTGTGGTTGTAAAACATCATAGCAATCCTTAGATGCCTTGCTATCTGCATTTTATTGATGTTCTCATTATTACCTTTTCTTGTATATTGCTAAGTTACTTGAAACTGAGAAAGTTTATTTTTTTTAAACTGCATTATTTCTTCAGTATGCTACTGCTGAAGTGCAATTACACATGCATGAAGAATATGACGACTATTTGGCCTCTGGTATACTGGATGACTATATTTATGATTCCATGCCTTTAGAGGTATAACAGTTTTCTAACTATGTCATGTACTTGTAAATATGTTACAGCAGTTTCATATAAAACTTCACAACTTATGTTGATCTTATGCAGGGTAATTTTTCTGACAAAGACCTTGACAGTTGGGCAGTGCCACCTCAGTTCTCAGATTTGGACCATGGTCTTATTAAGTTGTCTCTCAAGGTGCTAATCATATTCTAGAAGTATTTGGAAGTTCATTTTTGGTAAATTTAATCCTTGATAAGTGTATTCTTTTTGTAGCGAAGAGCTGCGATTGTGCAAATAGATTGTAAAGTTCGCACATATTTGAATTGTCTAAGATGTCTCGTGGAAGATGATATGGTATGGAGCATAAAAGAAAGACAAGAAAAATAGTGTGATGATATATTTGGTCATGATGTTATTTTGACTAAAGACAATTTGGTCAAAAGGAATTGGCATGGGGATGAAAGTTGCAGCTTCTGTCAAGAACAGGAGTCTGCGCTCCACCTTTTCTTTGAATGCCCGTTGGCAAAGTATGTCTGGAGTCTGGTAGCACATGTGTTGGGGGCTAACTGCAGGCCTGGCTCTTTCGAGCAGTTTTGGCTCTGGGCGCGTGTTTTCTTACCTAATCACAAACATTTTCATATGGTCGGCCTGACAGCTATTTGCTGGGCCTTGTGGAAGTCAAGGAACTCAGTTTGTTTTGAACAAAAAAGAATTAAATCCCAGATTGTTTGCCCGGCTTCCTCTTTCATCTCTTATTGGGCAGGTTTGCAGAAGACTGAAGATCGTGCATCGCTGGAGGCCGGCGCAGAGGTCCTTAAGAACGCGGCGCTTCACTTCCATCATGACGGATCGTCGCCAAGCAACGCAGGCGTGGTGCTGTTGCAGTGAAAAATATTCTGGAGTAGTGGGGGATGTTGGTTTCTGGCTCTTTTGTGTGTGTCCCAGCCGTGTGGTGCTGTGGTTTGGGGGGTATGTTTTGTGCCCTGGGGGCTCGTGCTTTCGTTTCCCTGTAAGGATGCTAAGACTCTGAACGCTTACAACTCTGTACGTTGCAAAAAAATACCATCAAGTAAGAAACATGCCGGTGATGACAGCTTCAAGGACATCAGCAGGTGAGGAAGTTCACGTCGTCATGGAGCCACTCGATTTGAAAGCATCTCCATCGTATTCCTGGTCTTTAGAGGGTTGGTGAGCTTAATATTAGGCTTTGAGGCGGCTAGGGATTTACATTGACTACAAAAGTCATGCTGAAGTTGTTCTCTTTGTTAGCTTTATCCAGCGAACAAAATTTCAGCTTAACTTAATCTCCCAAGCTATCTCAATTGGTCCCATCAGATTTATCTTTCTTTCCTCTGCGTACTAGTTGATTTTTTAGTTCAAAATTTATAGGGTGATAAATGACATGATTTCCTATGAAGAAAAATAAAAAATTTCGCCATAATTTTCATGAATGTTTTATCTCTAACGTTGGTTTAGCTTTAGGTGCACTAACCAGTGAAAGTGGTGATGAAAAATTATGTGTTTTTAGCATAAGTTATGATGCCATCTTTGATCCTATAACATTTGAACTTTGAGATCAATTTGTATTAGGAGAAAAGAAAGACAAATCTCGTTAGGGCATAGATGACCAATTGAAATTGTTCGGTGAGTAAATTGAGCCACCATTTTGTTCATAGGTCAAACGATCAAACAAATTGGTCTGTTTTGCGTAAATAGATTTTCTTTTCACAAAATTGAGCTCATAAAATCATTCGTCTATTGCAGGATCAAAGAAAAAACAATGGCATGCAATTATGATAGACTTCAAAAAGGGCTCTATGGTAAACTCATGAGCCACCACCTTGATGCAGTAATAGTTATGGAGCCTTATTTTTTCAATTCTTTAGTTTCTTGGTCTATAGGCACTTAACATATTTTTTTCCAAAGCAACAGTAGGGGCACTCCCTCTTGATTAAGATATACTATTCCATCAACCCCACCTTGCTACATGGATTAGTAATTTTAATAGACATAATAAGAATTAGAAATTTATGGATAAATTGGAGGGAAGAAAATCAAAATATCTTGTGTTTGCTCCCCTCATTTGTTCATATTATAAAACAATACCTATATTTTTGTATTTTTCTTATCTTTACCTTGTTTAGCGTTTTGACTTTGTTAGCAATTATTCTATAGTCATTTTCATCCTCATTCATACTTTTTCCCTTTGCATAGCACCTCAATGTTTTTCTGGCATGTGTTTAGTTAAAACCTTACTTGAGATCTATGTGTGTTTTTTTGCCATGCAAATTAATCGATATTCTCACAACGTGAAGGCATCATGACCAAATTTATCATCGATTTGGTCATGGTTAAAAATATAAGAATAGAAGCAATAAGCCCTACTATATTCCAGCCAATTATGTTTTGAAAACCAATTTTGCTTAAAGTTCCTCTTACCCTTTGAGGAAGGAAAATTATAACCAATTGGTTGAGTTGGACCCTTAGCTATGAAAGACATTCTAACTTCAGCTCTAATGTCCCAGAAAATTAATCAATTGGAATATGCAGCTCCGGATTGGTAATAATGTGATCCAGGTTGAACTCAGTTATAATAGCTCCACTTTCCACATCCTGTTCAACCTCTTCCAACTCATCTGCCATGGCATTTTCAATCTGCTCTTGCCCTTGTTCTGCTGCTACAGCTTTTTCCATCCCCTCTTCCACGGCTGCAACGGCATTTGCAAACTCTTCTTCCTCATCCACTTGTTCTTTAATATCTACTGCAACATATGAAACATTTGTACCACCCCCGGTCCGGTACTTGGATTTGATGAGCTGCTGGCCCTGGACCAAAAGCTCCTCAAATATGCAATCCACCACAAGCGATTAGTACCATATTTATTGCATTTTTACCTATTCTATATTAAGGTAGTTTAAGTACTTTAATTTCCTATTTCGGGGAGTCTACAATAAAGAGGTAAGCTACTTACATTTATTGAAACAATTATGTAGGCCCACCACTATCGGTGAGTGGCTTTCCAAGTGAACCTAGCCACCAGCGAACAAGCTGAGAACAAAACTTCATCATCCAACATTACTCTTTTGCAACTTTCTTCCATCACATTTTTTTCTTTGAAAATGTTGCCTAAAGACTTCTCTAGAAAAAATTCACAAACCTTATGACGAAAACTTTCTCGCAACTAACTAAATTTAATGGAAACATCCATAGAAAAAGGTATTGAAAATACTTCAGAAGGCCTTTTAGAAACTTATTTCCACAAAATCATTTCTAGAATCCTTTTAAAGGAGGTTTCTCAAAGAATTTTCCCTAAGTACAGAGAAAATACACTACGCAAACACCCACAAGTCGGAGAAAAACTAAAATGCCATGAAACAAATATAAATGGACTCAGCTAATGAATGGTTGGCGGCCATATTTTAATCTCTCTTTATAGCACATCCATATTTGAAACAAATATAAAGGGAAGTCCCAATATATTTTTTATATTTTCTATTCCATATCCTTTTAAGTCGCCCACCGGAAGTCAAACCCAGACCTGTTAGATGCTACTCAGGTGTTCTAACCACTAGGCTAGAGGCCATTTCGCTACAACACACCCATGTTTAGAAAAGTAGTGCTATCGGCAGCTTACATCTTTTTTCTACTTTTAGTCACAAGGAGTTGCATGCATATACGAGACAAGAGTGAAAGCGTGAAAAAAGATTAAATCATCTTCAAATGCTTATATTTTCTAATTTATATATCGGATTTAGGACCCGTTCGTATATTTTGTCAATGAACAAGTCCAATCCGCCCATATTTTGAAACCATATTTTAAGATACAAAATTTCCTAAACCAAACTATAAAAAGACATTACTAAACCAAATAAAATGCCTGAGTGTATTCACTAAAATTGCCTATATCTTTAACGCATTCACTCATTCCACTTAATTATCTAGTCATCTTATAATGCCTTCGTAGCATCGGTGCTCTCTTCGTACCACGTACATCATTGTCTATTGTCGGACTTAGTTTTCCAACCAATTTATAATAATCAACTTTTTAGAAATACATAAGTATTTTTATAAAAAATCATATGCAGGTTAGAACAAAGATAAAAATATTTTCTACCATGAAGAAATTACCATCTAAACATATGTAAGTAGCTCTTATTTTGAAGGTACCGTTGAGAGCAACACTCAACACGATGGTTTAATCGGATTTTTAATTCGAATGCTTCCTTTTGAATTTATGAATTCTTTTAGTCTTAAAACCACGTTATATAGGATGTGTCATCTAAGTATGGGCACATTTGGGAGGGCTTCTACCAGCTTCAGCTTCATTTCATGCAAATCGTGACTGTGTAGCGTGAACTTGTTTTGTAAGTCGAGATAAAAATGAACCAGAAGCTGGGTGAATCTACTTTTTTCATTTCACCGGCTTCGGCTTCACCAGTGAAGTGTTTGGGAGAGCTGTCCTAAACGCCCCAATGTCCGTGTGGAAAAGAGTAGTGAAAATGAAGAATATCGCATGTAGGATCTAAGAAAAAAAAGCTTCTAATTTTTTTTCGCGCGGAGATCTATGGCCACTTGTTAAATATAGGACTTTTTCATCGTTCTTGGCGAATCATCGCTGCGTACGCAAGCGTAGAACAAAGCGAAGCGTCTTGATTTTAGAAAAAAATAAAAGGAAAAAAGCAGAAAATGTGACCAAAACGGGATCAACGGACATCAGCGCAGCAGCACGAATCTCCGTGCACGCTGCCCAGCCAAACCCGACACCCTCTCGCCGTCGTCCTCACCCCCCCCCCCCCCCCCACCCTCCCCCCCCCCCCCCCCCTCCCAGCTCGCTCGCGTTCCCACCTCGTCAGATCTCGCGCGCCCCGCCGCGATGGGCTCCGCGCACTCCTCCCACTCCTCCGTCTCCACCGCCGGCGGCGAAGACGACGACGAGGAGGAGCCCTCCGCCGCGGCTGCCCCCTCCTCCGCGGGCCCGCCGGCGCCGCGGCGGCCCGCGCTCGAGCCGGCGCCAGTGCGCGTGCCCCCGGCGGCGTCCGCGTCCAAGGTGCTGGAGCAGGAGCCCGAGGTGCTGCCGTGCCTTTGTATGCAAGGGTTCGGTTCCCTTTGGAGATGCAACCCTTCGACTTTCGCACTGATAATGCACGCTAGTTCTCTGATTGCGTTTTGCAACTGATTGACATAGGTTCTTATGTGATTCTTTTTTGTGAGAAAGCAGCTATGCTATCTTTCAAGCTCTGAAGGTTTCTTTCCATTTTATTTCCCGCTTTGAATGATATTTTTTTCTTTTTATCTTATATATGAATCTTATTCAGTTCACTTAAATTTCAAGATAGCGGTTACTGGTAACTTTGAGAGTCTTCAACGTTTCCTATCGTGAAGCTGTATTTGCTTTCATGGCAAGGTCAGAACTTTTTGTTGAGAGTCTTCCAGCAAGCTGTGGTGAAACTATGCTGTTATCTGTTATATTGTTCTTAAGAGTGATAAATCTATGCCTCATTCTTACACAAGTAGCAACTAAACCTGCATCTCGCATTAGTGTTCACCTTCGAGCTCTAAATAGTACACTATGTACTTATTTCAATGCATAGCAGTTTCACATGGATTACCAGTAGGGAGTAGGGAAAACAGATGGATACAAATATATTAGAAGGGACCAAGAGGGAATCCCTTTTTTTTTACCCTGTACGTGTTATTAGCCTGACAGGAGTGGCTGTGCTTGTTTGGAGCAGACTGCATCTTTCAAATGACACTAGTATAAATTAGAGCTATATGACAATATTTTTTACCGTACACATAGTAACCTGAAATGGATTGTTGTTAGGAAAGTTTCTGAGCTTTTATTGTGGCCTTTATGTAGCTTACTGGTAGGTACTTCAATATTTACATGTTTCCTGCTTAACATCTACAATTTTTTATTGGCATTAATGTTGTTTGAGCACGTTACACATTAGGAATTACAGGAATGGCTATGGCGAAAGAAACACTTGATGTAAATGAATATTTAAATTGCATTAAAAAATAAGGTGTGAAAATGTACTGAAAAAACTCGACCAGGGGGAGAGATGTCCCCCTGATTTTCATCTTAAGAAGCTTGTGCCGTGACTCGAACCCGGGCTGGCTCAGCGAACCGCTTCTCTGGCGTGTTCGGCTGACCAGTTGCACCGTGAGTGTTGGCGTGTGGAAATGTACTGCAAATGTAGATTGAATCCTTTGGTGAGATTTTGGTGGGTTTGGTAGAAACTAGTAGTGGTGAATGTGGGGTATCATGAGGGTACTGCATTAGATACAAGTCTGCAACTGAACCTAGCTGAGATGATGGTCCAGCAGCTTTGCCTCTGCAATCTGCATATTATGTTCTTCTTGGAGAGTTGATTTTTGCTTATGCATACCTGTTTATTTGTGCATTTGAAATCTTTACTCTTTACTCTCTGAACTAACTTCTTTTGGGGGGATTGCCTCTTCTTGTTGTGGACTTAAATTCATTGAAGAATGGTCGTTTAGGATTTGAATGAAGGTCATGTACTGTACATTTATTATAGGACGTATTGCTCTTAAACAATGAGTACTTCTGAATTATCAAAACAGTAACTTGTTCCTTTACAGTGTATTCCCTTATTTCGGGGGCCTACAGCCATTTGGGTTAGCTGTGATGGGAAACTGGTGACATTCCCCAACCTAGCATGCAAGTCACTGCAATCAAAATATTTCCATTTTTGGAACAGTGAACTTAAAAATTCATAAGATTTCTACCCTCTAAGAGTATCTTTCTGTTACAGATTACATCCTGGTTCTTGACAATCAATTGCAACTAATAAACTAAAAAATTTACCAGTTCTCCTGGAACCTTTTATGGAAACTTTTGCCTCTAAATTTGATTCAAACTGTACCACAGTTTTGTAGAACAGATGATACCTTATACCTTAAAATGTCATTCCTCAAATGCAGACATACTGAAGTGTATATCGGATTCTATGATGTGTTGCTGTTTTGCTTCAAAGTTGTTCGAAACATCGGATGCCGGTAATGTTGGACTCTTTAAACATCAAAACATTATTTTCAGACTTTTGACTCTGGCTTGATATGTTATGTGCTGAATATGTTGCTTGTTTCACGGTTAAATCAATCTGTTACAAACTTTTAATGATCTATTGTTTGTTTTCTGTGATATTTTAATAATATCTTGTATCTGTGTTAGCATCTCTCTTAAACTGTCAATGATCGTCCCTTTTCTTCTATTAGCCAATGAGTTCTGAGTGTTACACCATAAAGCCTTTCATCTTATGATAGCAACTCCTTCAATCTGGGTGTAAAGTTCATTGTTTTTAGACATCTGCGTCAGTAAATGAAAGCTTTCATGAAATAGACTTTGTTATAATATGGAATTGAACTGAGACCTTTACAGGTTTTTATACAATACCCTTGTGCACTTTAATCAGCTTGTTATTCTATTATGCAAATGACAGTTGCATACTATTTCTGGGACAACAAAATTATTGCATATAACTTCTAGGCACAGCTGTTTCCTCCCTTAGACAACACACATTTCTTTTTACTTTTATTTTGACTGGTTTGCAGTTTGTAATATTTTTTATGTTAATCTGCAGGAACTTGATTTCCCGGAGGAGCAGATTCAACTATCAGATTCTCTGGCTGAGATGAGCCAAGGTCAGTGGGAGGGCTGCCCAAAGTCAGAAATTTATACTCCAGAAATGGTCAATCTGATGGAGAGCTCCCAACCTGATTTCTCAGCACCATCTGGTGAGTCCCTCAGGCAGGTACAGTTTCGGATGATGGAATTCCTCAACCGGACCATCCTAAGGCTACCAGAAAAGGTAGCAATGGGGGGCACACTATCACAACAAAATGAGCCCAAAGGGTTCTATCGGCAGAGCTCCAGCAATTCTGTCCAAGATGGTCCTCCTTGGGATCTGCTGTACAGGCTCAACCGACATAGCCTCCAAAAAAAGAAATCTGGGAAGAGCCGGCTCCAATTTGTCACTTCAGGGGACAATGATCCTGAGGATGACTTCTCCCCTAAAGATATAAACCAGAGGCATCTCCTTCGTGAAGGAAGTTTAGGGAGTTCTGTAGCCACCTCCATTGCGATTTTCATCCATGCGACCCCCATTTGTTGTCTGATTGCAGGTCTGCTGGATTGCAATCCTATGATGTCACAAAGAATATGTATAGACGATTCCTCGGTTACAGTTCTTGAGCATTCATCGAAAACAGGGTGGCAAATAAAAAGGCTGAACGATACTGCGCATCTCAGGCTTCTCTAGGTGCAAGATGCCATGCTGTTCAGTGAGAACATAACTGACACGTGTATCAGTGCAAGAATTTATCAAAGATTCTGCAAATCAGATGCTCATGCCCCTTGCTGCATGCATTGTGCTATACGGCCATCAGAAGTGTAGTCTCATCACTGTATTTCATTTGTATCTATGGCAATATCTCTACGCCAGGAAGAGAGGTTGGCCTGTAACGGTATTGTGCTATATTTGTTGTTATTCTTTTTTTTTCTAATTATTTATCAAGTGTAATTTCCAGCTGAATCTATCCCCATTTTTTTGGGTGGGTGGTTAGTGGGGGCATATTTCAATGCATTATTCTTTTTGGGCCAAATATTTCGTGAGTTTCACATATTGTGTATCCTTGAGGCGAGGGTGGTATGCAAAAAGCAGTACATCGAATTTTGGGCGTAACTGCCAATGGTATACTGAGTTGTACTTTGCACACGAATATTACCTACAACTACAAGCTTATCATTTGCAAATTGTTTTCTACGGATTTCAACATTATACAGCTTTGCGAAATGGCATCTAGCTGAGTGGTTGGAGCAACTGGTCTGGATTTGACTCCCAACTGGTCTGGATTTGACTCCCCATGGGATGGAAGCGAATTAAACGGTTTTGAAATAGAAATATATAAAAAAAAATAGGAGGGAACTTCCCCTCCTGACTTTGATAAAAAATATTATACAACTTCTCGATAGCAGAGTTTCTTCTAAATTTGTTTTCTAATCCTTGAGTAAATATTCTTTGTAATATGTCTTTCTTTTTTCTCCTTTTGTTTTATTTTCTTTCTCTATTATTTTTCTTATTTTTATTCCTTTTTCTATTTTATAATTCTGAAGATATTTTTTTGGTATATAATCTCTGCTAAATTTTTGTGCTTACTTAGTATATTCTCATTTTAGAAGCACTCATCTTTTCGCTCTTCCTTGGATTAGGTGCTGCTAGGGGCCCATATGTAAACAGAAGCATTTGTGGGAATCGTCCCAAATTGCTTGTTAAGGGTGAAGTTAGTCAACATATAAATGAAAGTGTCAAATGCATTCCAACCCTTGGATTAAATCTTAAGGACGAAAGCGTAAGCAGGTTAGTGCGAGCGCATGTTTTACTCAACATGCGAGTGTGTGTTTATTCATGATGTGGACGTGTCGTGTGGATCCATTTGTTTGTGATACATACTCATATGTCCGGACCTTGGTATATGATTGTCGATTCATCTATTTGGATAAGAATCACCAACACTAAGCCATAGTTTTCAATCTAACCTGAATTAGGTTTCCAAAGTCAGACACATATTTCATCTTATAAACCCTAACTAAAGATAGACAACATAAGCAAAGGGTAAACTGCATCAAAAAAACAAGTTAGATATCCTAATATAATATTATTAGAATATCATTTAAAATGATTAGAAATGCTATTTTGAAAGGGCATTTATAAGATAAATAGAAAATCTGATTTAAAAACCTAATTAGAGCATAATTAATCATCTAATTCACTTTAACTACAAAGTAATACTCCCCCATTCAAGAATATAGCTACGTTGGAGTTCCAAGTGCTAATAAAATCAGCCAACGGTCCAAAATACCACTCTGTCGTCCCCGTTTTCACGTAGCCATCCGCTCATGCCTTATGTCCCTCTCTGGTGCCGCACCCACACTGCCTTTCTAACGTGCCCAAATTTTTTTGAACGTGCATGCAAAAAAGACCCGAAGGGTCAAACTCCTTTTTAACATGGATGCAAAAAAATTCCTTTTTAACGTGGTGGAATGCAATCTATTGGAAGGAAACGATGCCATGAACAAACCATGTCATTCATGTCAGGTGTGCATGGAGTTACCAAATATTTAATGATGGGCATATTCGACCTTGTAGTACTCATTTTTTTTCTTAAAAAGAGCTAAATATAGCTATATTCTAGGACTGAGGAAACCACTATAAGAATCATGATCGACGACCATAAATTAACAACGACACCACATATGTGATCATTACATTGTATTTTTCATGAATCCGAGGCAACTAGAACCATACGAGGGTCACCATGTGCTCCTGTCGTCGTTCTCCTCTCTCCTGTGGTCATAGTTAAATCCACAACTCCATTGATAGGATTAATTAGAATTAATTAATTAGTGATCAATAGATACCTTTTCCTCTATAGACACCTCTCCTTGTATAGACATCTTTTCCTAGATAGGCACCCTTTGGGGCTGTATATATATGTAACAGTTACACAAGAGAATCGATCATCAGTTCTTCCATTTTCACTTTTCATCAACTTCTAACACGTTATCACGCACGCGCTCAAGCCGCTGACGCTAGTAGATGCTGAACCGAAGCACCAGGGACACGCAAGGACACCGACGTCGCCATCTTCCCAAGGTAGAAGATGGCCAACCCTGTTCCTTCCATGAATGCTATGGTTGATTCGATCACCGATGCGGTGGAGTCAGCCATCCACCGCGGCAACCACGCCGGCAGCCTCCGTTGATTCATGCTCCAGGGTGCCATCCGCCGTGTCCTTTGGGACATCGCCGAGCACCGCATCCATCCTCGTCGCTCCAACAATCTGCGCACTGGAGAAAGCGATGGCCGTTGCTCGTTGACGCCGCGCCTGGAGCCCATCCATCGCCGCGTCCATCCACTCGTGGTTCGACCATGGTGAACAGACGCGCGAGGACGATGCCGGAGATGCCGCCGCTGCCATCGCCGATCCCGCCTCCATCCACGTCGAGGCTACAACCGCCACCACTACTCTCCGCCTTCGCCATGCCTTGGATTGAAGGCGGTGACTCCATGGATGGACGCAGAGCCACCCATCTAGCCCCCAACAATGGCACCGGAGCAGAGTGGCCGTCGGGCTTTGCCTACGACCTCGACGTCGTTCTTCCGCCTGCGCCACCTATGCCCCGTGCCTTCTCATATGCCGATGTGGCAGCCAACCGCCACCAGAACTCCCACCGGAGCACGCTCCCGCCGGCCAACGACCTTGGAGCCGCCTTCATCTCTTCCTCGGCTGAGGGGAAGACGGCTCGCCGCTTCTGAGCGCCTGGAAACGGGCTGGCGCGGACGGACCCACCGCCCCTGGTGGCAGCGATGGTCCTTGCGACCAAAGCTCGCCGGGAAAGGGCGGGATCCGCCTCGCTGGCCAGCCTCCACGGCCGGTGCCTGGTGCTCCGGTTCCGGCTCGCCATGAGAGGAGAAAAGGGGGAAGAAGGAAAGGGCGCGCGACAACGGCACACGGCGGCGGCGATTGAATGGCGGCGGCGGCTGTGGCCGACGGCGCAGAGGGCGGCGGCTAGGGGTCCGGCGGGCGGTTAGGGTTGAAAACCCTAACCGCCAGCCCTTTATAGGCGACGGCGGCGCTGGGCCTGATGGGCTGGAGGATGCCCAGGCCGGCCCACGTCCCCCTCCCGCCCACCCCCCCGCGGCTTGCCCTGTGCCCCTGGGCACTTGGGCTGGCTGGGCCGCGCGCCCGCCAAAGCCACTGGGCTGTGTGGCTGGCTTGTTTTTATCTAATTTATTTTACTATTATTTTAATGTTTTAGTAATAGTAGTTTTATTTAGCATATAACTTAGCTAATTTATTTATTTGTGAGAATATCTGATTATTGTATTGTTGATGTTGCTCTATACATACTGAATATTGTTATTGTATGTATATATATATATATGTGGTTTGTTGACTTTGAATTACAATGCTATATGTGATTCTTTTATTAAAATTACAACATACACCACACACATGTTAAATTCGCGAATAACTTAAATAATATTTTAACAAAGCTATTCTTAGAATAAGCAAATAATACACCTATGTACGTTTTCATATTGCAATATCTAATATTTTTAGTTAAGATATACAATCTATTATATTGCATATGACGTTACAACATTACCATGTTGATTTAATTTCCCATATGGTAAATTAATTATTCCGTGTTTATCCACGTAGGACTATGGCCACTAAGGAGTTCGACGAACTCGCATTGAATGGCAATAATTACCCTACATGGGCTTCTGATATCAAGATAGCACTTGCATCTCGTAGTCTTTTGGCTACAATTCAGGAACCCCAAGCCGGGGTTGTTCTGCCAGATAAGCAATTTTTTTCTGCTTTGGCTATGTTATGATTTTATATTCATAAGGATCTTAAAGCTGAATACCTTATGATTGAAAACCCTCGTGAATTATGGAGCGCTCTTAAAGAGCGTTATGAACAACAAAAGGAACTTATTTGTCCTAAGGCTAACCATGAATGGAATCATTTACGTCTCCAAGATTTTGAATTTGTGGCAGACTATAACCATGTTGTTCATAGAATTTGCTCTAAATTGAAGTTTTGCGAGAAAGAGCCAACGGATGCAGATATGATAGAGAAAACACTCTCTACTATGCTTCCGTCTGATCAAGTATTGCAACACCAATACAGAGCTAAGAATTACCAGGAATATTCCAAGCTTATTCATACATTGTGTCAGGCAGAAAAACATGATGAACTTCTTCTGAAGAATCATCATAAGCGCCCTGTTGGCTTGGCGCCATTACCTGAAGTTCACAATGTACAAAACAATACTAAGAACAAGTTCAATGGACCATCTCCAAAGAACAAGTCTGGTAAATATTCATTCAATAAGAAGCAAAAGCCTAATTTACAAGAGGAAGAGAGACAATGCGAGACCCAAAAATGACAACAAGTGTCATAGATGTTGTGATTTCTTGCATTTTGCTAAGAATTGCCGTACTCCAAAGGATTTGGTTGCTTTATACCAAAAGTCATTAAAAGAGAGCAAGCCAGCAAGAGACACAAGATATGAGGCACACTTCAATCTTGCATCTGAAGCTATCAAGGAAAAAGATTGTTCAAACAAGGCTTCAATGGAACCAATGAACAACAAAGCTCTTAATATTGAAGAGCAGCTTCCATCAACGGACAACATGCTCCTAGAGTTTGAATCCGGAGACATGTTTGGAGATTTGAACTAATCTCGGTCCAACATTGATATCGGATTAATTATATATTGTAATAAGTCTAAGTCGTAAATACTTATTTGAATTATATTATTTAGTATGCTTGAGAGTTATGTACATATATTTAATTATTGTAATATCATACTCTCATACTTGGTATTAAATATATTGTATGTATAGTTCTATATGTTATACTATTATATTAAATTAAATTATTATTTTACATATAGATATCTGTTGATATCAATCCAAAGGAGGAAGAATTATGCCTTGTGGACTCATGTACCACAAAGTCTACACTTAGAGAGATAAAATATTTCCAGACTCTTAAGAAAAGAGAAGGAAACGTTATGACTATCGCTGGTCGAGATGCGTTAATGGTTGGGTCAGGTCGAGCCACTATTACTCTCCCTATGGGTACACAAATTATGTTGGAGGATGCCTTGTTGTATCCTGATTCGACCGTA
The DNA here is from genome assembly GCA_032594955.1 of Panicum miliaceum. NCBI lineage: Eukaryota > Viridiplantae > Streptophyta > Magnoliopsida > Poales > Poaceae > Panicum > Panicum miliaceum. Next base: position 26,952,938 of record CM064072.1, on the reverse strand, counting down.
CCCTTCTAAGTTATAGAGACATCCGTAAGAACGGTTTGCATGTGGAAACACATGAGGACAATAAAGAGGAATTTCTCCTCTTCACTAAACTTACGGGATTTGGCAAATAAATCTGCAAAAAGATTTCTTCACTTCCAACTGTATTGTACTTTACATACATAAAACCCATAGAACATGTTGCTTAAAAAATAATTTTTCAGAACGTCGATACATTCCGGAACTGGCATGATCGACTTGGGCATCCTGGAATAGGGATGATGAGGAAAATTATTAGCAATTCCATTGGTCACGATATGGAGAACGCAAAATTTTCTCAAAATAAAGATTTTTGTTGCACTGCTTGTGCAACTGGGAAATTAATTTTAAGACCATCATATCTTAAAATTCGAGCTGAACCACTCAAATTCCTTGAAAGAATTCAAGGAGATATTTGTGGTCCGATCCAACCATTATCAGGGACGTTCAGGTACTTCATGGTTTTGATAGACGCATCTACTAGATGGTCTCATGTGTCTCTTTTATCGACATGTAACCATGCTTTTGCAAAAATAATGGCCAAACTGATCAAGTTGAAGGTACATTATCCTGAACATCGAATTCAATCTATCCGAATGGACAATACTGCTGAATTCTCATCCCATGTCTTTAATGACTATTGCATGGCATTGGGAATTCAGGTTCAGCATTCTGTTCCATATGTACATACCCAAAATGGTTTAGCTGAATCGTTGATCAAAAGAATCAAGCTCATTGCAAGACCTTTGTTAATGAATTGCAAATTGCCTACATCTTGTTGGGGTCATGGAGTTCTGCACGCTGTTGACTTGATCCAACTAAGACCAACTGCATATCACGAAACCTCCCCGTTACAATTAGTACGTGGGAATCCTCCAAGTATTTCCCATTTGCGTAAGTTTGGGTGTACGTACCCATCTCACCATCTCAGCGGACATCGATGGGCCCTCACAGGAAACTGGGGATCTATGTGGGATATTCCTCTCCGTCGATTATTAAGTATTTAGAACCTCTTATTGGAGATCTATTTACTGCCCGGTTCGCTGATTGTATTTTTAATGAGGATCATTTTCCGGCATTAGGGAGAGAATTCTACCAAAAAGAATGCTAGAAAATTAATTGGAATGCTGAAAGCATTTCATTCTCTGATCCACGTACTTCAGAAACTGAATCAAAAGTTCAAAAGATTATCGATTTGCAAAATATTGCAAACAATCTGCCAGACACTTTCACTTATTATAAAGGTGTCACAAAGTCTCTTCATCCTGCAAGGAACGTGCCCGAAAGAGTGGAGGTACCTAATAAAACCACTCATCCCCAACTTGGTAAAAGGAAGGGGAAAAGCACTTCAAAGAAGCAAGATGTGATTGCCGGCAAGGAAAAGAAGACTGTAAATATAACTCAACCTCCGGTTGAAAGACACCTAAAGGACATACAATGTCCTGTGGATAGATGTGATCCACAATCCAGCTCAGTTATGGCCATAAACAATAACGTTGGAACATCGGAAGACCCTAGATCCATTATTTCGGGAAGTCATGATGAATCTTTGAGGGTAGACGAAATTGCTATAAATTTTGTAGAGACTGGAGAGTCCTATGATCGTAAGTCCATAATAGTCGACTGTTGTTTCTCTGAACAAGTTGCAAATATCCTTCAAATCAATTCAGATCCTAAGTCTATGGTAGAGTGTAAGAAACGCTCGGACTGGGATAAGTGGAAGGTAGCAATTGAAATAGAGATTGCCTCGCTTTATAAAAGGGAAGTGCTTTCGGCAGTAATGCCAACACCTCCTGGTATCTTTCCTGTAGGATACAAATGGGTTTTCGTTCCTAAAAGAAATGAAAATAATGAAGTGGTGAGATATAAAGCAAGGCTAGTGGCACAAGGTTTTACGCAAAGACCTGGCGTTGATTTCAACGAAACTTACTCTCCGGTAATGAGCGGAATAACGTTCCTATATTTAATATCGCTGGCAGTTCAAAATCGTCTATCTATGCAGTTGATGGACGTAGTCACCGCATACTTGTATGGATCATTGGATTCTGATATATACATGAAAGTTCCTGATGGAATCGATATACCAAATCCTAAGGCAAATCACAACATGTATTGTGTCAAGTTGCAGAAGTCATTATATGGCTTGAAGCAGTCGGGCCGAATGTGGTACAATCGGTTAAGTGAATTCCTTAAGTTGAAAGGATACACAAATAATGATGATTGCCCGTGTGTCTTCATTAAAAAATCATCAACAAGATTTTGCATCATATCGGTGTACGTTGATGATCTCAACATCATTGGCAACGAACCCGATATTAATGAAGCACGTCATTATTTAAAGACGGAGTTTGAAATGAAAGATTTGGGTCAAACCAAATTCTGCTTAGGTTTACAATGTGAGCACTTTGATACAGGTATATTTGTATATAAAGTTGCCTATGTCCAGAAAGTATTGGAGAAATTCAACATGGACAAATCATATCCAGCAAAAATCCCAATGGTAGTCAGATCTATAGATATTAAGAAGGATCCTTTTAGACCACGGGAAGAAGAAGAAGAGATATTGGGACCACACAACCCATATCTTAGTGCTGTTGGAGCACTAATGTATCTTGCTAACAACACCCGGCCGGATATTGCATTCGCAGTAAATTTGCTAGCAAGACATAGTGCCGCTCCTACCAAGCGTCATTGGGTTGGAGTCAAGACTGTAATGAGATATCTCAATGGAACTAGAGATCTTGGATTATTCTATAGTAGAAATCAAGATCCAATTCTATTGGGATATACAGATGCTGGTTATTTATCAGATCCCCACAACGGCAGATCACAAACTGGCTTTGTATTCTTGCAAGGTGGAACAGCAATATCTTGGAAGTCATCGAAGCAGACATTGGTGTCTGCTTCCACCAATCACTTTGAAATAATTGCTTTATATGAAGCATCACGCGAATGTGTATGGCTTCGCAGAGTGGTAAACCACATAACTCAATCATGTGGTATTGGTGCACTTGAGACACCAACAATTATCTTTGAAGATAATTCGACATGTGTTACGCAAATGGAGTTAGGTTACATTAAGAGCAATATGACTAAACATATTATTCCCAAATTGTTCTACCCCCATGAACTCCAAAAGAATGGAGAGATTGAAATCTTGCAAACTAAGTCTTGTGATAATATAGCAGATTTATTCACAAAGTCTCTACCATACTCCACATTCCGTAAATGTGTTGAAGGAATTGATATGAGAAAGCTCCGAGATTTGCAAGAACTAGGGGGAGAATCTATCTCAATATAACTTACTTCAGATATCATACTACACTCTTTTCTTTATATAAGTTTTACTCTTCTAGAACTTTCTCGTATAAAGTTTTTAATGAGGTAATGATTAACACATGGTAGATGTCATATTATCTAATTTTTCCTATATGGTTTTTCGAAGATAATATACATGACATATTGATCTACGTTCAAATTGTTTTTAGATTAAGTCTTTAGGGTCACCTAAAGGGTCTATTAACATTGGAATTATACACATATATCATGGTGTTTCTCCTTGTTTTTCCCACTGGGTTTTAAGGAGTTTTGCCTGGTATATCGATATACTTTAGTTTTTTCCCACAGGGTTTTTCCAAGGTTTCAAGACGTAACTGATGAACCAACGGTGCCTACAGAAGTCAATTGATCAAGGGGGAGTGTTAGGATTAATTAGAATTAATTAATTAGTGGTCAATAGACACTTTTTTCCTCTATAGACACCTCTCCTTGTATAGACATCTTTTCCTAGATAGGCACCCTTTAGGGCTGTATATATATGTAACAGTTACACAAGAGAATCGATCATCAATTCTTTCATTTTCACTTTTCACCAACTTCTAACATCCATAATGCTAACTATTTAAATCTAATCTATCTCTCCTGGGTACAAAGGGAAAAGGGCGATTGACCTCTCTCCCTTTTATCCAATAGTGCTCAGCCCTCATTGTAACTCCCCGAGGGAAAATATGCAACCAACTTCTCGCATTGAACGGGTCCGCATACGCATATCATATCTCTTCGGAGGAGGGATAAAAGAATGGTCCCCCGGACCCCCTTCAAAGAAATGGAGTGGAATAATATTTGAGCCAGCTATAAAAAGGTTAGGAAGGCTCAAACACTTTCGTTCTAACTTCGCGTAAAATGGTAATCGGGAGGCGTTACATTTCGAGCAACACAGAATAAAAGCTATCCCTCACCCCCTAAAATTGCAAAGTGATGCTAATCCACCCACACCACAACAACAATTTAGCCACTTAGGTCACCAACAACTATTAGAGGATATAGTAAAGATGGCAACGGTCACAAAATATCCGTGTGCCCCTGGATAGAAACTCGACGGGCGCGGATACAGGTTTGGATTTATGCCCGCGGGTGCGGGCATGGGTATGACCTTAAACCCGACGGATATCTGCTAACGGGTTTGGAAAAATGATATCCACATCCGTAAACCCGCCAAACCCGATATAGTGGCTGACATGTGGGTCCTAAATCCCGGATATATAAACTTCATTTAGGGTTCTTGAAAGTGCATCTAGGCTCCTAGTAGGTTTTGGTGAATTGAATGACACCACGATTAAAGAACTAATCATCTTGTTGAGCATATGAGCAGGAATTGATTGTCATATCAATGGAATATTTGTAATGAAAGATATTGAAAGTAAAGATAAAAGGCCCATATGACAAGACTTGTGACTAGGCTATGATTAAAGTGATGATATTGACAAGCACTGAATACTATATGATTTGAGTGACATGTTTGATGACAACTATTTATTCTCATATCTAAATGAAGCTTGTTGACAAAGTCATAGCACTAGAATGGAATTTCTTGTGAAGAAATGGACAATCTATCAATAGAAGATATAAGTTGCAAAGAATTATGAAGAATGAATTTCATGGATGATTTAATTGTGATAAAAAATTTTATGGAGCTCTATATGATGCGAGGATGAAGGGTTGGAATCCTTGGATAGTGTTTCGAGTGACTAAGCTTAGAGAAGGACAATGTGTTTGTGCCGAGGAACCAACGCTAGGGTGAAGAAATTTTCTTTGGATTCAACTTAAAGAATCTTGATCATATATGGTGTTCATGTTAGCAAGTATCAATCCTTCGTAAAACGCTTTGTGAAGGTAGTGATTTGAACGAGAAGTGGATTTCATTCAAAGATCAAGGTTCAAGTCATTAGCTCAAGGAAGTTGTGCTCAAAGTAAGGAACATAGTTGGTTGCACCCCTCAAGTTGAGTTTGACCAAGGCGCGGCTTAGTACACTTTCGAGAAGCTCAAGTGATTGAAATGCAATCTACCTTTGATCTTGAGTATAGGCATGCCTTACTTTCAAGAGGGATGCATTATATTATGTTTTGGTTTAGTCTCAGTGCTCAAGTAACCCAAGTGAGTTGAGAGAGACACAAAAGCCTCAAGTGCACATTGGCAACCAAGAAGTTCTGGGTTTCCCAAGCCGGAAGTTCCAGGTTTTGCATACGTGGCACTAACGGCTAGTTGGTTTAAAAATTTGGAAGTTCCGAGTTGGTGAATCCGGAAGTTTCGGGTTCTAACGGTTACTAACAGCTAGTTTCTTTGGACCCAGCTTTTTATACCCTTGAGCCCCCTCCTTTGTGGGCTGCTGTTCTAGGCACTGTTTAGCTGCTTGTTGGTCGTCCTAAGAAAGCATGGTAGCCTTGTTGAGCTCTCCACAACCTCTCTTTGTGAGATTGTGTGATTTTTGTAATATCCTTGAGTTGGGTTTGAGAGAGTGAATGCTTGAGATCACTAAAGAGCACAGCTGTTGATGCCAGATTTTGACACGTGTTGAATCGGCGTCAGGAGGAGAAGATTGGCCGATGCAGCAGATCTGAAGGCTACAGTAAGGAATCGGCCGATTGAGGTAACAGTTGAAAATCGGCCGATTGGTGATACAGCTTGCGCCAACGGGATGGGACTATTTCGGAGGGTCCTGGTCAAAAGTTGGTCAACAGGGCACGCTAAGTCGGTCAAGGAGCAATTAAAGGGAATCCTGATTGGATTAGGGAACGGCGACGGAAGATTCTGCGGGAGTTCGTTTCCTTTAAAAGTTCTTATAGATATAGTAGTTTTTCTGTTTTTTAAATAAGGTTGTAACAAGTCGTGATCGACCAGGAGTCCTAGTTTTAGGGTATAAATAGGAGTCGTCAGGGTCTTGCAAAAAAAATCAACACATCAATCAACAACAATACTTCTACTTTTTCAGCAATTTACTTTCAAGTCGGCGACTTCGCCAATACTTTTTCTTCTTTCACGAGTTCGTACGGATTGGCAGGGCCGCATCAACTTGATCTCCGGCTAATTGGTAGGTTCCGCTTATCGAGTAATATCCGAGCTTTAATTACGGGCGCATCGCTGTAGTTTCGTTTGGATTTATTCACCAGTTATCGATATTTACTAGAATTGCAAGTTTTACCTGTTATTCTAGTATTATCACCAGTTATCCAGCTTGAGATCAGAGTAATCGGCTTCGTCATCGTTCTTCTTCGATTTATTATCTTACAGCCGATTAGATCTATTTCAAGTGCTGCCTCTGTAGTAATTGTTTAGATCGCTCTAGCAGTTTTCTTTACAATTACTACACGATTATCGGCTGGTCCATAGCCGATCATCTCTACAGCAAATCGGCCGATTCGCCGCCGACGCGCTCCTCAGGACAGATCGGAACTCCAGCCGATCGAAGCGCCTGGAATTTAATACTTTATTTCCTTGTCAATCAACAGGTCAGATTGACTGGCACGCCGCGCGAACCGCACCAGGGCGATAGCCCGAACAGGAGCTAAGCAGATTCTCCCGGGTCGTGTGTCCGACGCTGAAGACCATCGGCCGATTCCTGTCTGGCCGATTTTAGCGCCAACACACTTTTGGCACGCCCGGTGGGACAAATCCAAGATCGATATGTCGAAGAACGCAGAAATCTCCGACAACAACATCATTGAGGTCACAGAAGCGGATCTCAAGGACAAATTGAGGTCACAGAAGCGGATCTCATTGAGGGAAGAATTAGCTAAACATCTGAAAGATTATAAGAAGATGTACCTCCAGTCGTTCAGTCGTACCAGTAGCGGGGAGGCTGTCAAGAAGGCTCCTATTCTAGTTCCCCGCCACATCACCATTGTTGAGGACTCGGGCAAGATGTCCGATATGATCCAACAGTCCGTCTACCAGGCATTCATTGATCAATCCTCGGTGATGACCAACACGGTGTATAATGCCGTCGTCAGTTCTCTGGCCAGCGGAGCAGTCCAGGGCTATCAGGGACTAGCGTATGCCCTGCCATCCATGCTGCCGGCCAGAAGCTTACCATAGACGTCCCAATCGGCTCCTCAGCCGATATTGACGCAACGCGAAGGATACAACACTCCGTTGCCTCCAGCGTCAACAAGATACGGTGGTGCACCATGTCTCCCATCACAGACACCGCTTCAACCCGTCCAGGTCGTTTCTGTACAATTGCTGCCTACAAGCTCAGTACCCTGGGGAATATCGGCGACAACGGCTTTCCCCGATCCATCAACCGGGCATGGAAGCTATCCGACCCAAGTGACTCACCAATCGGCCGTCCGGCCGACGGTCCCTCAGTATAAGCTGATCTCATCAGAAATCGGCAGGGGGGCAAGCGCTGTAGAAGCGTTCAGAGGCGCAGCGCCAATGATGACATATGATGGGGCGGCGGATTCACTTCGCCATCAATTATTAGCTGCTCGGCAGAATTCGCCGCATGCTTCGATTCATCACCCAGCCGTGCCAGCACTCCAGCACATGCCCGCGCCGCGAACAGTCGTTCATCAGCAGCAGGTGGACTGGACGGCAAGAATAGCAGAAGTGATCCAGGACCAGTTTGGATTGAAGCCAAATGTGCAAACTTACATCTACAAGACGCCATACCCATCGACCTATGACTTGCTGCCGTTCCCACACCGCTACAAAGTTCCCGATTTCACCAAGTTTTCGGGGACGAACGATACATCCACTGTAGAGCACATCAACCGATTCATCATCCAATGCGGGGAGGCTACCACACAAGATGCTCTGAGGGTGCGTTTGTTTTCATCGTCTCTGTCCGGATCGGCCTTCCAGTGGTTCACCACCTTGCCACCAAATTCTATTGTTACATGGGCCGATTTGGAAAAGCAGTTCCACAAATACTTCTACGCAGGAGTACACGAGATGAAGCTCTCGGATTTGACCAGCCTCAGGCAGAGGAGCGATGAGCCGGTAATGGGATATATACAGAGGTTCAGAGAAGTCAGGAACAAATGCTACAGTCTGGCTCTGACCGATGCACAGTTGGCCGATATCGCTTTCCAAGGCCTCCTGCCACAAATCAAAGAAAGATATGCTGCGCAAGAGTTTGAAAGCCTAAGCCAGATCGTCCACTGTTTGTCAGGACAGGAAGTCCGTCTGTTTGAACAGCAGCGGAATTTCCAAAAGAAGGTAGCATACCTAGAAGGATCTGAATCCGATGGGGAGGAGGAAATCGGCCTGGCAGAATGGGTGAAAGGGAAAAAACCGATATCATGCCCTTTCGGAAGGAAAGAGCCAGAGACATTCGGCTTTGACACATCAAAGGCCGATAAAATTTTCGATTTATTGCTCGAGGAAGGATAGATTAAGCTATCTCAGCATCACACCATCCCTTCGGCCGATCAACTTAAGAAGATGAAATACTGCAAGTGGCACAACGCCACTTCTCATGATACAAATGAATGCAAAGTCTTCCGTCAGCAGATACAATCGGCCATCGAGCAGGGGAGGCTTAAATTTGAAAAAGCATCCCTTCCCAGCCAACATGGTTGACACTGGAGGAAATTCACGTCAAACCAAGGTGCTGACGTCAGAATCGGCAACAAGGGGCGGCGCCGTCGATCCCAGGAGGCAGATCACAACGGAAGAAATCAAAAGGAACAGGCGGGGGCCAGAACGACCACGCAAGCCCGTCACCTCCCAGTTCTTACTCAGTAAATATCGGCAGCAGCAAGAACAATCAAGATACCACGAAGAGATGATACGCCGGCATGAAGATCACTGGCAATGTCCGTTCTTCATCCATTGCTGGGAGAACGACATCAGATTGCCGTCTGCCGATAACTGTCCGGAGTGTAACGGATTGAGCTGCAACGATCGCCCGAAGCCACACTCTAGGGACGAAGGATCAGAGCCGATCAGCAGAAATCGGCGCGGACGAGAGGAAGAACGCGTTTCAGTGCATGATCGGCTGGGGGGCAGAGTTGACCAGTACCACCGGTCAAAAGGCAGGACCAACCAACAGGATGGACTGGGGGGCAGGATCAGCGTGCACGATCGGCTGGAAGAGATGGCCGATGACAGGGTGTCGGACGAGGACCCCCTAGGAAGGGAACCAGATAGGGAATACGCCAGATCATCGGCCAAACCAGTAAATCCCAGGTGGTGTCCCGATGGCCTATCCAGATCCCAGAAACGAAGGATCCAACGTCTACGCCAGTGGGAGCATCAAGAGGAAGAACAGAGGCAGGTGCCAGAGAAAAGAAATGTTAAGTCTCGGGTGTGGCGCCCAAAGAAAAATGATCAAGAAGCAAACAATCAAGAATCGGCAGCTGAAATCAACATGGTGTTCATATTGCCGATGGTATTCTTAGCGCCTGACGATCGAGACAAAGCAACAAGAATAGAAGAACAAATGGCACAACTGGTGTTAGAGCCGATGACGGCTACTTTTGAGAAACCAGAAGAAGAAAAACGGCGACATCTTAAAGCGCTGTTTCTCAAAGGCTACGTTGACGGACGACCCGTCACCAGATTACTAGTAGATGGAGGTGCCGCAGTTAACATCATGCCGTATGCCATGTTCCGCAAGCTAGGCAAGGGCGATGAAGACCTCACCAAGACGGACATGATGCTGAAAGATTTTGAAGGTAACGTGTCTCCCGCCCGTAGAGCGCTCTGCGTCGACCTCACCATCGGCAGTAAGACCCTTCCTACCACTTTTTTCGTTATTAATGGCAAGGGGTCCTACAACATGCTGCTTGGTCGCGACTGGATACATACAAACTGCTGTGTCCCATCTACAATGCATCAATGCCTCGTGCAATGGATCGGCGACAGCACAGAGATAGTCACTGCCGATTCCGCTTACAGCGTTGCAGCGGCCGACACGCAACAGTGGAGCTGTGAGCACGTCAAATGTATATCTTGCAGGACTTGGGACACTGACTTCCTAAAAGTGTCCGATTTTGGTCTACAGCCGATCCAAGCAGTCGGCTCTGAGGAGTCAGAATAGATGGATCAACTCGTCCGAGAAGACGGGAAGCTTGGGCATGGGTTTACGTCGGCCGATTTATTGGAGATGGTGAAGGGTCTACTTATAAAAGAAGGAGAGGTAGATGGATGGTGAGACACGTCCTATCGGAGTAAATACATACATAAATGCAAAGCTGACTGAAGAAACAGTTCGAAACTAAATCGGCGCAGTAACATTGAAGGAGCAATAAATGTTTACAATGTTCTTTACAACCCAAGGAAAGCATCTATGGCTACAATAGCTTGTCGTCTAATTTGATCGGCCGAATCTAGTACTCTCTGATCATCATCGGCCAATCCTGGGACTTCTGACACACGGCAACGAAGCCTTATCGTTTCACGGGCCAGATGTTGTCTTTCTTGCTTCAGCTCACTGATGATGGATGGGAGTTCTTGGAGTTTCTTTTCTTCAGCGGATATCTCTTTGGTTATCTGTTCCATCTCCTTGGCCAGCTCTGCTGATCGGCCGAATCTAGTACTCTCTGATCATCATCGGCCAATCCTGGGACTTCTGACACACGACAACGAAGCCTTATCGTTTCACGGGCCAGATGTTGTCTTTCTTGCTTCAGCTCACTGATGATGGATGGGAGTTCTTGGAGTTTCTTTTCTTCAGCGGATATCTCTTTGGTTATCTGTTCCATCTCCTTGGCCAGCTCTGCTCTTCTCCGTTTCAGCCGATATATCGCGCCGACAATGTCTGGACGGCAGCTTTCGAGGAAGTTGATCTTGTGGTGTACCTCCTGAGTCCGGTGTTTGTATGAATCGACCTCCTCCTGAGTTTTTGCCATCTGGGCACGATCGGCCATGTGGCGCAACGCCCTGGAAACCGGAATATGCATATGCTCTATATAGGCAGCATGCGCTAAGTTTTCTGATACTTCTTCCGGGATTCGACCTTTGATTTCGTTGAAAAGTCATCGAATCGGCAAAGCATCTTCTACCAATCGGCCGATGTCGTCTTGAAGGAGAGTGTGCATGCTTTCGAGCTTGGTGCGGACATCATCGGAGGTAGAGCTCGATGGGATTGGGTGTGAAGCAATTTCCTAGTCATCGGGCAAGGAGACGGCAAAGGAGAAGATGCTGTTGTTAGGGGAGTCTTGCTCCTGCGAGAAAATAAAGTAAAGGGTAGGCAAGCAGTAAAAGGAAATCGGCCGATTCTAATGGTAAGTTTGTTACCTCCTTAAAGTGATTTTCCCTTGCCTGCGCCGGTGGAAGCGTTTCCCTTGCCTCATGGGCTGGTGCAGTTGGCTCGTCGAAAGAGGAAGATTCAACGATTATTAGTGCTCCGCTTGGACCAGCTTCCTGAAAAAGACATAAAAGAAGATCCTGTGAGTGTGCTATGGGAAATTGAAATAAGATGGTGTGAGAAATTTGCCATGCCTCTGTGGATCTCCCGGCCGATGTCTGTTGTGGGGTTGTAGTTAACATACCCAAATCGGCCTGCATCAAGATCGGTTAAGTTTTCTGAAAGTTAAGAGATCAAGGTAAGAGATCATTTACCTCGATGGTAGGAGCTGCTGGAGTTTCGGCTTCCACTTGGGATGTGGCCGATTGCTGCGGAGACTGCGGTGGAATAGCTTGTGCAGCCTGGCAGAGGGAGAGAGTTAATGTCAGTGGAAGATTTGAAGAATATATGAGATAAGTAAGATTACCTGAACAACTTCTACTAATAGCGATGCTGCAGCTGCCCCGACTTCAGCGGTGACTTGGGGATCGGCCATCTCGACAACCGGCAAAGGTAAAGGGATTGGAGTCTCGGCCGGTGTCACCGCCATCTGGTCGGCCGATCCGATACGGGGAGTCTCGGCCGATGCCACTGCCATCTGGTCGGCCGATCCGATACGAGGAACCTCAGCTGATGCTATTGCCGTCTGATCGGCCGATCCGATGCGAGCTCGCACTCGACGGCTGGTTATCTTCGACGTTGGCCTTTTTGGTGCTCGTTTCAATCGGCCAGTAGAGATATCCTTGACAGTTGGAGCATGGAAGCCGATAAGTGGATACGGCGTGTATTGATGGTGACTATCTATCGGCCTGCCGCTTCGGCTCCGCATCGGAGGAATATGGCTTTCAGACTGAGAAGATGAACGTGAGTTAATAACAAAATGACAATATGGAAAGAGATAGCATTGGAATCGGCTGAGAAAAAGGACATACCGCTGCATTTTGATCAATGTTTTCTGGGTCCAGAATGCTGCAATAAGATGATAGAGATTTGCAGAAGAGGTGTTGCTTCCATTCTGCCCACCATAATTTGAATTGCTGGGTGGCAAAAGAGGCAACTGACCAATTATTCAGATCGATGGTACTGGAATCCAGTACTAGGTCGCACAGCCGGCTGTAATCAAGACTTGAGGTCAGTTCATCTCTGAATTTTGCTTGACCGGCGAAGTAGACCCGAATCGGCAGTTGGCCAAAACCCAGTTGCCTTGCCGCAGTCGATGGATTGTAGAACTCGTAGGTGGGAGAGTCCTTTCCTGAGAAGAAATTGGCTGGCAGGATCCCCGGCTTGATCAAGACATCCGTAAGCTCTCTGTCAAAAGTATGGGTGGAGAAGTCATAGCTTATGGGTAATTCAAAAATCGGCTCCACTGCTTGATATGGATGCCAGCTGATGGTCTCTTCACTAAGGCCATTATAAAAATATCTGAAGTACTCAGCTGTGCGGGTAGCAGTAAACTGGCAGCCGGGGAAGGCCGACGCCGCTTCTCCAAAAGATCTGCAGCGACGTCGGACAGATGGATTCTCCTCTGACTCAATGTTAGGAAAAGTTTTGGTCTCTATCCGTTGCTGAGAGACCTTGCTCATGTATAAATTGAGCCAGAGGGTGATAAACCACCAGGGACCGCCAGGGTTCCCGATCGGCTCCCCCTTCGACAGCTTGGTGCCGATTTGGTGCATCAGGTAATAGGCCGATCCCAGCAAATGTTTTCCAAGGGGGATGGCCGATCCTTGTGACAAGGCCTCTGCTAAAGCTTGGGTGTTTGAAGAGGGTCCAACTGCTCTGCCACAGAAGAAATGCTTTTCTAGCCACATCATCAAAAAGGCAGTATGCTCCCTCTGTGAGAGAGTGTCCCGGTCTTCATATTTTTGCTAATATACCCTTTCCACCCGCCGATTCCTTTGGTCTCTAGCCGATGTGATGGCTTGAACAGATAATTGAAAGGGGTATCGACGGAGGAGACATCAAGGCCGGTCAACAGCAAAACATCGGCCAGGGTCGAGGTCATAGGTCCATGTCCGAAAAGGAATGCATTAAGTGCATCAGACCAAAAATAAGAGGCTGCCATAACCAGAGGTTCGTTTCTTTCCATCTGAGACAGAGATAAGTCTATGCACTGGCCGATTTTTTGTTCCTCCCACTGAACCTTCCAAGATTTGGCCACCCTCTGGTACCATTCTCTCCACCCGGGGGTTTCGTTTGGCCAGGATCTGAAAGTGCCTACCCAGTGATCTAAGTCCATGGATGATTGCTTAAAAGGGATTCTATGAGTTTCTACGCTGATCAGGTCCGTTGGATCGGGGTTCCCCATAGGGCCCAAACAGATGAGGTCAGGGGATTCTGAGAGTGGAATGGTAATTCGGTGCCTAAGTGCCTAAAAAAGGGAAAAGGGGAAGAAACTGAGAAAGGATCCGGAAAGTACTAAAGCAGTAGAAAAGCGAAAAGGGAAAATTTCGAGCATTTACCTCTGGGATGGAAATCATCGTCGCCGATGGAACCGCTAGGGAAGCCGCCGATTGGGCCGCCGCCGCGGAAGGAGTTGCCGATGGAGCTTCCGTGGATGGAGCGGTCGCCGATGGTGACGCCATTGGAGGGTTGGAGCAGGTCGCGGATGAGATCGCCGGGAAGGGGGAAGCACTTGGAGACCAAGAGAGCTTGGAGGAAGATGAACAGTGGTTCGTTGGAAGAGAATGCTAGATTTGTGGGGAAGAGTAGGCGGAGAAGGCCAGTACTTAAGAAAAATCGGGAGAGCGAGGGCAAAGATGGTATTTTTACCGCGCCGTTTACACAAATTCCAGGGGAGCACTCGTTTCGCTCGCTCGGTCCGAGGAAATTGCAATCATTGTGCCGCGGAACGGAAGGAGATTTTTACTGCGCCCGTTTCGGAGGAAAGGATTAAAGAAAGAGTTTCGAAGAAAAAGTTATGTTTTACTCCGAAACTGGGGGGCATGTGTTGACGCCAGATTTTGACACGTGTTGAATCGGCGTCAGGAGGAGAAGATTGGCCGATGCAGCAGATCTGAAGGCTACAGTAAGGAATCGGCCGATTGAGGTAACAGTTGAAAATCGGCCAATTGGTGATACAGCTTGCGCCAACGGGATGGGACTATTTCGGAGGGTCCTGGTCAAAAGTTGGTCAACAGGGCACGCTAAGTCGGTCAAGGAGCAATTGAAGGGAATCCTGATTGGATTAGGGAACGGCGGCGGAAGATTCTGCGGGAGTCCGTTTCCTTTTAAATTCTTATAGATATAGTAGTTTTCCTGTTGTTTAAATAAGGTTGTAACAAGTCGTGATCGACCAGGAGTCCTAGTTTTACCTGTTATTCACCAGTTATCGATATTTACTAGAATTGCAAGTTTTACCTGTTATTCTAGTTTTATCACCAGTTATCCAGCTTGAAATCAGAGTAATCGGCTTCGTCATTGTTCTTCTTCAACTTATCATCACACAGCCGATTAGATCTATTTCAAGTGTTGCTTCTGTAGTAATTGTTTAGATCGCTCTAGCAGTTTTCTTTACAATTACTACACGATTATCGGCTGGTCCATAGCCGATCATCTCTACAGCAAATCGGCCGATTCGCCGCCGACGCGCTCCTCAGGACAGATCGGAACTCCAGCCGATCGAAGCGCCTGGAATTTAATACTTTATTTCCTTGTCAATCAACAGGTCAGATTGACTGGCACGCCGCGCGAACCGCACCAGGGCGATAGCCCGAACAGGAGCTAAGCAGATTCTCCCGGGTCGTGTATCCGACGCTGAAGACCATCGGCCGATTCCTGTCTGGCCGATTTTAGCGCCAACAACAGCAAACCTTGAGCATTTGAGTTTGGCCAAAATCGTGTGTTTCGCATTTGTTACTCTTGGAGCCTTAGATTCCTAGATGGCTAGGTGTTGCTCGGCGAGCACCCAATTGTGTGGGCTGTTGCGAGAAGTTTGTTAAGGTCGGTTTCCACCTCCGCAAGGCAATGGAATCAAGATAGTGGAAGGATAAGGTGTGCTTGTGTAGCGCCTTGGCGAGGTGGCTTCACAGAGCACCTCAAACAGAGAGTAGGATTCACTAAGCTTGTGTAGAGCATGCAGTGAATCCGAACTTCGGTGAAATTCCTTGTCTCAATTGTGTTTGATATTATCTTGTGGATTTGAGAAGCTCTCCATTGGATATTTGTTATCTTGGAGAGATTGTTTTGATTTGTGAGCAGGAACTGTGTGGACCTGCTCAAAAAGCTTTACTGTGTCTCCTCTACATTGGGGTTTGAACTTGTACATTCACTCGCATTCGATTTGTTGTGTGCACTCTGCTCTGTGTGAACCCGAAGGTTCCGGTTTGTAAACCCGAAAGTTCCAAGTTCACCTACTGCTCTGCTCAAATCCGAAAGTTCTGGATTTGTAAAACTGGAAGTTTCGGTTTTGGCAGGCAATGAATTTTATCCGCTGCTTTAGAGTGAAAATTTGTAGGTGCGCCTATTCACCCCTCCCCCCACTAGGCGACGACATAGTCCTTACAATTGGTATAAGAGCTTGGCTTCACATCAAAGCTTAACCGCCATGAAGAAAAATGTCGACGCCTAATGAGGTACTCTTTGAGCCACTCGTAAGTGATGGCTCCAACTACGCTTCTTGGTCTGCTCATGTACTTAATCCGTTCAGGACCATGGGTCCAACTGTTGAGCATATTTTAGTTGCTAGCATTCTTCCTCCAAAATCTGATATTGACCATATCGATTAGGCCAATATCACTCAAGAGAAGTTGGATTGCACGCAACACATTGCTTGTGTTACTAACCTCTTGCGGAGTATTCATTGCGAAGATATTCAGGATGCTATCTTCGAGATGAAAGAAATATCTCACGATGCACATCTTATTTAGGCCACTCTCAAGGATATATATGATGATGCCAAATGTGATTTTCAAATACAAGAAGTTAGTGAGTCTGCTGAGGGTTGCACAACATCATCAGAAATTGAACCTCAAATGACAGCAAGCAAGATTCAAGAAGGCAAAGATTCTGTAGACAAATACTTCACCTTTGTTGTTGTTGTATACCCGGAGGTTCCGGATATGAAACCCAGAAGTTCCGGATCTGGCGGAGAGACTGAGAGACACCGGCCAGTGAAGAGTCCACCTCTGCAGGTCATTCTGGTTCACATCCTATTCAACATCAATATTTCATGGCTAATGAAGATGAATCAGATTCGGACAGGGATAGTGATGATGAAGAACTTGTGAGTGAACTTAGAAAAATGAGCAACAGAAGTCAAACAGCAATCATTGAGATGATGAAAAAGGTAATGAAGCAAGATCAAGAGATTCAAAGACAAGAGAAGCTTTTCAGTGACAAAGATGTAGAAATTAAACCTCTTGCTCTAGTCGAAAAGAAGAATCAAGCCCTCACGGCTCAAGTGGATGAGCTCACTAGCAAGCATATGGATTTGCAAGCTC
Source organism: Panicum miliaceum (assembly GCA_032594955.1). Lineage (NCBI taxonomy): Eukaryota > Viridiplantae > Streptophyta > Magnoliopsida > Poales > Poaceae > Panicum > Panicum miliaceum. The sequence continues at coordinate 26,935,909 of CM064072.1, read as the reverse complement.
TTCATATGGAACTCAAATGCTCTAATGAAAACCTTGTGGAATCATATGCCATACTAGAAGTAGCTCATGAGGTTATGACTACAATGATGAAATCTTGTCAACCAATTGACAACACTTGCTCACATAATGGTAATAAAGAAAAACAATCTTGGTTGAGCCAGCTACTGTAGAAGATTGTAATGATAATCTAGTTCAAGAGAATGAAGTGCTCAAGAAGAAGTTGAGAGGCTTTCAAAGGATTTGACAAAGATGAAAGGCAAGAATGTAGTACAACCTTCTCAAGATAATCGTGAAATCATGGTGAAGAAGTTTGACAAGGGATCAACCGTGCAAAGCCCATTCAATCAAGTACACAAATCCAACAAGAGCAAGCCTCAAGCAAAGAAGAAGAATTTGGATCATATCAAATGTTTCAAGTGCTCCAACATGGGACATTATTCTTCAATGTGCTCAATCAAGCTAGAAGGCCAGGAAACACTCTCCAAAAGACAAAGAAACCTTGCCAAGAGAAGATGCTTTGGCTGCTGCAGAAAGAGACACAAAATTGCAACTTGTCCAAGCAAGTCAAAAACACTACCTGGCAAAACCGGAAGTTCCGGGTTTGCTAAACCGGAAGTTCCGGGTTCGGCTGTGCAGCACCACTACAAGCTGAACAAAGGCTTCAATAAAGCACAAGAAAAGTATTTGGAGAGCAAGGCTGTCAGAAACAATGAGAACAAGTCAGCAAGCAACCTCAAGCACAAAGTGTGTTACACGTGTCGAGGAAAAGGACATCTTGGTAAGGATTATCCAAATGGTAACACTTCTAAGCCTAACTTGGTCAACAACATTCATATACAGCTTAGGAGATCCCATGATAACTCTTGTACAGGTAGGATGATAAAGTCATCAACTACTTAGTCAAAAGCCAGTTGGGTCCCCAAATCTTTGTTGACTAACCTTTGTGGACCCAACATAAGTTGGGTACCAAAATGTGCTTGAGAGAATTAGCGAGTACTTAGAGAGGCACTGAAGACTTGGCAAAACTTGAGAAGAGCTTCATCATGTCAATACTATCTCAGGCTTGGTTTTCTCATCTCTCATCTTGAAAAATTGCCAAGTCGAAATCAAATTGATCTACATTATACCTCAATGCATCTTTGGTAACAAGTACCTCCCCTATAGCAATCTAGCTTCCTACATTTGAGATTGCTTTGTGTGATTTCAAGTATAGGATCTAGTTAGCCTCTTGTGTCAATTTGATAAATTTATATAATATGACACATGATGCTCTTAACAACTATGTGGTGGAGCTAGTGTTTCCTTGATGATACAGAAAAATCTACAAGCAACAAATAATCAAGAAAGGTCAGTTAGAGGGATGCCAGTAAACCCGGAAGTTCTGATTTATCTATTCTGGAAGTTCCGGATTCTACCTGAAGAGCAAAATTGAGATATCATAAAGACTAACTGTTATGTGCTTAAAAGGAATTTATCTGCAGTGTTTGATATTCACATAACAAAGCACAGTGAGCATTTCTTGACCTATTTTCATTTGTCATAGTATTTTTGTTTGACTTGACTAAAATATGAAATAAGCCTCCTCTAGTGTCTTAGATGATAGAAAGTGCACATCTCAAGTACTCCATCCTTGATGCACATATTAAGGGGGAGCTGATTTCATATCTTGTGTCATTAGATTTAACCTTGATTCCTTAGTATGGCTTAAATTTCATATGGCTTAAATTCCTTAGTTGGTCTTAATTGATCAAAAGATGCACACTTACTTGCCTTCCACATATATATGTGTGCATTACACTTCTGTGAGGAATTTAGTCCTTGTTATGAGACTTCATTGTTTGGTGGCTCATTCCTTCCACACTCGAAAGCTATCAAACATAAAGCTAGGGCTTGTACTACTAATGGTTATCTCTTGTCTTTGTGAGTTTCTCATGATTTATCAAGAAAGAGATTACGAGTGGTACGAATAGTACATAAGTGCAAGCCTAAATATGAAATCCTTCTATTGTGAAGAATAAGGGATCTCAAGGGCCAAGGTATGTACAACTCCTGTATATGTGCATTGCTCTTTGCATCTAGGCCCTTTACATGCTACTGTGTGCATGTTTTGCATGAAGCAATTTCAAGTCTTTAGTGTGCCTTTAGATATTTGGTTGATACCTTCATCCATTTGACTTAGTGTCAAGAGAACATTAAGATCTTGTAAGGTATGAGCTAAATATGCTAAGGATGGTGCTTGACTTGAATTGTTGAATGCTTGAGTGGTTTAGGATAGATTTTTTAAAAATCTAACTAGTATACTAGGTGTGTGCTTTTTGAAAAATTATTCGGTTTTTGGTCTTCATGACCATGTCAAGTCATCTTGTGGTTATGGTTACCTCTGATTGACTGACGGCTAACCACAAGTGACAAGACTCTCTCAAGTCCATAGGATCTAATTAAATCCTATCTCAAGGGCTATATGTTGGAAATTCTATCTCATCTCCAAATCCTTGTGCAAATCCAAAATCTAGGCTAGGGTTCCGATTCTAATTGAATATCCAAAGTTATGGAACCCACATTCTCCTAGAAAAATGAACATATCCCTCAAATTCTCAAAAATTTCAGTTGTACCCCAGGATCAAGTGAAACTCGGAAGTTCCGAGTTCTACAACCCGGAAATTCCGGATTTAAACAGGTATATCCCTGTTGAGCCCGTGACTTACCCCTTCCTCTCTCATTCTCACTCCTACATCTCAATCCAACCCTATACTGTTTGAGAGAGGCGACATTGGGGCGATTTGGAGGTTTGACCAAGGATTTCAAGGAGTGAAGAGCGATTCTTGGTGTTTCTAATCCAGAGATTCTGGATCCCTCTTCCGGGTTCTATTTCAAATCCTTTCCACCATGAGTCAAGATACAAAATTAATGTCATTACCCAATCTCCTTATCTATGGTTGCTCTCTTCGCTTCTTCTGGTAGATCAGCTACATTTGCACCCTAGGTGCTGCTCCAAGTGATGGATTGAAGTTTCCATGGTTGATTTTGCTGGGACATGAACTAGGGTCTCTCCGTAGAACCCGGAAGTTCCAGGTTTCACAACTCAAAAGTTCTGGATTGTGTAGAGATCCCCTGTTTCATGGCCATCCACAAGATAAATCATGCATAAAGTTCATGGAGTAGTTCTATGTCTCAGTCTATGCCATCTAGAGAATTTCTCCTCACATTCCTGAACGTTTGGGTGTCTCTCTGTGCATACTCGGAAGTTCCAGGTATCACAACTCGGAAGTTCCAGATATACACAGAGAACACACAATCTGTTTATATCACTCAATTTCTCTTGTCATTCTGCCCGAGTCATTCATGCCCTAAATTCTTGATGTCTTGTCTGATCATAGAACTTTCATAAGGTGATGAGAGATTCGTTCTTCGAAGAAGGAGCAAGAATCCAAACATTCCTCTAGGGTGAACAACAAGGGCATCAATGAGACAACATTCTAGAGGCACTCTGCACATTGATGATGAGCCAGCTGTAGAAATTCAAGAGGAAAACAGTGGCAGTGGCGGTGGCAGTGACACTTCTAGTGATGATGGAGAGGAAAGTGATGAGAACTATCAAATATCTCCTCGTGGGATGAAAAGGAGTGGCAGGTTCATGAGAGGCAGTAGCAGTGGTGGTCATGTTGCTAACAGTGGAAATGGTAGTGATCAACATGGTGAAGATGAGGAAGAAGATGAAAATGTGCAGTCTGGACAGCCTGTCTTTGTGACCGAGGTTGTGATGAGAAAGCCTAGTGCCCCTCATGACTATATCAAAGTTGACTACATGAAACGGGGGATGACAATGAAAGCAAGGAGTGAAAGAGAGAAAAATCCATTCAATGTTAGAAAGGGAAGAAACATAGAATATCGGTTCCAAACCAAATTTCATCAAGACTTTTATGAGAGTGCTATACTAAGCAAGAAATACAAGGTTGCTCGCTCTCAATATATAGATTGGCAAAAATTTGAGGATATGCAGGATTCTACCTTTCATGAGATAATTGCCCAACGCAAGGCAAAGCATGTGTACAAAATAATGGGCTTCAAATATGATTGGAACAATGAGATCATTGCTCAATTCTATGCCACTTGCTATTTTGAGAAGGACGGAGATGTGAGATGGGTCCATTGGATGACTGAAGGCAAATGGTATAAGATCAATTACTTTGAATTTGCTGCCATGTTTGGGTTTGGGAAATCTAACCATGGGCACAACAAGATTCATATTGGGTCACATCTTCCCGAAGAAGACATAAAGGACATGTATTTGCCTGGCAGGGAGTGGGAGTATGGTGGACCTAAAGGCTTAATTCCTTTCTATGGCTATCTCAACAAGTTCTTTCAGAGGACACTTGCTCCAAGAGAGGGTGATGGTCACAACATCTCAACATTTGGCAGAAATTTATTGCTAGCTCTTTGTCCTAGTGAGCCGAAGTTTAGTGTGTTTGACTATATTTGGGAGGAAATCAAGTCCATTTCAGATCACCTCAAAAGTGTTGCGGTTATGGTGCTTATCTCATGTACATGATTGACCAAAAGACAAACAAGAGATTTGAGTGTGATTATGTGCATATTCCCATTGATATTAAGAAGGATTATCATCCCGGACCCACTCTAGCTCAAGTAATACAGACAAGGCAGCAAGTTGCTGCCCAAGATGACGATGTGGCTGCCCCCGTTGCTCCTCCACATATTCCTAGTGCATCACATGCTCCTTCTCGCTCTCATTCTCGACGTGGTGGCTCTAGGGAGCTGAATAGTGTGCCCCGTGATGGTCTCTGACAGCTTTGCCCCAGTGTGATGCCCCTATACATGCACAAGGTTGATAATCCTTTTCTGGATACACCTTGTCATCAATCCAATGTACAATGACACACAAGTATGACTTGGTTTTATTTGAAGTCAACATGTCCATAGTTGTACTAAAGTGGCACTGTACATTTTTTATGTATGCACAACTTCTCCTTTTATGGCAAGAACATTTCCATAATTTTTTCCTAATGGTAACACGAGACTTGATTGGGAAGCTTGAAGGCAAGGATTTAATGAACTCAACAAAGTACCCATGCTTAGATATATTAAATGGATATTGATGCATGACTATTGCCAAGTACAACTTTCTCAAGCTGGCTTCTTCATCATACCTCACAATAGTGATATCTTTTCTATTGTCTTTTTCCACCTTTAGTTATTGCTGGCCCTGCACAATACTATGTGCGACATGTAGGTGCGTCCAAAACCCAGTTGTCCCATAATTGCTCTCAGTTCGGTCCTTGTATTTGCATTTTCGAAAGTTGCAATGCCTTTCTCTAGTAGTGCACTTTGTCTAACTATCTTGTTCTTAGTTATAGGCCCATCATCGGCAACTTTCTCCTTTTGTTGACACCAGCTTTTAGCAGAAATATATGTATTTGGTCTCTTCATTGGTCCTTTTTTCTTACGGGATGTGTCAATTCTTATGGAGAAACCTATATGTCGGGCGTATGAATTGTTGTATTCTCTATCAGCATCTGAAGTGTTGAAAGACATGCCAAGAAAAGACACTTTATGGAGTGGATAAAACCTCAACTCCATAGATTGTAGGCTATAGGCGGAGGTTGGAATGGGAGAGAGGTGGAACCGTGCAGATGGTGAGGGGGAGGGGGAGGGGGAGGGGGAGGCGCGGATGGGGGCAGGTTGAGAGCCCCTTTAGCAAGGCTCCAAAACCGGCTCAAAAACCACGGGTGCTCATGCAGCAGCTCCGGCGCCGAAGCCCCCCAAATCCCGCTCTCTGGAGCTGTTTGGGAGTGCGGGAGCCAGAAGAGGTGGCTCCACGCGGCTCCTCCTGTCCGTGGACACCCTTGTCCTCGCGAAGCAGGCGGCAGCGGGCAGAGGGAACGTGGCGCGGCGGGGGATAGAGGGAGTGAGGCGCGGCACGCACGGAGGGGGGCGGGAGCCGAGCGGCCGGCGGGGCACGGAGGTGGGCGGGACCGACGGGGCAGCATGCGCAGGCAAGGCAGCCATGAGCACGGGCGCGGGGGCGACGGCGGCTTGGACGAGGTGGTGGCCGGTGGTGAACGGAGCCGAGGATGAAGGCACCGCTAGAGCTCGAGGCGGCTGGGGTGGGGCCTGAGGCAGCTGGCGGGAGGAGGCGGACGGCGAGAGACGGCAGCTGATTCACGAGGGGAAGAAGAGGATATGAAGAGAAGAGAATGGGAAGAAAAGAAAAAAATGAGAAGAAAAGAAATTGGAAGAATTGAGAAAAAATAGATAAGGGTATGGTCATTTGACTTTTTTATATTAAATAATTAAGAGAAACTGTTTTGCCAAACGTTTTTCAAAACGGCTTCCGCTCCACTGGAGAAACCGTTTCACCGGAAGAGCTGGAGCCGGAGCTGTTTCTGGAGGAGCCGGAGCCCTCCTAATCACGAAAAGATTGGGGGTGAGATTTTGCCGGGGAAGGGGCCGCGGCACAGCTGCATCACGCGCAGTGGCGGAGCAGTGCCGAGAAAGGAAACACGCGCACGCTAGGAAAGGGAAGCGACGGGGGTCGCGCGGTGGCCTATAGCGCAATAGGTCACGGGTTATCTCGCTAAATTCCAAAAGCAATGTTTGAAGGAAATGATTCCCTAACACTCGAGTAAAAATCACAATGCTATCAGTCAAATTTTTGAAACCAGTAGTATGAGGCCACGTGGCATTGGCAGTTACCTAAATTTGAGTGACCGAAAACAAAAATCAATTGATTTTTTCCACGAACCTACAAAGGGGTAAATAGCTAAAAACATGAGCAGAAACCCCTCGGGAAAAGGGATCGCACTCATAAATTAACAACAAATCATCGTCTACAAATTAGGAAGTTCCTTTTTTCCCTAGAAAATTGCAAAGGGGCATGACATGGATAGGACACGAAATTTAAAAGACATACAAAAACAAAAATTTACAATACTAAAACATACCTCAGACATACAAAACATTACAAATTGTTCCATTAGTTTGATCAGGTAGAAAAATGAAACCCTACAAACACGAACAACTACAATATTAAAATCAACAGAAACAGCCGAATAAAAAGCAGAGTCCCAGGTTAACCTGCACAAGGAAACAAACCTGTTAAAAACAGATCAATATTTTTATACAATATAGATGCTCGCATACATGAATGCACACTCACTACAGCAGTGTCTAACTGTTGACGGGCATATCGTTTACCAATAAAAGGACTATTGCCGTTATTTTCTATAATAAATTCAAAAAAATGTCATCATTTAGGTTGGTAGGTTACTACGCTCAGTTCGTATTACAAGAACATAAGATTACTTTTATCAGAGACAAAGAGATTGCACGCTTTAATTTGATTTTAACAATACAAAAAATTCATGCATTAGTAAATAATGAAATTCACCTCACACATACCTTGAAGATATTCGAAATTAAATTGATTTTGAGCCAAAGAAATTACATCATACATAAAAAGTAAAACAAAGTAAACAAGAGATTACACTGCACCAGAGACAAGCACTTAATAATACATCAAGTCAAAAAGAAAAATATACGAAATTCCACACTGTGGCCTCGAATAGGTGCGATGCAACATGCTTGTTGGAAAGGTTTTTATAGATCCAATAAATCTAAAGTTGCATATGCGCTAGCCTCCCCATAGGACAATACAGACGCACAGCCCGAGCTGTATCCACTATATGGGCCTTGAGTGCTCGTTCCATGGGCTGGGCAAAAGACATACAAAAATTGGCAACCACAAAAATGAGTTTTTTTTCAGATAAGATTTCTTACGGTGGAACATGTCCATCCGAGTTCGAGTTCTCGACTCGATACGGATGCTCACATTTTTCTAGATTTATTCAGAATCTAACCGGCACTATTCTTTCAGTAGTAGGTGACATGTCTGTTGATAGCGAGGTGTCTGTGGTGATTTTGTCAATCTTGAGATTCTGCTGGCTCGGTTTCTCGGAGGTGCTCATAGGGCTAAGGTTGCGTATATATATTCATAGGGATAAATGTACCTGTGATGTGTGTGCATGTGAGTATCTGCATTGCATTCTGTACTATGTTTAATAAAAAAATATTTTTTTAGGCACTCTTGCTTGCCTCCGCAGCTCCGTCCGTCCTCCCTTCGCACACGCAGGATCTGACCGCCGCCCTCTCGTCGACCGTCTCCCGCCCTGCCCCGCGCAACAGGTATGTGTACGCTCAGCTGCCGAATTTCCCTTGTGATGTTGGATCTGCTGCGCCGGCTGAGGGAGCGTGCTGCCATCAACCACCGCTCACTCCTGCTACACCCGCTCCAGACGACTGCCGTGCTGCCTGCTGCACGCGCTTCAGCTACGGCATGAAACCCCCCAGGTGCAGGAAGACAGCCAGCAGTAGAGCTGTAGGCAGGGATTGGCCAGCACTGAGTGCTGATCTGTTTTTTCTTTCGGTTCCAATTTCAGTCACACTAGAGGCCTGTTTATCTCAATCGTTCTCGTGAGCAGTTATCTCACAAAACTTGTTTATTCGTATCAATCATCGATTAATCAAGACTTCTGTATCAGCTTGGCTGCCGATTGCTATGTGTGAGCTTGTTCTTCAATATTTGATTTTTCTTTTTGGTATAGTTTAGTTCAATATATGCGATCGATACTACCATTGTCCAAACTATGAAATTTCTTCGTAACAAGGCAGCCAGATAAGATTCCCAATTTCAAAGCAAGTGATGCTAGTCTTTTCATAAATAGTACATTTCTAGTCTCGCTACAAGGAATATCATGGTGTCTGCTTATTGTCTTTTAGCGATTTCACTGCAGCCGAACGTAATTTTTTATCAGTACGTACGCACTCTCTACATCGACTAGCTCACACATTAAGTAGACTGATCATACCACATGGAATCATCTGTCCTCTCATTTTTCCAGTAATATACATTCCGCATTCAATTCTAATTTAACGATAGTTGCTCAACTGAAGTGGAGGACTTTTATCACCCACGGCAGCACATGCAAGCAATTTTAAAACTTTAAAAAAGTTGTAGTTCTTGAACCGGCCATAAAATTCAAATTCTGATTGCACAATTATATTTCTTTTGAAAAGACCTTCAAAACAAGAGTTGCATATATTTCGATAATATTTTCGAAGACACATAAATTGCTTATGTAGATTAGAAAAGTACCAACATAAATTAGTAAAAATGCTCAATTGACTTGCTAAAGTACCTATCACTGGTCATGCAATAAACATCCATCAACCCAACATAATTGTTTGCCATCATTCTCTAATCACACCATCCAATCTATCTTCTAAATATCAACATAATATCCACTTAACTAAACTCGGGCGAGTCTAGCAACATTTTGTAAAGCTATAAGCAATTTTTATAAAATTTATAAGCAAATTGTAATACACTAAAAAATATTTTCTCACACTAAAAAATGTATAATTGAAATATAATAGTGCAGGATCTTGTTTTTAAGCTCTTATTGAAATAAGCGCAACTGTGTCACCAGGTTTTGTTTCGGACGCTCAATTTTGAAACTACAATTTTTTTGTTTGAAATTGTGTGCATGCATACGCCTATCCGTTCTCTTTTTTCTTCTCACATATGTATGCATGTGCTGACATCATTCGTGCTTTTTCTTTTCTCTCTCATGCAGACACCCTAATGTGTTTGTTCGAGGCTCCGAGCTGATTCGGTATGTAGGAAAGGAACATTGGTTCTGTACAGTGTCCCCAATAGAAAATAACAACCGTGCGAACGTTTTATAAAACAGCTGCCCGTAAATTAGCCGTATCGTTATTTTTTATATACTACATATTGCTTGATATGGTGCCCCTCATTTATTTGTCAATTTTGCAGCGTTATAGATGGTCTGCTTGGCCGACGATAATCTCATTCTCCAATGGTTCATTATCTTTTGCTTGATATAGGAAGAGCTAGTTTGACGACTATGATGGGCAATTTCTATATGCCTATGCGGTTTTATGTTTAAAAAATAAATTTAAATTTGAATTTTGGAATATAAATCATGAATTTGATATGGTGAATGATTACAAATAATTTTTTAATTATTGTTGTATTGTAAGGATAAAAATAGAGTATGAGTAGAAATATAAGACAAAACTAAATTATGATTCAGATTTGTGACCCTTGTTAGAGTTCGGTGTAAAAATCTAGACCCCACACAAAATAGAGAGAACCTCTATTTAGGAAGTAGGAGCTCTGGTTAGGGATTATTGCTATGGTTGCTTTAACTTAATTACAATTTGGAGGTCATAAGGGAGGGGCCTCCTTACCCCTACCACTCAACTGATGGCCTACTCTAATGCATGCAGATAGATCTACCGACCACTAATGGAAGGGCCTCCCCTCTCTCCTCCCGAAACAGCTAAATCAAGAGACGGCTTCAATGAGCTAACTTATTATTCATTTTTATCTCAACTATACCATGTGACTGAACCCCTTGCCGACCCTTGCTGCTGTTATGTAACATTTCAGTTCTAAATATGGCTCAGTCCTAGTAAAACACACACTCGTATCAACCCCCCGCTTACGCTTTCGTCCTCCTTCTTATTCATTTTTATCTCAACTATACCATGTGACTGAACCCCTTGCCGACCCTTGCTGCTGTTATGTAACATTTCAGTTCTAAATATGGCTCAGTCCTAGTAAAACACACACTCGTATCAACCCCCCGCTTACGCTTTCGTCCTCCTTCTTATTCATTTTTATCTCAACTATACCGTGTGACTGAATCCCGTAACATTCTCGTCCTAAATATGGCTTAGTCCTAGTAAAACATATACTCGCACCAATCCCGCTTACGCTTTTATTCTCGCTTCGCGTAAATGGAATCACCCGGTGATTTGAATGCATTGGCACTTAGCTTTATATGTTGATGAACATCACCCACAACTAGCAAGGTGGAACTATCCCCTTAGGCCCTCACACATGTCATGCCCCTTAAATATAGGCTACTAGTGGGTTCAAATTCATCTTGAGCCAGGATGTCAAATGTTACATCATTTGCAGGTGAGCCTATGCCCTAGCCGAAGACCGAACAACACGTGAAGCAGCAGCTCGGGCCGAAAAGGATCGCATGGGGTCTAGGCACAGTGACTTTGCTAATAAAGGGCAGACACGTGCATCGTGGTCGATTTTTCAAAATAGCCGGCTATAAGTATCTCCCGCTATAGCTAATTGAGAAAGGTGGTGCTATTTGGTTATGTGCAATTTAGCCGCTATTAATCACTATAACTTCAGTCAGCCGGCACTGTTTTAGAGAACCAAATGCTAAATGGCTTAACCAGCTATTTTGTCCGTTATACGAATAATATCCATAATATTTTCATATCTAATTTCATCCAGCTGTAGAATCTCGTGTTTTCTTTCCCTTAAGTTCGGAAGGGCGTATCTTTTCTTACGTAATTTTAGCGCTTCCTCAAAACGTGATCATACAAAACATAAAATGCCGTAATTTTTTCCTCAACGTTTAAAGAGTCACTAGTGTCTTCTTTTCTACATAACGTTCATGTTCAAAACGTCATCAATGTTCTTTTCTACATATAAAGTTTAAGAAAAAAATTTTAAGATTGTGCATGCGTGTATGTAAGCATTTGCACCTATACTACATAGACTCCAAGCCAAAGCAGACTCCATAGACCGGCAGCAATTTCACCTGAAAAAAAAAAACTAGCAGGTACGGGGAAATCTTAACGGTTTTTGGTTTTCATGTGGAGCCCCTAAAGATTGCATACACACGCGTTTCCTTCTTTGCAGTAATCTTTCACATGTAATAACCAGTAACCAACCGATCACATCATTCGCAGCTACCATTGGCTCCCAATTCTCCATAGCCTTTATCCGGACCCACTAAACCAGCCAACGAGCCGCCCCAGTTGTCCTTGTCCATTCTCCTTTTCAGCGTTCGACGGCACAGACGCAACCAGCCACAGTTTACCCCAAGACATACATACACAAACTGCCTTGTTCAAAATTGCTGCCGCCCTTGTCCGTTCAATTGCCACTTCTATGGGTAACCCACGGCAGCTACCAAAATACCCCATTTCTGTGGTGGCATCTGAACCTACGACTACTACCAAAATTGCACCAATTTTACATGTTACAAACGGTAGGCGGTGCGTGCACAATGGACTTCACTTTAGCGCACATTCGGCTCTTTTCTGAGATACTTCTGAACCAAATGACTCACCACCTCTGGTAATGGCATCGGCCGCTTGTCCTAGACCCCTCTTTCCGGCTTTTCATAAATCATTTTTTTTTACCCATTGTATTAAAGCCTGGAATTCTGTTGGAGGTAGTCATTCTTACAATGGATCCGGTTTTAGAGTGTTGTTAGTTTCTTCTTTATCATGTTATGTTTGCATGACCGGATCCCATCCCGAGAAGAATAATTCTTCCCCGGAGCTGAGATGGAGAACTGGGACTCAGCAGGGAGTTTTGACTGCAAAGTCAAGCTCATTGGCGCGTCGGTACAGCAGAGCTGAAGCTTCTACCCTGTTGATGGCAAAAATAATACAGAATTTCAATCAAGTGATGGGTCATCTCGACAAGTTAGAAAATAAGGATATGTAATAGAAAAAGAATGGTTTAAGAAAATGAAAGTAGTAATATTCCTCACCATCCTGGGTGCACCACGAATCTGCCAGTGGATAGTGCCCAGTTCACCTTGTCTGTCCCGAGGGAGTTGGCAACAACATGAGTGACCTGGTCATCAATCTGGTTCGTGCATACTGCACCAAACTGCTCTGCAGTCTGCCACAGAGGATGCAAATGGGGTTTGGCATCCCCAATCGGGAAAACCCGGCTAAAGAGAATACGACAGCCAGCAAGGATCCTCTGCTGCTCAGCTGCTAGTATGCTTCGAACATCAGCCTCATTGAGGTTAGGATGAGAAAAGAAGTTGCGATGAATTCGCTCAATGACCTACTCCCAGAAAGCACGAGAACTCTGTTAGAACAATCAAAGATGGACTTCAGCCCACGTAAGCTCAATTGTGGACAAACAAGTGCGTACCGCCAGTGAAGAAGCAAGGGTACCATCCTCTGGCCTCTCATCTCTGTCTATCTCTAGAAGCGATAGTCCAGGAAGGCCAAATTGACGTCTGCTGCAGGGGAAATAGGTGTATCTGCAGAAAATCTCATGGAAAGGGGTTTAGTCAGATGTATCTGCCATGAGTTCATGTAGGAAGAATAAAAAAAATAAACAGTGACACAAACCTCTCTACAACTATCAAATTATGTCTGTTGTGAGGCCACACTCTCACAGAATCATCTATGATTACCACTGCAGATTCCATCCCCAACACGCCATCCAGATCTTTACTCTTGGGCACTCGATCATCACTGTCAAATGGATCACCATCATCACCTCTTGAGATGACTCGCCCAGCAAACAAGGTCCCAGTAGGGTCAAGAACCTTGGCCATCTCAGTAGCGTAAAGTTTGTTTCCCATGGTATACAGATGCAACTCAAAGAGCTTACTCGCCTATAGCAAAGCAACAGACAGGTCAAAAATTAACAGCAGAGCAGAGACACTAAAGCTGCCATCTTTTTATTTAAATAAATACACAACAAACCTTCTCAAGGAAGTTCCATATTCCTGGTCTCAGTTTCGTCCACATATTCATATGATGAAGACGATAGAGATGGCGTTCTGGCAATGACCTGTCCTGTTCCTCTTTCTGCCGTAAGATCTCTTCATGTATAGAGTCCACTTCTATAAACTGAACAAGTATGCAATACATTAATGGGAAAACAATTAAACTTAGAACTCATAGGCTAAAGCGTCTAATACCTTTGCGGAATTAAGTAGTGTGTGATCCAGATCAAGCACCAGGCATAGCTTCCGCGCTGAAAACATTTTTTGCTGTTCTGTGATCCGTCTTGCCCTTTCCTTCTGTATGAGAGCTTTCTGTTGGTCATCATAACCATCAAGGAGATGATCAACATCACCCCATGGGTTAACTGGCTGCCCAGCTTCGAGTGGTATTCCAGGAGCATTTGCTGCATCAGCATTATGACCATTCTGTTCAACTGCTAGCCTCGGATCCGCCCTATTTATGCTGCCTGAGGCATGTTCCATGGGAGCCATAAGAGCTGTAGCAGCTAACTGTGAATTTGAGACAGGATCAACATGCTTTGTGCTCATGGTGAACGGCCGTGCAATGCTAGGCAGCAACGCTGGTTGAGAAACCATTGAAGTAGTCTGATCTTTGGTGCCCTGAGAATCTGGCTGAGTAATTCCATTAGATTTGACTTGCTCCAAGCCCACTGCATCCGTTTTCTGGGCTACGTTATTATGAAGGATCCTCCTGGGATCACGGGGCTTCATACGTAGTACGCCAGCATCGTTTTGTGAGTTCTACATAAATAAAACTTAATGTTAGTAAAATATCCTAGCAGAGCAAAGAGTTGGCATTAAATGAAAATACAGTACACCTATGACTAATAACATATAAAACAAGTAAATCAAGGTAAACAGTATGTACAGAAGACCAGAATAAAGTATACGAGCTTAACCAAAGGTGGTGTCTGCATTGGAACCTGTGGCCTAACAGAGGGAACTTGTGCAGCTTCGGTGGGCCTTGGAGCGGTGCCAGGTGGTAAAACCGTGCCAGCAGTTCCAATACTGATCATGCCACTAGATACGGCACTGGTAGTAGCTACCTGCTGACGTTCTGATGCTGACATCTTCTGCTGTTCCATTTTAATCCAATTCATCAGCACTGCTGGGTTCACGGCAATGTCCTTTAATAGAGAAGGCGGCAATGAAACAGCAGGAGGTGCACTGATTTGTGCAGCAGAACTTTGATGGGGTTGCAAAAATGGTGTATTTGTCCCGCTGCTATTTGGCAGAGCCCTCATGTTGGTCATAAGCTGATTGGGATTCCCTGTTGGCAGCAGCATGTTTCTTGGATCCCCAGAACCATTCCTAAATCTTTTTAACAAGTTTTCATCCACCTGAGGTTCATCCACTGCTTTGTGTTTACGGTTAATAATTGGAACTCCAACACCTGAATTCCCATCCTTTGGGTCCAAATAATTCACACGCTGATTCGCATCTGTAGCACCAGCAGAATCACGGTTCAAAAACCTGAGCCTTGGATCTCTACTTTTAGATGTAGTCTTTAGTGCATGATTTGGACCCGCAGACGACTGCTCAGCTTGTTTACCATAGCCAGGTGGACCACCTGCATAACTAATATTGCTGCTGCTGACTGTGTTAGGTTGGGAGGCAGGCATCTGACTTGTACTTGGCAGTGCAGTCTTCTTTGGAACTGGGAGGCTGGAAACCTCACCAAATGTATCACCACCTTTGTCTGCAGATTTACCCTCATCACCAGAAGGAGTTGGACTTGGCAGATCATCACTTGGAAAGACAGATTTCTGCCCGTACTTCTGCTGATATGATGAAACAGCCTTCAGAGGATCATTTAAGGATGGATATATCGAATTCCTTCCAGGCTCAGCTCTCTCTGGGAAACATGGTCGCTCAGGTACCATTGGAAATGATCCAAACCCAACAGGCTTTGGCACAGGAAAAGGAGGTGCATTATCCCGTGTGGGCGAGGGTAAGCTGTTCTCGTCATAATCTGCATGAAGATCCAACAAGGGACTAATCCTTTTTGCAGGTACTTCCAACCTCAGCAAGCTAGAGGCACTGAATGGATTTGCTGCTCCTGATTCAAATGGCAATCTCCCTGATGAAATCTGCCCAGATGGAGCCGGTACATTTGTTGCTTTTGTGCCACCACTGGTACTTGGGTCACTGACATTGTCTTTTTCCTCGAAAACTAACTGCCTCACACGGCTGTCCAGCTGATGCACAGGACAGAAAATTGAGATTGCAATTTCAGAATTCTGCTCGCAAGCAGCAAAACGGAAACATTACTAACCTCATCTCTCTGGTCGGGTGTCAGCATGCATGAATATCTGTTCTTGATGTGGAACAACAACCTACATCATTCATAGGAAATCATTTCAGTCACAAAAAGTGGCAGTTTTCTTCTGTAATTAGCTGAAGATGAGTCACGTACTTCAAAAGCATTGTCTTATTCTGCTCTCTCCTCGGCAAGTTGAACGACTTCGCCACCTGCAGCAATGCAATGCGAAGCGTCAGCCTTAAAGTCAAGGAAGGGAACCAACCAACACTTGGTCCAGGCCTTACAGTGGTGAGTGTATCAATTCCGATGAACGCCTGGTGCACTAGGGGATCAAGAATTTGCACTGGGCTCCCATTCTCCGGGTAGAGCGGCTTCAGGTTCTCAAAGCATGTACGCAGACGTGCGCACGTGCCCTCAAACGACCTGCAACACAGCAGCACGAAAACTGGTTTTTCTCAGCGTCCAAAATCGAAGCCACCCTTCAACGAAAACATGAAGCATCCATCCGTACTTCTCAGCTTCCTCAATGGAGATCATCTCGAGCTCCTCCAGGATACTCCCCACGCGCTGGTCATAGTCCACCTCCACCTCCTGGGCGGCCGCAGCAGGCGCCACGTCGCCGCTCCCCTCCGCAGCTACCGACTCTGACTTCTCCGGCGCATCGGAGTCCAAATCGATGGTCTCAGGAGGCGGCCGAGGGGGCGAGGACGAGCCCTCCACGGCCTCCCCCTCCTCAATCTCGCCCTCCTCCTTCTCCCCGTCCGAGGCGTCGTCCACGGCGTGCTCCACCTCGTCCTCGTCCGCTTCCTCCTCCGGGGCCGGGCACGCCACGAGCGGCTTCTTCTGCACGGCCTGCAGCCACGCGAAGCTGTGGAACGCCTGCCCGTAGCTCCGCGCCATGTACCCCATGGCCGGCGGGCCCGTCCAAGACCTAGATCTCGGCGGCGCCGAAGCACCGGCCCCCAACGCGCCGCCGCCGCCGCCGCCGGACGACGAGTCCTTCCTGAAGTCGTCGGCGGTGATCTCCTGTATCGACCCCGACGAGTCCCCGTCCGACCCCTCGCCGCCGCCGGGAGCGGTCACCAAATCCCCGCCCGCCGTCACCACCGCCGACCGCGGCCGCTCCCGCGCCATCAAGCCGACCAGCCGCTCCTCGTCCTTGGGCGTGACCGTCACGCGCATATGCAACCCCTCCTCCTCCTCCCCTCCACCAACCGCCCAAACCTCCGTCACAAACTCCGGCGCACCGCCGCCTAGGTCTCGTCCGCGGCGCCCGAATCCGCCAACCCGGGCCTCGATCCGCAGCCCGCGCCGGCGCCGAGCGCTCCCGCACCGCAGCAGCGGCGCCAATCGACGGCCGCGCCGGCTGATTCCGCCGGATCGGGGGCGCGCGCGCGCGGGGGGGGGGGGGGCGGAGCTGGTCGGGGGCAGCACGCGAGATTTGGGGGCAAAAAGGCTTGGAGGAAGAGAGACAGGGGGAGGGGACGGGACGGATATGTAGAGCACGCCGGGCGGGATCCGACCGTTGGGGTTTGAGTTGGACGGTGCCAGATGCGGACACGTCGCGTCGGGGGGGTAGGAGGCGAGGGGAGAAGAGCGGGAGGGGGGGGGGACGCTACGGGAGGTAGCAGATGGCGGCGCGGCGACGCTGACGTCACGCGCAGGATTGTTCCTTCTGCTGCGGCGGCGGCTTGGATTCTGTACTCGCCCCCTGATCTGCATTTACTGGCCGGTTTTGGCGGTTCTCAAAAATTGTATTTCTGGCCTGTTCTTCGAGAAAAATTACTGTTGGATAAAATTATCGTGCTACCATCTTTGTTGTTCTAGGTCTTTGATAGATGCCTTTGGAAGTTAAGCTTTACTCTCAACTAAAAAGATAATTTTTGAGATAAAGCTACTCTATATAATTCTCTGATACAAGTAGGTTGTATCAGTGTATTACGAAACTACTAAAGCATCATTTGTGGTATTTATGCATTCCCGCCCTTGGAAACATGTTCTTCTGTTCACCAAAGCATCGACGGGCGAAATGCATGTGTTCTCGCCTTCGGACATGTGTTATATTGTTCACCAAAGCATCGACATGCGGTATCCATGCATTACAACTTTGGAAATGTGTTCTATTTTTTCACCATGGCATTGACACGTGGCACGCATGAATCCCTGCTCTTGGATACGTGTTCTATTATTATTCACCAAAATGTAGACAAAGTGTTCCTCATGCATTCCAGATATTGACAAAGTGTTCTATTGTTCACCAAAGCATCGAAACATGGCATTCATGCATTCCCGCTCTTGAATATGTGTTTTAATTAATTAATATTCAGCAAAGCATCGACGCGCGCCATGCATGCATCCTCACCAGTTCTTGGGCATGTGCTCTATTGTGTACCAAGGGGGCATGGGTTTTCAACCTCTTAACTTGTGACCAACACACCCTAACAAAACGTTGTACCATGTTAATATTACTGTACTATATAATTTATCAAAAAATCATTCTTGCCTATCAATCGTCCATCCATGACTGCTAGCATCCGTGCCTGCTAGTTTCTTGATGTACTAAGATCTTATATTTTGAAAAAAGAAAATATAAAATATCATTGCCTGCTGGCTCATTCTTGAGTGCTGCCACCATGCAGGTCAGGAAAACACTATGCGCCATCACACAAACCACCAATGTGTAGATGATCACCGCGTGCTTCTATGCTGGAGCGCATCCACCATGTACGCTCTCGCACCCACCACCAAGACGTACACGCGCGGAGCATATCCCACACTAGAGGTTGGGACCCTGGATCCAAGTCTTACGAGGATGATGGTGATGTAGGTCCACTTAATATATCCCCGCCAACTAGCACTGCTAGACAAACTAGCATTAGTATCGGGCATAAGACGCGCTTAGTACGTGTCGGGCTGATCGGTACCGTCTGGCTGGTACTAAATGGAGGGCAAATTTAGTACCGGTCACAGCAACTGTTAAACGCGCCACCCAGAAAAAATAAAAAAATACTACCAACCATCGAGAGGCCCGACACATGCATAGTGTCACGTGAATTTTTCGATTTCAAATCAGAGATTTATTTTGAAGTTAAAAGGGTTGGATAATGGTGTCCAAATAGTTCCGTGTTCACAAATATGTTTTGGAAGAAAAAAAAATACAGTCCTACTTTTGAAATTGGACTATAAGTTGAAATTATGAAATATATAGAGTCAGCACACGAAAATTATGTTTGCAAGTGGGCAGCAGTTTTTGCATATTTACATAGCAACCCACCAAAACTGAGGGCCATGAGTTTGTCGGCAGTTAAATTATTGGTGATTTGGTAAAACTGTTGGGGATAAAAATTATACTAACAAAAACTACCGGTCACTCTAGATTTCACTTTGTAATAAGTATATTCTAGTAGAAAATAGTAATTAAAAGAATTGCATATCAAAGACCATACCATAAAAAAAAAATTAAGCATCATTTTACCACAGAAAGTACTTTGCAAAAGTTTGAATTGAAGGTAAGAACGACTAGCTATATGCATGGCTGGCTTCACGTAGACACAATCGAACAGGAAACTTATTACGTTTTTTTTTACCTAGTTACAGCCTTTCAGGGAACCGTTTCCTCTGCTTCTGCTAGATTTCTGCCGCACGCAAGGCATGATAAGTTGCAGTTTCCACATTTGGTATGCCGTACAAGGCACTGCACAAAGAAGGCTTTTGCCGTACCGTGTGCGGATGCAGAACCTCGTACCTGACCAGAACAGGAAGCAAGCAAGCTGGATAAACGTGCGTGAACGAATGAAGGCAAGTCGCATCCAGTGACGGCAGTTCCTTCCGGAGTACTAAAATCTGACGTTTTGCAGGTTGGTTGCTCTGCGGCAGCAACGACAGCTGATGAACAGGCAGAGAAATGGCGATGAACACCTAACGGAATTCCACTTGGGTACAAATTAAAAGGGTGACCTAACAAGAATCCTTCAAAAAGACGCACTCACATCACGTGCAGCTAAAAGTTCGCGGAAACAAGAGCTGGGGATCGGAGGCCAAACAAATAAAATAAAGACGTACGCTAGGCTGGAAAGGAGGAGCAAGCAACAACCGAAGAAGAAGAAAATCGGTCCTGGCAACAACATTCATTCATTCTTCCAACCAAAACAAAAAAAAAAAGATCAGCCGACAAGCTTGTCGATGAGGTCTGCTGCCTCCTGGATGGTGGTGATGTTCTGGGCGTTGTCCTCCTCGACGGTGATCTTGAACTCCTCCTCGAGCGCCATGACGATCTCCACGGTGTCCAGCGAGTCGGCGCCGAGGTCCGTGAACTTGGACTCGGGCGTCAGCGCCGCCGCCGCGTCCGCGCCCAGCGCCAGCTGCTGCTTCACGATGTCCATCACCTTGCTCACCGTCTCCGCCTTGGCCTGCATGCATGTTCAACCCAGTTCAGATAAATCCAAGCTGTCGGGGGCCAAGCGATCTAGTAGCAGTAGGCCTCATCGTTGGACACGTTACCGCGTAGACGCGGAAGCGCGGTGTTCGTAGGGAGACGAGGCGGCTTCTCGTCGCCCCCATGGCCATGGAGATGAGGCTCCGGCCTGAAACCCTGCTTCCCTGCAAGTTTCAGTCAATGGCGGCACAAGACACATTCAGAGGAGAGGTGAAAACGTAGGGTAGTTTTTTATTGACAGATAAAAAAGCATGTACGGAGTATGGAGTATAGTTGGCTCTCTGCAACAAAATGCCTTGCAGAGTAACGTACTGCAGGAGGATTTTACAGGTCTGTTACCTATCCAAAACATGTTCAACGCAAAGCAGAAAATTCCGTTACGGTCTAGCTAGTACACCCCCAAATGAGAAGAAAAAAGAAGTTGTATCACATCCTGTTGAGTGGCCGGCACCGTGGGCCGGATTAGCCGCTGGTGTTTATTTCTTTTTTCCCTCATTATTACAAACAAAACTCTGAATTTGCCTGTGGCAACAAGTACTCTACTCTAGAAAAACAATTGAAAAGGCAGGCAGAGTAGCATACTGTAGGATGCCACGAACCATCGAGGAGAAAGAAAGAATCAGCAGAGACAAGCTACTATATACTCCACTAAGCACAAACTAGAAAAACAAATTGGAAAAAAAGAAAGAAATACTACCGAGCACGGAAAGAGCCATCCGTATCCACACATGCATTCCCATCCCGATGCTTTACCTTCCAGCTCGGGGTGGTCGCCGTCGCCGTGCCGAAGCCGCCGGCCTTCACGGAGACGGCGGACAAGGTGGCCATTGGAGCGCCGCCGCCGGGACGGGACGGGAGGGAGCCTGGACGGAGGAGCAGGGGAAGCTAGCTAGCTGCAGAGTGGAGCGCGGCCGGGCAGCCCAGCCGAGCCGAGTAGTAGGGGGCTTTGTGGATTGGATTAGGCCCTGGGGGCTCCGACGTGGCGCCGTGCTGGCCACCCGCACCGGGGTTTTTGTTGTTTAGTGGCCCCCACCACCGTGTTATGTTATCGCTGCGCGGTGGGCCTAGCAGCCAGCGTTTCTTGCTGTTGTTTCTTTTGAGGAAAGGGCCCACCGCAGCAGCACCTAGCCACCCTGCCCCTACGAGACATGAGAGTAATGAAGATGTTTACTTGGAGTTTGTTCGGATATCTTGAATTAAACTTTAGCCAAGAGCTGAAGATTAGCCCACGGGCTAAAGTTTAGACCCGTTTGCTATTTGGTTTCAAGGTCTAAAGTTTAGACTAAGATGATGAAAAGACAACTTTACTCCTGATCATTGCCCTTTAACCACCATGCCTCCTCTTCACTCAAATATTCATTCAAATCACGGAAATATACAATATACAAACGAGCAAAGGTTTTTTCGTGGTCCATACAATCAAAGAATTACAGAAATTGTCATGGCACATAGAGGAATTACACATTAGCTATGATCTATTGTACAAACTATTAGCTATTTGATCACCGAATGCATTCGTGTCATTGTCTTCATCCCCTACTTGGGGTATTGGATGCAGGTTGTTGAGAGGTAGATGGTTTGGCCATGGGAACATAGTATTCATCACGATCACACAATTCAAAGTCCCTATCTGTAATAGCACTCTCTCTGCCATGCATGCTAGAATTATTTTGCTTTGCTTCGGCATTGGAAAACTTGGTAAATCCAACAAAACCCTCCACTTCATCTTCAAAACTTCAAAGGATGGCTCGATGCCATTTGTAAGGGAAGGATGTGCGAAATTAGAGGTCTCTTTCATACCTCTTGGCATTGGGACGCTTCAAAACTCCGGGAGATGGTACTTTGTACCCTTGTATGGTGCAAGGTAACCCGGTCGGTTTGGGTACCCCGAGTCAACTAGGTAAAATTTGCCTACAAAAGAAGACATCGATTGGTAAATGATGCAATTGATTTAAGTGGTTTTCATGATCACATAGAGAGTAGTGTACCTGGAGGTGGATGTGGAAACTTGTCACCATATTTGGATATGGCATCATTGAACACTCTTATATCATGCACCAAACCAGGCCATCCAGCAACAACAAATGTAAACCTCATGTCGAAGTCACAAATAGCCAGGACATTTTGTGTGGTATATCCATGTATGCCCGTGTGTTGAACCACCTTATTAGATGGCACCACAGCTGGTATATGCGTCCCATCTATTGCTCTTATACAAATGCTGAAGAATGGAGCAAACCTAGGGCTCTGTAATCTTTAGTGCACCGTTATGAATTCAGGGTCCAATGCCTAATTATATCTGCTCCTAGCTTGAGAACACTAGACAAAACTTTATCGAATTTGCGGCTTATTGTCTCCATTGATCTTGTGAAACAATCCTCAGCTTGTCTAACTGTCTGAGGTGAACCAACTATCCAAAGGAACATCCTAAAGCCTCTACCGATGACATTCTTCTTGTTGACTTCAAGCCATAGGACTCCACCAACAAATTATGTAGTCGATCAAATAATGGTCTACCCATCCTAAACATGTTGTAGCAGGAGGTTCTATTTGCTAGTGTTCTCTGTACCCATTCTATGCTCAGTGAATTCCCTATAAGGGGCTTTGTGCATGAAAGTGTCGTAGTACATACCAAACATGAAGGCCACACTCAGGAGGTCCTGATCCCTCTTACGCTTCTTGAGTACCAACTCCAAAATTTCATCCTCACTTGAAGAATTTTTTGATGAATCCCCATCTGAAGAATTTTTTGATGAATTCCCATATGAAGAATTACCATCCTAGTTGATCAAGGAAACAAAATATCAGTTCACAAATCAGTATAGCATGACAAACTTTATGATATCAGCACCAACATGATTATAGCATGGATTATAGCATGGATGACATTATTATATCGACACAAAACATGATTATAGCCGCACAAATTTAATATAACAGTACAAACAGGATTATAGCAGCACAAACATAGTTTCATCCCACAAACAACAACATAGTAGTTCAAATCACAAGCACATGACAATAGTACCAAATAACAGACACAATGATAGCCACATGGGCACAATTCTAACTAGTACATATTGTGGCTCTGGCACCATCTCTTCAAGAAAACCAGCCTTGCTTCAGGTGTTGGTATGTTGCAGAAGAACTCTCGGTTAAATTCTTTTTCAAAAATTGTTGCACATTCAAAGTACTCAATACTGTCTGGTGCTTCCCCACATTCTAAAGCCAACTCCTGGCACTTCTTCACAGAATCAGCCTCTGCTTTTTCTCAGTGGTAGCTTGCTTCAAGGCCTGTTGAGTTGCATCGTCAGAATAAGACCATTTAGTCACTAACTCCCTCATCATCATAACCATTGGGCTTTTGGATTTCTTTGAAGGACTTGTAGCTGTGGACTCGGTGCTAACACTACTTGACCTCTTGTGGCTATTTGTACTCATAGGGCTTTGATCAAGGTCCTGAAATTGTTCTGCAGGATCTTCGGCAGGATCATCTTCTGGTTCATCTTCAGGTTCTTCTTCTTCAGCATCTTGTCCAGCAATAAAGGAGGTGCTCCCATCCACAATGACATCTTGGAACATTTCCTCCATCTGATCTAGATACTTTGGAGCACCATACCTTAGTTTCTTACATTCAGGTTTGCCCTGCAAAAAATTTGAGTGTTGCCATTAGACACTGATTGGTCAACAAAAATCAATATGGCTAACCAACAGCAATTGTATAAATGCAATTATCCTCAACATTCTCTGTAAACCCAAACCTCTTTATCGTCTCATTAAATTTGAAATACCATTATCTTGAAGTTTGCTTTAATCCATAAATGGATTTCTTTAAGTGACATCCCATATTTTCTTTTCCTTTCACGACAAAACTTTTGGGTTGTGTCATGTAAACTCTTTCTTCGAGATCCCCATTTAGGAATGCCGTCTTTACATCCATTTGGTGCAATTCCAGATCGAAATGTGCGACCAAAGCCATAATGATTCTAAAAGAATCTTTACATGAGACTGGAGAAAAGGTCTCATTGTAATCTATTCCTTCCTTCTGTGTAAATCCTTTTGCCACAAGACGAGCCTTGTATCTCTCTATATTCCCTTTGGAGTCATATTTTGTCTTGTAGACCCATTTGCACCCTACTGTTTTGGCTCCTTTAGGAATTTCTTCTAGGTCCCAAATACGGTTGGTACTCATCGATTTCATTTCATCTTCCATGGCTTCAAACCACTTGGATGAATGTCTGCTTCTCATGGCTTCTTCGAATGAGATGGGATCATCTTCCATTCGAAACTCTTCTGTGTTATACAATTCATAATCATCGGGAATAGCCGATCTTTTTTTCTTTTTGAGATCTCCTAGGAGCCTCTTCTATTTGAACATTCTCTGCTGGAGCCTGTGGTGGCTCCCCCTGATCTGCGGCAATGTTGTTATCTATAGGATCCTGAAGGATAGGTTCAACATCTTCACTCTGTGTTGCCACAGAAGGGATCACCTCGGGAACTGGCATCGCAGTAAAAGAAGGTGTACCTGAGCGTATCTTTTCCACCACCAAGAAGGAGCGAGAACAGTCTCATTGGGGTGACGGCCCAAGCCACTTTGTGCTTGCAGGAACAACCAGAAAGTATATAGCTGCTTCATTTGTGAAAGTATGTTCCTCAGCTGCTTTCTACTATGCTTCAGTCCAGTTCTAGCAAGATATTGATCTGGAATTATCTTGTACCCTGACATTGATCATTTATGACAATTTCCTGCTCTAATTTGATCAACGCACAATTCACAGAACACATAGGTATTTTGCTCTGACCAATTTGCCTTGTCACATTTTATCTAGTGCATGACACGAGAGTATGCAAGAATTTTAGAACATGGCTATGCAGCACATATAAAGGTTGGGCAATTCACATCAATAATTTCTAGATCCATTCATATCAGTATGCAACACATATACAAGAATTTCTAGATCGAGAAGGGTTACTTGGGAGCCACCGTCTTCGTCAACATATTCTTGATCATCGACATTGAAGTTGTATGCTCCCACGGCTTCTGCAGCACCGCCACTGGATCTGCTGTCGGAACCACCGGCCGTCCTGGATCTGCCGCGGGCTCGGCCGCCGGTAGCATCTTCGGCCATGTATCCGCTGCGGCCTCGGCTGGCGGCAACATCCTCGGCCACAAATCCGCCACGGCCACCACCGATTGACAACGACTTGGCGCGCCCTCCTCCACGGCCGCCCCTGCTACCGCTTCCTCCGCCAGTGCGAGGCACGCGTAAGCCGAGGGTTCGGCTACCGCGACCTCCTGCACGACTGTTATGGGGAGGGAGGCCCGTGTTGCCGGCGACATGAACAACTCCCTGAAGCATATTGGAATATGCCGCGCTATTTGGGAACCCCTCCGCCTGTGAGTTGAGGTCAAGGGCCTGAATGCCGGCTCAGGGAGTATCGCTCCAAGTCGGGCGGGAAGACTCCACCTGGGAGAAGAAGTCGTAGCCACCAGGGAGAACTTGCGAATCCGGCTAGGAGAAGAAGCAGTCATCGCCGTGGCCCTCCATCTTCACCTCGGGAAGCTCGTTGAGGACGAGGAAGCGAGACTGGCGGCTGCGAGGGAAGATGTGGATCTAGTAGAGGCGAGGGAAGCGGTGGATCTGATGGCGGTGAGGGATGCGGTGGAGCTTGCGGCGGCGAGGGGTGTGGTGGCCGGCGGCGTGGGGTGCGCACAAACTGCGGCGGCGCGGCGGATGGGGCGAGATCTCACGAGGGCGGGCGGCAACGGAAGCAGAGAGTGCGGGACGAGGGCAGAGAGAGCGGTGAGGTACTAAGGGTAGGTAGAGAGAGAGGGGTGAGGGGGGTAGGGTAGGGTGTGTCTTTTGCCCACCCTAGACCACTTTTAGACCCTTTTAACACACCTTGAAGGGGCTAATGGTGTAATGAGATCTAAACTTTAGATATGCACTTTTAGACTACCTGTTTGATTCTTCAAGGTCTAGAAAAGGGCTAAAAGTGCAGTCTTAATCTTTAGACCATGGGAACCAAACATGCCCTTACTCTTTATCTTTTCTTTTAGACAACCAAACATTCCCTTACTCTTTAGACATATCTTTTCTTTTAGAAAACCAAACATGCCCTTACTCTTTAGACAGACATAAAACTCTTGTTTCCCTCTATATGTCGGACCCAGCAGACAGCAAAAGATCTGTCGAGAAACGAACAATAGGAACTTTAATTTCTTTTTGAAATTACACGTTTATTTTTTTTCGCGATGGGTTCTCAGTGGAACCACTCAATTCATTCAGACACATGAACGTGCAGCTGCCGGTCGGCGTTCATGGTGTTGGACAGGTGCAGCGTGACCTCGGGCTGCGCCTCGCTGTGGGCTTTGCCGTTGAAGAAACACACGACCTGCGCCCCGCCGGGGAGGGAGGGAGGGAAGGGTGAGGATTAGAGTTGACAGATGGAGTTTTTCAGAAAAAGAGTTGACAGATTAAGAGCGTATATGGGGTGACTGGTTGGCTGGTTTCAGCGGAGCCAGGCTCCCACCATGCAACTACGGCGTGTTTGGTTGGATGCAGCAGTCACTGAGGCTGCCCCATGCGATCCAATATTCCCTTCCCAGCCAGGCTCCGTGGATACGTTAAAAATCCTCGTATCTGCCGGGCTAGGCTTCTGTGAGCGTACGAGCTGCACCGAATTAGAGAGCAGCAGTGCAGGACCACAGGACGATGGCAAGTCAATCAATGACCTGCTCTCCTTGGTCATGCTACAGGTACGCAGACAACCAAACAACATGCCTCTGCACAGTATCAGCCCGGCTACGGAGGACCTGGCTCATTGGTGCGGGGCAGGCTGAGTCCGTCCAAGGAACCAGTCACACCCTATGTGAGAGGTTATGGATAGTGTCATGCTCGGGTCGCCACTACGAGCTGAGAAGGCAGTCCAGGCAGAGCTCGACACATCGTGTCATGCTGTCACGAGCACTATAGCTATCTGACCAGGCTACGCTAGTGCCATGCTTTTAGGGGGCTCCTGTATAACTTCTATAGGACAGTTGCTTAGGTATCGCACGGGTCCATAAGCGGCCCATTATTTCGTTTTTCCTTTCTTTCGTTTTTCTTTCTTTATTGCTTTTTCTTTCTTTCTATTTGTTACTTTTATTATTCTTCTCATAATCCTAGCAAGTAGCTATTTATATACTAAGATGCACGATGTTGTGACTTTCAACATTATAGAAGGATTTAAACATTTTAATTATTATTTCAATGTTTTGCATTAAAAGTTAACTAGTATGTTCAAAACGTTGAACTAATATAGTTAGCATTTTAAAATTTTAGATTCAACATTTCCCTAGACTTTGTTCAACGAATCAGATAAACTCCATCAATATTTTGTATTGAAATGTTGAAGCAATATACATTGGTAATGTTGAAGTAGTTATTCAAAATGTTGAAATAGTACATTTCAAATGTTGATTTTTTATAAACTATGTCTAAAAAAATTAAAATATAGTCATGTTGGATCTTATTTTGTTGCATTAATTCCAAATAACACAATGGTTCAAACGTATTTAAAATAGGATTAACGGTTCAAGAGAAAATCACATTTAAAGTTTGAAACTCGAATTAGATTCTCATTTGCATGCTTCAATCAGCCGCTCAAAACGTGTCTGCCAACTCCACTCAACCGCAAGCCTCACCTGCACCCTCACCTGTCCAGATGATCCGAGCCGTTGCACGAATCGACGCGCGTGCACGGCCGGGTGCTGCGGCTCCGCCTGCGTGGCTGCGTGTGCACGGCCGCGCTCCTGCACTGCTGCGCGCGTGCGCGTGCACGGCCGGCCAGACGCACGCCCGCACCGGCACCGCGCAAACCGTCTCTGCCTGTGCCCCTGTGGACTTGTTTCAATTGGTTGTGATATTGTCATTTCTATTTGTTAAGTGTCACTATTCATCTTTGCTGGTTGCTGGCTTGCAGCTGCTGTGATATTTTGCACTTGTGTGCTGCTTGCATAGTTGCATTGCAGCTTGTGATTTTGTGACTGTGGAATGTCACCTTTTATGTGCATGTATTTATAGTGTACTCAGTATTCATGTTATCATGTATATGTCCTAGTTTACTTCCGTTTCCCATCCCGTTTCCTTGTTATTCCTACCCGCATTTATCCGTTTCCGTGAACCAACCTGTATATCTTGTTTCCATTTCCACTTCCGGTTCCGGTGAAAAAATATAGCAACGGAAATAGGAGAAGGATCTTCCCACCTGTTCCCGGCCGTTTTCAACTCTACTCACAGTTGGCTTTAGGTTTTAGCCCAATGGTGGATAGACGCTTGAACACAGCATAATACTACGTGTGGAGTTTTACTGTTGGAGAGTTAAAAACTTGAATTCCTTCGGCTGAAGTAAAATTGTCCGTCGAGTAGAGCGTTGAATGCCGTTTCATACAAATAGGAGTCGTCCAATACACCCCTAGTTGTTTAGAGCATTTACAATTGACTACAAATGTGGACCTTCTTGAATTTCAACGGAACTTAAATTATTTTCTTTTATGTAATTAGCTTGGGAATAACTAAAACATATTTTCAAAATTTGAACTTTGCGTAAGGACATGTATGTTGCATTTGTTTGTTTTAAACCTATGACCAACCCAAATACTATTCAAATTTGGATTTAAACCAAATCTGAATAATTTACCCTCTTCGAAAAATACCCAAAATATTTTCCGAACCAATCACACTTTAATTAAACCCAAAAAAGTCCAAGCAAGCTCAAGAATCTTTTCTCCTTTTCGTTATTTTCTCCCAATTTCCACAGGAATTCCTGCTGGGCCCGAAACTCGATCTAAAATCCAACCCACCTCCTTTCCTCTTTCCAGCCCGACATCGGCCTTTGTTTCGGCACATGCCAGCCCAAAGCCGTGCATTTCCTTTCTTCTAGCGTTTACGGCACGGTATAACAAAGCTTCAAGGCACTACAAAGCCCACTGCCCACCCTTATCAAGAAAGCTTCAAAGGCACTACAAAGTATGGTTTGCATACAAAACTAGTGTCCGACATGTGTGTCGCATTTGTTTGCTTTAAAACTATGACCAACCCAAATCATGTTAAAATTTGGATTAAACCAAATTTGAATAATTTACCCTCTTGGAAATACTCAAAACATTTTCTGAACCTATCATAACTTTGAGCCAAAAGTCCAAGCCAGCTCAAGAATCCTTTTCCTTTTCGTTCTTTTCTCCCGTTCTCCACCAGAATTTCTGCCCGGGCTGAAACTCCAAACCATCCCACCTCCAATCCTCTTTCCAGGCCGACACCGGCCCGTCATTTTTGTTTTGGCTCACGCCAGCCCAAAGCTGCAAATTGCCTTTCTTCTAGCATTTAAGCACTCATGTGCTTATGCATTTGTTTCCTTATATGTGCTCATGTGCTTTTCTATTACTAAAACTGTGAGAAATACAACTATTGAAACACCTTGTTACGGGAAGCAAGTAGACTGAAAGGATGAATTGAGCCATTGGGTACCAGAATATAGATCAATTAGTAGATTGTGTCTGACGCATATACATGAAAAAAAGAAAATAATTATATAATAATAAGAATAAGAATTCTAATCTTAGTAAAAGGAAGGGGTGCGGTACAACAAAGCTTCAAAGTCACTACAAAGCCCACTCCTATCAACAAAGCCTCAAATTCCGGCCATGGCTGGGCACCCGAACCAACGCGACCTGCGAATTCCGGCCGAGGAGGCAAGAACCGAGACGGAAACAAAAGCCACGGCAGAGGTAGGAATCTAGCTAGAGCGCACCATGTCTTGGGAGCACGACGCGACCTCACGGTGCGGCCACCGCGGCCGGCGAGGGAGTCAGATGTGAAGACGACGACGGCGGCGAAGAAGAAAAGGTCTGAAGATTGGGGGAGGCAAACTGAGAAGCCAAGCCAAGCCAAGCGACGCGTCCTTTGATTGCCCCACAAGTCGACAAACGCAGCGACCGGTCAAGCTGCCATGCTCCACCGCTGACGAAGCGATCTCGATCATCGCAGGACATTAGTGGTGATGTGATTGACCTGTGCTGTGTTCCCTTTGAAAAGCAGGGAAAAAGGAAAGAAGAAGAATTGGATTGGCATGGTTGGTTCGTGGATGATTTGTATTGATCCACGTGGCCTGGAGAGCGGCTGAAGAACCCGACGGTGCAGAAACAATGTGGTGGGGAGCCAAAATGCGCAGCAACCGCCGCGGAGGTCGATGAGTGGATCAAGACGAGCATTTTCTCTGATTTTTCTTTTGTTTACAATATTCTAATCAAAAAGTTATTTTTGCTAGTTGTTATTTAATATTTTCCGTAAAATTTTATTTAAATAAATGTTTTTGAAAATTCTGTTTAAATATTTTTTTTAAAAAAAAGTTGTTTAAACATTGTTTTAGAATGTTGTTCATATAACTTTCTTTGAAAAAGAACAGGAACGCGAACGCGAATGAAAACCGGTTGGAAAACGAATCGGAATTTCGGATCTTGGAAACGATATACTTCGGTTGGGAATATGTTGATAATGGCGGGAATCGATAATTCAAATCGGTAATATTTGACACTTGTAACTACTTCAAATATTCAACTCAATGAAATTGTTACAACTACACATAACATAGGCAAATAGCATCACAGATAAGTACATTGACACCACAAATAAGTTTACGAATTCATAGAATACAAGTGACTTGTGACGTTTGTTTTACACATATTCATACATGAGCAAACGACCTGTGACTTTTTATATAATATATATACCAATATAACAATAATATATAGGGGAATTAACTTTTTAATTGCCATGAAATACTTGGGAAAACGAAGGGAGAGAATTTTGAAAAAAAACAAAGTGAAAAAGAAAGAAATTAAAAAGGCCAGACCTCATCTCACCCATTCCTTGCACAAACACTAGCTTGCTAACCTTAACACGAAATGTGACTTCAATGTTTTCATAGGGACTTCATATTTTTGTAAGTGTTTATCCGACCCTTATTTTTCTGCATGTTGCTTTGAATTTTTTTCTATCAAGTAATGTTGATACATTTCTTGAATTCAGCATGTCTTTAAAATATTTTGAACCATGTGCTTTTTTAAACTTTAAGATTTCCATGTGATTATTCTTTTGTGCTTGGATTTTATCTAAATGTTTTCCATGATTTTATTTTCTATTAAAAGTCATGGTTTTCAAAATTTGTAATTGAAAAGAAAATAAAATTGAGCCCAACAGTATTAAACAACTTCCCGGTCATTAGTATTATCAAAAAAATGTATGCCATATTCTAACCCTTTGAAAATCAAGGCATTATTAGTGAATAAGATATTATGTGATTGGGCCACTCCATTTTTGGCCCATAAAATCCTAACAAACCAGCCGTTACAACCCAATCATCAATATTTTAATAACGATCTAACCATGATTAGCTAGTTCTTACCTTGAATCAAGTATGTGAAGTCCAACCTCAAAATTTAATGATCCTTCATGATGACTTTTGATAAAAAATGATCTTAAAAATGAAGGAAGAGACTCTCCATGATCACTTTATCACATAATGCATGGTTAAGCCAAAGATAAAGGCCGGTATGAATCAAATGGATTGCTAGTGTCGTTGCACTCAAACCAACAAAAAAGAGGAGCCTCCATAATGAATTTGAATGAGGAATGGTCCTATAATGAGGAAAAAAAGCTCTCAATGATCAATTCTAATGTAGCACTCGCCCAATCTTCTGATAGTTATGATAGATTCGATTGGTGGAGAACTTGACATTAGCAATCCGGGCTTCTAATCAGACATGATTCGAATATCTGCAACCGTTACACCACTGCTCCGTTGGTTCTCAACCAAGCAAAACTCGATTGACCTCACCAAGAAGACTTTTCCCTGCAAGCGAATCGAAGAATACAAATAAGAAAAGATAAACACACAATCTGAAATTACAGATGTGTATGAAGCAAAGATGAATATAAGGTTCAAGATCTGAACACAAAAGGACTAATCGCCACAATGGTGAAGAACAATAATGGGGCCCCCGATTCACAGGAAAAGGACTTGGTGTCACAGTTACAATGAAATATTTCTGTTTCTCGATGGATAACTAGAACTAAACAAAATCTAAACCCTAATATGGCAGTGACTACTGAGTTTATACCCAAGAAGAATGAATCTAGGGTTGGGGGTGACCAGGGGGGCGCCCACAACACGGGCTTAAGGCCCGACACGATACAAAGGCCGTTAAGGTCCAAAACTGGTGATGCAACATCTTGTCGTGATCGCACAGGATGATCTACGAACCTTCTGGAGCTAGGACCAGAACCAAAAGAAAGCTCCCATCGTTAGCTTTCAACGCATTAAAGAATTCCTCGTTTTGATGTCGTATGAGGGAGATGTGGCCGATTCCATCCAGGGTGGTCTGCTGAATCCGAACCGAATGCCGAGTCCAAGTTGATGACAACTTGTAACTTGGCGAAGGACATGGCTCGTGCGTATCCACCTTGGTGATGTCCTCATCAAATTCATCACAAAATGCAAGATTAATCCAAAGGAATCAGTAGGAATTAAAGGAATTGGTAGTTGACAACCTTAGAACAAGTTGGTGGTGTCCATACATCAAGAATGGGGAGCTTCCACGAGAATTTTGGCAAAATCCGACCGCAACAATAGAGAAGAGAAGTGTGGCCATCAGGGTGGAGAAGAAAGGTGGTGGAAAGAACAAGGGAGTAGGGGTTTTGTACATTACAGGGTCAACCGTCGGTTCGTGGCTTGAACCGGTGGTGATGATCGTCGGCATGAGAACCGCCGGTTCCAACAGCCACTCTGGCCACCAACTTTGGAACCGGCGGTGATGGCTACCAATCTTTTGACAAGAAATCGATAATTTTTCTTTTTGCATAAAATTTCAATAAAATAATTTTAAGTTGTTCCCCTTAGATATTTTGGTTTAATAATTATTGCAATAACTTGAACGACACAATAGATGGCCATTCAGGCCACCGGGCACGAACCCGGGCTGGCCCGGGCACGAACTGATCGGGCCAGGCCCGGGCACGAACTGATTGGGCCAGGCCCGGCACGACCAGGCTATCAAGCTGTGCCGTGTCGCCCGTCGTGCCGCACCCTCGGCCCAAGCACGAGCCCACGGGCCCATTTTCGGGCCGGGCCAGCCCGAAAAGCACGCCTGTTTCAGCGTGCCGGGCTAGCCCGGAGCCTGTGAAGAGGAAAATACCTTACTCAACCCCAAATTTCACAGTGAAGACACTGAATGGGATAAAACATACAAATAAACACATGAAAATTTTGAATACATACGGAATTCAGTAACTCAGAATCTCATATCATCACAATATCACATTGACACATCACAAATTCACAATTCACACATAATAGAATTAATTTGAGCTATAGTGTTCAAAATACTTGATCTATATAATCAAGCGTTGGATGCCTCATTAAAAACCTTCCTAGGTAAAAACTCACACCTCGTGAGAAAACCCTAGGAAGGAAAAGAGAGTACATCCTAGCTTAGGAAGTTGTTCAACATTACATCACATGATCACAAAGGCACAATAGTTCAACATTACATCACATGATCACAAAGTCCAGTAGCTTGCAGCCTTGCCCTTGCGCAGTCCTTTGCACTTGGACTGGATCACTTGACATCGGCAGGGGCAGACCTAGGAAACACATTCATAAAAGACAAGTTATTATAGTAGGAAAGAAGCTTGTTGAAAATTGGAAACAACAAAACATCTACACGTGCTTACTCTTGTCCAGTAGCTTGCCCTTCATCCTGATCCAGGGGCTTGTTGCTGAATGTTTCCTCCAATTCAAGGTTCTCATTATCGACAACATGTTGTGCCCTTGCATCCCCCAACTCCCAGTCCTTGATGCAGGTCAACATCTCCACTGTTGCCGGCAACAACCGCCATCACCACTCCTCGATCACCCTGCCAGTAAGACTAAAGCAAGACTCCGAAGAAACAGTTGAAATTGGAACAAACATCACATCTTTAGATGATATGGACAAAATAGAATATGTTAGTTTATGCTCAGGCCACCATGTTAGTATGTTGAAGTCATCATCAAAGCAGGTGACAGTGTCGCTGTCCAAGTAAGCAGACAATTCAGAAACAGTAGCTATAGCAGGAGGTGGTGGAGATGCAAGAACAAGTGAAGAACTAGAACCGCTTGGAGCACCAAAGATCTTACCCCATGCTGTTTTTTTCTTACCAGTAGCTCCTGCTAGCTGTGAGGGCCTATGCTGCCTAACTGCACCAAACTTATTTTTGTACTTGTTATACAGTTTGTATAATTCATTCCTTACTGAAGTGAAGTAAGAAGAGTAGTCAACACCAATAGTTTGAGAAAGAAGCTGAATAACATAATGAAAACCTCTAATCTTAGCTTTGGGGTCCAAAATAAATGCAAAGGAATACAACAGCGGGATGTTGTGCCAATACTTGAAGAACTTCAGTCTCATAGGGACAAGAACACTAGTGAGCAATGGGTCAATATCTTTGGAATGCAAATGACCAGCAATCTCAAGGATATGATGCAACATCAAAGTACTTGTTGGATAATAAATACCAGATAAAACAAAAGTTGATTCACAAAACAACTCAAGGAACTCAAAATTTTTCTCAGCAACAGCCCAGTGGCCATCACTCAGTAGTGGCTCACCATCAACCAAACTATAATGAGCTGTAATAAAGACAGAAAAGATGCTCTTATATGGTATGAGATGCTTGAGCAAGATATAGGTAGAATTCCATCTCACATCCATATCCAAATTAAATTTACGAGGACGTACCCCCTTAGCAATGCAAAAGTTATGGAATGCTGCAATATGTTGGTTAGAAGAGTTCAAAAAAGACATTGCAGTCCTAAAAGCCTCAAGATAAACCTTGATCCTTTTCAAACCAGACTTGACAATGAGATTTATAATATGACAAGCACAGAGGTAGATCAGGTTTCTGCTCAGTCTCACCAATGCCAAGAGGTAGATCAGGTTTAGCAATTAAACGGCACAACTCAGTACGAGCAACATCAGGTTTATAGTTCTAGTTATGGATAGAGCCATCAGGATTTAATGCAAGTCGGGACTGAACTGGATTAGCATGATTAATTTTACCTAAGCAAACCTTCTGATGCCGAAGCAAATGCCCAGTACCATAGGATGAGCGACCGGTAAGAACTTGGAAATAGTGAACGCACTTAGCAGAGACTCTAATCTTCTTACCGTAGGAAGATCCTCAAAGACCTCCTCGAAGTCGTTCCAGACAGCAAATCTCCACCTCGCGCGGGAGCTGGTGCCAGTAGAAGCACTTGGTGTCGAAGATGGCGTCGAGCCTGGCGTGGGACTCGGAGTCGCTGTAGCTGACTTGGCGGCGCCAGGCCCTGGCCCAACATCGGCGGCATCAACGATGATCGGAGCAACAGAGCTACCGACACTGTCCAAGCCGGCAGCTAGGTCGTCCTCGTCATCGCTGGGCAGCCCACAAGCCCTGAGGTCATTGTTGATGGTGTAGTTCTCGTCCATCAAGATGACCTCGTGCTGCAGCTCTCCCTCAACTGGCCCAGCATCACGCCGTCGCCTCGCCGCCTCAGCGACTCCATCCCTCAACGGCGCGCGGCCCCGAGCCACACTGGCTCGAGACCCGCGAGAAGAAGAAGAAGAAGGGAAGAGATTAGATCGAGATGAATCAAGAGTTAAAACCTAGATCTAGACCTAGAGTTAGGGTTTCCTTTACCTACAGCTGGAGCCCGGAGCCGGAGAGGACGACTGCTGCAACACTAGCCCGGAGCCCGAGAGGACGACGATGAGAGGCCGAGCCGCAGCGCGGAGGTTAGAGGAGTAGAGGAGGATGGGGAGATCTGAGAGGAGTAGAGGACAAACGAGGAAGAGAGGTTGATAGAGGGGAGATGCGTAGAGCAGGAGACCTCACCGAAGCGGAGGAGGTCATAGCAAGAGTGCGGCGGCCGGCGGTGGAGGCGACTAGGCAAGGCGAGAGAAGAGATGAGAAGGTTAAGAGATGGAGGTTGCGGGCGCCGGGCGGAGGTGGAGGGAAATGAGCTAGGGTTTGGGAGTGGGGGGCGGCCGCCAGCCTGGGGGAGTTTTATATGACTCCCCTAGGTAATGGGCCGGACCGGGCCGGCCGTTGTTTTACGGGCTGTGCCGGGCCGCCCATCGTGCTGGGGTGACGGCCTAAGCACGACACAGAGTACTGGGCCGGGCTGGGCCCGGTTTGGGCTAGGCCAAAAAACCGGGCTTCGTGCCGGGCTCGTGGGCTTCGGGTCAAATGGAAATCTATAAACGGCACTAACCTTTTAGAATTAGTTCAACACTAACTTGTCTGTGCGTACATCGTAAACAACAAACACAGTGCACATGCATGTTGAGTTTGGAAAAGTTCCAAACGCTTTCTCCGTCATCAGTGGGTAGTTCGTTAGGTTGACCAAATGCTCACCAACAAGCTTGTTCACGGCCCCACTGGCCAGGCCAGGTAATCCACCCAACCAATCCAAGCTCATCGCAAAGACAAGACATCAATTTCTGAATTCAAGTGGTCTAGACTACAGCATCCACAACCAGAGGTACTGCGAAATTTTCCCAACCAAATGGATTCCCCGTCGATCCGTGCATCGTCCCGAGAGTATAACTGCGCTCGGAAAATCGCCGCACACATCTTCCATGCTGGTTCTTGCGTGCGCTAGCTTCTTCGATTGGTAGCTCCGACCTAGCTTGTGACGATTGCCATGGCGGCTGCTGCAGCTCGCCACGCCAAGCCCTCGTGCCCGACTCTGTTGAGCTTGCTCCTGCTGCTCCGCATGCTCCTCGTGGAGCCGGCGGCGGGCGCTTGCTCCGTGGACGCGATCTACAGCTTCGGCGACTCGATCGCGGACACGGGCAACCTGCTGCGCGAGGGCCCCGTGGGGTTCTTCGCCTCCATCGGCAGCTACCCGTACGGCCAGACCCTCCGGAAGCCCACCGGCCGGTGCTCCGACGGCCTCCTCATCATCGACTACTTCGGTGCGTCTACGCCCATTTCCGGCGTCAACGATGAGCTTGAGTTGCAAGTACTCAAGCGATGTTTTTTTCTTTTTTCCTTTTGTTTTTGGCAGCGATGGCGCTGAATTTGTCTCTGGTGAGCCCGTACATGGACAAGGACGCCGACTTCGCCAGCGGCGTCAACTTCGCGGTGGCCGGCGCCACGGCGCTCGACCGGGCCGTCCTGCTGCAGGGCGGCGTCATGATGCCGCCGGCGAGCGTGCCTCTCAGCACCCAGCTCGAATGGTTCAGGTCGCACCTCAACGCCACCTGCGCCTCACAAGAAGGTAAGTTATGGAGCTGAGCATGCCATCGAGGCATCGAGCAGGTTTCAGATTCTTGAAAATGTATTGCTAAATTCTTGCTCCAATTGATGAAATGTATCGGCAAATTTATTGAGCATGATCAGATTGCGCGAAGAAGCTCGCCGGAGCGCTGTTCTTGGTGGGGGAGATTGGGGGAAACGACTACAACTACGGCTTCTTCCAGGGGATAAGGTCCATCGAGCCCATGAAGACCTACGTGCCTCAAGTCATCAAGAACATAATGGGCGTCGCCAAGGCAAGTTTTCTTGTTTATTTTATTTTAAGAAAAAGTAATAGTTCCAGACTCTGTGACGCACATAGTCTTCTTGTTTATTGGAACATTGGAGTTCGTCTAGTCTATCTTGTGCGGAATCCTTCTAGTACTCCATCCATGCACTAATATTTTTGAACTAACCAATGTACTATAAAGCATCATTAAAGAATGGAGGTAGTATTTCATAAGGAACCCTCAGATAATTTTTGGTTAGTCATGTCTCTTGAAATTTGTCCAACGACCACCATTTGCCCGTTAGACCGTTGGAGCTCATCCAAACTAATAACCATCGCCGCAGAACTTTACACGACTGTGTTTTCTTTGTACCAAGTTAGTTTCACACTAATTCATCACCGAAAAAGCGTTTGAAATGCTTCAAATGTTTTTGGGCCAGTTACCGCTAGTCACTAGGCGTCAACGTTTGGGTTCTCCATAGTTTATATATTCTAGTGTCTGAGACTGACGGGACTGCTAGAATTTTTGAAACACTGATCAGAGTTTCTTCTTTGTCTGTCACTAGCTAGGTATGCTAGCAGTAGTAGGTTGGTAGGTGGCGGATTAGATTAGCGTTCAGGGATTAGTTGTTCCTTCAAATCTAACAGGGACTGGTCGTTGTTTCCGGACCACTTTCACCAAAGTTCGTTGAGCAGACTCAACTTCCTAAGAGTAATTAATGATATGTGTCCAAGCAATTCTTTGCTGTTTAATGAACCTGCAGGAGGTGATTGAGTTAGGAGCGACCCAGATCATCATCCCGGGGAACTTCCCGATCGGGTGCTCGCCGAGCTACCTCTCCCTCTTCTCCGTGTCCGGCACCGGCGACCTCGACGACAGGGGCTGCCTCAAGAGCTACAACGCCTTCGCCCAGCACCACAACGAGCAGCTCCAGGCGGCCATCGATGACCTGAGGAAGGCCAACACCGATGTCACCATCATCTACGCCGACTACTACGGCGCCTTCATGCACCTGCTTGATCATGCTTCCATCCTAGGTAGGTAGACAACCAGCAATCTACCACGAATTCATGGCTCGGATCTCCTGTGCCCGACTCTCAAAGCGGCCACAGGTGTCCAATCAGAGTTGGTAACACGTGTCCTCGATCGCAGGGTTCGAGCAGGACTCACTTCTCCAGGCATGCTGCGGAGCAGGAGGGGGGTACAACTTCAAGATGAACTTGATATGCGGCGCGCCAGGCACGAACGTGTGCGCGAACCCGGCACGCCGCGTGAGCTGGGATGGCATCCACCTCACGCAGCAGGCGTACAGGGCCATAGCGCTGTCCCTCCTCATGGAAGGGTTCGCCCAACCGGCTGATGCCGTGCAAGAGATCTGGAGTTGCTAACCGAGAGTGTGCCATCC
This sequence comes from Panicum miliaceum, assembly GCA_032594955.1. Taxonomy (NCBI): domain Eukaryota; kingdom Viridiplantae; phylum Streptophyta; class Magnoliopsida; order Poales; family Poaceae; genus Panicum; species Panicum miliaceum. The sequence continues at coordinate 26,896,579 of CM064072.1, read as the reverse complement.
GTGCTTGTACCTCCTAGAGCTCCATTTGGGCTGCTTGTACTTTTGATAGGGGAATGTTTTCTCTATGAGTCTAGAATTAGTGTTAGAATTTATGTGTTTAATGTGCCATTGTGCTGCAAAATCATCTACGTATTTGTACTGTTCGTGACAAAAGCGAGTGTGAGAAACATCCCTTGTCATAGTAATTTAAGTCAAGAATTTATCAGTCCGCTGTTATCTTGGTCATGTGGCTTAGCGTTTACATCCTCTGGCTTCATCTTTTCACCTTCACCTAATTTTACCACCTTACCATGTGGCGGGGGAGCGGCAGAAGAGGGGACACGTGGTCCCTGAACACCGTACCACTGAGCCCGCCGGCGCCGACGCCGCCTACAAAAACGTGAAGGTGAACCTGTGCTACGCGCCGGTGAGCCAGAAGGACCGCAGGTGGTGCAAATCTAACGACGACCTGAGCAAGGATAAGGCGTGCCAATTCAATGTCACTCAGCAGGCCTACGTCGCCGGCGCCCGCAGCAGCTTCGAGTACACCGTCGCTCGCGACATCCCCACGGGCTCCTACTACGTGCGCGCCTACACGCTCGACACCTCAGGCACGCAAGTGGCCTACGGCTAGACCGGCCCCGCCGCCGCCTTCGACGTCGCCAGCATCACGGGCATCAAGGTCATCGCTAGCGCGTTCTCGGCCTTCTCCGTCGCCGCCCTCGCCTTCTTCTTCGTCGTCAAGAACCGCAAGAAGAACAAGTAGGGGTGCGCAACACCATGTCGTCGCCACGTGCTGAGTTCTGAATTTCCGGCCGGTCTTAAGCTAGCTTCCTCTGTGTCACGGAGATTGCACGGTGGCCGGTGCTAAAAAATTGCAGGTGTGAGTGTCAGCACTGCATCCATGGATGGATGGATTTACACAGCGCAGTGCAATTACTTTGGTGTACGTTTCTTTTTCGTCGTGTGCGTGAAGATATGAAGTAACTTGATTACGAATTATGATAAGTTTCTTTGGCTCTGTTGATATGATTTGGATATGCGATGCGATTGCAATGCAAATAACGACCAAGAACAAGAGAAGTTTTTACCCAAATGATGCAAATAACGACGGCGGCAGCCAACCCCACAAGCGTGGTGAGGGAGGCGGCGGACCCTCGAAGGAGCGGGAAACGGGGCGGCGTGCAGAGATGGGAGCAGAGGGGTTACGGATAGGGAAAATAGACAATAATATAAAGAGGTCTTTTACAATAATTGTAAAGTACAGGTACTTTTCCCTTGAATTATTCCTGGCCCTTGATCTATGGAAGGTATTTTCAAAAATTAAATTAATAGCGTTACGGGTATGATAGTAATTCGACTCCTTTCCATTTGTCAAGAGTCAGAACCGTTCCGTTGATCAGGTCTTTTGTGCCGCAGCGCTCGGTGCCGATCACGCAGCCGCCGCCACGCCGCACCACTGCGCCGCCGCCGTGCTGCCGATCCCGCTACCGATGCGCCAGACGTCCAGGGGACCGATCGGCTGCAGATCCCGCCGCAGCCGAAGCAATCGACCGAGAAGGTGCCGCTTCATCCTTGCAGGCGTGGGTTGGGGATCCCTACTGCCTTTGCCCACCACCTGAGATCGCGCCCAGCGCAGGTACATGATCAATCCTCCGGCATGTTTTCCAGAGATTGAATTTCTTCCATACCGATTAGTCTTTAGGCAGATTAGTAAGTTAGCTCTATCGGTTACTGTGAATTGTGATTGATTGTTTAGCTCTGAACAAATGGATTTGTACATGTGTTGTCGAAGAGAGAGTATTTCCACCAAGATTTTGGTGTGTCCCTGATAAATTTATCGGAAAATCACTCGTGGACAGGTTCCTTTGTACCATTAGTTTGACATGGCTTGTACAGTCCATTCAATTTGAAATGTCAGGCAGCTTCTAAAAACAAATGGTTCCATAGGGCTTGAATCAATTGGAGATGCACGTCGCTTAGCCATAACACATGGTATATGGTTTGTCTGACGCAATACATTCTTGATGCATTAATACTCATTTACTTCTAAATTGTAGAAGCCTTTGCGCCTGGCTTAAACAAGATGGAAACAAATAGCTAATTTGGGTGTTCTATGCAGGAAGACATGGCTGATTTAAGCGAAGAGGCTCTGCCGGAGTACTATGAAATTGTTAGCAAGATGTTTGGCAGTGAGGGTGAAGGTTTTCAGTTTTATAACAACTATGCTCTTGAGAAAGGGTTTAGTGTTCGGAAAAGCTATGTTGAGTGGGACAGCGACAACCATGATATATTAAGTCTGAGGAAGTTTGTATGTAGTCCTCAAGGTTTCTGTGAATCGAAGTACATGAAGAATGGAAACAGGAAGAGGAAGGCGTGCAGTATCAGTCGTGATGGTTGTCAAGTCAGGACGGTGATTGCACGAGTGAAGGAAACAGAACGGTGGTATGTCAAGGATTTCATTGATGAACACAACCATCCTTTGGCCACACGAGAGCTTGCTTGTATGTTGCAATCACACAGAAGAATTCGTGATGAGCAGAAAGCTTCAATTGTAGAGATGGAAATTTCTGGGATCTGCAAACACCAGCTCATGGACATTTTAGAAATGCAGTACGGTGGGTTTGATATGGTTGGATGCATAGACAGGGACATATATAATTTCAGCTATAGCTATAAGCAGGAGATAATTGCTGTGTCAAGATAAAGATCCTGAGTTTTTCTTCAAGTATTTGGTTGATGCAGATGGTCATCTGAATGGGCTGTTCTGGTCTGATAGTCAATCCCTGCTTGACTATGAAGCTTTGGGTTATGTTGTTGTATTTGACATCACATACAGGACCAATCGGTACAATATGCCCTTTGTGCCTTTTGTTGGATTGAATCATCATAGGAGCACTGTTATTTTTTATTGTGGAATTATCTCTCATGAAACAAGTGAGGCATATGAGTGGATGTTGCGGACCTTTTCTGCTGCCATGGCCCAGAAGCACCCGATATCTGTGATCACCGATGGAGACCTTGCAATGCAGAGAGCAATTCGGGTGGTTTGGCCTAATTCAAACCATAGGTTGTGCATATGGCATATTGAGCAGAACATAATTTGTAGTTTACATGATGATGATCTTAAAGAAGAATTCAAAACTTTTCTATATGATTGCTGCTCCATAGAAGAAATTGAGAGGAAATGGGTAGACTTTTTAGAAAGGAATCAAGTTACAAGTGAGGAGTCATGGTTGCATCAGATGTATCAGATGAGGAACCTATGGTGTGCTGCATATCAGCAGGGATGGTGTTTCTTAGGGTTGAGGAGCAATCAACGTAGTGAGAGCCTAAACTCTAGGCTTCACATGCATCTTGATGGGAGAATGTTATTATTTGGCATGTTACAGCACTATGAGCATTGTCTTTCAGTATTGAGCACAAATGAGACCAAGCTAGATGTTATAGCAATGCAATCCGTTCCATTCACAGAGACCGATGCTTCAAATATAGAGAAATATGCTGCACAGGTGTTCACACCTACGGTGTATGACATGGTCAAATGGAGCATACAGTATGCTAGTAAGTGTGTTCTCATAGAGGTACTAGATGGAGGTGATTTGATTTTGTACCTTGTCGGTAGAAAGGACAATATGGAGAAGAATTTCCTGGTGGATTGTGAGTTTAAGGAAGACTGTCTATATGGCATTAGTTGTTCTTGCTGTAAACTAGAATGCAGAGGAACACCATACTCGCACAAATTCTATATTTTGAGAATATTGGAAGTTGATCTACTCCCAAAGTGCTGCATTCCTGACCGTTGGACGATGAGTGCAAAGTCAGCATTTCCTCCAACCAGAAAGAACAACATGCATGATTATTCAACAAGCCTAGGGAGGTATCGGGAGCAGCGATATTTGAGTCATGCTGCATCATTCAGGGCATCCCAGTGTACTGAAAGTTATCAATGTTTCAAATGGGTTCTGCAGGAGGAAGCTAGTAGCGCCCCATCTAATGTTAGAGATGAATGCATGAGGCATGGGCCAGTACTTCCACAAATGTTACAAGTCAACTGTGCAAAGGTTCTAGATCCTTTGCATGTGAAAGGGTGAGGTGCACCGAAGAAAAGATTGAAGGCAATGAATGAGAAAAAAGGAACAGTTAAATGTGGTTGTTGTGAGCAGATGGGTCACAACCGCCGTACCTGCTCCAAGAAAAAAAATGGTGGTAAGTACACTTCATTTTTATAATGTTTTTGATGCATGAATTCTAAGTTTTGTGAATGTGTCATCAGTCATATTGTTGTTGTGTAGAAAAACAAGGTGCCTGAATCTTGGTAATGTGTAACATCTGGTTTTAAGGATAAAACCAAATGCATGACTATATGTATGCTAGGATTAAGTTACATACATATAGTGACTTGATCAGTGAATAATCAGTAACAGTATCACAAAAAGAGAACTAAAAGATTGTAAAGATTATCAGAGTTATAAAGGTTATCATGGAAACGAAGACTCCAAACTTCAAAGTTAATCGACCGGGGGTTGCGTAGGCCTAGAACTCAGCATCATCTTCAACAGACTTCACATCAACTTTCTCTTCTGAGCAGCAATTATAACAAACGTGAGTACACTTATTGTTGGTACTCAACAAGTGTTGGGAATTATATGACATGAAGGCCAAAAGCAAGGAAAGGCATACTGGTTGATTGCGATAAGCAATTTTAGTTGGTCAAGTTTTATTACAACCTGATTACTAATGTTTAAGTTTATAACAAAACCCATGTTAACAGAAACAAAATAGGTATAATAGAAGCATAACCATAACCAAACATGGTCCATGATTTAATTCATCTTCAAGTTCAATTATCATGTGAGGGTCCAAGCCGCTCGTAACCGTGAGCACGGCTGATATGTCAGTTTTCACTCTGCAGAGGTTGTACACTTTACCCACAATTCGTGTCTCCCATGTTGCCCGAGGTCGCGAGCCTCTTAAACACTTCCAAGGTGAGTGGCTAGAGATTCACTACGAGACCTTTACAAAGATTCCCTAACTTATGACAATCTGCGCTCCTTCTAACGTCACATAAGCATCGGGCACAAGCACGACAAACAAACAAACAAACAAGAACAACTATGAACAGATACACCAAACAAAAGCAAATCTTAAAAAGAGGGTACTAAAGGATAGGGCTCGTTGCTACGGTCACGACAACGCATGAAACGCGGAAAACGGAGCTAGATCTAAAAGAAACAGCTATCGGAAGATTTGTGTTATAAAAGAGAACAACAGAACTATAAGCTTCATTTAATTTAGTTAGAAAATGAATGTAAAGTATATTTTAATGAAATATCCAAAATTATAATTAACTCATATTATATTTTGCATTTGTAAAAACAGAGTAGAACTTAGTCAATTTTATTTATAATTGTCTATGTTTAAATTACACTAGTTAAACAATTAATTAGCAAAAAAGTTGTGAGAACATCTAAACGTCGAACTTTATGGTTCGTGTTGAACTAAACAAATTAAATTACAAACACATTTGAGTTGATATTAATCAAGTTACATTAATTATGAAAACCGTAGTATAGATTTAATAGGATTTTAATTGGAAAAACTAGATGAGAGAATATTAATCAAATTAAATTTATTTTTAATTTTAAAATAGAAACTATGGTACAACAACACTACTAAACGAAAGCTTACACTAAAACGAAACTAACGCAACAAGGACGAACGGAAACGGATCTAAAACACGGAATCTAGGGAAAAACAAGGCTGCAGGGACCTAGTCGCGATTAACCGCAGATCTGAAGCGTTAGCTGCTGATTTTTGCAAGGTACAGTAAACAGTGCTCGGGTATAAATCAAAAGCTAGGGTTAGATATGAGAAAGATCAGGGTGGAGCTAGGTTGAAAAGGTGTATTAAATCTAGGGGGTTTTCTGTAGATTTTCATAGGCACAAAAAAAACAGCAAAATTACACTATTTTGCAGGGGCTAGATTGTATGAAATCAGGCTCCTCCATGGCTGGCTGACAAGAGCTCGCTGCCCGCCGAAATTCCGGCGATTTAGGGCACCAGAGAGAGCGGACAGCGGGGGAATAGAGAGAGGACGGCGAGGGGCTTCCGTTTTACCTCTTACTTGCTGCTAACGTCGACGGGAACCGTCGGAATCTCGCCGGAAAAGGAGGCGGTGGTGCTCTGTTCCATGAGATCACGGATGGTCACGCAGCCTGGGTGACGCACGGGCACAGGGGCGGCGCGGCAGGTCTTACCAATATATTTGAAGCTCATTAAAGCAGGGCTTAGAGTTTGGCTGTACAGGTGCAGCTCCTTTCTGAACTCTCAGGAGCCAAATTTGGCTAGTGCTCATGTACAAGCTAAACATCCATCCATCACTCTCCATGCCAAAGTCTAAATTTTTTATGTATTTATATTGCAGTGGTGACGCAGATGGTAGGGTTCCTGTCATCGGCTCTCGGTACTGTGTGGAAGCACTCGACCTGCCGATCAAGTCCCAGTGGCAACCCTGGTTCCTTGACAAACAGGTCTGAACTGAACTTCTTGTTCACTGAACGTATCTGCAGTCGTCAGTGATAACTGGAAAACATGAAATGAGGAGAATCATGACCACCCCAAAGAGGAGACCGCGACGGAGGGACTCTGATCCCCCACCCTACAAGGCTCGAATCCAATCGTGCCTCTACAATCACCAACAAAAGGTGATCGTCGGAGCATGCATCTCGGAGGAACTTAGAATGGGTTGTTGGATATCAGAGCTAAGGACTCTTAGCTTGCCAGCTCGGTAGCGGTCGCCGATTTTTGCTCCGCAGTGTTAGAATCGCCAACGGCGAACACCGGGCAAGAGGGAGACGAAGGATGGGGACAGGAGGATAAGGGCGACACTTGACACAGATGAACACTTGACGGAGGACATGGAGGAGTCACGGCTAAAGAAAAAACAACGTGCAATTACCCTTGTACCCTTTCTTAAAGATGAAAAATTAAATTAAATAGTATTCGGTCCCACTCTTTTTGGTACTTGGTCCCAAATTTTTGTACCACCAGGTACTTTAGTCTAGGTACTTCCAGGTGCTAATTACCTTGACCACCGTACGATTCTATCAGATGGACAACTCTCATTTTATTCAATCATTGTAAAAATCCTATAACATAAATACCCTTGCCACGACCCGACACTAATGCCTCGCCTATAAATACCAGCCCCCTCCACCTCACCGAGTTGCCATGAACTCAGCACTGTTTATGGCAGCCGAGTGAGGGAAGGGGAGGAGAATTTTGACAAAGAAAGGTTAGCAATTTTTATACATGTGTTAATTATTTTTTAGATGTAGTTAGCCATTGATTTAGTTTATTATTGTTTTATACATGTGATAATGTTTTTTAGATGCAATTAGCAAGTGATTTAGTTTATAATTGTTATATTTATTGTTATATAAATTGTTAGACATGTGATAATTATTTTTTTAGATGTAGTTAGCAATTGATTTAGTTTATTATTGTTTTATACATGTGATAATGTTTTTAGATGTAGTTCGCAAGTGATTTAATTTACAATTGTTATATTAATTGTTATACATGTGATAATTATTTTTTAGATGTAGTTAGCAATTGATTTAGTTTATTCTTGTTTTATACATGTGATAATATTTTTAGATGAGTCGGCAGTGGATGTACAACGCCGACTGGCGTTCAATGGAGTTTATTAACGACGTGCACGAATTCATCGATGCGACCAAGAAACACAAGCATGACAGTTTTTTTCGTTGTGCATGCCAAATATGTAAGAACGAGAAGGATTACTCGTCAACAAGAACCATTCACGAACACTTGTTCGAAAGCGGTTTCATGCCCCACTACAATGTTTGGACCGAGCATGAAGAAAGAGGGATAATGCTGCAAGATGAAGAAGAAGAGGAGGAGAGCATTCCTGACTTCGGGGATGATTATGGTGCCTTCTTTAAAGATACTACAATGGGTGAACCTGAAGAAGATGCTAAAGCATAGGCTCCAAAAGATGATCTTGGTCAGATGTTGCGCGAAGCGGAGGAAGTCTGTGAAATTGAAAAGGAATCTAGGGATTTGAAGCATATGTTTGAGGACTACAGAACTTTGTTGTGCCTGTATTGCAAACAAGGGCACAAAAGGTTGGGTACCATATTGGAATTGTTGCAATGGAAGACATCAAATGGTTTATTTGATAAGGGTTTTGAGGAGTTGCTGAAACTTATAATAAACGTACTCCCTCATGGTAACACATTGCCCGAAACAACGTACGAGGCAAGAAAGGTTGTTTGTCCTCTAGGATTGGATGCACATAAGATACATGCATGTCCGTTATGCAAAGCATGTTGGTATAAGATCTCCAAAGATGATCCCGGCAATGTTGAGCGGGTGCGTACCAAGAAGAGAGTGCCTGCCAAGGTGATGTAGTATTTTCCTATAATACCACATTTGAAACACCTGTTCATGAACAAAATGAATGCTAAATTGATGCGATGGCACGAGGAAACGAGGAAGCAAGATAATATTTTGAGACACCCCGCTGATGGGTCCCAATGGAGAAAGGTGGATAGAACATTCCCAACTTTTGCAGAGCAAGGAACATAAGGTTCGGATTAAGTACGGATGGGATGAATCCTTTCGGTGAGTAGAGCAGCGGCCATAGTACTTGGCCTATGACACTATGTATATATAATCTTTCTCCTTGGATATGTATGAAGCGGAAGTTCATTGTGATGCCGATGCTTATCCCTGGCCCAAAATAGCCTGGTAACGATATTGATGTGTACCTGAAACCACTGATTGACGATCTTCTTTTGCTGTGGAAAGAGGAGGGGGTTCGTGTGTGGGATGCGCACGTAGAGGAACATTTTAACCTATGTGCATTGCTTTTCGTAACCATTAATGATTGGTCTGCACTTAGCAACCTGTCCAGACACTCCAATAAGGGTTATAAGACATGCACCCATTGTTTAGATGAAAGCGACAGCATGTATCTGAAGCACTGTAGGAAGATTGTATATATGGGCCATCGTCGATTTCTTCCTGTCAAGCATACATTAATAAAGAAGCATGCTCATTATGGTGGAAAGGCAGATCGTCGTACGAAGCCTAGGCACATTTGTGGGAAAATGGTGTTTGAAATGGTCAAAGATATAAAAGTAGTCTTCGGAAAGGGACCTGGTAGCAGATCAGTGCGCAGTGAGGACGGACGTGCACCTATGTGGAAGAAAAAGAGAATATTTTGGGAATTACCTTATTGGGATGTCTTAGAGGTCTGCAACGCAATTGACGTGGTGCACCTCACCAAGAATCTTTGTGTGAACCTGCTAGGCTTCCTTGGTGTGTATGGTAAACCAAAAGATACACTGGAAGCGCGGCAAGACCTGCAACGTATGAAACAGAGAGCCACCCTACATCCAAAAAACAGGGATAAAGGACGTCATTACTTAGGTCCTGCCTGCTACACTCTAAGCAAGGAAGAGAAGGAAAGTATGTTTGAATGTTTGAACAGTATCAAGGTCCCGTCAGGCTACTCTTCGAATATAAAGAGGCTACTAAATTTGAAAGAGAAGAAATTCGCACATGTAAAGTCCCATGACTATCGCATGCTGATGACGCAATTACTTTCAGTTGCATTGAGAGGTATTCTACCAGATAATGTTCGAGCAACAATCATAAAGCTATGTGCATTTCTCAATGCAATTTCACAGAAGGCAATCAATCCAACAAGTCTACTGAAGCTACAGGACGATGTTGTGCAAAGTATAGTTAGCCTTGAGATGATATTTCCTCCATCATTTTTCAATATTATGACGCATCTCCTAGTTCACCTTGTCAAAGAGATTGGTATTCTTGGGCCCGTCTTCCTCCATAATATGTTTCCTTTTGAATGATTCTTTGTAATCCTAAAGAAATATGTTCTTAACTGTGCTCGTCCAGAAGAAAGCATTGCCAAGGGTTATGTGACAGAGGAGGTCGTTGAGTTTTGTGCTGACTATTTGGATGAACTTTGCCCGATTGGGGTTCCAGTATCACGGCATGAGGGTAGGTTGATTGGTGTTTTACCAGCAAGCCTACCTAGGGATACCCTAAGGTAGTAGACTTGTAGCCAGGGTGTCAAGATCAGGAACTCGAAGGTTCAAGCAACACAAGGTTTAGACAGGTTCGAGCCGCAATGTGTGTAATACCCTACGTCATGTATGGTGGTTTGTATTGCCTTGGATTGGTTATGCTTTGGAGGGGGTCCCTGTCTGCCCTTATATACTCTGGGGGTATCTGATACAAGCTTAGGAGTCATACCCGAGTACCACTCGAGTAGTTTCCTTCTGTTCCGACTAGTTCTACTCGCATGCGAGTAGTTACAACAGATGTAAAGTATGGGACATGCCCCACCCCTTACTCTAGAATATTCTATGCTATGTGCATAGTCCCATAGCCCCGGGTCTAACACAAAGCACATTTCACGGTTCTGCAATAGTCAGCCTTGGTGGCTACGTAAATCAAGGAGCACAAGCATATCATACGAAGCAAGTACCCTTGGAAGTCTGGAACCTGGATTACAAAGAATCACATCGAAACTTTTCCCACCTGGTTGCGCTCGGAACTTATGGCTAACGAGGACATTCATGAACAACTTGTCTGGTTAGACAGGGGTCCATCCAATACAATCTTGATGTACCAAGGATATGAAATTAATGGATACACATTTTTACACAAGATCCCAGGACAAAAGGAGCACCAATTAAAATAGTGGTGTCCTTATAGATGCCATAGATACTAATGGCCAAAACAACTCATAGTTTGCTTACATTGAAGAGATCTGAGAACTCAACTATGGGCCTTTAAAGATTCATCTATTTCATTGCCAATAGGTGAAACTAATTGGAAAAGACATCGATACTGACGCGTACGGAATGACAACCATAGACCTCAAAGAGCTTGGCTATCGAGATGAACCATTCGTCCAAGCCAAAGATGTCACTCAAGTTTTCTATGTGAAGGACATGTCCAGCAACCCCAAGAAGGACAAGTCCAGCAAATCAACGAAGGACAAGTCAGAAGATGATGAGCCAAAGCACCACATAGTTCTTGCGGGCAAAAGAAAAATTGTGGGAATCGATGATGTCACAGATGAAGAAGAATACAATAAGGCTGAAGACCTGACTCCGTTCGCATTGGATGTTGACACAAGTATCCTTTTAGCCCAGGAGGATGCTTCCTACGTATGCCATGATCATAATGAAGGGATGATTGTAAAGAGAACTATCGTTAATATTCCATTAGATGATTAATTGTCTCTTCACATATTTTGACTCATCATTTCAAGTATTCAAGTAATATTTTTTGACTCATCATTTCAAGTATTTGTAATATCATGTTGTTAATACCATAAACACACACATGCTCTCTCTCACACACATACACACACAAACTCACTCTCTCACTAACCCAAACTCACAAATACACACTCTCTCGCACTCACACACACTCACTCACTAACACACACACTCACTCACACACACACTCTCTTCCCCACACACACACTCACTCACACACACACTCACACACACACACTCTCTCTCTCTAACACTCACTAATATTTTCTCTAATTAATATAAAAAATACAAAATTCACATATTTTTTGTGAATTTTTGAGGTCATATTTGATTTTTTAGGAATTAAAAGAGTTTTTGAAAAAGAAAACAAAACAAAACAAAAAAAGAAAGAAAATTGAAAGGGCGGGAACGAAAACTGCCCCTCCCCCCCTTTTGGTACCAGGTGGTGATATTCACCCTATACCAAAGGCCGGGGGATTTTGCTCCCGCCCGTTGGGCCACTTTAGGTACCGGGTGGTGACTCACCCGGTACCTAAAGTCCAGCTTTGGGTACCAGTGGATCACCACCCGGTAACTAAAGTGACTTTAGGTGCTGGGTGTCCTTTTCACCTAGTACCAAAGGGTCGGGGTATAAATATCCCCGGCCCTTCTTCCCCCTCTTCCTTCTTCGCATTCCACCGCCACCCCCTGACCCGATCGACAACGCGCTGCCACTCCCCACGCTCGTCCCAGCCGGCCTCCCTCATCCCTCCGCCGCCACCGCCGCCGGTCCTAGGCCCCGCACGCCTCCTCGCCGCGCTGAGCCGATCGAGTCGAGCCACCGCCGCCGCCTCGTCCTCGACACGCGCTCGACCACCGCGCGCCCTCTCGCTCCGCCGCGCCGCGCCGAGCCGAGCCTCGCTGTCACGCCTCCTCGTCATCACCGCCTCCACTCCAATCCGCGCCACGCCACTCCGTTCGTCCCCCGCGACACCCCCCCAGGCCAGCATCCTCGACCTACGTGCGCTGGCACTCCGCCCCGGCTGCGCGCCTCCGCCACTGCCATCCCGTCCGCTGTTCCGACCGGCACCACAGCCGCGTGCCACCGAACCCGTCCCCCGTGCGCCACCCTGACATAATAAGGGTCGGCCGACCTTTTTTATTTTTTTGTTTTATTTATTTTATATAGAATTTAGATTCTAAATTACATTAGAATTTAGTTTTAGTTATTTAGTTTAGTATCTCAAGGGTTGCACATTTGCTTTAGGTTTTAGTTAGGTTTTTTTATTTGATGTTTTTTTCAATATGATTATTCAACTTAGGGTTCAATATGAATATTTTTCCTTAGGATTGACTTATAATGTTTATTAGCTGTTTTAGATAATTATATATTTAGTTCTTTTAGATAATGAATTACACACACACACATGCCCACACACACACACACACACTCACACATACACTCACACTCACACACTCTCTCTCTCTCTCTCACACACACACACACACACACTCTCTCTCACAGACACACACACTCATACACTCTCACACACTCACACACTAATTTGTTTACCATCCATTTCTTAGGGTTTCAGTTAAGATGGGTGGCGCTGGCAATGAATGAGACGTTGAAAGGTACCTCATGGATGAAATCGACCATGATAGTACAACCGTCTATCAACATTATGGTGCAGAAGAGGCCCAGGCAGCTGATTCATTCTTGAATATGTCCGGAGAAGATGGGATTGAAGAAGAAGATGATGACTTTACGCCAAGTCATGAGCAGCCCATTCCCGTTGAGAATCCTGTCGGGGTACATATGTGTTGCATGCTTACAGAAACTTGATTAATGTTGTTTATTGGTATTGGTTTTGTGATTAATACATCTTCTCTTTTTAGTCATCCTCTGGATCAAAGAAGAGTCATTCTAAAGGGACACGAGGAGCGACCAAAAACATGGAGGGAAGATAGGTCGTCATACAAGTGGACGCAGAGGGCTGTCCATGTGCTCCTCCGGAGGCTACTACAAAGTTTATCACCTAGTGTGGGTTCGTTGTTCGGAGAGCAGTTCTGATCACCACAAGACTCTGGAAAAATGAAAAATCCAGAAGAACTTTGTCACGCCTTGCCTCCAAACCAAAATGAAATTTTATGGAGAGAACTCAAGGACATGTTCACTCTTCCTGAAGGAGTAGATGAAGTGCTTGTGAAGAAATGTGCCCTGAAGAAGATGGCCCAAGCATTTTCAACATTCAGGAAGCACTTGTTTGGAAATTTCATCAAGATGGAAAAGGTACCAGACTGGAACAAACTCCCTCAACTTAAACCTTACTGGGAGGAGTTCAAATAATACAAGTTCTCTGAGAAAGCAAATCAGTTATCTGAAAAGAACAAGATCAATGCGTTCGCCAAAAAATACAACCACCGCCTTGGGGCGGGTGGATATAGAAAGGCGATTCAGAAATGGCAAAAGATGGAGTAGGACCTCATGGATAAAGGTATCCGGCCGGTGACTTGGGACTGGCCAAAAAGACCAAAGCAGTGGTTGTTTGCTAATGGTGTCACGCTTAATCAAGAGGATGGTTCTTTGGTCGTGCCCCCGGCAATGGAAGAAGTCGCCCGAGATTTGGTCACAACAATAAAAGAGGCCAAAGAAGGGACATTCGAGCCTTGAAGGGAGAACGATGAGCTAAGAAGGTCCTTAAGGAACCCCGAACACCCTGGACGAGCCCGCGGCATCGGAGTGGTCCCATGGAAAGTTGCTTGGGCCGGAGTTAGCACGTACAAGAGTCATCATAAAAGCAAGGCAGAATAGGAGGACAAACTCCATGCCTTACAAGATGACATGACCAGAAAAGTGCAACAACTAAAAAATGAGATGGATGCAAGGGTCCAACAGGCAGTGGCGGTTGCTCTCAGTCAGTAGTAGGGCACTGGGGCGTAGCCGGATATTGTGATTAGCCCATCCTCTCAACGTCGTAGCAGCTGCGCATCCACGGCGGCACCTAATGATGACGAGCCCCCAGAGAATGTGCCAGCAGTCGACACCCAACGATACCTTGTGGATGATATCACTATCCAGACAGCATGTGTGCTATGCGTGAAAGCAAAAAATATCACCGCTCCGGGAGCTTACGGGTCGACCTTACTGGTGATTCCTGGTGGTGGTATGATTCATGGTAGGCCGTTACCCCCTGGCTACTCCATTGTCACCGTGGAGCAGATCGTCGAAGCCGGCGGACAGAATGAAAATCTTGAGCTCAATTTTGTTGGAGGGGACAAAGAAAGGATGTTGGGGGAGGCACTCCACGGTTGCATTCTATAGCGCAAGGCCCACATCAAACTTACCGTGAATACACTTACAACGACTCCCGTGGATCCTCCTTCTCCGTCGGGCCCGAATAATGTTGATGACAGCGACTTTGCTGGTCCTTCGTCTCTGCCACCACGGGCTCCCTCACCATTGTCTCCGCCAAGGACCAGGAGTACAACTCCTCCAGCACCGGCCAAAGGAAAAAAAACAGACCTCGTCCCTCCCACCAGCTGGAACCCTGGGCCCCAAGAAGCGGAAGATTATCGAAAAGAAAATAGGCCCTAAGAAGAAATTAGCTTATGAGATGACCGACGAGGAACTGGCGGAGCATACATGCCAAGAGGTGACATATCATTTCAAACCTCAATCGCCAAAGAAGAGGGTGCCAGTTGATCCAGTCGAGGCAGAAAAGTTCTACAATTGCTTGAAAGACATCGCCAAGAGACCAGTAAAACTATCCTCGGACTACGACCGTACGCTGATAAAGGCCCATCAGAGAATGAGGCAAAGTGGCAAGGGCGTTCGTTTTATTAATCAACACTCTATTCTTTATGTGCAATCTAATTTATATTGTATCGCGTAGAATGAAGCTTTAAAATTGCCGAAAAGAAGGATGGGAGCATCGGGTGGGTTTCATGCATCCCATACTTCTCAATAAAAAAATTTACTGGATAACTATAAGGAAACATGTACAAATATGTATAAAATTTTAAAACAATAATATTACAAACCTATATATTCGTACCCTATGAGCAGTTCTGGTCGACTCGTAACTCTTTTCTGTTCCTAGCCAACCATCCACCGTCCCCTCCCCCGTCCCGTCCCCGCACGCACCCGCAACCAGCGATCGAGCAGCTCCGGTTTTTCCCCGTGCCGGTTTTTGCGGCGGACCCGCACGTTCCCGAAACCTCCGCCACGACCACCCAGGTGTGGGACGGGGAGGTTTGAGCTCATCGCCAGTTCCCAATCCGCACGGCTGCTGCGTGACCGCGGCCCCTGCAGCCGGTGGCCGTCGCGCCGTTGCCGTTGGCGGCAGGGTCGCGGGCGGAGCCACCCCGCGCGCGCTGGCCGAACCGAGCGCCGCTGCCATGACAGCCATGGCCGCGGACGAGGAGGACGCACTGAAGTCATCAGCAGTGTGGACGGCGGCGTTGTCTCGGCGGCCGGCGAATCATTAAGATCCCACATGGTTAGTTAGGTGCTGGACTCCATGGGGTCCACCATCCCTCGTCGGCTACCTCGCGATGTTGAAGCGCGGCGGCGGCAGGTCCATACCCTTGTTCCCTGTGGACGCCTTTAATTTCCTATCCAGTTCCTCCTTCCGATTTGCGGCATTCTTCCCCGGTGGGCGCAGCCTCCTATCCCTCCCGTTCGCCGTGAATTTCTTCTGATCAATGAGCTCTGGTTCTCCTCGCAGCGCAAGGGTTCCCCAGTCAGCCGCCGCAAGAAGACCGGCATTCATCCCCCGTCGAGCTCCTCTTGCTTACCTCCAGCCCCAGTCCCCAAGGTGCTCGGATCGATCCGCGGATGCTCTGCGAGCCTATTTCCCATTCTAATATTCCTCTTGCGTGCAGATCAAAGATTCTTGTAGAGACGGATTGGCTGGGACTATCATTCACTCACTGCCCTCCAACAAATCTCTCAATTATTGGTTGGGATTTTTTTCTAATATCTTTTGTTTTACTCCCTGATGTGGTGGCATGGTGTCAGTGTCACTGCTGGGTTGACTGGATCGACCCTGGTGCCGATGCCAATTACCAATTGACGAGTTGTGGCAACGAGCATACTTGCAGCAACGTGCCATGAGGCCCCCAACCACCACCGCTCAGTGCCTCGTCAAATCGGTCGCCCTCATCGCATCTGCATACGCCGCCGGCCGGCTACCACCGGCGTATCAGTGCTAGTCATTCCTTAGATGTTGTTTCAATAATTATATTGTATAGATTGAATTATTATGGCTACCGGTGCCTTTTTTTGGCTGCTCCCTAATTATGAGATGATTATAATTGATATGTAGTTTCACACTAATCTCATCAGACTGACTAATTTTTATTCCAGTGCAACAGAGCTTGAATCTACTGTCAAAGCATGGCACTTCCCGAGTTGCAGCTAGACAGGATGCTGGCTGTGAACTGTGCCATGGTCTTTTCACAAACTGGGCAGGTAGGATGGCTTGGTGGGGATTAAATCTTGAGGTAGGATTTCAATGCAATATTCACATCGATTTGGTTTTCACCTCTGTGGAACTTATTTATTTATTTGCATGTAGAACTCAGCGTATCTATGCCAGTCTTGCAAAAGTTTCAGTGCTGATGCATCTGCAGGAACTGAGACTGCATTTGATCTACTTCTTGATGGATAGATAACAGCAGCCGGTTGATATCCATGGTGGTGCTCATTTTGTACAATACTGCTGGACCCTTTCAGCTACAACACATTGCAGGACGAGCAGATACATCAATTGCTGATGACTCCAGATCCAGTGAAGATTGAAGAAGATAGCAATCTTGTTTTGTCTGTCATTGTACTCAAGCTGTCATTTTAAAAATTTTTGCTGGTTGTAACATTACTCGTAGGAACGCTTTGTACCTTTCATTGTAATTGTACAAATAATTACTCCATGGCATCAAACAAGAATTTTTGGGGGCTACAAATAAATAATTGTTTCATATCCCTTGAAAATTACTCTGCGAAACCAGTTATTAACTTAAAGTTACTTTTCGAGGTAACAAGTAGTAATTATTTCTCTATAGTACTAATATTACCTTTCGGGCTTTTCAGTATTTACTCCATGGCACCTTTCATTGTAATTAACAGTAATTACCTTGAATTGCCTTTTCAATATTTGGTCTCACGTCCTTTTCCCCTATCATTTGTCCTATTTTCAAACTTAAAATTACTTTCTCGAATGCCAATATGACTTCTACGGTTGCAGCACCAATCCGACACGTTTTTACAGCCATGAGCACTGGCTCCGGCTAGAACGTTGCTCTCACATAAACGATTTTCTCACAATCGAGTAATTGATGGAGACTAGCAAGCATTAAAAATGGCTACGCAATAATGCTGGAGATAGTTTTTACGGTTCGAGATGAAACACTTTGGTTTTTAAGGTCAGGATGGCTTATCGGAGCTCAGGCGGAGGCACCGCCGTGAGGGCTGAATATTCAGCTCGCAGCGGTCTAAATAGACCAGCCCTATATATATATATAAATATAAAACCAAGATGAACCCGTTACTAATATAAAACAACCGAAGGTAAATATTCAGGCAATTACGTTAATCCAGCTAGAACAATATAGCAAGATGAAGCCGTTACTAATACATGGTTAAAATGTTACGATCATTCAAATGCCGTGAGATGATTCTGATGAACCAGTTACAATAATAACAAGATGAATTACCAGGAAAGTGGATACAAGATTTCAAATGGCTTGCGATGACAATTAGGACAGTTCAAATAAGTTAACTAGGGGCACAAAAGCTTGCATGCTTCCAAGGTTGCTGACGACTTCATCATTTTTTGCATGTTCGTACCACAATTTGGGATCATGATCTTCAAATGAAGAGATTAATTTACCATAAAGTAACTATAGTAATTCGGATGGCTCAAGACGACAAATAGAACGAGCGTCGATGCGCCTCATATGTGATTTACGATAATGTTGTATTTAATTTGTGCATCGAGCTTTAGTACATGACACCACTGATACATTTGTGCATCGAGTAAACAAAAACAGAAGTACAAGAAAATAAACACTAGGCATGTGTTCCTGAAAACAAAACGAAGATAAGGGAATGTAAATTGCACACAAGGGACACATGCACACATTTGCGAGAACACATATTTCATTAATTTTGACCTTTTACGAAATTTATGAATACATGACTCGCAACTGCTTGTCTTCTTTTATCTTCTGCATCGATGCTTAAGGAGAGATCTATCTTGTAGAGATTGCGTAGTTCGCTGATTTAAGATCATGTTTGGACAACGCTCGCAAGATGAACGGATTTGATAGCCTTCCGGCATCTCAAATTCTCTTTTCTTTTATTTATTTGAGCTGAATTCCTCTCGAGACAGCTTAGGCCTTAGCCAAAAATATAAACAGAGCCTGTTAGACTCGGGCCCACGGGACTGTGCACATGGTGTACATCTTACAGGATAAGGGGTGAGACATGGCCCACACCCTACACCAGTCGTAACTACTCGTACTGTAGTAGAACTACTCGAGTAGTAGTAGAATTAGTCGGAATAGAAGAAAACTACCCGAGTAGTACTCGGGTAGGACTCCTAAGCTCGTATCTGGCTAGGATTTCCATGCAACCCTATCCCCCCAGACTATATAAGGGCGGACAGGGACCCTCCTCGAACAGGAGCATGAGGGACAACTCGTGCCTCATGCAAGAGGCACAACGTCAACACACAGGACGTAGGGCATTACGCTCTCGGCGGTTCGAACCTGTCTAAACTTTATGTTCCTTGTACCTTGGAGTTCCTGATCTCGGCGACACCCTACCTACAAACTCACCACCTCGTGGGTATCTCTCAGTGGGCGTGGCGGTAAAACACCGTCAGAGTCATTGCTCCTTTGGAAAAGACGAACGACCTGCATATAACAGCTCGCTGGGACTTCTTTTTATTTTATTTCTCTCTTCTGCAGCTTGTGTCAATGCCAAAGCTGATACTAGGCAAGTTTGCCGTAGGATCAAGTGCCTACTGCCGCACATCTGAACATGGGTATACGCCACACATAATCAGAGCTAGTACTTTTATTATTTTCCAATCCAGTAGTGATATGCTTGCAAGATTATTCTTTGCTTCTCTCGCTGCCATGCAACGGGACAAGTCGTACAATTAGCAATCTTTTGTTGTTCTTCGTCAACGAGAAAATAGTTTAGAGCCCAAAGATAGTCTTGCCCTCCATAGAATAATTATAGTCGTGTCGTCCCGAGGAAATCGGTCGTACGAGACGTAGCCGTTTCCTTCCGAGAACACCGTCGCTATGCAACCTGAATATAGCTGTGCCATCCCGGGAAATCGGTTGTACGAGTCATAGTCGTTTCCTTCCGAGGATATCGTTGCTATGCAATCTGAATATAGCCGTGTCATCCCAGGAAAATCGGTCATACGAGTCGTAGCTGTTTCCTTCCGAGGACACCATCGCTATGCAATCTAAATATAGCCGTGTCATCCCGGGAAAATCAGTCGTACGAGTCCTAGCTGTTTCCTTTCGAGCACACCGTCGCTACGCAATCTGAATATAGCCGTGTCATCCCGGGGAAATCGGTCATATGGGACCGTAGCTGTTTCATTCCGAGAACACCGTCGTTATATAGAAGTCGTTTGCCAGCACAATAGATGGAACGAACTTTATTTGTATCTTGAACGCAGCTCACCATGAATCTTGACGGCGGGGAAGATCAACATATCGTCGGGGTTGAACAGCTTGACGGCGAGATAGAGTGTTGGCGACGGAGCCGTCGGCTGGCGTGTGTTGCAGATTGCTGCTTGCTTATTGGCGTCGGTGGCTGCTGCTCGTTGGCGCAGCACTTGCTTGCTTCGTTGACGACGGCGAGGTGCAGCTTGCAGCGGCGTCTGGACGTGCAGGACTCCTCGTCGACGGCGTAGCTTCCAGGTGCAGCGTGCGTCTGGCATGCGGCGTCTCAACAGCGTATGGCCTTGGCGTGCCTCCCTCCCCTGAGCCTGGGGGCGTGGGCGCTTTATATAGGCACGAGAGGGCAGAGCTTGTACCCTCGGCCAAGCAAAAATTTAAACAAACCAGCTAGATTCTATCTCCAAGCGTGAGGAGCCTTATCTCTATCCGGAAGGTTAACAGCTCACGTACCAGTTTAAATCAACCAAGATACTTATCTTCAGCAGTAGTTACCAGCCTGGATTTCGTAACAAACGGAGTCCTATCTTTATCCGCAAGTAATCGAGGAGTCCAGATTAATCTATCAGTTGAACAAAATTATCTATAGGAGGTTAAATTTTAATCTCTCGTACACTTACATGGACACTGACAGGCGGGCCAGCTTCTAGACCAATGTAGTTCAATTTGTGATGGCACACGTAGATAAGCAGGTCATGACCATAAAATATATTTCACCTGCCCTCACATATTGTTACGTGAGGCTTCATCTCTTTATTTTCTTTTCTTCTTCCCTCCTAGAAGCTATATCTCTTAATCAACGGTTCAAGATTAATCTTTCACCGAAACAGGCCTGCAAGGGCAAGTCTTCTAGAGCCATTGGTAAGTGGGGCCCATATGCCATAGGCTCAACCATGAAACATTTGATAACCGTATGCGTGACTTTAACATACTGTCACATGAACACCACGTATATATTGGTTTAATCAAATCTCATTTTACTTTAGTAAAAATATTCATCAAACAGCATGCATATATCAAGACCAAGGACTGTGGGCGTTATCATGCAGAAAGCTTCTTGATCATGCTCAGTGGGTTACTGGGTTGTAAAGCATGCAGAGAGGCTCTGACCTAAACTGAGGTACCTTTTCCTGCATGTGTAGTTCAACAAAATTAGAAATAATGAACTAGATTGCATTGGAAAGGTAGGCAATCATACATTAGAATTCCCAGTAAAAAGAAAGATATATCCAACTTACCAATAAGAATGATCAGAAATATCTCCTCTATGGCGGCAATGGCAGTTGCGAGTGGCCAGTAGGCTGCAGTAGATGCCTCTATGAGGTCAAGTAAGGTTGCTTCGTCCACAGTGTATTAACAAACCAATTAAGATAAATATGTATGTGATGAGGGAGTTTGTCCATCAAGAACTAGTTCCCTTCTCCCTAACCTCTAATGATAGCTGAAGGAGCCCACCTAAACCTATATCTTTGAGAGATAGCACAGTTGAATAGTTATTGGCAGCATACAACTCAGAGCACAAATCTAGGATAGTAGATGACTAATTGACTAATCAAGTCAATTATTGTAACATCCAGGTGCAAGGCTGCATCGGCAGCACAAACATGGTAGCCTAGATTTGATCAGAAATTCGGAATTTAAAAAGTGCCAAATACTGAATAAATTGAAACATGGAAACTCTGAAAGATTAATTGATTATTGTACGGATAGCATGAAATACATTAAACTGCTGTTTTGACTGTAAAGCAAGGTTCTCGAAAAACATATTGCTTCCTTGCTCGTCATCTATACA
The DNA here is from genome assembly GCA_032594955.1 of Panicum miliaceum. Classification (NCBI taxonomy): domain Eukaryota; kingdom Viridiplantae; phylum Streptophyta; class Magnoliopsida; order Poales; family Poaceae; genus Panicum; species Panicum miliaceum. The sequence continues at coordinate 26,874,775 of CM064072.1, read as the reverse complement.
GCTCAGTGATATGTTAAATTTACTAGATGGGCGGCAAAAGATCCTAGAGATGCATATTTACAATATTTCCCACGGCGCCTATGGTAAATGATGTTCTGAGAAAGATGGTTCTAAGTTCCAAACATAATGCAGTGACCAGAATTTCTAAGTTCCCAACATAATGTGGTGATGACCAGAATGATGAGGATTGTTTCTCAGTGTTGTTGCTATACTAATTTAAAACTGAGGACTACATTAAAAGGAAATAATGTCACCAGCACAAATGAGCCACATACATAGTAAATTTCACGTAAATTTCCATCTATGTTTACAAGAAACACACTTCATGATAGGTAATTAACATAAAGCTATGAATTTATTATAATATTGACCAACTTCTGACATAATTCAAAAATTTTGTATTAAATCAACCACAACTCCAAAACCTGGTGAAAACACGGTACTTCTGAACAACTGAACAAGTAGTAATTTTATGGTGTATATGAAGGGTCAATGAGTTATTGTTGGTGGAGGGTACCCTTCGGAATGAAGAAGCATCACAACAGCCCTAAGAAAAACACCCCAATACGCACAAACCCTAAAGACCCTTCAGAACACAAAAACTGTATTCTATTAAATAGGGATCCGTCCCATCAACCACGGTTACAGGGGTATTTATAGGGGCGGCTCACCTACCCTCTGCTGTCACCTTTTTATCCTCCAACAGCTATATTCTTCGAATATTCCAAAGGCATACAATAATTTCCTATCTAATCCCTCCTTTACAGCTCATCACGCCTTCTGGGCCCACTTCGACGGGCCCTACCTGGACTCAACGGGATTATTGTAGCATTTGATCCGCCTCTGGAAACATATTTTTAAGAGGCGGATGATGGCGTCACACGCTCTTAAAAATGGTGACATTTTTAGGGGCGGGTGATGGCGTCACACGCCCCCAAAATAATGGTATTTTCAGGGACAGGTGATGATATTTCTATGGGCAGGTGATGCCCCCATCGGTCCCTGAAAATAGTGGTTATTTCTAGAGGCGGCTGATGCCCTCCTCTAAAAATGTATTTCTAGGGACGGGTGATGGCATGACCCGCCCCTAAAGATGGTCCCATGTAAAAAGGAATTCATATTTTTTTCATATGAACTCGGATGAAGTCAAACTTTGTATCAAAATTGTAGAGGTTGACGAGACCTAAAATTTTGTAGTTGATAACTATTTCATTTAAGTTCATTTAATATTCCAAAAAATTATTACAAGTTCTCCAATTTTAAAATGCATAAGTTTTGATTTTTTTGTACAATAGTTCCATATCAAATTTGTAGTAGTAAGATCACAAATTTTATAGTTTATACATTATTCATATAAGATCTTTCAAAATTATAAGATCATTTAATAGTTATGCCCCTTCACATAACTATGACTATATATTATCTCGTGCAACTCAATTCGTACTTTGAGATTTCCACAATCTTACCTTTATATACACTGAAATATACTTGATATATTTTTTTGTGTATCTATAATTGACAATAACCAAAGTATAGAAGTTTCGCTTTTTACTCATTTTGCTATATTTAAAGATAGGGCCGGGTGGTGGCGTCACCCGTCCTGAAAACGGATTTCTAGGGGCGGGTGATGGCGTCACCCGCTCATACAAATCGTTTTCAGAGTTAATACAAAAGAATAGCATACCCTATAGAGTCACAAATGACTGTATAGTGTGGTGAAGAGCAAGGTACGCGCGAGACTTGAGATAAGTGGTTTGAACTCCGGTTGATGCAAGTGTGCATATATCGTCAAAAATTTTGTACCTCTATAGTAAAGGGTCCTGCAGTGGCTAGTTTTTTTTTCTAATTGTTTATTTTTTGAAAATTGATTCGTAGAAATGGATCATGTCATGATCCGTCCTTAGAAATCGATACGACCCGTTCTTAAAAATCGATTTGTAAGGACGGACACGTTACCGTTCCAACGTTCCTGCTAACAGCTATTTCTAGCAGAAGTAGAGCACCCATCCTTTAAAAATATATTTTTACCCGCCTTTTAAAAACTTTTTTTTAGCAGGAGGTTCTTCGAGCTAGCGTGGCCGTGGAGAACGACACGACACGACGGCCGGGCAGGTAAGGTAACAGGGCAGCGACCGCGACGGCGAGGTCGAGCGGTGGCCGCGGCCCTGTCGAGCTAGCTGCAGCTCGTGGCTAGCCGTCCAGGACATGCGTGCGCTCATGTGGTGTGATGAACAGGGGTATGCAATGCAGGGCGGTGAATGGGCCAGGCTGCTAGCTGGGCCTCTATTACTGGTCGAAGCAGGCCAAGAGCTGGGCCTCTATTCCACGTGAAAGGGAGAAAGGATGTTGGGTTAGCTCAAGTCTAGTTTAGCTGGAGCAAGTCGAGGTTAGGTCCGGTCCAAACAAGATTATTAGGACTGGTATTAATGTTAGAGGATAGCTAGATTGGGATTGTATTTGGACTTAGGATTCAAATACAAAACCACACACACAATAAGCTCCAAATAAAATCAAATGAAATCAGGCGCGATCACAAGTGCAAGCCCATGGTTAAGGAACTTTTATGCACACATTTGTATTTACTAGGAATTCTAGAAATGAGCATTTAACCTTAAATTGCAAATAAATTTCACGGCTCACACAATTCAAACAAAAAAATAAATCTTGGCTTTTTGCATAAATTAATATTTTAGAAAAATCTAGGATATTACAATTGTCTCAATTTTACCTTGTAAACTGGCTATACAATTTGGAACGGAGCGAGCAGAGCCCGTAGTTTTTAACTCTGTGCTTCGGTTGAAGTAACTGCCTAGGAGTCACACTGCCCATATATTATCCCGGTCAGATTGCATTGACTGCAAGGCTGCGACCAGCAATTCCATGCCCCGGCCCACTTGAACTACGCCCTTGTTCAACCAAAGCCAACAAAGAACACACATTTGAATTGTTTGAAATGATTCAATGATCATATTGAATAACATGTGCTCAGACGACGCCTCTACAATAGGAAAATGTTGTGTATAAAATGAGTACAATGGGAAAATCCTACACAACTCTGCTCGATCAGTCGTCAGGATAAACATTCAGACTTTTGCCGTCCAGTGCAGTGCAGTGTGCTCATAAAGGGCACACGGTCAAGTGTGTACAAATATTATTGGCATGTGTGCCTATTTCCAAGCCTTTGCGTTAACACTTTCTTAGAGAAAAGGAGTCCATCCATGATATTTGTGCTTGTATGCTTAAAAAGCAGTTGTCTAGAAAGGTTCCAGTCGCCCATTCCAAATATCTGAAAAAAGGTCTACGTACACCTCATGCAGAAATGCTGCGTTGAGTAAATTTTGTTTGGCGGATGGATCCTGGGCACGTGTCGTTTGGATGGCTGTCCAAAGGAAAATTCCATCTGCCGGTGACGCATATAATGGTCGCCGGGGCACAACTGATGAAGGTTTGGATACCATCAACCAACCGCTGTTTCCCTGAAGCAACCAACGAAACACTCTGCTCTTGCCTTGTCTGTGTAGCTCGCAGCAGAAGCTCTGCGGCCATGGCGGACCGTCGCAGGCCAGGGAAGGAGCCAGTTGGCGAACCTTCAGGGTCAGTTGATTTCTACGCTCCTGACTGACCTTCTCTGTCTCTTCTTCGTTTTTTATCGCCGTGCCTGAACTGAACTTATCAGGTTCTGAAGAACCGTCGATATAACATGTACATTTGCATTGGTATTGGCATTCACTTGATAGTTAATTTTTCGAAGAAAAAGAGCAGGGGATAGTAGTTCAGAGTGATTCAGTCAGTCTTTAATTAATTTTGCTGAATTGTTTTCATGCACCTCTTTCTTCATTTCTCACTATACAAATTGACTCTGAAGTTAAATTGACAGTATTGCTTCCTAAGCTAACAAATAGGAACTTTCTGGGGGTCCTTTTTCATGTTGATTTGGTCTCTGACTTTAAAAAAAAACTTAGGTTTCATAAGTTACATATTTTGGTCTCATACATGAATCCCCTATTTTTTAAATATATTATGATTTTATCTTAATACTAGTATATAAAAATAAATATGTCTACATACCCTATGCATGCTCACATACCCAACGTATATACCATCACAGATGGTGTAGTATGATTGTATAGTCCTTGTACATACTTTTCATTGGATCAGATATGTCTTCTTATATGATGAGATATACATGCGGGAGTAGCTACACGCACGTGTAGAAAGAACTTTCCCTACGTATTTTGGCCTCATGCATGAATGAATATATTTCAGATAAGTAATTGATTTTATCACAATTAGATATTGCTGTTATTGGGTAGTTAATGTGTTGGTTGAGACTGATTTTCTTTTTTGTTTTGGAATTAGGAACGAGCATATGGAAGTGAAAAATTTTAAGTTTGTAGCAATAATGTATAGTCTTCTCTTCCATTAATTATAATTTCCATCTTATTCTTCCTGATCAGAGTATGTAATTCACAAAAAAATTGAGAAACAGTTTTTTTTCACTACTAGACAATTAATTTGAAGCCAACTAACAGCTGTTTGAGCTACAGATGGTTAGACTTTACTTGTTAGGGAACAAACGTGACATGACTCGAGTTTCAGCCTTATAACTAAAGTACCTAGCGTGAAAATATCATTAGCAAGTTGCCATGATATAATAATGCTTACGTACAAAAGAGGTAGAAAGATATATTGTCTACTTCATTTCTCATAAAATGACTCTAACAGTGTCCGAAAATCTGTTAATGTTATTGGAGATAGAGAAGTAATACTTTTTAATCTTTGAGAAGTAAAACAGAATAGATAATGATCAACTTGCTATCCCTATTGACTAGGTTTCTACCATTTTTGTTAAATACAACTCATAACAAAGTTAAGTTTGCTCTTGAGTTCTATGGATACATAGAAAATTCCATTACCTATTTATCAATTTTTCATGAATTTTGTGTAACTACTATGGCTATCTTCACGCTTTACCAGGAACTAGTGAATTTTCACCTCAAATATGCACCATACATTGCATATATAAGCATAAGGGAAAAAAAACTCTTGTGTAAGGCCTGATCTAATTTCTTCAGGTCAGTAGAGTGATTGTTGTTGTCTCGTAGCATATCTCTAGTATGTTTAATGATGCTGGCACCATAACCCATAGCATGTAAATATGTGTTAATGATCTTTTGATTGTACATAGGTCCAGTTGTTGGCAACCCAGAAAACCGTCGTGTAAGTCATTGTTCCAACATAGTTGGCAAATATATACATCTATCATCTATAAGCATGCTTACTTTAACAAATGTTTTAATTGATTTCCTTTGAAGATCGTGATAAGCGAACAAGGCTGCAGGCTGATCATTGAGAGCAACAAGATTCCAGGGACTCCATTGCAGCGAGCTACATGTGATGGGACACGCTATGTTGCTATGAGCAGGATGAAACAAGATGCTTACAACATGCACAACACATTGATCGTGTGTGATCATCCGAACATACTGAAACCAATTGGTGTCTGGACAGATCCTAGCGACAACAAGAAAGCATACATTGCGGTCACATCAGTTGACAATGCACTTATCAGCCTTGCAAAGGAACAGTTGTTTTGTGTAGAGGGGCAAATTTGCCGTGGATTTTCTGCGCTAGGGTTCAGGATGTTTAAGTATGCAAATAAAAACGATCATTACACTTCAGAATTATTACTCTTCACCATTACTCTCTTTTGGAATAATCTAACACATGTTTTTCAGGGACATTTTCTCGGCAATACAGTATGTCAATAGTAGATATGAGGGAGGGGCTACATCCAGTGAAAACAACACTCCCCCTATTCAATTGTTTCCGATGATGTTAGAACCCAAGAACATATTTGTGAAGATGGCAAATGGCAAGGCTCGAGTTATGCTGGGTAATTTAAAGCAAAGCTAGCCGATGTGTATGTTTCAAGAAGCAGCAGGGGCGCTCGCCGAGGTAATAATAGCCATTCTTTCGAAAGTATACCACTAGCTATATGCATACATCCATCTCTATTTTATTTGCAACTTTTTAAGAGCTTTTTATGTCAAAAACTAGTAATGACTAATGCTTACTATAGCTAATGTTTAGATTAGTTATTCATTGCACCTAGCAAGCGGGTGCATAATCTAAAATGGTGCAAATTGATGAAAATTTCTCAAGAAAAATCCCAGCTGTAGTCGACATTATGTTCTACATGCATGCAAACTTTTTAGAACAAATTATTTAATACCATGAAGAGATACATGAAAAATAAATTGTATGGTCATTTTTGTGTGTATCCACAAACTATATGGTCGAAATAGTATCAACCAGTGGGTAAAATTTACTATCACAACATTGACCTGTTGTTTTCCTTCTTTTAACTCACTAATGAGATTGAATTTTATTATTGCTATTCTGCAAAGTAAGTTTTATTAAGAACTAATCAAGACTGTACATATGATGTCTGAAGAATATCTAGCTTTTTTTTTCACCATATCTGCACCCTGCAATAAATAAGTACTAACCTTTCTGAAAATATCAAACAGTTTAGATGCTTGGAATAAGAAGCCCGATGATAACAATAGTTGTCTCTATGTTACCAGTACAGATATTTTCAGTATGCCAGGAGCTAGATATAAATTAAAAGGTTTGGCTGGTGGATATTTTAAAAAATATTTTAGAAGTAATAGAGATGGTACAAATATCAATATAACAATAGACGGCATCTTATTGCTGCTGGCTAGAAACAGTAGAAACTAGCTCAACCTTAGACAAAAACTCCAGAAATTATAACTACTGTGTTTGACATTTGGAATCTCTGATTTTTTTTTCTAATTGTTTTTGTTATGCATGCATTTCTGGGGATAGACATTACAAGGGATGACATAGAAAAGGCGCACTGGAAGGAAGTTGGACACTGTCTCACCGAGCTTCACAGGACTTATGAAGCCAGTAGAGAGTTGACTGAACTTGCTAAGTTCTTGACACAAGAAGAAGTAACGTAAGTCAAACACCACTGGCAGATTGAAACAAATCTCTTGTTACAAGTTATATTTTGCTCACTTATACTGTTCTGTGCAGATATGAAAGCCTACTCTGGCAACCAGGTATATGGGATGCACGCACCAAAATGCAATTCATAAGAGAGATATATTTTCTTCTCGATGGGGAACGGGATAGCGAGAAAACTCCTTTTGAAAGTACACAAAAGGGAACAATATTGAAGCAGAAGAATTCTTTTGGCCTCCTTCCAATCATGAAAGAATTTTCTCCTCCAAAGGACGAAAATACTGGTCAGGAAAAACCGATTAGAGAAAATCACTTGCTTGACTCTGTGATTTTTCTCAGGAACAAAATTGTAGCTCATTTTGATGAAGAATACCCGCGTTTTAAGGGCTCCAAGGTAAGCATATCTTTGTGGTTCATACTTATATTGTTCATAGTTTTTTTTTTCTGTTGGTTTACGCAATGTCTCGAGTAGAAAACAAAGGTGTCATCTTTATCTTTAGTTCTGGTATGTGTGAACAACGAGAAGAAAGAATTTGGTACTGCTACAGTTTCCAACTTTTCCTGAACACTTCATAATAACATCCTTTTAGTTAATATTTAAGTTGACAAGTCAAACAACCTCACTAGATTGTTACAGGTGTTGGGTATGCAGTCACACATGTTGATTTTGATCAGATGTTTTCCACTGTACATAACGTTATTGATACATGAAAAATACGGTTGCAAAAATATTGTTTTCTACTTTATTGATACATAGCTTTTTACTGCTTTTAAATACAGTATAAAATAATTACTTGGTAGTTAGTTATCTTGTTAACTTAATATGAAGAAATTAGCGTTCATATTCAAACAATTTTAGTTAGTTAGTATCTTACTTTTAAAGAAAGATGATAATAAAGTTGTCTTGCCGTTTTGAATTCTACCGTAAGCTAATTTTTATTTTTGTTAACATTGATTAATTACTCGGTAGGATGAAATTGGAACTTCTGTAGACACAAGGGAGAGGTATATACAAAACAGAAAAGGTGACTACATGATAACTCTCGCTAAGACAATACGGGAGCTGGGATGGATAGCCGAATCTCCGGTTATACGTGGTGACTGTTCCAGTCCCGCACTGCCGTACGACAGATACAGAAATGTTGGTTAAAACTGCAGTGATCTAGCACTTCAAAAGTATTGCTCTAATTTTAGTTTTCATGCAGGTGAGAATGATTACATGGCAAGCTTCTACAAAATGAAGATATAAGAGGAAAACAAAACCTTAAAGCAGCAGGAATGTAACCTCCACAGCTATGGAGACAGTCAGAGCGCAAGACCTTAATTTGTTTCCCTAACCTGAAGTGTAGTGTACTATATTAATTCCAGACTCTGCAAGCAGGCTTTGATGCTGGTGTTTAAACTGCAAACATACGACATTTGAGTTACTATATCCTCGTGCTCTGTGTTGCTACTCATAAACTTGAGCCCCACGACTTTTAAGGACTTGTTGATGAATTGAAATTATTGTCATTTTAAGACTATTCGGTGACTTGCAAATTCACTCTTAACCTATTAGATTAGTGCGACTTAATTCAGTTCTGTTTTATTCCGGCTCATGATGATGCAACAGGGAATTGAGAATACAGACGCACGGCAGTGTTGCCATGCATGCGTGCACTCCCAGTTATGCGTACTCTCTGGTGTTTCAGAACGACGTGCCTATCTATCCACAATTTAGGGACATGTCCATTCATCATCGGAGGCGATGATATATAACATATGTTCCCTTCGTTGCATGTTGATTTCTCAGTCAAGAGCATGGATGCAATAGTAGAAGGAACTCGGGGGTAGTACAAGAAATCGAACACTTTCATGGTTCAAGTCCGTCGTCGATGGAGGCCATGTCGTTGCCATCCTACGAGCACGTTTGATGAATCACCGTCATCCTCGTGGTGATGAACAATGCGTGAAAGGTACTCTCTGCTGTGCTAGCTAGAGGCCATGCTGTTTAATTGGCAGCGGAGTGTAGGTGAGTCAGAATTCATTCCTATTCTAGACGCTCACCTGATGGCTTCTCGCTGCTAATCAAATGCGGCTGCGAAGGATCACTCCCAAAGAAGGCTAATTTACACTAATTTACACTGCTACTACTATAGAAACGATCTTTCGTCCTCCTCATTTGTCCCGATCAGTTTTGGGCCCGGGACTAATGAAAGCTTTAGTCCCAGGTCCAACGGCTAAGAGGGCGCTTTCTTTCCACCCCACCTATACAACACATATGACTTTGAATGTTGATGCCTTCCTTTTAAACTAATCCGTGAAGAACCCTTTAGTCCGGGTTGGAGCACCAATCGGGACTAAAAACCCTTTTAACCAGTTGGGACTAAAGGGTCTCTTTAGTCCCGGATGGAGCCACCAACCGGGACTAAAAGGTGAGTTCCGGTTGGTGGCTCCATCCGGGACTAAAGCTCTGTTTTGAGTTCGAATCCTGTGGACTGCAAGGTTGGTTGTTTGTGCCAATTAATTTTTTTGGGCATAGTCCCGGTTCAACCGGTACTACTTAGTATTTTTCTACTAGTGCTATGGGACACCCTGTCAACGCCTAGCCCGTGTTACGTGTTGGAAGCAGGAACGCTCGATCTCTCACTTACGCACGAACATGAGGAAGAAGGAGAACATCAGTTTCCGGCGACGAACGCCGCGGCGACATACGCGGCCTTTTATTTTCTGGACTTGGCATCGAGTACAAAGGAGCACAGGGGCTACATATAGGCCACGGACGACATGCCAGGAGCTAATGTCCACGTCCGGCCTTCGTGCCATGATCCGCACATCTCGCTCAGCGACATCCGAGAGCCTCTCGCTCCTCCGGGCATCACGGCTTCTCCCGTGCGAACCGGCAACCACACACACCTCTGCAACAACTTGGACTCTATCCAAACCAGCACCTAACTCCCTGAGAAATAGGGCCTTCGACTCGACCATGGCACACAGCCACACACTGCAGCTCGCCTGCATGGCCCGGACACGAGCACAACACACGCGACGCACACAACTGACCGGAAACCAAACTCCAAGTAACGATTACTCCTAACATTACGCTCACTTACCTACATGTGAACGCATTGGATGGCAAAATGGACCAGGCCGATCAGCCCGTCTTCTTTTGAATCCTGCCAGTGCTCATCTTTCTCATGCAGGATCCTTGCATTGTCCAAAGTTCCATAGCCGAACCAAGCACGTACAAAAAATTAATTTCATATTTTCTATTATTATGCAATAGTCCAAAATACAACACATATGTGGATATGAGGTTATTTCAAGCGCCAATTGACGGGTTAGTATAAGAATCAATACAAACACACCACTAAAACATTATAAAAAATGTGTCATAATGGAGGATATGGAGAGGAGAGTGTCGGTGTTTTACCGCCACGCCCACCGAGGATACCCCGAGGTGGTGAGTTTGTAGGTAGGGTGTCGCCGAGATCAGGAACTCGAAGGTGCAAAGGAACGCAAGGTTTTAGACAGGTTCAGGCCGACGAGAGCGTAATACCCTACGTCCTGTGTGGTTTGTATTGCCTTTGATGATGATTGTCCCCAAGGGGGTCCCTGTCCGCCCTTATATAGTCTGTGGGGACATGTTTAGATGGAAGTTCTAGTCGGTTACAAGCCCAGGAGTCCCACCCGAGTACTTCTCGGGTAGTTTCCTACCGTGTCCGACTAGTTTCACTACTGTATGAGTAATCCTACTGCATTACGAGTAGTTACAACAGATGTAGGGTGTGGGCCATGTCCCATCCCGTATCCTAAGAGAAATACGCCACGTGTACAGCCCCGTGTACCCGGGTCTGACAAGCCCCCGAGCTCTTCGTAGCCGAGTACTGTTGGCGTCCGTGTACTTTTGAAGGCGTCTTCAAGTTCTCGCGAACTTCATCTTGAAGGTGTCCTCCGAGTACTTCCTTTGCTGCGTCGAGGCTGTGAGGTGCTCATGCACCGAGTAGTTGTCCAGTCTTCTTTATATGGGGTGCGATTAAACTCGCACTCCATATGGAGTAGCTCCCGAGTCTTAGGTTGACTCGTAGAATCAGGCTGAGGGTCAATTTAGTCTTGAGTCTTCTGTCCTTATCTTCCAGCAAATTTGAAAAATAAGTCGTTGATGACACGTGTCCCGCAGCACCCGAGCCTTGAGTCCAAATCCCCAAGTTTTGGAAGAAAGGATCCAAAGAATCGTGGCATGCAATATATGACGGCAAAAGATTTAATGGTGAACATGGGAAAATTGGTGTAGTAAATTTAAGAACCTCTTTTTTCGGGATGAGTTCCCTGAAAAAATGGTAAAACAAATAACATCTCCAATAAACACCCAAAATTACCTCTCAAACCAATCTTTGTGCCCTGAGTCAATGACTAAATAAGACCTCTGGGTAATAAATTGAATAAACCCCTCATTTCAGAATAAAATTCCTGCAATAATGGTTAACAAATATATACCCAAGACAAATCTTAAAAATCCTCTTGGATCGGGCATTGTCGAGTGATTGTACAGCGTCCAACATGTAAGCATGAGAGGTGTCCCTTGAGGCACGCTGAATGCCTTGTCGCATCAAGCCCCCGAGCCAGGAGCCAGATGATAGGCATAAAGCAATCGTAGCAGAACGGTGGCGCTAGCCCTCGAGTTCAGGAATTGAGCATGTAGCCGATGGTGCTTGAGCAGTCGATGAAGCCATCTAGTCGGAGTCGATCCCGACTAGGATTGTAGTCAAAACAAGTAGTCGAAGTAGTCGAACATGTGCAGAGGTAGTCGTAAACTAGTAAAAATTTTATCATGGGAGCGAGGCCCCTTCAATAACATAGTGTACAAGTTAAAAACAAGTAATATGTTACTGGAAATAAGGGAACGAGCCCCCTTCAGCAAACTTGCGGGTAGTACGAGCCGTAAACCAGTAAAACGGAGTTGTACAAGAAGTATGAGCACAAAGGCCCTTCAAGAACCCAAGCTCGAGCTGTCTTGCAGTGTCAGCCTCGCCTTCTTCAAACACCTCCACTCGTGGAGACTTCCACATCACGTCTGTTGGCCTATGGCTTTGCTTGGTTGTGTGCGAAGCCCCCAGACTACTGATGAGATCTCATCGATCCACTTGCCGCCCTTTTTGCTGTTCTCGTCATAGAGTCTCTTCTTCAATCCATCAAGAATCAAGCCGTTGGCGCGCTCAACCTGGCCGCTGGCCCGCTGGTGAGCCACCGAAACATATTTAACTTCAACGGAACTGCGTTCACAAAATTCCCAGAACTGATGTGAGTGGAAATTGGATCCCAAATCTGTAATGATGGTGTTGGGGAAGCCAAAGCGGTGTAAGATGTCGCAGATGAAAGTAACCACTCGATCTGCAGTGAGCGTTGCGATTGGCTTGTACTCGATCCACTTGGTAAACTTGTCGATTGCCACCAACACGTGTGTAAAACCTCCTGGCGCAGTTGTTAAGGGCCGTATCTTGTCCAGGCCCAGCATGCAAACGGCCATGAAGGTGGCATGGTGATCAGGTTATGAGCCGGGACATGAGGCTGTTTGCCAAAGAATTGGCAGTTGGTGCACCGGCGAATTAGTGCTTAGGCATTTGCCAAAGCAGTCGGCCAGTAGAAACCGGAACGAAACGCCTTGCCGACTTGTGTGCGAGAAGCCGCGTGGTTCCCGCACATGCCTTCGTGAATCTCTTGGAGTATTTCTTTGCCCTCATCCATGCTGACACACTTCATGAGTATGCCTGATGCTGATCCATGCTTGTACAAGTTACCCCCGACTAGTACATACCCTTTGCTGCGCCGTAGGATACGAGTAGTTACAGCGATTTTTGGGTCGACGCCGGGGGGTAATTTGTGCTCCTGGATGTAATCGATGAAGGCCACTCTCCAATCGACCTCGATCATCAAGACCTCTCGGTCGAGTTCCTTTGGACCCTAAGCGATGGAACTTGAGTCTGGTGCCCTGATGGAAGGGTGATGCAACTCGTGAACGAAAACTCCCGGTGGGACGTTAGCTCGATCAGAACCTAGTTTGGCGAGCACATCCGCGCCCACATTGTTGTCGCGAACCACATGGTGAATTTCCAGGCCCGAGAACTTTTTCTCGAGCTTGTGTATTTCCATAACGTGGGCATCCATGGTGTCCTTGTTGATGTCTCACTCCTTGTTGACTTGTTGAACCACCAATAAGGAGTAGTTGCATGATGTCGAGGGAGATTGACAGGCGTAGCCCGCACAATAATTTCTCGTACTCGGCTTCGTTGTTGGAGACCTCGAATAGTATTTGGAACACATACTTGAGTTGTTCTCCTCTTGGGCTGATGAAAAGTTCTCCCGCACCACCACCACAGAGCTTGAGTGAGCCGTCAAAGTACATGACCTAATGTTTTGGCTTGTTGGTTGGGGCTTCCACTTGGTTTTCTCGCCACTCCACCATGAAGTCGACTAGTGCTTGCGACTTTATGGCTGTCCAGGGCTTGAAGTCGAGTGTAAGGGCTCCCAGCTCCACTACCCACTTGGAGATGCACCCGGTAGCGTCCCGATTGTGGAGGATATCCGCCAATGGGAAGTCGGAGACCACTAGGATATTGTATGCATCGAAGTAGTGGCGAAGCTTCCAGGAAGTGATGAGTATAACGTAAAGAATTTTTTGAATTGTTGGGTAACGAACCTTAGATTCAGAGAGGACTTCGCTGACGAAGTAAACTGGTAGCTGCACCCCAAAGGCGTGGCCTTCCTCCTGGCGTTCCACCACGATTGCCGTGCTGACGACGTGAGTAGTCGCGGCGATGTAGAGTAGCAGGTTCTCGCCTGGTTGGGGAGCCGTCAGGATGGGTGGCGACTGCAAATGGTGCCTGAGATCTTGCAGCACCTGGTTTGCCTCCTCGGTTCACTTGAACTTGTCATGGAGCTTGAGCAATTTGAAGAAGGGTAGACCCCTTTCTCCGAGTCGGAAGATGAATCGGTTCAAAGCTGCCATGCAGCCAGTGAGCTTCTAGACATCCTTGATCGTCTTTGGAGCATCCATGGTTGTGATGGCGTTGATCTTCTCCGGATTTGCCTCGATCCCACGGTGACTTACAATGCACCCGAGTAGTTTGCCTTGACGCATGCCAAAGACGCACTTCGTCGGGTTGAGCTTCCATCGAAATCGTCGCAAGCTGTTGAAGGTCTCCTCGAGGTTAGTGATGAACTCATCGTGGGATCTGGTCTTGATGACCATGTCATGCACGTGAGCTTCAACGTTGCGGTGTAGCTGGTCCGCAAGGCACAGTCGGATGGCCCGTTGATAGGTGGCTCCTGCGTTCTTCAACCCGAATGACATTGTAGTGTAAGCGTATGCTCCAAAAGGTGTGATGAACGCGGTTTTGATCTGGTCTTCCTCCTTGAGAGCTATCTGATGGTAGCCCGAGTAGCAGTCGAGGAAGGAGAGCAGGACGTAGCCAGCCGTGTAGTCGATGACTTGGTCGATGCGTGGGAGCACGAAGGGGTCCTTTGGGCAATGTTTATTGAGATGGTACAAGTATAGGGTTAGCTAACCACTCGAGGTGGTACACTTCTTTAATAAAACCAACCGCGAGTAGTTTTGCTAGCTCTTTCTTGATGGCCTCCCTCTTGTCGGGGGCGAAGCGTCGTAGTCGTTGCTTTTTCGGAGTGGCTTTAGGGTCAACTTTTAGGCAATGCTCAATCAACTCCTTGGGCACCCCTGGCATATCCGATGGTTTCCACGCGAATATGTCCTAGTTAGCCCTAAGGAAGCTGATGAGCGCGCTTTCCTATTTGTCACCTAAGTCGCCCCTGATCAAAACAGTCTTGGACGGGTCGCCCTCTTGCAGCTGAATGGTCTTGTTGCCGACGTTGCTGGGGTTGGATTTAACCCTTTGTATCTGAGGATTGGATGGGAGTTGTTGAGCTAGGAGTGCTGCTTCTGCCATGGCGCCAACCGGCGTACGGTACTCGCGATCCGCGACTGCTGCAAAAGTGTTGTTGAGATCCCTTGGTTCGCGGGCGTGATTCTGCGGGTTGCGCCTGCGTTGAGCGCGCTTGACGTTCTTTGCCCGCCAGATCCTTCGGTGCTCCTTATCTTCATCTTGGGGAGCGTCAACTTTGGCTCGTCGGCTGAGACATCTGCGAGTTGTTCGTTGTTGTACTGGGTGCCCAGCTCGTCTTCCTCCGCATTGCGAAGGGAGGCCATGCAGACTTGATGATCCGGCGAGTGGTTAGCCCTAAGGCTGTACTCAAGTAGCTCTATGCTCCTTTCTCCTTCTTCCGTGATAGGAGAGAGGGGTCTACTCTCCTGGAAGGGTAGTTCCTGCGTGAAGGCCACAAGGTGGGGTTCGTAATCGAGTAGTTCGGAGGGCTCGAGGATACCCCTGAGGTGGTGAGTTTGTAGGTAAGGTGTCGCCGAAATCAGGAACTCGAAGGTGCAAAGGAACGCAAGGTTTTAGACAGGTTCGGGCCGCCGAGAGTGTAATACCCTACGTTTTGTGTGGTTTGTATTGCCTTTGATGATGATTGTCCCCAAGGGGGTCCCTGTCCGCCCTTATATAGTCTGTGGGGATAGGTTTACATGGAAGTCCTAGTCGGATACAAGCCCAGGAGTCCTACCCGAGTACTTCTCAGGTAGTTTCCTACCGTGTCCGACTAGTTTCACTACTGTACGAGTAATCCTACCGCATTACGAGTAGTTACAATAGATGTAGGGCGTGGGCCATGTCCCATCCCATATCCTAAGAGAAATACGCCACGTGTACAGTCCCGTGTACCCGGGTCTGACATTGCTGCTCCTTGATCTCGCCGGGGAGATCGAGAGGATGTCCGTTTTTGACGCGACTTCAACTCGCGCTGCACCAGGAGCTCTCGGATCGGACTCAAACCGATCTGAGTCGCGTCAAAAATGGACATCCTCTCGAGGAAGCGCGTACTCTAGTCCTGTTGGGGTTACGCAACGCCATTTTGGTCAACGAGGAGGCTACACGGTCTAAGTCCCTCTCTGACTTGGAGGAGGATTTAGATCGTCTCCTCAAGCGCGGAGACGAGGGAGCCACCGCCTGTCGGGGAGGGGGGGCCTATTTTCGACAACTACTCGGACTCAGACGAGAACTACTCATAGATGAAAAGTACCTCTGGACAAAAAGTACTCATTGACGAAAAGTACTCGTCGACTAGTACTACACCTTCAAGATGGAGTCCGGGAGAACTCGATGACGAGGGAGCCACTGCCTGTCGGTGGGGCCCCGTTGTCGACAACTACTCAGACTCAGACGACGACCCCAAATCCTTTTCATGTAGTCACCTGGGTATGACCATGACGTCTACGCCGCAAGGCCGCACCGTGCTCGATGAGGGCACAACGATCAACTTTGGCTCCTAGATCGGCGTCGCCATCGGCTCGGGCGGTTTCAACGACCACCTAGCCGACTCCAGGAAGTTGGAGGCATCCACTTTAGCATCCAGCCGCAACGTCGATGACCTTGCCGATGATCTCGGTGGAATTCAACTTTCCAACCTTATCGGAAGCTACGCGAGCCATATCAGGGCAACTCCTCGCCCATTGATCAAATCGGACGATCTGATCGCCCGAATTGACCACGTGGATGACAACATCGCCAAGTGCATCTGCTCGCGGAAGACGCTCTCCAACAGCATGGTGACTCGGCGTCCCTGATTCGGAATCGCTCTGAGGCTCACCACCGCCATTCCATCGCCACCGACGACATCTCTTCCAGGATCCATCAAGTTAGCAAAGGTATTGCAGATTGCATTACTCTGGCAGAAGCCACCCTTCGGCGTACCAACCCCAGGGAGCCGGAAGATTTCGACTACGACTTCGACAATTTCATCGGCAACCTTGAAACCCCCAAGCAATGTCCTGTCCGGTCTGAGGCGGCTCAACCCAAGACCCTCTCCACATTGGAAGAGGATTTGGATCATCTACTACCACTCGGAGAAGGAGGAGCCACCACGCGTCGGGCGGCCACTGTTTCCGACAACTACTCGGATTCGACTGCTCATATGACACCTATAATAAGTAACCCCCGGGGTCAGGTAAGGGGATCAGATTGGTCAGGCAGGTTTCAGCATTGGAAGGGCATGAAACCCTCCAGGTTTCTCAAATCAGGTCCACCACGATCCATTACCACACCCGGCGAACTCCCTTTTCAAGAAGGCAGACTCCTCCCTCCTTCCGACGACGAAGACGAGGGCCAGGTGGTGTGGAGTGCCAAACGCTTTGCGCCCAATCGTGAAGTGTTCATGATTCATGATGACGAGGACTATGAAGGCGTAGAGCGGGTCAAGCTATACGACTACGATGACTACCTCCTTGATTCGCTCGACGAAGACGTGGATGTAATAATGGGTATTGAATTCCCAGGTAAAATCAAGATAGAAGATGCAGATGACATCCAGAAGGAATGCCGTAAACTCATCAATGCGAAGCGCGCCAAACGCAGGCACCGTGCGGTCGAGAGGAACCAGCAGGGGAGCGACAACCTCTACGATGCCTCCATGGGCGACCTCCGCACTATCATCAACGCAGGACGGGGCGCCCGCAACGTCATCATCGCCAGGCAGCAGGAGCTTGATGAGGTGGAGGCCTATAGCCCCACCAACTATCATATCCCTCTCGACTACCTAGGTACAACTCGAAAGCGCAAGCCAGAAGCAGGGTAACAACCTACCCAGAGAAAGAGAACCCTCAACTCGAAGAAGCGATTCGAGGAGGCTCTGCACAAGCGATGCCCATGGCACCCGAAGAGCAAGCATTCCACCTTTGAATGTTACACCTCCAAAGAGCCCTGGGAGCTCCACCACTCAACAAGACTGAGAACCGATTGAAGGAGATTTTTCGAAGATCTTTAGGGAACTTATGTTACCATTGTCTTGAGTTTTATCTCGAAACAAGGGTTTTTTCCCAAAGAACCCGTTCAACAACCCGGTCAGGGAATCAATGAATTTACGCAAAAAAAGGCCTTTGTCCGTTCATCCACATTTCAGCGCCGTATGAACTATCTTGGCCCGCCCAAGGAATTCCTTCGGGCCAACCGAGTCATATTCGCACGACGACCACTTTTGTAACAATGCATGTGAAGGATTGCGTAATCTTTCGGGCCAACCGAGACATCTTCGCATGGTAACATACGACCTATCTTGCCCCGCCCAAGGAACTGATCAAAATCACGTGACGGACCTCGTCGTCACTTCCTTTGGGCCAACCATGATGTTTTCGCATGGCAACATGTGAATTCTCATGGCCCGCCCAAGGAATCGACTAAGCTACCAGCAAGATTTATTTCTCTTTTGCCAATTGATCTCCAGTCACCGCACCCACACTTCCAGTACTACTCCGTTTACTACTTCTCGACAAGTACTACATGCAGTTTACTGAAAGGGTCTCGCTCTCATACTTCCAGTACTACTCCGTTTACTAGTTCTCGATTAGCACTACGTGTAGTTTACTGAAGGGGCATCGCTCCCATACCTCCAGTACTACTCCGTTTACTAGTTCTCGACTAGTACCACGTGCAGTTTACTGAAGGGGCATCGTTCCCACACTTCCAGTACTACTCCGTTTACTAGTTCTCGACTAGTACTACGTGTAGTTTACTGAAGGGGCATCGCTCCCATACTTCCAATACTACTCCGTTTACTAGTTCTCAACTAGTACTGCGTGCAGTTTACTGAAGGGGCCTCGCTCCCACACTTCTAGTACTACTCCTTTTACTGGCTCTCGACTAGTACTACGTGGAGTTTACTGAAGGGGCCTCGCTCCCATACTTCCAGTAACACTCCGTTTACTAGTTCTCGACTAGTACTACGTGTAGTTTACTGAAGGGGACTCGCTCCCGTACTGCCAATAACACTCCATTTACTAGTTCTCGACTAGTGCTATGAGTAGTTTACTACAGGGGCCTTGCTCCCATTACATTGCGTTTACTGGTTCCCGACTAGTTTTACGCATCGCCAGCAACCTCGACTCCTCTAGCTCCCATGCTCGGGGACTGGGCTCTACAGGGCACTCAGCATACTTTTGGAGGATCGTTTAAGCTCTCACGTTCCGGGGGCTGGACGTCGCAAAACTACTCGGAAGATTCGTAGAAAAACTGGATTTAAGAGGATTTTGAAGATTTATCTCAGGAAGATAATTGTTCAACCATTATTTTAGGGATTTTATTCCGAAATAAGGGGTTTTTCAAATTTTTAACCCAGAGGTCTTATCTAGCCATTAACTCAAGGAAAAAGGTTTGATTTGAGCGGTAATTTAGGGCACTTTTTGGAGAAGCTATTTGTTTAACTATTTTTTTAGGGAATTCGTTCCGAAAAAGCGGTTTTCAAATTTCTGAACCAATTTGCCCATCTTAACCATCAAATTCTAACCGTCATATATTGTATGCCACGATTCTTTGGATCTTTTTTTTCAAACCTTGGGGATTTGGATTCAAGGCTCGGGGGCTACAAGGACACGTGTCATCAGCGACTTATTTTTCAAATCTTTTGGAAGATAAGGACAGAAGACCCAAGACTAAATTGACCCTTAGCCTGATTCTTCGAGTCAACCTAAGTCTCGGGGGCTACTCTATGTGGAGTGCAAGTTTAATCGCACCCCATATACAAGAAGACTTGACAACTACTCGGGGCATGAGCACTTCATAGTCTCGACGCAGACAAGGAAGTACTCGGAAGATACCTTCAAGATGGAGTTCGGGAGAGTTCAAAGACTCCTTTAGAAGTACTCGGAAGCCGGCAGTACTCGACTACGAAGAGCTCGGGGGCTTGTCAAACCCGGGGCCACGGGACTGCGCACCTAGCGTACATATTCTAGGATAGAGGGTGGGACATGGCCAACACCCTACAGCAATTGTAACTACTCGTACTGTAGTAGAACTACTCGTGCTGTAGTAGAACTAGTTGGAACAGAAGGAAACTACTTGAAAAGTACTCGGGAAGGACTCCTGAGCTCGAATCCGGCTATAATTTCCTTGTAACCCTGTCTCCCCAAACTATATATGGGCGGGCAGGGACCTCCTCCAACCAAGATCACCCCGATCAACACCTAAGGCAATACAAACCATGCACAGGACGTAGGGTATTACGCTCTCGGCGGCCCGAACCTGTCTAAACTTTGTGGTCCTTGCACCTTCGAGTTTCTAGTCTCGGCGACAGTCTGCCTACAAACTCACCAACTTGGGGGTATCCCTCAGTGGGCGTGGCGGTAAAACACCGACAAGTGTTTCCTCTTAGGCGCGCATGGAGACGTTTCACTCCCATGCGGAGGGGTTTCATGTTCTTATATAGAAGGATTTGTTAGGGGATTGATCTTTTCACTCACCTCCAAAAGTACATTTCAGGCGCGGGTGAGGAGTTTACCTGCCCCGAAAGATACTATCTCTTTTTAAATTATAACTATACAAAATTCATTTAAACTATACATAATAGAATATCGGTTTAAAATTTATTGATCTCCTACACAACAACTTTTATGTAGCACAATACGTGTCAAAATTTTGTGTATATGAGCAGAAATAGAGTTCCAGTGCCTACAAATTTCAAAGTTATCCTTAGTTATATGAAATAGTATGACAGATGTGTCTATTTGTGAAAAATGTATGTTCCATCTTTGTAAAATATTTTGAATTTCTTATGACACGTTTATGCACCTATAAAAGGAATATATGTCAAATTATAGAATCTTTAGACGATGTTTACATATTTTTTAGCATTCTTTGCAATAAATATGTAATTTTGAGTTTGAATGATACATAATAAACAATGGAACCTTTCATGACATGAGCTAAACTAAGACATATGTCTTTAAATATATTTTAATATGATTTGATATACCTCTAGTTGAAATTGGAATTACATTAACTAAGAACGTGAAAATTCATATAAACAATAGAAAATAGTAAATCACTTTAAAAGTTATTAAAACATGCACACAACAATTTTTATATAGTATATTGCGTGTAAAAAATATATTTGGGGTATATGAGAAAAATATGTAGTATTTTTAATAAGGATAATATAAAAAATAGCAAATCTTATTTTCCATGGGCGAATCGATTTCCAAGGTGGTTCATGGTCCGAGTCGTCCTCTGGAATCCCTGTACTAGGAGCGGTATGTGTTTCTGTCCGTCCTTGAAAATGATGGTATTTTCAGAGACGATTCCGCAAGGTCCGGCTCTAGAAACCCATTTCCAGGGACAGATCGATTGCTATGGTACGAGTCATGAATATTTGGTGCGGGTGCACTTCTCAACCGCCTCTTAGAAAAACAAGACCTTTCTACAAACTATTCCTGTAGAGTAGTGTGGTTTCTTTACAAAAATAATCTTCTACTATTTAGATGGTAGTCTAATATCCAGGATCCGCTCAACATCATGCGCTCTATAGATGTCACGAACCACTTCCTCATGCCATTCCATGGTGTCCCTAGTCAATGAGCTGGGACACCTGCTTCAATCTACAAGGCCTTCTCTTTCATGCAGGGCTCATGGGCCAACCCCGAGATCCAAGAGTCACGCCATATGCGCATCGAAGCACTTGAGTTCTATCCTATTACCTAGTTGAAACTATTAGCTAGTTGAAAGGATTGTGGCCCATGAAGAGGATGAATGGGGTCCTTTTCAATTTCTAGCAATCCTTATTCTATTGCTAGTCTTGCCCAAATCTAGAATTCATAGCCTATCAACTAGAGCACACTAACAAAGAGATCTAGGGCATGATCATGATTCCTAGTTGAGATCACACTATCAAGGAAAACACCTAGTCAAGAGAGCACACTATCATGCAAGCGTCCTAGTCAACAAGCAAGCATACAAAGGAAACAACAAGTAAAGACCAAAGTAAATGCTTGAATGTAAAGAGAGGGACACGAGACAACCGGATTTTTTCCCGTGGTATCGAGGAGTTGACGCTCCCCCTAATCCTCCACGTTGGAGCACCCACTAAGGGTTGATCTCCCTTGTGTCAGACCCGGAAACACGGGACTGTACACGTGGCGTATTTCTCTTAGGATACAGGATGGGACATGGACCACGCCCTACATCTGTTGTAACTACTCATAATGTAGTAGGATTACTCGTACAGTAGTGAAACTAGTCGGGCACGGTAGCAAACTACTCGAGAAGTACTCACGTAGGACTCCTGGGCTTGTACCCGACTAGAATTTCCATGTAAACCTGTCCCCGAGACTATATAAGGGCGGACAGGGACCCCCTTAGGGACAATCATCATCAAAGGTAATACAAACCACACAAGACGTAAGGTATTACGCTCTCGGCAGCCCGAACCTGTCTAAAACCTTGCGTTCCTTTGCACCTTCGAGTTCCTGATCTCGGCGACACCCTACCTACAAACTCACCACCTCGGGGGTATCCCTCGGTGGGTGTGGCGGTAAAACACCGACATCTGGCACGCCAAGGAGGGGAGTTCATCAAGCATCCACCGGAGAATTCGTTGGCATCCTTCAACTTTACCAGCGCTATGCTCGACGAGGGCACGACTTTCATCTTTGGCTTCAGGATCTGCGTCGCCAACGGTTTGGGTGGCTTTAACAGCCACCTAGCCAACTTCAAGGTGCCGGAGGCGACTTCTTCAACTCCAAGCAGCGATCTCAACGACTTCATCGACAATCTCGATGATATGCTGCTTCCCGATCTGGCCCAGCAGATCGAAAAGATGTCCGTTTTCAACGCGACTTCCACTCGTGACGCACCAGATCTATTCGAGTCGGATTCAAACCGATCTGAAAAGACCTTACGATCTAGATCCCTCTCCGACTTGGAGGAGGATATGGATCTACTGCTCAACATCAAGGACGTGGGCGCCAACGCTTGTCGGGGGGCCCCCGTTTTCGACACCTACTCAGACTCCAACGAAGAGTACTCCCCGCGCAGTACCACACCTTCAAGCCGGTTCCGAAAAGGACTCGGAGATGAGGGAGTCACCGCTTGTCGGGTGGCCCCTACCCTTGAAAACCACTCGCAACCCGACGGTCACACCGAATCTTTATCTGGCAGCCTCCTGGGTTTATCCATCACTTCAACGCTGCAAGGACATTTTGTGTACTGGAAGGGCTTAGATCCCTCCGAACTACTCGATTACGAATCCCACCTTGTGGCATTCATGAAGGAACTACCCTTCTAGGAGGGTAGACCCCTTTCTCCCATCGTTGAAGAAGGAGAAAGTAGCACAGAGCTACTCGAGTACAGCCTTAGGGCTAACCACTCGCCGGATCAACAAGTCCGCATGGCCTCCCTTTGCAACGCGAAGGAAGATGATAACGAACAACTCGCGGATGTCTCAGCCGACGAGCCCACAGCAGACGCTCTCCAAGATGAAGATGAGGAGCACCGAAGGATCCGGCGGGCAAAGAACGCCAAGCGCGCTCAACGCAGGCGCAACACACAGAATCGCGCCCACAAACCAAGGGATCTCAACAACGCTTTTGCAGCAGTCGCGGATCGCGAGTACCGTATGCCGATTGGCGCCATCGCAGAAGCAGCACTCCTAGCTCAACAACTCCCATTCAATCCTCAGATACAAAGGCTGTAGTACTTGACCCAGCGCGCGCTCGTGCAACTCGATGGGCAACATCCCTTGTCTTCCACTTGGAATCAGCTCTCGAGGTTTGAGCGCCATGGCGACACCGAGCTGGTTAGTCGCACCTCTGGAGGAGGCCCCGGGAGCCGGAGGAACGACAACCGCCAGCGCAACGAGGGCCACCCATCCGCGCGTGGCAACAATGAACAAGAAGTACAATACCCACTCGCAACCAGCGTGGGGCAAGGCACCACGGCCAAGATCCACTTGAGGCCAACCTCCATGATGCTCCTACGGTTGACCTAAGGTAGAAAATCAACGAGGGCTGCGACGCGCGGCTTGTTATTGAAGCGAGGAGAAGGGACCGTACCGGCAGGCATCACAACGACGACGACAGCGACTGCTTCCCCGCCTTCACCACCAGCATTACCGATAAGTCCTATCCAAAGGACTTCAAACCAGTCGGAATCCCAAAGTTTGATGGTAAGCAGGATCCGCGCCAGTGGATTCATTGCTACTCCGTCGCCATTGAAGTTTCAGGGGGATCCAACTCTACAAAAGCTCTCTACTTTCCAGTGGCTCTGGAGTCCGCGCCCCTCACGTGGCTTGAAACCCTCAAGCCAAACTCCATCGACTCATGGGAGGACCTCAAGCGGGCCTTCATCGATAACTTCCAGGGATCCATGAACAGGGCGAGCACTCTCCACGACCTATCCCAGGTGAAGCAAGAGATGAATGAGACCCTGAGGTCCTACACGCGACATTTCTTTGAGATGCGTGCCACCATCGCTAACATTACCGACGAGGACATCATTCGTTGCTTCCAAAATGGCCTCTTCTCGAAGAACACGTACCACGACTTCGGGCGCAACCGCCCGACTACTGCCGTGGAGCTGCGTGACATGATGGCACGGTGCGCTGACCAGGAGGACAAGGAAACCAACCGCTTCCGCAAGTGCAACCACGACAAACAAGGCAATGGCAACGGCCACTTCGACAAAAACCAGCGGAACCACTCGGGGAATACCTGAAAGCGCAAGCCAGACCATGAAGTCGCGGCTGTCGAGCGCAACCCGCGTGGCAAGAAGTCAGGAAACAATGGTTCAGAATACGGGAAGATCATGCACAAACAATGCCCGATACACCCGAAGTCGCGGCACACGCTCTTCGAGTGCATCACCATCTGCAAATCACTCAATGCACCACCCCTCCCTCAAGCAGGAAAGCGAAAGGACCAGGAGGATGACGAAGGAGGTGACAAGTCGGGGGTCAAGACTTCCAGGATTCGAAGAACGTCGTCAACGTCATCTTCGGTGGAGACGGCGGATTCCCCTCCAAGCGCGCGCATAAGATAACCCTGCGCGAAATACTCTCTGTGGAGCCTGCCACGATAAGGCCTCTGAGATATAGCGAGGTCCCGATCTCCTTCTCCAGGGACGATCAATGGACCATCTTCTCCGAGCCAGGAAAATTCCCGCTCGTCCTAGACCCTGTCGTGGCGGGCTCACAGCTCACCCGAGTGCTCATCGACGGCGGGAGCGGCCTCAACCTTCTTTTCGCGAGTACTCTCAAGAAGATGGGACTGGACATCTCCAAGATGCTCACTCCCAGCAAAGCTCTTTTCTACGGCATTGTCCCGGGTAACGCGGCTACACCACTCGGGTCAGTGTTCCCGCCAGTCACCTTTGGGACAAAACACAACTACCGCATCGAGTACATCATGTTCGAGGTGGCGGATTTCGACTCGTCGTACCATGTCATCCTCAGCAGGCCGGCACTAGCCAAATTCATGGCCGTACCCCACTACGTCTACCTGTTACTCAAGATGCCAGGCAAGACAGGCGTACTCACACTCCGTGAGTATGCCACGACATCACGCATGCCAGAGCCGTCTGCAGAAGTACTCGCGGCCGCGCTGAAGCTGACCAACACAAAGATGGAGATCTCCAACCAGCGGCCCATCCAGTCGAGGGTTAAACCCAACCCAGCGATGTCGGCATCAAGACCATTCAGCTGCAAGAAGGCGACCCGTCCAAGACTGCTTTGATCGGGGGCGGCTTAGGCGATAAATAGGAAGGCACGCTCGTCAGCTTCCTTAGGGCCAACCGTGACATATTCGCGTGGAAACCAGCGGATATGCCAAGGGTGCCCAAGGAGTTGATCGAGCATTGCTTAAAAGTCGACCCTAAAGCCACTCCCAAAAAGCAACGACCGCGACGCTTCGCCCCTAATGAGAGGGAGGCCATAAAGAAAGAGCTAGCAAAGCTACTCGTGGCTGGTTTTATTAAAGAAGTGTACCACCCCGAGTGGTTAGCTAACCCTGTACTTGTGTTCAAGAAGAATAACAATGAATGGAGGATGTGTGTGGATTATACCGACCTCAATAAACACTGCCCGAAGGACCCCTTCGAGCTCCCACGCATCAACCAAGTCATCGACTCCACTGCCGTCTGCGTCTTGCTCTCTTCCTCGACTGCTACTCGGGCTATCATCAGATAGTTCTCAAGGAGGAAGATGTCACACCCGATTCTAGAAAGAACCAGATGCATCTCATATGTGCGCCAGGATCTCGTTCACACACATATGGTAGACGGAAAGTGTAATATATCAAAGACAATGCTCAAAATGTAACTAAATAAAGTATTTAACAATATTACACTCTGTATAAAAGAGACACAAATGTCTTTAAACGATAAACCGTTATACCCTATACGATGTCTGTGTGGCAGAACCACCTGAATTAATCCGGCTCAAGTGTATTAACCATCACCATTAAGGCATCCTCGGTTAACCTTACACTTCAAACGGAGTAATCCACTGGTCTGTCGGGTATAACCTCCCGATACAACCACGGTGAACGGATCGAGCGCCGTACATACAAATGCTCATGCGACGATGAGCCCAGAGAATACCACATTCCAGCAAATATTACAACATCAACATAAGTAAATATTACAGACCATGTGCTGAGTTTAGAAAACAAGTACTTCAATTAACATAAATAAGTTCTTCAGCGTTAAGTTGCAGCGGAAATAAACAACAGAAACTACTCGACGATACAGGATGTCTCGATGAAGCCCGTACGAGACATCACTCGGCCTTATCTCCGTTGGACGGGGGCGCATCCCATTCCACCGACCAACCAGGGGGAAGAGTGCAGGGCCAAGTCAAGCTAGCAATCATGTCTTCGAAGGGCTCACCTGAAATCGAGTCACAAGCAAGACTGAGTATACTAATACTCAGCAAGACTTACCCGAGTGGTGGAAGCTACTCCACCGACTCTAGACATGCAAGGCTTTTTGGCTCAGGGGTTTGTTTTGCCGAAAAGCATCTACAAGTGGGTCCTTACTTTCAACTTTTAGCTCAAGATTCTAGTTTCGTTAGCCAGTCTAGGTAAGCAGCTATCTAAAGCATACATGGTGAAGCATTAGATTTTCCATCCAACCAGTTCATTCATCATCATTGTTCCTCTTCTTACTCTGTGGGTAAAAATGGTTAAGCAGTCTCAATAGCCGTGAGAAACGGACGATTCGAATCGAATTTCTTAACCTTGCAAGGGAAACCCAAACACACGTCACGTGGTTACTCCCTAGAGTCACACGTGCAACTTTTCCCCTTTCTTTCCGGGTCGTGGATCGGGGCTACCCTCCGAGAGTACAAGAGCTCCACGCCACGGTTCGGCGCCGGGTCGTGACCACTCTCTGCACTCGCCATATGCACATGGGACCGAAGTTCAAAGGGTAGGATGCCGTCCCCTTGCCGGGCCAATCAGGTACTTAAGCTTACCGATTCCCATAATCTCGGCATGTGTTTAGTACGTTCAAAGACTTAACCATCACTACCACACCCTGCGGCCTTAGCATTTTTCACTAGACAGACGGGCCTCAATCGTAACCATCGTTACATAACCCGTCCGTGTCCTTATGATTGCAGTGTGTAGTAGTCATTCAACTCCTATTTTCTCGCGAGTGACAGGAAATCACTCGACTTTTACCGGAGTCCTATTAGCACAGCATTCTATCGAACCTTTCATCTAGTTTTCAAGCAAGGGTTCCTGACATCATGCAACTAAGTTTTCATCCAACTCCTATAAACTTAATGCACAAGCAAAGGGTAATGAGTTGCATAATTTCGGAAGAATGGGTTATGCTCCGGGGCTTGCCTTCGCAGTTCGCTTGGGGATCTTCCGAACTTGGGCTCGGGTCTTCAAAAGCTTCAGTTAGATTTGCTTGAGCTTCACGCTGCTCACTCTCGGACGCGGGCACCAGCTCGTAGGTTCCGTCGGCGAGAGTCGTCGATTCTACATGAGTGCACAAGTTTAAGTCGTGGAAATAGCACTTGATTACGATTTGAGAGTAATTACTACAAGGGATAGTTTCTGGTCATGAATTTTGGGATTTAGGCACATCAAGGAAAGATGTGCTTACTGTAAAATTTTCAGCCAATTTTATGTAACAGATTAATTCTGAAAAAAATATTTCATTGTTGCTGTTAGATACTTGTTCTTTTTGTACAGAACAATTGGTGCAACAAATGAGTCTAAGATTTTTACAGAGCTCTCACATAAGCATGCAGAAGCTACTGTAATTTTTGTAGGATTTATTATGCAGTATCCAGAGCATAGAAAATATGATACTCTGCACCTAGGCTATTCAAAGATTCATTTTTACAGGACCCTACACAGGGTTTTTGTCCATGAAACTTTTTACAGAGCAACCTCTACAACAGTGTAACTCCCAGTAATAATTTCGGAATTTTCCAAGCTAAGATACTATTTTCTTGATTTAATGTATGTTATTAGCACATAAATCAAATAACTAGGTTACTGTGAGATAAAAAGTCTCCTAATTTTTCTCTGGATTCTAGGTACCAATAAATTAGCATAGGAAAAATTTCAATGGGTGACTCACCACCTAACTGCAGGGATAAAACATTTTTCTTACACATGATATAAAACTAAGTTTAACAAACAGTAAATCTAGAGATGGAATTTGGGCCTGATCTTTTTACACAGTCCTAATCATCAAGCAACTAATTTACTGCCCAAAATTAAGGGTCAGCATTGTTCTAGAACAGTGGGTACAAAATAAGTCCATTAAAGCTTCTATTTAAGGTAGAGCAAAATATTCTGAGACTCTGAGAAAACTTTTGTAACAAAAGTGGTAGAGTTTGTTCTGAGGATTCCAGAACAGTTGAGTTTGCATTTTTCTGAATTTTCTACGATTTTATACGAATTTTACAAATTCACTGATTTTGAATCTAGGTTTGAAACTTTCTTTTACAACCAGGTCCTTGAATCTTACGCTCAGACCCTTCTAAAGATTTAAATCCTTGCAATTGGGTCCTCGGCGGCTCGGGTACGGCGGCCGGCCGAAATTCCGGCGAGGGGGCTCGCCGGCGGCGAGGGGCGGGGGGTCGGGGAAGGTTCAGGGATGCGAGGGCTACCTTGTGGGGGTGTTGTTCAGGTGGGGGACGGCCGGGAAGAGCTCGCCGGCGTTGGAGCAGAGGCAGCGGCGGCGCGGCTCGCGTCGACGGCGGTGCTCCGGCGGGCTTGGGGCGGCGTGGTCCGGTCGGTGAGCTTCGGTGACGCGTGGGGAAGCTACTAAAGGGCTCGGCTTGGACGGAGGGGGTCGGGGTCGTGCTGTCCACGGCGAGCAGGGGCGGCGGCGGCGACGACAGCGCGGGCGGCGGCGCTCCGGTGGCTCTGGGTGGCGTTGGGTGGGTCGGCGAGCTGCGGTGGGGTGATGTAGTGGTGGCTGGGGGCTCAGTTTGGGCAGTGGGCGGCTGTGGAGAGCTGTCCACGGGCGGGCGGTGCTCGGCGGCGGCGATGGCGACTGGGCGGCGTGCGATTGGGGCGTGGGCGCGAGGAGATAGCGCGGCGTGCGGATTGGGGAGCAGCTGCTGCAGCGGCTCGGGCGGAGGGCAGGCGCGGCAGCTGGCGGGGCGCGGGGGCCGGGGCGGCACGGCGGAGCGCGGCCACTGGGCGAGCGGGCGGCGGCCTGGGCGCGGCAGCACGCGCGGGCGGGGACTGGCCGCGCGGCGTCGGGGCGGGGCAAAGCCGGCCGTGGCGGGGTGGTGCGGCGGCCACTGGCCTGGCGCTTCGCGCCGGTCAGGCGACGCCGGCCACCTGGCGCGCGGCGGGCGGGCAAGCGCGCGCGGCGCGGCAGAGCAGAGGGGGAGAAACGAGGGACCGAAGTGCAAAAATTCGAAAAAGTTCAGGGGGCTGGGTGCAAACAGGGCGTTTTCTCCTCTTTCTGATTTGAATTTCAAAAACTTTTGAACACGAAAGTTGCTCAAAATAAAAAGTTCTACAACTTTGGTTTCAGGCAAAATTTCATTTGGCTTATGGTTTTAAAGTTATTTTAAAAGTTTCAAATGTGTCCAAATGTGCCCAAATTAAATTTGAATTCCAACTGAACCCGTTTTAATTCTTTCCACCCTCTCATTAGTTGGTTTAAAACATGGAGTTAGGCTAATGTCATTGATTATTTTTGGAATTGCAAAAACCAGGGTCGTCACAGCCTTCCCCCCTTAACAAGAATCTCGCCCCGAGATTCGGTAATTCTTAGTGTGGGCGTGGGTGCACATACCAGTGGTTGAGGCAAGAAACCCAGGGAAATGTTGGTTCAGGTAGCTTTCCGTTTCCCAGGTGGCCTCTTCTTCCGTGTGGCGATTCCATTGTATTTTATACATTCTAATCACTTTCCTCCTGGTCTCTCTTTCTTTTTGATCCAAAATCTTAACTGGGTGTTCGACATATGAGAGGTCAGGTTCCAACGATATTTCTTGTTGTTCCACAATCTCGGTAGGGACTCGAATACACTTCTTGAGTTGAGACACGTGGAAGACATCATGGGTGGCCGTGAGCTGAGGGGGCAGTCGTAATTTGTAGGCTACGGGTCCACGGCTCTCCATGATTTCGTAAGGACCAATATAACGGGGAGCTAGTTTGCCTTTGATTCCAAATCTTCGCACTCCTTTGGTTGGTGAAACTCGAAGATAGACATGATCGCCAACTTCGAACTTTAGGGGCTTTCTCCTTTTGTCAGAATAGCTCTTTTGTCGGGCTTGTGCGGCTTTAAGATTTGCTTGTATTACTTTTACTTTCTCCTCTGCCTCGATTACCAGGTCGGGTCCAATTATTTTACGTTCTCCGGTTTGTGACCAGCTCAAAGGGGTTCGACACCTTCGTCCGTACAGGGCCTCAAATGGTGCCATTTTCAAACTCGTTTGGTAGCTGTTGTTGTACGAGAACTCTGCCAGGGGTAGGCATTTGTCCCAATTCTTGTCATAATGAATGACACAAGCTCTCAGCATGTCTTCAAGAATTTGGTTTACTCTTTCCGTTTGTCCATCGGTCTGAGGGTGGTATGCTGAGCTGCGAATCAGCTTTGTGCCAAGAGACGTTTGCAGTTGTTCCCAAAAGCGTGCTACAAACTGAGGACCACGATCGGAAATAATTGTCTTAGGTATTCCATGCAGGCAAACAATACGATCGAGGTAAATCTCGGCATATTTCTTGGTAGAATAGGTGGTGTGCACCGGAAGAAAATGTGCCGTCTTCGTGAGTCTATCAACGATAACCCATATGGAATCATGTTTCTGGGAAGTGTTTGGTAGTCCCACGATGAAGTCCATACTTATGTCTTCCCATTTCCATGATGGTATAGGTAACGGTTGAAGTGTACCGGCTACCTTTAAGTGGCTAGCTTTTACTCTCTGGCACGTGTCACATTCCGAGACATACGTAGCAATTTCTCTTTTCATTCTAGTCCACCAGAAGTTTTGCCTTAGGTCCTGATACATTTTGCTACTACCGGGGTGGATAGAGAATTTGGAGAGGTGTGCCTCATCAAGAATTTGCTTGCGGAGTTCACGATTCTTCGGAATGACTATACGACTTTCGAACCATAGAACTCCCTTATGGTCCTGGCGGAAACACTTATACTTCTCCTCACCTAGAGAGAGTTTTTGTTTGATGATCTTGATTCCTTCATCATGTAGTTGTGCCATGACGATTTGGTCGTGGAGAGTGGGCTCAACTGAGATGTGATTTAGAGTGCCTTGGGAAACCATTTCCAAGTTAAGCTTCCTCATGTCTGCACATAATGTCTCATGGTAGGGCTCCATGGATAAGCAATGGCAATGGGACTTGCGGCTTAGTGCGTCCGCGACTACATTAGCCTTACCGGGGTGATAGTGCACTTCAAGGTCATAATCTTTGATTAATTCTAGCCATCTTCGTTGTCTCATATTCAGATCGGCTTGTGTGAAGATGTACTTGAGACTCTTATGATCCGTGTAGATATTGCACTGTGTACCCATGAGATAGTGCCTCCATATCTTCAGAGCGTGAATGACGGCTGCGAGCTCAAGGTCATGCGTGGGATAATTCTGTTCGTGGGGCCGAAGGGCTCGTGAGGCATATGCAATCACTCGATTCTCTTGCATAAGCACACATCCTAGACCAGTACCTGATGCGTCACAATACACATCGAATGACTTGGTATTATCGGGTTGAGCCAACACAGGTGCAGTAGTCAGATGCTCTCTGAGAGTGTGGAAGGCTTCCTCACACTTCTCATTCCATACAAACTTTACATCCTTCTTCAATAGTTCCGTCATGGGCTTAGCAATTCGAGAGAAATCCGGGATGAAGCGACGGTAGTAACCGGCTAAGCCGAGAAAACTGCGAATCTGATGAACAGAGGTAGGGGGTTTCCAATCCATCACCTCTTGTACCTTGCTGGGGTCAACAGCTATGCCTTCGCTGGAGATCGTGTGACCTAAGAACTTTACAGTATCCAACCAGAATTCACACTTAGAAAACTTAGCATAGAGCTGATGGTCTCTGAGTCGCTGAAGAACAATGCGAAGGTGCTTGGCATGCTCTTCCTCATCCTTGGAATAGATAAGAATGTCGTCGATGAACACTACGACGAATTTGTCCAGTTCGGGCATGAATACCGAATTCATGAGATACATGAAGTAGGCAGGGGCATTGGTGAGTCCAAAGGACATGACCAAGAATTCATATAGTCCATATCGTGTGGAGAAGGCAGTCTTAGGAATATCGCACGGGCGAATCTTGATCTGATGATATCCCGAACGAAGATCAATCTTGGAGAAGACTCTGGCTCCAGCTAATTGATCGAAGAGTACATCGATACGGGGAGGGGGGTATTTGTTTTTAACAGTTACCGCATTGAGAGGTCGGTAGTCCACACATAATCTTAAACTGTCATCCTTTTTCTTTACGAATAGGGCTGGACATCCCCAAGGTGACGCGCTAGGGCGAATAAAACCTTTGTCCAGTAGTTCTTGGAGTTGAATTTTCAACTCTGCCAATTCTTTAGGGGGCATCCTATACGGTCTTTTGGATATAGGTGCAGTGCCTGGTTGTAGTTCAATAACGAACTCAATATCCCTATCCGGTGGCATTCCTGGTAAGTCATCCGGGAAAACATCGGCATACTCGTTCACCACAAGAATCTCATCTAGCTTAAGTCCTTCCATCTTACAAGCACAGGAATTCGTGCAATCTATGAATGGTAGGTAAAGGGTAGTGGCTCCGTGACTAGGTGAATTTATCTCCACGGCTCGGGAAGAAAGATCCAGTGTGACTCCATGCATAGCCATCCAGTTCATTCCCAAAATAATGTCCATGCCGTCAAGGGGTAAAAGGACAAGGTCTGTGTCAATGGTTTTACTACCCAATTTGACTGGTACTTGTCTGACCATTTGGTTTGAAGCAATTTTACCACCCGGTGTTGATATCATATATGACCCTTTTGTGTGACAAACATCCAAGCCTACTTTTGCACCGAATTTTGCACTTATGAAACTATGCGATGCACCAGAATCAAATAATATAACGGCAGGCTTGTTATGGATAGAGAATGTACCCGACATCACTGGGGCTCCTTCTGGAAGCTCTGCAAGCGTGGTGAAGTTAATCCGTCCTTGCTTGACTTGCAGGGTCTGTCTCTTGCCCCTGTTCTTGGTGTTCGGGTTGGATCCTTGACCTTGGTTGGGCTGTCCAGGCTGAGGGCATTCGCATGCGAAGTGGCTGGAACTCCCGCATTTGAAACAGCGATTCGCAGGGCTAGGTCGAAGAGACGGCTGAAGAATGGGCCTCGGACCATTCTGTGGAGGCATCGGGGGTCGTACCATGCCTGGCTGCTGTGGGGGTCTGGCAATCCATCTTCCTGGCTGCGGGGCCTTTGGTGGAGCTGTAGGTGCGGTATTTTGCACGATGCGATACCTTGGTGGTTGGGCACTTGATGGTCCTGCGGGTGCCTTTCTCTTCTTCTCTGCCCGGTGTGCCATGATACAGTCTTCCTGGGTAATGGCCATATTGACCAACTCGTTGTAGGTGTCAGCCCTGGCTAGGTTCAGACGTTCCTTGAGCTTGGTATTCAGACCTCGGCGGAAACGATCACGCTTCTTGGCATCCGTATCAGCGTGATAGCCCGCATACTGGCATAGGTTGTTGAACGCCTGGGCGTACTGCAACACGGTGCGGGTGCCTTGGGTGAGTGCCAGGAACTCATTCAACTTCCTCTCCATGAGACCCTCGGGGATATGATGTGCCCGGAACGCGGTCTTGAACTCATTCCAGTCGACCACATGATCAGCCGGGAGCATCGCAAAATAGTGGTCCCACCACAGACGAGCGGTACCGCGAAGCTGTTGCGCGGCAAAACGAGCTTTGTTGGCTTCTGAGCATGGGGCCACAAGTAGTGTGAACTTGGATTCTATGGTGCGAATCCATGCATCTGCGTCCAGGGGTTCCTCGGCCTTATGGAACAAGGGAGGCTGGGTCCCCAGGAAATCCGTGTATCCTGCAGCTTGTGGTTGGTGAGCATTGTTCCCACCCCTCTGCTGGTGTTGTCCTTGCACAATCTGACGCAGCAGCTCGGTTTGAGCGGCCATCACTTCCACCAAACTGGGCGGGGGTGGTGGCGATTGTCGCGAGCGGCTGCCACCGGCACCAAAACCCTCGGGGTTGCCACGTGTTGATCCAACCATCTGAAACGTGAAAGGTTACCATTAGCAACGCGATCCATATTACTTCCTTGATTCATAAATAATTGGTGTAGCCATAGACTTCCGAAGTCACCGCTAGACGTATGGACAGAATCTCTGTTTGCTACGAGAAAAATCATAGCCTGCTGTGGGTCCATCCAAAACATTTCAGACTTTTGCAGCAGTCAGAGAATTTAGGAATGCACCACTTTGGTATTTAACTTCGGTGCTAGAACTATGGCTAAGGTGGTCGAAAGCTCGTCCTTTGCCTTGCTGTCTTAGCTGTTTTTCAGCAGATCGATCGGTACTGTTTCGCCTATATCTTAAACTAGCAAGGTCCAATGATGCTGAATTTTTGTGAGAACCTAGATCACAAAACTTAGCACAAGTCTGGTATTCAACACTCAGCCAATAAATGCAAGGAGACATGGATAAAAATTCCGACAAGACTCAGCGATTGTGGATTTCATTGTTTACCAAGTTACAACGAATTCACCCAAGTTCATCGCCGTTCCTTACATGCTGAGGGTATCCACATGGTTCAGGTGTACCCAACACAAAAGAGTTACTCAACTCCTAGTTAGCCTATTACAATACTTGCCAAAAGTTAGGCTACCCTATCGAGGAGTATGTGCAAAAGTCCTCCTAGGTCGTCCTCTAGAAATCATCCAAGTCGTTGACGGACGACTCGCTGTGAGCAGGAGAGTGAGCTCCCATCCGAGGTGCCTGTGATACCTCACCCTCGAAATCCATACCCGAGATACCATCAATCTCCTGTGGCTCCTCTTCATCCTCCTCCATGTCGTCCTCAGGGGGATGGTCATTCTGATCATGATGCCACTGAATGTGCTCATTAGCATCCTCCAACTCAAGGCTCAGATCATGGAGCTGCTCCTCCAACTGTGCTATCGTGGTATCTCTCTCACCCATGAGAGTGTCCTGCTCCTGGATTTGGCCCTCAAGTTGGCCAATCTGAGCATCTCTGTCCTCAAGATCCTGACCGAGCTCCTTTATCTGCTCATCCCTGGTATCTGCCATCATATGGTAGGCCTGAGCAAGATCGGTGAGCTGCTCGAGTGCCTGACTCTGGAGAGTCTGAAGCCGGTAGAGCGCACTCATGTACCGTACGGAGGTATGGATAGTCTCCTGGGCATGGAAGTCTACCAAATACTGTGCGTGCTGCACGGTCGTTGTCCTGGGCAGCAGGAAACAATCCAATGGGAGTGAGTGTGACAACCTCGGGACGCTGCGCACAAAATGTGGTGAGCGCCCTCATGGCTGCAAGCTCCCAAGTATTGGCCAAACGGCGACCAACAGCCTCAAGCTCCA
The DNA here is from genome assembly GCA_032594955.1 of Panicum miliaceum. NCBI lineage: Eukaryota > Viridiplantae > Streptophyta > Magnoliopsida > Poales > Poaceae > Panicum > Panicum miliaceum. Next base: position 26,838,871 of record CM064072.1, on the reverse strand, counting down.
AGGCGGGCCACTCCGGGTGTAGCGGGTGCGGAAAGATAGTCACGTTGACACGGCACTGGGTAACTCCATTTTCTGCAAACTCCAGTCCGGCGTAACGTGGGGGAATTAGATAGCCCGCGGTACGCAGAACATCCCACAAAATAGAGGGAAAGCCCTCCCAGTGGAGACACTGCGAGTGCACGCGTCCATCCTCATCCACCATCATCTCAACAAGCTCGGCCATCAGAACAAAAGATCAAATGGAGTGAGATAGCGAAAAACTGTGAACAGCACAAGGACAGATTCTGTATAGTGTGCAAAAATAATCATAACTCCCACAGTTCTCATCCAAAAATTCTCAAATTTCACCAGATCACTCCTAAGGTATTTGTGAACAACTTTTCTAGTCAACTCCAGAGCTAATTGGGTCTCTAAGATGGTCTTTCTTTTCAGGTTTTTCCTTACTGTCTACCCAGAATTTTTAGTGAACAGAGGGCTAGAGTTTCGTACACCAGGGAAAATCTACCCAGCCAAAATTTACCAAATTTTAACAGCAGCTTCCTGGGTAAATTTGGAACAAGTTTCGTGTTGTGCTCTTTTGCAGAAAACCGCAGGAAGGGGGCCTAAAAATTTAAGGGGCAGAAGTGCTTATTCCGGACAGAATTCTGACATTTCAAGGTTTCTGTTGTTTCTTATTATCCATAAGTTCAGAATTTTTCATTTTTGAACAGGAGATAGAACACAAAATTTGGAACAATTATTTCAACATGAACTTCTCCAGAAAAGGTCATTTTCTTGGGTCAATAAATCGCTCTTTTTGGTCACGGCAGAATTCGGACAGTTTTGCTAGATGGTCCTGAGGCAAACCACGCTTAGATATGCAAGAACCTTACCACTCTCACACAACGCATTTTTGATTTCAGATACATATGTTTGTGATGTATGCACGTCATATTCGTCCTCACAAAATAAAATAACTGCCAAATACTTTTGGTCTTACGAAGATAGTTTCGGTGGCTTACACAATACGGCTCTCCTATAATAGCTAGTCGAGTCTCTCTAATCGTTTCTTAACTCATCGTAATCGCGGTTAGTGTACCTGCAGAAGACTGACAAAGCATACATATTTCATGAACCTTTCATGCCAGCACTCATGAAAGCGTCCGCATTCATTACCGTTTACTTATAGAAACGATATCTGTACAATTTCCGCCGTACAGACGACGTTAACATACGCTATCGAGATAGCGTATTCACGGGGGTACCGTCATGAGACGGGGGTATGAACAGCGATCGCCATACCCTGCGCCGAACCTTCTACTCCCAATATGTTCAACTAACAGTTGGCATATTGGCAGCACCTCAAGTAAGCCACTGCTTGAGGGCAGCGTTCGGTTCGCATCACCGACAGGAAGGCCAAGCTCTCTCAGTTGGCTGAGGATCCTTACCTTCTTACCTTAGCGATGAGTGCGTCGTTACAGAATTTAAAGTCGGTTGTGCATGAAAGTAAGTTTTGACAGAAAGTAATGTGCTGGAAGTCAGTTGATACTAAATATAGAAGTTAGATAGCCACCTAGTAACTTTCCCATAATCCCTTAGGGCTTTACGAACTAGGCACCATCCTTAACGTACCAACGCATTTCGCAACACCACCTTCTAGTCAAGTTTTAGTAAAATGAGTTTTTAAGGCTTGTAGCATTCTCTGGCGTATGTATTTCGGCTCTGGTGTCCGCTGTTGCCAGCTGTGGCACCAGCTACGGCTCTGATACCAGCTGTGGCAGAACCACCTGAATTAATCCGGCTCAAGTGTATTAACCATCACCATTAAGGCATCCTCGGTTAACCTTACACTTCAAACGGAGTAATCCACTGGTCTGTCGGGTATAACCTCCCGATACAACCACGGTGAACGGATCGAGCGCCGTACATACAAATGCTCATGCGACGATGAGCCCAGAGAATACCACATTCCAGCAAATATTACAACATCAACATAAGTAAATATTACAGACCATGTGCTGAGTTTAGAAAACAAGTACTTCAATTAACATAAATAAGTTCTTCAGCGTTAAGTTGCAGCGGAAATAAACAACGGAAACTACTCGACGATACAGGATGTCTCGATGAAGCCCGTACGAGACATCACTCGGCCTTATCTCCGTTGGACGGGGGCGCATCCCATTCCACCGACCAACCAGGGGGAAGAGTGCAGGGCCAAGTCAAGCTAGCAATCATGTCTTCGAAGGGCTCACCTGAAATCGAGTCACAAGCAAGACTGAGTATACTAATACTCAGCAAGACTTACCCGAGTGGTGGAAGCTACTCCACCGACTCTAGACATGCAAGGCTTTTTGGCTCAGGGGTTTGTTTTGCCGAAAAGCATCTACAAGTGGGTCCTTACTTTCAACTTTTAGCTCAAGATTCTAGTTTCGTTAGCCAGTCTAGGTAAGCAGCTATCTAAAGCATACATGGTGAAGCATTAGATTTTCCATCCAACCAGTTCATTCATCATCATTGTTCCTCTTCTTACTCTGTGGGTAAAAATGGTTAAGCAGTCTCAATAGCCGTGAGAAACGGACGATTCGAATCGAATTTCTTAACCTTGCAAGGGAAACCCAAACACACGTCACGTGGTTACTCCCTAGAGTCACACGTGCAACTTTTCCCCTTTCTTTCCGGGTCGTGGATCGGGGCTACCCTCCGAGAGTACAAGAGCTCCACGCCACGGTTCGGCGCCGGGTCGTGACCACTCTCTGCACTCGCCATATGCACATGGGACCGAAGTTCAAAGGGTAGGATGCCGTCCCCTTGCCGGGCCAATCAGGTACTTAAGCTTACCGATTCCCATAATCTCGGCATGTGTTTAGTACGTTCAAAGACTTAACCATCACTACCACACCCTGCGGCCTTAGCATTTTTCACTAGACAGACGGGCCTCAATCGTAACCATCGTTACATAACCCGTCCGTGTCCTTATGATTGCAGTGTGTAGTAGTCATTCAACTCCTATTTTCTCGCGAGTGACAGGAAATCACTCGACTTTTACCGGAGTCCTATTAGCACAGCATTCTATCGAACCTTTCATCTAGTTTTCAAGCAAGGGTTCCTGACATCATGCAACTAAGTTTTCATCCAACTCCTATAAACTTAATGCACAAGCAAAGGGTAATGAGTTGCATAATTTCGGAAGAATGGGTTATGCTCCGGGGCTTGCCTTCGCAGTTCGCTTGGGGATCTTCCGAACTTGGGCTCGGGTCTTCAAAAGCTTCAGTTAGATTTGCTTGAGCTTCACGCTGCTCACTCTCGGACGCGGGCACCAGCTCGTAAGTTCCGTCGGCGAGAGTCGTCGATTCTACATGAGTGCACAAGTTTAAGTCGTGGAAATAGCACTTGATTACGATTTGAGAGTAATTACTACAAGGGATAGTTTCTGGTCATGAATTTTGGGATTTAGGCACATCAAGGAAAGATGTGCTTACTGTAAAATTTTCAGCCAATTTTATGTAACAGATTAATTCTGAAAAAAATATTTCATTGTTGCTGTTAGATACTTGTTCTTTTTGTACAGAACAATTGGTGCAACAAATGAGTCTAAGATTTTTACAGAGCTCTCACATAAGCATGCAGAAGCTACTGTAATTTTTGTAGGATTTATTATGCAGTATCCAGAGCATAGAAAATATGATACTCTGCACCTAGGCTATTCAAAGATTCATTTTTACAGGACCCTACACAGGGTTTTTGTCCATGAAACTTTTTACAGAGCAACCTCTACAACAGTGTAACTCCCAGTAATAATTTCGGAATTTTCCAAGCTAAGATACTATTTTCTTGATTTAATGTATGTTATTAGCACATAAATCAAATAACTAGGTTACTGTGAGATAAAAAGTCTCCTAATTTTTCTCTGGATTCTAGGTACCAATAAATTAGCATAGGAAAAATTTCAATGGGTGACTCACCACCTAACTGCAGGGATAAAACATTTTTCTTACACATGATATAAAACTAAGTTTAACAAACAGTAAATCTAGAGATGGAATTTGGGCCTGATCTTTTTACACAGTCCTAATCATCAAGCAACTAATTTACTGCCCAAAATTCAGGGTCAGCATTGTTCTAGAACAGTGGGTACAAAATAAGTCCATTAAAGCTTCTATTTAAGGTAGAGCAAAATATTCTGAGATTCTGAGAAAACGTTTGTAACAAAAGTGGTAGAGTTTGTTCTGAGGATTCCAGAACAGTTGAGTTTGCATTTTTCTGAATTTTCTACGATTTTATACGAATTTTACAAATTCACTGATTTTGAATCTAGGTTTGAAACTTTCTTTTACAACCAGGTCCTTGAATCTTACGCTCAGACCCTTCTAAAGATTTAAATCCTTGCAATTGGGTCCTCGGCGGCTCGGGTACGGCGGCCGGCCGAAATTCCGGCGAGGGGGCTCGCCGGCGGCGAGGGGCGGGGGGTCGGGGAAGGTTCAGGGATGCGAGGGCTACCTTGTGGGGGTGTTGTTCAGGTGGGGGACGGCCGGGAAGAGCTCGCCGGCGTTGGAGCAGAGGCGGCGGCGGCGCGGCTCGCGTCGACGGCGGTGCTCCGGCGGGCTTGGGGCGGCGTGGTCCGGTCGGTGAGCTTCGGTGACGCGTGGGGAAGCTACTCAAGGGCTCGGCTTGGACGGAGGGGGTCGGGGTCGTGCTGTCCACGGCGAGCAGGGGCGGCGGCGGCGACGACAGCGCGGGCGGCGGCGCTCCGGTGGCTCTGGGTGGCGTTGGGTGGGTCGGCGAGCTGCGGTGGGGTGATGTAGTGGTGGCTGGGGGCTCAGTTTGGGCAGTGGGCGGCTGTGGAGAGCTGTCCACGGGCGGGCGGTGCTCGGCGGCGGCGATGGCGACGGCGAGGCGTTCTGGTGGTCGGGGGCTCGCGCGCGTGGCCGGGGTGGCGCTTTTATAGGGGCAGGAGGGGCCTGGTTAGCGTGCGGGGTGGAACACGGCAGCGGCGTGCACTGGCCGCGGCGGGCGGCGGCAGAACGCCGGCGCGGCGTGCGGCGAGCGGGCGCGGGCGACTGGGCGGCCGCGATTGTGGCGTGGGCGCGAGGAGATAGCGCGGCGTGCGGATTGGGGAGCAGCTGCTGCAGCGGCTCGGGCGGAGGGCAGGCGCGGCAGCTGGCGGGGCGCGGGGGCCGGGGCGGCACGGCGGAGCGCGGCCACTGGGCGAGCGGGCGGCGGCCTGGGCGCGGCAGCACGCGCGGGCGGGGACTGGCCGCGCGGCGTCGGGGCGGGGCAAAGCCGGCCGTGGCGGGGTGGTGCGGCGGCCACTGGCCTGGCGCTTCGCGCCAGTCAGGCGACGCCAGCCACCTGGCGCGCGGCGGGCGGGCGAGCGCGCGCGGCGCGGCAGAGCAGAGGGGGAGAAACGAGGGACCGAAGTGCAAAAATTCGAAAAAGTTCAGGGGGCTGGGTGCAAACAGGGTGTTTTCTCCTCTTTCTGATTTGAATTTCAAAAACTTTTGAACACGAAAGTTGCTCAAAATAAAAAGTTCTACAACTTTGGTTTCAGGCAAAATTTCATTTGGCTTATGGTTTTAAAGTTATTTTAAAAGTTTCAAATGTGTCCAAATGTGCCCAAATTAAATTTGAATTCCAACTGAACCCGTTTTAATTCTTTCCACCCTCTCATTAGTTGGTTTAAAACATGGAGTTAGGCTAATGTCATTGATTATTTTTGGAATTGCAAAAAACCAGGGTCGTCACAGTCTGCAACAACTCCGTCTTCCACAGGCGATGACTGGTGAACGCAGGACCTAGAACTCCTCGAAGTCGTCGAAGATCTCCTCTTCAAAGTTCTCTTCTGAACAACAGGGGGCAAGGGTGAGTACTCTTATGGTTGGTACTCAGCAAGTGGGGTGAAAATGCAAGGCCACCAAGGATAGGCTAAGGTTTGTAGCAGCGGTCGCTTTTAGTTGGTCAAGTATTTATTAACAAGCACCTTTTTAACTAGGTTTAAGTTTATACCAACCCACTTTAGTAGAAGCATAAAGATACCATCATCAATAACATAAACCATGAACCACAATTTAATTAATCTTCAAGTTTCATTATCATGTGAGGATCCAAGCCACTCTTAACCGTGAGTACGACTGTTATAACAGTTTTACACTCTGCAGAGGTTGTACACTTTACCCACAAATCGTGTTTCCCTGAGTCGCCCGGGTTTGCAAGGCCCTTAAACACTTCCGAGGTGAGTGGCGAGGGTACACTACGAAGCCTTTACAAAGACATGTCGAGAGCTAGGCAGCCCGCTAGAGTTTCAGTAGCGGCGTGGTCCATAAACCTCCCTAATGGTCAGCTCCTTAGCCAAGGCAGCTACCCTAAGAGGACCGGGCTATGACCCCTATCACCGACCCCCTCCTTGCCCTTTCGGTAAGGCCACCAGCAAACTACACATCTAATTAATTGGCTAAGGTCAGAGCCATATGACCTTGTGGTTGCACTGTTCACTTGGGTGGTTCTCCATGTTCCCATTAAACAAAGTTGATCTTGAAATTACGCGATAAAACCACAATAAGAAACGTGATCAACGTTAACAAAAGAGTAAACCAATACCAATCCCAAAGTTTGCAACTAAGCATAACTACCCAACAAAGTAGTAAACCCAGGTGTTTCAAGGTTTGGGGTAAAAGACTAGGTATGTCCTTAGCATAGGTAACCCATCAAGTTTATGCAAGCAACAGTAAAGTAAAGTGAATTTTCATGCTGTTGTTGGGATCAAATAGAATATGCAGAGGGGGAATTCCACTTGCCTTCTTCAAGCAACTGCTGATTCTCTTCCTCGTAAGCTTGCTCTTGATTTGGCTCGAACGTCACGTTGTCTACGCGATCACACAAACAAGCATACACAAACAAATAAGAAACAGTACAACAAACAATACAAACAGAAAGTGAAAAGACACTAGAGTTGTAGTTCATGATGCAAAGATCGTGTGGGCTCAAGAATCGCTGAAATTGGAGTTGAAACGATGAAGATATGGCTAAGACAGTGGTCTAGGGGACTTAACTGCTAGAGTTTTAAATCTCCCGAGGCTAAATCTGAAGGATTCAGGGGCTAAAACATAATTAAACCTTAAACAGAGGGTCGGGGTACAAAACTAGAGATTCTGGTCGGGGGTACTAATTCTAGAAAAGTCAGGGGTCGGGACAGAAGAAGAAAGGGCTCAACTCTAATTATTTTCTACTGATCTGGACTGCGGGTTGATTCCTGGAAAACCTAGGGTTCTTTCTGCAAAAGTTTTGAGGGCGGCTAGGGTCCGGTGGATCTGGTCCGTTGGATCAGAATCAAGCGGCGGGTCGGATGAATCGGCGAGGTAAGGGTCGGGCGAATCGGCTGAGTAAGGAAAAGGTCGGGTAAATCGGCAGTGTAAAGTGAAGATTGATTCTGGCCGTTAGATCTAGATCGAGTGGCAGAGGAAGGGTCGGCTCGATGGAACGAAAAGGGTCGGGCGAAGCGGAGTTTAACTGGGCATCGGCGGCGAGCGAGTGCGGCGGCGGACGGCCGGAGCTTCACCGAATCCGGTGTTCCGGGGCTCAATTCAAGCTAGGTTCATGCCGGGAAGTGAGTGGGCGGTACGTCGAAGGTGAGGGCGGTCACGGGTTGGCTGTGCGGCGGCTGTAAGCTGGCTGCCACGGCGGTGGGCGGAAACAGGGGTCCGGCGAGAAATCGGGTTTGCGGCGGAGCAAAGGAGAGGAAATCTAGTACTGCTTGATACTCACCAACTCGTGGAGCTCTGGCGAGAGTCGAAGACGGCGGAGAAGCTGCGGAACGGCGAGTCGACGGAGAGGCGGCGACACGGGACGGCAGCGTTCCTCCGAGGTGCAACTTCCAGCGACGTGCGACAATGTTGTGTAGAGGAAAAGATTTGAGCCTGGCTCTGGTTGCAAAGCGGGGTTTCAGCGGGATTTTATAGGGGCGGATCGGCCGGGAGTAGGAAGGCGGTGCTGCGGAGTCGATCAGGACTCGGGGTAAGAAGAAAGAAACAAGGGGCGCGAACGACGGCGCGGGATCGATCCGGACTCTGGGTAAGGAAAGAAGAAAGAAGGAGAAGGCGCCGACAGGTGGGTCCTAGCTGTCGGTGGAAGAAAGAGTCGGGTGAGGGAATCGGCCACGGAGTTGGCCGCGGAGAAAGAAAAGAAGTAGAGGAAAAGAATTGGGCTGGCTGGAAGAAAGAATAGGAGAGGAAAAGAAATAAAGATGCATGCACAATTTTAATTTATGATTTTTATGAAAATACTTTTAAAAGTTTCAACTCCTATATTTTTGGGTGTTACAAAACCTACCCCCCTTAAAAATAATCTCGTCCTCGAGATTAGGAAGGACTAGGGAACAGCTGAGGGAATTCTGCAATCAGTTCATCTTCTCTTTCCCAAGTAGCCTCATCCTCTGAGTGGTGACTCCACTGTACTCTGCACATTTTGATCACCTTGTTCCGGGTAACCCTCTGAGATGTTTCCAAGATTCTAACCGGATACTCCGCATAAGTCAAATCTTCTTGTACATCAAGTTCCTCCAACGGTAACTGCTCCTCAGGCACTCTCAAACATTTCTTTAACTGTGATACGTGAAACACATCGTGAACGTTTGACAATCGTACTGGTAACTCCAATTGATATGCCACCTCACCTTTCCTTTCCAGGATCTGAAAAGGACCAATATAACGTGGTGACAACTTTCCTTTCACTTTGAATCTACGCAAACCTCTGAAGGGTGATACCTTCAAATACACAAAATCTCCAACTTCAAATGTCAATTCCTTTCTTCGTGTATCAGCATAACTTTTCTGCCGTGACTGGGCAGTCTTGAGATTATCCCTGATTATCTGGACTTGTCTATCCGCTTCTTGAAGAATCTCTGGTCCAAAAACTTGACTTTCTCCTGTCTGATTCCAATACAAGGGTGTCCTGCATTTTCTTCCATATAATGCTTCAAATGGGGCCATCTTGAGACTTACCTGATAACTGTTATTGTAGGAGAATTCTGCATATGGCAAACTTTTATCCCAATTACCTCCATGTTTGAGGGCACATGCTCTCAACATATCCTCCAATACTTGATTTGTTCACTTAGTCTGACCGTCTGTTTGCGGATGATATGCAGAACTGAAATTGAGCTTTGTATCCATAGATTCATGTAATTTCTGCCAGAAACGCGACATGAACTGAGTACCTCGATCAGACACTATCTTCTTTGGAACACCGTGCAGACACACAATTCGTGACATGTATAGCTCTGCTAACTTGGCTCCAGTGTAGGTTGTTTTAACCGGGATGAAATGTGCGACTTTTGTCAATCTGTCCACAATAACCCATATCGAGTCGTAACCATCACGAGTACGAGGTAACCCTACAATGAAATCCATACCAATCTCTTCCCATTTCCATTCAGGTACTTTCAAAGGCTGGAGTAAACCTGCTGGTCTCTGGTGTTCTGCTTTCACTCTCTGGCATACATCACACAAAGCTACGTGAGTTGCTACGTCTCTTTTCAAACCATACCACCAATACCTTTCTTTCAAGTCTTGATACATTTTGGTACTTCTAGGATGAATGGAATAAGCGGAATCATGTGCTTCCTTCAAAATAAGTTCACGAAGGTGATCAATTTCGGGTACACAGATCCTTTTTCTGAACCAAACAGTTCCTTGTTCATCTTCGGTGAAGTCCTTAGTTTTGCCTAAACCAATTTGAATCTTGATTCTCTTTGATCTTAGCATATGTCAACTGTCCTTTTCTGATCTCTTGTTCTAAGGTTGGTTCCATCTCCATGATCATGGCTTCCGCCTGAGTGACAATTCCCAAATTCAAATGTGTCATCTCCCAACATAATTCTTGAGGCATCAATCGAGTGATCATCATATTAGCTTGTCCTTTCCGGCTTAGGGCGTCTGCCACAACATTAGCCTTGCTAGGATGATACTGAATATCCAAATCATAGTCCTTAATTAATTCTAACCATCTGCGCTGTCTTAGGTTAAGATCCTGTTGCGTGAAGATGTACTTCAGACTCTTATGGTCCGTGAAGATCTGACACTTGTTTCCGATCATGTACTGCCTCCAAATCTTCAATGCATGCACGACGGCAGCCAATTCCAAGTCATGGGTAGGATAGTTCTGCTCATGCTTTCTCAGCTGTCTTGAAGCATAGGCCACAACTTTGCCTTCTTGCATTAACACACATCCAAGACCCATCCGTGAAGCGTCGCAATACACATCAAACCCTTTGTGGATATCTGGCATTATCAACACAGGGGCCGTGGTCAATCTTGTCTTCAGCTCTTCAAAACACTTCTGGCATGTAGCATCCCACTTAAATTCTTTCCCTTTTTCCAACAGAGAAGTCATAGGTTTCACGATCTTTGAGAAGCCTTTAATAAATCTGCGGTAGTAGCCTGCAAGTCCGAGGAAACTTCTGATTTCAGGCACAGTCTTCGGTGGATTCCAATTTAGAACATCTTGAACTTTACTTGGGTCTACTGCAATTCCTCCATCTGTGATAACATGTCCAAGGAAAGAAACTTCTCTCAACCAAAAATCACATTTGCTCAGCTTGGCATATAATTGATTCTCTCGGAGTTTCTGTAACACTATCCTCAAGTGCTCTTCATATTCTTCCTCGTTCTGTGAATACACCAAGATGTCATCAATGAACACAACCACAAACTTGTCAAGGTATTCCATGAAAACGTTGTTCATCAGGTACATGAAGTATGCTGGTGCGTTGGTCAATCCAAATGATATCACAGTAAACTCGTACAGACCATATCTGGTAGTGAAGGCTGTCTTGGGTATATCCTCTGGTCGGATCCTTTCAACAGCTTGCGACGGTTTCGATTGAAGCTCAACCCGACGAAGTGCGTCTTTGGCGTGCCTCAAGGCAAACTACTCGGGTTCATCGTAAGTCACCGTGGGATCGAGGCAAATCCAGAGAAGATCAACGCCATCACAGTCATGGATTCATCTCCCGAATCAGAGAAAGGGTTTTACCCTTCTTCAAATTGCTCAAGCTCCACGACAAGTTCTAGTGGACCGAGGAGGCAAACCAGGCGCTGCAAGATCTCAAGAACCATCTGCAGTCACCACCCATCCTGACGGCTCCCCAACCAGGCAAGAACCTGCTACTCTACATCGCCGTGACTACTCACGTCATCAGCACGACAATCGTGGTGGAACGCCAGGAGGAAGGCCACACCTTTGGGGTGCAGCGACCAGTTTACTTCGTCAGCGAAGTCCTCTCTGAATCTACGGTTCATGTTGACGCCAGATTTTGACACGTGTTGAATCAGCGTCAGGAGAGGAAGAGATTAGCCGATGCGGCAGATCTAAAGGCTACAGTGAAGAATCGGCCGATTGAGGCCACAGCTGGGAATCGACCGATTGGCGATGCAACTTGCGCCAACAGATAGGGAGGGTGAAACCATTGGAACCACAACAGAGGATCCCAGTCAAAAGTGGCCTGATGTTGGTCAACAGAATGATGCCGACTCGGTCGAGGAGCGATGGAAGGAATCCTGATTGGATTAGGAGATGGCGGCAGAAGATTCTGCGGGAGTCCGTTTCCTTTATTGAAATATTATAGATATAGTAGTTATCTGTTTAAACCAAGTTTGTAACAAGTCATAATCGATCAGGAGTCCTGATCCTAGGGTCTTAAAATAGGAGTCATCAGGGCTTTGTAAAAAACACACAACAAATCAATCAACAAAACGCATCTACTTTTTTCATAGTACTTTACTTTCAAGTCAGCGACTTCGCTAATACTTTTTCTTCATTCACGAGTTCGTACAGATTGGCAGGGCTGCATCGACTCGATCTCCGGCCAATTGGTAGGTTCCACTTATCGAATAACATCTGAGCTTTAACCTCGGGCGCATCGCTGTGGTTTCGTTTGGATTTATTCACCAGTTATCAATATTTACTAGAATTATAGGTTTTACCTATTGTTCTAGTATTATCACCAGTTATCCAGCTTGAGATTGGAACTATCGGCTTTATCATTGCTCCTCCTCATTCATCGTCATATAGCCAATTAGATCTATTTCAAGTGTTGCATCTGTAATAATTGTTTAAGTCGCTCCAGCAGTTTTCTTTGCAATTATTACGTGATTATCGGCTGATCCATAGCCGGTCATCTTCATAGCAAATCGGCCGATTCGCCGACGCGCTCTTTGGGACAGATCGGAACCCTAGCCGATCGGAACGCCTGGAATTTAATACTCTTATTTCCTTGTCAATCAACAGATCAGATTGACTGGCACGCCATGCGAACCGCACCAGGGCAATAACCCGAACAGGAGCTAAGCAGATTCTCCTGGGTCGTGTGTCCGACGCTGAAGACCATCGGCCGATTCCTGACTGATTTTTAGCGCCAACACACTTTTGGCACGCCTAGTGGGACAAACTTCAAGATCCAATATGTCACAGAACGCGGAAGTTTCCGAAAACAACATCATTGAGGTCACAGAAGCGGATCTCAAGGACGACCAGAAAGAAGAATTGGCAAAACATCTGGAGGATTACAAAAGGATGTATCTACAGTCTTACAGTCGTACCAGAAGCGGGGAGGCAGTCAAGAAAGCTCCTCTTCCAGTTTCCCGCCACATCACCATTGCTGAGGATTCGGGCAAGATGTCCGATATGATCCAACAGTTCGTCTACCAGGCTTTCATCGACCAATCCTCGGTGATGACCAAAACAGTGTATAACGCCGTCATCAGTTCTCTGGTCAGCGGAGCAGCTCAAGGATATCAAGGGCCAGCATACGCCCCACCTATTGCACCTCCAGCCAGAAGCTCACCAGGCACGTCCCACTCGGCTCCTAAGCCGATATCGACGCAACGCGAAGGATACAACACTTCGTTGCCTCCAGTGTCTCCAAGGTACAACGGTGCACCATGTTTCCCATCGCAAGCACCGCTTCAGCCTGTCCAGATTGCCTCTATGCAATCGCTGCCCACAAACTCAGTGCCTTGGGGGGTATCGGCAACGGCGGCTTTTCCCGATCAATCAACTGGACATGGGAGCTATCCGATCCAGGCGCCGTTCCATTCGGCCGTCCGGCCGATGGTCCCTCAGTATCAACCAGCCCCGTCAGAAATCGGCAGGGGGGCAAGCGCTGTAGAAGAACTCAGAAGCACGGCGCTGATGACGATGTACGATGGGGCGGCGGATTCGCTTCGCCATCAACTATCAACTGCTCAGACGGCCGTGACGCGACAGAATTCGCCGCACGCTTCAATCCATCACCCGGCCGTACCACCGCCAATCCTCCAACATATGCCGGCACCACGAACGGCTGTTCATCAGCAGCAGGTGGATTGGACGGCAAGAATAGCGGAGGTAATTCAGGACCAATTTGGCTTGAAGCCGAAAGTGCAGACTTATACATACAAGACGCCATACCCATTGGCCTATGACATGTTGTCGTTTCCCCACCGATACAAGGTACCTGACTTTACCAAGTTTTCGGGGCTGGACGACACCTCTACCGTGGAGCACGTTAACAGATTTATCATCCAGTGCGGGGAAGCTGCCACACAAGATGCTCTGAGGGTGCGCCTGTTTTCATTGTCTGTGTCTGGATCGGCCTTCCAGTGGTTCACCACTTTGCCACCCAATTTCATTGTTACTTGGGTCGATCTAGAAAAGCAATTTCATAAGTACTTCTACGCAGGAGTACATGAGATGAAGCTCTCGGATTTGACCAGCCTCAGGCAGAGGAGCGACGAACCGGTAACTGGTTATATACAGAGGTTCAGAGAAATCAGAAACAAATGCTAAACCCTGGCTCTGACCGATGCCCAGTTGGCCGATATCGCTTTCCAAGGCCTCCCGCCACATATCAGGGAGAGGTATGCCTCACAAGAGTTTGAAAGCTTAAGTCAGATCGTTCACCGATTGGCTGGTCAGGAGGTACGTCCGTTTGATCAGCGGAGGAATTTGGAAGGGTCTGAATCTGAGGAAGAAGAAGAAATTGGCCTAGTAGAATGGGTCAAAGGGAAGAAGCGAATATCGTGCCCTTTTGGGAAAAAAGAACCAGAAGCATTCGACTTTGACATGTCAAAGGCCGATAAAATCTTCGACTTACTCCTCCAAGAAGGGCAGATCAAGCTCTCACCCTGCCACACCATTCCTTCGGCCGATCAACTCAAAAAAATGAGATATTGCAAGTGGCACAATGCTACATCTCATGACACAAGTGAGTGCAGAATATTCCGTCAACAGATACAGTCGGCTACTGAGCAAGGCAGACTCAAGTTCAAAGTCCAGGCGAAGCCGGCAAAGCCAATGAAGATTGATCAGCATCCTTTCCCTGCTAACATGGTTGACACGGGAAAAAACTCGCTTCAAACCAAGGTGCTGACATCGGAATCGGCTAGAAGAAGCGGCGCCGTGGATCCCAGAAAGCAGGTCACGGTGGACGGTGTTAAAGGGAAAAGACGGACGGAAGACGAAGGTGAAGGATCAGAGCGATCACGTAGACCCGTCACTTCCCAATTCTTACTCAGCAAATATCGGCGATAGCAGGAAAGGACAAGATACCACGATGAGATGATACACCGACACGAAGATCATTGGCGATGTCCGTTTTTTATTCATTGCTAGGAAAATGACCTCAGATTGCCATCAGCCGATAATTGCCCTGAGTGCAGCGGATCAAGTCGCGGTGATCGCCCACTCAAAAGATCGCGCTCCAGAGATAGAGGATCAGAGCCGATCAGCAGAAACTGGCGCGAACAAGAGGATCGGCAAATTTTAGTGCATGTTCGATTGGGGGGCAATGCTGACCGGTATGATCGGTCGAAGGGCAGGATCGACCAGGAGAAGCGACTAAGGGGCAGAGCCAGCGTACATGATCGGTTAGAAGAAATGGCTGGTGCTAGGGTGTCAGACTGGGAGCACGTCAAACCGCTGGCCAAACCCGTAAACTCCAGGTGGTGCCCTGATGGACTGTCTAGATCTCAAAAACGAAGGATCCCACATCTGCGCCAATGGGAATGACAAGAAGAAGAACAGAGATAGGTGATGGATAAGAAAAACGACAGGTCTTGGGTCTAGCGCCCCAAGAGAAACAACAACAAGGAGGGCGACAATCAAGAATCGGCAGCCGATGTCAACATGGTGTTCATACTGCCGATGGAGTTTATAGCGTCCGGTTTGAGAAGATTGCAATCATCATGTAGAAGACCGCGAAACAGAGGGAGATTTTTGCTGCGTTTGTTTTGGAGGAGAAATTAAAAGAGAATTTCGAAGTAAAAACCATGTTTTACTCTGAAACTGGGGGGCATGTGTTGATGCTAGATTTTGACACGTGTTGAATCGGCGTCAGGAGAGGAAGAGATTGGCCAATGCGGCAGATCTAAAGGCTACAGTGAAGAATTGGCCGATTGAGGCTACAGTTGGGAATCGGCCGATTGGCGATGCAACTTGCGCCAACAGATAGGGAGGGTGAAACCATTGGAACCACAATAGAGGATCCCGGTCAAAAGTGGCCTGATGTTGGTCAACGGAACGATGCCGACTCGGTCGAGGAGCGATGGAAGGAATCCTGATTGGATTAGGAGATGGCGGCAGAAGATTCTGCGGGAGTCCGTTTCCTTTATTGAAATATTATAGATATAGTAGTTTTCTGTTTAAACCAAGTTTGTAACAAGTCGTAATCGATCAGGAGTCCTGATCCTAGGGTATAAATAGGAGTCGTCAGGGCTTTGTAAAAAACACACAACAAATCAATCAACAAAACACATCTACTTTTTTCATGGTACTTTACTTTCAAGTCGGCGACTTCGCTAATACTTTTTCTTCTTTCACGAGTTTGTACGGATTGGCAGGGCTGCATCGACTCGATGTCCGACCATTTGGTAGGTTCCGCTTATCGAATAACATCTGAGCTTTAACCTCGGGCGCATCGCTGTGGTTTCGTTTGGATTTATTCACCAGTTATTAATATTTACTAGAATTATAGGTTTTACCTGTTGTTCTAGTATTATCACCAGTTATCCAGCTTGAGATTGGAACTATCGGCTTTATCATCGCTCTTCCTCGTTCATCGTCATATAGCCGATTAGATCTATTTCAAGTGTTGCATCTGTAATAATTGTTTAAGTCGCTCCAACAGTTTTCTTTGCAATTATTACGTGATTATCGGCCGATCCATAGCCGGTCATCTTCATAGCAAATCGGCCGATTCGCCGACACGCTCTTCGGGACAGATCGGAACCCCAGCCGATCGGAACGCCCGGAATTTAATACTCTTATTTCCTTGTCAATCAGCAGGTCAGATTGGCTGGCACGCCGCGCGAACCGCACCAGGGCAATAACCCGAACAGGAGCTAAGCAGATTCTCCCGGGTCGTGTGTCCGACGCTGAAGACCATCGGCCGATTCCTAGCCGATTTTTAGCGCCAACAGTTCATTACCCAATGATTCAGAAAATTCTTTACGGTATACTCATCACTTCCAGTATGCTTCGCCACTACTTCGATGCATACAATATCCCAGTGGTCTCCGACTTCCCATTGGCGGATATCCTCCACAATCGGGACGCTACCGGGTGCATCTCCAAGTGGGCAGTGGAGCTGGGAGCCCTTACACTTGACTTCAAGCCCCGGACAGCCATCAAGTCGCAGGCACTAGTCGATTTCATGGCGGAGTGGCGAGAAAACCAAGTGGAAGCCCCAACCAACCAGCCGGAGCATTGGGTCATGTACTTTGACGGCTCACACAAGCTCGGTGGCGGTGGTGCGGGAGTACTTTTTATCAGCCCGAGAGGAGAACATCTCAAGTACATGTTTCAAATACAATTCAAGGTCTCCAACAACGAAGCTGAGCACGAGGCATTGTTGCACGGGCTACGCCTGGCAATCTCCCTAGGCATCAAGCGATTACTCGTCTATGGCGACTCCTTACTGGTGGTTCAACAAGTCAATAAGGAGTGGGACATCAACAAGGACACCATGGATGTCTACGTCATGGAAATACGCAAGCTGGAAATCCACCATGTGGTTCGTGACAATAATGTGGGCACGGATGTGCTTTCCAAACTGGGTTCTGATCGAGCTAACGTCCCACCGGGATTTTTCATTCACGAGTTGCATCACCCTTCCATCAGGGCACCAAACTCAAGTTCCATCGCTCAGGGTCCAAAGAAACCCGACCGAGAGGTCTTGATGATTGAGGTCGACTGGAGAGTGGTCTTCAGCGACTACATCAAGCAGAAAAGGGTATGTACTAGTCGGGGGTAACCTGTACAAGCATGGATCAGCATCAGGCATACTCATGAAGTGTGTCAGCACGGAGGAGGGAAAATAAATACTCCAAGAGATTCACGAAGGCGTGTGCCGGAACCACGCGGCTTCCCGCACACTAGTCGGCAAGGCGTTTTGTTCCGGTTTCTACTGGCCGACTGCTTTGGCAGATGCCGGTGCACCAACTGTCAATTCTTTGGCAAATAGCCTCATGTCCCGGCTCATAACCTCATCACCATACCACCTTCATGGCCATTTGCATGCTGGGGTCTGGACATGATAGGGCCCTTAAAAAATGCGCCAGGAGGTTTCCCACACGTGTTGGTGGCAATCGACAAGTTTACCAAGTGGATCGAGTACAAGACAATCGCAACGCTCACTGCAGATCGAGTGGTTACTTTCATCTGCGACATCTTACACTGCTTTGGCTTTCCCAATACCATCATTACAGATTTGGGATCCAATTTCCACTCGCATCAGTTCTGGGATTTCTGTGAACACAGTTCCATTGAAGTCAGATATGTTTCAGTGGCTCACCCGCGGGCCAACGGCCAGGTTGAGCACGCCAATGGCTTGATTCTTGATGGATTGAAGAAGAGGCTCTATGACGAGAACAGCAAAAAGGGCGGCAAGTGGATCGATGTGATCTCATTAGTAGTCTGGGGGCTTCGCACACAACCGAGCAAAGCCGCAGGCCAGTCACCTTTCTTTCTCATATACGGGTCTGAAGCTATATTACCAACAGACGTGATGTGGAAGTCTCCACGACTAGAGATGTTTGAAGAAGGCAAGGTGACACTGCAAGACAGCTCGAGCTTGACTCAACCGAGGAAATCCGATGCAATGCATTGTTCTAGTCGGACCTTTCATTGTTCCACGAAAGGAACATTCACGACGCTCTTTCAACGTGGGCGATATGGTTCTTTGATGAATCCAGGATGATACCAGGCTACACAAGCTTACCTCATGATGGGAAGGACCTTTCATTGTGCATAAGGTTACAGGCCCTAGATCTTATCGCCTACAACACCCTGATGGCCAGGAGGTACCAAAACTTGGAATATTGAGCATCTACGTCGTTTTCATCCTTGATCAATTGGGGACATCTTCTATTGGTGCCTCGAGATTGATACTTCGAGTACAACTCTGTTTTACTAGTCTACGACTAGTATTATGCGCAAGTTTGCTGAAGGGGCCTTGCTCCCATATTCCCAGTACCAAATTACTAGTTTCCGACTAGTCACTTGGGTTCTTGAAGGGCCTTTGTGCTCATACTTCCAGTACATCCGTTTTACTGGTTTACGACTGGTACTACCCGCAAGTTTGCTGAAGGGGCCTCATTCCCTTATTTCCAGTAACATATTACTTGTTTTTGACTTGTACACTATGTTATTGAAGGGGCCTCGCTCCCATGATAAGAAGTTTATTAGATTACGACTACCTCTGCACATGTTCGACTACTTCGACTACTTGTTTTGACTATAATCCTAGTCGAGATCGACTCCGATAAGATGGCTTCATTGACTGCTCAAGCACCATCGGCTACTTGCTCAATGCCTGAACTCGGGGGCTAGCGCCACCGTTCTGCATGATTTCTTTATGCCTATCATTTGGCTCCTGGCTCGGGGGCTTGATGCGACAAGGCACTCAGCGTACCTCAAGGGACAGCTCTTATGCTTACATGTTGGACTCTGTACAATCACTCGACAATGCCCGATCCAAGAGGCTTTTTAAGATTTGTCTTGGGTATATGTTTGTTAACCATTATTTCAGGAATTTTATTCTAAAATAAGGGGTTTATTTAATTTATTACCCAAGGTCTTATTTAGTCATTGACTCAGGGCACAAAGATTGGTTTGAGAGGTAATTTTGGGTGTTTATTGGAGATGGTATTTGTTTCACCATTTTCTCAGGGAACTCATCCCGAAAAAAGAGGTTCTCAAATTTACTACAGCAATTTGCCCATGTTCACCATCAAATCTTTTGCCGTCATATATTGCATGTCACGATTCTTTGGATCCTTCATTCCAAAACTTGGGGATTTGGACTCAAGCCTCGGGGGCTGCGGGACATGTGTCATCAGCGACTTATTTTTCAAATTTGCTGGAAGATAAGGACAGAAGACTCAAGATTAAATTGACCCTCAGCCTGATTCTACGAGTCAACCTAAGGCTCGGGGGCTACTCCATATAGAGTGCGAGTTTAATCGCACCCCATATAAAGAAGACTGGATAACTACTTGGGGCATGAGCACCTCACAGCCTCGACGCAGTAAAGGAAGTACTCAGAGGACACCTTCAAGATGAAGTTCGTGAGAACTCGAAGATGCCTTTAGAAGTACTCGAACGCCTACAGTACTCGGTTACGAAGAGCTCGGGGGCTTGTCAGACCCGGGTACACGGGATTGTACATGTGGCGTATTTCTCTTAGGATACGGGATGGGACATGGCCCATGCCCTACATCTGTTGTAACTACTCGTAATGTAGTAGGATTACTCGTACAGTAGTGAAACTAGTCGGACACGGTAGGATACTACCCGAGAAGTACTCGGGTAGGACTCCTGGGCTTGTACCCGACTAGGACTTCCATGTAAACCTATCCCCCAAGACTATATAAGGGTGGACAGGAACCCCCTTGGGGATAATCATCATCAAAGGCAATACAAACCACACAGGACGTAAGGTATTACGCTCTCGGCGGCCCGAACCTGTCTAAAACCTTACATTCCTTTGCACCTTCGAGTTCCTGATCTCGGCGACACCCTACCTACAAACTCACCACCTTGGGGGTATCCCTCGGTGGGCGTGGTGGTAAAACACCGACACCTTGCTCACCAAGAAGCAAGTGTTCACTAAGACTGCTCCTTCTCCATCTTCGGAGTGGTGAGCTTCAAACCGCGCACACTCTTCTCTTCTTTGGGCTCCCACAAACTCCAAGAGCCTCCGAGTCACCAAGACCGTCTAGGTGTCGTCAAACACCAAGAGTAACAAGCACTAAGCCTTCACTTGAGCTACACTAAGCTAGCCCTAAGCTCAAGCACACTTGCTACTCACAAATGGATGTTTTCTTTGTGCTTGAATCAACTCTCAAGCTCAAACTCTTCTTCTCATGGCTTCAAGTATTTCTCTTCTGCTCTGGAATAGCCTCAGGTATTCAGGGTGTCAAAGGCAACTCAAGTGACCCGGGGAAGTGAATATATAGGCTAGAGATCAAGCCATAGGCGTTGGAGGCATCTTTCCCGAAAAGCGTAAAGCGTCGATTAAACCGGTCATAGGCGTCGGTTCAACCGGTCACACTGAGATGTGAATATTAGTCGTTAGACTTTGACTGCCTCTGGTGCTGATGTCATTGCACCGACAGATTACATCGATGGGGTGTCGGTTTAACCTGTGCTGAAGAAGTTTCTAGGCCAAGGCTTTTGCCACTCTCACATGGTACTGAGTAATCCCAGCACTAATGCACCGAAACTTTTTTTAGGTCTATCAGTTTAACCGGTGCTAAGGCGAATTTTCCCAATCATTTTCTGGAGCAAAACATAGGTACTGGGGAATCAACTGTCTATTGCACCGATGCCTCTAAGCATAGTGTCGGTATAACCGGTGCAATATTTTTTTTCGACTTGATCGTCATTTGAATTTCTGGATGCATCGACCCGTTGATTTTGTAGAGCGTCGGTTTAACTGACCAGATTCTTCCAGCCACTTGTGCAATTCACTTGAGTTGAGTTTTTCTTTGAATTTCTTCTTCTTCCATGTATTGCTTTGACTTCTTTGAGCTGTCTAGTACTGAGCTTGAGCAAGTGTGCAAGATTTCAAGGCCAACTTTCACTAGGTCAAGCTACTAACTTAAGAACCTCCCTAATAGTACGGTCAAAGACTAAAAGCTATAAAACCTGAACTAAATCAAGTGTCCTTCATCTTCCTATGACACTTGTTGATACTAGAAAGGTCCTTAATCTTCATGTTCGAATCCTTGACACGCATTTTCATGCAGATTGAGGGGTTTCCTTTCATATTTCATATCATATGTGACATAACTAAGATATGATATCCACTTCAAAACACACGTTAATCACGTATGGTTGTGATTAATCACCGAAACTTACCATGTGCATCTATCGGCCTAGATGCTTCACTAGTAGTTTAGTTAGAAATTTAACCGAGGAATTCAGCAGGGAGATGGGTCTGTAATCATGCACAATCTCTGAGTTATCCTTCTTAGGTACAAGTGTGACAAGACCACCATTGATGCTTGTTAAATCTAGATTTCCAGCAGCAAAGTCATTGCATTGTGATGAAAAGGATGAGGTGGTGGAGCTCTCGGGGCCCATTCTCTCCACTCCACGGAAATGTCGTGCTCGCAAGTTGAAAGAGCCCCTGGACGTGACTTCATCAGGAGGAGCAAGAGGCTGAACCCAAATCTGGATGGCTTCCGCAATGTGGCAAGTGCCCAAAAAGCTGCCGGCTTCCCCTCCATCTATGCCGGTGTGGCATCTGTAGAAGCTGATCTCGCCCTGCACCTTTCTGTTGAGAATATTCAGAGCGTCGCCATGGGCTTCCTGCAGATGCATCCTTCGGCTATATCTTCCTTTGCACTCCTAGAGCTTGACAATGATGATTAAGTACAACTGTAATAGGGCTAGTTTCAGGGTTGTGCCCCTTTTGTGGCAGAACTTCCTCTTAGGCCTGTTGCTTTTGCTCTATCCTAGTAGTCTTTGGCTGCTCCTTGTTGACATTCTTAAAAATTTTAGTTTTCCTGGTGTAGAAATCTATCTGAACACCATCTCTCTAATGCATCGGTGTGGTTACTTTTATCTCTTGCTGTTGCCTTCTTTTTCATGGCTTTTTTATGTTGCCTCGTTTTGTTTACTTCCTGTTTATCATCATGAGTAACAACAGAGCAATCAACATTCTTATTTGGAATGTTAGGGGCATCAACTCTCAATCTAAATGGGATGCCCTGAGAGATAAAATTGCAGAGAGTGCTGCTTCCTCTATTGGCGCATCTGGTGGACTGATCATAATTTGGAATTCTAGATGATTTCATGGTTCACTTGTGTTCAGTAACTTCTTTTCCATCACTGTTAAGCTTGTATTGTCTTACCAACAAATCTTTTCATCTAACCAACATCTATGGCCCCTATAATGCAGTGGATAGGGCTTCCTTTCTTTTCTGGCTCTACAATTTTGATAGCTTCCTTTCTTTTCTGGCTCTACAATTTTGATACCTCTCAGATAGATGATTGGATCCTAGCTGGGGACTTCAATTTGATTAGGTCTACTGATAATCGAAACAAACCTGGAGGAAATGTCAACGATATGTTTGTTTTCAATAATCTTATACAACATCTAGACTTAGCAGAGTTACCTTTCAGGTCAGGTCTTTTTCGTGGAGCAATATGCAGTCTCTACCCTTTACTTGAGAAGCTTGACTAGGTGTTCACTTCTTCCTCTTGGGCTATCTCTTACCCATCCACTTTTGTGGTCAAAATTGGAACTCACATACCAAAGTCAACTCCTTTTCTCTTTGAGAACTACCAGGTCAACTTCCCAGACTTCCTAGACATGGTGAATTTACATTCGAATTCTTCACCTTTCTATGCCAATGCTACTCAAATCTTTAATGGAAAATTCAAGCAGGTGAGAGCTGGTCTGAAAAAAATGGATCAAAGGCCTATCCAATCTGAGCAAGCTCACCAATAACTCTAATTTCGTTCTGGCCATGTTGGATGGACTGGAGGACAAAGGCCCCTCAGTCTTTTGGAAAGGAGTTTTAGATTGCAAGTAAAAAAGGCACCTTCTTGAACTTCTGGAAGCAAAAGAATCTACTGGAAACAAAGAAACACTGCGAGATGGGTTAACTTTGGGGATAGAACACCTAGTTCTTTCCGGCAATGGCTACCTATTCTTACATAAGAAAGTACAACACCTCCTTGAGAACAAGTGATGGCAGCTTACACACTGAACATGAGCAGATAGCTGTTGCTCTTTGAACATCCTTTAGAGATAGATTGGGTGTATCTAAATTCACTGGAATTCTCTACAATCTCTCTTCACTTCTTCATCAAGTGGACCTGCCGGGACTAATGAACCCTTGACACAAACATAGGAGATAGAAGCAGCACTAAGAGATGTGCCTTCTAATCATGCCCCTGGACCTTTTCTATAGATTGTCCTCATTTGTAGTTATTGTTTTCCGCAAACATAATATGCCACCTGTGTCTGTTTGTCTAGCTTTAGCCCAACTATGACATACGTCAGTTTGCACCAGGAGACAACTACTTACCACTAGCCTTCATCTTTAGCCAAATAATTCAAGTTGCTAGGTCTATCCAAAGCGGAATTTATAAAAAAGAACTAGCTATGATGTTTTTTATATACGTGTTTCTACTCACTTCATTCCAAATTACAAGTTATATGTTGTTCTAAATTTTCTAAATACATAATATTTTACTATACATTTAGAAAAAACAGACATATATTTAGACATTTAGTTGTATTGCAAAAGCTATGCATCTATAAAATTTTAAATTACCTATAATTTGGTACGTAGTTCTTGGCGTAGAATTTTTTATACGGATATACCGACCCTTGTTTTCTGCTGATGCATTGTTTTTTTTCTGAAATAAACCTATGCAAACGCCGTCTCGCAGCCATGGATGGACTCGTTGGGGATCGGATGTTCCAAAGAGTGGAGAATCCAAAGAACTCCAAAGCAATGAAATCCCACGGTTGAATCTTGGTTTCCCCGCAAGATTTTGAGAGGGGAGAAGTGTTGGCGTCGGTGGTGTTTGTGAGTATGTTAGGGTTTGAGGGGGTTGTCCAACGGTATATATGGGTTCAAGTGAATTGTCGGAAGTTCCGACGAATAAGAATTTTCGAACCCAAGGACCCTTGGTCGGAAGAATGGAGAAAGTTCTGATGGGGTGTCGGAAGTTCCGATGAATATTAAAATGATCTCCCGAGGACCCTTTGTCGGAACAAGCAAGATACTTCCGAGAAACGTCGGAAGTTCCGACCATGGGTTGGAAGTTCCGACCTATACTTTTAGAAGAATAAACTTATATTAAAAGATAGATTTTTAGAAGAATAAACTTGGAGATATAAATAGATATGGCTTGTAGACATATGAGAGACTTGAAGCTTAGTGATCAGCCACAAACAACATTACATAACAATAATCACAAGAATCAAGCTTTGATCCAAAGATCAAAATCCAAACATTTTGAAATAACTCAACACAAGTAAATTCATTTTTCGTATCTAAGCAACAATCAAGTATGTGCAACAAGTCAAGCCAAGTTACAAGAGTCCAAGATATTTAGTTCACTCCTCAAAGCACAAAACCTTTGCTCATCTAGAGGCTTAGTGAACATATCGGCATGTTGCCATTCGGTGCTCACGTGACGTAAAGCAATATCTCCTTTAGCCTCATGATCCCTTAAGAAATGATGTCTTATATCTATGTGCTTTGTTCGGGAGTGTTGCGGATTGTTTGCTAGCTTGATAGCACTCTCATTGTCACACAAGAGCGGAATCTTGCTGAATTCACAACCGAAGTCACTCAACGTTTGCTTCATCCACAAGAGTTGGGCACAACAAGCACCCGTTGCAACATATTCAGCTTCGGCGGTGGATAAAGCAACCAAATTCTGTTTCTTAGAGCTCCACGATACTAGGGACCTTCCAAGAAATTGGCAAGTCTCTGTCGTACTCTTTCTATCTACCTTGCAACCGGCATAATCCGAATCGGAATATCCTAGTAGATCGAAAGTGGAGCCTTTGGGATACCATAAGCCAAGGTTAGGAGTGTGTACCAAATATCTCAAAATTCTCTTAACAGCAATTAAGTGACATTCTTTAGTATTGGCTTGAAATCTTGCACACATGCACACATTAAGCATAATATCCGGCCTAGATGCACAAAAGGAAAAGAAGAGAGCCAATCATGGAGCGATATACCTTTTGTTCAACCGACTTCCCTTCTTCATTCAGATCAAGATGACCATTTAATGCCATGGGTGTCTTGATAGGCTTTGCATCAGCCATGACAAACTTCTTAAGCATATCCTTCACATACTTGGTTTGACATATGAACGTCTCTTCCTTCATTTGCTTGACTTGAAATCCAAGGAAGAACTTCAATTCACCCATCATGGACATATCAATCCTCTTGGTCATGAGCCTACTAAATTCCTCACAAAATTTCGTATCAGTAGAACCAAATATGATGTCATCGACATATATTTGGCAAACAAAAATATCTTTATCAACTTTGTGAGTGAAAAGAGTAGCATCAGCTTTGCCCATTACAAAGTCGTTCTTGAGAAGAAAATCCTTAAGTCATTCATACCATGTCCTAGGAGCTTGCTTAAGCCCATAGCGCGCCTTATGGAGCTTTTACACATGATTTGGAAATCTTGGATCTTCATAGCCCGGCGGTTATTCTACATACACCAACTCGGATAGGGGGCCATTCAAGAATGCACTTTTCACGTCCATTTGATAAAGCTTGTAATCATGGTGAGTGGCATAGGCTAATAGTATACGAATTGATTCAAGCCTAGCTACGGGTGCATAGGTTTCACCAAAATCCAAACCTTCAATTTGAGTGAAACCTTGTGCAACTAACCTTGCCTTGTTTCTTGTGACGACACCATGTTCATCTTGTTTGTTTCGGAAAACTCACTTGGTGTCAATCACATTTTGCTTTGGTCTTTCGACCAACTCCCATACTTCATTTCTTATGAAGTTATTCAACTCTTCTTGCATGGCAATGACCCAATCTGGATCATCAAGTGCTTCAACTATCTTGAGAGGTTCTAGAGAAGAGACAAATGAGTAATGTTCACAAAAAGTTGCTAAACATGAACGAGCAGTTACCCCTCTTTGAATACTTCCAAGAATATTGTCAACGGGATGATCTCGTTGAACACTTTGATGAACTCTTGGGTGCGGCACTTGTGATTGAGGTTTAATGGGTCCATCATCGTCATTTTTGTCTTGTGGAGCATCTTCTTGAGCTTCTCCACCTTGTTCTCCCCCTTGATCGATGCCATGAACTTGATCGTCACCATGAACTTGACTTTGATCATGAGGTTGTTGAGAGCTTGGAGGTTCAACTCTTATGGATGATGATGGATCATTGTTTCTTTCTTCAATTGGAGTTTGAGTTTGAACTTCACGAGGTCTCACCTCCCCCAAGCCCATCCTCATGGTTGATAGACTCGGAGGTTCCTCTTCATCTGTAATATTTTTATCAACTTGCTCTACTTGAGAGCCATTGGATTCATCAAAAGTTACGTCCACCGTGACCTCAACACAACCGGTGTTTTTATTGAAGACACGATAGGCGTGTTGGTTAGTACCATAACCAAGTAGAAAACTTTCGTCAACCTTTGATGCAAACTTTGAGCTTTTGATTTTCTTGTTAAGCATGAAACACTTACTCCCAAAAATTATAAAGTAGTGCACCTTAGGTTTGTTACCGGTGATTATCACGTAGGGTGTCTTGCCCAAGTTTTTGTGGAGGTAGAGACGGTTGATGGCATGACACGCCGTATTGATAGCTTCGGCCCAAAAGATATCCGGCATCTTGTACTCATCAAGCACTGTTCTTGCGGCTTCAATCAACGTCCTATTCTTCCTCTCAACAATTCTATTTTGTTGAGGTGTGTATGGTGCGGAGAATTCATGTTTGATTCCTTCTTCATCAAGGAATTCTTCAATATTGGTGTTCCGGGATTCCGAACCATTGTCACTTCTTACATTCTTGATATTCAATTTATATTCATTTTGAGCTCTTCTAATATATTTCTTGACAATTCCTTGAGCTTCACTTTTATCTTGCAAAAAGAATACCCAAGTGAAGCGAGAAAAATCATCAAAAATGACAAGACCATATTTGTTACCGCCAATGCTAATGTAGGCAACGGGTCCAAACAGATCCATGTGTAGAAGCTTCAATGGTCTTGATGTAGTCATGATGTTCTTGGCACGGTGTGGAGCACCAACTTGCTTTCTGGCTTGGCATGCGCTACACAACCTATCTTTCTCAAAAATAACATTTGTTAGTCCTAGGATATGCTCGCCTTTTTGAAGTTTGGCCAAGTTCCTCATCCCGACATGGGCTAGTCGGCGATGCCAAAGCCAACCCAAATCAGATTTTGCCACTAAACAAGTCTTGGGCTCAACTATCCCTTTGGAGAAATCAACAAGATAGACTTTGTCCTTTAAGCGACCCGTAAAAGCAATAGAGGAATCCTCCCTTCTAAAGACAGTCACACCCTCATTAGTAAAGAGACAATTATAGCCCATCTCACAAAGTTGCGAGACCAACAACAAGTTGTACCCCAAAGTTTCAACCAAATAAACATTTGAAATAGTGTTATCATTTGAGAGTGCAATTTTACCCAAACCAATCACAACTCCTTTGCTATTGTCTCCAAAGACAATAGTTTCTTTAGGTATATCATGAAGCTCTAGGGATGTGAACAAATCCTTCTCCCCGGTCATATGATTTGAGCATCCACTATCAAGAAACCATGCGGTGCCACCCGAGGAGTAGGCCTACAAAACAAGTTAAGCTTTGAATTTAGGTACCCAAAAAGATTTGGGTCCTTGAGGGTTAGATGGATACACTTTTGGAACCCACACACTTCTAAGGATTGCCCTCTTAGTGTAAGCCCCAACATACTTGACCACTATTTTACCATTGTGGTCCATTGTCACCATATAATCCGTAGTGTAGTTTGGTGATGGCTCATGCTTAGTGATCTTTGCCCTTATGGGCTCATCAATTTCCTTCTTGGCTTGGGAGGGAATGGTGGTCACACCATGTGCAATGTACATCAAGTCCTCAAGATTTGATCCCTTGGTGAACATGACACATTCCTTACCTTTGACTACCTTCTGATCGTTTACCTTGCCTCCCTTGTTGTGACCAAGCCCATCCTTCTTGTGGGAACGTGTCCCTTCCTTGTATGCAACCTTAGGCTCGGGCTTGGTATCACCTTCATTTCCATTTCTTACTAACTTGTTTAGCCTCTCAAGTTGAGCATCCTTTGCTTTGATCAAATTTTCTAGCTTTGCCAAGTTAGTAATACAAGCTTGCACATCAATTTTATAACACCTTGAGCACCCGTCACTTGTGGAGACATTTGAGTCAAAAGTTGCTTTAGAATTGGTTTTGGTGCTTTCCCAAAGGGCATTGTAGCTAACCTCAAGACCTTCGTACTTGGTCGTTAAGCATGAGAAGCTTTCTTGAAGTTCACTATGAGTCGCCTTTAGGGAAGCTAGAGATTCATTTATCAAAGTGGTCTCCTTTGACATCCTCTCTTTTGAATCATTAGCTAGAGATAAATCGATAGCTAATTTTTGAACTTTCACCTTTTCTTCGGCAAGAGCCTTCTCTAAAGCAAGGTTTCTCTCCTTCTCAAGGATGAGCAAGTCTTCTTGCCTATCGAGACACTCCTTCTTTTTCTCCAAATTCTCCATAAGTTTTTTAATTTCTTTAAAACCTTTCTTTCCAAATTCTTTTATCATGAATGCTTTATGTTGCTCTTCCTCATCATCAAAATCATTTTGCGAACTACTAGATATGGTGGAAGGATGAGAGGAGGAGGTGGATGATTCTTGTACCTTAGTCCCTCTTGCCATGAGACAAAAGGGTGCTTCATCTTCATCGTCGGAGATGTTGTTGAAGAGTTTCCTTGAATTCTTTGGTATGGCTAGAGTAGCCATACCTTCATGGTCGGAATCTTCATGACTAGACTCCCACTCTTGACCAACATGAGCATGCCCTTGATATTTCTTCTTATAGTCCTTGCTCTTCTCCTTGTACCTCTTCTCTTTCTTTTCTTGTTCTTCAATTGTGGGTAATCGGCAATGTAGTGACCCACTTCTTTGCACTCATAACATCTTCTTTATGATGGCTTCTTCTTGTCATCACCACCTTTCTTGTAGTACTTCTTCTTCATGAATTTCTTGAAGTTTCTCAATACCAAGGCCATCTCTTCATCGGTGGATCCTTCATCACTTGAATCTTCCTTTCTTGACTTTAGAGCCTTGGGACTTGATTCAACCTTGTCACTTGAGCTAGCATTGAGTGCCACATTCTTGTTCACTTTGTGACTTAGTGACTTGGCCACATCCCTCTCAACCAACTCTTGATGGAGGATTTCACCAAGAAGTTGATTAGGTGTCTTGACCTTGAATTTGGGATCTCTTCTAATCATTGTTGCAAGAGTGGGGTTTCTTGGCGTGAAGGCTCTAAGGAACTTCTTTGTCACCTTGTGATCTTCCCATTTCCTGCTTCCAAGAGATCTAATGTCTGATACAAGGACCATTAGTCTATCATACATTTGCCTCACGGTTTCTTCATCATGCATGACAAAGTGCTCTAGCTCTCCTTGCAAAAAATCCATCTTGCCTTCTCAAACTTCATCGGTTCCCTCATGAGCTTCTTTTAGTGTGTCCCAAATTTTCTTAGCTATTTCAACAATGTGGATTTTGTTGAATTCTCGGGCACAAAGGGAACTTGTGATGACCCTCACGGCTTGCGCATTGCGGAAATAGTCTTGAGCTTGTTCGGCTGTGGGTACACCGTTCGTAGGAGGAGTCACACCTACAACCACAACTTCCCAAATAGAGGGGTGAAGCCCGTAGAGATGCATTTCATATCATAAGACCACTTGGGATAATCCGTCCCATCAAAGAAAGGAGGTCTTCCCAAGTGAACCGATTGAAATTGAGAAGTAGGATATTGAGATGAAGCATAGTTATGAGGAACTTGATTTAATCCGAAGAAACGATGTTTCTTGCTTTCTTCCTTGATTCGCTTCATCATCAACTTCTTGGCATTCTTCTCAATTTTTGCCTTCATCTTTTCTTTTCTCCTTCTTCTTGCTTCCAATGTCTCACCCTCGCTTTCATCGCTTGAACTTGAGTCGGCATGAATGGAGGGTGGACGGCTTATTTGCTCGAAAGGATTTCCAGCACTATCAAGTCCGGTACCGGCATCGATTTGAGCTGCAACGGTTGCGACGGTGTCCGCATCATCCCCAACTATAGACATCTTGATATCCCTTAGCGGTTAAGCCTAAATCAAGAGATTAGGCTCTAATACCAATTGAAAGGATCTTGGTGATACCTAGAGGGCGGGTGAATAGGCGTACCTGAAAAAAACTAAAAAATTCTTTGCAGAAATTAAATGTGTCGGAACATCCGATACTGTGTAGGAAGTTCCGACGGGTTGGAACTTCCAACACTGGACCAGAACTTCCGACAAAACTAAAGTTCTTATACGAAATTCAAAATTAAACTTGAAACTGCAGAACCTGGCTGAATCAAAAGTTTTACAATGATGCTAGGAGACTTCTGCAGGTGATCTTTGCAAGCACAACCACTCGAGTACGTAGATCAGCACAAAATAAACTCTAGGTCAATAAGAACTAAATAAATGCAATAACCACAAGACACAAGAAATTTGTTCCCGAAGTTGAGGAGCTCACAAAGAGCCGGGTCTTCCACTAACCCTTTACCTCACTCAATCAACCACAAAGGAGGATTGAGTCACTTACTATGAAATCCACAAAGGATAGGGTAATACAAACTTCCTGGGGCGCACACACACGAGAGGACGCTCCACGGGCGACACCAAACCGTCTAGAAGCAAGCTTCAAGAGTAACAAACGTGAATCAAAGGATGAAGATGCTTCAAGTGCTCTTAAGATGAACTTGACTGCTCTCACACTCAAAGGGTTAAGTCTCACACCTCAATCTTGCTCTCACCCAAGCCCTAGCTCAAATCAACTCAAGAATTAGCCCAAGGAGGAATTTGGGAGTGGAATGAGTGTTCTTGAGGGTGTTCTGGCGTGTGGAGTCAGCAGCTAGTGAACGGGGGGCTGAGGGGGTATAAATACCCAATCCCCGAAAACTAGCCGTTAGTGCACTGGTTAAGTGATTGTCGGAACTTCCGACACAGGGTCGAAACTTCCGACAATTTTAAAACAGTTGGCCGAGGACCCCTTGTTGGAAGAATCCAGCTTCTTCCGACATGTGTCAGAACTTCCGACACACATTGAAATAGATAGAAAACTAGGTGCACAAGTGTGTGATTTTATATCTCTCCTTGATGGTTAGCATCTCAAATAAGCACTTTGACACCTTCATGCTATCCATTCACATCCCTCTTAATAGTATGGTGTTTCCTAAACTCAAATTCAAAATATAAAGTAAGTAAGGATCTTCTTTTAAGACCAACACCATTCTTTAAGCAAATTTGGCGTCTTTTCTTGCTCTATTTCATTGAATTGAATTTTAACCTGTCCAAAACTCGATAAACACATTAACTCCTTAATTTTGTATGTCATCAACACCAAAACCCACTTAGGGGGCCAAATGCACTTTCATTTCCCCCATTTCCATTCATTCCCTCACCTGCGCTAACACTACTCTTACGTGCTACGCAGAATGGACATCCCTGCGCAATATTTCACAAAGCCGCGATGGCAGATGTCGTCCATGAGCCAGAGACGTACGCCATCCACCGTCAAGGATTACTCATCTGGCTTGAGCGCATCCTTAGGATAGCCGGCATCGACCAGAGCCGTGTCAAGTTTTCCACTAAGAATAACGATTTCCGCCCGCACTAAGTTGGCAGCACCGTTAAACTGGTAGTCATGCTCGATCCAGCTATGCCAGATTTTCCAGGAGAGATAGTCACCAGTACCACCATTCGTCTCCCCACAGTTGTCCGGTCTGTAGCCAGAAAAATGATAAAGAGGATCATTGCCAGATTTTGGGACACCAAGTTCAAGGACACCATCTTCAGATTGATTCCTCGGTCCATATTCATCACTGATGACGCAAGTCCCGCCTTTGAAGCAAGGGCTAGAGCTCCGCATCATGAGCGACGAGAGAACCAGCACTTGGTTCACACCACCAGAACCTACTTGTTCAACGAGGATTGCCTGCTGATGGACATGAAGTGGGAGAACAATATCATGCATGAGGGATTCGCCGCAAGCACTCAGCGCAACCGGGTTCTGGAGAGTGAGGTTCAGACTTCAGAGATGGTCCCGGAACTACACCGAAGCACTTGAGATGGCAACTCGCGCCAGCATGGCTCAGAGCACGCTAGAGCGGGAGCTCAATAAGGAGACCACCGAGAGGATCGCCGTAGAGTGCA
The DNA here is from genome assembly GCA_032594955.1 of Panicum miliaceum. Classification (NCBI taxonomy): domain Eukaryota; kingdom Viridiplantae; phylum Streptophyta; class Magnoliopsida; order Poales; family Poaceae; genus Panicum; species Panicum miliaceum. The sequence continues at coordinate 26,806,418 of CM064072.1, read as the reverse complement.
AGCTCGCCCAAGCAGAGACAGAGATTGCCAAGCTCAAGGCACGCCAATCGACGTCCAGGACTACCAAAAGTACCAGGAGGCCCATGAATACCACAAAGACTACCAGAAGTACCAGGAGGCCCGTGAAGACTACGAAGAGAACCCAGGTTCATGCTCATCTACGATTTGAACACCTATTAGGCATTGCTTGCTAGATGTGCTACGCTTTACTTCCTGATATGTTGAGATGAGCCTGCATAGCCTATTTATTTACCTGAACTCCTTAAAACCCTGTACATGATATATATATATATATATATGAGATGCCTTCTATGATTTGCATGTGTATATGTTGGAATCGATGGATAGTCTTGGCGTGAGTGGAGATACACTTCTGAGGAGTTGGTGAATAGGGCTATTAGCGGGAGCAAGTGAACTTCACTCGATCTTTGGATCGAGGGCTTGGGGTGTGTATCTTGGCACGCTCTACGGAGTACCTATGGCGGTTATAACTTTGTGGTTACTTTGTTGAGGAGTTTGGGGCACCCGTAATGGCTGCAGATGCGGACAATTGCGGTGGAGACGCATGTGACAAAGATGCTCGCTCCGGCAAGTAAGGACCGGTCGGTCTGACCCCGGTGATGGAACTACGTTAAGCGTGCACACCACTTACCCATTATGCGGGTGGGTCCAGTCCGGGGCTAGCAAATGCGGTATCAAGCCGGTAGGAGGATCGAGTATCGGTGCAGGGGGAGGAGGCGCTGATCTCACGTCCCCTGAGACGCAAGTGAGGCTTCACAGTCCCGGGGCGACCTCTTGCGGGAGGACGGGAGGATGCGCCAAAGATCTGGGAAAGCCGGATGGTACCGTGGCTCCCAGTTTCTATTTCAGTAGACCGGTGTCTCGTCGTTCAGTTGTGTCGCTCCCAGCTGGCTTCTATTCGAGTGGGTCCAGGTGTACAATCCCTGCAGAGTGAAAACTATATGTATAGCCGTGTCCTCGGTCATAGACAACTCTTGATCTGGCATCACTGACTAGAGTAGTGTTACTCATGCTTCTACCTCCCTCTAGTGGATACTTCCTGCCTAGGGCCGCTGAGGTGCGAGGAGTGGGAGTTCTAGCACCGACTTGATGGTTTTGGTAGGTGTGGAATCCGGGGTGCCGGATTGGCCCGAGTCTGAGCTTGTTTGATTGAGATATACTCTTGATGATGCTTGTGCATAGAAAACCCCATTTTTACTCCTTGAATATTTGTTATACCTTTAGCATAGTCCACATTAAAGTTTGCATACGGATGGTGACGTAGACCTATCCCATTCCTTGGAGTTTGAGTAGGTGTAGCATCCGACCCGGAGATCGACCCCAACCACGAAGAATGATGAGAAAAAGGCCTGTGCTACGCTCGAGTTTGCCTATCCGTGCTACGCTCGAGTTTGCCTGTGGTGGAGATTTCAAAAGATGAAGGATGGCACTGAAGCTTAGCTATCATTTCCGCATTCTTGTTGTTCGATTTAGCACAAGAGGCTTGTATTGAAACCGTACTACAATTCGTTGGATTATGTAATAAATACATCCATGAATTGACTTGTCGCGTTGTATGACTGTGATATGTATCTGGAATGAGTTCTGTATATAATAGCGCTTTATCCAGGAACTATCACAAAAGTACAGGGAGTTAGATTCTCAGAAATGAAAATAAAATCCGGTTCGTTTCAAATATGATTTATTTTATTTACAACTTTTGCAACAGGTTTAGGACTACTTTTTGTTTTTCGTACATGTCCGTTGAAGTGGTGCCCCTCCTCGTGGAAAAGATATGTGTCGGGTACAAATTGTGCGACAGCCGGTGCCCTCCTCGATTCTCCTCTCCAATTGAAGCGACGGGCGGTGCCCTCCTCTTTTTCGTGGAAAAATAACTATTTTTCCACGATGCAGCTGATTGACGTGAAAAAATGTCAATGCGTGTAGGGGTTTTTTTCCCGTCCAGAAGTTGGAGAAATTGTCCCTGACGAACGATCTTCTTCTAGTGCATTCTCATTATTTTTCTTGGAGAGGGTACGGACAATCTTGCAAAACCGTACAGCAAGCGATTGTAGATATGCATCTAAATATCAGCAAATTTTCATATGATTTTGAGGCCTGACTCCTTTTTCTTTCTTCTTAAGAATGAGGTCTTACTCCTTGCTCCACTGCAACATATCCGCCACATCTGACATCTGTGCTACCCATTCAATGTCAAACTTGCTCATTTAATTTCAGAGGTCAACGACACGGATTGAACACTACGATCATTTATCAGGTGGAAAAATTCTACGGTTAAAAACAACAATATATATGAGCATATTTCCTCAGATATCAAGCTAAGCATCATGCGTATGCATGGGGCCTTCCATCCTGATACCCCGCGCACACGGCCACGCGCACCGAGAAAGACAAGCCTCCAGCCTCATCATCTGCTTCCGCAACGCCCCTTGCGCCTTTCTTGCAGTACGCCTTCTCCCGTTGAAGGCGCCTACCTTCCAGCCTGACGCCACTGCACTTGCGTTCCACGTGACGTGATGAGCAGCATGACACACATTGATAATAAACGCTCTACAATCCCAAAGAAAATCGTGCGCGCTCCCCTCCGACCCAAGGGTGCGTGATTCTACTTACAGAAATTCTACTAAATATTGGTGAACTACAAGCTTTGTGTTCACGATTCATCAAGCAAACCAACTTGTGACTGTTGTGGTGGAGCCTCTTTATGACCATAGTGGGCTCCGGCCCCCCTTATTCTAGATAAATTTTCAAAGAATCTACGGATCAGCAATTTATATTTGATACATGCATCTGCAGCAGATCATGTGTAAAGGATGGAAGCCTATATTTATTGCATACGCATTATTTCTGCACATCTGCATGGCTGCATGCATGTATATTCTCCTATGCATTTTGACTTTCATCAAGTAGTTCATTTGCTACTTTGGATATTAGTACTACTTCATTCCAGCGCTAGTCCATATTAGTATCAGTTAATCCTCAGTTTTGTCAGCTTCGAGTTCGAGCCCTGCTCCCTTCTAAGTGCAATGCGGGGAGGCTCCCGTCTTATTTTTTATCAGTTTTGTCTTGCTTTTTTATTTTTTTCTTGCTTCTAAAGTTTAAACCTCAAGAGCTGCTTCCCTAAAAATCATCTATTTCCTAGTTTGTATAATTTTTATTTAGAGCAGGCGTTAATACTAGGCAATAGGCACGGCATACAGTAGCAATCGGCCCCTCCTTGGATTGACTGCCAGCTCCGCCACTGCACATGCCCACATCCCCCTCCTTGAATTGACTGCTAGCTCCGCCACTACACATGCCCACATCAGTCAGTATGTAAGATCTAAAGATATAATGCCTTTGTCATCGGTGGCGTATTCGGACAGATCCCGGCATCAACATGCTGCAATGCCTTAATAGTACAGTACATCTATGCATACAAGAGTTTCGGACACCATAACATCAATATAGCAGGACAGGCAGGAACAAACAAACCGAACATAAGAAGACAAATATATGTCCATAATCATGATAAATAGGTTAACAGCTAGCAAACGCACAATGCAAAAGTAGGAAACTAACTAAAGTCCTAGCATAAGTAAAAACATGGATTAAACTAATCTAAGACCACATGGCAATAGCTTGTATTATTATTAAAACGAAACCGGCTCAGATTCAGGTGCACCAATCATTATGTGTTGCATACAGAATAGGACCAGCAAGATTCAGGTACACCCACAGAGATACAAAGACCATCACGTTGCAATGGCAGATGGTGGATTATAAATATATATATATATGGTATACATTTAGATCCTTAATTAATAATGACCATAGCAGAGCAAACCAACACCTCAGTATTTTTCACAGCCGCCATTCAGATGACATCATAATACACTTTTCAGCTAGTGTTGTGTGTGATGGATGAGCAGTAATACGGAAACGGTGATCGCAGCTGAACGAGTGTTGAACTAGACCAAGTCAAGTAAAGTAATGCTCGCTTCTTATATATGTTATAAAATAGGACGACAAGCAAAAGGTCTGCTATGCAACTCATCCTATTGAAGGGAACGCACCATCACCTTGTTTCCTGTTGCCTCCTTATTTCACCATAACTCTCCCATGGTTCATGGCAGAAAAAATTATCCAAGTTTCCCAACATTTTTCTTCCTGAAATTTATTATTAAACTGTCAGCAGAATGGGATGTAATAGTAGCATGCATAACAAGCAGCACTCCAATATTGAGATACCACTGGATTACAACCAATTCATACAAGAAATGGTTGCTGTTCAATGATTCGAAAAGTTGCTCCTTCCTACTCATTAAAAAAATGCTTGCTGTTCAATCATACATTCATACCAATGAGACAATGTGAACACTATACAAGAAAAACACCCATTCGATCATTGTAACAAGTTCTCTTCAATAATTAGTCTAAACATAGTCTCCAAAAAGTTCAGAGCATAACCAACATGCTACTCCAAACAGTTCTATGATACCGTGAACATCATAGAACTGTTGCTATACAGTTTCTGAGTTCCCAGAACTGATTTAGTTTCTTAAAGTAAACGAACCAACGTCAACATCACTTTCATCAGACCATCAACATTCTAAGTTGTTAAATCTACAAACCTTAGGTGTATAGTACGAGAATAGACCAACACAGCTTCCTCATGGTCACATCGTATAATCACTCAACAGTTTAAAAAATTTAGCATGATAATAATAGTAAAATAAAGAGTTTTGCAAATTCCTCGGCATTCATCAAGGTACCTTTCTAGTACGCCTTGGGCCATTAGTATGGCCGGTATTATACCTTGGTAGTTTCTTGTTGGATGAAAACATGTGTTGTTTGCATGCCCAAACATGATTCTTTTGTCAGGAAACTTGGAACAACATATAAAACTGAACTTGAAAATCTATATGGCTGATATTGGCAGCTTAAGCTAAAGAGGTAAGTAAACTCAAAAGAGACAAATTTGTTAGTACAACTCAAGTGATTGGTTATGTTTGCTATCTTGGCATTTCTGGTTTGGAGGCAGTGCTGAAAATTGATGAGCCATTTTGCGCACTTGATTCAAGACTATTACAACAAACAAAAACATTTAGATATTTCTGGTTAGGGGACAAATCTTGTAAATCTGCAAAACTCTGAAATTAAACAGTGTGATGTAGTGCTGATGTGCCACATGGTGGTGTTTTCCTTCTCTCCAGAACAACTGAGAATAGCAAGAAAGTACAATGTGCATCCTAACGGAAACCGTTTAAGATAGCAGGAAATCTGACGGCACAATTGACTCTATAAGGGTTCTCATAAGAATGTGGGAAGAACTGAAGAACACATGATGGAACTGTGATAAGCAGCGGTGACACTATGAGCTAACAAAAATTTTAGAGCATAGTAATTGTTATCACCACAAAACAGCGAGGGATAGGATCAGAGATCAGAATTTATAACTTGATTATGATCAGGGAAGATCATGGCACTGATGGGATCAGGTACCAACATGAGGCAGATGGTCAAACCCAGAACGTTACCTCAGAGCCCAAAGGGAGTTAGTTAAAAATGGGACAGATTGTTAACATATAAAATTCACAGTTGCAAAATTTTAAGTACTAAAAAGTTTTGTAGTGCCAAATTGGAACTTGTAAGAATGAAATCAGTAAGTAGTAGAAAAGACAATACCAAATTTTGAATTACAAAATCCAATAGTAGCAAATTTGGTAGCAATCCAAGAAAATGAGAGTAATAAAAAGATGTCATAACCAAACATGAAAAGAGTGTTTGGGAACTCACTGATTAAATGTCAAGAAGTTCTCAAATGGGGATTTCTTCGTGCATTCACAATTTTTGACACAAAGTTTTTTTTAAAAAAAACAGTTGGTTTATATGAAATGTATATAGGCCTGCACATGGGGAAGGGGAAGACAGAGCTTCTCTGTTGGGTTCATTTTCTGATTACGAACAAAGATACAAAATATTGTTTTATAGGCCTGCTAAACTAGCTGTCATAGAACGAAAGAAAAAAATATTGATTAAAAGTTACAGTGGTGTAAGGATTCCTGTTCAGGTGTTGGACTACATATGGGCACAAAGTTCGAGCTATCAGCTAAGCACATTAACAGGAAAAAGAGCTAGCACATCCTCCTTGAGTTTGTGTATCAAACATAAACTATCTACCTATGAGCATAAGTGGAGATTTTGATATCAGATTTAGTTCTAAAAAGAAAATGTTTTAACATGAGAGCTGATAGCTTCAACTACATAATCAACGCCTATGATTTGAGAGAGTTTTGCCTATCTGGAGGTAAATATACATGAAGCAATGATGATGAGAATCCTATCTTAAAAAAAAAACTTGATAGAGCCCATCAGTAGAGTGGGAAAACACGTTTCCTTTATCCTCTCTGAATAGCATACCAAGAGATATAGAAAACTGTACTCCCTCCGTATAGGAAAAGGAAGACGTCCTGGCGCCGCAAAGAAGACGTCGTGTGGACGCAGGGCTGTTTTGAACGCCGCTGCCCCTGCACACGTGGTCCGGCACTCGCGCCGAGTTAATACGGCCGCCTCGCTTGGGCTCCCACGCCGCGTTTTAATACCGCCGCCTCGCTCGGGCTCGCATGCTGCCATCATCGATTGTCCACCCACCAGAGAGCCGCGCACATGGAGAGCACGCCGAAGGAGCTCCCGCCGGCGACGGACAAGTCGTTGCGGAAGTCGGAGGAGATCGCGCCGGAGTGGCAGGAGCTCGTCGTGCCGGAATTGCAGGAGCCGGAGGAGGTCGCCCCGGAGTCGGAGGAGATCGCACCAGAGTGGCAGGAGCTCATCGTACCGAAGTCGCAGGAGCCGGAGGAGGTCGTCACGCCGGAGTTGCTGGAGCTCGCGCCGGACTCCATCACACCGGAGTTGCACCAGTGCCATGAGGATCGCCAAGCATGGAATCGTGTGCACTCGCGATTGTGACCATGCTCTCGCTGCAGTCTCGTCCACGCGGAATACAGACTCGGCGCCATGCTTCACGGCCTCGACGAGTTCGACTGCGAGCTTTTCATTCCCGATCTAGACAATGTCGTGATGGATGGCAATACTCTCGTGTTACCTCCACACGTGCTCAAGATGCTCCACTAGAAGACGCTCGGTAAGATAACTAGCTTTAGTTCTAATTAATTGTTATAAGGATAGATGTCTCTACTAATTAAGCTAATTAGCATCATTCTAATTGTTTTATGCAGCAAGAATAGCCTCGGCTTCATGTAGCAAAGATGGTTCACAAGGGATAGAAGTTGGCAGTCGATCTTCTCTTTCTAATGTTTCTTTTTTCATGTGAGAAATCTTGAACTTGTTGCATCCTTTCACCTTCATAGCTTCCATCAAAATATTTTGTAGTGTTACAAACATTCGGTTTGCTTTCTGTGCCGAATACTCTATGAATGCCTACAAAATAAGTGTGAAAGAAATTAATCAATGATAAAATTTGTTATTGAAGAAACAATGAAACATGTGTGAACAATTTACCTCTTGCACTGCTGAAACTAGAACTTCTATTGTTTTTGCATTCTTCTTGTATTGAATTGCTTGAATAGCTCGAAAAAAACCCAAGTCAAGAATGTTGAAATCGGGAGAATTGGGTGGTTGACAAATTAGGCGAATATCGAATCCTTCTTGCTTAGCGGCCTCACAAAAAACCAGATCATCCAATTTTAAATAGGAAGGTGCATTATCTTGTTGAATGAAGATTGGTTTGCCCACATCTTCTCTTAGCCATTTAGCTTGAATGGCAGGCAACACTTTGTTGATCATGAAATCTCTAATCACGTCTCTTGTGATCGATGTTATGGGCTTCATAACGAAGTATCCACAGACACGGCCGGTTCTCCCATTACCTCTTATTGCTGGTTCATAAGTAACAAGTGGAAAACAACCAATCCTACCATCAAAAATACAATTCCCATCTCTAAACCTTGGCCAAGCACAAACACACAAGAACATGAGCCTAGGGATGTAATTCTTGTTCTTACAAGTCCGATGGGGATTGTCTTCTTCGGGTAGCAAATAATATGTTTCAGATTTTTGAGAGAGGTAGAACCATTTTTCATCAATGAACACAAAGTCAAACAAATCCTTAAACCTCGGATCCGCAAGCAAATCCCTATTAATCATGTCAACACACCACTTTAATCTAGAGTTCTTGTTAGTTTCGGTGAGATAAGGTTTGATGCTACTAGAGTGGCACCTAAGCAAACCTTTTTTCAAATACTTTTGAATCTTCCATTTGCTCATGCCCAGTTTGTTACAAACATTCTCTATAGTCATTCTTTCCTTTAGAGGAATGTTGCGCAATGTTTCCAAATCAACAGGGATTGCTTTACGGACAACTCTACCCTTCTTTAGACTAGAAACCACAACTGGAACAAAGTTTGCAAGTTGTATTTTACCTTGTTTCCATAAACGCTGAACTAACCGAATGTGTAGACCAAATTGATTAACAACAATTTGAGTATCTTTCTTGCCTAGTTTTCCATTCTTGCTTCTAGCCAACAAAGCTTAATAAACTTAGCTTTCTAAGATCTTCTAACATTTCTTTCCTTCGTTGGTTCACTTCAACATTAGCCTCTACAACATGTTCTATTTCAACAAAAAAACATTCATTACAAATCAGCACATTTTAGTAGTACCAAAATTTTAGAAACTGAGCTAACTTTTACTTACCATTGATGTTTTGAACGAAATCGAAATCAACAGTGCCAAACTCATCTAGAGGTAAGTTCAAATCAAATCCTGTCCAAAGGAAGCATGGAACATGATAATGACACAAGAAAATAGAAACAAATGAGTTGAGGTCATTACCGTTATCATTGTCCAAAGGCAAAACGTTGAGGTCGAATCCAGGAGCTTCGGCTTCTTCTTCTACCAGAACAGGAGCATCGGCTTCTTCTTCTACCAGAACAGGAGCATCGGCTTCTTCTTCTTCAACCGGAACAGGAGCGTTGGTTCCGGAGCGTTGAGGCCTAGCCAAGACATATTGAGAGTGTGTGGTGCTTCTCTGGGTTTTTTTTTGCATGAGAACGGCAGTCACAAATAAATAGGCACATGGCAAAACCCTTGAGCAGGGAAAACCAGTAAGCGCGCAGCAAGGCATCCAACGCGCGCATGAAACGAAACGCAAAAAAAAGGCGGCTAGCAAGCGCTCCAGCGATGGAAAAGCGGAAAAAAGGGTGGCCAACAAGCCAACAACTCGAAAAATGCAAAAAAAAACGTGAAAAAACACGCCCAGGCAACCGAAAAGCGATCAGAATCGCGGCAGCACGTCTCCAGCGCGCGCACTGCACGTCCCGTACCCTCCCCGCACAGTGCCATGCAATCCGATGCAAAAGGAGGCAAAAAGAGCGCCCGCCAGGAATCGAACCGGCGCCCTCTAGCCTCGGGAGAAGCAACACAAACCAATCGAGCTGTGTGAGTTTTTATAGCTAGAATGCCCCCACCACCCTATTTAATATGGGCAAACATGGAAAACTAACATCTAATTAATCACTCCTTGGTATGCACAATTATGTCCTAAACGACTTCTAAATCCTATACGGAGGGAGTATACTACAATGTGGTTGGATCACAATATCCCGACAATCAACACATTTTGTTACATGCATCTTTGAAGGTAAAGCAAATTACAGTTTCTAGGAAGGTGTAATGCAAGTCATGAAATCGAGCAGAATGCAATAGAATATAATGACCAAATCACTGACTTCAGACCAACTCACCACCAAAGACCATACACTAATGGCCTAATGCGATTTTAATGCTAAATGCAGTAATATTTGAACCAAGTTTGCACACAAACATGGTACTTAGATGCTTCCACAAACAAAAATCTATGCAACCAGGAACAACACATGGTAATTGAGCGTGCATTTGTTAATGAACATTAGTAAGCATCAGGACAAAACATAAATTTGTGATGCTCACATTAACTAATCCTTTCATATTAAAAGCAGATCATAACGAGATTACACTTGGGTTGGGGACTAACAAAGCTGGAAATTAACTGAACCATGCATAGCATGGCCTAGCATAAATAAACTAATATAAGACCACATTAATTATTGCAGATAGAACACAAGAAAAATTCAGTACAACCAATCACACTGCAATGGTAGACAGGGTGGAATATAATAGATGGCATCCACTAGGTACTCATCCATACGGTTAACGATGCCCTCGTACGCCTCCCTCGCCCACTGCCGGGCCTCCTCTCTGCCAGCAAGGAACTCGTCATCCACCATGACGACTCCATGCTCATCAAGCTCCTTGCGGACCCAGCACTGGAAGGAGCTGAACTTGTCCCTCAGCGACTCCTGCACCTCGGCGGCCAGCCGCATCGGCTCCCTCTGCCTGTCCATCATCTCTTGCGGGAGGAATTTGAGAAGGTGCTCCTCGTCGTCCTAGTGAGGGCGGGACGGCTCGTGGGCCAAAGATCCATGCCACCTCATCCTTGGAAAGCTCGGTCAGTCTCTTCCCCTCAGCCAGTGCCACCGCGCCATCCTGAGGGGCAGCTTCCACAGCCACCGCTTCAGCAGACTTGTCGCCCTCGATGCAGCAGAGCTCCTACCCCTTGGGCCCACCGATCGCCGCCGGCTTCTTCTTGGTGGAAAGCCCCTCGATTCGGTCCTCCAGACCGACCGAGGCCACCGCCTTCATGGTGGGGCGCCCCTTCGCCGGACCCTTCTGACCGGCCGCGGCCGCCTTCCAAGTGGCCGGCAGTAGCGGACCGAACCCACCGTATGCCGAGTTCTCCTGATCCATGCTCACCGCCACCTTGGACGGGGTCTGGCCGGCGCCGGGACCGGCCATCCGGTCCTTCCCGCCGTGCGCCAGCGCCTCCGCCTCCTCCGGCGCCTGCTCTTGATGGATTGGTGGGTGGTGGCGATTCCCTTGTGTTGTTGAAAGGAGGGGACGGCGGCGGTAATGAGGGGGGAGACGAACCAACCCTAGCGCTGCGGGCTCCGATCCGATTCGGTCAGGTGCGACTCCGATTCGGACTTTCGGCCCAGCCCGACTAGGGAGCAGACGGGCAAAATGGGCCGGCCCAAACTATGAACCCAAGCAGCCTTTTTCTTTTCTTATCTTAGCAATTTAACAACAAATTAGCCAATTAAGGACCCAAAAGAGTCCGTTTGTTGTACTACATACGGTCATTCTACAAGCGAAAAAATTGTGTCTTCACTAAATTTGACAAAATGTGGCACGTACAAATACATTCTTATGTTCCAAGTTACAAAAATTACTCATAATGTTCAACCACCTGAAATCAACCAAGGCCTCAGTCGATGGCCATTCACTAGAGAGGTTGCTTTCCAAGGGGATTTCTCTGGGCCTAGGGTTAGAATTTTCTCCAAATTAAGTTTCTCTATCTTTGACTAAGTTTACAGGAAAAAGGCACCATTGACAACATTCAATTAGCTCTATTAAATCTACCATGAAATTTGTGTTTTTAGCAAATAGACCTCATGTGGGTTTTTTTTTGTTGCAAAATTCACGTTTTACTCTCTTCGCCTATTCATTAGCCCTTACATAGTACATCATAGTTTATGTTAGAAAATATTAAGAATTTGTCATGATTATTTTCATAGATTAGGAGTAACTATACTGAATTAATTGTACATCTACAAAATTACATGAAAAGTAATGATATAAAATCTTAAAGTATTCATCTCAAATTATAAGTCGCTTTAGTTTTGTTCGAACTCAACCTTCTCTAATTTTGACCAACCTTATAGAAAATGTACAAGTATCTACAATAACCGTTAGTTTCATTAGATCTGTCATTCAATTGTACTACACTCACTCCGTCTCATGAAAAGTGCAGTCTTAGCATTTAAATTTATTTTCCAAAAAAGAGTATAATTATAGGAATTAGACTGTAACTACTGCCTAATTAAGTGGGAGAGGTTTGATTTGCATGCCAAAATAAGTTGCATGCAGCCAAAAAATGAGGGTACGGAGATATTTCCACGGCACCAAAATTGCACTCTTCAGTCTTCACTACACGCGGAGGAATGCCTGGCGAGTGGCGAGGCTTTTGGAACAAGGAAAAGAGGGACGCCCTCGACCGGGTGAGCGCAAATGGTTGTGAAAGTGTTGAGCGACGACGGCCGGGGCTGTGGCTGCGATGGCCGATGGCGCGAGATGGCAGGAACAGCTTCGAGTGTATATATGCCGTTGACCTTGGTGGTGCACTGGCGCCGGCCATCCACGCCTGGAGATGCGGCAGAGACAAGCCACCACATGCCGTGGTGCGCCACAAAGTGGCGGCCATTGAAACAACCGGGTTCTCAAATCGAGAATCGAACTCTCTGTATCATTGTGATAGTTATTGGATCAAGCGTTATCACGTACAGAACTCATTTCAGGCACAATATCATAGTAATACGTTGCATAAGATCAAATATGGGTTTAATTATTATATAAATCCATAGGATCTGTAATACGAGGTTCATTACAAGCCTCTTGGGCTAAAACGAATAGACAAAAAAAATGGAAAGCGGTAACTAGGCATCTAGCCCATCCTTCATCTTCTAGAATTTCCTCCACAGGCAAACTCGAGCGTAGCACGGGCTTCAATCATACCAACCGTCATCGTTGGGGGCGAATTCCGGATCGGATCCTGCATCGTACCAGGCTATCCCCAAGGAGTGGGATAGGTCCACGTCACCATCCGTATGCAAGCTTTAAAGTGGATTATGCTAAGGGTATAACAAAACTTCAAGGATAATAGCTAGGGTTTCCTATGCATGCGTAAAAATAAGCACATCATCTTCCAAACTCCGAACTCAGCCCATTCCGGCATTCCGGACTCCTGGTCCAACACACACCTTCCAAAATCACCAAGTCGGTGCGAGGACTCCCGCTCCTCACACCTCAACTGCCCCAGGTAGGAAGTTATCACTAGAGGGAGGTAGAAATCATGAGTAACACTACCTAATAAGAGCAACAGAAGAGTAGGGTTGTCCATGACCGAGGACGCGGCTATGCGTACCCACTCGAATCGAAGCCAGTCGGGGATCAGCCAACTGGACGACGAGACACCGGTCTACTGAAACAGGACTAGGAGCCACGACACCATCTGGCTTTCCCGGGTCTTGGGCGCATCCTCCCGCAAGAGGTTGCCTCGGGAGTGTGAAGCCTCACTTGCATCTCGGGGAATGTGAGGTCAACACCTCCTTCCCCATGCACCGATACTCGATCCTCCTACCGGCTTGGTACCGTACTTGCTAGCCCCGGACCGGGCCCACCCTCATAATGGGTAAGTGGTGTGCACGCTTAACATAGTCCCACAAATCATAGTTACTCTCACCAGATCCTCAATTGCTGAAGCGAGCATCTTCATCACATGCGTCTCCACCGCAATGGTCCGCAACTGCACCCATTACGGATGCCCCAACTCCTCAACCATGTAACCACAAAGTTGTACCTGCCACAGGTACTCCGTAGAGTGTGCCAAGATACACACTCCAAGCCCTTAATCCTGAAGATCGAGTTAAGTTCGCTCGCTCCCTGCTAAAAGCCCTATTCACCAACTCCTGGAAAGTGTATCTCCACTCAAGCCAAGACTATCCATCCATTCCCACACATACACACGTAAAGCATAGCAAGGCATCTCATATAATATTCAAGTGTGATAGGATTCCAAGGAGTTCGGGAAAATAAATAGGATTGCAAGGAGTTCAGGTAAATAAATAGGCTATGCAGGTTCATCTCATGGTAACACATCATGAAGCAATAGCATATCTAGCAAGCAATGCCTAATAGTTATTCAGATTGTAGACGGGCGTGAACCTGGCGGTTCTTCGTAGTCTTCCTGGGCTTCCGAGTGGTCCTGGCCATCGGTCAGCTCCTCGTACTCGGGTCCTATTCGTAAATACAAGTAAGGGAAAGGACCAAAGTGCAAAAGTGTGCAAAAGTCACCAAATAAGATCCAAATCACCATAAAACCTACTCTAACGGGTAGTTCATGATTTTAGAAGAATTATGGAACTGGTTTCATAATTTTTGGAGGTCCGATTGATTTATTATGAATTTTCTAAGGAAAAACCTATTTTTGAAATTAATAAAAGGATTTCAGAAAAGAAAAACACTCAGCAGTGACACGTGGCAGCACCAGAGCGTGCCACGAGGCATGCTAACGTCAGCAGTGGGCCCTACTGACGTCAGCGTTGACCGATCAACGTTGACCGATCAACGTTGACCGGTCAACGGTCAACGGGATCAAAGGTCAGTGGGACCCACCGGTCAGCCTCACCCCGAGGCTGACAAGTGGGGCCCTCGGTCAGGCCGGGTAAAAGAAAAGGGAAGGGACACGGCTCGGGATTTTGGGCTGAAAGCATTGGGCCAGCTCAGTCTGGCCCAACGCTTGGCTCGGCTCAAGGGCCGGCCTGGCAGGCTGGCTGGTTAGCGGCTCGACCTGTGGCCTTGCAGGCTGGCTCGGTCTGACAGAGCGGGCCCAGGGGGCAGCGCCCCTCGCTCCCCCTGATAGGTGGGTCCCGCTTGTCGGTCTCCCATTGGATCTGGTGTGGTGGCCAGATCCGGTGCCGCTCGGGCCCGTTCAGATCTGTGTGCGTGTGGGCCGGTGTGTGCAGCGGGCGTGAGTGACGACCACACGCGGGGTGCTCGGTGCAGTGCTGCAGAGGCTCCCACGTGCACCACACCGCGATGTTGCAGGGACGTGCGCGGTCAACATCTCTGTGGCGTGGCCATGGCGCAGCAGCGACGGTCTGGACTGTCAGGGCCAAGGCTCGGCCTTGGCTGTCGGCTCGGGCGTGCACGCACACGCACGAGTCCTGGCATCCCGGGACCACGTGGCCGTGCCGTGCGCAGGGTATCGGCGTTCCGGGTCCGCGGCACAGCGCAGCAGCGAGGTGGCGATGGTGGCTGCGGCAAGCAAGGGCGGCGCGACGGGCTTCTGCACGAGGAAAGGATAGGACAGGGGAGGGGAGGTTCCAGGGCCACCTATTGGAGGGCTCATCGACGGCGATGAGCTCGTCGGCAGCACGAGGGCATTGGGAGGAGTGCGGCCGCGCTCACCGGTCGGGCTCGCAAGCGAGGGTCTCGGTGCGTTGGCGGGTCGACCCAGGCGAGGTGAAGCCGTGCCATGCCGTGCGGCTGCGCTGGTGTAGGCGTACGGGTGCAAGCTCATCGATGTCCCCCAGACGGCAGCGACGGTGGTGGTGGCGGGCCTTCTCCTCCTCGTGCTCCTCCTCCTCGGCTTCTCCCCTTCTCCCTCCTTGGTGGCGGCGGCGGAAAAGGGGAAGAACCCCGGGGTGGCTAGGGTTGCGGCGGCGGTGATTGGGGGTTTTGTAGGGGCGTCCGCTAGGGTTTGGGTGGCCCGGACGCCGAGGGATGGCCGAGGCGGCTCGGCAGGCGCGTGGGACTACGTGGCGAGCATCGTGCGGCTGCGGGAGCGGGGTTAGGGTTCTGCGGGTGGTCAAGCGAGGCGCGTGGGTAACGTGGGGGCTGCGGCTGCATGGGGCATGGCTGTTGCGCCGTGTTGTCACGGAGCGGGGCAGGCTCGGTGCGGAGGTGGGCGGAGCGAAGCAGAGGCAAGGCGGGGAGTGGTTGGAGGAAGGGGAAAGCTGACGAGCGGGGCTAGCTCGACTAGGCTGGGTGTGGGCGGTGATGGGCTAGGCTGGCTAGCTGGCCTTGTGGGGCGCGAGACGGGGGTAGCTGGCCAACTGGCCGACTGGTGGCTGTGTTGGGCTGGGTGGTGGTGTGCTGGGCCGTGCGGGCTGGGCCAGAATGGGGCACGGAGCGGGTCAGTGTGGGCTGTGTCGACTTAGACTCGTGCTTCGGGGTTTAGGGGTAATTAGCATTTGAGTTTGAATTTGAATGGTCCATTCAAATCCAAACTCCACTCAAACAAATAAATCCAATTCAAATGAATTCAAAATAAGAACCAAATTAAATTCACTCTATCATTTACGATCCTTAACTCAAATTTGTTCAATATTACTAGGAATTAGTGATAGGAAGAGTCCAAGCTTATGTGAGATCCTAGCTATTAGCACTTGAACAAAAAGGTTTTTTGAAATTCATGATTTTTCAACTCATAACAATCCGGGAAAATTCCGGGATGTTACAGACTCCCCCCTCACAAGAATCTCGTTCCCGAGATTAAAGGTATACCTATGGTTCGAAAGGACACGTAGCTCCGGAGTCAACCAAAACCAAAGTTTGGAGATTTCGAAAGGTACTCACAAGTCGCAACGTTGGGTGCAGCCTTGCTCCCCTTCCCAGTCAGGTGGGTGAGTCAGCCACTATCGGTCTTTTACCGCCACACCCATCGAGGGATACCCTCGAGGTGGTGAGTTTGTAGGTAGGGTGTCACCGAGATCAGGAACTCGAAGGTGCAAGGAACACAAAGTTTGAACAGGTTCGGGCCGCCGAGAGCGTAATACCCTATGTCCTGTGTGGTTTGTATTGCCTTAGCTGGTGATCAGGTGATCTCCTGTTTGGAGGGGGTCCCTGTCCGCTCTTATATAGTCTGGGGGGCAGGGTTACATGGAAGTCCTAGTCGGATACAAGCCCAGGAGTCCTACCCGAGTACTTTTTGGGTAGTTTCCTATAGTCTCTGACTAGTTTTACTACTGTATGAGTAGTCCTACTATGCTACGAGTAGTTACAACAAATGTAGGGCATGGGCCATGTCCCATCCCTTATCCTAGGAAATGTACGCTATGTGCACAGTCCTGTGGGCCCGGGTCTGACAAGCCCCCGAGCTCTTCGTAGTCGAGTACTGCAGGCATCCGAGTACTTCTGAAGGCGTCTTCGAGTTCTCCCAAACTCCATCTTGAAGGTGTCCTCCGAGTACTTCCTTGGCTGCATTAAGGCTGTGAGGTGCTCATGCCCCGAGTAGTTGCCAAGTCTTCTTTTATATGGGGTGCGATTAAACTCGCACTCCATGTGGAGTAGCCCCCGAGCCTTAGGTTGACTCGTACAATCAAGTTGAAGGTCAATTTAATCTTGAGTCTTCTATCCTTATCTTCCAACAGATTTGAAAAATAAGTTGCTGATGACACGTGTCCCGCAGCCACCGAGCCTTGAATCCAAATCCCCTAAGGATTGGAATAAAGGATCCAAAGAATTGTGGCATGCAATATATGACAGTAAAGATTTGATGGTTAAGATGGGCAAGTTGGCTCAGTAATTTAAAAACCACTTTTTTGGGGATGAATTCCCTGAAAAAATGGTTTAACAAATAACTTCTCTAAAAAATGCCCTAAATTACCGCGCAAATCAGATCTTGTTCCCTAAATCAATGACTAGATAAGACCTCTAGGTAATAATCTGAAAAACCCCTTATTTCAGAATAGAATCCTAGAAATAATGGTTAACAATTATCTTCCCAAGATAAATCTTCAAAAGCTTCTTGAATCGGGATCTTCTGAGTAGTTTTATAGCGTCCAGCCTTAAAGCATGAGAGCTGTCGCTGAAAGCACGCTGAGTGCCTTGTCGCATCCAGCCCCCGAGCCTGGGAGCTAGATGAGTAGCATAGTATATACCTAGCTGTTGGTGGCACCAGCCCCCGAGCCAGGGCAATGGCCAAGGTGCCACTGGATATTGTACTGTCGATGAAGCCAACTAGTCGAAGTCAGCTGCGGGAGCGGGGTTAGGGTTTCGCGGGTGGTCAAGCGAGGCACGTGGGTGACGTGGGGGACTGCGGCGGCGCGGGGTGTGGCCGTTGCGCTGAGTTTTCGCGGAGCGGGGCAGGGTCGGTGCGAAGGTGGGTGGAGCGGAGCGGAGGCGAGGCGGGGAGTGGTTGGAGAAAGGGGAAAGCTGACGAGCAGAGCTGGCTCGTCAGTGGCTGGGTGTGGGCGGTGACGGGCTCGGCTGGCTAGCAGGCCGTGTGGGGCGCGAGATGGGGGTAGCAGGCCAACTGGCCGGCTGGTGGCGGTGTTGGGCTGGGTGGTGTTGTGCTGGATCGTGCGGTGCGGGCTGGGTCGGAATGGGGCACGAAGCGGGCCGGTGTGGGCTGTGTTGGCTTGTACTGGTGCTTAGGGGTTTAGGGGTAATTAGCATTTTAGTTTGAATTTGAATGGTCCATTCAAATTCGAACTCCACTCAAATAAATAAATCCAATTCAAACGAATTCAAAATAAGAACCAAATTAAATTCACACTATCATTTACGATCCTTAACTCAAATTTGTTCCATATTACTAGGAATTAGTGATAGGAAGAGTCCAAACTTATGTGAGATCCTAGCTATTAGCACTTGCACGAATTTTTTTTTGAAATTCATAATTTTTCAACTCATAACATTCCCGGAATGTTACAGCCATGGTCTTGGCGCCTTGCCCGCGATCTGTTCTACCAAATCCCCCACCCACTCCGGCAACGTCCCGCGTCCCCGTGGTGGGCGGCGGCAAATTTCGCACGGCTCGTCCATGTGGAGGTTGATTACGGCGTACGTGGTCGCGGTGCTCAAGGCTGACATTCACATATGACTGACCAGAAACAAATTTGGCACCAAATAGTGTGTTATGAGCATAGTGCTGATTGAGTTATCGTATTTGAACCGTGCTTTCTTTTCTTTTTTTTGAACGAAATGCTTTCTTTTCTAAATTATCTTCAGTATGTCTTACCTATTGACATGCGCTTGCACCCGGAAAATTCCAAACTGATAATAAATGGAGGAGGATAAACCTTCTTTCTCTTAGCCAGTAAACTAAAAGTAAGTGAAGACTAATTAGATAATGAGGTTAAGTAATCACTGTTGAAGAAGTGATAGAGCTAACTAGTGCATTCTAAGTGGTAGAATTTTGCTCAAAGAAATACACAAAAAGAGCCGGCCAGAATCGCATAGTGCCTTGATGAGACCATCGTGGACCACGACCACTGTTTGATTCATTCTAGCGTATCTCAAAAGCATCTGGCTAGTATCTCTTTCAGTTGAAATGGAATGTCATGTTATTTCCATGTGAAGCTCTGACAAGCTGTTTAATATGTTCAATACGCAGATAAGATTTATGGTCAAGATATGCCCGAGCCCGATTGAAATGAGAGTGAGTAAAAAAATTGTCCAATAAGTATCTGATGTTTTTTTTGGCGTAATTTTAATGTCTAAAATTTCCCTTCCCACCGCACCTTAAGAGATGGGAGCGAAAGAAGTGTAAACCGAGCAGCCTTATTAGCTTCCTGTGCTGCACAAAATGCATGTTAGGATTGGGGACATGGTACAAGTGATTGCAGGCCGTGAGAAAGGTAAGGTTGGAGAAGTTACGCGCCTTTTCAAGCACAGCAGCACTGTGATAGTGAAGGACCTGAACTTGAAGTCGAAGCATGTACAAGAAAGGCACAGAAGATGAACCGGGTGAAATAATCGTCATGGTCAGCAAATATTTATTTCTATTGAGCTTCTTTTGGGCCTCTTGTTATGTCTTGGATGGTTGCATGTGTTCATTTCAAGAGTATAGTTTTCGGTGCCTGATTGCTTGCTATCTCCTGATTAGACTTAAATAATTTCTTTTGGCCAGATTGAGGGCCCCATTATTCATAGCTCAAATGTGATGCTCCACTCGAAGGAGAAGAGTGTGGCAAGCAGGGTTGGCCACAAATTACTCGAGGGTGGGTCAAGGTGACTAAGGAAGGAAATCCAGAGTAACCATGAAAAGCCTACACATGCTCTGAATCTCGCATGCCGAAATGAGTCTGCCTATTATTCCTATGTGTAGTTGTTCTCATCATTTAGCTCCAGGTTGTTTTCCTTGTAAATTATACAGTTGTCACCAATTTTTGTAATACAATACATGCTCACCTCGTTTCACCGGCAAGAATTGCTCTCTTATGTATACGGCCATGCGTAAGCTATTATAATGCATTTGTTCGAAGTCCAGTTCTGTGAGTTGCCATCATTAATAGCAGTGACAAACAACACTATCGTTGTGGCAACAAGATCACAATGCAACGATGAATATACAGTACTTTGCTTCTCCGGAGAATTTTCAATGTGGTAACGGGAAGAGCCACTACTCTAAACTAGTAGGCATCACCGCCGCGTTTAGGCCTAGACGAAAAGCTCGTGGCTCGGTAGCTTGCTCAGCTCGTGACCAACTCGGCTCGGCTCAGCTTGTTTTTGTTTTCTTAACGAGTCGAGCAAACAGTTTAGCTTGTTAGTATAACAAGCGAGCTCGAGCGTGAGCCGGCTCGCGAGCTAAACGAGCTGGGACGGACATACCAGCACCGAGCAGGCCACGCGTAGCAACTTGCAGCCCAATAGGCCCAATAAACTAACTCGAGCTCCTTCTGCAGCCTTCCCCATTCCTTCCGCAATTCCCCGACTCCCCTCGTAGAACTCGATCTCGAAGGACAACGCGACCATGGCTGAGGCTTTGTGCAACGATGTAGTGGCCATCTCGTGGTGCTGCCGGCCAAGTAGTGGGCGTCGTTTGCCGTCCTCGTGGATTCCGGTGGCTCAGCACCCTAAGCTCCTTATCCACCGGGAGTTTGGTTCTTTGTGTTCGTCATATGTTCTTTTTTTAATCTGAATGATGTTTCCTCAATTCGTTGTTCTCGATTTGGTCGCATGATTCAGCTCTAGGTTCTAGCTGTGGGAAGTGGAGGTCAGAATTTTTCCTCCTTTTTCCTCCATCTCGTGCTCGAAACTGCTTTTGGTTGCTATTGCTCGTGCTGAATTAATGCTATTCCTTATGCTTCAACACGCCTTCGCTGGCACGATTATTCGGCCTTCAACATCGCGTCGTCGCTCGCAGCGCGGCCTGCCAACCTCACCTGCCGGCTGCCGCAGCCTGGTCATGGCGCCCTCTCGCTCCTCAGCTCGCGAGCTGAAACGAGCTAGCTCGAGCTCCTAGCGAGCCGAGCCGAGCAGCGTTTTCTGCTCGTTTAGATAACGAGCCAAGCTGGAGTGAGCTGAGCCGAGCAGAGCCGGCTCGACATCCATCCCTAGTCGTGTCGTAAAAAAACATAGTTGAATGCATTGTTCTAAAAATATAAATACTTCGGAACAAGTTTTCTGAAATGTCGGAAAATATAAGTTTTCTCAAACGATCGACTCTCTTATGTACTGTAATTTCCGTGCATATAATGCAATAGTCCAAATCACCCTTTTGTGATATATATTTTACTCCTAATCCGGCCAATTTGCCATCATCAGTTTCGTGCGTCGTCGCCTCGCGCCGGACCGCCGCCCACGAATGCTTTGCTCTCCGAGGCTTGGCGTCCGTGTTGGCCTCGCCGCCAGCCGCACTCCTCCGTCCTGGTTATTTATTTTTTGAAATAATAGAAGAGCTACCGACTATATTAGAAAGAAGAATAAATCCAGACTGAGCAAAATAAAAAATAACAACAGCAGGTTGGACTGGGATCTCAACCTGCGCCGTAACACACCAATGCACTACTCACACTCAACTCAAAAGGCAACATCGTCCGATTGGATTGGGACATCAACCGGAACCATTGCAACTCTACCCGGTTGGATTGGAACATCAATACGAGCCCCAGCGGAACTCCGCCTGGTCGGATTGGGACGTCAACGCGAGCCACCACACGGCCAATGCCACAGACTGGATTTTTTATTTTTTAAAAAAAAAGGAAAAGAAAGAAAGAAAAGTGCCTTTTCGAAAGCAGCCACCCCCGAAACAAGTGTCCTTGCTGGAATTACTTGACATCGCCTTCCGCGCGGTAAAGATGCCCGACGTCGCCTTAAGGAAGGACATGACGCTAAAGGCGCCATCGATGCCGTCCTAAGAAAGGATGGGTTTTCACCCGCATCGTCACCGCATTGTAACGAAATAGCCGGCGCTGCCAGCCCCACAACCATGGTGCTTCTGGGGAGCCTCGCACGGCCGCAGTCAATGACGCCACGACGACGACACTGACATACGCTCAAGCAAACTGTTGTCGGCCACATCACCATTGCGCCGCCGACACACCTTCGCACCGAACGCAGACACCGACAACTTAGAGCCCGCCTGTCCGCCCTGCCAGATCGAACGGCGCCGGGAGGTAGGGTTCCGCCAGAGCCGCCCCGAGGAGGAGTGACGCGGGAGCAGGGTCCGCACTAAAGGAGGAAGTTTCTCCGTCCTGGTTATTGTGCCTGCCTGCTGGCGAGGTAGTGGCTGGCGCGGATCCAACCAACTTCCGTTGCTGGCAGCAACAACACCATAAATGCATGCAGCAGCAGCAGCTCGGTAGGCAGCAGCTAGCTTGGCAGGAAGTTGATTACTCCGGTTGCTGCCATTGCCGGTATATATTCCCGCGGGCCGGACGGGCAGGTGCCAGACCAGACCAGTAGACCGCCAGCACGGCAGCACCTGACCGTTCCGACGCCGCTGCCTGCGAGGCTGCGTTGCTCCTCTCCACGCGCAACCGACCAGGCACCGCGCCGCGCACACCCCTGCCCGCCCCTCCTCGTGTCCATCTGCAGGCCCCACCACTCCCCATCCCCTCCTCTTCCACGGAAGGAAAAGCTAGCTACCTACCCACGGATCTCATCCCATCCCCCCGCCTTTGTCGTTGGCTCTCGCGGTTGCGGAGATGATGAGGAGGTCCACCGCTCTCAGGGCGGCGGCGGCGCTGCTGCTGCTGGCGGCGCTGGCGGCGGTGAACATGCTGATCATCTGGTACGGGGAGAGGAGCGAGGAGGCGGAGACCCGCCGGATGTTCAGGGAATGGATGGCCATCAACAAGAAGAAGTACAGCTCCATCGACGAGGGGGAGCACCGGTACGCGGTGTTCAAGGAGAACCGCCGCCGATTCGACAAGGAAAACGCCGCCAACGACGCCGCCAGGCTCCACCTAACCCACCTCGGCCTCAACATCTTCGCTGACCTCACCAACGAGGAGCTCCGCTCATTGCACACCGGGTGCGCAGACCACCAAGGAAGAATTGAAGCTGACCACCAGAACCTGGCCGCCGTCGATTGGAGCAACAAGGTGACGGGTGGCTGAGCTCAAGCGGTTTCCAGGTGACCATATATTAATTTCGTTGGAGGTAACGGGAAGGAAACAGAACTAGCTAAAGATGGAGGGAGGGATCACCACACTCCTGGAGAGATGAAGCTAGCGCGCCTGGATCTGAATATGGCTGGCACTTCTATTTGTTGCCTATGTAATAAAATTGAGATGTATTTCAAGAAGATGAAATGAGAAGAGAAATCCAATGAGAAAGATAGTTCGTCAGGTGTGTTTTCCCCTTTCGGCCATGGTGCAAGATACAAGTAAATCATGAAGTCATAAAGATGCAAAATTTCCACTAATATAGTAATAAAGTGACATAATTGCATTGAGAAATAATATTTATAAGGTTTCTGGAGCTAAGAATTTTGCCTACAATTCATATTTCACAAATTAAATATCCTATACCCAATTTTTCATGAGTTTTTTATAAAATCTTAACTGAATTAGACACCAATTAACCCATTTAGAATTTTCATAAGGATGATAATTTTTATTGTGTAGAGAACGAACAATATTACAAGTGCATTTACTAGTGTCAGGCGTGCAATTGGTGTTCCTTCACTGGACCAAAGCGGATCCTCACTATTGATTATTTGGTTGTGAGGACCAATGGTGGTCACCATTGGATGATGAGTGATTGATAACCGTGGCGTATGATGCATCTCTTGGCTTGTGAAGTGCAGGCGTTGGAGGCGACATGATGGCCGATGGTGCGAGGTGAAGGTCAAGTGAAAAGTTCGGGGTGAACGCGAGTAGACTTGGACCGAGGAACCCGAAGAGACCGCGTTGAGTCATGGGCGATTCACATGGTGCATGAAAGAGCAAGAATACATGGAGAAGGAGGATGGAGATGGCGTCGGGCAAGTCGAGTGGGAAGGCGATGGCAAGTCAAGTAGGCGGTCAGTGCGGCGGGAGCGCGAAAGATTTGTAGGCGTCAAGGCTCGGCGGAAGGTCGGACACGCGTCGACATCGAGGAGGTCGCGTAGTAGCCACGCGGAGATGGATGGTTTGGGTGGTTTGGGCCTCAAAACCACCATGGAGGCTGCTTTCCCGGTTTGGGCCTCAAAACCGGGGGCGGACTCGGTGCGGTCGAGCGTCCGGGATGGAGGGCACGTGGCATCATCACGGAATTTACTTCAAGGCGGAGGGAAGTCGTGAAGATGGCGTGTCCGTCCGATGCTCCGAGAAAAATCTGGACTGTTTCGCCCCTGCGTGGGCAGTTATCTTAGAAATATTTTAGGGGTAGTTTAGTCTTTGGTTCAGACCTCTATATATAGCTAATGGCTGGTTGTGGAGGTAATCTTTTTCCATCCCCTTTGTTTATTTCTAAGACAAAAAGCTAGGATTTTCTTAATGGTGAAGAACTATGCTTAGGGAGTGATTACCCTTAGATTAGTGACTCTAATCTTAAGTGGGAATGGAGGCCCTAATCTCCTTTTGTCCTCCGGGCATCAAGATCTGAGTGATCCTTGTGTTCATCCTCTCATCCTTCACGTTTATCTTTTTCTGCAATTTTCGGAGGTATTTTTGTGGGATTTTTTATTCTTCATTTTAGCTGCGAATTGTGTCGTGTTTCTTGGTGGGATAGTGTGCTGGGATATGTGCAACAACATCTAGGATGATTTTCTATCGAATTCTTGCACGAACACCTCAAACCATGAGTTTTCCCAAAACGCTTCATCTCTAGCGTTCTTGACCGAATTTTTGAAATTCGTGGTGAAGTTTTGATTCTTTGTTAAGAGATCTTTTGGGCAAAGACTCACCATGTACTAGCAAAGCTCTAGTCAAAATTTCGGAAGGTTTGGAGTTGATTTGATTGGATTTTGAGTTTTCTCACCTCTTTCTGCGCAGGCAACTCCGGATAGTCCGAGCTTGCATCCGGATACTCCGGGCTCTGGAATCCGGATAGTCCGGGATTGCATCCGGATACTCCGGGCCCTGAAATCTAGACTATCCGCGCAGTTACCTGGACAATCCGGACTTCGGCTGAGTTTTTGTTTCTTTTACTGCTCTAAGTGATAGAGAGTCTTTCCGCTGTGCTTCCTAGTAGTTTTTCAGGGTCGGTAGCTTTCTCATAGCTACGTGATCTTGAAGTTACTAGAAGAGAGGTTCTTGGGTTCGTGTTGGGACATAGGCCAAAATTTTTGTTCAGGAAATTTTTTATTAGCTCCCATTCACCCCCGCTCTGGTCGTTGTTCCGGTCCCACAATTGGTATCAGAGCCAGTTAGGATCACAACCTTGCCTTAACCGGTTTTGTGATCAATTATGGTGACTTCTGAGCAATTTAGCCAGTCTGGCCCTCCGTTCTTCGATGGCTCAAATTACCAGTATTGGAAAACCCGCATGAGAGCCTACTTGAAGAGTCGGGGGATCGGAATCTGGGAAATCACTCAGGATGAAACTTATCACTTTCCTCAGAACCCCATGTCTAATGAGGATAGGGAGAAGTTTCTTATGAATGACAAGGCTATCAATTTCTTGCTGCAAAGTATGTGTGAAACTGAATTCAATCGATGGCTCACAAGATCTGGTCGACCCTGACGGGAACAACCAGGTCAAGGCTCGCTTGTTCGAGACCTATCGACGTGAGTACGAGAACTTTGTTCATTTGCCTGGTGAATCTGTTGAGGTGATGTTTCGGCGTTTTACCATAATCGTGAACTCGATGAAGGCAAACATTGTTGTGTTGCCCTATTCCGACCATGACAGAGCTTTGAAGCTCTTGCATGCATTGGATCGGTCAGTGTGGGGAACCAAGGTGGATGCCATCATAGAGTCCACGGGTTACGAGACTCTTGGCATCGATGAACTCTTCTCCAAGTTGAAATCAACTGAGGTTGATATTCAGCTCCGAGCCAAGCATAAGGGTCATGTGAAGGATCCTAACTCCTTGGCCCTTGTGACCGGTTCTGGACAAGCTTCTAATGCTAATCCAAGGTCGAGTGCCTTTGCTTTGTCTGCTTTGTTTTCTGTGACAGAGGAGCAGCTGGAGGAGATTGGAGATGATGAGCTCGCTCTGTTCGCGAAGAAGATCAAGCGGTTCAGCAACAACAACAAGGAGAGGTGGAGGAGCAAGAACTCTTGCTTCGAGTGTGGCCGGCCAGGTCACTTTGCTGCTGATTGCCCAAGCAAGGAAAGGGGCAAGTATGACTCCTACAAGAACAAGTCCAAGCCCTTCGACAAGAAGAAGAAGAACCACAAGAAGGGAAACTTCAAGAAGAAGAAGAAGTATACGGAGGAGTACCGCAAGCAACGTGCCTTCACCGCCACTTTGAGTGACCACAATGACTCCACCACCTCCGATGACACCTTCAGCGACTCGAGCTCAAGTGATGAAGAAATCGTCGTCAAGCAGAAGAAGAAGGTCATCAAGAACACACGGGCCTCTGCTACTTCGCCACCAACAAGATCCCCGACGGCTACTGCTTGATGGCCAAGAGTTCCAAGGATGAGAAGACCAATGACAACAGCGCCTCTGAGAATGAGTCCGAGGTGAGAACCTACAATGATCTTGTACTTGAGGTTGAGACTCTCAATTTTGCTTTAGATAATCGCAACAACCTCATTAAGGACACCAAGATTAGGCATGCTCAATTTAAAATTGATCTAAAAAATGCCGCTAAGGAAATTGAGCAGATTAAGGCTGCTAAGTCTGAACATGAACTAAGATCTGCTCAATCTGGAAAAGCTAAGTCTGATGCTGATGAATGTTCTGAACGTACTGCTCACATGATAGACTTGGTTGTTATGCAAACTAAGTGTGTCGCTTTGGTAGAAGAAAGAGATGTTGCTAAGGCTGCATTGGATGAGCTTAAGGCTAAGAAAGTCTTGCTTTCGGCTCGTGACACTTGTTCCACTCTCCAGAGTAAGCTTGATGAGGCTCGTGCTAAGATTAAGGAACTTGAGAAATCAAGTGTCCCAGTTTGTGATATATGTCTGGCACGAGTGGATGAGCTGAATGAGTTGCGGACTATCCAAGCCCTAAATGAGGAGGAAAATGAATACCTTACGACGGTCTTGAGTTGGGTGTCTAGCAGGGAACCACAACTAGGCATGCTTTTTAGTGAGTTCAAAAGGCACGATGATTTTGGGGTTGGGAAAATCATTGAACATCTGAATCATCATTAGGTTTATGGGCTTGACGTTGAGAGTGCTAAGAAGAGTGACGTTCATGCTTCCACTTCCAAGCCTATCCCCATCAAAGATGGAGTGTATACCGAACCATCCCCAAAAGTCCCAAAGAAAACTGTCTGGGTAGAGAAGCCAAAAACTACTTGAAGAACAAGCTTGGTACCTTCCCAGACATTGCCCATGAACACCCAAAGCCATAAAGAATGCCTAGACCCACTTTGTGGATCCCGAGTGGCACTACCTCAGATCTCAAGAACAACCCTTATTTTAAACCAAAGCCCCAGCCAGTTGGAAAATCATGAGCTTTCACCTTCCCTAACCCACAAACCAAGAAGCCTGAACCTAAAGTGAACCCACAGCCTGAGAGAATGAGGTTTCACTGTGAACACTGTGGAAGCGATGGTCACCTAGCTGAGTTCTGCTACCGGTGTAAGAGAGCTGAGAGACGTGAGCGCCAGTGGAGGAACCTGGACATGTACCACCCTGGTCATGGTGTACATGGGTCTGAGTCGTCTCCCCCTCCTCGTGGTGCTCATAGAGAGCAACAGGGATACACTAGAGGTAAGAGAGAGCATACTAGGCGAGGTCCGAATCATGGTCAATATGGTTTTGGGGATCACGGCCGTAGCTTTGGGCGTCAGAGGTTCGATGGACTACGCTTTCCTCCGCGTGGTGGCCATCAGCCTCAGAAGCAAAATGAATTGGTGAATGTGTCTACCCCACTTTTGTGCAAATGGCTCGACACTGGTACAACACTTGTTTTACTAACCCCAATGTCGGTGCCTTTGCTCACTCTTCGTCTCGCTACTAATGCAGGTCGGAGGGCTGGAGGACATGTGGTTGATCGACTCCGGATGTTCTCGTCACATGACCGGAAATCCTAGATGGTTCTCCAGCCTCACCCCCATGAGTACGAAGGAATACATCACTTTTGGGGATAACAACAAAGGTAAGGTGGTCTCTGAAGGTGCGATCAAGGTGAGCGACACCATGACTCTCAAATGTGTTGCACTTGTTCGACCTCTTGGTTACAATTTGCTTTCGGTGTCGCAATTACTTGATGAGGGCTTTGAGGTGCGTTTCAAGAATGGGTCTTCACGGATTCTTGATTCCCAGGGTGAGCTTGTGTGCATGATCATCCCTGAGGGTCAGATTTTCCGTACTAATTTTTCTACCTCCTTTGGACCTTCACGGTGCTTGGTAGCCAGCTCTTCTTCTGAGCTTTGGAAATGGCATAGGAGACTAGGACACTTGAGTTTTGATTTGCTTTCACGCCTGAGTTCTTTGGGTCTTGTTCGAGGTCTTCCTAAACTGAAGTTTGAGAAGGATTTGGTTTGTGCTCCGTGTCGTCACGGGAAGATGGTTGCTGCCTCTCACCCACCTGTAAACCAGGTGATGACTGACCATCCGGCTGAGCTTCTACATATTGACATTGTTGGTCTTGCTCGGGTGCGTTCAGTTGGTGGGAAATGGTGCGTTCAGTAGATGATTTTTCTCGCTATTCTTGGGTCTATTTTCTTGAGACAAAGGATGAAGTCTTTGGTTTGGTTCGAGATATGATTTTGAGGCTGAAGAACGAGCGACCATATGACCCCATTAGAGCTATTCGTAGTGACAATGGGACAGAGTTCAAGAATGCTCATTTTGAGGCTTTCTATCGTGATCATGGTCTCGAACATCAGTTTTCTTCTCCTCATGTGTTCCCTCAGAATGGAATTGTTGAGCGCAAGAACCGGACCCTCGTTGAGATGGCTAGGACGATGCTTGATGAGCACAGGACTCCTAGAAAGTATTGGGCCGAGGCGATAAATACTGCTTGTTATATTTTGAATCGGATTTTCTTGCATGCTTTCTTGAAGAAAACTTCTTATGAGCTCATGCACCGGTGAGCACCCAAGGTAAGCCATTTGAGATCTTTCGGGCGCCGTTGCTTTATCTTGAAACAAGGTAACTTGGATAAATTTGAGTCTCATTTTTCTGATGGTTTGTTTCTTGGTTATGCTAATCATAGTCGTGCTTATCATGCTCTCAACCTTGAGACTAACCAGATAGTAGAGACATGTGAGATGACATTCGATGAGTCCATACCTTGTGCAAATAGTGGTTTTGAGCTTGCAGGTGACGATGGGCTCAGACAAAGCATATTCGAGGAGGACATTGTTGTTGATGCAGGTGTTGAAGCTGAAAATGATAGAGTTGATCATCAGCCAGTTGCAAAGTCTCCGTTGACTGCATCATCTACACTGGTGGAGGCGCAAACCATTACTTCGACTACATCAGGCCTCCATCAAGTGTTGTGGGATGAAGACACTGATGATGACCAGGTGGCTCCAGCTGCAGTTGAGGGGGAGGCTACTTCAGAGCGCCAGGCTCCACAACACATTCAGCGTGCTCATCCTCCTCAACAAATGATTGATACCATGAGCAGGAAGTTTGAAATATCTATGATGGGTGAGTTGGCTTTCTTCTTGGGCCTTCAAATCAAGCAAAGCAAGGAAGGCACCTTCGTGCACCAGGGCAAGTACACGAAGGACGTGTTGAAGAAATTTGACATGGCTGATGCCAAGCCATTGTGAACCCCCATGTCGACGGCGACGGCTCTGGATGCCGATGAAAACGGAGAAGCAGTGGACCAGAAGGAGTACCGGAGCCTGATCGGCTCCCTCTTGTACCTGACGGTGACGAGGCCAGACATACATTTCGCCGTGTGTCCGTGTGCTCGTTTTCAAGCTTCGCCGAGGACATCTCACCATCAAGCGGTGAAGCGGATCATGAGGTACTTGCGATTCACACTCGAGCTTAGACTTTGGTATTCTGCGTCTTCAGTTTTGTCTCTTCGGGGGTATTCTGATACGGATTTTGCGGGTTGTCATCTTGATCGTAAGTCTACTTCGGGTACATGTCAGTTTCTGGGTTCTTCGCTTGTATCGTGGTCTTCTCGCAAACAGTCTAGTGTTGCTCAATCCACTACAGAAGCCGAGTACGTTCCCACTGCAAGCTGCTGCTCCCAGCTTTTGTGGATGTTATCCACTTTGAGAGGCTTTGGTCTTAGTTTTGAGAGAGTCCCCTTGCTATGTGATAGCACTAGTGCCATCAGTGTTGCCAAAAACCCAGTCCTCCACTCAAAAACCCAGCACATTGATGTTCGCTATCATTTCCTAAGAGATCATGCAGAAAAGGGAGACATAGAACTTATCCATGTTGAAACCCAAAACCAGCTAGCCGATATCCTCACCAAACCCTTGGACCAAGCAACATTTGCTCATTTGCGGGGGGGACTTGGTGTGTGTTCTCCATTTTGAGCTGGGTTTCATTGTTACTTGTATGATATGTGAGATATTTGACCTTGATCTTGTTTTTGTACCATACATTTTCATGCATTTGTTAGCATATATATCATAATGCATTTGTATCATACCTTGAACTAGATGAGATTCTCTTATATACCCTGAGTATTTGCTTATACTCATGAGAACTAATGCATAGGTTTGTGGAGATTTTGCAATGTGCTGCTTATGCTTTTGATATTTTTATTATATTAAAACTTGTGAGCTAAGTTTTTAAAATTAACCTGAAATGTCTATCACCCATGAGTAACTTTTGGTTATGTGTTGCTCTTGCTTGGGTAGTTAGATTTATGATAACTTGTTCTCGGATTACATGTTCTTTGCATATGGCTTATCATTGTGCCCGCACTGCATACCTTGGGGAAGCATTGATGTTGTGCCTCACTTGTGCCAAGGGGCACTTCATGAACCTTCTTTGCTTAGAAGTAAAATTAAAATAAAAGGGGGGAAAATGAAAGAAAAAGCAAAAGAAATGCAAAGATGTTGTATTATTTCTGTTGCTAAATTAAAACCACTCACCAGGTTGCTCTGCTGTTACATGTGCTTGCCATAGAAGTAGGCACATGGTCTCAGTGAGTTTGGACATGAAAAGGGTGTTTTGCGGGTGTTAGCAATGATCTTATGTTGAGAATATGTCATCCTTGTATGAGCTGTTGTGATCTAATTTAGCTCTTGCTTGAGTGGTTCATAGCTAGTGGCATGCTCATGTGGTGATATGATTTTTAAATTGCTAAACCTGAAATCTTGCTTTTGCCTCTTGATTATATCATAATATCCTCATGATGGCTATTTGCACTTGCTTATGACCTACTTCTCTTTGCATTAGATCACTTGTAGTGTTTGTAAATGCTTGTGGTATATCTGGGAAGCTTTGTAGGTTTATCCTGTCATAACATGCTTTCATGCTCTCTTTTGCTATCTCTTGATGGATGCATTATCAACAGGGGGGGGGGGGGGGGAGATTGCATTGAAAGGGAAGCATTTAGCTAGGGAGAGTTTTGTGCATAGATGTGAATAGCATGTTTTCAGGGGGAGTTTGAGTTTGAGCGTTTGTGTTGCTCTTGTATATTTCTTGCTTTCGATCGTCACATGATTAGTGTTGAGCCCTTTCTACCTCTTCTTGAGGGATCATGTGTTTTTGTCTCAGTTGTGTCAAGCCGTTGCCCTTGTCTTAGGGGACTGAGACTTTCTCTCCTCAAATGGTCTTTGTTTGATCATTTGAGTGAGATTTCCATCTGTTTTCTGTTTTATCCTTTTAAAAGATGAATTTAGGAGGTGTGTTGTAATTGCACTCATCAAGGGGGAGATTGAGGACCAATGGTGGTCACCCTTGGATGATGAGTGATTGACAACCGTGGCGTATGCTGCATCTCTTGGCTTTTGAATTGCAGGTGTTGGGTGCGACATGATGGCCGACGGTGCGAGGTGAAGGTCAAGTGAAAGGTTCGGGGTGAACGTGAGTATGCTTGGACCGAGGAACCCGAAGAGACCGCGCGGAGTCATGGGCGATTCACATGGTGCATGGAAGAGCAAGAATGCATGGAGAAGGAGGATGGAGATGGCGTCGGGCAAGTCGAGCGGGAAGGCGATGACAAGTCAAGTAGGCGGCTCGTGCGGCGGGAGCGCGAAAGATTTGAAGGCGTCAAGGCTCGGCGGAAGGTCGGACACGCGTCGACATCGAGGAGGTCGCGTAGTAGTCACGCGGAGATGGATGGTTTGGGTGGTTTGGGCCTCAAAACCACCATGGAGGTTGGTTTCCCGGTTTGGGCCTCAAAATCGGAGGCGGACTTGGTGCGGCCGAGCGTCCGGGATGGAGGGCACGTGGCATCATCACGAAATTTACTTCGAGGCGGAGGGAAGTCGTGAAGATGGCGTGTCCGTCCGATGCTCCGAGAAAAATCTGGACTGTTTCGCCCCTGCGTGGGCAGTTATCTTAGAAATATTTTAGGGGTAGTTTAGTCTTTGGTTCAGACCTCTATATATAGCTAATGGCTGGTTGTGGAGGTAATCTTTTTCCATCCCCTTTGTTTATTTCCAAGACAAAAAGCTAGGATTTGCTTAATGGTGAGGAACTATGCTTAGGGAGTGATTACCCTTAGATTAGTGACTCTAATCTTAAGTGGGAATGGAGGCCCTAATCTCCTTTTGTCCTCCGGGCGTCAAGATCTGAGTGATCCTTGTGTTCATCCTCTCATCCTTCACATTTTTCTTTTCCTGCAATTTTCGGAGGTATTTTTGATTCTTCATTTTGGCTGCAAATTGTGTCGTGTTTCTTGGTGGGATTTGGTGCTGGGACATGTGCAACAACATCTAGGATGATTTTCTATCAAATTCTTGCATGAACACCTCGAACTATGAGTTTTCCCAAAACCCTTCATCTCTAGCGTTCTTGACCGAATTTGTGAAATTCGTGGTGAAGTTTTGATTCTTTGTTAAGAGATCTTCTGGGCAAAGATTCACCATATACTAGCAAAGCTCTGGTTAAAATTTCGGAAGGTTTGGAGTTGATTTGATTGGATTTTGAGTTTTCTCACCTCTTTCTGCGCAGGCAACTCCGGATAGTCCGAGCTTGCATCCGGATACTCCGGGCTCTGGAATCCGAATAGTCCGAGATTGCATCCGAATACTCCGGGCCCTGGAATCCGGACTATCCGCCCAGTTCCCCGGACAATCCGGACTTCGACTGAGTTTTTGTTTCTTTTTCTGCTCTAAGTGATAGATAGTCTTTCCGCTGTGGTTCCTAGTAGTTTTTCAGGGTCGGTAGCTTTCTCATAGCTACGTGATCTTGAAGTTACTAGAAGAGAGGTTCTCGGGTTCGTGTTGGGACATAGGTCAAAATTTTTGTTCGGAAATTTTTTTATTAGCTCCCATTCACGCCCCCTCGGGTCGCCGTTTCGGTCCCACATGTTGACAAGATATTTTTTACATGAAAGTGATGCTATTTTACACTACCTTAGTTTGTGGTTATGTTTTCTTCTTTTTCTTTTCCCTCCATTGCAGCTCACGGGCACTCGTCATTTTATTTATTGAATGCCTTGTTATTTCCAATATGGATTGAATTTACTAACAAACTTATGGAATCAGATTTTCATTGGGGATTGAGAAACATAAATTGACAAATAAGTAGCATTTCATTCTGTTAAACATCCGGTTTTAGTCTTCTACTCCCTCCGATTGTTTTGACATTTGTAAGTGCATAGTTTTTACTATGCACCTAGATATAGAGTAGATGTAGGTACATAATGAAAGTTATAAATCTTATAATGATAAAATGACCTATAATTTGGAACAGAGGGAGTACTGATTATAGGATTTATACATATTTAGATCAAGCAACCACATGAGGTTTCTACAATTTTTCTTGATTTTGTTAATGAATTATGTAACACGAGTTTATGTTGTACGGGATAAATAAATACCATAGGTTGTACTCCTTGCTGCTTCAAAGATTACATTGGTAGCGATTTAGTACAGCTGGCTCACCGCATTGAGGATTTATGGACAAATATTTCTATCATACTCTTAAACTGGAGAAAGAAAGCGACGTTCTCTAAAACTGATTACGTTGTAGTTTCTAGTGAGTTTGCCAACAAGATTACCTAGATAGAGAAGAAAATTGAAAATCGGCTCATGAACCCAAGTCAAAACAATTGTTCGAATTTCAACCTAGAGAGACGAGACAATGCCAGTCCAATGTCAATCCATTTGAACCGGTGTCTATAGCAGAACCGGATGGTTGCTTTTGCTTGCAGCCATGCCCATACCTACCATGGTTTTAGTTTAGTTCACCCAAACACCCCTCTGGAACAATGTTATTCTGCCCCTGACCAAAGGGTAGAACTGGAAAGTGGAAACTGAGCAGCTGAGGGAGCTCGGGGGTTTCCTCTGTTCTGCCGCCGCCACAACTCTTGTGCCTCCCTCACTCCCCCCGCCGGCGACGGGCAACCAGCAAACCAGGCCTCCTCCACCCTCCAAGCATTCGCCCGTCGACGGAGGCCGGCCGCCTCCTCTCCTCCGCCTTCTACCGGCGCTGGGTCGGCGTGGCGTGGAGATCCACCTGTCCGGATTCGGATCGATTCCTCCCTGCCGGTAGGTGGCCTCAAATCTTGGCGCGATTCTATTTTTTGCAGCTAATGGTGGTTATTGCGCCCTTGTGGAACCAATCGCTTGAAATTAGCTATGGGAGATTGATTCTCTACCTTTTTGATGACCTTCATATGTGTTGCGAGTTTGGTCAGAGACATATGGGTCTGGGGGATTCTTCCATTCTATGCCTGTGTTCTTTGTCAGCAGGGGACGGGGTCGAACGAGTGCTCTGAAGGCACGTGCACTGTTTTTTCTTTCTGATGTAAAAATGTGGATTAGCTGAAAATTTCCGGTGACCCCTGGGAATTAGATTGGATGGTTTGTCAACCATTTTGGTGGCTGATTGGTTGTAGTTTGTAGTGCGAAAGGTACGAAATTTTCAGGCAGGGTAGGCAATCAAATTTGTTCAGTTCATCATATTGCAGTTACTTTTATGTCAATATGTTACTATCAGATAACTTAGCCCTGGCTAGCTCTATGTTGCGGTTTTTTTCTAGAGCCGTTTGTGACTGGAGATTTTTAGTGGTTGCCAAAAGGTAGAAACTAAATCGATAAACTTTGTAATTCATAATAGCTATTTGTTTGGCTGTCAATTTGCCCTGCCAAACAAATATGAGTGTTGGTATCGGAAACATGAAAATGGACTATAGTGTGCTGGTCTGCTTGTAGAAGCAGGATTATCTTGTAGGTTGTTATTGTTATCTTGTAGCTTCATTGAGTTTAAGAAGTGACTGACTCATGAGCAATGACTGCCCTGATTATTACTTTTATCAATTTGATTAGTTGTTCTGCCAAAGAAGTCTTAATGTTGGATTGTTGGTATGGAAAATGTTAAAATAGATGTTGGTTCACAGCTTTTATTTCTAAGAAGCAGGGTTATCTGTATTCAGTAGAAAAAAGGAGAATCAGGGTTATCTGGTAATTTGATATACCGGCATTTTATTACATTATGTTGCCTTCTGAATTGTCTAATTTCCTTGGTATCTTTTTTACTGGGAATAGAATACTTTGCCTTGCATAACCACCGTCCAAAACTGAAATAACATGTAAAGATAAATGGTCTGGTTGTGGTGCCGGCTTTCTCTCATAAGAAAAAACTCCTCACTTTATTAACGCAAGTTAAATATTTCAGCGTTTTTACTTATAGCTATTATCCATTGGTACCAGCCTACAGGGGACTAAAACGCTATTTACACTTTATGTTAAAAAAAAAGCTATTTACACTTGACCATTTGTGTAGACCAAATAGACTTTCACCATATATCAGGCCATCAGATTTAAGGTATTTGGGATGATACTTACGAGAGAATAAGTTGTGTTACGCCATTGAGTTGTATGGAGGAATTTTGAATATGTCAATGGTGGTCTCTAGTGCATACATCCAAATGTGGTCTATGCTTAGAGTTGTTTTCCTTAGTGACTGACTAATCAGTAATAACTGTTTTGATGATTACATTCATTTGTTTTGACTCAAATGGCAATGACACCGCTGATGCCATGTACAAAGAGAGTTGGATATTCCAAATCTGTTTATACCCCTTTACCTATTGCGCAACAGAATTACTGCATTGGTCATTAGTGGGTAACCACCAGCTCCTACCTCAGGTCACCATTATTGTCATGCTCTGTCTGCTGGTATGGGCAAGCGACTGGGCCTATTGGGCTGGTTAGGTAATATGATCGGCTCGGGTTAGGGATCTTGCTTAGGCGTTAAGTAAGCCTCTCTACATAACAATCAAAGGCAAGAAGAATATATCAATCTAGTCCCCTTCTCCTATCCCTGGCCTTGTGTTGCGGCTGCCGCCATCGAGCAAGGTCGCGTTGTTTGGGTTCAGGGTTATCTAGATCAATATTCATAACACCTCTGCCCCTTTTCTTGTACACCCACCTGAGGCCGCGGCATGATAGTAGATATTTAGTAGTTACATCTCTTTTATCTGTAGTGATCAAAGCTAATAACTGGTAAAATTGTTCAGCATAAAGAAATGTTATGTTTTTATTACCTAACTGATGACATTGCTCACCTCGTACCTTGTGATTAGGCTGGAAGAATGAGGAAGGGATTACATCCTCAAATGCAATGGATTTCATATGTGACGCAGAGTGGTAGGCTGATCAATATCATGATGACCAAGGTGAACCATACTGGCAAAGTGTACCACATGAGGGCCAAGCGTCAAATGGCTCAAAGCCTTGGCCAGATTGCAAAGTTCAAACGCCGATACGAGCAGGAAGCCGAGGAAAACAAGGACAAGTAGGGTGGTGTTTGCATGTAGCTATAGTCTCAGTAACATTATGCAGTTCTGTTGACCACAAGTTTTAGTTAAGGAACTCTGCTCAAGGAATTGTATTTTCAATGGCATTTTCTTCCGGGCTTCTATTACTGTGTTGGATTCTACCCCCATGTAGTTGTTTCCTTTACCAGTCTTGAGAAAATTATGGTACTTGTTCTGCCTTAAAGCCTCAAGAAAGTTGTCGACAGATTAATTTCTTCTCGAAACAATACTCATGATTCATCTCTGTTTCTGTATCATTTTGATGCTCGTGTTGTGTGTTCTGGGTCGATCGCTATTCTAGTCATATTAGGGAATGAGCACAACATTATGAATTGTTAGTTGGTGTCATCTGGCATTTGAATTTCATTCTTTCTGTACATTTCCTGTCAAACCGTCTCCAATGTCTACGAAAGAGAAAGATATGATGCACCCGTATAAGAATGGCTGACAAACCTATGATGTTAACTAAGTTCTATCGCTCTAGGCTCGGTTCCCTGAAGCCTTAGCTTCGCTGGGGAGAGGTGCCGGCTCCAAAAGAAAGAAAGGAGATCTGGGATGCAAAGAGTCTTTTGCTCTCAAACTCTCTACAGCGCTGCATATTGGAGGGCAGGGATCCTCAATCCCTCATGGATTGTGGCATCTCTCCTCTCCACCAGCGCCGGCGGAGGAGGAACTCTGCACCAGCAGCACATTGGATCTGGACCCCGCTGCACCGCCGCCCCGCGACGATCATGGTTGTTAGCCCCGCCTCCTCAATCACAGTACGTTTTGATTATTTGTGAAGCTGCAAATGCCTATGTCCAGTTTTAATTATTTGCATAGCCAATCTCTTTCAAACAGCACTCTTTCCAACATAAACTGCATCTATTTTTTCAATGAACTTTTTTCAATGGAGACCATTTTGTCACTGATAACTGATTACGGTAATTTGCATTGGCCAATTATCTTAAGGTGAAAGGTTGCTGTTTCCTGAAGTCTCACAAATTAATAAGAGTTGCTCTTGAAATTGCGAGGTGTGTAACTCATGACATCTATCGATTTTGTATAATATATATCCTTTTGTTAAAGTTCTACTATTTATGCTCACCTAGAAATATCTAGTGCATAATTTATCCATAATTGCCATGAATAAGATCATGACGGCTAGGTGATTAAATATTACGAAAGTACTTCTCATGGTGAATCTGTCAAAATCAATCTTAATTTATCAATCCAAACAATTCTTCATGGCAGCTATAGATAAATATAAAAAAAATTAGACTGATATGAGTTATAAAACCATATACATTTGTTATCTGAGGGTACTGTTTACATAAAAATTAGCTTCAGTAAGTATCTATTGTATTTCTTAAACATCAAAATGAAAGGCCTAATGGTAACTATGTTAACTAATCTTACATAACGGGGCATGTCGCATGTCAACAAGTTATAGCATGTGACTATTTTCCTTATGTATAAAATGTCTTTGGAAGTGCTGATTTTTTAGGCAATGGCCCCAAGATACTCTGACAGGGCTTAACTAAAATAAAAAAATCTGCCATGTGTTTTGGCAGGTGAAGTTGATCAGTTGATTAACCATTGAATTTTTCAATCAGAATGTGGAACCCTGATGCTTACAATTCAGTTACAGCATTATTATTTTTAAAAGTAAAAAAAGTTTAAATTACTCCCCTCATCTATAGCCAAAGTCCAGACTATCGTTTGGTTCATTTTACCCTCAAACTATACCCTCCGGTTCAAATTACCCCCTAATACAATTGTCCTTTTTCAGTTCTCCATGCATAGATGAAGTTTTAGGTTGAAATTTTACGAGATGATAGTACACATCATAACACATGTTAGAAAAAATACATCATAATTTTTTTTATTATTTTGATAGATTAGGATATTAAATAATAAATTAATCATTGGAGTTAAAAATTATATGAAAAATAACGATGAAAATGTTATAAATTTTTTTGAATATGCATTGTGATGTCCACTACTACTCTGCAAAATTTGAAATTAAAATTCAAGTTGTATATGGAGCAACAAAAAAGACAAATTGTATTATGGGGGTAAAATGAACTAAATGACATAGTTTAGGAGTTTAGGAGGTAAATTGAACTAAGTTATAGTTTAGGGGGTTATTCAGACTTTAGCTATACTTGCAGTGAGTAAATTGAACTTTTTCTTTTTGAAAAAAGTCTAAACTACTCCCCTCATCTATAGCCAAAGTCCAGATAACTCTCTAAACTATCGTTTGGTTCATTTTACCCCCGAAACTATACCCTTTGGTTCAAATTAGTCGCTAATACAATTTATTATTTTTCAGTTCTCCATACATAGGTGAAGTTTTAAGTTAAAATTTTACAAGATGATAGTACACGTCATAACACATGTTGGAAAAAATACATCATAATTTTTTATTATTTTGATGGATTAGGATATTTAATAATAAATTAATCATTGGAGTTCAAAATTATATAAAAAATAGCGATGAAAAAAATATAATTTTTTTAATATGCATTATGAGGTCCACTACTACCCTGCAAAATTTGAAATTAAAATTCAACTTGTATATGGAGGAACAAAAAAGACAAATTGTATTATGCGAACTAAATGATATAGTTTAGAAGATAAATTGAACTAAGTTATAGTTTAGGAAAAATTATAGTTTAGGAGGTTATTCAGACTTTAGCTATACTTGCAGGAGTAAATTAAACTTTTTTTTTTAAAATGAGATAAATTATCGGTTCCCATCTCTAAACCTCTAAACCTGGATCAAGCTCTAGCATGTCGTTGGACCACGTTGCCAAGAATCCTAAGCCGTCAGATCTTTCATCCACGGTAGAAAAACACAGGTGCAGGCATGGGCAGAGGGTCAAGGCGATCTCGAGTCTCGACACTCGGCGTTCCTGGGATCGTCCGGCAGACGAACTCGTTCTTCATCGCTGCCTCTCCCTCCAATCACGGGACTTCTCGAGCCGTTCCCGTTCGGCAGAGCGTCAGGATGCCTCCGCCCTTGACTCCATGTCGCTACCCTCAGCCGCAGCCATGGAGGCGCAGGCAGCCCCGGTCTTGAGTTTTTAGGGGTCCGGGGGCGGAACGAAAAGTCAGGACCTCTGTAATAACGATAAATATTATACACAAAAGATATTCATATTGAATAATTTCTATATCTTATCTTAAGTTTCATCTAATACTTAAAGATGTGAAGTTGTTGTTGATGATATACATCAATAATATCGATTTCATCCAATAACTTCTTATAGATGCATAAGCAGAACGCTATCATAATTTCTAGGTGATACAATTATTCTGAAAATTTAAAAAAATTATAAGCAGTTTAAAGCTAGCTAGCTAGCGATAAACTACAAAGGTATCAAACCAACTACATAAAATGTTACTGATCACTGTGTAGGATTCTCGAATCCCAATATATATCTTACTAATATTCAAATGATCGATTTTGATAATGGTCGAGCAATAACATACTGATCTCCTCGTCACTAGTAAAACATGAAATATAAATTAATCTAATTACTTGAATTGGTGAGGATTACGGCTAGCTTAAACTAAAAATAAAAATGCCTACCTTGCATTGGCTCCTCTGCTTCCTGCCTTGTCTTCTTGCTTTTGCCTACGATCGTACGCTTGTTTGCTAGAATTGACGATGGTGACTCTGTGAGATTGAGATACGAACTATGTAGACGGATCGACGGAGGCACGTTGCCAGCACGCCGCTAGGACGAGAGCGAGTGACGAGTCTGTGAATCGCACGCGGCCGCCATGACACGTTGTCCGTTACGCCAATCACGCCAAAAAATAAGAAACAATTGAGGAGACGCGCGGACGGGATCATAATTTATAAAAATAGAAAACTCAAGAACGCAGCGTAGAAGCTGCATGTTTCGTTGCTCGAATCCTAATATCTGCGGCCTATCCATCTATTTACTACTGCACTTTATACTACGTGCGGACGGGGCCCTTTGATTTTGGGGCCCCGGGGCAGCCGCCCCTCTCGCCCCGACTTAGGGCCGGGCCGCGCAGGCGAAGCTCTCAACACCACTTCGCCAGCGCTATGGGCCTCCATATTGTCTCCCTTTCGACGTTCCCGACGAAGACGGTGGCTATGTCGCCTTCCTCTTGACGAAGACAAGCAAGCACAATGCGTGCCACGTGCGGTAGGTAGGCTGTCGCATCCGAGGAACAACAGGCGGGTGAGCGCCTCCCGCGCGGGCCGAGCAGAACCGTCGCTGACATGCGCGCCCGGAGGTCGAGCCTCCTGCGTGACGGCAGCCCGCCCCTGATGGTGAGCTCTTCCGTCCTCTTGGCAGCCAAGGTCACTCTGCCTTGGATGCGCATCCGTGTGGTCCGCGTGGTTCACTCCTTTCCCCATATCATTGTTGCCTCCCACACAGGCAGGCTGCGACCTGCTGGTCCAGTCCAATAATGGCTCTCCTCCTCCCTAGCAGGTTTGTTTGGTTCCTCGTTACTGACAGCACCATGCCTCCAACTTGTTTGTTAAAATGCTTGAATGCTTCAGCCTTGTAGGATAGCACTGGTTGTGCAAAACACTAGCGTCATTTCTTCAATACCGTTCACACAATTAAAATTTCTCTCACACAAAGAGTTAGGGATGCTACACTGATCTGAGTCTTGCCTGATTTACTATCTGATGGTTCATATGCCCACCTCAATGTTCTCAGACCGTGGAGTATGTGCAGATCGTTTATCTACCAAGTTGTGTTTTTTCTAGCAAAGTTTTAGTGAGTCCTCTGAAACTTTAAACGGAGCCATCATTTCCTCTTAACTTGATACTTGGCACAGGAATGCATTAATTTCTTTGGTTCAATAGCATATCTGTTGAGTACAAATGGACTCCATAAATCCTGCAAGATTTTATGAACCAAATTAGTAATTGCCTTAGCAAATTATAAATCTGGTGTACATGTTTCTTGATTTCACATTTTAGTAAACTTGCACAACGATATTCAGTACAATCTCCCACCGCAATTGGCCTATGGCTCTAAAGTCTAACTAACTGTCTCATTACTAGCAGCTCCCACTCTGATTGTTGTTTCACAGGTGTCTGAGTACCTGCCTACCTGGGCAGCTGGGTGTATATCAATTTCTCTGCCGGTGCTTTTGCTTATCCCCTCATAAATCTCTCTGACTGCTGATAAAAATAAGTTTATTATGCAAACCTAAATACAAAATTGTCGCAGTTATGATGAAGTTGAAGTGTCTCTTGTTTCTGTACAGCATCCTTTTTCTTTGGAACATTAATGTTGCAATATCAAAACCAAATCTCTTTCTGGAAAGTTAATAATGTCAATTTGCTGGGAAGGCACTGCAATTGGATGGCAATCAGTGGTTGCAGATACAGGTATTTAGTTATGATACAACTTCAGTCGTTTACATCCTCCTCAGAGAAAAACGATCGAAAAGTAAGTACCTGGCAAATGTCCTCTCAACCTTTTCACAAAATTCTGTGACATGCTGCAAATCTGTTATACACACATATTTACAAAAGAATGCCTTGAATTAAATACCTTAGTAATCAGAGCTACGTTTTGGATGTCACAAAAAAGTTCTTCCAGATTTCTCTTTCAGTTAAATCACCTTTTATTTAAGTTTATAGTTCCCATGTTTATGCATCACTGAACATATGGTGAAAATGATATTATATTCATAGGATAGTACGGGTGCCCGTACTTTGCGACTAAACATCCACTGCTACAGTGGGAAAAACAGTGCTTAGATATGCTCTCTCCTATTCGAGCATTGGTCTCAT
This sequence comes from Panicum miliaceum, assembly GCA_032594955.1. NCBI lineage: Eukaryota > Viridiplantae > Streptophyta > Magnoliopsida > Poales > Poaceae > Panicum > Panicum miliaceum. The sequence goes on along the minus strand of CM064072.1, from coordinate 26,763,825 downwards.
ACCAAACTGCGGCTGCTCTTATGGTTCGTCCTGCCACAATGCCTAGGGTATGCTTGGCTTGGCTACAGAAATTCTTCTTCCTACATGCCTCGAGTTACATTTGCTGCTCCTGATTGTTGCCGTACATGTGGGTTGGCTGCTGCCGCCACAATCCCCTTGCTGCTCAGCTCTACTTTAATTTCCAGGCCTTTCAACTTGGATCCAAACTCATCCAAACCCAAATGAACTAGTACATTCAAAGTAAGGAAAGTGCATTCGACATGAACGAGGCAATGCAAATCCCAACAGAGCAACGGAAAACATTATTTTGCCACAAAAGTTTACTGCAAATCTCCTACCTGCATCGAGTCGTTTCCGACGGCTCACGTTGGGCAGCTACTACGCCGTGGTGGCAGCTACACCAGCGGTGCCCGGAGCCGCGGGTGTCGGCGGCGGGTGCTCGAACCAGGACGCCGCCGCACTCCGCTGGTGAACCAAGACGCGGCGGCGGGCCAGGGCGCGGTCGTCCGCCATGTGGACGGACAGGCCGCGCCGCCCCCGCCGCGCGCCGGGGCCTCTCTCCCCGGCCATGATGACCATGACCGGCACGGCGAGGAGGAAGGCGGTCGCGACGTAGAGGCACAGCAGGGTGACGACGAAGCCGGAGAAGCTAGGGGTCGTGGAGACGAGGTCCGTCGCGAGACTTGCCTTGGGTGGCATCTCACGTCTGTGTGCTCATGTAGTAGCTGCCAGATACAGAGAACAGACTACATAGACGATCACTCACTGTCTAGCAGCATATATACATACTGCGGCGTTTGGGCATTATTGGCTCCTTGTAAGATAGTGTGTCCATGTCGGTGTGGAACTCGTGGGAGCAATATTTTTTTGCCCCAAATTAAAAATGTCTTGATGCCCAGGAAAAATGTGGGTGACAAGAGAACTGGGCAGTAGCCCAGTTGGTCGCACCCGTGGTAGAGTGCGGAGGACCGATCGGTGTTTGAAATCTGATCCTCATGTCATGTTTCTCGGGGTGGCAGAAGACTAATCTACCCTCTAGCCTCTATAAATGTGGTTGACAATTTTGCGAGTTCCTTGATAACGAACTATCCTGTGATCGGATTGTAAGCCCTACTAATAGAGTCTGTGCCCACTTTACTTCCAACAGTTTCGTTCCGAAATTATTTACTGCAATTGTTGCATCCATATTCTACTTTGAGGGACCCGGGGTGTTTGATTACTCTCCACCACTCATCTTTTACCGCTACCCAATCAATCAATCTACCTCCGGTTCATGACTAAACGTGTCATCCAATGAGCTCCTGGGGAAGCCGATGATGGCAGATGGAAGCCTAGCGGCGAAAGTGACGGTGGTTGGTGGGCAGAACGGCGAGGGCGCTGCTGGATGGAGTGCTGGTGTTTGAGGATGCCTTGTAAATTGTAATGAAGTGGCCGGGACAGAAATGACGATGGCGACACTGATAAATGATACGGTGACAAATGCCGTTGTGAGGGGGTCAGAATTGGTAGCATCGATCACAAGTTCACAACCACTTTGTGAAAGATAAGATACCCTTTCTTTGATTATTGGATCACAATCTTTCGTCTATAATAAAACTAGCATGGTGTCCCACGCAGATAGCGCGGGTAGCTAGTTTTTTCATTCCATATATTTTAACTTAAAAATAGATGCGAATTATTTTTTCGGATAGTGTTATTATAACTATTTTTAAGATAGCCTAAACTTAGGTGTCTTCTATATCTTTTCTCATCTTTCATATTTTTTTAACACTATGTAGTATTTTTGGAGCAGCTCAGAAGAAATGTAATATCTTATATGCAATTATATTTTTCTATTTTCTAGTGCTCATATTTATATTAATATAATATTTTTAGTAAGAATATATTTTTTTATTGTTTTGACTGGCCACACAATTTTTCCCCTGAGAGTTCCATCAGTGGCATGGAAAATTATACTTAGAGAAGATCTAGATAAGTTGTTCAATGTATAAAGTAGAAACAAATATCTTCTTTCTTTTCTTTATTCTCCAATTTCCGGTACCTAAAGCTCCATACGAGCATGCTCCCATAATGTCTTATGATTGGTGCATCTTTTTTCCAACACATGCAGTGAACTAGGTCTACATATTCACTATTGCAGCTAGTAAGGTATAGCCTTCTCCTTTGTGCTTGTCCCATATCTCCTGCTTTTGTTCCCTGATATCAGACAGTGCATATTTCTTCAACTTTCTATGGATGGCCATAGATGTCAAACGTCAACTTCCATATTTCTTTATTCTAGATCACATCAGTGTAACATGTGACTGTATCATCTATGGTATTTTCTCTCCTAAACTTTTTAGATCCATCTTGCTACTTCTTGTTATCGCCAGAGGTGATCATCGTACCTCTATGGCCATGTTATGGGTGGCATTCAACCTTGTGACCGAGCTAATGTCGTCCTATTATTGTTGTGCTTCTAATCTTTGTATGTTAGTTTTTATTGCACTTTCGAAGATGTAGCAACTCTGGTTGCTTTCAAGCCTAAATTTACTAATTGTGCATTTGTTCTCCCTATGCTGCTATGTGACTATACTTCTTTGCGGCCAACCCACCGTTTTTTCTATGATCATTCTCATTCTTTCGGAGTCTGTCACTTTTTGACCTTTTTTTTACTGTTTTGATCATAGTTATTTCCTATAAAGTTATTATTATCAAGTTGTGCTTCTCCATGGTCACTTGAATGTGTTTTTATTGTGATTAACATCACGCTTCCTAAATTGCACACTATGTTATAGTCTTTTAGTTAAAAATAACACAGACCAAATATAGACCGCAACATGAAATAGTTTTAATTTTAGCTTCAATGGCGAAGCAACTTTCTTTTTTGGCACTTAAATTTTTTCGGAGTACTTTCAAAGGATATGTAAGAGGTGGTATTGATGTTGATCAAAATGGCAGATTCACCGAGGACTTCATAAAATCGATCAGGTATAATTTTCCTCTATTACTTTCTAGGAATTTACTTCAAGATAAATCATAATTAACTCAGTGAATATAATCCTTTGTTGGTTAGTGGAGGGGAATAGAGTTGTTCAATAACCTCAGTAATGTTGACGATTTTGTAGCAGAGGTTGAATAAAACTATTACTGTTGGTGGGTCCTAATTATTAAGTTAGAGGTTACATGCAAATCTTGAAATACCTATACTTTGTTAATGCAAAATGGAAATGAAAGTGTGTTATGTATGGCTGGGAGTACATACTCCCCTATTTTCTGATGTTTATTACCATTTAGGTATGACTCAACTCAGTGGTTAACTACATCTTAGCATCTAAAATAATCCTCCTTCTAAAGGGCAGGACTCAATTGATGCTACCGAGACTTGGTATTCAGTAGAAAGATCAAAGAAGTACACACCATCACATCATATTGTTATGTAACATCAATGTGTTGACTTGGTAGGCTTTAGATATTTTTGTTGGGGATTTTACTTCTCCAGAGAGAGAGTAGGGAGGTACGAAGGGTAACACATGAGAGCTATGAAGGCACAAAACAAGAAAGAAGTTGGAGTGCTCTAAAAATGAGTCCCCTCCTCCTAACCCCTTGGATCCTTTATATAGAGGAGGGAGGGATACCAATTTGCACCTAAGCCCTTGGTGGGTACAAAATTCATAAATAGGCTCTTGGGCCTTTACATGAGGCCCATTTCTACATGAGCCCAATTTTCCCAACGGTTGCCCCTCATCTACTTCGGTTTGATTGGCACAACAGAGCGAAGTAGGTAAATACATAAGAAGTGGCCCAAACCTATCTATCACTGGTGGATATGCACGTATGGGATAACTATAACTCAACTGAAGATGGCCTTCAGTCTTGTTGACGAAGAGGGCCTTTGGCGACGATTCTTGATAATTGAGGAAGTCCTTATTCGGGAACCTTCTTTGCTTCATCCTTTGATTTTGGTTTCAATTCGATGGTGTCTGAGCCCTTGTACCTTCGGAGCCAGTTGCACTTCTCCACTTCATGTCATCCCTTCGATGTAGTCATCATAGACAAAGTAGTGGAAGCCGAAACATTGTTGTCTTGATCTTGCCAAAGTCAGATCTTCGCTCACGAGCACCGGGTAAGACTTGAGTCTGGAGGTGGAGGTGATCCTCCGTGATCCCACCATAGCCCCTCTTGCCTAGTGCTCGTGGCGTAGGTTGCGGGGGTCCTTTGCATGTAGTCAAAGTAGCTGATGCTAGCTGTAGGGGGTGAAGCAGCCGACGATGCCAAAGTAGATGATGAGTCCCTCAAGCCGAATGTTGTTGACGAGGATGAAGGCAGAGTACTCGGTGACGCCGAAGTAAAAGGCGAGCCCATCGATTTGAAAATTGTAGGGCGAAAGTGAAGCAGTTGATGAAGGGAACGAGTCGCTGTCATGGTTTAGCCGCAAGGAGCCACATCCTCAGGCCTCTTGGGCAACATTCGTGATGAAGGTCCCCTGCTCGTGCCCGTGTCTTTTTGCTATTTTTCATAAGGTAGTTATTTCCTGGAAACTCATGTACAAATAGAACAGGGATTCATGTCACATTATTAGTTTCAAAATACATGAAGTTCACTTATAAGTTACCAAAGCTCAAATCCTGAGTCCCGAAGACAAAGTTGAAAGCGGAAGCAAACTGCTAGATGTTGTCGAAGCACATGGCGAGCCCCTCGAGCCAACAATGTCGATGGGGACAAAGTCGAAGAGGATGTTGATCTTGTTGATGACGGTGGAAACAATTGTAAGCGTTGAGGTTTCCGGTGAGCCCCTCGTGCCGAACCTTGCTGATGAGGATGAAGGCGAGGTAGAAGATGTTACCGAAGTGGACGGCAAGCCCCTCGGTAATTTTCTTTTATTTAGCTAAGCTTTGTTGGGGCTGCAAGGAACAATATAATTTTCTTTGCTCTGAATTTTATCGGGACATGTGTGCTTACAAAAAAGCAATATTTTGCATAGAATAATAATAATCATGGACCAAAACTTGTAGGCTTTTAAGATTTTTCCTTTTTCGGCTTTCCCACTCGAAAAGATGTAACCGCACTTGGCGTTAATTTTTTTTCTTAAGGCCCTTTGGCCTTTTCACCATTCAGACACACTCGCTGTCCTTTTCTTTTGAGTGCCTTCGGCTCCATCGCACGAATAGGATACTTCATTTCATCATTTTCGAGTGCCTTCGGCTCGATCACATGAATAGGACACTTCATCTCATCATTTTTGAGTGCCTTCAGCTCCATCACACGAATAGGACACTTTGTTTCATTTCTTTTGAGTGCCTTTGGCTCCATTGCACGAATAGGACACTTTGTTTCATTTCTTTTGAGTGCCTTCAGCTCCATCGCATGAATAGGACACTTCCTTAACCAGTGCCATCGGTCCAGCGCACGAATAGGACACTTTGTTTCATTTCTGCGATTAAGTATCGCATAATAGAGCTCTTGGTGTAGTCGCTCTTCGGCGCTACGGCTTCGGTGTAATGCGATGCAATGCAATGCTTGTATGTATGTATGTATGTATGTATGTATGTATGTATGATATGAATGAATCGATACTCTTGCATGAGGGTCCATGAGGGTCCATGAGAAAACTGAAATCAAATGATACCGAAGACCAAATAGAATGTCATATATTAATAATGCCAATGTCTTGTTTGTGATAAACCTGAACCAATGAAGGTCTACACCATAGAGAAAATTGGGTGGTATGGTATAGCCATTTCCAAATCAACAAAATATTGTGATAACCGAGAGCCCATCCAGCAACCAATGGCTTTGGGGAGAAAACCAAGAAAATGCGTGTACGAAAACAGACATTTCTTTGCTTTCAAGCAATGTGACTACATTGTAAAGCTCAACGAAGAATAAACGTTGCATTTGAAGGTGAGAACACAATGAATATATGAAAAAATTGAAAACGAAGGTCGGATGAGTTAAAATCTATTACCTTGGAGAGAAGAGTGATCCTGCAAAAAAGGAGAAGTGAAGTCCTTCAAACTGAAAGTTTAGTGTAAGCGTTAGATTAAGTAAAGCCTTACATATGAAGGGTAAAGTACAAGACACTCATGAAAAAAAAATATGATCTAAAGTATTAACGATTCTTCAAATGAAGGATAACTTATAAGTGTGGCAATAGGTTAAGAAACACATGTTCATTTCACGATTAAGCAGGCAATGAATGTCGTTACCCTACAAGTAAGGATGGACCATGGCCGCTTATTATGGGTGTTTTAGCCCTTTCACTGATGACAACACCTCTTTGAACCGAAGAGGTAGGTTGCTTTGGCGTGGCAAATCCTCCATTTTATTAGAAAATGAGAGTTGATTTCACAAAGAGATGAAAGCCCTCAAAAGAATATTCCTTCAGCGATTTGGATAAAGGGTGAGCATTTGATTTATAGATAGTGCTAGCACCCACAATTTAACGTTGTGCAAAGAGAAATTCTTTTATACAGAAACTAACCGATGCATACATCATATGTAAATATTTTGAGGAGGTAGGGTAAAGCCCAAGGGGTAAGGGCCCACGTAGGTGTGTATGGTGCATGAACTGTAAAAACTTGTAGAAATTGATACTACGTGGAAGCATTAAGTCTAAATAAAAAATTTGAGCGAAAAGCAACAGATGACCGAAGCTAGTATACCCCTTCCGCGACTAGAAGTTAGCTTACCTCAAGGTAAAAAATCTAGATCTCAGGGAATAGTGTTCCTCTTAAGGAGAATGGTAAATGCATTGTAATAAAAAAGCTGGGAGCAACTAAAGTGAACGATTTGCCACAGCACCAAAAGAAATAATTTGATTGCAAAAGCATAGGCATGCCATCAATTGAACCGTGATAGATATAAATAATAATACTAGCTAATAATAATACATGCCCTTTGAATGAAATTACCGAGTTAGTAAACTTTAGATGTAAAAGTGTGCGTACACAAAGGTTGCCGGCCAGCAAGTTTAGGAGGCGGCTAATTTACGGCCGGACATATTATAAAATATTTGTACGGCCATCTCTTTTTTACTGAAAAGCACTTTACACAATCAACTTTACTTTTATATAGAGCAAATCAGCTCGGAGCCTCGGACAAACACACTAGAATATCTGCATGCACGTGGGAGAGAGAGAAAAGAAAAAGGACGGATGATATTAGCACATGCATGCATATGTGAGAAGAAGAAAGAGAACCAATGTACATATGCATGCACACAATTTCAAACATAGAAAAGACCAAGGTTTCAAAGTCGAGCATCCAAATCAAAATCCGATAACATGGTTGCGCTCGTTTCAATTAGAGCTTTAAAACAAGATCCCACACCTTAATGTTTCAATAATACATTTTTTCATGTGAGAAAATGCTTTTTAGTGTATTCTAATTTGCTTATGACTTTTGCAAAAGTTGCTTATAGCTTTATAAAATGTTGCTTGACTCTTCTGAGTTTAGTTAAGTGGATATTTATATTGATATTGAGAAGATAGATTTGATGGTGTGATTAAAGAATGATGGCAAATAATTATGTTGGGGTAGGTGGATGTTTATTGTATGATGAGTGATTGGCAACTTTAGCAAGTCAATTGAGCATTTTTTCTAGTTTATGTTCTTATTTTTTATTGTAGTAAGCAATTTTTGTGTTTTTAAAATAATAATATTTAAAAATATGCAAGGTACGTCGTATTTTGAAGATCTTTTTGAAAGAAATATCAGAATTTGAATTTGATGGCCGGTTCAACAACTATAACTTTTTAAATTTTGAAATTGCTTGCATTTGCCGTCGTGGGAGATAAGAATTTCCGACTCCAGTTGAGCCGCTATCGTTGAATTCAAATTCAATGCGTGTACTCCAGGAAAGATGAGAGTACCAAGTGATTCCACATGGTATGGTCTAGTCTACTTGATGTGAGAGCCAATCGATGCAAAAAGTACATACCTATAAATAAAATTACGGCCGGTTGTAGTGAAGTTATTACCTTAAAATTGAATAGATATCTCCTTGACATCAAGGGTATGTCAAGGGCGAACATGCTGGCTACAGCGCGTAGGCCGAAGGTCCTTGGTTCTTGTCCTATAGCCCAAGTTATCCTTAGTTCTAATCCAGGTATCAGACATCTGCCTACTACTCAGAGGGGTAGGATCTGGTGCATGCGAGGATACGAAGACAAAATGCTATTAGCGCCTTGTACCAACTAAAGATTACTGTTGCTACTGGCCGAGTGCTCCCATAAGCAGAGAATAAATGGACGAACTAGCCTGAAGTAGTTCGTCTGCAGGCACGTACCTGGGCCTGCGCGCAGCGCACCCGGACCCTCGTAGGCCTGGCCAGAGAGGCGGCGTGACCTTCTGAGATGCCGAAGCACAATGACGGGGCTGGACCGAAGCCCAATCGCCGGCGATGGGTGATGGGCCGAACCCTCAATGCAAATGTGACCGAGGCCTAACAATTGGCCAGATCAATTGATCGTGCTGCAACCAAAGGCCATTATCTAGAGCTGACCATGCCTGAACTTTTTTAATTTTTATATTTTTTAAATCTAGTTTTAGCAAAAATAAATGTCTATTTAAAACTTTACAAATCTATATCGCCGCCGGTTCATCCGGCGGATACTAGAGCTACCGCCAATTCATATGGCTTTAGCCGATTCACTTGGCTATAGCCAATCCAATTGGCTAAATTTCTACTGGGCCATAAATGAGTTACCGCCGGTTCACTTGGAGATATATTGTCAGGTGGGTCTGTAGAAAATCAAAAGGCAGTATATTTTTTCCTTACGTAGCATATTTTAAAGAATAAATTCGTAACTTTTTTAATATGACCTTGGATGAGGAAAAGATTTATATGAAACTTTAAAGCTCGATGGTATCTACAAGTTTATAGTTCAACACTTTTTCATTTGAAGCCATTTTATTACCAAAATAATTTATACAAAGTCTAGTCAATAAATACAAATATGATCATTTCTTTACCGAGATGGCTTTAAATGATAAAATGGTGAGCTACGAAGTTGTAGATCTCGTCGAGCTCTACAACTTTCATATAATTATTATCTCCATATAAGGTCATATGCAAAAATTATAATTCTTTTATAAATACCTTACAAAAAATAGGCAATAGAGCCTTTTGATTAGGTTGTGAGGTGATTGGGACCCACCTGTCAGACCCGGGTACACGGAACTGTACACATGACATATTTTTCTTAGGATAAGGGATGGGATATGGCCCACGCCCTACATCTGTGTAACTACACGTAGCATAATAGAACTGCTCTTACAGTAGTTAAACTAATCGGATACAGTAGGAAACTACCAGAAAACCACTCGGGGTAGGACTTTAGGGCATGTATCCGACTAGGACTTCCATGTAAACCTATCCCCCCAGACTATATAAGGGCGGACAGGACCCCCTCCAGGGGACCTGACCAGATCATCCAGGGAATCACCCAGGAGATCACCGAATCATCATCAAAGGCAATACAAACCACACAGGACGTAAGGTATTACGCTCTCGGCGGCCCGAACCTGTCTAAATCTTGTGTTCCTTTGCACCTTCGAGTTCCTGATCTTGGCGACACCCTACCTACAAACTCACTACCTCGAGGGTATCCCTCGTTAGGCATGGCGGTAAAATACCGACACCACCCTGACAACCTTTCACCAATTGAATTGGCTATAGCCATTTGAATTGGCTCTATCCATTCAATTGGCGGTAGTTTCATTGTTAGGGAATCTCGCCATATCAACCGGTGGTAGAGATATAGATTTGCAAATTTTTTTATCGGATATTTATTTTTGTTAAAAATGAAATTAAAAAATGTAAAAATAAAAAAAATTCACCATGCCTAGACAATTGTTCCCCCACTGGTCCAGGCTCATGTTCGAAAATCCCCCTTCGCTGAGCGCTTTTTGTGCAACGGAATAGCCGAAGCCGATAGTAGCTCCTACCGAGGGTTAATTAATATAACCACCGAAGCCTAAAATTTACCTAGCGTTGCCGGCGGAACTTTAAAGCTTCAACTAGGATACGAAGGCGCACCATTAGATTGTCCACTTTCTCAAGAGATGAAGACCATGACACAGTTCATTTTTTGGATTGGATGTCCTCGTAACAATGAATCTTGCTGAATATTAGCGCTCCGACATGTCGAAAGACCAAACTGTTACTTCGATTCATGAATGTTCAACATCCAAGCAAATGGAGTAGTCAAGGCTAAGCCATTAGTTTAACTTAAGAAATTATATTAGCAAATTGTAATGTTAGGATATGTAGAAATACTATTCCAAATTGCTGATATAAAAATGGAAATAATAAAATTCTATGAACAAGTTAGCATTGGTTCATAGGTATGGACTAAATATTCTGGCAATCAAAGGAAATAAAACCGTGCATAAAAGGAGAGTACTTCAGTCACACCCTCACAGGCATATCTAGTATGCGCAATTGCGCAAAGCAAGACACTGACAAGGGCGGTCACTGCTTCTGTGAAGTACCAGTCCAAATTGATTCCATTTAATCGAGTTATCATCTATTGCGCAATTGCGCAATAAAACCATGCATAAAAGGAGAGCAGTTCAGTCACACCCTCACAGGCATATCTAGTATGCGCAATTGCGCAAAGCAAGACACTGACAAGGGTGGTCACTGCTTCTGTGAAGTACCAGTCCAAATTAATTCCATTTAATCGAGTCATCATCCATTGATCAACTCAATTAAAGAGAACCAGTCCCGGTAGTCCTTGGAATGTGCCATGAGCAATGCCCAGGATTTATACACACTCCACAAGCGCAACGAATTGAATATCATGACACACAAGTACATCCATACATAAAGTTCACATTACATAAAGAGGTCAAGTTACATAACATCAAGTCTTACAGTTTTGCAGCGGAAAAGTCTAACATCGCGCTCATACGATAAAACACAAATAAGAAGGATAACACTATCTACTCCTCACCCGCACCTCCGTCTGCGGGGTAGAAGTACCCAAAGACGGCCTCCGGCTGCGGATTACCTGCACCAACTTAACGATAGCACCATATGTACAAAAGGTACTCGCAGGACTTATCCAATATGGGTACATACTTTCCTGACCTTAAGGAGAATGCATTTGGTTAGGTAGCAAGGAAAAGTCATGGTATTTAATTTTGCATAAAAGCATCTTCATTTGATCAAGTTATATATATTAAGCAAAAGACATAGCCTCTATGATCTATACAATTCAAGCATCAAACAATTGCATGAATAAAGTGATCATAATTCATGAGCTCAATCTTCCATGAACTTCTTCGGTAACTCTACATTAAAGTCAAAGTACAAGAGCATGCTCAATGACCGAGAGCGCGGCTATTGCAATAGATCAAATACCCTGCAGGGGTGTACAATTTTTTCCACACGAGAACAAGACCAACGACCATACCCACGGCCAAGGATAAGTGTTGATTCATGCCTCAACCATTCACATACCCATACCCGGCTATGAGCGAATGGTCAGGACGGACAAGCGCACCGGAACCGCCGATCACACTCCATCACAACCCGCACCGAATCCGCTCAAGGCAAGGTGCGACTTATGCTACTTAGCTTACCATCCCATTATTAAGTATGTGGTTTGTATGGAAAACTGCTCAAGTGTTAAAGCGATTACGCATCGGTCCTTAATCAACCCAAGAAAGTCTAACCATTTGAGTTCCACTCCCAACATGGCTCTACCATACTTGCTCAAGTCTGAATCATCATTAAAAGTTGCTCATATTTAATTCATCCTTGACTAATCATGTATAATTAAACATACATCCTATAGCTCGCGAGTGGTGGTGACCTTGCCACCTCTCGTCTTCTACCGTAGCTAAGCATGGCTAAGAATATAATTCGTGACACCTAACAAGCATACTCAACTAGGAAATAATGTTCTAAGCAAGGCTGGTAATGCATCAATTAGGTTCTAAGCAATCATTGATACATATAGTAACTCATGCACAAACAAGATATATATACTTCATTGATCCAAAATAAGGGGTAAAAGATGCATAGGTGCCTGCCTTGATTCTCAACGGGGGTGTCATCTCCCACGGTCTCCAGCTCACCCTCCTCTTGTTCCGACGTTAGAGCCTCTAAACGAGTGAAATGATGCTTGAGAAATAAATATGCTATGAATGATTGCAATGATATGCAAATGACATGAGAAGTATGCTTAAACATTACAAAACTATGATAAAAGGAGCTAGACATATAGTACATGGGTGGATTATTTATGGGTAAGTGCATAGGTATTAAACAAGTAAACGCGAACCGTCTGACTTTGAAGAAGCGGACCGTCCGGCTCTAAACAGCAAACCATTTCACGGACCGTCCGCCGGTCAACCGCGGATTGTTTTGGCTAAGAAACAAAGTGTTGACGCCAGATTTTGACATGTTTTGAATCGGCGTCAGGGAAGGAGGAGATTGGCCGATGCGACAGACTTAAAGGCTACAATTGGGAATTGGCCGATTGGCGCTACAGTTAGAAATCGGCCGATCGACGCTGCAGTGTTTCGGGCGATTGGCGAATGGAGTTGGTGGGGGTCGGCCGATTGAAAGGCTGGAGCGTTTGGGCTAATATGGGCTTGCGCCAAAAGATAAATTATTCATAGAAGGGGGATGAAGCCAATGGAATTCCAAGAGGGGATATTGAGTCAAGATGACAGAGGATCCCAGTCAAAGATGACATGACGTTGGTCAAAGAGCGACGCCGACTCGGTCGAGGAGCCATGGAAGGAGTTCGGATTGGACTAGGAGATGGTAGCAGAAGATCCTGCGGGAGTCTGTTTCCTTTAGGAGAGTCTTATAGATATAGTAGTTTTTATATTTAAGTCAAGTTTGTAATGGATCGTGACAGATCAGGAGTCTTAGTCCTAGGGTATAAATAGAAGCAGACAGGGTTTTGTAAAACATACACATCAATCAATACAAACAATCTACTTTTTCATTATTCTTTACTTTCAAGTCGGCGACTTCGCCAATACATCTTTTTCTTTCACGAGTTCGTACGGGTTGGCAGGGCTGCATCGACACGATCTCCGGCCAATTGGTAAGTTCCGTTTATCGAATAATATCTAAGCTTTAACTTCGGGCGCATCGCTGTTGTTTCGTTTAGATTTATTCACCAGTTATCGATATTTACTAGAGTTATAGGTTTTTATCTATTGCTCTAGTTTTATCACCAGTTATCCAGCTTGAGATCGAACTGTCGGCTTTATCATTATTTTTTCTTATTTATCGTCATATAGCCGATTAGATCTTTTTCAAGTGTTGCATCTGTGACGATTGTTTAATTTGCTCCAGTAGTTTCTTTGCAATCGCTACGTGATTATCGGCTGATCTATAGCCGGTCATCTTCATAGCAAATCGGCCGATTCTCTGATACGCTTTTCGGGACAGATCGTAACTTTAGCCGATCGAGACCCCCGGAATTTAATACGTTTCCTTCCTTGTCAATCAACATGTCAAATTGACTGGCACGCCGCGCGAACCGTACTAGGGCGATCACCCGAACAGGAGTTAAGCAGATTCTCCCGGGTCGTGTGTCCGACGCTGAAAGTCATCGGCCGATTTTTAGCGCCAACACAAGGTTTCTGGGTGCTTCTGTGTAGTTCTGAAAAATGACTTGCGGACCGTCCGCCCCTAGGGGATACCGTCCGCCATACAAAATTTTGGGAGGCCGAAAAACATCTAGAGGCTCTGTGTAATTGGCGGACCATCCGCCCATGATGGGGAGACTGTCCGCACCACGGCCGAGGCTCACCGGCAAGTTCGCTGGTGGCAATTCCGTCCATGGTTTAGGATGGGGTTTGTTCCTAAAGGTTCCTAGAATTGTGGGGAGTCTATTTTGCAAGCTAAAACACACATGCATTAGGACTACAAAGCTATAGGTCATCAATGGTGATTGTGCTCTAAAGGGTTTCATGGCTTTCAAACCTAGAGCAATGAGGATGGATTGGGGAGGGAATGAGCTCACCGGCGATGAGTGGAACACCGGGGCTGCAAGATAGTGGAGGAGGCTTGGTGAAGCTCGAGCTCATCCTTCTTTCTTGAAGCTTGAGGAAGAGAAAGAAGATGGAGGGAGAAGCTTGGGGAACCTCCTAGCTCCAAGGAAGAAGATGATGTCGAGGTGGTGTAGCTCGTCGCCGTCGATCTCCGGCGTCCTCCCGCGAAGCTCCGGCGAGGTGGAGGGGCTTCAATGGTGGGGGAGAAGATGAAGCTCCTCCATGGCTTGGGGTTAGAGAGAGACTGGAGTTTGAGTGAGTGGGGAGGGAGAAAGAGAGAGCAGGAGGTGCTCTGGACAAAGAGGAGCTCGGGCTGACGTGTGGGGTCCGTGGGTGCACGTGTCACCCAAGTTCTGCGCACTTGACACGCACCGGGGAGGCACCAGCGGACCGTCCGTGAGTGGGGCACGGACCGTCCGAGGGTGTTGACGTGGCAAAGTCTTGACTCGGTCGCGTTGACCTCTGTCAGTTGTACTGATGAACCAAGGACAGTCCGCCGTGTTGGGGCGGACCGTCCACCTCTATAAATTTGAAAGGGCCTAGCCCTATAGTTTATCAATCCTAAGTGCATTCTAAAGTATTAATGCTGGATGATGCTTATGATGACATGATTAATATCTTAATACACCTAGGGCTGTTACAGCTGCGGTACTGAACAGCTGTGGGATGTAGCTAAGCATTGGAGCTACACACGATAAATAAAATTCAATGCTGGAGTAATGTCATGACAGAAGTACCTTCGGAGCTCAAGGCAGCGGGTTCGATCCCAACACATGTATTTTTGCAAAATAAATATACCTGAGTACAGCGGTTCTTGCCTTACAGAAGGAAAAGGTGGAGTGCTGCCTGAACGAAGTTGTTCTTGTCTGGCCGAAGCGGGAGTGGCGCTGCCTGAACAAAGGGATATATAGAGAAGGGAGGGATGTCAATTTGCACCCAAACTCTTGGTGGGTACAAAATTCATAAATATGCCCTTGACCTATTTCTACATAGGCTGGCTATTTCCCCAACAATTCTTCAAGCTCAGTTTTGCATAAAAGAAGCGATATTGCAGACTGTATCGCACAGCTACAAATTTTGCCAGTTGTATCATTTAGTGCTTATCATTTGTCAAATTTATGTTACACTGTCACCAAATGGGGATTATTAGTCGGTGCAAATTCTATTTCAGTAATGAAGTACTATATCTTAGCTGATCCTCTTGCGGCATAATTCCATTAAACAATAATTGATCATGAAAAAGCACAACATAAGTTCCTAGTACGCTCAGTACTCCTTGCATGCCTCTTCTAGTGATTACTATGTTCTTCAATCAAATATAAATTATGAACATATAACACTCATCAGGTAAATATCAATTATTTCGGATATACTGGAATTAAAGTTAAGATGCAGTAAACAAAATATATATTGTTTGTACTATGTATCAATAACATTCTTATATTTCATTTTGCTAGTGACATAATTGATGCTATTGAAGAACTGCACCGTTTGGTGTATTATTGTCCCGACCTGAAAGGTGATGATATTGCAGTTTTCAAACAATGTGATTCAGTAAATGCAAAAACTGTGGAATTTTATGATTTACTTGTATCTTGCACCATGGCCGAAAGGGGGAAAACACACCTGACGAACTATCTTTCTATTGGATTTCTCTTCTCATTTCATCCTCTGGAAATACATCTCAATTTTATTACATAGGCAACAAGCACAGGTGCCATATTCAGATCCACGCGTGCTTCATCGATCTCTCCACCAGGAGTGGTGATCCCTCCATCTCTATTTCAGTTCTGTGGCAACGTACGCACAGACGCGCCTAACTGGTAAAAAGTGAAGGATGAGTGAGCTAGAATATATACAAAAGTTTTGTAAGTGACCCAATAAGTCAGTAGTAATAAGGATCAACTGCTAGGCTAATGAGGTTTCTACAAATAAAGGGATTTGTAACTGTACGTTCCCATGTTGACCCGCCACCACTTTATGATGGCAAACGAAGCCTTCATATGGATACTGAAACTATTGCAATTGACCAATAAAAATCCTTAAATTTTCGTTAATTCGTTGAAGAGGAATCTACTATACATATATATATATATATGGGAAAATTTATTCTACACGCACTTATAACTACTCCCACATGTATATCTTATGATGTAGAACGTATCTGACCCAACAAAGATAGGTACTTAATATATATATATATATATGCAGTCAAAAACAGGTCAAAAGAACACGTACTTTCCCTATTTCCCATTATATTACCCCCAACGAAATATATCCTGCTCACCTGGAAACCGCTTGAGCTAGGCCACCCGTCACCTTGTTGCTCCAATCGACGGCGGCCAGGTTCTGGTGGTCAGCTTCAATTTTTCCTTAGTGGTCTGCGCACCCGGTGTGCAATGAGCGGAGCTCCTCGTCGGTGAGGTCAGCGAAGACGTTGAGGCCGAGGTGGGTTAGGTGGAGCCTGGCGGCATCGTTGGCGGCGTTTTCCTTGTCGAATCGGCGGCGGTTCTCCTTGAACACCGCGTACCGGTGCTCCCCCTCGTCGATGGAGCTGTACTTCTTCTTGTTGACGGCCATCCATTCCCTGAACATCCGGCGGGTCTCCGCCTCCTCGCTCCTCTCCCCGTACCAGATGATCAGCATGTTCACCGCCGCCAGCGCCGCCAGCAGCAGCAGCGCCGCCGCCGCCCTGAGAGCGGTGGACCTCCTCATCATCTCCGCAACCGCGAGAGCCAACGGCAAAGGCGGGGGGATGGGATGAGATCCGTGGGTAGGTAGCTAGCTTTTCCTTCCGTGGAAGAGGAGGGGATGGGGAGTGGTGGGGCCTGCAGACGGACACGAGGAGGGGCGGGCAGGGGTGTGCGCGGCGCGGTGCCTGGTCGGTTGCGCGTGGAGAGGAGCAACGCAGCCTCGCAGGCAGCGGCGTCGGAACGGTCAGGTGCTGCCGTGCTGGCGGTCTACTGGTCTGGTCTGGCACCTGCCCGTCCGGCCCGCGGGAATATACACCGGCAATGGCAGCAACCGGAGTAATCAACTTCCTGCCAAGCTAGCTGCTGTTGCCTACTGAGCTGCTGCTGATGCATTCGCATTTAAGGTGCAACTGCTTACAAAACACGGTAAAGATCCATCTCAAAAGTACCGGCATGAAGATCCGGTAAAAGTACCAGGTCTTATTCATGCCGGTATTTTTGAGGTGGACCGAAGTCTATGGAACCAACACCACCCGGTACTAAAAGTGACCACCCGATACTAAAAGATCATCCACGGGTTACTTTAAAACGAAATATCTTCTATTCAATCATAATTGCTGTGTAGGTGAGATGGTAAAGAAGTTACATGCGAGGCAAGATGTTGTGGGTTCAAATTCCATGCGTATTTCGAATCCCAACCTCTTCCCAGGTTTAATATATATTTTTTGACCCAAAATGTTTTGGTGCCCAATGGAATCTTCACCCGGTGCTAAAGATTAACTTTGGTACCAGGTGTTTTACAAGGTGAGTCGGTGACGAAGATCGAGACTTTTAGTCTCGGCTTCGTAGTACCGGTCGGGAAACGAGCGCCTAAAATCTTACCAACCGGTGGTACCGTAAAACCTTTTTCTACCTTTTTCTAGTAGTGCGCTGTTGCTGCCGTGCTGGAAGCCTTAACTTGGTCCGCGCCACCTACCTCGATCGCCAGCAGGCAGGCAGGCACCAGATCGACGTGGCCGTTTCCTCGTCCTCTCCGACTGACCCAAAGGCTGGCATGATGAGCACCGAGCACACCACCGCGCAGTGCCGGCAGGCGCCCGGTACGGATCGACGCGCTTGCACCGCACGAAACTGATGATGGAGTGGTTGAGTACCGCTACCGTGAAATTGAATGGAATTCCAATTTATAGCTACCAGTTGCTTGCTTCTCCCTGCTTGCTGCCGTGCTGGCTGAGAATGGAACGGAACAGCAGGTTTCTGCAGTTGTGCTTGCTTGCCGCCGCCTGCCTGCCTCCCGTCCGGCGCTGTGCCGGCCACCGTCTGCCGCCGCGGCCCCGCGCCTGGCTGGTGGCTGCGCCGCTGGCCGCCCCGTCCGTTCCGCGGCTCCCGCCCGCAGAGCCTCCTCGCCCACCTCCCGCCAGCCGCCGGCTGCTGCGTGCACACCGTCACGGGGGCTTATGGCAATCAAGTGGGGCCGGCCATTTGGTTGTTTGGCCCATTCCAATTCCAAGAAAGGAAGGTGGGCCGCACCTTGGAATATATCAATTCTTATTTTTTTTCTGAACTAGGTTCATGTCCGTGCGTTGCAACGGGCAAAATAAATAGAACCAATCATATTATGCAAAAGAACCTGATATGTTCGTCTTAATCAATCTAAGTGATATATAAATACACGCCCTTTATAATTCTCATAGTTCCTGGTTTATTAGGTAAGAAGGCAAGCATGAATACATAGGTTCAACCATGGTAGTCCCAATCTGTTGGAATTTTCTACCCTACAAATAGAATATTGTACACATCATATATATATATAAAAAAAATCTACAAAATGTATACATTTAAGATAACTGTTATTGGTATTCCACAAAACAGAGAAATTTAAGATAACTCTTACATATGTTAGATTTTAAACAAAACTGAACCTGAGTTGTTCAAATTCCAAGGATTTTATATTCTGCAAAAGCTTCAATCAAGTTAATTACTGATTGTTCCTTCTCCATATTCAATTGAACTATGTAGTTGTGGTCAAAATTGACAACTAAAGGGGATCATCAGAAATTGCTAGGATGATCAATATAAAAAAAAAGACAAGAGGGGGAGATGACAAGTGGACGTTATATTTCGACTTACATAAGTTGTAATACCAAGATCTCTACCTGCATCTTAGCATGTCTATCCCTCAACTGAAAGCACGCTTCCCTTTGGTTTTAATTATCCAGTACTGAGGATACGAAATATAGCAATAATTAAACAACAACGTGTTGTCCAGCAGCAAAATTATGTATTGTGTAGTCGTAGAGATGTGTGCCTACATGCAAACATGGATTGGCAAACCATGCCAGCAAATCAATATAAGAAGTGAGGATATTTCAATAATGTGTCACTCCCTTCAACTGAATCAGAGTAAGAATGCCAATTATAGTATGGAAGTAGCTGATTACTACTCCAATAATCTCAAAACTCTTATATTATATATAGGTCGGTGCCCGTGCATTACTACAGGTTCAGATCATGATCAAATAAATAAAACCAGTTTATTACGAAAAATACAACAAAGTGAAGCTTTCAAGAAGCGAAATATGTAGCATTTAGCAAATACATTAACCGTCATCTTTCAGTCCAATTGCCCACTCTTTCTGTTGTCTAACTATAGTAATCCTGATCAAGAAAATGATTATTGTGCCCAACTGTTGTAGTATTTATATGTTGTTATGGATGTAATATCAGTTCAAAGCAGTCCAAAGGAGTCTGCTAACAAATATATGTAACATTTCTTAATGATATTGGTTTTACAAAATAGTAGTATATATAACTTCTTCATAAGACATATCACTTTGTTTGTTTATAGCACAGGTCATGGTATTTTTTTCAAGATGCATCCACGGTATACTGTAGCACAAGATGCAAACAAATCAAGTAGCCGAACTAACAATATTCGTCGCCCAATAAACTGGAACCCATCTGGCCGCCTGATAAATGTTGTGACCCGGTGTTAGTTTGTGTATCTTCTATTTTTACAAATTTTTTTAGTTGTACATATCCAAAGACATGAGGAATGCATATCTACAACTTTAAAAAAGAACTTCAGTGCTGGTGAAAGCAATACCTTGAACTGAGCCAACTCTTCTAATAACTCTTTGAAAAATTATGAACATACTTCCCACAAGTTTTAGAAATTATGAACAAAACCATATATTGTTCAAATATTTAATGCTGGAGCTTACAGAAAGTCATTGGTTATTCTGACCATCATTTGCTAATAAATCTTATAGACAGAGCCAGTCCATTGCATAGCATTGATGATGAAGCACCGGCACATCCTGATTGCATCCATAAGTATTTGAGCCTGTACACTTCATATTGCATATTCCCCTCATTGGCTGTAGACTGATGTTTAAGCAACCATGCCCTTTCCAGTTGGACACAGGAGTATGCCCAACGGGCTACTCTGACCTAAACATTCAACTGGAAGGTGATTAAAATAAATATAGTCACATGCAGCTTTGTTTAAGGATAGACATAATGGAATTTGGCAAAAAAAAAATGAAAATGCTAGAGCAATCTTGAAATGGTGGGTAGTCTGAACATAGCTGGTGAATGATCGCATATAATAATATATACAGTAGCTCTTGATATAATGGATGCAAATTACACGCAACACAATTATTAAGTGCACATACATGCAGGAGGTATACAGAGCACATCAGTTTGTACTATGTAACAACTGAAATAGTGGTGCTAAGATCTAAGCAGTCTGTAAAGTCTACAGACTAACAGAGACATGACCAAACACTCCAATCATGTGATCACAGTTAATTTGACCTGGCACCAATATTAAGATAACAGTGCATACACAATATGAAAAACTATCTTACTCAGGGTTTTCGTTATCGATAAATAAAAAATATCGGAGGTTGGTGATAAACGGGAATATCGGATATATCGGAATTCTATCGATGGTAGGAAAAAAAATTCGGGCAAAATTTGGGAAAAAAAACTCTCATTTTGCGCAGAAATGAACATATTGAAAAATAACATATCACATAAAGATCTGTACCTAATAATATTGAAAAATATAAGGACTTAACCGGTAGCGAGGCATGGCGTCTGCCGACGTTTCTAGCTAGGATGTGGAGATTGGATCGATGGAGCAAAAGTAAATGAATGAATTTGGGTTAATGGGTGTCAATATATCCTTATCCATCGACTGGTATGCCAAAAAGTATGATCAGGTTGGTTGTTTAGGCGATTAAATTCAAAACACCGATATTTTTGGGTGATAACTTAATTCTATTGGACCGCATGGATAAAATAGAAATATCAGAGTTATCGGAAATCTATCGGTGATAAAGTAAACCCTGATCTTACTATCAATCTGCAACTTATCATAGAAGGGAAGTGCAGCTTCAACAATTTGAATTTTAAGTAGAATCTATACTTCCTCAACAATCAAATGTGGAAATAAGTAGATGCTGGGCTGTAGATGACACCATATCTCCTACTCGGAAACCGTAGAGGCACCAATGAAATATTATCAGATAATACAGGATCTATCTAATCAAACTTTTATGTATAATTAGCACCATGAAGTTCACATATCTCAACATCAAGATAGGCTCTGGTATAAAAAATATAGGTCTGCATTATTCTGCATTGTACATGAACCCTTTCAGAAGCAGTAAGGAGAAAGGGGTAGAAACTGAACCTCAAGTGTGGAGACGCTTTACCAATCCATCATGACCGCTAAGCTGGGTCGATGTGGACTATTTAGACTAAACAAAGCTAGAATCTAAAAAAAACTCAGCATTGCTTTTGCTACTAACACTTGGACATTTGGATTTTTAACTGCCAAAGTTTACTAATTACTTATATGACCTTAACTGTCCGTTAATATGTAATAATGGTAGCAGTGAAACCTATCCACTACACATTTTAGGTACATTAGCACGGCATGCATTTTTAGCATAAATAAAGAAACATTGATAGATAAAATATACCCACAAGCTCAATTCAATCCCTCTCAAGGCTCTAACTGCAGAACAACATTGCAACCTTTAATAAACCAAAGAATCTTCAGAATATTCTAATCAACAAACCAGGAGGATATCAAACTGAACTCGTGTTAGTTTGACAAAACACTTGCATTTCCATCAATTGATCTTATCATGAACGTGGTCTCTGTTGTCACTATGATCATAATAGACATCATCGTTGATGATGTCATCATCCAAACAAGACGGTGATAATCAGTCCCCTACCAGAAGTGTTTTCATCCTTAAAAGGGTCCAGCAAGCCAATATGATGTCCTTTCCCAAGTGATAAAAGGAATAGATCCAACCTGAATATATGCTTGTCCACGTATTAAGTCCACTCAGATTCTTTTCTGAAATTTGTGGCAACCTCTGCATTCAGACGGATATGGATAGCAAGAATTAGACAGAGGCGCAGAGCGTAAAAATTATTGAACAGTATTTCACAAAGATCAAGTATTGACAATGCAGATCCATCGAAAATACCAATTTAGCACGTATGAGTTTGATTAAGCACGTGAAACAAGCAACGACTATCTAGCAGAGGTCATCAGTTTAAGTTGCACCTTGCTTGATTCATCCGTCATCAGTTTCTATTTCAAACAGACTTATCACCTATGCTCTACAAATGGAGCAGAAATTTAGGGATCTAACAGAAGTAAACTGTTGTATACTGACTGGGTGAAAAAAGCCATTTGCTCGCTATATGTTTGAACCCAAAATTTGCACACTGACAAAGGCAAAAAAAAATGTCAATGCTCCAATGTGTTGACGCAGAACGTATGGAGTGATGGACTTCACCTGACGTGAATGCTGGCCAAATAAGTAAAATTTACAAAGCATCCACACGACACACCTGTTGGAATAGCATATTGAATTAAGTAAATCCTAATCAGTTTAGCAGAATGTATTCGAAAGAAAATCTATATGTTCAATTCATGTAGATGCAATAATAAGCCTCGATGTGATAAGTACATCTATGCATATGAAATTCCTAAAAAGAAAAGTTCTTACGTTATGGGTTGTAGCTTCCATCGGACGTCGTTCTACAGATCGAAACACCTTGCTGGCTCTAGTGCCCAGGCACCGTGCACGCTTGCGCCGTCCGCACCGTGGGAACTCCTCTTGGATCCACCAAGAGTGTGCTTGTCATTGCGCTCACGCCTCCTGCAGTACGTGCCCTAGCAACTCTGATGGTGAGTGGGCAGCGGGGGAGGCGACGGGAGCGGGTGGTGGAGGTGGATGTCTCGGCACGCTCCGGTGCAGATGGATTCTGCTGGCAGCGGGCGTCGAAGATGGACTCCGCCGGCTCGATCCGCCCGCGGCTCACGCCCTGGCGTCGTGGCGGCAGAGAGGGGTGCTGAGCGTCGGGGGCTGCGGCTCGTGCCCCGGCATCGCGACGGAGGAGGGGGTGCCGAGCGCGAGGGGAGGGGGGGGGGGTGACGCGGCGGAGGAGGGAGGTGTCGAGCTCGCGACGCAGGAGTCGGATAGGAGGGGGAGGGCTGAGGACATAAAGGAGAGACGGAGAGGAGAGGGCCGGCGGCGGGCGGTGGGGCTGCGCGAGAGGGAGGGCGGCAGGGCGGGAAGGAGGGCGGAGCGCGGGGGCTGAGAGGGGTAGATCGCATGGGGGAGACTGTCGGATGGTTTAGGTTCGTCCGATGATGTACAAAACAAAGGGGGGCGACGTACATCGCACGGGGGTAAGGCCACAAAAAATTTTGTTACCCTAGAGATACGTACATAACATACATAATATTTATACTACATATATAGAATGTGGCTAATTTACGGCCGGCTGTATTATAAAATATCCGTACGGCCTCAAATCAATTCGGGGCATCCGGCAGCACCCCAAGGTGTGTGCATGCATGTGAGGGGGGAAGGAGAGAAAGAAAAAGGAGCAATAACATACGTAAGCACATTCATGCATATGTGAAGGGAGGTAAAGAATGGATAGCCGTGAGCATGCACGTAATTTTGAAACAAAAAGGCTGTAGTTTCAAAATTGAGCAATGAAATCAAAATCCGGTTACACCGTCATGTTTATTTCAATAAGAGCTTCAAAACTAGATCTCACACCACTATATTTTAATGATATATTTTTTGTGAGGGAAAATACCTTTTTGTGTATTCTAATTTGCTTAAGATTTTTAAAAAAGTTGCTTATGGCTTTACAAAATGTTACTTCAAATGCTTGAGTTCACGTAAGTGGATATTGGTGTTGATATTACGAAGATAGATTGTTTGATGTGACTAGTGGATGAGGGTAAACAACTTTGTTAGAGTAGGTGAATGTTTATTGCATGATTAATAATAGGCAACTTTAATAGATCAGTTGATCATTTTAACTAATTTATTTTGGTATTTTTCCATTATATATAAAGTAATTTATGTGTCTTTGAAAAATATTGTCAAAATATATACACAAAGGGGTCTTGTTTTGAACGTCTATTCAAAAGAGATACAGTTGTGCAATTGGAATTTGAATTTGATAGATGGTTTAAAATTTTGAAATTGCTTGCATGTGCCATTCCAGTGGAGCGGCTGTCATCAAATGCACGGAAAATAAAAGGATCTTGGATTTCACGTGGTCTGATATCATATAGTTGATGGGTTGAGTGAGCATACGGTACGCAGCAGGATCCATGGAAAAGGTGCGTACATATAGTCAAAATATTCTTGGCAAAAATAATAAGTATTTAACTGAAAAGCATCGAATTCAACGGGCCACCCCTGGATGCACGCATGATCGAGGTGAACACTGCCCTAGCTAACCGATGGATGTATCCATTACAAGGTCTCTCCTGTCTCTCTGATGCATGCTTCATAAAAAGGACGTGTGGGTGAACATCAAGCTCGTGAGTCGTGTTATACATTTCGTGAAAGGACATCAGATTTTTTCCAGTGCCTATCCACCGGTCATTTTCGTGTACCCGGAGTCCCGGACTGCTTATCTTCCTTGGACCACTAATGAGACGAAGACAAATAATATAATCTATCTCACTCACTACCATCTCGTAGATCAAGATTCCAAATCGATCAAGCAAGCAAAGAAAAAGGACGGATTTTGTAGGAGAAACACACAAGCACGAGGTAGGAAGTAGGAACCATCCATGGCGGCTGCAGCTCACATGGACGTAGTATACCGATTCATGGATGCGACGACGAAACTACCTCTAGCGCAGAGGCTTCTGCTGTTCGTCCTCCCTCTCTTGCTGCTGCTGCACGTCGCCTCCCGAAGCCGCCGGAAGCAGGCGAAGCCTCTGCCGCCGTCGCCTCCGGGGCTGCCCGTCGTCGGCCACCTGCTCCAGGTCAGCGCCCGCCCGCATGTCTCCCTCCGCGACCTCGCCGCCAGGCACGGCGGCGGTGGCGGCGGGCTCATGCTCCTACGCCTCGGCACCGTCCCGAGCCTTGTCGTGTCCTCCCCGCGCGCGGCGCGGGCGGTCCTGCGCACGCACGACCACGTCTTCGCCTCGCGGCCGCCGTCCAGGCTCGTCGACGACCTCGTCTACGGGTCGTCGAGCGTCGGCTTCGCCCCCTACGGCGAGCACTGGCGGCTGGCCAGGATGCTCGTCACCGCGCACCTCCTCACCGCCAAGAAGGTGCTCTCCTACCACGCCGCCCGCCAGGAGGAGGTGCGCCTGGTGGTCGCCAAGCTCCGGGTGGCGGTGGCCGCGGGCTCGGGGGTGGACATCGGCGGCGCGGTGAACGCGTTCGCCAACGACATCATCTGCCGCGCCGTGTGCGGCAAGTTCTTCCGGGAGGAAGGCCGGAACAGGCTCTTCCGGGAGCTCAATCATATGACCACCGTCCTGGTGGCAGGATTCAACCTGGAGGACTACTTCCCAGGGCTCGCGAGTTTGCTGGGTATATTCACCAGGTTTACGAGCAACAAGGTGAGCCAGACGCACCAGAGATGGGACAGGTTGCTTTAGGAGATAATAAGCGACCACGAGAGGCGAAGAATAATCACTGAGCATGGGCGCGGCGGTGCAAGTGGTGGTGATGATGATGATGAGCAAGAAGAGAGTGACTTCATCGATGTGATGCTCTCCGTTCAGCAGGAGTATGGTATCACAAGAGATCATATCAAGGCCATCTTGATGGTGAGTGACAGACCAACTCCCAGTATAATCATTTCTTTTCAATAGAGAAAATAGAACTGGCTATACTATATATAGTTTAATTCATTGATTGTTTCTTAAATAACGCATATTAAGGACATGTTCGAGGCGGGCACGGGCACATCATCTTTAGTTCTGGAATTTGCCATGGTCGAGCTCATGCGCAACCCTCGTCTCATGGCCAAGCTGCAAGCAGAGGTGAGGAAGAACACACCAAAGGGACAAGAAATGGTGAAGGAAGAGAACCTAAGTAGCATGGTCTATCTAAGTGCCGTCGTGAAGGAGACACTAAGGTTACACCCACCTACTCCGCTCCTCGTACCTCACCAATCATGGCTGACTGTGACATCGATGGCTACACAATCCCCTCCGGAACAAAGGTCATCATCAACGCATGGGCTATTTGTAGAGATCCAAAGTCATGGGAGAAGGCGGAGGAGTTTATGCCAGAGAGGTTCATGGATGGTGGCAGCTCTGCGGACATCGACTTCAAGGGGAAAGACTTTCAGTTTACACCATTCGGGTCTGGCCGGAGGATGTGCCCGGGCAGCAACTTTGGGTTGGCCACTATCAATATCATGCTGGCGAACCTCATGTACTGCTTTGACTGGATGTTACCGGAGGGCATGGAGGAGGATATTGATATGACAGAGGTGTTTGGATTGACAGTCCATCGTAAGGAGAAGCTCATCCTTGTTCCAAAACCATATGATACTTTTGCTCACCCTGTGCAACCTGAGGCAGGATCAATGAAGGCGTAATCAGTAAAGATTTGCAAATGTTATGTGGGAGAGAGAAAGGATGTTGTATAAGCTCTATCTATGCAGTAATACTACTATATTTACATAAACAAGTTACAAAATCCTATATGACGCTGCTTTTCTTGTGAAAGTATGTTAAAGAGCTAGGGGAAGGAATAAGAAAACTATAGAAAATGTAGTCCAATGTCTCTTCTTTTATCCTTAACTGAACTTCATTAATTTCTAACTGTGTACATCTAGGGAGCTTTCTCTTCATCATTTTGTATATGAAGTAGACAAGACACTCTTACCTTCACAGGCAGCATGCCTCCAAAAAACTAACTACCGCCTAAGTGGGATTTGTTGTATGCCTAAAGGCCATTTAGGCACAAGTGTGGCACTAAAGGTAGGTACAAGTGTGCACTAAAGGCCTATATTGCAACACTCTCCTTTGGCACTTATCAAACGTCATACTCATATTATCAACTCTATCCGAAAACCCAGTGGGAAGGTATGAAAAGAAAAGATTACATAGCTCATGTACCTTAATTGATCACAACACTCTCCTTCGGTGAAGAAAGACATAATTTTTTTAAAGAGAGACGAAGATGAAAAAGAAAGTGCTACTTAATTAAGAAGATCTTTGATGTTACGTTAAGACTTCAATGCTCCGGAGGGGGAGGGTTGATAAGACAAAAGCAAGGGCGCTAGTTCCACCAAAACCAAAACATCCAGTTTTGGAACCAGATCATCTCGTTTTTCTAGGAATTTTAGGAAAAAGGATCCAAAACCTCCATTTGAAAGAATAAGGTGAGGCCGAGCGTCAAGGTCCCATTGATTAAGTATAAAATGAAGATATTACTTAGAAACAAGAGGAATCAACTGAATAAGGTTTATGATTCAACATTGACACCAATACGCCGAGTGAGTACAACTAGATCTTCATATCAATCACAAGGTACTTGTTGTGCTGCTATCCTTTTTCATATGTTGGGCCGATTACTCTATTGTCCATAGGGTGCCCTTGTACACCTTAGGATTAAACTATTATGTTGATGCAACCTAACAGTATTTAATATCTGTTATCTCCTATTCAAACTTGGGAGCATCACAATGATTGATCTTTGCTAATAATAATCTAGGTAGAAATACATTTGCTTTTACTAAGAAAGGTTAAAAGGATAACAAGCAAGATTATAAGTATTTCCATCCGCAATGGTGTCCCCAAGGCTTGTCGCACACACGGAATAAGAGACTATAGAGGATGTGAAAGCAAGGATCAATGGAGCAACAAGCTGAAAAGTGATGCCAACAAGGTCAACACGATTCATCAAGGAGTGGCATATAAAATAAGTAGATCCAGCATCATCTTAAGCAAGGTTAGTCATTGTGGCAGTAGCATGAGTATCACCCTTAGAATTAATGTTGCCGATGAACTATTGCATATTATCGTCTTGTACAATTTTTGTATGCAAACTTTAGCAAAAAGACTCATATGGGACATATGTTAATAACCAAAATTTGCAGGTCTAGGAAAACCAAACCATCAAGTTTCCCAAACCAACGGGCTTCAGAGATGTGGTCAAATCACATATCGGAATCTAGTGTAATGTATCCTCACCGAGGTGATCAAAATGATATGTTGATCACTTAATTTGGAGTCTGAATGCAAAAGTTATGCCAACCAGAAGTATTCACATTTTGAAAAATCGAAGGATCCGATTTCCAAATTTGAGAGGTCTCAAGCAAGAGTTACCCTAAGATTGAGGGTATCTAATCAATCAAAAGTTATATAGTGGTACCGGGAATCCTTATTCCCTAATATAAGTTACCATTTCTCTTTTTTTTTTGGGTTTTCTATTTTGATTGAAGTGTAGGCTGTTTGGGAAAACCTTGGCACTAGCATTTAGACAATGTGTTCATGTACATGCATGTGTAATGTTGATGTTAATGCATGTAAATGTTTGGAGTGAAGTGTTTAAGTGTTTGTGCACACATAAGGATGTGCGCATCGAGTCATGGAGTGATTAGATGGCCACGTGATTTAGATGTCTAATTAGCAGCTACCGTTGGCAAGTTGGCAGGTCAATTGGATAATGTGGGAGCATAGGTACTTCGTTTTAGCCTTGTGTAGGTTGAGATGGTGCAGCATGCAGATTGTCTATGAATCTTGTATAAATATATGCATGGTATAAACAATCAGTTTGGCCGTGGTGCCGAGATGGCTAAAATGTCATCCTAAAGTGTTCTCGTCTATGCATTTTTGTGTGTTTATTCAACCAGAGAAGTGTTAGATATATTAGACATTCCTAACCATTTTAATCCCGAAATACATTATGACAGAACAAATTAACTATGCCAAGTTTAACATGGTGAGTATACTACACAAACTAGACATGCTATGATATACAGAATATAACCCAGGAATATCTATCACATTTGCAAGTACACAACTAACAATAAGGGTAAGGGATATAGCAATATACCCAGGGCCGGGGCTGTTGCTGGCGACAACGGATGCACTGTTATCCTCAGCACCAATCATTGTGCTGAGACCTGCTTGATGTAGTCGTATGGGTTGGTGCAGCGAAGAGGTTGACGCAGTGAATCCTAGAAGTAGGAAAAGAAGGAGAGCAGTTGTGCATATAAATGCACTTTCCAAAGACTTGATTTGCCTTTGCCCTGGACTAAGTCGTAAAAGACAAGGCTTTGAAGGCCTACTTGTCCAACTCCTTTGAATGCAGGTGTTGGGAAGGAATTGTCGAGCAGCTACAATAGGGAACAATGGACTCTTGGAGGAGGAGGTGTGTTGTGTGTTCTGAATTGAGGTCGTGCCCTCATATAGAGGTGTACATGATATGGATATTATATTTTATATTCGGTTGGAGCTGTTCATATCCATCCGTATTTGAGTCCACATGCTCAATGTCCGGCGCAGTATTTGAATCCGCACACTAGGGTGCCAGTTGCAATTGATTCACATCCTTTTGCAACTTGAGCTGAACCAACTGCAGCTTGACGCAAACCAGTTGCAAGTTTCAACTGATTTGGTCCTGATTGCATATCCATCTAATTATAATGAAAAAATTCCGCACATGCCATTGGATAAACACTAAATCCCTTAAATGCCACTGTCAGTGACTATGGGGGGATCCATGTGTCATAGACACAACGATTGCAGATCTGTCTAACATTGTAATTGGTCTAGTCCTCTAGTTGCAATTGGTTTAGTCTCCTGGTTGCATCTATGAGGGTGTGTGCATTTTAAACAAGGAATTCACCTTATTATATTTTAGCCTACCATGTATGCATATATATAACCAATCCATGCTAGTGTCAAATGTTTAGCGTTTCAGGAACTACTGAGGTGAGAATCAAAGGGATCTGAGTTGTGGATCAAATAAGAGTATGACGGAAAAGTCTAATTAACCATCGAACCCTAATTGAGTTAAGTTTACTCCTTTTCTTCTTTCTAAAAAAGAGGAGTTTGGGCTAAACTAAGCATAATTTTGCCATGACACAACTAGCCTGTTTCTCCACATCATTAAAACAACAAAAACATACACTACAAGTCCACAAGGTCATATACTTCCACAATAAAGCCAATGGCAAACATGGAAGCAAGGTCCACAAGAAATCTTCAATCGCACATAGTTTCAATGTCATATGTCTACATGTTTCATGCATCACCTCCCCCTATGAAACTTGGAAAAAAAGGTAGACTGCAATAATGAAAAATTCCTCTGATGCCATTGGTTAAACTCTAAATCACTTATATCCACTGTCAATGTCAATGGCTGTGGAGGGATCCATGTGTCATAGACACAACGATGGCATATGAGGGATTACGAGTTTTCTTGGTGGCATACAAGGAAATTGCCCGAAATAATAACTAGATGAGACAAACTCTTATCAGATGGCAAAGGGAGAAAGCACACTTGTAAAGGTTAAAGGAGCATCCTAGTCAGTGACAATAAATATTTGTTTGTTTGTGCCAATCACAACAAATTCTGTTGGTTCCAGCGGGAAAGGCAAAAAGGGCTTGAATAATGATGATTAGAGAGATAGAGTGGTAAAGTTAGTTTGAGTCTCCCTCACTATATCCCTTCTCCGGGTTCGGACACTGCAAATATTTCTTTGAGGAATACAAGTCTTTGTTATCGTGTAAGTAATGCCTTGAAAGCAGAATAAATTGATGATCCTATATCTAAAACTTTTCTCAAAAGATGGTTTATCACCCACGCAGCTGATGATTTTATAATCTGCACATGTAAACCTTGTGGTTTAGTGGTGCCAACCTTTCTTGGTGATTAAAATAGAAACCTAACAAACACATTTATGATCCTCAAGAGCTTTCTATTAATATTTTTATGTTTTTATGCCACTACATTGTTAAAAAATATGCGCATATTTTATTCCAGCCATATGATGTTTGACATTTTCCAAGCAGGGGAAATGTATAAAATATGATTTGAATCTTGGTTTTATGCAAATGACCCTAAAGTTCATGCAAATGACATATACAAACCCTGAATCTTCCTCTCCTTGGGAGCGACTAAAGTGGTGGATGGAACACAAACAATCTACTAGAACTAAACAAAGTGGTGTCTAATATTACTACACTACCCAAGAAATGTGCAGATATACTGCCGCTGATTTGAACACCAAGGACCTAGATAAAATAGCACCCAAACAAGGGGCTCCAAAACTCCATTGAGTCTAGTTGTAGACAGATTGAGAATAACTTGTCTTCCATGTCCGTTATTGAAGATCATGCGCAAGCCACCATCATAACCAGCCAAGAGGTTTATGAAGCTGTGTTAAATGTGCATACGTCACCATGGGGAATTAAACCTAACTATGGTGTATCCCTCCTATTCACCGATTGGGTAGAGAATACCTAGGGGCACAAGACAACTCTTGTTTCAAGGAACTTGGCGAAATAGCTCCACAGGAGGAGTGTTGTAACCACATTGGTAGGGCACCAAGAAGAAGAAATAGAAGACCATCCTGTGTATCTTTGTCAGTGGTATCTAGTTATGCACATTACGCAAACAAATAGCATGAGGATTGCACCCTATTAAAAGAAACATTGTACAAAGGAAAAAAGATCAGGAGAACTAACTACAGTGTGCGGTCCACTTAGCAAATCAAGAAAGCACACACATGTTTGCACTTGATAGAAAACACCAACTTAAGTGGAAGCAAATCGATCACAACTACAATGCATAATATTGCTCCATAGCCAGTTCCAACAACATGAGTACTGGTTTCAGATCTTTCCATGGGGGCTGTCACTGTCAATTCCAAGAACATAAATTCCCTAACCAAAGAAAAATATCAAAAGAAGCAAGCCGCCGATGATAACGTGGTTGCTTATTGTGCAGGCACACCTCCTATCAAGCCTTCACTCGAACCCGGATTCCACCAAGCAGTGCTCAAACAAAAAGTATAGAGAAATAAGAAAACCGCTGCCAATTAAGGGAGAGATGCTTTCCCCGCATGGATATTGTTAGATCCGCCAATTGGAACCTGCCAGAGCAATATTTGTCAAAACAACTAATACGCACTAGAGTCAAATGCTTAGCTCTCCAGGCGCTGCCGAGGTGAGAACTTGAGGGATCTGTGTTACAGAGCAAAGTGTTTAATGGAATGAGTGGGGGCAAATAAGAGTCTAATGGAAAAGTATAATTAAGCATTGTGTCTTGATTCAGTTAAGTTAAGTTAAGTTAAGTTAGGTTCATTTCTTCTGCAAAAAGAGGTGTTTGGGCTAAGCTAAGCATAATTTAGCAATAACACAACTAGCATGTCTTGCCACATCATTAAAACAACAAAAACATACACTACAAGTAACCATATACTTCCACAATAAAGGCAGCAGCAAACATGGAAGCAAGGTCCACAAGAAATCTTCAATCGCACCTAGTTTGCATGTTTCATGCAGAAGCTCCCTCATAAAACATGGAAAATAAAAGTTAGACTAAAGTAACTAGATGGGACAAACTCTTTTTGACATGGAAAGGAGAGCACACATGTGAAGGTAGAAGGAACAACAATCCTAGTCATTGACACAACTATTTGTTTGCTTGTCATAACACAACAAATTCTGTTGGTTATAGATGGAAAGGCAAAAAAAAAGATTTTGAACAATGTTGGTTAGAGATAGAGTGGAGAATTCAGTTTGAGTATCCCTCACTGTACCCATTCTCCAGGTTTGGACCACGCAAACATTTCTTTAAAGAATACAAATCATGTTATAGTGTAAGTAAAGCCTTTTTTAATAAGATAAGTAAAGGCTTGAAAGCACAATAAACGATGACCTGTATCTATTACTTTTCTCAACAGATGGTATATCACCCAAGCAAGCAATAAAAAGTATATATGTGTGATGGTTTTATAATTTGTGCATGTACTGTTTTACTAGTGCATGTTTGATGTTTTACATGGTGATTAAAATAGAGACAGAATGAACACAATTATAAACTTCAAGTCGTGGTTTTTATTGATCTTTGTAAATTTGCATGACAGTATATAGTTAAAGTTATGCGCAAATCTTATTCCAGCCATGTGATGTTTTATTTTTCGAGCAGGTGCTTCAAATATAGAAATATGATTAAATCCTGATTTTATGCAAATAACCCTAGAGATCATGCAAATGACATAGACAAACCCCAAATCTTCTTCCATGTTGTCAAATAATCTTATCCTGTATGGCCCCGCAAAATAGGGATCGATGTGGACGTCAGAAAATCTGAATTATTTGTATTCATATCCACTAAAGCGTCAATATGGATATCTGTATTTATATCCGATTTCAATATGTATACTCAAATAGATGTATTTGAATTCATTTTTATTTTTTCTCCATCAGAATCCATAGTCGTATTTGAAAAAAAAATATAGAATATCCTATACCATCCATATCCGTTAAGAGTAAAGTATCAAGTGAAACCCTCTAAAACATATCTCCCTGACTATAATTACAATGACAAATGATACTAATATTAATACTACTAATGATGCAAACCATATGAACATTTCAAAGTCATTTATATGACAAATGGCTAATTATATTAATTTAATATTACTTAGATATATGCATTCAAACAATTTAAAGATAACGATATGGATAATTACAAATGATATTATATTTAATATCACTAATGTTATATACAGATTAAAGTTTAGTTAATTTTAATATGGCTGATCATATTAATTTTACATTAGTTTTATATATGTAGTGATGAAATTATTTTATACTTAATTATTTATTTATACTAAATTATTAAAATATTTATTGATAAATATGTTATTCTTGATCAGCTACCTTTGTGTACATTTCTTCTATAATGATGCTGTACCACCTCTAATGATGTTGTTATACTAAAACCATCAATAGGACAAATTTATACTTGTTATCTTCTGAATTAAGTAAATACCCGAATGTGAATGTGAATCAAAATTAGAATTATTTGTTTCATATTTGTATCCAATAATATTTGTATTCGAATTAAAATATGGTAACTAGCGCTTCCTGAATTAGATTTCATGTGTATTCAATCCAAATCCATCCCTACCACCAAACCACCATGACAATGTGTGGGCACGACTAAAATGGTGGACTGAACACAGACATAAAGGATGTGCACCGCATTTCGGTTATACTACAAGCACATGAAGGATCCTACGAGCAACTATTCGGCAACATCTTCATTGCTATCGCAGGTTAGCAATCTAGCCACCCAGAATGACGTAGCTAGTGCCACTTATTTGATCACTGAGAACCAGATAACATAGCACCCAAACAAGGGGCTCCAAGAATCTATCAAGCCTAGTGGTTAAATAATTTACCTTCCATGTCCGTGGTTGAAATCAACCAGCACACCAGTATCGTCACCAACCAAGAGGTTGAAGAAGCTGCATTAAATGTGCACATGTCACTATGGGAAAATAAGCCCAGCTATGATGTATCCCCTGTTGACACCGATGGTGTAAAGAAAACCTAGGAGCATGAGACAACTCTCTTTCTAAGGAACTCGGGTAAAATAATCAATAACTCCAGGAGGAGCAACGTAATCACATTGACAAGACACCAAAAAGGAAAATTGGAAAGATCATCTTGTTTTTATATCTTATCTTTGTTAGTTCTATCTAGTTATGTACATTCTCAAAAGCAAACACATGAGGATTATAGCCTAGTAAAAGAAACAATGTACAAAAAATGTTAGCGACCTTAACTACAGTGGCCCTCCCAAAACAATGTGCGGCCCACTTAGCGAATCAAGAAAGCATGCACATATTTCCATTAGATAAAAAAAACCAATTTACATGAAAGCAACCCAACCACACTATTGGTGATGGGCCTTGGGCCATAAAAAAACCGGGATCATCGGAAGACATGACCAGAAGGGAGCCCCCAGATGTGGACACCAACCGAGTGCTTGGGGTTACTCCTTTAAGGCAACTAGAAAGAGGCACCACTCTAGCTATTAGGAAGTAGGCCCTCATTGCAGGCTGTGGAGAAGGGGGCCAAGGGCATTGTACAAGGAGAAGGGGCTGGGGGCCTGCTAGCTGGGGAGTAGCTAGAGCCTCCAAAAGCTGGGAGCTTCACGAGACCTCTCTTTCAAAGCATGCTCCGAAGGAAGAAGTCATGCACCCTAGCCTAGGGAAGAGCTGAGGGCCTCTCCTCTAGTCCGCCTACCGCAACCTATATCTCAGAGGAACAAAACCAAGAAACCTCTGTTCGCTTTCCCCCTTCCTCCTCATGGTTGGCGTAAATGGCAGGACACCATAGCGTATAGGAATGCCGGCCGCCATTCGCACTTGGCCATGTCAAAATGCACTCCCGCGGAAGGAACCCTAGCTACAACGGTATATTTCCTAACGTGCCCTCAAATAATATTTGGTGAATGCCCTCCGTGCGAACCACACCAAGGTTAAAAGACTAATTGAACAGTACAAAACTCCAACCTACCCCCAATGGCTGTAAATACTAGCCTCGGGACACATTAGGAACAAAACAACTCTAAGAAACTTGCCGCTGCAAGCACTATTTTCTCCTAGAATCCATCTGGAGCCTCACCTTCCGGCTCTAAGCCCCACCCCGCCCAAATACTTTTGGGCTTCGTAACCACCAATACACACTACAATACAATATGGTTCCACAACAAGTTCCGAACCAGCATGAACAATGGCTTGGATCTTGCCGAGCATTGATTCATAGATGGCAGTAAATTCTAAGAACGGATAGTGTTAGATTTTCCAAAACAAGAGAAAGTTGTCAAAAGAAGCAAGTGGTTGCCAGTGACATGCATGGGAACTTTCTGCGCCACCCTAGCCTCCTGCCATGCCTCTTGCTGGTACCTAGGTTCTGCCACGCGCCACTTGAACGAAAAACTTAATATCAAAAGAAGCAAGCCTCTGCCATTGTGGTGGAGAGGTGCTCTCCCTCCATGAATATCGTCAAAACCGCCACGCACAATGGCCACAAAACATGCAGGAGCTGTAGAGCCATGAGGAATTTTTTTTAGAAAAAGAACCATTAGGAAATACGCTGGTGAATCACATAGGTTAGTCAATGCCAAACTAATGTTATGGAGAATAGGTATGAGAACCACAAAATTAATTAAGTTACAGATGTATTTTGCAAACCCACAATTTTCTAAATCATCACCAACAAAAAATGTTAAAAACAATACATTTCCTCCAAGCTGGCGAGCTAACCCCCCCCCCCCCCCCCCCCCCCTCCCTTTTTTTTTACCCACAAAACACCCAAAAAGCAAAACAGAAAGGATAAGTGAGAAAGTTCAGGGGGTGAACCCTTATCTGGATTACTTTTTTATCATACATCTAAAGTTACACACTGCACGGCATGTTTGGGACCAAAAGACTAAAAGAGAAAGGGAAATGCGTACAGGGAGACAGACGTATGGGAGGAGACAAAGATGAGTTCCCCTCACGCTAGGTAACAGCCTCCATTTCCCCCAATAAATACCCCTCGCCCTTACTCCTGTCACCATCATCAGTCCATCACCAAGTCTCAAGACAACTCTCTATCTGTAGACTAGAGCCAAGTAGTCACCCGCCATCACCACACCATGGCTGCCTCCCAACCCATCATCAGCGGAGCCCCCATCCTGCTCGAGCCAGGGTTCAAGTTTAGACCCACCGACGAGGACGTCGTGGTGCACTACCTCCGCCCCCGTGCCATGAATGCTCCACTTCCCTCCGGATTCATTGTCGATGTGGACCTCCTGAGCCACAATCCTTGGGAGCTAGTGCCAGGTATCATCTGCACACTTACACCAATCTGTTCTCAAGAAACACATAGACTTATTTCTTCTACTTTCATTTGATTGCACTTGCTCCTACCTCATCTGTGTGTATATATGAATCTCGTGCTTTTTTTTCTTGTTTTTTGTTGCTACACTACACAGAGGGATCCGCGGAGAAGTACTATTTTTCTCGGAGGGTTACCAGGTGGCCACGTGGAAACCGGCGCAAGCGCGCTGCGGGTGATGGCCATTGGAAGGCATCAGGCAAGGACGTGCCCATCTTTAGCAAAGGCCTCAATGGTAGAGTTACTTTGATGGTTGGGTTGAAGAAGACCATGGTTTTCTACCACGGCAAGGCGCCGTTCGGTGAGAACACGGAGTGGGTCATGCAAGAGTACAGACTCGCTGAAGCTGGCCTCATGCCTGGTCGTGTGATGAGGCCAAGAGAGGGTGGCAACTTTGGAAAATGCGGCTGCGCTGCAGCAGTCATTGCAAAGGTATTTTGACTCACATCCATTGAATTGTTGTTCTTGAAGAATCTTGATTACGCATTCATGCGGAGTTTAGATTGATTCTTTATATGTGTATATCTTGATAACCCCTTCTGTTTAATGGTCATAAAAAGTCGTTTGTATAATCCAACTTACTCTAAATAACTAAAGTCACTTTCAGATTGTCTGCAAAGTATAACTGCTCTTCTATTGCCTAACGTCCAATGTCTAAACTACCTACAGAAAAATGATGAGCTGTCTGAAGCACTCCGCAACGCCATTGCAAACCTTAACAAGGTTCCTATTCTGGTAAACCCAGACGATTCCTGGGTTGTTTGCCACATCTACAAGAAGAAGAAGAAGTGCGCCATGCCACGCGTCGTCGCCCAGAGTTACAACATTGCAGGAGGAGGGCAGGTCCCCTTCTTCGACTTCATTGGGCAGGGTAACCCTGAGAGGACTGCCAGCAGCTCAAGTAGCCTCACCGGACCCCCTTCAGGAGAACGATGACACAGACGGCAGCACCAACGAAAAGGCTTGCTCCGGCGAGGGCAAGTGATTGAGTATGGCAGCCATGGTGCAAGAGTGAAGCAAGATAATAACAAAAATAAAATAAAATAAAATAAAGCGTTGGTGTCCAGCTCTAAATGGAAAGTCTATCGCATGTTGTTGAAGTTATTTTGTTTCAAGTCAAGCGTCTGTGGACTTAGCACTAACTTTGTCCCAGATGCAAGTTATATTGTGACATTTCCTGAAATGGAGTTTCTTGTAATCTGAGAAATAAGTTTACTCCTCTGTGTGGGATTAATATATATGTATTCCCTTTCTTAAGTTTCATTCCGTTTTAATTTCTTATCTCAGTATTTTTTTAATCATCTCGTGTTTGATGTTATTTTTCTTTTAAGCTGGTGGAGTCTGTGACATACTCACATGATAGTTAGCCTACACGCTTGACTGGAACAGAAAAGCACTGGACCATTGAACAAGTTATTCATGTTTCCAATGAAACTGATGTCGGTTCGTACACATGCTACAGAAAAGATGATAGAAATGGACAAACTGAAAGATGACTTGCGTGATGTGTTTCCTTGTAGATCTGGTCAACCTAGGTTGTACTGAAGTACCACTTTGCAGCCACTGTTTTAGCATTATCTTTACCCCTATGAACCACATTTGGACTACCTTCCCAGAGCAAAGGGGCAGGGGGTCGGCGGGCGCTGCAGGTGTTTACTTGTGAGACATACATGTTTTTAGTGGTCATATCCAACAAAATTTTTTGACTTTTGTGTAGGTATATTAGGCGTGTGTTGCTTCGCCAAGCTTATTTTTTATGCTTTTGGCCGCTGCAACGCTTTGCTTAAATGTGCAATCATACATGGAACATGCAGCTACTGCCGATAAATTTACATGCCGATAGATGCATTAACTGTACTTGCAGGATATTTTACTCTATTTAATCTGAAAATCCGTACATATTTTGAAGGAAAATATGTATAACATAAGTAGTCAAAGAGAATAGGGTGAATTTCGGCCTCAGGCCACTAAGGTCGTGGTCAAAATGCCCGAGTACCCTACCTCTTATTTTCTAGCCTAAAATGACGTGACTGAACACCGACACTAGTGTCTTCTTAGCCCAGTTCGCTATCAGCGCAGACTCTAGCCGTATTTTCTATCCCTCTTAAGCAAAAGGTTAGTTTACACAACCTTTCATTATTTGAGATCCGTACTATAGTGGATGGATGGTTAAAATGGGGTAGGAAGCAAGCCAACTATACATTTGTACCTCATCTAAACTAGCATATCCGAAATGGCTAATAATTTGAAACGGAGGAAGTAGATTTTGGCTTGTCCGCCTCCTCCCCTCTCAAGCTCCAAGCGCCATACTCCACCATCATCAGACCCAAGCTAGTAACAGAGGACGCATATGTACAATCGGAAAATCCTAATTGGGAAATCCAATTTTCTTCATCGGCATTGACTGAGTAGCTGCCTATGATTTGATGAATCTCTACCTGGTTAAGACGGCGAGGAGCATCCAAGAAAGGTAAGATGGAGATCTACTTGCGCGTTTAGAAGGACCGTCAGCTATCCATGGAACTCGATCCTTGCATGGGCATTCCCTCACTCACGAAGAGGCTCCAACAAGCATTAGGGCAAAGGAAGAACTTTCCGGTACCAAAAGTCGTGATACCGAAAGTTTATACATTATCCAGCTTATTTACCTTCTGTATTATTTATTCCCTGTGTTTAACTTTTCTAGAATTTTCAAGTGCAGATTACAGGATTGAAACCTAGAGTGCAAAACTTTTGTGCCGCGAGATAGTAACACGTAGAAAAAAATTAGTGCACATATAGATAGAATTTAAAGTAATTTTTGAGTAAATTGCACTTTAGATCCCAAAACTTGTCCCGCAGTTTCACCTAGGTCCCCAAACTCTCAAATCGTTCATTTAGATTTCTAAACCGTGTTAAAGTGGTTTATCCAAGGTTCCAAATATACCACGTGAGCTTCCGACGCAGAATACCATTGGTGCCACGCTGGCAAATATTAAAAAAAAAGACCAAAACAAATATTATCTTCCCCCCGTGTGCTCATGTCTCTCCCTCGCCAAGAGCGCCCCCCCCCCCCCCCCCCCCCCCCCCCCCCCGCCGCAGGAAGGCGCCCACGGCCTGCGGCGGCGCGCGCGGGCCTCGAACCCGTCCAGGAGCGCGTCCCTGACCGGCCTCCGGGGCGCCCAGAGGAAGCGCATGCCGGTGAGCTCCAGCCCGCGGGGCACGCGTCGGTGGTTTGCGACCCGCCGGAGGCGGAGGGATCCAAGGGGCGCGTGTGGCGGTCCCAGGGGTCGGCCGGCGGGCGCCTCCGGCCGTCGCGGGCCTCGCAGACGGTCCTCTAGACACCGCTTGAGCAGGCTGCACGGGCGCAGAAGACGGCGGGGACGGCGGCACCGCGTGCGCCGTCAGAGCTCGAAGACGGCGGGGACGGCTGCACCGCGGCGGGAGCAAGTCGAGCGAGAAGAGCGGCTGGGAGAGTAAGCGCGTGTAGTGGCCCCCGCCCCCCGGTGCGGGGATCAGAGTGTAGGGTGATGGGAGGCTGCACTACCCGAACGCCAGGTCAAGCAGGGAGAGGTGCGACGCCAGGGTCGGCGGCTCCTGGCTCAGGGCAAGGTGGAGGAGGAAGAGGGCGCCGGCGAGCGC
Organism: Panicum miliaceum; assembly: GCA_032594955.1. Lineage (NCBI taxonomy): Eukaryota > Viridiplantae > Streptophyta > Magnoliopsida > Poales > Poaceae > Panicum > Panicum miliaceum. Next base: position 26,723,271 of record CM064072.1, on the reverse strand, counting down.
GCGTGGCGGGCGGAGGGTAGCGGGGCAAGAGGAGCAGGCCGGCTATGGCGTACGAGAGAGATGGAGAGCGAGAGAGGGGGGAGGGGGATGGGAGGGAAATGCAGGGAGGAGCGGCCACCAGCCTTGCTCTGGTTCACGGCAACCTTCAGGACCGCGAGGTGAGCAGCGGCCGTGGACGATGAAGCAGAGTTCGCTGGCGACCTTGATATGGGCACGGCGTTGTAGTTGCTCGTCACGCTCGCCATAGGAAGAGACGGCAGCGGTGCTGCGGTGATGGAATTGAGCTCCTGCATCGTGCTTCCCCACGCGGAGAGAGTGAGGAGTAAATGGGAGAAGATAAGATTGCGTAGGGGGTTTTGTAAATATTGTGCCACGTGGTATGCCACGTTGGGATCGGAAGATCACGATCGGATGGACCATGTAACACAGTTTAGGGGTCTAAATGTACAATTTGAGAGTTTGAGACCTAGATGAAACTGCTGGACAAGATTAGGGATCTGGAGTATAATTTACTCTAGATTTTTATATATGCTTGAAGCTTTAATTTTTTTTACAAAACTAATCACACCCCTCCCCTGTTAGATATCTAGCTCCGTCCCTTCAGATATATTTATATTTTGTGACGAATAATTCTAGAATAGTATATAGTGAAAAAAAACCGAGCTGCTTGTGTGCAAGATTTTTCCACTTCATCTTGGTAAGTCACAACTTTCATGCATATATTTAATGCATTGATGTGGTATTTGGCATGAATCTACCCATGGGGAATTTTTTTATTTTTAATCTTTTTTATTAATATTTTAAAAATAATCCGCCCCGGATTTATTCTGCGGCGTGACTCTTTTGCTCACGCCGGACCGAGTGGCACAGCAGGACAACGCTGTCGCGCCACTACATGTGGTGCGACAGCCCTGCCATGCTGGCCGATGCTAGGCGCAGAAGCCAGCGTGGCACTGACTGGGCCCGGCCTTGCCGCGCCACCGCATGTGGCGCGGCAAGCCTGTCGCGCCAAACGGGATGGCGCGACAAGGCCGAGTAATCAGCCAGCCCAAGCCTCCCCCTCCTCCTCCCTCACTTCATTCTTTCTTCCTCCGGCCTGCTCCCGCTTAGTTGGCCGCCCGCCGCCCCAGATCCACCCCAAATCGGCCGATTTGGGTGGGAAAAGCAGGGGGAATCGATCCCCTACCTTCAAGAAAGGTGATCAAAAAACTCGATTTCATCCATGGATTTCTTAGTTTCTTGGATTACTAGGTGACCTAGGGTTAGGATGTTGTGATGAAAAATTCCGTACTAGATGTATGTTTTATAGTATTAGAGGTTTGCTTTGGACGTAGTATTCTTAATGCCCACGGATTTGACGTGTAAAATTAGTTGCATGTATTAATTTTGGTAGTTATTAATGGATTTCTAGGTATGCATAGTGTGGTGGTTTTTTTCAAGGAGAGTTAGGTTGCCATGGTATGTTGTTGTGCACACTTGTATAAATTTGTTTAACAGAATTGGATTAATTTGAATTGCAATTACTTTATTTTGCACATTCATATATATCATACATAGTTGGGCTATATTTTCTAAACTTCTGAAAATGAAGGCACAAGGTTAGAAAATTCTTTAACAATCAAAGAAATAGAGATGTAGTACCCACAATCTTTATCAATTATAGCAATAATCATTCTAGCTTATAGTGATTGTTTTTTGTAGATTCATATATATCATATATAGTTGGGCTATATTTTTTAAAATTTGGAAAATGGAGCTTGAGAATATGGTGCTTATATTGATGGACAATGTTTATGTAAAATATGGTGCTTGAGAATGTTGTTTGAACCACTCTAGTTCTGTAAAATATGGTGCTTGAGATTGTTGCTTGAGAATGGACAATGTTTACTGTGTTGGCTGAACTTTTAAATGTACCATCAATTAAGTAAATTGCTTGCAGAAATTTACTGCAGCTTGCCGCACCACCCTGATTGGCGCGACAAGGGTTGCCCTCTGCCAGGAAGCTCCTGTGTCCTAAGTTCAGGTGGCGCGACAGGCCTGTATTGTCATGCCATGTTGCGCGGCGCGACAAGAGGTGCCTATCTAGCCTAGGAACCTCCTGTTTCCTAAGGTCTGGCGGTGCGACGGAGAGGTCCTATCGCGCCACCTAACGTGGCGCGACAAGCCTGTATTATCGTGCCATGTTGCGTGGCACCATAGGAGGTGGGCATCAGCCCCAAGGCCCTCCAGTGTTCTAAGGTTAGGCGGCGCGACAGAGTGGTTTTCTCGCGCCACCTAACATGGCGCGAGAGCCTTTCTTTTTCAGTGAAAGTAACGATAGTTGTATTATCTGTGGCAGAACCACCTGAATTAATCCGGCTCAAGTGTATTAACCATCACCATTAAGGCGTCCTCGGTTAACCTTACACTTCAAACGGAGTAATCCACTGGTCTGTCGGGTATAACCTCCCGATACAACCACGGTGAACGGATCGAGCGCCGTACATACAAATGCTCATGCGACGATGAGCCCAGAGAACACCACATTCCAGCAAATATTACAACATTAACATAAGTAAATATTACAGACCAAGTTCTGAGTTTAGAAAACAAGTACTTCAATTAACATAAATAAGTTCTTCAGAGTTAAATTGCAGCGGAAATAACAACGGAAACTACTCGACGATATAGGATGTCTCGATGAAGCCCGTACGAGACATCACTCGGCCTTATCTCCGTTGGACGGGGGCGCATCCCATTCCACCGACCAACCAGGGGGAAGAGTGCAGGGCCAAGTCAAGCTAGCAATCATGTCTTCAAAGGGCTCACCTGAAAAATGAGTCACAAGCAAGACTGAGTATACTAATACTCAGCAAGACTTACCCGTGTAGTGGGAACTACTCCACCGACTCTAGACATGCAAGGCTTTTTGGCTCAGGGGTTTGTTTTGCCGAAAAGCATCTGCAAGTGGGTCCTTACTTTCAACTTTTAGCTCAAGATTCTAGTTTCGTTAGCCAGTCTAGGTAAGCAGCTATCTAAAACATACATGGTGAAGCATTAAATTTTCCATCCAACCAGTTCATTCATCATCATTGTTCCTCTTCTTACTCTGTGGGTAAAAATGGTTAAGCAGTCTCAATAGCCGTGAGAAACGGACGATTCGAATCGAATTTCTTAACCTTGCAAGGGAAACCCAAACACACGTCACGTGGTTACTCCCTAGAGTCACACGTGCAACTTTTCCCCTTTCTTTCCGGGTCGTGGATCGGGGCTACCCTCCGAGAGTACAAGAGCTCCACGCCACGGTTCGGCGCCGGGTCGTGACCACTCTCTGCACTCGCCATATGCACATGGGACCGAAGTTCAAAGGGTAGGATGCCGTCCCCTTGCCGGGCCAATCAGGTACTTAAGCTTACCGATTCCCATAATCTCGGCATGTGTTTAGTACGTTCAAGACTTAACCATCACTACCACACCCTGCGGCCTTAGCATTTTTCACTAGACAGACGGGCCTCAATCGTAACCATCGTTACATAACCCGTCCGTGTCCTTATGATTGCAGTGTGTAGTAGTCATTCAACTCCTATTTTCTCGCGAGTGACAGGAAATCACTCGACTTTTACCGGAGTCCTATTAGCACAGCATTCTATCGAACCTTTCATCTAGTTTTCAAGCAAGGGTTCCTGACATCATGCAACTAAGTTTTCATCCAACTCCTATAAACTTAATGCACAAGCAAAGGGTAATGAGTTGCATAATTTCCGAAAGAATGGGTTATGCTCCGGGGCTTGCCTTCGCAGTTCGCTTGGGGATCTTCCGAACTTGGGCTCGGGTCTTCAAAAGCTTCAGTTAGATTTGCTTGAGCTTCACGCTGCTCACTCTCGGACGCGGGCACCAGCTCGTAGGTTCCGTCGGCGAGAGTCGTCGATTCTACATGAGTGCACAAGTTTAAGTCGTGGAACTAGCACTTGATTACGATTTGAGAGTCATTACTACAAGGGATAGTTTCTGGTCATGAAATTTTGGATTTAGGCACATCAAGGAAAGGTGTGCTTACTGTAAAATTTTCAGCCAATTTTATGTAACAGATTAATTCTGAAAAATATATTTCATTGTTGCTGTTAGATACTTGTTCTTTTTGTACAGATCAATTGGTGCAACAATTGTGGCTAAGATTTTTACAGAGCCCTCAATTGAGCATGCAGAAGCTACTGTAATGTTTGTAGGATTTATCATGCAGTATTTAGAGCATAGAAAATATGACATTCTACACCTAGGCTTTTTAAAGATTCATTTTTACAGGACCCTACACAGGGTTTTTGTCCATGAAACTTTTTACACAGCAACCTCTACCACAGTGTAACTCCCAGTAATAATTTGGGGATTTTCCAAGCTAAGACACTATTTTCTTGATTTAATGTATGTTCTTAGCACATAAATCAAATAAATTGGTTACTGTGAGATAAAAAGTCTCCTAATTTTTCTCTGGCTTCTAGTTACCAATAAATTAGCATAGGATAAATTTCAATGGGTGACTCACCACCTAACTGCAGGGATAAAACATTTTTCTTACACATGATATAAAACTAAGTTTAACAAACAGTAAATCTAGAAATGGAATTTGGGCCTGATCTTTTTACACAGTCCTAATCATCCAGCAACTAATTCACTGCCCAAAATTCAGGGTCAGCATTGTTCTAGAACAGTGGGTATAAAATATGTCCATTAAAGCTTCTATTTAATGTAGAGCAAAATATTTTGAGATTCTGAGAAAATTTTTGTAACAAAAGTGGTAGAGTTTGTTCTGGGGATTCCAGAACAGTTGAGTTTGCATTTTTCTGAATTTTCTACGATTTTATACGAATTTTACAAATTCACTAAATTTGAATCTAGGTTTGAAATTTTCTTTTACAACTAGGTCCTTGAATCTTGCGCTCAGACCCTTCTAAAGATTTAAATTCCTGCAATTGGGTCCTCGGCGGCTCGGGTACGGCGGCCGGCCGAAATTCCGGCGAGGGGGCTCGCCGGCGGCGAGGGGCGGGGGTCGGGGAAGGTTCAGGGGTGCGAGTGCTACCTTGTGGCGGTGTTGTTCAGGTGGGGAACGGCCGGGAAGGGCTCGCCGGCGTTGGAGCAGAGGCGGCGGCGGCGCGGCTCGCGTCGACGGCGGTGCTCCGGCGGGCTTGGGGCGGCGTGGTCCGGTCGGTGAGCTTCAGTGACGCGTGGGGAAGCTACTCAAGGGCTCGGCTTGGACGGAGGGGGTCGGGGTCGTGCTGTCCACGGCGAGCAGGGGCGGCGGCGGCGACGGCAGCGCGGGCGGCGGCGCTCCGGTGGCTCTGGGTGGCGTTGGGTGGGTCGGCGAGCTGCGGTGAGGTGATGTAGTGGTGGCTGGGTGCTCAGTTTGGGCAGTGGGCGGCGGCAGTGGGCTGTCCACGGACGGGTGGTGCTCGGCGGCGGCGATGGCGACGGCGAGGCGTTCTGGTGGCCGGGGGCTCGCGCGCGTGGCCGGGGTGGCGCTTTTATAGGGACAGGAGGGGCCTGGTTAGCGTGCGGGGCGGAGCACGGCAGCGGCGTGCACTGGCCGCGGCGGGCGGCGGCAGAACGCCGGCGCGGCGTGCGGCGAGCGGGCGCGGGCGACTGGGCGGCCGCGATTGTGGCGTGGGCGCGAGGAGATAGCGCGGCGTGCGGATTGGGGAGCAGCTGCTGCAGCGGCTCGGGCGGAGGGCAGGCACGGCAGCTGGCGGGGCGCGGGGGCCGGGGCGGCACGACGGAGCGCGGCCACTGGGCGAGCGGGCGGCGGCCTGGGCGCGGCATCACGCGCGGGCGGGGACTGGCCGCGCGGCGTTGGGGCGGGGCAAAGCCGGCCGTGGCGGGGTATTGCGGCGGCCACTGGCCTGGCGCTTCGCGCCGGTCAGGCGACGCCGGCCACCTGGCGCGCGGCGGGCGGGCGAGCGCGCGCGGCGCGGCAGAGCAGAGGGGGAGAAACGAGGGACCGACGTGCAAAAATTCGAAAAAGTTCAGGGGGCTGGGTGCAAACAGGGCGTTTTCTCCTCTTTCTGATTTGAATTTCAAAAACTTTTGAACACGCAAGTTGCTCAAAATAAAAAGTTCTACAACTTTGGTTTCAGGCAAAATTTCATTTGGCTTATGGTTTTAAAGTTATTTTAAAAGTTTCAAATGTGTCCAAATGTGCCCAAATTAAATTTGAATTCCAACTGAACCCGTTTTAATTCTTTCCACCCTCTCATTAGTTGGTTTAAAACATGGAGTTAGGCTAATGTCATTGATTATTTTTGGAATTGCAAAAACCAGGGTCGTCACAGCCTTCCCCCCTTAACAAGAATCTCGCCCCGAGATTCGGTAATTCTTAGTGTGGGCATGGGTGCACATACCAGTGGTTGAGGCAAGAAACCCAGGGAAATGTTGGTTCAGGTAGCTTTCCGTTTCCCAGGTGGCTTCTTCTTCCGTGTGGCGATTCCATTGTATTTTATACATTCTAATCACTTTCCTCCTGGTCTCTTTTTCTTTTTGATCCAAAATCTTAACTGGGTGTTCGACATACGAGAGGTCGGGTTCCAACGATATTTCTTGTTGTTCCACAATCTCGGTAGGGACTCGAATACACTTCTTGAGTTGAGATACGTGGAAGACATCATGGGTGGCCGTGAGCTGAGGGGGCAGTCGTAATTTGTAGGCTACGGGTCCGCAGCTCTCCATGATTTCGTAAGGACCAATATAACGGGGAGCTAGTTTGCCTTTGATCCCAAATCTTCGCACTCCTTTGGTTGGTGAAACTCGAAGATAGACATGATCGCCAACTTCGAACTTTAGAGGCTTTCTCCTTTTGTCAGAATAGCTCTTTTGTCGGGCTTGTGCGGCTTTAAGATTTGCTTGTATTACTTTTACTTTCTCCTCTGCCTCGATTACCAGGTCGGGTCCAATTATTTTACGTTCTCCGGTTTGTGACCAGCTCAAAGGGATTCGACACCTTCGTCCGTACAGGGCCTCAAATGGTGCCATTTTTAAACTCGCTTGGTAGCTGTTGTTGTACGAGAACTCTGCCAGGGGTAAGCATTTGTCCCAATTCTTGTCATAATGAATGACACAAGCTCTCAGCATGTCTACAAGAATTTGGTTTACTCTTTCCGTTTGTCCATCGGTCTGAGGATGGTATGCTGAGCTGTGAATCAGCTTTGTGCCAAGAGACGTTTGCAGTTGTTCCCAAAAGCGTGCTACAAACTGGGGACCACGATCGGAAATGATTGTCTTAGGTATTCCATGCAGGCAAACAATACGATCGAGGTAAATATCGGCATATTTCTTGGTAGAATAGGTGGTGTGCACCGGAAGAAAATGTGCCGTCTTCGTGAGTCTATCAACGATAACCCATATGGAATCATGTCTCTGGGACGTGTTTGGTAGTCCAACGATGAAGTCCATACTTATGTCTTCCCATGTCCATGATGGTATAGGTAACGGTTGAAGTGTACCGGCTACCTTTAAGTGGCTAGCTTTTACTCTCTGGCACGTGTCACATTCCGAGACATACGTAGCAATTTCCCTTTTCATTCTAGTCCACCAGAAGTTTTGCCTTAGGTCCTGATACATTTTGCTACTGCCGGGGTGGATAGAGAATTTGGAGAGGTGTGCCTCATCAAGAATTTGCTTGCGGAGTTCACGATTCTTCGGAACGACTATACGACTTTCGAACCATAGAACTCCCTTATGGTCCTGGCGGAAACACTTATACTTCTCCTCACCTAGAGAGAGTTTTTGTTTGATGATCTTGATTCCTTCATCATGTAGTTGTGCCATGACGATTTGGTCGTGAAGAGTGGGCTCAACTGAGATGTGATTCAGAGTGCCTTGGGAAACCATTTCCAAGTTAAGCTTCCTCATGTCTGCACATAATGTCTCATGGTAGGACTCCATGGACAAGCAATGGCAATGGGACTTGCGGCTTAGTGCATCCGCGACTACATTAGCCTTACCGGGGTGATAGTGCACTTCAAGGTCATAATCTTTGATTAATTCTAGCCATCTTCGTTGTCTCATATTCAGATCGGCTTGTGTGAAGATGTACTTGAGACTCTTATGATCCGTGTAGATATTGCACTGCGTACCCATGAGATAGTGCCTCCATATCTTCAGAGCGTGAATGACGGCTGCGAGCTCAAGGTCATGCGTGGGATAATTCTGTTCGTGGGGCCGAAGGGCTCGTGAGGCATATGCAATCACTCGATTCTCTTGCATAAGCACACATCCTAGACCAGTACCTGATGCGTCACAATACACATCGAATGACTTGGTATTATCGGGTTGAGCCAACACAGGTGCAGTAGTCAGATGCTCTCTGAGAGTGTGGAAGGCTTCCTCACACTTCTCATTCCATACAAACTTTACTTCCTTCTTCAATAGTTCTGTCATGGGCTTAGCAATTCGAGAGAAATCCGGGATGAAGCGACGGTAGTAACCGGCTAAGCCGAGAAAACTGCGAATCTGATGAACAGAGGTAGGGGGTTTCCAATCCATCACCTCTTGTACCTTGCTGGGGTCAACAGCTATGCCTTCGCTGGAGATCGTGTGACCTAAGAACTTTACAGTATCCAACCAGAATTCACACTTAGAAAACTTAGCATAGAGCTGATGGTTTCTGAGTCGCTGAAGAACAATGCGAAGGTGCTTGGCATGCTCTTCCTCATCCTTGGAATAGATAAGAATGTCGTCGATGAACACTACGACGAATTTGTCTAGTTCGGGCATGAATACCGAATTCATGAGATACATGAAGTAGGCAGGGGCATTGGTGAGTCCAAAGGACATGACCAAGAATTCATATAGTCCATATCGTGTGGAGAAGGCAGTCTTAGGAATATCGCACGGGCGAATCTTGATCTGATGATATCCCGAGCGAAGATCAATCTTTGAGAAGACTCTGGCTCCAGCTAATTGATCGAAGAGCACATCGATGCGAGGAAGTGGGTATTTATTTTTAACTGTTACCGCATTGAGAGGTCGGTAGTCCACACATAATCTCAAACTGTCATCCTTCTTCTTTACGAATAGGGCTGGACATCCCCACGGTGACGCGCTAGGGCGAATAAAACCTTTGTCTAGTAGTTCTTGGAGTTGAAGTTTCAGCTCGGCCAATTCTTTAGGGGGCATCCTATACGGTCTTTTGGATATAGGTGCAGTGCCTGGTTGTAGTTCAATAACGAACTCAATATCCCTATCCGATGGCATTCCTGGTAAGTCATCCGGGAAAACATCGGCATACTCGTTCACCACAAGAATCTCATCTAGTTTAAGTCCTCCCATCTTATAAGCACAGGAATTCGTGCAATCTCGGAACGGTAGGTAAAGGGTAGTGGCTCCGTGACTAGGTGAATTTATCTCAACGGCTCGGGAAGAAAGGTCCAGTGTGACTCCATGTATAGCCATCCAGTTCATTCCCAAAATAATGTCCAAGCCGTCAAGAGGTAAAAGGACAAGGTCCGTGTCGATGGTTTTACTTCCCAATTTGACTGGTACTTGTCTGATCATTTGGTTTGAAGCAATCTTACCACCCGGTGTTGATATCATATATGACCCTTTTGTGTGACAAACATCCAAGCCTACTTTTGCACCGAATTTTGCACTTATAAAACTATGCGATGCACCAGAATCAAATAATATAACGGCAGGCTTGTTATGGATAGAGAATGTACCCGACATCACTGGGGCGCCTTCTGGAAGCTCTGCAAGCGTGGTGAAGTTAATCCGTCCTTGCTTGACTTGCAGGGTCTGTCTCTTGCCCCTGTTCTTGGCGCTCGGGTTGGATCCTTGACCTTGGTTGGGCTGTCCAGGCTGAGGGCATTCGCGTGCGAAGTGGCTGGAACTCCCGCATTTGAAACAGCGATTTGCAGGGCTAGGTCGAAGAGACTGCTGAAGAATGGGCCTCGGACCATTCTGTGGAGGCATCGGGGGTCGTACCATGCCTGGCTGCTGTGGGGGTCTGGCAATCCATCTTCCTGGCTGCGGGGCCTTTGGTGGAGCTGTAGGTGCGGTATTTTGCACGATGCGATACCTTGGTGGTTGGGCACTTGATGGTCCTGCGGGTGCCTTTCTCTTCTTCTCTGCCCGGTGTGCCAGGATACAGTCTTCCTGGGTAATGGCCATATTGACCAACTCGTTGTAGGTGTCAGCCCTGGCTAGGTTCAGACGTTCCTTGAGCTTGGTATTCAGACCTCGGCGGAAACGATCACGCTTCTTGGCATCCGTATCCGCGTGATAGCCCGCATACTGGCATAGGTTGTTGAACGCCTGGGCGTACTGCAACACGGTGCGGGTGCCTTGGGTGAGTGCCAGGAACTCATTCAACTTTCTCTCCATGAGACCCTCGGGGATATGATGTGCCCGGAACGCGGTCTTGAATTCATTCCAGTCGACCACATGACCAGCCGGGAGCATCGCAGAATAGTGGTCCCACCACAGACGAGCGGTACCGCGAAGCTGTTGCGCGGCAAAACGAGCTTTGTTGGCTTCTGAGCATGGGGCCACAAGTAGTGTGAACTTGGATTCTATGGTGCGAATCCATGCATCTGCGTCCAGGGGTTCCTCGGCCTTATGGAACAAGGGAGGCTGGGTCCCCAGGAAATCCGTGTATCCTGCAGCTTGTGGTTGGTGAGCATTGTGCCCACCCCTCTGCTGGTGTTGCCCTTGCACAATCTGACGTAGCAGCTCGGTTTGAGCGGCCATCACTTCCACCAAACTGGGCGGGGGTGGTGGCGATTGTCGCGAGCGGCTGCCACCGGCACCAAAACCCTCGGGGTTGCCACGTGTTGATCCAACCATCTGAAACGTGAAAGGTTACCATTAGCCACGCGATCCATATTACTTCCTTGATTCATAAATAATTGGTGTAGTCATAGACTTCCGAAGTCTGAGCTAGAAGTATGGACAGAATCTCTGTTTGCTACGAGAAAAATCATAGCCTGCTGTGGGTCCATCCAAAACATCTCAATCATTTGCAGTAGTCAGAGAATTTAGGAATGCACCACCTTGGTATTTTAACTTCGGTGCTAGAACTATAGCTAAGGTGGTCGAAAAGCTCGTCCTTTGCCTTATTGTCTTAGCTGTTTTTCAGCAGATTGATCGGTACGGTTTCGCCTATATCTCAAACTAGCGAGGTCCAATGATGCTGAATTTTTGTGAGAACCTAGATCACAAAACTTAGCACAAGTCTGGTATTCAACACTCAGCCAATAAATGCAAGGAGACATGGATAAAAATTCCGACAAGACTCAGCGATTGTGGATTTCATTGTTTACCAAGTTACAACGAATTCACCCAAGTTCATCGCCGTTCCTTACATGCTGAGGGTATCCACATGGTTCAGGTGTACCCAACACAAAAGAGTTACTCAACTCCTAGTTAGCCTATTACAATACTTGCCAAAAGTTAGGCTACCCTATCGAGGAGTATGTGCAAAAGTCCTCCTAGGTCGTCCTCTAGAAATCATCCAAGTCGTTGACGGACGACTCGCTGTGAGCAAGAGAGTGAGCTCCCATCCGAGGTGCCTGTGGTACCTCACCCTCGAAATCCATACCCGAGATACCATCAATCTCCTGTGGCTCCTCCTCATCCTCCTCCATGTCGTCCTCATGGGGATGGTCATTCTGATCATGATGCCACTGAATGTGCTCATTAGCATCCTCCAACTCAAGGCTCAGATCATGGAGCTGCTCCTCCAACTGTGCTATCGTGGTATCTCTCTCACCCATGAGAGTGTCCTGCTCCTGGATTTGGCCCTCAAGTTGGCCAATCTGAGCATCTCTGTCCTCAAGATCCTGACTGAGCTCCTTTATCTGCTCATCCCTGGTATCTGCCATCATATGGTAGGCCTGAGCAAGATCGGTGAGCTGCTCGAGTGCCTGACTCTGGAGAGTCTGAAGCCGGTAGAGTGCACTCATGCACCGTACGGAGGTATGGATAGTCTCCTGGGCATGGAAGTCTACCAAATACTGTGCGTGTTGCACCCTGTTGAGCCAAAAGGGGTCGTTGTCCTGGGCAGCAGGAAACAATCCAATGGGAGTGAGTGTGACAACCTCGGGACGCTGCGCACAAAATGTGGTGAGCGCCCTCATGGCAGCAAGCTCCCAAGTATCGGCCAAACGGCGACCAACAGCCTCAAGCTCCAAGGCGGGCCACTCCGGGTGTAGCGGGTGCGGAAAGATAGTCACGTTGACACGGCACTGGGTAACTCCATTTTCTGCAAACTCCAGTCCGGCGTAACGTGGGGGAATTAGATAGCCCGCGGTACGCAGAACATCCCACAAAATAGAGGGAAAGCCCTCCCAGTGGAGACACTGCGAGTGCACGCGTCCATCCTCATCCACCATCATCTCAACAGGCTCGGCCATCTGAACAAAAGATCAAATGGAGTGAGATGGCGAAAAACTGTGAACAGCACAAGGACAGACTCTGTATAGTGTGCAAAAATAATCATAACTCCCACAGTTCTCATCCAAAAATTCTCAAATTTCACCAGATCACTCCTAAGGTATTTGTGAACAACTTTTCTAGTCAACTCCAGAGCTAATTGGGTCTCTAAGATGGTCTTTCTTTTCAGGTTTTACCTTACTGTCTACCCAGAATTTTTAGTGAACAGAGGGCTAGAGTTTCGTACACCAGGGAAAATCTACCCAGCCAAAATTTACCAAATTTTAACAGCAGCTTCCTGGGTAAATTTGGAACAAGTTTCGTGTTGTGTTCTTTTTCAGAAAACCGTAGGAAGGGGGCCTAAAAATTTAAGGGGCAGAAGTGCTTATTCCGGACAGAATTCTGACATTTCAAGGTTTCTGTTGTTTCTTATTATCCATAAGTTCAGAATTTTTCATTTTTGAACAGGAGATAGAACACAAAATTTGGAACAATTCTTTCAACATGAACTTCTCCAGAAAAGGTCATTTTCTTGGGTCAATAAATCGTTCCTTTTGATGACGGCAGATTTCGGACAGTTTCGCTAGATAGTCCTTATGCAAACCACGCTTAGATACGCAAGAACCTTTCCACTCCCACACAACGCATTTTTGATTTCAGATACACATGCTTATGATGTATGCACGTCCTATTCGTCCTCACAAATAAAACAATTGCCAAATAGCTTTGGTCTTACGATGATAGTTTCGGTGGCTTACACAATACGGCTCTCCTATAATAGCTAGTCGAGTCTTTCTACTCGTCCCTTAACTTATCGTAATCGCGGTTAGTGTACCTGCAGAAAATCGACAAGCATATATATATCATGAACCTTTCATGCCAGCACTCATGAAAGCGTCCGTAATCATTACCGTTTACTTATAGAAACGATATCTGTACAATTTCCGCCGTACATACGACGTTAACATACGCTATCGAGATAGCGTATTCACGGGGGTACCGTCATGAGACGGGGGTATGAACAGCGATCGCCATACCCTGCGCCAAACCTTCTACTCCCAATATGTTCAACTAACAGTTGGCATATTGGCAGCACCTCAAGTAAGCCACTGCTTGAGGGCAGTGTTCGGTTCGCATCACCGACAGGAAGGCCAAGCTCTCTCAGTTGGCTGAGGATCCTTACCTTCTTACCTTAGCGACGAGTGCGTCGTTACAGAATTTAAGGTCGGTTGTGCATGAAAGTAAGTTTTGACAGAAAATAATGTGCTGGAAGTCAGTTGATACTATATATAGAAGTTAGATAGCCACCTAGTAACTTTCCCATAATCCCTTAGGGCTTTACGAACTAGGCACCATCCTTAACGTACCAACGCATTTCGCAACACAACCTTCTAGTCAAGTTTTAGTAAAATGAGTTTTTAAGGCTTGTAGCATTCTCTGGCGTATGTATTTCGGCGCTGGTGTCCGCTGTTGCCAGCTGTGGCACCAGCTACGGCTCTGATACCAGCTGTGGCAGAACCACCTGAATTAATCCGGCTCAAGTGTATTAACCATCACCATTAAGGCGTCCTCGGTTAACCTTACACTTCAAACGGAGTAATCCACTGGTCTGTCGGGTATAACCTCCCGATACAACCACGGTGAACGGATCGAGCGCCGTACATACAAATGCTCATGCGACGATGAGCCCAGAGAACACCACATTCCAGCAAATATTACAACATTAACATAAGTAAATATTACAGACCAAGTTCTGAGTTTAGAAAACAAGTACTTCAATTAACATAAATAAGTTCTTCAGAGTTAAATTGCAGCGGAAATAACAACGGAAACTACTCGACGATATAGGATGTCTCGATGAAGCCCGTACGAGACATCACTCGGCCTTATCTCCGTTGGACGGGGGCGCATCCCATTCCACCGACCAACCAGGGGGAAGAGTGCAGGGCCAAGTCAAGCTAGCAATCATGTCTTCAAAGGGCTCACCTGAAAAACGAGTCACAAGCAAGACTGAGTATACTAATACTCAGCAAGACTTACCCGTGTAGTGGGAACTACTCCACCGACTCTAGACATGCAAGGCTTTTTGGCTCAGGGGTTTGTTTTGCCGAAAAGCATCTGCAAGTGGGTCCTTACTTTCAACTTTTAGCTCAAGATTCTAGTTTCGTTAGCCAGTCTAGGTAAGCAGCTATCTAAAACATACATGGTGAAGCATTAAATTTTCCATCCAACCAGTTCATTCATCATCATTGTTCCTCTTCTTACTCTGTGGGTAAAAATGGTTAAGCACTCTCAATAGCCGTGAGAAACGGACGATTCGAATCGAATTTCTTAACCTTGCAAGGGAAACCCAAACACACGTCACGTGGTTACTCCCTAGAGTCACACGTGCAACTTTTCCCCTTTCTTTCCGGGTTGTGGATCGGGGCTACCCTCCGAGAGTACAAGAGCTCCACGCCACGGTTCGGCGCCGGGTCGTGACCACTCTCTGCACTCGCCATATGCACATGGGACCGAAGTTCAAAGGGTAGGATGCCGTCCCCTTGCCGGGCCAATCAGGTACTTAAGCTTACCGATTCCCATAATCTCGGCATGTGTTTAGTACGTTCAAGACTTAACCATCACTACCACACCCTGCGGCCTTAGCATTTTTCACTAGACAGACGGGCCTCAATCGTAACCATCGTTACATAACCCGTCCGTGTCCTTATGATTGCAGTGTGTAGTAGTCATTCAACTCCTATTTTCTCGCGAGTGACAGGAAATCACTCGACTTTTACCGGAGTCCTATTAGCACAGCATTCTATCGAACCTTTCATCTAGTTTTCAAGCAAGGGTTCCTGACATCATGCAACTAAGTTTTCATCCAACTCCTATAAACTTAATGCACAAGCAAAGGGTAATGAGTTGCATAATTTCCGAAAGAATGGGTTATGCTCCGGGGCTTGCCTTCGCAGTTCGCTTGGGGATCTTCCGAACTTGGGCTCGGGTCTTCAAAAGCTTCAGTTAGATTTGCTTGAGCTTCACGCTGCTCACTCTCGGACGCGGGCACCAGCTCGTAGGTTCCGTCGGCGAGAGTCGTCGATTCTACATGAGTGCACAAGTTTAAGTCGTGGAACTAGCACTTGATTACGATTTGAGAGTCATTACTACAAGGGATAGTTTCTGGTCATGAAATTTTGGATTTAGGCACATCAAGGAAAGGTGTGCTTACTGTAAAATTTTCAACCAATTTTATAAAACAGATTAATTCTGAAAAATATATTTCATTGTTGCTGTTAGATACTTGTTCTTTTTATACAGATCAATTGGTGCAACAATTGTGGCTAAGATTTTTACAGAGCCCTCACTTGAGGATGCAGAAGCTACTGTAATTTTTGTAGGATTTATCATGCAGTATTTAGAGCATAGAAAATATGACATTCTACACCTAGGCTTTTTAAAGATTCATTTTTACAGGACCCTACACAGGGTTTTTGTCCATGAAACGTTTTACGCAGCAACCCCTACCACAGTGTAACTCCCAGTAATAATTTGGGGATTTTCCAAGCTAAGACACTATTTTCTTGATTTAATGTATGTTCTTAGCACATAAATCAAATAAATAGGTTACTGTGAGATAAAAAGTCTCCTAATTTTTCTCTGGCTTCTAGTTACCAATAAATTAGCATAAGAAAATTTTCAATGGGTGACTCACCACCTAACTGCAGGGATAAAACATTTTTCTTACACATGATATAAAACTAAGTTTAACAAACAGTAAATCTAGAGATGGAATTTGGGCCTGATCTTTTTACACAGTCCTAATCATCCAGCAACTAATTCACTGCCCAAAATTCAGGGTCAGCATTGTTTTAGAACAGTGGGTATAAAATATGTCCATTAAAGCTTCTATTTAATGTAGAGCAAAATATTTTGAGATTCTGAGAAAATTTTTGTAACAAAAGTGGTAGAGTTTGTTCTGAGGATTCCAGAACAGTTGAGGTTGCATTTTTCTGAATTTTCTACGATTTTATACGAATTTTACAAGTTCACTAAATTTGAATCTAGGTTTGAAATTTTCTTTTACAACTAGGTCCTTGAATCTTGCGCTCAGACCCTTCTAAAGATTTAAATTCTTGCAATTGGGTCCTCGGCGGCTCGGGTACGGCGGCCGGCCGAAATTCCGGCGAGGGGGCTCGCCGGCGGCGAGGGGCGGGGGTCGGGGAAGGTTCAGGGGTGCGAGTGCTACCTTGTGGGGGTGTTGTTCAGGTGGGGAACGGCCGGGAAGGGCTCGCCGGCGTTGGAGCAGAGGCGGCGGCGGCGCGGCTCGCGTCGACGGCGGTGCTCCGGCGGGCTTGGGGCGGCGTGGTCCGGTCGGTGAGCTTCAGTGACGCGTGGGGAAGCTACTCAAGGGCTCGGCTTGGACGGAGGGGGTCGGGGTCGTGCTGTCCACGGCGAGCAGGGGCGGCGGCGGCGACGGCAGCGTGGGCGGCGGCGCTCCGGTGGCTCTGGGTGGCGTTGGGTGGGTCGGCGAGCTACGGTGAGGTGATGTAGTGGTGGCTGGGTGCTCAGTTTGGGCAGTGGGCGGCGGCAGTGGGCTGTCCACGGACGGGTGGTGCTCGGCGGCGGCGATGGCGACGGCGAGGCGTTCTGGTGGCCGGGGGCTCGCGTGCGTGGCCGGGGTGGCGCTTTTATAGGGACAGGAGGGGCCTGGTTAGCGTGCGGGGCGGAGCACGGCAGCGGCGTGCACTGGCCGCGGCGGGCGGCGGCAGAACGCCGGCGCGGCGTGCGGCGAGCGGGCGCGGGCGACTGGGCGGCCGCGATTGTGGCGTGGGCGCGAGGAGATAGCGCGGCGTGCGGATTGGGGAGCAGCTGCTGCAGCGGCTCGGGCGGAGGGCAGGCGCGGCAGCTGGCGGGGCGCGGGGGCCGGGGCGGCTCGGCGGAGCGCGGCCACTGGGCGAGCGGGCGGCGGCCTGGGCGCGGCAGCACGCGCGGGCGGGGACTGGCCGCGCGGCGTTGGGGCGGGGCAAAGCCGGCCGTGGCGGGGTGGTGCGGCGGCCACTGGCCTGGCGCTTCGCGCCGGTCAGGCGACGCCGGCCACCTGGCGCGCGGCGGGCGGGCGAGCGCGCGCGGCGCGGCAGAGCAGAGGGGGAGAAACGAGGGACCGAAGTGCAAAAATTCGAAAAAGTTCAGGGGGCTGGGTGTAAACAGGGCGTTTTCTCCTCTTTCTGATTTGAATTTCAAAAACTTTTGAACACGAAAGTTGCTCAAAATAAAAAGTTCTACATCTTTGGTTTCAGGCAAAATTTCATTTGGCTTATGGTTTTAAAGTTATTTTAAAAGTTTCAAATGTGTCCAAATGTGCCCAAATTAAATTTGAATTCCAACTGAACCCGTTTTAATTCTTTCCACCCTCTCATTAGTTGGTTTAAAACATGGAGTTAGGCTAATGTCATTGATTATTTTTGGAATTGCAAAAACCAGGGTCGTCACATTATCTTACAAGAAATATTATATTATTAATGATTATCTTATGGATAAAATTATATCTTGTTAATGGTTATCTTATGGATAAAATTATATCTTAAATGAATAATGTAATCTTATGGAAAAAATTAGAGTTATCTATGTAATACTAAAATAGTTGTATTATCGTATGGAATTAAATGATATAAGAAAGGGTGATTGAACCTCTCGGTTGCTTCCACGGCTTTTTTAAGTTCCCTAAGGCATTAGTTCTCTAAGTTGGATCATGTGTAATTTCATTCTATCATGTAATATTACCGTTATTGTATTGTATAGTACTTATTAAAAGTCGGGAGTTACTTTGTGCGTAATGGCTTTTCAGTGTCTGCATACTACACTCCCATCGCTCATAGGCTTTTCAGTGACAGCAGCCTACGTTGCTATCACCCGTAGGCATGCTCTTAGGCTTTTCAGTGTACAATCAAATCAAGTCCAGGGGGAGTCGGCTTTTCAGTGATGATAGGCAGTAGCCTTTTCAGTTATGTTGTCATGCTGATTGAAAAGGTTTTTCAGTGATACGGGCTTAGGCTTCTCAGTATCCTTCCAAATAGCCTTTTTAGTGATACGGGTGTACGCTTTTCATATACATT
The DNA here is from genome assembly GCA_032594955.1 of Panicum miliaceum. Taxonomy (NCBI): domain Eukaryota; kingdom Viridiplantae; phylum Streptophyta; class Magnoliopsida; order Poales; family Poaceae; genus Panicum; species Panicum miliaceum. Next base: position 26,704,777 of record CM064072.1, on the reverse strand, counting down.
TACGCCTGCATGCATCGGGTACTAAACCTGCCTCCGCCTATATATCCGCATTGCTGGATACATTGCAACTAACTTCAACACGAGAATTTTGTGGGAGTAGTAACGTCGGAGGGTTGTCTAGTGGGAAGGGTTTCGGCACTAGGAGAGGAAAGGGGGGAAGGAAGGGACCTCCCGTTGTGTGGGAGGGGTCACTTGGTCCTGATTCCTTTCCGGAAGCAGCGTACGAGTTCCCAGTTGAGAGCAAGAGTGAATTCACCAACGAGACACCGCTCAGAGGTTATGATAACCGAAGAAGAGTGGCCAAAATGCAAGCATGGTGAGGAATGCTTAGTGCAGATGTGCACCGATGGGGTGGATGGAAGTTGTCGTTCTTCAAATGGCCACGAGCATGGATAAATGTTACTACTAATGCTTTGTTAAACATGTTTCTCTTCTTTTCTACAACTAACAAGAGATATTTGCTGCAGTCTTCCAATGCTCCAGAAAACTGCAGGTTCGTTAGGTGGGTCGATCCTCCTCCTATTCATCCGCATGCAGAGTACATCTACTACATGCAGAATTGTATCTTCGATCTACAAATAGAAGTGAGCAGTGGTGACAAGGACGAGGAGGAGGATGATAATAACAATGGTGTCGGGTCACAGGAGGCAGTGTGAACTGATCCATATTGCAACTGCCCTTGTCACAGAAAGAATGGGCCTCCTCCGCCACGTCCACCACCACCTACAATGGGAGGATACTCTGGAGAAAGGGCAATACAATTTGCTATGTGGGAACACTACTTGGAATAACCTATCTTATTCACATTGCTACATCCATGTGTTTGTAGTTTGGTTTAATTATCTAAGGCATCTTAGGTTTAGGCCAGGACCTCTTTACCATTGTTTGGTACAGGTCCTCACATGCCAGTTGATGTGTTATGTGTGCTCAATTATGTACCCAACTACTTTAGTTGTCTTTAATTCCATTACGTCATGGTGTTTTATTAGCTTTGCAATCTTGAAAAAAAAAAGTATGACCATAATGAATGAAATAACAACACACTGGTCCACTGGAAGATGCAATAAACGACAACACAATGAATAATCTAAAACATGAGAACACACTAAAACAACATCAAATCCATTACATGACAACACAGGGAATAAATGGAGTACAAACAACATCAAGTCCATTACATGACTACACAAGAAATATTGCAATACTTGAGAACTTTGGGCATGACTAAACCATACAACTAGCAAATGTTGCAAACTACTGGGTGCAACACGGCCACTTCCCCTTTCTCAGTGCATCGGGATTCTCCTCCACTGCTGCTTTCGCACGGCGAACACACTCAAGCTTCTGCTCCCTCTCCTCCTTGCGCTGGGCAGCATGCCACCTTTCCACCTCTTCTTTGCGCTCCTTTTCTGTTGCCTCCTCTTGGCGTATCTTCTCCGACAACTCTTTCCGCTCTACTTCCCACTCCTTCATGCTGCGCAGATACTTCTTGTCTTCCTCCTTGATCTCAGTGTCGATCGACTACTCAAAATCACACAACGGGGGAGGGGTCTGCAAAACATGTAACTGTTACACTCCAAATATTACACATAACACATATATGATTTCATAAGACAAAAAAATCAAAATTCTTACCATCAACCCAATGCAGATCTGACAGGGTAGGGTCGAACGCATAATTGCCACGCATCCAATACCTCTGGTTATACGTTTCCTCTTTATCAGACTTGGCTACCTTGCAAGGATCACCGCAGTAGAACATCGATACAGGAACACCACTAGGCAACGCAGACAGGTGAAGGCAGTTCCCGTCATCACCCTTGGTTTACTAGATTTACCACGCCTTGGCATCCTACGGTTGCACAATAAGTGTGCTCAAGAACTATATCATGTTCCAAAAAAATTACTCTTAGTGTGCTCAAGAACTCTATAAAAGTGTGCTAAAGAACATAAGGTCACAATCTAACATTCGGAAAATAGTTCACACCATACTATGCATACCTAAAATCAATTACTAACTACAAAATATAATACATGCAACTAATCGTACACGTCAAATCTGCGGGGAGTACGAATACTACGTCCAAAGAAAACATCTAAACCAAACAAAGTATCACGTAGAAATATATTTTTCCAATTTAACTTCCAAAACCCAGGACACCTATCAAGGCAAAAACACACAAATTCACGGATGAAATTGAGTTTTTTTGGGATTACCATCCTAGAAGATAGGGGATCGATTTTTCCTACTTTTTCCACCCAAATTGGCCGATTTGGTGTGGATTTGAAGGGCCGGGCAGCTGGCAGCCTGGGAGAAGCCGGCGTCGGGTAGGAGGAAAAAAAAGAAGCGAGGGAGGAGGAGGAGGAGGAAGGATGTGGTGGGCCGGCGTCGGCCAATTTCCTCTTGCGTCGGCCTTGTCGTGCCATCCCGCTTGGCGCGACAGGCTTGGCGCCCCGCGTCGGCCAGCATGACAGGGCTATCATGCCACATGCAATGGCGCAACAACGTTGTCCTGCCGCGCCACACGGTCCGGCGTGACCAGAAGGGTCACGCCGCGGAAATAAAATCCGAGATGGGTTATTTTTAAAATATTAATAAAAAGGTAAAAATAAAAAAATCACCTATGGGATGCATGAATCTCACAGCGAACACCGAACAATGTCGCTAGCCACTTTTTTTTTGTAGTTTGAAGTTGTGCGGGATGAACTATTTTGGCTCATTGTGGGCTTTAGTTTTGTAGCAAGGCTGGGCCATGGAATAGGCTTACGGCCCACTGATGCTTTGTGCTGTCTTGCTTTGGCGGCCTTCAACAGAGAGTTAAGGTTCGGGAATGCTATATAATATATCTTCCGGAAGATTTTTTCTTCTCCATCTTCCACTATTTAAGATTCGGGCAAATAATTACATCCGTTGGATCTCGCTCAAACCTTAATATTGCAAACCAATCCTCTCACGCCCAGGCCCGCCGCCGCCCATCCCTCCCACCCGTGCCCTTCGTGCTGCCGCCTCGCCGCCCCCATCAGTGCACTCCCCCTTCCGATGCGCCATGCCGGCCCGCGCCACCGCCAGCCGCGCTGCCCCACGCCGCGCCGGTCAGCCAGCACCGCCGCGCCTGCATGGCGCGCTTGCACCGGCTGCCCCACGCGAGAGCGCCGACGTGCTCCCTACGGGGGCTGGCTAAAGCTGCGGCACCACTGGCCGCCGCCCACCTCCAGCACCGGAGAAGAAGGGGCGGCCAGCGATTTTTTTTGAAGAAATATTGAATTATTTAAAAAATATTGAAAATATATGAAAACGTTGGTTCAACTTTTTGAAAAATGTTGCTCAATATTTTTTTTGAAAAATGTTGAAGTTGAGCAACATTTTTTGGAAAAATGTTGAGGTTCAACATTTCTGAAAACTATAGGTTCAACTTTTTTTGAAAAAATATTGAGTTTCCACATTTTTGAAAACTTTCAATATTTCTGAAAAACTATAGGTTCTACTTTTTTCAAAAAAATGTTGAGTTTCAACATTTCTGAAAAACTATAGGTTCAACTTTTTTAAAAAAAATGTTGGTCAACAATTTGTATCCAACATTTTTTTAGTTGAAATGTTGAATGGGTCATTCTTAGTTGGGCCTTCGTGGGCTTTAAAGATAGATAGCTTTAACCATCTTGTGGAAGGTACATAGGTGTGGCAGAACCATCTGAATTAATCCGGCTCAAGCGCGCTAACCATCACCACAAGGGCAATCAGGGCTAACTCGCACTTCAAACGAAATAATCCACTGGTCTGTCAGGTAACCTCCCGATACAACCACGGTTTTTGCCGATCGAAACCACACATACATGTACTCACACGAAGGTGAGCCAAGAGGATACAACATTCCATAAATTTTACACCACAGCGTTCATCATAAATAATTATTACAACGGAGTTCAAATTCGTAAAACAAGGTAATTTAGAGTTCAAAATAATTGAGTTCTTCAGAGTTCAATGCAGCGAAAAAATAACAAACTACTCGACGATACAGGATGTCTCGATGAAGCCCGTACGAGACATCACTCGGCATTATCACCGTTGGCCGGGGGCGTATCCCATTCCACCGACCAACCAGGAGGAAGGGTACAAGACCAAGTCAAACTAGCAATCATATCCTCGAAAGTATCACCTGAAAACAAGCCACAAGCAAGGCTGAGTATACTAATACTCAGCAAGGCTTACCCGACTAGTGGAATATACTTAGCCGATTCCTAAGCTTGCAAGGCTTTTTGGCTTGAGGGGTTTGTTTTGCCGAAAAGCATATACAAGTAGGTTCTTACTTTCAAATTTTAGCTCCAAGTTCTAGTTTCTTTACCCATTCTAGGTAAGCAACTATCCAATATCATACATGGTGGAAGAATTAATTTGCATCCAACAAGATTAAGCATCATCATTGTTCCTCTTCTTACGCTATGTGGTAAAAGGGTCAAGAAGTCTCAATAACTGCGAGAAACGGATGATTCGAATTGAATTTCTTAACCTTGCAAGGGAAACCTAAACACACATCACATGGTTACTCCTAGAGTCACACGTGCAACTTTTCCCTTCAATTCCCGCTTCACGGAACAGGCCCACCGCCATCGACTACACGTCCCCATGGACCCGGCCATGGCGGCACATGCACCCGCCATTAGCTAGATGTGAACGAATTCAAGACGATGGGGAGTATACTCCGGCCTCGGTTCAATCCGGTACTTAAGCTTACCGATTACCATATTTTCGGCATGTGGTAAGTACGTTCAAAGACTTAACCACCACTACCACACACTACGGCCTTAGAATTTTTCACTAAACAGACAGGGCCTCAATCATCAACATAAACATCGTACCATAGCCCCGTCCGTCAACCTTATGATTGCAGCATGTAGTAAACATTCAACTCCTAAATTCTCGCGAGTGACAGGAAATCACTCGACTTTTACCGGAGTCCTATTAGCATAGCATTCTATCGAACCTTACATCTAGTGTTCAGAGCATGGGTACCTAGGATCATGCAACTAAGTTTCCATTCAACTCCTACAAACTTAATGCACAAGTAAAGTAGAGTAATAAGTTGCATAAGTTTAGAAAAATAGGGTTCATGCTCCGGGGCTTGCCTTCTTGGGTAAAGTTAGCTTGGGGCTCGTCTGAACTCGGGTTCGGGTCTTCGAAGGCTTCAATTAGATTCACTTGAGCTTCACGCCGCTCACTCTCGGACGCGGGCACCAATTCATACGTTCCGTCGGCGAGAGTAGTCGATTCTATATGAATCCACAAGTGTAAGTTGTAGTGATGGTATATGACGATTATTTTCCTTCATGATAAAGTTGCAGTCCACACAAATATAGATTTGGTTGTGAACTTAGTTAAGATTTCTTTGGCAATCTTTAACAGAAGGGGGTGGTGTTGTATTGGAAACTTAATTTTCACAGTATAAGCATGGATTAAAGACAAACACTGATTTAGGTAACTTCTAGTGATGAAACTTTTATTCAGAGTACATTATGCAGAGATAAGACTACTGTAAAAATTTCAGACATTTTTATGAAGCAGAATAATTATGAAAAATGCATTACACAGCCACTGCTAGAACCTAGTTATTTTTATACAGAACAAACCATTCATGTGTTGATGCCAAACATTTTACAGAGGGTTAATCTAACTATATGTGTGTTACTGTAAATTTTTTAGATTTCACTGTGCAAGATACAAAGCATAATAAATACGATAAGATACACCTACTCTAATAAATATTAATTTCTACAGGATGTTCTAGTTTCTGAGCACGAAACTTTTTATACAGCAAGAGCTACTCTAAAGTGTTCCACAGTAAAAAGGTGAACATTTTCCAAGCACAGAAACTAATTATTTGAATTAGTGCATTTTTCCTACCATAAAATTATATAAATAGGTTGTAGAGAGGAAAAAGGTTCTAATCTTTTTCTGTGGTATTTAAGCATCAATATAACAGCTCTGGAAAAGTTTCACAACATCAATCACAATATAACAGTAGTTACAAATTAGTTTTATTATTTCATGACATAAACAAGGTTTAACAAAAAGTTTATCTAGAGATGGGTTTTGATCCTAATATTTTTGCACTAGCCTACACATCAAGCAACCAATCTACTGTCCAAAAATCAGGTTCAGAACTGGTCTACAACAGTGGGTTTATTTAAAGTCTATTAAACCTTCCATTTAATTTAGAGAAAGATATATCAAACATCTGAAGAAATGCATGTAACAAAAATTGTATACTTGCTTCTAGCGATTCCAGAACAGTTGAGTTTGCATTTTTCCGATTTTTCTACGATTTTATATGAATTTTACAAGTTCGCTGTTTTTGAAATCAAAGTTTAAACTTAGGTTTACAGATATGCCCCTGGAAATTTGCGTGCAGACTCTTTTAAAGATTTAAATCGTTGCAATTGGGTCCCTGGGCGGCGCTGGCACGGTGGCCGGCCAGATTCCGGCGAGGGGGCTCGTCGGCGGCGAGGGGAAAAGGGTCAGGGAGATCCAGGGAGGTGAGAGCTACCTTCGGATGGACTTGGTCGAGGTTGGGGTGGCCGGAGGTGGCTCGTCGGCGCGGAGCAGAGGGGCGACGGTGGGTCGGAGCGTCGGCGACGGTGCTCCGGCGAGGAGGGGAGGGCGTGGGCTGGCCGATGAGCTTCGCGGCATCGAGGGGAAACCGTTTCGAGGCTTGGCTTGGGCGGAGGAGCTTCGGAGTGGGCTGTCCACGGAGCAGCAAGGGAGCGGCGACGGCGCGGGCGGCGCTGGCGGTGCTCCGGCGGTAGAGATGGCCGGGGAAGAGGCCGGTGAGCTTCAGTGGAGGGTGGGCAAGCTCGCTGGGTGATGGGTTTGGGCAGTGGGAGGCTGGAGGATGGGGCTCCACGGGCGGGTGGTGCACGACGGCGGCAATGGCAGCGGCGGCGGCGTTCTGGGGGTTGAGGCGCGCGCGAGTGGCCTGGTGTCGCCTTTTATAGGCCGCAGGAGGGAGGGAGAGGACCGGACAACGCTGGGAAGGGGCGGCACGACGGGGGCGCGTTACTGGTCGCGGTAGGCGGCGAGCAGAGCCTACGCGGCGTGCGGCGGGCGCGGGCAGGGGATTGGGCGCTGAGGATTTGGCGTGGGGAGCGGGAGATCACACGACGCGCGGGTTGGGCGAGGAGCTGCAGCAGCTGGCTTGCCGGGCGGCGAGTGCGGCGACTGGCGGGACGCGGCGGGGACACGGGCATGGCGCGGCTTGTCCATTGGGCACGGCGGGCGGCGAGCAGAGGCGCGCGTCGCCGGCGTGCGCGTGGCGTGCACGGACTGGGAAGGAGCGCGGCGTGGGGAGGAGCGCGTGTGAGCGGGTGCGGCCAGGCATTGGCTTGGCGCCTAGCGCCGGTCAGGCATCGCCGGCCAAGTGGCCTGTGGCGACTGCGCGGCGGCGGAGGGTCGGGCAAAGCGAGGGTCGGGCGGAACGGAGAAGGAAGGGTCTGCAGTAAAAATAGAAGAAAAGGCAGGGGCTGGTTTGCAAATTCAAGTGTTACTCAAATTTTTGTGTTGCAACTCAAAAATCTCTGAACATGAAAGTTGTTCAAAATAAAAAGTTACACAAGTTTTGTTTTAGGCCAAAGTTCATTTGAGTTCTAGTTTAGAAGTTATTTTAAAAACTCAAAAAGTATGGTTCGGAGGGCACGCCATTTCCTGGAAAAAAATTATATTCTCTCCTAGGCTTCAACTTAGACTTTTGTTTATCAAGTCAATAACGATATGCCTATTCAAATTTCGTAGCCATATTTGCATCGATGTGAAAGTTATTTAATTTGTTTGATTAACGTACATGTACTTATGCACATATACCCAACTATTTTCAATTCAAAACAAAACCAATTTATAATTCGTTTCTTTTAAACTTTTCTTAATTATTTATGCATCGTGTTAAGCTAATGAGGCTTATTTCGTAATTTAAACACCTGAGGTGTTACAATAGGACAGATCACTCAAGGGCAGGCATGCCGGTGGGATGTGCTATTTGCTGCAGCCACAGCCCACAGCACCGGGGGGTATTTGATAACAAGTCAATGGAGCTACAACAAGTCAACAAGTGTGATCCGGCAAGATATAGCGGATTTCAAGTTGGCGCACACAGCGACGGAGTAATCAGCAACCTCATCATCAGCGTGGAGACCCCAATGCAAACCCAGCCGTTCTGTAATTTAGATACCTAGAGTTTTGTTTGTTTTTTTTTATTTGTAGCTTCCTGGACATAGAACCTGCTTTCTACTATAATGAAAAGGCAGAGCACCTCCTTCGGTTTGCTGAAAGAAAAAAAGGAGATCAAAATTATGGAGGGGCACGCTCACCAAGAGGTCGGCAGTCGAGGAGAGAGCGGAAGAAGAGGCAGAGGAGGAAAAAAAGGAGATGTTTCGCCAAGTTCTCATTGAGCCGGTATGATGTGAGCAGGAGCTGGGAAAATCTGTATCCAGGCAGAACACAATTGATCCAAGAGGGGATATGGAAGAAGATGCTTCAATTCGTCCTCTGGACAGAGAGAGTGCGAGGACCGGCATGTCTAGAGGTTTGGTTCTGTGGTTGAGTTGGAACATCTAGTATGAGAGGTAAGGAGCATGGCAGTCCGTTGTTGTGTGCTACACGTAACTCATAGTCGACCAGGGACGCCGCACGAATTGTCAGTGGAGTTCGACGTTGACAAGAGGCATCAGTGGACTTCGGTTCATCAGCTGGCTGGCCTTGACCTTGCCAATCGCCACCACATCTTCCATGACCTCCTTCCATGGCCTATGTTGCCTCGTCACTCCTAAATATCTCTACCGCATCGGAACCCGGGGCGACCGGTGAGTGGTGAGCATTTTGCGGGCCGGGCCGGGCTGATAAAAAGCTTGATCTTTTTCGGATCTAAAGTCGGTACCCAAGCCTACCCAATAGCCCTATCGAGCCAGAAAATTCAGGTCTAAATCGGGCCGTGGTCGGGCTGCCTACTATTTTTCAGTGTGGAAATAATTAATTTTCATGTTTGGGCTGGGCTCGTGCCGGTCTGATTTTTTCTGGGCCTGCAAAACCAATGCCATGCCCGGGCTCTAAATGAGCATCAGAGGCTGTTCGGGCCGGACTCATTTTGAGCGGTGAGTGGTGACCCCGTGGCGTGATGTGATGTACCTGACTTTTTTCTTTCTTTTTTGCGGTAATGATGTACTACCTGTCTTTGTTGGGTTTGGTCATGGTTCGGTTTCTACCTTCTCCGATTCGAGTCAACTTTGGAGTGCTTCTGCATCTCCTGTTCAGCATCCAGTGCCTGGATGGTTCAGCTTCCCCTGAATCCTGAACTTAGTGCCAATGTGTTATTGTGAGCTCGGAAGCTGTTTTTGTGGCCGAAGAGAAACAAAACCAAGCAATTTCCTATGACCTCATATCTACGATAGTAGCATATACCGCAGGACAGGATGACAGGAAACTGAGGAGCTTCCTGTGTCAAAGAAAGAAGAAAAAAAAATACTGCAAAAAGAGAATAGCAAATGGATACTACTAATTTCTGAACATTCACATGCTTTCATACTTGCAAATAGGAAACTAGCTTGATGCTGCATCTCCATGGATGTCAACTTTGGAGTGCAGCCAATCAGCCATCAAGGAGGAGAAGTCAGCTATCAAAGATTTTGTAGCCTGAAGAATGAAGAAAGTCTTGTCAGTCACGGATTGAAGAGGTCCATTTCGTCGCTGCCTGCTGGACGATGCTGCACGCCCTGTTTCTCATGCACGGCTAGCTGTTGTTTTCAGAATCCTTGAGAACCTGTTAGTTGGTTTCAGAGTTTCAGACACCGGCTGATTCGACTAGCTAGTTGAACAATAGTATTATTAGTAAATCACTATTACGACATCTTCTTTTTTCTTTTGGAGAACAAATCACTATTACGGCATGAGCACGGTCATACGCATGTTTCGCCATATAACATGGATGAACAACGAGGCTCGTGGGCTTAGTCAAGTCCAGGCAGCCCGTGGTGGCGCTGGGCTGCTCACCGGCCCATGGCCCATTCCGCTTGCGCCGGCTGTGGTGTTCTGCTGTGTGCCTGTTGCTTGGTCAGCTGCTGGGTGTGCTTGACCTCGTCGCCACTGCGCATCTTCCTTGACCTCATTCCATGGGCTCCTCGTCTCCGCGCAGCGCAGCGCAGTGGTGTGCGATCCGGCCGGCCCGGCCGGTGACCCGTCACGACCTGGCCTTCCCTTTTGGTTTCGTTTTGGCCTGCTCTTAGGTCGCTTCTTCGTCTTCATCTCCTCGGAGAGTCAACTTTGGAGTGATCTGAAAAGGACCTCTCCAACGTGCATGTATACATATTTTTCCTCACTGAAAAAGAAACCAAATATATGGGTGCTTTATACGCAATGTTTTCGTTTTCCTTTGTGTTTCGCTTGTTTTTTTTTTATTTACAGGTGCACGTAATGCTCGGTTAATTGGCTAATTAAGTTTATATAGAGCGGAAAATACTATAAAAGAATACAACTTCAATCACAATTACCGTGCGTGGCTGCATTTTGAATTACAACTTCAATTAGGACATGAGCACGGTCACACACATCTTTCACCACTACATTTTAAATCAATTGGTGTAGTACGTATTTAATAATAAAACGGAAACCTGTAAGTACTTTCCATGGTAAATCTAATTACATTTTCATCCTGATTGGATGCTTAGCTATTGTTAGGTTGTAGCTTCCCAGAGTGCCATCAATTTTTGGACAGGAGCTGCCACTGTACCCTAGTCTTGCTCATGTCATGCTCGTGCATACATGCATGGCAATTTTTTAATCCCGGTGTAACCACATGCTTTCGTACTTCTTCTTTTTTTTTTGAAGGACATGCTTTCGTACTTCGATGCAACTCCATGGGTGTCAACTTTGGAGTGCAGCCAGCAAGGACGCAAGAAACTACCTAAAAGGATTTTGTAGCAGCTTGAAAAAAGTCTTGCTAGTCATGGATTGAAGAGGTCCATTTTTGTTGCCTGGATGATGATGGTGGTGTACGTCAGCATGTTTCTCACTTGCGCATGGTGGTTGTTTTTAGAATTAGTTCTCCAGAATCCGTTGCTTCCAGGATTTCAACCACCGGTTGATCATATTCAGACTTATTCAACAATGGCCGCCCCATCCCCTCGGGATGTAGCCTCAATCATCTCTTTCTATGGTTTGGAAATCATCGGTCGAGATTAAAAGCACATGTCGAAGGGGTAGCCGAATTCATGCTATATGTATATCATATTTTACTTTTTCGGGAAATTTTCGCCAATTCAGTATTAAATTGTGAAATTATTGTATCACTCTTTACTTAAAACATAATAATGTCACAAGTTCTTTACGATACTCTCGACAAAAGAGCTTAGTGCCTTGCTGTTACTACAAAAGCAACTATACATACTCAGGTAGTAGTGAGGTGTGATATAAACTTGAATGTTTTTCTTTCATCCAAGTAGGTTTTCGTAATAGGCAGACATATTATCTATAAGAAATATGCACGTGAGATGCTTAACGCACATATATCTAAGACTACAGAAGTTGACAATACCGGTGCAAAAGATCAAGACGAGAACCTTTTCCAAAAATATGTTTGAATTTTTACTAGTGCGCATAGTTTAGCATTCTAACACTTCACTAACAGTGTGTCCTAACGAATCCGACCCAGTTAGCTTGGCATTGGCTACAATTAAGCTACTCATAAATATGTCAACTTTCGAAACCCAAGGAGGACTTGATCACCAGGTTCAGGAGCCTATAACATTATCCTTATTTGCTTAGAAAAATAACCAATTTATTTTCTGAATTTTGGCAGCAATAGAGTATAGAAACATAAAATTTGTTGCTCCTCATCAAGATAGGAGTAAAAGCTTCAACAATACAAAAATTTAATAGTTCACAATCTGTTTAGTTTTCCATTACTTAATTTCAAACTTATATAAAAATAAATTATGCGCTCTCTTGACGTGTTCAAATTGCCTACTAACACTTTAGTGGTCACCGTCAGAAAATTAATGAGACAAAATAATTACAATTATTGTAAAAATATTTTGTTAGAATAGAACTTGTATTTATTCAGTGTGGAAGCCAACTTTGGGAAATATATCCATTTCCGGACGTTTGAATGAAAAAACAAGATCATATCCTCAAATTTAATGCTGAAACCCATTGACAGAATTTCTCGAAAACTATAGTGCGATCTTGCACCAACAAGAGTTTAGCAAACCCAAAATTAAAAAAAAAACAAAATAGAGAAAACAACAAAAAATATTTACAGATCATTGGCTCACTGGCTGGCTGGCTGGGTTGTCTCCTTCCTTCCTCCCGTTCTTCCCTTCGCTCCCCGTCGCGTTGTTCAACGTTCAAACACTCCCACCTCCGCCTCCTCCCCAAGTCGCGCAGTCGCCATTGACGACCCCCTCCACCCTCCCCCTCCCTTAAATCCCTCCTCACCCGCGTCGCCTCCCTCACCATCGACTGCTCGTTTGCTCCAGCCTCACCGCATCCACAGCCAGCCCGGGAGATCTCCAAGAAGCCATCTTGGAATCGAAGAACCCAAGAATCGGAATCAGAGCCAGCCAAGATTCGAATTCCGAGCGACGAGCTCTCAGGCTAAAGTCCGAGAATTTTCCGCGGAGGAAGAGCGCGTGGAGGCGTCTCGGGGACCAGAGGAGGAGGAGAGCCAGGGGGGATTAGGGAGGGGGCAAGATGGTGAGGCTGCCGTACACGACGGCGCTGACCACGCTGTTCAGCTACGGGCTGCTCTTCGCGTTTGGCCAGCTCAGGGATTTCTTTCGCAAGCTCGTCGACTGGTTCAAGGCCAAGAACGTCAAGGTAAGCGGGCGGCCTGGCTCCGCCGGCCGAATTCCGCCTCTCCCCGCCCGGATCCGGGAGGTTTCGTCGCAATTTTGGTTGGTCTTTCCCTTGGAGGTAGCCTGATTCGACGATTGGCTTGATGCAGGGGTACGCGCCGATCTGCCTCGGCCTGGAGGATTTCTATGTGCGCCGCCTATACCTTCGGATCCAGGTGAGATAAATGCATCCGAATTCGTTGGTGTATTGGCATATGATTTGTGATGATAGCCCGGGCAGATTGTTGGTGCCTGAAGAAATTTCTTTGCATTGTAATGAAATGGTTAGTCGCACATATATTGTGCAAGTATATTTTGCAGGTTCCTGTGAAAGTCATGACCATTTAGGAATTCAGGCGCACTGTAGTTTGTTCTCTGTTCAAAAGATTAGATCTTTTGTTGATGTGCGAGCATTTTCAGTGCAATCTGCTGATTTTGTAAGCTTATTTTCCCTGACTTTGCGCAGATAAGTTGGGTGGCTATGATGTTTGCTTGATTCTTCATGCCTTTGAATTTCATATGCACCTGACAATAGTGAACAGACAAACATGTAGTAAATGTCATTCTCGACCAAAATACTATATTCTGAAATAGTAGATGAGTTTGAGTGAGCTGTAAATTACATGTACTGTGCTAGTTAATATCGGATTCAAGTCTGTTTTGTTGAGCAGGATTGACCTCTTCAGCTATTTCATTGTTGATGAAATTGTATATAACCAATTCTCCCTTTCTGATTTTACAGGATTGCTTTGGTAGGCCGATTGCAAGTGCACCAGATTCATGGTTTGATGTTGTTGAACGAACCTCAAACGACAATAACAAGACACTACAGTAAGTATTGTTCTACTATTCTGATTTGTAAGAACCAATATTATGAACTTAGTCAAGTTTATCATTGAAACTTTTCTCAAAGTTGGCAATTGAGTATCTGTGATCCATTCAGTCACAAGTTATGATCCATTCAGTCTCAACTGAGGCTAATACTCTCACTATTGTTGCAGGCGTACCTCAAATACCACTAGATGCCTCAACTTGGGATCCTACAACTACCTTGGATTTGCTGCAGCAGATGAGTACTGCACTCCGCGTGCTATTGAGTCTCTCAAGAAATACTCAGCAAGCACCTGCAGTGTTCGTGTTGATGGCGGTATGCCTAGATTGTCAACATGCTTTTACTTTTTCAATCTTTTAGGACATCAAATTAGTAACCTGATTCCTTTCATCTGGCAACAGGCACGACCAAGCTTCACACTGAGCTGGAGGAGTTAGTCGCACGTTTCGTTGGAAAGCCTGCTGCTATCCTATTTGGCATGGGTTATGTTACAAACTCTGCTATCATTCCTTGCCTAATTGGAAAGGTTTGTTCACATTCTTATTATATCCATTTAACTAAAATGTGGGTGGACCAAGAGATGATTACTTATTTTACCTTTTCACAATATTCCAGGGTGGGCTGATAATTAGTGATTCTCTGAACCATAACTCAATTGTCAATGGCGCAAGAGGATCCGGCGCAACTGTCAGAGTTTTCCAGCATAACTGTAAGCTTCTATGCCTTTGAATAATGCACAGGAGTATTTGGTCTCTGGTTTTTTTATGATTTATGACTTATGGTTGCAAATGTACTCTTGCAGCCCCTGCTCATTTGGAAGAGGTCCTGAGAGAGCAGATAGCTGGTGGTCAGCCACGGACACACAGACCATGGAAGAAGATAATTGTCATTGTTGAGGGTATCTATAGCATGGAAGGGGAGCTGTGTAAGCTCCCTGAGATTATAGCTGTCTGCAAGAAATACAAGGTTCGAATAGTTTTCTTGTTTCCGTTCAAAGTTTGGCACATAAACTATTATTTTCTGCTCATCAACAAAGGGGATTGATCATATTCATTTACTCCTTTTTTTCTGTCAAACAGGCTTACACATATCTGGATGAGGCTCATAGCATTGGTGCTGTTGGGCAGTCTGGCCGGGGCGTTTGTGAACTCCTTGGGGTTGACCCAGCTGATGTAGATATAATGATGGGTACTTTCACCAAGTCTTTTGGATCATGTGGTGGATACATTGCCGCATCAAAGGTGCATACCACTGAAACAACCATATTATGATTATATTACTTAGTTTGACTGCCCTGAAGTACTAATTCTTCTCGCTATAACTTTCAGGAGATAATTCAGCACCTGAAGCATAGTTGCCCGGCCCATCTGTATGCTACTTCCATGTCACCACCAGCAGTGCAACAAGTTATCTCTGCTATTAAAGTTATCCTTGGGGAGGATGGCTCCAACAGAGGTACTAAACAAACTTGTACAACTTTTTGGTCCTTTTCATTTGCAACTATGTGTTTCACTAGAATGTTCCATTGAATCATCATTTTCTGCTTGTGATATGTTGCAGGTGCCCAAAAACTTGCACGCATCCGTGAGAATAGTAATTTCTTCAGGTCAGAGCTCAAGAAGA
The DNA here is from genome assembly GCA_032594955.1 of Panicum miliaceum. NCBI lineage: Eukaryota > Viridiplantae > Streptophyta > Magnoliopsida > Poales > Poaceae > Panicum > Panicum miliaceum. The sequence goes on along the minus strand of CM064072.1, from coordinate 26,689,455 downwards.
TGGGTTTCGAGGTTCTTGGTGACAATGACTCTCCTGTCATGCCCATAATGCTATACAATCCGGCTAAGATTCCTGCATTTTCTAGGGAGTGCCTTAGACAAAAGGTTAGTAGTAGAGTTTGTTGTAATATTCTGAAGATCCAAATAGCACTATGCTTCTGATATAGTTTTCTTTCAAAATGTCATTTCCTTGAGAAGTGTAGTAGTAACTAGCAATCTGCATGTAATCCATATCCATCACTATTTGCACCATCAGTTATTCTTCTTATTTGTCATGGAACTGATAAGGTACGTATATTTTAGGTTGCTGTTGTTACTGTGGCATTCCCTGCGACACCTCTTCTTCTTGCAAGAGCTCGTATCTGCATTTCTGCTTCACACACTAGGGAGGACCTGGTGAAAGCCCTTGATGTGAGTTGTTTTTCTCTTTTCGTATGTAAATGCTTCATTTATTGTGATAGGCATTAATAGAGCTGAAGTGACGTGGTGCTTGTCTGTGCAACCCACTTTCAGGTTATCAGCAGAGTTGGTGATCTTGTCGGCATCAAATACTTCCCTGCAGAACCACCAAAGATTGCTGAAGCTGGTCATGATAAACTGGAGTAGGGATGAACCCTGAGTTAGCCCATGAATGAATGAAGTTGTAGAATTCCTCAGGGAGTTATCAACAAATCATTACGGAAACAAGCACACATTGAGCAGTTTCATTGGGATTTTGTCAATATGCAAGTCCAGAATCAGTCGTATTAGCTGACTATTGTTTGTTGATTGTACAACTATCCTTCCAAATGTGTATAGGTGGTCGAAGTTCAGTTGTCCTGTTGTTAATCCATTCTCGATATGTAATACAATTAGATGCAATATGAATTTTCTGCAGAACATCCCTAAGATTTTCTGCAGTCGGACCATTGACAACTATGAAGGCCTCTTGCTTTCATGCATTTTTCATATTCAGGTTATATGTGACCAAATAGATGTCTCTTATGAAAGATTTTACTTTGCTTCAGTAAAGATATTGTAGAAAGATTTGATTATGCAAATCTGTACCTCTGATGCTCAAGCCTGTATATGCCTATTTCTGAGGCTGCTGGCCTCTCTTGTAAGGAGAGCATGGATGATTAATTGATTATAAAAGATTTTTTTGTTATTATTTATAATGGAATTTGTACTTGAAGATGTACTCAGTTTAAGTCACTAAATGCAACTCAGCCCTGTCAAAAATACATAATTGAGATAAGAACACCATTCAGCATCTATCTACTTTGATAATACTATAGTGTGAAACAGAATACCTAGATTTGTTCGGAATCATAGTTTATGGCCAGTTTGGCCACCCATGTCCTTCTCGCCAGTTAAATTCATATGAGCTAAGATAAATCCGGATAAAGACATACTGCAGCGTAGAGTAAACTTTTCTAAAAGCAAAAAAAGAAAAACACGTTTGCATTTTTCACTACTTTTGCTGTATGTAATCATGTACGTGTTAGATGGGACCAAACTGACTTCTTTACAAAAAAATTACAACTGTACCCTACCACTGCGAAAATCCATACACCGCCATGTGAAAGATTAAAAAACACCATCGACATTTTCTTTTGAGTGTACATACATATAATAAGCTTTGTAGCGGAATCCATAACTAGTATAATGGTGAGGAATATACCTTTTTCATGTTTATCAAACACGGAAGAAAAATGAATAGCTCCCAACAATTTGTTCCTTTCCGTGTGTTTATATTTCCTAATTTCTATGGACCGTCCATTTCTTTTTTTTCTAATTTTTCTCCGAAGTTTTTTTTGTTATTTGGATAAACACTTTAAAAAATTTATGTGAATTCACTCTTTAATGCTATTCTTTTGACTTAAATGTCGCGCACAATTTCAACCTAAAACGTGTTATTTAAAACTGGACCAGCGAAGATGGATGCCAACTCATTTGTGTTTTGTCCACCTAATCAATTTAGCCTTGCAACTTGTTGGAAATGCAAATTCCACGGCAGCAAGTCGCTGTTAACTGATTCACACTTAGAACACTCGGGATGGGATTTTTCCACAGGAAAATCGGGATTGATGCTGACTCAAAATAGAGACCGGTAGAAAAACACATGAGCGACGAGGACGACAGAAACTACAGTCAATTCTCCCATTCATGTAATGCAAGATTGACGCAATATAAATTTTCTGCTGAGCTGGTAGTCCAATCAGAATTATGATTACTTCATATTAAGTGAGGATTAGGAATGGTTTTTCCCCTTCAATAATACAAATTATTTTCACATGTAAAAAGAATGGGCGCCACGGCCCAGCCCGATTTGGACCATGTTTTTTTTGGCCCAATGGCGCTACTTGGCAGGCCCTAGCACTGATTTTAGGCAAAAATTTAGAGCCTGATTGGTTTGGTTCCAAAATATGCTTTGCTAAAGTTTTGGCAACTATAAATTTTAGCATCCATTTGGTTGGAATCCAAAAAATTTGCCCACCTCACAAAGTACTTGCCAAAATTTTGGCAAAAAATTCTTGCCAATATTTTGGCAAGATAAATTTTGGAATCAAACCAATCATGCTCTTAGGCTTTTTTAGGCCTCAGTTCGAAAATGCTCAGGTCAAGTAAGGGATCTGCAAAACCTAATTTTATCTAAATTCCTAATTCTTGCTACCCATTTTCATCTTGATACCTAAAAGTTGGGCTAAGAAAAGCATTACCCTGACAAAAACATACTGTTGCAGAGACTTAATCTGAATATTTAAAATTGCAGTTTTAGAAGTACTTTTGTCATATTAGTTAGCTGGGACCAAACTGATTTCTTTTACAGGAAGGTGACAACTATATTCTACCACTGTGAATGAACAGTGGTGTCTGGAGTGCATCAAAACTGGTGGAATCTGGGACTGTGAATAGCACCTAGAAATTTAAGTTTTTTTTTTTCCAACCCTAGCTTGAACATCCATTCAGTATGGATTTTTTTAATTGAATACTTTCATAAAAAACCATTTCACTCCCTTGAAATCCGTTTTCAGTTACATAAATACATTATCTTCAGAACTATTAAAACAGGATCGCTGACTCCATGGTACTGATATTTTGACTTCTTTTTGTTGAAAGTACAGTACTATTTTATGTTGAAATTTTGTGAGGAAAAAATAACAGATGATATCAAGCTCTATGTCCAGAAAATGTTAATTGAATCCTCACATCGATCTCTTAGCCATTGGCATGATATAGCTTCTCGATCTAAATCCTAAATCTATACCCCTAACATCCAAATCCAGCTTAATTTAATTTAGATGTACATGATAAAAAAAACTCCTCTCTATTGCCCTCAAAAAAAAAAAAAAGAAAAACTCCTCCCTCTGGTGGAATCATCAGTGCAGTGTGCACGTAGCACGAGTATCGCGGCTGTTAAGCCATGTACTGTAGCAGATTTCCTCGCACGATCCGGTAAATCTGGGGGAAACCGGGAGTGACGGTGGGCATGGTTGGTGCCAAGCGAGAGCGGCAACTGACAACTGACAAGGACGGACAGACATACGCGCACCAGCGGTAGTGGGCACAGCGACGACCTGTACGAGGGGTCGACTGGCGGAGGAGGCGGAGTTCCAAGAACCACCACCACCCGCGCGCGAGAAATACTCTCAGGTCGTCTTCTCCCTCGACCCCATCTCCTCTTCCCCCTTCTCCGATCCGATCGATTTTTCGCGGAGCGCTGCGTTTCCTGGTCGCACAAGTTTCGTGGGGGGTTTCTTTGTAAGTTCACTTATTTTTTCCTCTTCTGGTTGCGGGGGAAATTTGGGGGTTTGGTCTGGGGTTCGATCGGCGGAAAGCTGCGACCTTTGTGTGGTTAAGCCGTCGATTCTCCCTCCCGGAGCGGGCAATTTCTGCTATTTTCCTCTTTCATTTTATTTGCTGTTCCGTTGATCCTTCTTTTTTTTTTGTTTGGTTGTTTTCTTGGGTTTCGGTTTTGAGCCACGGAATGGAGATTTTGATCTTGTAATTTTGGGAATTTCGTCTCAGAGGAGCGATTCGTTCCCGGGTCTGCCCTCGGATTGATCAAGAAATGGAAAAGCAAACCCTGTTTCCCCTGTTCTTCAGGTCCTAGTTGGCAATTGTTTCTCAGAATATGCGATTTCTATCAGTCCAAATTGCAGACTCCATGTGAGCTGGTGCTAATCTGACTACTTCCTGATACTCGATCCTTGATCCATTTCCCGATCCGTGTTACCTCTTGTCAGTTAGAAGTTTAAAACCAAGTGCTGCTTTGTGCGAATTCATGCATATTCGAACACTAAATTCGTGTTGATTCCTGCTAATGATCACTAGTTAGTGTCTAGTTCTGATATAATAAAATTTGTCCCTGTTGTTTGTTTGTGACCAGATGGCATTTGGGAACTGTGCGAGTGATTGGGTTTTATTAGGATTCTAGGGGACACCGTCATGGCATACTTCCCAGAGGAAGTGGTGGAGCAGATCCTTGGCTATGTAACCTCGCACCGGGATCGCAACACCACGTCGCTGGTGTGCCGGGCATGGTACCACATTGAGTGCCGTAGCCGCCGCTCGGTGCTTGTAAGCAACTGCTATGCAGTGCGCCCAGAGCGTGTGCTTGTGCGGTTCCCCAGCATGCGCTCGCTGAGCGTGAAGGGCAAACCACACTTTGCTGACTTCGACCTTGTCCCAGCGGGGTGGGGTGCCACGGCTGATGCATGGGTGGATTCGTGTGCCCGTGCGTGCCCTGGCCTTGAGGAGCTCCGGCTGAAGCGGATGGTTGTGACAGATGAGTGCCTCAAGCTGATTGCTGGCTCTTTTACCAACTTTAAATCACTTGTCCTTGTCAGCTGCGAGGGGTTCAGCACTGCTGGCCTTGCTACTATCACTACCAATTGCAGGTGAGAGTTTTGAAAGCTTCAAGATTTTTATGTCACATTTCCTCAAACTGAGAAATAGTGTACTGAGTATTGTTTTAGTTCATCCAGCATGGCCATTCAATTAACAATAATGTGATTCAATTCAGTGTTATCTTTGCGATCTTCTTTCTGCTTAGTTTATTTTGTGCACCATTTTATACCAGATCATGTATGCTTTTCAATCTCTGATTTCTCTGTATACTTGGTTGGATCTTGATGTTCAAATTTATCTATTGCGTGTTTACCTGTCAAGATTTCCTAATGTGAAATGTGAAGACAATGCAAAATCTACTGAAAAAAGTTCTCTACAATTCCATTTGTATTACCATCCAGGAGTTGAACTTGTTTTGAGTAGCTTTTGGCAATTTCTATGTAGCTCTACCTGTATTAGTCTTCTTTGATTTTGGCAGCCATGAAATTTGGTTTATGATTTCTTTGATTTATCTCTGAGTATCATCATTGAGATCGTGAATTCTTTGCAGGACACAGACCCTTGAAAGTCTGACAAAATGTGGTATAGTAGTTTCTTTTAAGTCTGATTAGTACAGGTCTACTGCTTGAGTGTTTATATGGTTTCTTTTCCTTATCTCTATTTCAATATAAAAGTACATAATGGTTTAGAAACAGCAAAATTGAATCTCGTGACTAGAACAATTACAGTTCAAATCTGGAAAAAAGATCAATGGACTGATTGCAGTTCATTATATTATTGGTTTCCAGCTCTGATTTATTCTGTTGTGTGAAGAAAAGTTTAGGGGTATTTGTGTATTTGCCCCTACTTTGCAGTGGAATTTTGATTTTGTGCTCTTCTTTTCAACGTTGTGATTTTGCCCTTACTATTCAAAAGTCAACACGATTTTGCCCCTAGTCAACGTGATTTTGCAACTAATCAATGGTCAAAACAGGGGCAAAATCACGCTGACGAGGGGTAAAATTGCATTGACTTGTGAATACTGAATAGTAAGGACAAAATCACAAAGTTGAATAAAATGAGGTCAAAATTACAATTGCATTGCAAAGTAGGGCAAGAACAACAGTTTATTTTCATTGTCATCTTCCTGTTTAGTTTTGCTAGAGATATTACTTATGGTTGTCCACTCCTTATATATTTTACCACTCTTTTCTTTCAGGTTTCTTAAGGAACTGGACTTACAAGAGAGTGTTGTGAAACATCGAGGCCATCATTGGCTTAATTGTTTCCCAAAGCCTTCTACAGAACTAGAATCCTTGAACTTTGCTTGCTTGTCTGGGGAGGTGAATGCTTCTGCATTGGAGGGACTTGTTGCAAGGAGTCCGAATCTTAAAAGGCTAAGGTTGAATCGTGCTGTTCCATTTGATGTTTTGTACAGAATACTTGGTCGCACACCTAAGCTGGAGGATTTAGGTACAGGATCTTTTGTAAGAGGCAATAACCCTGCTGCATACGTCAGTCTATTCTCTGCTCTCGGAAAGTGCAGTTCACTAAAGAGTTTATCAGGTTTTTGGGATGCTACGGGCTTTTTTCTTCGAGGAATTTTTTCAGTCTGCAAGAACCTTACATGCTTGAACCTCAGCTATGCTCCATTGATTCAAAGTGCCGATCTTATCAATATTATTCGTCGGTGTACGAAACTCCATGTCTTATGGGTAAGATTTTTTACTAGTGGTGTTTTGTACCCTTAAACGTGTAGGAGAGTTTACTAGCAGTGTTGTTATGTAGTTTTAGGCTCTCGTTACATTAAACTAGCAGAACTGCCTTCACTAATAGCTGGCCAAATTTGAAAATGTAGCTGAATTTGCTATATAATGCATGCCTATTATTTAAAAGACAATTGTGTCTACCACTTGACTCTAATGCCTATAATTTAAGTTGAGTTGCATTTGTTCTGTAACTATAAAAGTTTTAATTAACCTTAGCCTTTAACATCTATGCCTAAGTAAATTTGCAGGATACATCTCTCTTTTCTCTTGATTAATATAAATTTCCATTATGTTCATTATTTTCTCAAACATCTCTAATTTTAGGATTATTTTGGTGCCTTGACCCCACTTGTTGTTTTTACATACATAGATCACATGATGCAGTTTTTTAGGTTTTAACTTGGTAGGTCGTATTAGATTTGTCAGCTTAAAAAAATATTCTGTGTGTGTCTATTTCAAGGTTGATTACACAAGAATGATGGGAATGGGATATTTTGTTCATGTATGTACCCAGTTCCTTTTTTTGGCAACAAATGTTCTACCGTTACATGCTTAGGTATGAGTTGCAGTCAGTATGCAAGAGGTCTGCATACTGTAAAAAATTGAAATGCATTTCGTGCAACTATCTGGTAATTCTTACAGTTAAGCAGACATACAAAGTCCAAGATACCACACAATGTTTTTTAAACTCCACCTTGTAGCTATATAGACATGTCATGATCTTAATAACTGCCAACGCAGCAATATATGGTCATGTATTTTATTGTGAGGAGACAGTTGGATAAACTTAAGGGTCCTATGAGAGAACAACCTTTTCAACTTTCCTCGGTATGTTTGATAGGTCACAACTGTTTGTTATATTTTATTTACTGCCGTGCACAAGAAAAATTTGCCCCCTCAACAAAGTCACTTGATATGATACAGCCTGTATGGATTTGATTCTTGTCACATCTAAGTGTGTTGGACTAGACTTCTTCATCAAATTGTAATAGCAGTTGAAGGATTACACTCAGAGAAGCCCCATGTCTGGTTTGATTACAACAGTTCCAGTTCTTCAAATGTAACTTCAGGCTTACTGCACTTATTGCCATTGAATAGTCCTAATAAGTGGATTATTGCGGTTAAACATTGACGATCATATATTTGTTTCAGTTGGTGATGGCCTTACTTTTTGCTTTTTACATAGTTGCTTATGCTTAATCCTTGTCTGCAGCTGTTAGATCACATTGGTGATGAAGGGTTGAAGGTTGTGGGCTTTTCTTGTTCTGATCTCCAAGAGTTGAGGGTATTTCCCGGTAATGCAAACGCAACTACTGTGACAGAGGAAGGGTTGGTTGCCATATCTTCAGGCTGTCGAAAGTTACAATCTGTTCTCTACTTTTGCAATCGAATGACCAATGCTGCACTGATTACTATTGCAAAGAACTGCCCACAGCTGACATCCTTCAGACTATGCATTCTCGAGCTCAGTTCAGCAGATGCTATGACAGGACAGCCACTGGATGAAGGCTTCGGTGCAATCGTCCAGTCATGCAAAGGCCTTAGGCGTCTCTCCATGTCTGGCCTCCTCACGGACTGCGTGTTCCTGTACATCGGCATGTATGCCGAGAAGCTGGAGATGCTCTCCGTGGCATTTGTGGGGGGTAGCGACGATGGCATGGTCTACGTGCTTAATGGCTGCAAGAACCTCAAGAAGCTGGAGATCAGGGACAGCCCCTTCGGCGACACCGCCCTCCTCGCAGGGGTGGACAGGTACGAGGCGATGCGCTCGCTCTGGATGTCCTCCTGCAACATCACCCTAGGGGGCTGCAAGACCCTCGCGGCAAGCATGCCTGGTGTCAACGTGGAGGTCATTAGCGGGGCGGGAGTGAGCATCGACGAGGCAGATGAGGCATCCAGCAACGCAAAGAAGGTGGAGAAGCTGTATCTCTACCGGACGATCGCCGGACCCCGGGGTGATGCCCCTGGATTCGTCTCAATACTGTAAGTGCTACCTACCGTAGCGGGCGGCTAAAGATGGTTCTTTCTTCCCTGAACCTGGGTTCCGGATGAACCCGGTGTTCTGAACCGTGCCTACCGTAGTTTTGGTACCGTTGGAAACATATGCTGTCTGTAGCGTTAACATAAACCTTGGTGCTGTGTGGACCTTTTTCGCTGGACATGTAAGACCGTAACTAATGTTTATGTTTATATGCTGGTTGGCACTCTGTTTCAGTATCTGCGCAGTCTGTGATGTTGAGCTGTTAATTGGTTGCCTCGAGTTTAAAGTTTTCTTTTCTTTTTAACTTTTTCCGGAAAAGAGGTGAAAGATCTTTGCTGATGAATAATCTTCTTCTGCGAAGGTAAAGATAGGCCAGATGGGCCTTCAAGTTGATATCTGTTGTTTAGATGTCTTGAAATCCTTCCTGTTTAATAACAATCACTGTAGTGTACTGAGTAGTCTTAGTTTGGCCATCTGAATCAATAGAAAAAAAATTGATTGGACCAGTCATTTCCTGTAAATGTTTGATTGGACGAATCAGCTATTGATCAGTCATGTACATCCGTGGTTTAGCCTCTCCCAACCCAACAAACTATTTGCATGATCGACGAGACGGCGACGCCACGACGAACCAGAGTACGTACCTCTAGCAAGCCGCCGCCGCCCGCATCCGCATGGACGCATGACGACGGCGAGGAGCAGTACGCTCTGCCTGGCCGGTGGCCGGCCAGCAGGGTGGTTACGCGAGGTGTCTCCATCGTGACGTGTTGGGTGGGCGGTTGCCATCACACACTCGCATGACGGATCGAAGCCGGAGCAACGGGACCTCGAACGTGTGCTGAAATTTCCGGTCCCCTCTGTGTTGGAAATCCCCCGCCAAATTAAAAAAAATCCCCTTTCCGGAAAAAAACCACATACTCAAGGCTGGAAAAAAGCTTTTTTTCTTTTGTTTATGTTGATGAAAATGAGATGTACAGATAGGAACAGATCAGCAGCCTTTAGCCCTTTACACAGAGAGAATACTAATAATCAATCACACCGTGTGCTCCTGTTCTTGCCTGTCCTTTCTCTTGCAAGGCATTCATGTAGTGTACTTGTCTCTGCTGCTTAGGGCCAGCTACTTGCACTGTGCCCCCGTATATATTTGGCACGGGATACGTTCCTGGTCACCAAACTTGTGTTTCTTTATTTACAGCTTGCGACTCTACAACAATGCTCCTCCAACTGTCTTAATCTCTGAAGGATTAGCGATGACGATGAGGCCTAACCAAGGGACAAGGAGCATGCATGTGCGAAAGTCTGGAGGCGTACAAGTATCATTGCCACCGCTAATACTCTCTACAATCGTTTGGTTTGGCTACAGCGCAGGAAAAAGGTGGTGATGTGGGCTGCTGAGGAAGGTGTCCACAACAATTTTTTTTCTAAGGAAGAGAAGAAAAGGAAAGTTGCGCATAAATATGGGGTTGGAAAATAGGCCAAAGTGAAGAGAGCTTATTTCAAAAGATTATTTCGAAGGCCAATGCATCTAAAGTAAGGTAATGATACTAGATCGTAGCCGATTGCACCCATGAGCAAATATATATGTTAAATAAATGTTTTCTTGGCTGGTTTTGGTTGCTTATGATGTTACTTATATTTTCAGAGTAATCCGAGAGACTTGTTTAGAGCTTGCAGGTTCCAAGTTGGCTCTAAACAGAAGGTGCTACTCTCCTGCATTTCTCTTCAGTTCGTTGTACGTACAAGCACAAAAAGCTAAGCTGCGGATTGTCAAAGGTCCCTGGAAATGGTCTTTTCAGAGGTGGGTCAGGGCTGACCCGCCCCTGAAAATTGATTTCCAAGGGCGGGTTAGGCATGATCCGTCCCTGGAAATATTTTTTCCGTCTAAACTTTCACCGATTTGAATTTAAATTTTCCAAATATATTTCCCGCTACCTTTTCTAAATTTTGTTTCCCATCAATTTTGACCTATCAAGCTAGTGCGTGATCGAATGTCATAGCGATCGATATGGAATATATTTTATAAATATAAATAATTAAGCATATAAAAATAAATCGTATACATAAAGAATATATATATATTATTATAGTGCATCATTAAAGTACATCACTTAATACATGTTTTTCTCCTATTTTCCAATGCTACTTGAGGAGGCACGGTGCTCCTGGTTCTCCCACTCACGAAGAGTAATGTATTTAGAGTCCGTTGCTAATTCATGGTCTTTTTGAAAAAATGTACCCCTTGGATGGATCACTTGATGCATAATAAAATGACATAAAAGTTTTTTCTCGTAGAAGTTTTTTCTCATGGAGTGGCCCTTGGTGCCTTCTTAATGGAGTGGCCCCTGGTGCCTTCTTAATTAGCTGATTCTGCAATTAATGAATCCACAAAAAAATTAAACAAGTGTTAAATAGATGTAAAAATAAAGTAAACATATACATCTATCCCTAAATCCCTAATAAAGAGTAGTCCTTTGCACGTTCAGGATCAGTTCAGGATCATCATAAGCATCAAATAATCTATCAAATTTGACATCTTCTATGATTTTATTGAGTGGATTCTTCATCCGAGGGAGTGCTTTCTCGCCAAGATACGTCCATATCATGTAATTTCTCAACAAAACCACCCACCAACACATGCGATCTAATTATAGTTGTGTCACTGAATACTCTCGTATTCTTGTATTTTTTGCACGGGCAAGGTACCATATGTGACTTCTCATTTCTTGCGTAGTTTTTCCGCAGCTTGAATGAATTTATTAAATTCTCCAGGGAAATAGGCATCCGTCCTTCGTGCTTTGTACATCCATGTCCTATCCATATTTGAATATTAACAAATAATTTAAATGGATTAAAACAATCTCTTCAATAATTTTATAAATAAATGGTAAGTATATACTCTTATATATGCGTAGATGTTGGAAAAGTCAACTTAACATGTCCTAACTCAAAAAAATCAAAATCCAACTTATTATTGTACCATTAAACTTGGAAAAAAATGTATCATAGAAAAAAATCAAATCTTTTACTCTCTCCTTAAGGATCTAGGAAGTTATTTTCATAGGAATGAGGGTAAAACTTATAGACTGAGTCCAAATAATTATATAATCTTGTTCTCCTACTAAAATAACACAACTTCATCCAAAAGTTTGAGACAAATGGAGTTCCAAATGGCAAAACCACACCATGGAGATCGAGATCTAGTTAGAGGCAAAGAGAGCTCCATTTAAACCTTAAAACTAACAAAAAAAGCTTAGAAAAGATATAGGATTAGCATCAACTTACCTCCTAGAGCCCCAAGTTGAAGGAAATCAAGTTTAAAACATTCCCTCGCTTTTTTTCTTTTTTTTTTTGATTTTCTAGCAGCACCTCCCCTGAGCAAGCGATGGGCTGTCAGGAGGAGGAAGAAGGTGGCACCTAGATTTTTATGGGTGTTTCCAGGGGCGGGTGGTGCCATCACCCGCCCCTGAAAATGAGCTCCATTTTTAGGAGCGGGTGACGACGTCATCTGCCCATGAAAATGGTGGAAATTCTATATTTTAAGGGCGGGTGAGTGCTTTTCCAGAGGCGGATCAACTGCATTTTGTAGGAGCGGTTTACTTTTTATCCGCTCTTGAAAAAAAAATAGAACGTTGCTATAAATCATTTTGTAGTAGTGGAATGCACGGCAACTACAGAAACTTGTAGCAGCTTCTAACCGCAACAAAATCTCTCCAGCTTTGGCAGGCGTACGGCATGTTCTGCAGCTGATGAAGTCTTTGACACCGCCCAAAATGTCCACGAGAACATGTCCCGCAAGTACGTGCCTTATTTAATGGTGATTGTGTACATTTGGCGGCGGGCCGCGAAGAACACGTGTCTCATCACAAGATTTACTATTAAGGATATAATGGAGAGCGTAATTATTGCAATATCAAAACGGAGAGAGTAGTACGCTTATGTCCTGTATCTCTTATGTCCTGTATCTTCTTAGGGATTTTGTAGTCGACGTGCATCAAGACTTTTTACGCTGCTGGCCTATACAAATACATGGTATGGTTGATAGGCTCGAATGCACACACAGTCGAGAGCACGCATCATATCTCCACCGCTAGCCATCAGCACTGGCCGCCAAGTCCATAACCTCCCCTGCACTCCTCGTGTTCCTCGCCATGGCTCTCATGATCGCGGATGATCGCGGCTTCTGCCAAGGCACAAGCGCCGCTTCAAGTTCAATGCCCTCCTCCATGCAAGGGGAACATCGACCTCACAGGTACTGCTAGAAAGCCTAAGATGCTCACTCCGTTCTAAATTATACGTCGTTTTAGTTTTTCTAGATACATACTTTTTACTATGTATCTAGATATACACTATGTCTAGATATAAAATAAAAATTATATATCTAAAAAGACTAAACCGATCCATAGTTTGGAACAATGGAGGGCGTGCTAAAGAAATCCTTCCAGCATAGGTTTTTACGTGCATAAGTAACTATAACTATATTAGTGCATAAGTAACTATAACTATATTAATAAGAAGGAGAATAGAGTTTTACAAGTGCGAGGCGTGCAAACAACATACAATCCCCGCCTGGCAGACCGCTAGTTGGGGCATAAGAACTGAAGTGATTGCTTGCTGAAAGAATAGTACGAGTTAAATTCTAAAATAAATGCAGAAAAATACGAGCACCCATGAGTCAAGAACTCAAACCCAGATAGACATGTTTCACCACAGGAACCTTACCCCAGCTGAGCTAGGCTCAGTTCACGGCAGCCTTTTACGAGACACGCTAAGGCAGCACCATGCCTAATCTTTCAATTGGTAATTTTCAATCAGCATGATGCATGGTTGTTATTGTCCATGTCACCACCTGAGTAGAACTTCAAATTTGAGCATGCTCGTAGGTGTAGCATTACTCCCGGTCGTCCCTCCCTGTACGGCGCAGTGAGGCGACGCAGCTTTTGGCTGGGGTGGTACTTAATGTTTAGGTCATTGCTTTTTATAAGTCATTCTTATCTGTTTTAACGGATTAATGATGTTCATTTCCCTAACTTAAGCTTCATTGTCTCAAACCAAAATGGAACCAACTTGGAGCTTTGGTTAGGAATTTAAGGTTAATTATTTCTGGGATTATGCGATTTATTTTGGTTAGAATCCTCTGCAGTACTTCGGAGTGCAGTTACGCACTACTGCAGAGGAGTCCCGTCGCGACTAACATGAATTAGTTATAAATAGATAATAAATAAAAACAATGTACGATGGCTAAGTTCCATCAGAATATGAACATGAATATGAAATAAATAAACAAGTCATAATAAAGTTATCTAAAAAATGCGGGGGAGAAGGCCGGCCTGACAGATAAAGTCGAGTCTTGAAACGTTTTCGCCAAGGCAGGTGCCGATCCTGTTCATTAACAGCGTGTTTGGTTGAGGCCGTGATCTGCATTTGGCATCGAATGTGTTAATGATCAATAAGCTGTGTTTTTTTTGAGGGTCCAATAAGCTGTGTTTGTTTAAGGCCAATTGGCGATTCCAAGAATGATATACGCTGTTAGCTCTTTCATTTGCTGGGAATGATACCAACTACCAAGGGTCGAGCCATGTCAAAGCAAAGCCAAGCAGCCAGTGCACCGTTCCTTTCTCACGGTTCAGTTCTTCCCATGGGGTCTGGTCCATGTTATCGACCCCATGCAAAGCTGCAGAAGCATGGTGTGTGCAAGCTGCAAAGCAATCCACTACACTAGCCACACTGGAAAGCGATGGGTCTCTCTACTGCTCTCTAGCTCATTCGCTGCAAGTTTTGTCAATGTCAGCTCATGCATGGTCGGCATAAAATACAACGCCGCCTTTTTCCTAGCTAGAGCCGACAATTTTTTTTTTCCTATATGTTTGATTCCTTGACCAGTAAATTATTGTTACTGAACACCTGCTAACTACAGCTTTTTAGACAATAATCTGTGACTCGTGCATATATATATATATATATATATAGTTTAATTCTTGAATCTTGTACATTGTTAATAATCTGCAATTCATAATTTACATGTTTCGGCCTGAGGGCTGATGTTGTCAGGGATGCAAGTTATATATATTTTGGGGTATTGGGTTGATCCAAAAAGTTGATAAAATGAATTAGAATGATATTCTGCGTAAATAATTTGGGAGGAGAAACAAACTAAAATGGTTTGCCATTGTATTTAATTACCTGACTAAAAAGTACTATTGGGCACCCAGTTGCATCCTTAGATGTTGATGATCCCTTGCTCCCTTGTGGTCACGAAACAGCAGCACTTTATAGCTAGATCTCTCTAATCTAACTCTCTCTCGCCATGTATGTGATGTCTAGCCAGTAGCTTAAACTTGGATTCATGCCATTCCTAACCCAAGATGAATTTATTCTGTCACATCCCGTTTTGCATGCCCTTTTCAATCTAAATTGTATTGGCTCATGCTGTGTGAAAGCCGCCAGAGAAGCAACAGAAGATGCCTCGCGCGCAACATGCTGCATCCTTCTCAATTAGCCCCCTTGCTGATTTTCATCACTTCCTGTCCTTTCTCTTATCTCTGCGTAAGTAACTATATATTGACTGTACAGCGCACTGTATTTTGCATCGAATATGTTATTGGTCAAAAACCAGTGTTTAAGGCCAACTGGCGATTCAAGAATAATGATGCTAGCTAGCTCTTTCATTTGCTGGGATCGGAGTGTTCTTATCTCTGTCTTATTCCCTGCGGGATTGGTGATGAGGAGCATGTCTCAAGTGACAACTGACAACAGCATTTGCATTCTTGTAGG
The DNA here is from genome assembly GCA_032594955.1 of Panicum miliaceum. Taxonomy (NCBI): domain Eukaryota; kingdom Viridiplantae; phylum Streptophyta; class Magnoliopsida; order Poales; family Poaceae; genus Panicum; species Panicum miliaceum. Next base: position 26,674,123 of record CM064072.1, on the reverse strand, counting down.
TCCACCACAAATCCCTAACGCCCTGTTTGGAACCTTATAATTGAATTCCATTTTAATAATTATAATTTAGACATAAATCTATTAAGCTAATATGATTATATACGGAACATATTTGTATATTATTGTCGGCAATACGATGGAGATACTTATGTGCTATATTTCTACAAGAGCGTGCTATAATAAGTTACGGAATAGAAACATAGCTTGGTGATATATAGAATTAATTTCCATCTCCCATCCTATGAATTTAGAATAGGCTTATATCTCTTATATCTCAATTTTAGAAAGTGGTTGGAAAGTGGTGGGATGTCACAAATAAAATAGCCTAGTTTATTAAGTAGATTTCAATTCATCCAAAATGAGAGGATCCAAACGGCCCCTAACACATTTCTTCTTCCTTTGATCCTAAATATAAGTACATTATGACATCAACATAATCTCCAATCCTATACGTTCACGAAAAATATCATAGACATATTTCATCCTTTTTATTCTTTGCGTGTAATTAGTGAAAGTACGTGTCATAGTTGTAATTGGGTACTTCCTTTGCCCAAGTAATAATATGTTTATTGCACAAAAAAAATCGTAAATGAACTACCCAAACCAAAAAGGAAAAAAATTGCACTGAATTAAATTATTCCATCTTTGTATTACCTTACGGCATAACTACAGCAACTATTGAGCTGCATGCACTGACGTCAAAGATAGATGATTCACATGTACTTCAAGGATTGTGTCACCAATTGATCGAGTACTTCAACAGCAATAGGTCCTGTTCATAATTTCACCAACCTACCTATATGTAGAATTGTAGATGCATGAAGAGTCCTTGAAAAAGGACTCATATATATGTCAGTTCTTCCGGTGGTCCATGTTATCGAACCCATGCAAAGCTGCAAAAGCGTGGTGTGTGCAAGCTGCAAAGCTTTCCGTTACACAAGCCAGTACGGAAAGCGATCGGTCTGCTCGCTAGCTCATAAGCTGCAAGTTTTGTCAATGTCAGTGTCAACTCATGCATGGTCGGGCGTACCATGCAACAACGCCCTTTTCTGAGCCGACTGTTTTTTCCCCTTTGTTTGGTTTCTTAACCAGTAAATTACAACAATAATCTGCGACTCTTGCATATATAATTTAATATTTTAATTCTTGAATCTTGTTGATTGCAACAATAATCTGCAATTCACGATCTACATAGGTTTCATGACGGCTGATTTTGATGATCCCTTTTCTCCCCTCCGATCACAAAAGGCAGCATACTTGTTTAATCAGGGCTAGCATACTTGTTTCACTATTAATTATAGGTCCATTTTCAAAAAGTTCAGTTGATGAAAGTGACCAAAGTTTAAATAAGTTTATTGAATTGTTTTGCATGCAACATCTGGCTAGCTGGATAGGCTAGTTGGGTGGCTGTTAGTTAACTATTTCCTCCGACCACAAATACATAAAAATCCATATTCAATTTTTGTTGGTCAAACTTTGTAGGTTTAGTTATCAATATATCTAAAATTTCGAAGTGATTGGCAACACAATTTTGGTACTACTTACAAGATTAATCATGAAATATATTTCATAACACCTTTATATTTAAGATAACACTTTTTTTCTATCTAAGAGTCATATTGGGTACTGCCTGGATGCCACAATGGATAAGTCATAAGCACATAATTCTTTTGGTGCTTTAAAGTGCTAGAATAATTCTCTACTTTGCTTGCACTAGTGCAGAAAGGGTTTCTAGGGGCGGGTAAAAACGTATTTCTAGGGATAGGTGCAGTACCCGCCCCTACCTCTTGCAACTAGAAATAGTTGTTTGCAGCACCTCTGAAAATCCATTTCCAGAGGCAGGTGAGGGAATCACCCGCCCAATAAATGGTATTAGTAGGAGCGGGTGGGATCAAAAATAATCAAAAATTAGCAAAATTAAAAAGAAAAAATATCCCAGCCATAGCCACCACCACAAGCCCCTCTACTACAAGGTACAATTTTTTTGAGGTTCGAACCGCTTACCTCAAGCCTCGCGCGTACCCTCCTTACCACCACACTACACAGTCACTTGTGACTCTATGAGGTATGTCATTGTTTTGTATTGTATTAACTCTGAAATCGATTTGTAGGAGCGGGTGACGCCATCACCTGCCTCTAAAAATCCATTTTCAGAGGCGGGTGGTGGCTGAAATATTTTTCCTATTTTATTCCAAAATTCTCTTAAATATTAGAATATAGCAAGATAAATAAAAAGTGCAACTTCTACACTATGACTACTGTGAACTATAAATACCGAAAAAATATGCCAAGCATATTTCAGTGTATATAAATGTTAAGATTGTGGAAACCTCAAAGTATGACTTGAGTTGTATGTATGGGATACTATATAGTACAACACACATACTATAGGGTACAACAATTCAATCGTGGGTATCCTAAATGGTCTTAAATGAATAATTATAAACTATAAATTTTAAATCTTACCACTATAACTTAGATATGGAGCTACTCTACATCAGATGTTGTTTGAAAAAAAAATCAAAACTTCTACATTTTAAAATTAGAGAATATATAATAATTCTTTGGACTACTAAATGACCTTAAATTAAAAAAGTGGTCAACTACAAAATTTTAGGTCTCGTCAACCTCTACAATTTTCATATAAAGTTTGACTACATCCTAGATGATACAGAAAAGTTATAAATTTATTTGTGATGGACCATTTGTAGAGGCGGATCATGCCACCACCCGTCTCTAAAAATATATTTTTAGAATGGCCGCCATTTCCAGGGGCGGGTGATGGCGTCACCCGCCCCTAAAATTTTTACTGGCTATTTCAGGTTGAATGCTACAATAACTCCGCTCCTTTTGTAGCGGGTTACTTTGTTGGACCACCTCTAGAAAAAAAAGGAGGTGTTTCTAAAAATTGTTTTTTAGTAGTGTCGCTTATTCGTGGTGATCTACACATAGCAGAGAGCAACCTATGCCTGCTATATAATTAACTAGCTATATATAATGATCACCATAGTGCAAAAGAAACATCTACTTAGGTGCTAATCGCACTATACCAAGGCCCCAAAACGCTGACTACGTTGGAGTCGGGAAAAGCGTCTACAAAGACGGAGCATTTGTCTGTATAGAGTTATACCGACACCAAGTTCCTATCGCTGTAAGTGGTGTCGATATAGTTTCGTACTGACGGACACCCCTTACCGACCGATCCTCATAGCCGTCGTAGTGCTGTGTGCTTGTCGTAGTGCCGCCGCGGAGCCTTCTGTGCCGCGCGAGCTGGGGGCATGGCCAACAGCAGGCTGCTGCCCAGAATCGGTGCGAGCAGCGCCTGCTCCAGCCCGGCCTCTGCGGCGCGGGTGCCATGTGTGGGGGGTACGGCGCAGGTGCCGGTGGAGAGGATCCCCGAGCGGCCCACCGGCGCGCCAAGGACCACCGCGTGGATCTGAGGGTTGGACCCAAGGGCCCTGCAGGGCTGCGCATCGATATGGGGAAGGGAGCAGCGTGGAGATATGAGGGAGAGGAGACTGGAGACAGATCAATGCAGCGGCGTATAGCCGAGCCGGGACGCGAGGCAGTGGCGATGCGGGGCCGAGCACGTGGAGCTGGTGATTCGGTAGAAGGAGCGCGTGACGCGGGCGAATATCACAGATACCCCAAAGTAAGGTCCTTAGGGGACTAACCGCGGATTAACTCTTCCAACTATGCAGCTAGCCCTAAGCAGGCCGACGCACGGCCACGAACAGACCGCCAGCAAAAGGGACACCGACGGCCCAATATCAGGTCCAGATGGGGGGCGCGAGCCGCCTCGCCCGACCGCCGGGGTTCAGGTTCCGCCTTGCCCGACCCCAGGGGTGTGGGCCCATTCTCGCCCGACCCTGAGGGCAAAATCTCAGCCTCATCTGACCTCGGGGACTTGGGGCTCTCGAGGCCCCATGGGAGTGGAAGGTCGTGTCGGGGGTCAAAGTTTATGACGCAGGAACAGGCGGGGGCACGCCTCGACGTGACCCTCGGAGGTGACATGCCATGACAGCAGGCACTCGACGCCCACCATGCCGGAGCTTAAGCCGCAAAACACGCCGGGGGCTCACGCAGCCTGTTTCGTCAGAGCGCACGTCGTCCACCACAACGAGGGCTCGCGCCACCAGACACGTCGGGGGCCCGCGCCGCCTGTTGAAGCGGACGTCACCCGTCGCACCGGGGAGCGGCGCAGGGGCACCCCCATCATCATCTACAAGGCCAACAGGGCCCACGCGCAGGGAATGGAGCAGCGGGATCCCGGGGACCCTTTTTTTTTCTACTCCTTATCTCTCTCTCTCTTGTGTGTATCCGGCCCCCTCCCCTTGGCCTATAAAAGGGAAGGGGAGGCCCCCCACAGGGGCAAGATGCAAGAGACACTCACGTACTCACACGAATACTTCGCCACCAGAGACTTGGGAGCCCTTTCCCTCTCTCGACCATTTGTAACTCCTACTGCAAGCAAGTACAAGAACACGAGCAGCTCGAACTGGACGTAGGGATGTTCCGCCTGAACTAGTATAAACCCTTGTGTCTTTCTTTGCACACCATCCGAGCCAGACGCGCAAACACAAATTCACTAGTCAGTGATCCGAAACACCGACAGTTGGCGTGCCAGGTAGCGGACTTTTGCACGTCTCATCGATTTCACCAGGCTGCGCATGGCCAACCACGCCGGAGGATGGGCCCCGGGCATGCTCGTGCATTTCGGGAGCTTGGACTTCATCGTCACCATGGAGGGAGGGCTGGAGCAGGTTCATGTTCTGGTCCAACCCACTCACACCACCAACCTCAACCCCGTCGTCGAGGCTTTTGAAGGGTTGCGACTGTGCACCCTAGAGGATCGCGCCTCGAAGGGTAGCCGCCTTCCCAATTTCGATTACGAGAGGATGGGGCGTCAGCTCCACGCCTTCCTAGGTCCCGACCGACCCAGGAGGATTTGCATCAGGTTCTCTTCTCGCTCGCCAACTCACAACGCAGCTCTCCGGAGGAGAACCGCTCTCCCCGGAGTTCATGGTCAGGAGCGCCTCGACAGCATTTCCCTTTGGCTTGCCCAACGCAGCAGAGGATGTACATCGCCTCATTGTGTTGCGCTTTGGTTCGCTCCCCGCGGACGAGAATTCGTGGGGATGACAGACTACGTTTTGGAGTCCTTCCATGACCTCCTCGCGGGGGAGTCGCAGGCGATCTTCGACTCTGACTCCAGTAGGGGAAGACATCACCCCTTGCTGGAGTGCTTCATGGCGGATCACTCAGAAGGGCACGTTGAAAGTACCCATGATGGAAATACTCCCCCGAACGGCCCCGACGCTGAAGCCCAGGAGACAAACCAAGCCCCACCGTGCGTGCGGCTCGAGCAGCTGGGGAGCGGCAAAAAGAGATCGAGGAGGCACGCCTCCAACTGGAGCAGGAGCATACCGAGCTCGAGCAAGAGATCAGACGCCGCGGGGACGGCGGGCACGCATGCACCACCACCCGCAACGTGAACCGGCGGATCCTCGAGGACGACGACGGTGCCCCACTCTTCGCTCGGGTGAGCCAGAACATCGCTGCTGCGGCGGCTCTCCTCGAAGGGCTTCGGAACCCACGACGCCCGAGGGGTGTCGCGCCGAAAACCAGCTGTGCATGTTCCTTGAGCGTGCGGTGCAATAGCAGGCGGAGAGCTCGTTGTCTCAGTGACGCGGGCTCGACGCAAGACAGCATCCATCCGTGGCGCCGGATATCAGGAACGTGTCCGTCCACCAAGCCTCGCGTGGGGGAGAAGGGCCAGTTACCGCCCCCGTTCAGGGACACCTCAGCCCCAACCATGACGCATGCCACACCCTCAACGGCCGGAAGCGCGGGCATGAAGATGAGAAAGTGGCGGCAAGCCGAGGGTATCACCCTTGCCGCGGTGGGCGCCACGACAGCGTCGAGGACTGAAGCCCGAGCCACACGCCACCGGGAGCATCACGAAATGGGCCCTCGAGCTGATGGGCTAGGGGATCTCATATGCCCCTCGGACAACCATCAAATCCCAAGTGCTTGCCAATTTCATCGCAGAGTGGACTGAGACTCAGATGCCCTCAGCAGCCATTGATGAGGAGTACTGGATGATGTACTTTGATGGGTCGCTGATGAAGAAAGGAGCCGGCTTGGGGCTTGTCCTCGCCTCTCCTCTCGGCATGCGCATGAGGTATGTGGTTCGTATTTATTTTCCTGCTTCAAATAATGTGGCTGAGTACGAAGCGCTCATCAATGGCTTACGCATCGCCATCAAGCTGGGCCTCCGACGACTCGAGGTTCGGGGCGACTGGCGACTTGTCGTTGACCAAGTCATAAAAGAGTCAAGCTGCCTCAGTCCCAAGATGCCTTGTATTGCCAAGTGGTTCGTCAGCTGGAGGACAAGTTCGATGGTCTCGAACTTAACCACATCCCAAGATGGCTCAACGAGGCGACCGACACGTTGGCGAAAATGGTGTCGAGCCGCCAGTCTGTCCCGCCTCGGGCACGGGGGCTCGTCAACCGCCGACTCCTTCCAACCTCGAGGTCATGGAGCTCGATGGGGAACCAGCGGCGGAGCCCGACCCTCCGGCCGACTAGAGGATGCCTTATCTTGACTACCTCCTCCGAGAGGTGCTCCCGGCTGACAAGACGGAGGCCCGACGGCTCGCACGCCATGCTAAGTCCTTCGTCGTCATCGAGGGAGAGCTCTACAAACAGAGTCACACCAAGATCCTGCAGCGTTGTATCACGATCGAACATGGAAAACAGCTGCTGAAGTATATCCATGGCGGGGTCTGCAGGCATCACGCTGCGCCCAGGACCTTGGTCGGGAATGTGTTCCGACAAGGCTTCTACTGGTCAACTGCGGTGGCGGACGTCGAGCGGATCGTGCGCACCTGCGAAGAGTGCCAATACTACGCTCGACAAACCCACCTACCGGCACAAGCACTCCAGATGTTCGCCATCACGTGGGCATTTGCGGCCTGGGGGCTCAATCTGGTCGGGCCCCTCAAGAAAGCACCCGGGGCTACACGCATCTGCTTGTCACCGTTGACAAATTCACGAAGTCGATTGAGGCTCGGCCGATCGCGATGATCGGATCCGAGCAAGCCGTGGAATTTTTCCTCGACATCATCCACCGCTTTCGAGTCCCGAACTCCATCATCACGGATAACGGTACGCAATTTAGAGGGAAGAAATTCCTCAAATTCTGTGACAATTACGACATCTGTGTCGACTGGGCCGCCGTGGCGCAACCCCGCACGAACGAGCAGGTTGATCACGCGAACGACATGATCTTGCATTGACTCAAGCCTAGAACCTTCAATCGGTTGAAGATGTTCTCTGGAGCCTAAGGACAACTTGTAGCCGAGCGACCGACATAGACTATGAAGTGCCAAGAGTTAGGGCATACGATGAACAAGGGGCCGAGGCATCCCTCGAAGACGCGATGGACCAGCTCGATGAAGCACACAACGTCACCCTCCTCCGATCGGCCAAGTACCAGCAAGCGCTGCGAGGATATCACGACCGCCAAGTGCGGGGTCGGGCGTTCAACGTCGGCGACCTGGTGCTACGCCTTGTCCAGAGCAATAAGGATCACCACAAGCTCTTCCTGCCTTGGGAGGGGCCTTTCATCGTCGCCGAAGTGCTCTGGCCCGGCACCTACAAGCTGCACCCGCTGATGGCGAATTCTTCACCAACACTTGGAACATCGAATAGCTATATCACTTTTACCCTTAGTCTTTCCAACCTATGTATATATTCAAGCTAGTTAACGAGCTCTGGCGCGAAAACCCTCTTTTTTGTCCGCTCTTTAGTGACGCCCGTCCCCAGCCACGGCAAGGATTTGGGCCTTACTCGGGGGCTGCTAAGGACATACCTACTCGGAAAAACTTTTTGCGCCCGACCCTTTCCCTATGATTGAGGTGAGAAGATAAAAACCACGAAGGAGCGTGTCCTGAGTAAAGTTGGTCGGACTACAAGAAACTCACGCCACGGCGGCTACGGTGCCCTTGCTCACCAGCGTGGTCAGAGCCTTCTCATTCACATCTCGTTTCTATCACCTCAATGTTAGGAGCGGTCAGCCACCATTAAGCTTTCTCGCCGAAGGACCAAAAGTCTTCTCGGCCAAAATTAAAACGCACGACTTGTGCACATGTAACAAGTCCCTGGGCACCACGGCCCGATCTATCCGCTCAACAAACTACCTAATTTTTTTGGGATGGGGACGACCTCGTTCTCCATGCTTGCAGCCAGGTCACGCGCAACGGGAACCACCTCATCCTCGATCCGCTCCAGCTCGGCGCCGTCATAGCCGGGCGCGAAGCCCTGGCTCATCGTCTGCAGATCGATGTTCTCATAGTGAGAACGCGCGATCGCAAACGACCGCTGCACACCAAGGTGCAATGCACGCCTCGCCATACCATGCACTCGATCTGTGATGTCGAGGACCTGGATCGCGAGCGATCTTGTTCCCTACTCTGAAGTTATTCCGAGCTCACCAAGGACCAACCCGACAGCAGCTCGCAGGGCGTCGTGCTCCTCGGATTCCTTGAGGAGGCTGGCTTTCACTTCGTTGAGCTCCTTCTCCAGGCCCTAGCGGTTTGCCACCTCCTGCCCAAGTTTGTCGTCGAGAGCTGACAAATCGCACACCAACAATGTCAAAAAACTAAAGGCTTTGGGAAGAAGCACTGCGGGAAAAAGAAATGCCTTACCGTTCACCTCCCCGCCGAGCTTGCGTGTCTCGATAAGAAGGTCGACAATCTCTGCCCGATGAAAGGCGACCTCAACGGCGAGATCAGCAGCAACCTCCTCGGCATCGATCTCCAGGCCCACCTCGGCGGCAAGCTCTCGCTGAAGAGAGGCTACCTACTGCTGGGCATCTACGCGGGAATGAAATCAGACCCACAGCACCCAAAAGTCCAGCGAACCAGAGGGGAAGGAGAAGACCCTTACCGGCGAGGCACTCTTGGGCGGACCGTGCTTCCTCCATCCTCTCCTCGGCCAAGAAAACGGCATTGGCCCGCACCTGGAAAGTCGTATCGCACTTGGCGCGTAGCTCATCCATGGTCCAGAGCAACTGATGCCGCTCCACCTGCAGCCGCTCGAACGCCGCGGCATCGACACACGCCTTGGCTTGGGCATCAGCCGCTTCCCGACGAGCGGCGATGAGCTGCTCACGCAACCGCGCCTCCTTAGCGTGACGGTCCCAAATGTCCTTCTCACGGCGGCAGAATAGGGACTTGCTCCGGTTGTGGATCATGAGGGACTGTGAAGGAGAAATGAGTTGGGAACACGGAAAGAAAAAACAAAGATCGGGACATGGATATGTCGTATCTGGACGACCGGGGCAACGGTATCGCGAAGCGAGCTCAGCGCATTGGTCAGGGCCCCGGCCAAAGCCTCGACCTACATATGGAGGCTCCTCCACTCCTCGGGCTCCACCTCATTGTCCAGGGCAAAGACCGTCACCTGGGGGTCCCCCCGGTCGGCCCACTGGATCCGAGGTCCTCCCCACGCATGCGGATTGCCGCCCACCATGACCAAGGAGCGTGAAGAGTTCTCGCTATCGGAGGCGTCGGCCGTCCCCACCAGTGTTGAAGCGGTAGGTGACTCATGCGGCTCCGCTATCACGATCGCGGCCACTTGATCGTTGGGAGCCAGAACTGCCCCTGGGTCGGCCGTAACGACCTCGGGCGACACAGGTCCTTCGCTCGGAGGCGCCCCGACCGGCACCACTACCTCCGGCGTGGGTGGTGGGTCCAGTTGCCCCACCTCTCCCTCCGTCTACCCCGCTGCGGACGCGACGGGCTGCATGGTCGCCTGCGGCATCTCCCTCGCTGCCGCCTGCAGCATCTCCTCGATTGCCACCCGCGGCGCCCACCCAGCCAACGCCGCTGCCTCCTCAACATCGCCCCCGCTCGCCCCTGGCACAGCGTCGATCGACGCCGGGCGCGTCTGCTAGAGCGTGAGGGTCTTCCGCGGCACCAGTTGCAGGGGGGCCGTACGTCCGCCAGCACTACAAGAAGCGCAAAAACTAAGACCCTTGCGGAGCATGCCAAAACAAAAGGGCGGGAGGTGTGTTCGGCTTACCTCGGTGCCAACCGGCGGTGATGTTTGGAGGTCGGTTCGCTCGACTCCGGCCGCATCTTGTTGGCATGCCATTTCGATCCTCCCACCTGGTTGGGAGTCCCGGACGAAACAGCGCACGCCGTTTTCACCGGCTTCGGGCACGCGCCCTCCCCTCCCTGTGCCAAGGCCGTCACAGGGCCGGGGGGCACCAGCCCCGACTTGGCGCTGCCCGCATCCGCCGGCCCCCGGCGTGCGTCATCTCCTACCTACACTGAGGCGGGCGAGGGGTCGGGAACACCGGTCCCGGCGCTGTCGGATGCAAGAACGCCCCCTCGTCCTCGCCCACCAGCTCATCCCAGGGAACAGATGAGTCACTGTTATCGCTGCCCTCATCGATATCATCATTGTCCTCCTCCACCTTCGGCGATCCCTTCCGGCGTGTGCCACGCTACAGCTTCGCCCGGGCCTTCGCCTTCTTCTTCTCCTTCTCCGCATCTTTCTTCTTCTTCTGCGCCTCATCCTGGGAGCGGTTCACAGCCCTCACGGCATCGTCCTCCAGCAGCGGCGCGCTAGAGGAACGAAAACCACCGAAGTGCCCCTGCAAATCCCGACCCTCGAAGTCCGTAACAAAACCCGGAGGAATCGTAAAAGGGGAAGAAAGACAAGAGACATTTACCAGGTCGATGGAGCTGGTTACGGGCTGCATCTCTGGGTGCCCAGCGACCAGGAAGACAACGTCGGAGGTCACCAGTGCCTCCCTGATGCGTTGCTCGACCTCGGAGTCACGGAGCGCCCCCTAGGCGAGCACCGTGCCGCCGAGCTGCGCGACGGGCACCATGCCGTACAACGGGAGGGAGTGTGCCATCAATGGCGCCACCCTCCTCGCGTGATACGCCCCGACGACACCGGTCCCTTGAAGGCCATAGCGTTTCAGGAGCGCAATGGCCTCTAGGAGGTCGGCGAGCCTTTTCTTCTCCTTCTCCACAGGGCCCTACACCCACGCCGGCGGGACCTCCTCGATCGTATGTCTGGTGAAGGCCGGTAGGGGGGCGTTGCCATCGTTCTTCACATAGAACAAAAGCGAATGTCACCCCTTTTTGGACTTCGACGGCTTGATGCCCATATACTAACTCGCCCGGTTCAACCGGAGATGGATGCCGGCACACCCCATCACCACCAAGTTCGTCGTCCCGTTCTTTTTCTTGTTGACCAGGGAGACGGCAAAAAAAATACTTCCACAGATCAAAGTGAGGCTTGATCCCCAAATACCCCTCGCACAGCGTGATGAAAGCCGCGATGTGCTGGACACCGGTCAGATTCAGGTGCTGCAGCTCGATTTGGTAGTGGTGGAGCAGCCCTCGGAGGAACAGATGAGGAGGCATCACGAATCCGCGCTCATGGCATAAAGGAGACGATGTAGCCGTCGGGCGGCACCGGCGCATCCTGAAAGGATCTTGGTGATGCCTAGAGGGGGGGGGGGGTGAATAGGCGTAACTGAAAAACCTGAAAAATCTTTGCAGCAATTAAATATGTCGGAACTTCCGACACTGTGTAGGAAAATCCGATGGGTCGGAACTTCCGACACTGGACCGAAACTTTCGATAGAACTAAAATTTATACCAAATTCAAAACTAAACTTGAAACTGCAGAACCTGGCTGAATCAAAAGTTGCACAATGATACTTTTGCAGGTGATCTTTGCAAGCACAACAACTCGAGTACGTAGATCGACACAAAACAATCTCTAGGTCAACAAGAACTAAATAAATGCAATAAGCACACGGCACAAGAGATTTGTTCCCAAAGTTCACTTCCACTAAGGAAGCTACGTCTCCGTTGAGGAGCTCACAAAGAGCCGGGTCTTCCACTAACCCTTTATGCCTCACTCAATCAACCACAAAGAAGGATTGAGTCACTTACTATGAAATCCACAAAGGATAGGGTAATACAAACTTCCCGGGGCGCACAAACACGAGAGAAAGCTCCTCGAGCGACACCAAACCGTCTAGAAGCAAGCTTCAAGAGTAACAAACGCGAATCGAACGATAAGGATGCTTCAAGTGCTATTGAAATGAACTTGGCTGCCCTTTCACTTAAAAGGTTGAGTCTCACACCTCAATCTTGCTCTCATCCAAGCCCTAGCTCAAATCAACTAAAGGATTAGCTCAAGAAGGGATTGGGGAGGAGTAGTAAATGCTCCTGGAGGTGTTTGTCTCGGGTTAGGTCACCAGCAAGTGAAGGGGGGGCTGAGGGGGTATAAATACCCAAGCCCCAAAAACTAGCCGTTAGTGCACTAGTTAAGTGATTGTCGAAATTTCTGACACAGGGTCGGAACTTCCAACCATTTAAAATCAGCTGGCCGAGGACCCCCTGTCGGAAGAACCCAGTTACTTCTGACAGTTGTCGGAACATCCGACACACCGTCCTTTAAGCAAATTTGGCGTCTTTTCTTGCTCTTTTTCATTTTGTTGAATTTTAACCTGTCCATAACTCGATAAACTCATTAGCTCCTTAATTTTGTATGTCATCAACACCAAAACCTACTTAGGGGCCCAAATGCACTTTCAATCTCCCCCTTTTTGGTGATTGATGACAACACAATTAAGGCTCACAATAAATTCAATAAAACATTTTGAATTTAATCATATGGTGGAACTCCCCCTTAATATGTGCATTCATCAAGATAAATTCAAAAATAGCCTCAAATGCCATTTGCACATATTAAGAAAGATTTCTTCTATATAATTGCATTCGAGGGGTGCAACGTGTGATAAATATCATCGTGATGCATATGACAAGATATATCACATCAACAAGGTGGAAAGAAACAAGCACGAAGTCATGAGCATCACAAAAGCAATAAGGTTCTAAGATAACACTAGCATAGAGAATCTCAAACAAGTCTTACAACATTAAAAATCTCACTGGGCACACCACATATTACACAAATACAAGTCTCATTTGTCCACAAGCACAAGATTTTAAAGTTCAACATTTCAACGATGATGCCTAAGATAGATAAAGCAGCCATAAATATTTCCCAAGTGGCGCCTATGGTGAGCTCACTTCCCCTTGGCAACAAGCACCAAAAAGGAGAGGCCCTTCCATAGCCACTACTCGTCATCGTCGTCGTCATCTTCTGCATTATCTTCTTCTTCATCGGTGGGTGTGTTGGCAGCGGGAATATCCTCTTCTTCGTCCTCATCCGACTCCTCACGCCCACCCAAGTCTTCTTCAATTTCATCCTCATGAACTTGAGGATCACCAAACATCATGGAAGGTCCACCCATCTCTTTACAAGGGTTATAGAAAGTCGGTGGAGGAGAAAAGTCCATGGGAGCACGAAGAGGTGAGTGAGGCATGTCATACTTGGCGATGATTTACTTTTGTCTTGCCTCAATCTTGAGAAGCTGCTCATCCACATGCTTCTTGTGGTCATGGATTTCTTGCGCATTGTGACGACCCACAATGAAGCATTCAAACAAGCCTTGAGAAATGAAACTTAAAATTTCTTTCTTCTTTGGGGCACGAGGAGGAGGACCACGGGAGCTCGAAGGACCTTGAGAGCTAGATGGACCATGAGAACTTGAAGGACCATGAGAGCTTGAAGGACCATGAGAGGGTTCTTGAGTGGAGCGGCGAGGTGCATGAGCTCCAAGTTTGAGAAGGCGCTCAAGTTGACCTTTCTTAGGCTTGTATACTTGATGGCCTTTGTCGGTCAAGATGTTTACACCGGTCACTTCTTTTATCATGGCAAAGATGTATGGTGCATAATGATAGCCTTTCTTTGTTGAGACAGAGCAAATGATGATTTCCTCCCAAATGAAGTCAAAGACGCTGAACTCATTCTTGTTGGGAGCCATCCTAGCAAGCAGATTCTTGGATATGTTGAAGATGTTGTCCGAATCACTACTTTTGGGACACGGAGTGTAGCGGAAGAGTTGGTTGGGCAGCTTGTAGTAAGGTTCAAACCATGTATTGTCCCAAATTTAATGTCACCATATGCACTGTCATACATGAAGTGAAGTTTTCCATCATCAAGCACATTCTCCTCTTCATGTATCCTCTCTCTCATAAGATCAACATTGGAAAATCCAAGAATGCTTGCGAAGTAAGCATATTCAACATAGAAAGGCTTTCCCTGAATAGTCCAATGGAAGGTCTTGGTTGAGCGGTTGACACAAAGATTAGAATAGAACTAAGCAATGACCTCCGCATTCAAATCACAATTGAAGGACATGATTGATGTGGGATTCATCCTTCTACAACCATCTTTCACTTCCCGCACCACCGGCAAGTCAATTTTAAAAAGGTAATCCCAGTTAATGGATTTCATCTCGGTGGTGGGATGAGACTTGCAAATTATCACTGATGCATACCAATCTGCATGAAAATTCATCCAAAAAATGAACATCTCCTTGCTGCTCTTTGCCATACTCAGATGGATCATCATATCTCAATGCATAGATTTCATGCTTGCCCTTTTTGTAATCCACTGGACGAGTCCCATTGAACTGTGGGGCAGTTTGTCTAATTGGGGGCTGCATCCGGAGGATGATCCTCTCAAGATACTCTATAGTCTCTCCAGCATCTGACATGTGAGTACCTGGACCAGAAGTATGCTTCATGCATGGATGAGCACCGTGAGCAGAAGTGACCTGTGGATTAGGTCTTCCACAACCACGAGAGCGCAAAGAAGCCTTTGCTACCGCATTTGTCTTGCCAGTACGATGAGTCACAGGCGAAGCTTCTTGAGTTGTTTCGGAATCAGATGAAGATGATTCAATCTTTGGTGAAGAAGCCCCCTGCTTCCCTTTCCTTTCACGAGCCATCTGAGTATGTAAGATGAAAATTAGGATAGACTCGATAGATGTGATCAGACTCAATCAGATGGGACAGTTAAGGCACCTGTCAGAACTTCCGACACGAGGGCGGAACTTCCGACAGGGCTCGAGCAGAACCAAAATATCATGAATCAAGAGATTTTGCCCACCAAATTTGATAAGATTCTAGGCATATGATCAATGATGTATCAGGAGGCTATCCCTAAGAAAGAAACATCTAACTGTTTCTACATTGGGAGATCGGGCGATGGGGATTTTGAATGAAATACCTTGAAGATGTCCCGCGCGAATAGAAAGAGAGGTGATGGGGATCGGATGTTCCGAAGAGTGGAGAATCCGAAGAACTCCAAAGCAATGAAATCCCACGATTGAAACTTGATTTCCCCGCAAGAGTTTGAGTAGGGAGAGGTGGTGGCGTCGGTGGTATTTGTAGGAGTCAGTTAGGGTTCGAGGGGGCTGTCCAACGGGTATATATAGATTTAAGTGAATTGTCGGAAGTTCCGATGGGTGATCGGAAGTTCCGACGAAAAAGAAATTTTGAACCCGAGGACCCTCGGTCGGAAGAATAAAGAAAGTTCCGATGGAGATCATCGAAAGTTCCGACCCTGTGTCGGAAGTTCCAATGAAATTAAAACCATTCACCCGAGGACCCTTTGTTAGAACAATCCTGATACTTCCGAGAATTGTCGGAAGTTCCAACCTTGCGTCGGAAGTTCCGACTAGTATTTTTCAGCTCCAAAAAGATAGATTTTGAGAAAAATAAACTTGTAGATATTTAAGAGATATGGCTTGTAGACATATGAGACAACTTGAAGCTTAGTGACCAGCCACGAACAACATTACATAACAATGATCACAAGAGTCAAGCTTTGATCTAAAGATCAAAATCCAAATATTTCAAAATAACTCAACACAGGTAAATTCATTTTTCTTATCTAAGCAACAATCAAGTATGTGCAAAAAGTCAAGCCAACTTACGAGAATCCAAGATATTTAGTTCACTTCTCAAAGCACAAAACCTTTGCTCATCTAGAGGCTTAGTGAAGATATCGACAAGTTGTCGTTCGGTACTCACGTGACGTAAAGCAAAATCTCCTTTAGCCTCATGATCCCTTAAGAAATGTTGTCTTATATCTATGTGCTTTGTTCGGGAGTGTTGCACGGGATTGTTTGCTAGCTTGATAGCGCTCTCATTGTCACAAAAGAGCGGAATCTTGCTAAACTCACAACCGAAGTCACTCATCCACAAGAGTTGGGCACAACAAGCACCCGCTGCAACATATTCAGCTTAGGCGGTGGATAAAGCAACCGAATTTTGTTTCTTAGAGCTCCAAGACACTAGGGACCTTCCAAGAAATTGGCAAATCCCCGTCATACTCTTTCTATCTACCTTGCAACTAGCATAATCCAAATCGGAATAGCCAAGTAGATCGAAAGTGGAGGCTTTGGTATACCATAATCCAAGGTTAGGAGTGTGTACCAAATATCTCAAAATTCTCTTACAACTATTAAGTGACATTCCTTAGGATTGGCTTGAAATCTTGCACACATGCACACACTAAGCATAATATCGGTCCTAGATGCACAAAGGTAAAGAACAGAGCCGATCATGGAGCGATATACCTTTCGATCAACCGACTTCCCTTCTTCATTGAGATCAAGATGACCATTTAATGCCATGGGTGTATTGATGGGCTTTGCATCGGCCATGTCAAACTTCTTAAGCATATCCTTCACATACTTGGTTTGACATATGAAAGTTCTTCATTTGCTTCACTTGAAATCCAAGGAAAAAATTCAATTCACCCATCATGGACATCTCAAACCTCTTGGTCATGATCCTACTAAATTCCTCACAAAACTTCTTATCAGTAGAACCAAATATGATGTCATCGACATATATTTGGCAAACAAAAATATCGTTATCAACTTTGTGAGTAAAGAGAGTAGAGTCGGCTTTGCCCATTACAAAGTCATTCTTGAGAAGAAAATTCTTAAGGCATTCATACCATGCTCTAGGAGCTTGTTTAAGCCCATAGAGCGCCTTATGGAGCTTGTACACATGATTTGGAAATCTTGGATCTTTAAAGCCCGGCGGTTGTTCTACATACACCAACTCGGATAGGGGGGCCGTTCAAGAATGCACTTTTCACGTCCATTTGATAAATCTTGAAATCATGGTGAGTGGCATAGGCTAATAGTATACGAATTGATTCAAGTCTAGCTACGGGTGCATAGGTTTCACCAAAATCCAAACCTTCAATTTGTGTGAAACCTTGTGCAACTAACCTTGCCTTGTTTCTTGTGATGACACCATGTTCATCTTGTTTGTTTCGGAAAAACCACTTGGTGCCAATCATATTTTGCTTTGGTCTTTCAACAAACTCCCATACCTCATTTCTTGTTAAGTTGTTCAACTCTTCTTTCATGGCAATTACCCAATCCGGATCATCAAGTGCTTCATCTACCTTGAGAGGTTCTAAAGAAGAGACAAACGAGTAATGTTCACAAAAAGTTGCTAAACGTGAACGAGTAATTACCCCTCTTTGAATACTTCCAAGAATATTGTCAACGGGATGATCTCGTTGAACATTTTGATGAACTCTTGGATGCGGCACTTTTTATTGAGGTTGAATGGGTCCATCATCGTCATTTTCAATTTGTGGACCATGCTTCTCCACCTTGTTCTCCCCCTTGATCAATGCCATGAACTTGATCATCACCATGAACTTGCCTTTGATCTTGACGTTGTTGAGAGCTTGGAGGTTCAACTCTTGTGGATGATGATGGATCATTGTTTCTTTCTTCAACCGGAGTTTGAGCTTCAACTTCACGAGGCCTCACCTCTCCCAAGCCCATCCTCATGATTGATAGGCTCGGGGGTTCCTCTTCATCTACAATATTTTTATCAACTTGCCCTACTTGAGAGCCGTTGGATTCATCAAAAGTTACGTCCACAATGACCTCAACACAACCGGTGGTTTTGTTGAAGACACGATAGGCGTGTTCGTTAGTACCATAACCAAGTAGAAAGCCTTCGTCAACATTTGATGCAAACTTTGAGCTTTTGGTTTTCTTGTTAAGTATGAAACACTTACTCCCAAAAACTCTAAAGTAGTGCACCTTGGGTTTGTTACCGGTGATTATCTCGTAGGGTGTCTTGCCCAGGTATTTATGGAGGTAGAGGCGGTTAATGGCATGACACGCCGTATTGATAGCATCGGCCTAAAAGATATCAGGAGTCTTGCACTCATCAAGTATTGTTCTTGCGGCTTCAATCAACGTCTTATTTTTCCTCTAAACAATACCATTTTGTTGAGGTGTATATGGTGCAGAGAATTCATGTTTGATTCCTTCTTCATCAAGGAATTCTTCAACATTGGTGTTTCGGAATTCCGAACCATTGTCACTTCTTACATTCTTGATCTTCAACTCATATTCATTTTGAGCTCTTCTAATGCATTTCTTGATAATTCCTTGAGCTTCACTTTTATCTTGCACAAATAATACCCAAGTGAAACGAGAAAAATCATCAACAATGACAAGACCATATTTATTACCGCCAATGCTAATGTAGGCAATGGGTCCAAACAAATCCATGTGTAGAAGCTTCAATGATCTTGATGTAGTCATGATGTTCTTGGCGGGGTGTAGAGCACCAACTTGCTTTCCGGCTTGGCATGTGCTATGCAACATATTTTTCTCAAAGACAACATTTGTTAGTCCCAGGATGTGCTCGCCTTTTTGAAGTTTGGCCAAGTTCCTCATCCCGACATGGGCTAGTCGGTGATGCCAAAGCCGACCCAAATCAGATTTTGCCACTAAACAAGTCTTGGGCTCAACTATCTCCTTGGAGAGACCAATAAGATAGACTTTGCCCTTCAAGCAATCCGTAAAAGCAATAGAGGAATCCACCCTTCTAAATACGGTCACACCCTCATTAGTAAAGAGATAATTGTAGCCCATCTCACAAAGTTGCGAGACCGACAACAAGTTGTACCCCCAAAGTTTCAACCAAATAAACATTTGAAATAGAGTTGTCATTTAAGAGTGTAATTTTACCCAAACCAATCAAATCTCCTTTGCTATTGTCTCCAAAGACAATAGTTTCTTTAGGTATATCATAAAGCTCTAGGGATGTGAACAAATCCTTCTCCCTGGTCATATGATTTGAGCATACACTATCAAACAACCATGCGGTGCCACCCGAGGAGTAGGCCTACAAAACAAGTTAAGCTTTGAATATAGGTACCTAAAAAGAGTTGGGTGCTTGAGGGTTAGATGGATACACTTTTGGAACCCACACACTCCTAAGAATTGCCCTCTTAGTGTAAGCTCCAACATACTTGAATACTATTTTACCATTGTGATCCATTGTCACCATATAATCCGTAGTGTAGCTTGGTGATGGCTCATGCTTAGTGACCTTTGCCTTGATGGGATCTTCAATTTTCTTCTTGGCATGGGAGGGAATGGTGATCACACCATGTGCAATGTTCATCAAGTCCTCAAGATTTGATCCCTTGGTGAACATGACTTATTCCTTACCTTTGACCACCTTCCGGTCATTTACCATGCCTCCCTTGTAGTGACCAAGCCCATCCTTCTTGTGGGACCGTCTCCCTTCCTTGTACGCAACCTTAGGCTCGGGCTTGGTGTCACCTTCATATCCATTTCTTACCAACTTATTTAACCTCTCAAGTTGAGCATCCTTTGCTTTGATCAACTTTTCTAGCTTTGCCAAGTTAGTAATACAAGCTTGCACATCAATTTTATAACACCTTGAGCACCTATCACTTGTGGAGACATTGGAGTCAAGGGTTGTTTTACAATTGGTTTTGGTGCTTTCCCAAAGGGCATTGTAGCTAACTTTAAGACCATTGTACTTGGTCGTTAAGCATGAAAATCTTTCTTGAAGTTCACTGTGAGTGGCCTTGAGGGAAGCTAGAGATTCATTTATCAAACTGGTCTCCTTTGACATCCTCTCTTTTGAATCATTAGCTAGAGATAAATTGATAGCTAATTTTTCAACTTTCACCTTTTCTTCGGCTAGAGCCTTTTCTAAAGCAAGGTTTCTCTCCTTCTCAATGATGAGCAAGTCCTCTTGCCTATCGAGACACTCCTTCTTTTTCTCCAATTTCTCCATAAGCTTTTTAATTTCTTTAAAACCTTTTTTTCTGGATTCTTTTATCATGAATGCTTTATGTTGCTCTTCCTCATCATCCAAATCATTTTGTGTTCTACTAGATACAGTGGAAGGATGAGAGGAGGAGGTGGATAATTCTTGTACCTTAGTCCCTCTTGCCATGAGACAAAAAGGTGCGTCATCTTCATCATCGAAGATATTGTTGAAGAGTTTCCTTGAAGACTTTGGTATGGCTAGAGTTGTCATACCTTCATGATCAGAGTCTTCATGACTAGACTCCCACTCTTGACCAACATGAGCATGCCCTTGATATTTCTTCTTGTAGTCCTTGCTCTTCTCCTTGTACCTCTTCTCCTCCTTTTCTTTGTTTTTAAATTGTGGGCAATCGACAATATAGTGACCCACTTCTTTGCACTCATAACATCTTCTTTGTAATGGCTTCTTCTTGTCATCACCGCCTTTCTTGTAGTACTTTTTCTTCATGAACTTCTTGAAGTTTCGCAATACCAAGGCCATCTCTTCATCGATGGATCTTTCATCACTTGATTCTTCCTTTCTTGACTTTAGAGCCTTGGGGCTTGATTCAACCTTGTCACTTGAGCTAGCATTGAGTGCTACATTCTTGTTCACTCTGTGACTAAGTGACTTGACCACATCCCTCTCAACTAACTCTTGATAAAGGATTTCACCATGAAGTTGATTAGGTGTCTTGACCTTGAATTTGGGATCTCTTCTAATTATTGTTGCAAGAGTAGGGTTCCTTGGCGTGAAAGCCCTAAGTTTTTTGTCACCTTGTGATCTTCCCACTCCATGCTTCCAAGAGATCTAATGTCTGATACAAGGACCATTAGTCTATCATACATTTGCCTCACGGTTTCTTCATCAAGCATGACAAAGTGCTCTATCTCTCCTTGCAACAAATCCATCTTGCCTTCTCTAACTTCATTGGTTCCCTCATGAGCTTATCTTAGTGTGTGTCCCAAATTTTCTTGGCTATTTTAACATTGCGGACTTTGTTGAATTCTTGGGCACAAAGGGAACTTGTGATGACCCTCATGGCTTGCGCATTATGGAAGTAGTCTTGAGCTTGTTCGGCCGTGGGTACACCGTTTGTAGGAGGAGTCACACCTACAACCACAACTTCCCAAATAGAGGGGTGAAGCCCGTAGAGATGCATTTTCATGTCATAAGACCACTTGGGATAATCTGTCCCATCAAAGAAATGAGGTTTTCCCAAGTGGATTGATCAAAATTGAGAAGTAGGATATTGAGATGAAGCATAGTTATGAGGAACTTGATTTAGCCCAAAGAAAGGATGCTTATCGCTATCTTCCTTGATTCACTTCATCGTCAACTTCTCGGCCTTCTTCTCAATTTTGGCCCTCATCTTCTCTTTTCTCCTTCTTCTTGCTTCCGATGTCTCACCCTCGCTTTCATCACTTGAACTTGAGTCGGCATCATGAATGGAGGGTGAACGGCTTCTTTGCCCGAAGGGATTTCCGGCACCATCTAATCCGGTACCGGCATCGACTTGAGTAGCGACAGTTGCAGCGGCGTCGGCACCTTCCCCAACTATAGACATCTTGATATCCCTTAGCGGTTAAGCCTAAATTAAGAGATTAGGCTCTAATACAAATTGAAAGGATATTGGTGATGCCTAGGGGGGGTGAATAGGCGTAACTGAAAAATCTGAAAAAATCTTCGCAGCAATTAAATGTGTCGGAACTTCCGACACTGTGTAGAAAATTCCGATGGGTTAGAACTTCCGACATAGGACCGGAACTTCCGACAAAACTAAAGTTTATACAAAATTCAAAATTAAACTTGAAACTGCAGAACCTGGCTGAATTAAAAGTTGCACAATGATACTCGAGTACGTAGATCGGCACAAAACAAACTCTAGATCAACAAGAACTAAATAAATGCAATAAGCACATGGCACAAGAGATTTGTTCCCGAAGTTCACTTCCACTAAAGAAGCTACGTCTCCGTTGAGGAGCTCACAAAGAGCCGGGTCTTCCACTAACCCTTTATACCTCACTCAATCAACCACAAAGAACGATTGAGTCACTTACTATGAAATCCATAAAGGATAGGGTAATACAAACTTTCCGGCACGCACAAACATGAAAGGAAGCTCCTCGGGCGACACCAAACCATTTAGAAGCAAGCTTCAAGAGTAACAAATGCGAATCGAAGGATGAGGATGCTTCAAGTGCTTTTGAGATGAACTTGGCTGTCCTTTCACTTAAAAGGTTGAGTTTCACACCTCAATCTTGCTCCCACCCAAGCCCTAGCTGAAATCAACTAAAGGATTAGCTAAAGGAGGGTTGGGGAGAAGTAGTAAATGCTCTTGGAGGTGTTTGTCTCGGGTTAGATCAGCAACAAGTGAAAGGGGCTGAGGGGGTATAAATACCCAAGCCCCAAAAACTAGCCGTTAGTGCACTGGTTAAGTGATTGTAAGAACTTCTAACATAGGGTCAGAACTTCTGACCATTTAAAATCAGCTGGCCGAGGACCCACTGTCGGAAGAACCTAGTTACTTTCGACAGTTGTTGAAACTTCCGACACACGGTCGGAACTTCCGACACACACGGAAACAGTCAGAAAACTAGGTGCACAAGTGTGTGATTTTGTGTCTCTCCTTGATGGTTAGCATCTCAAATAATCACTTTGACATATTCATGCTATCCATTCGCATCCCTCTTAATAGTACAGTGTTTCCTAAGCTCAAATTTAAAATATAAAATAAGTAAATATCTTCTTTCAAGCCCAACACTGTTCTTTAAGAAAATTTGGCGTCTTTTCTTGCTCTTTTTCCTTTCATTGAATTTTAACCTGTCCATAACTCGATAAACTCATTAGCTCCTTAATTTTGTATGACATCAACACCAAAACCCACTTAGGGGGCCAAATGCACTTTGAGCGAGCCGCCACCTAACCAACGATTTCACGAAGAGCAACAGATCCGCCTCCGCCCTCACGAGGCACCAGCACCGGAACCGAGGCAATCGCCTGACGATGGCGAAGCCGAGGTTCCGGACGCTCGAGTTCTCCTTTTTCACGCTCCTCCACTCACAGTCAATCCACTAGCAGCAACCGAGGAACGAACCGGTTCCGGCAAGGGCACGCCGGACCCAAGCTCTAGGTGGCCTAAGTCTACCACGTATCATCAGAGGCAACGCTTGCCAAACTTGGCTAGCAGCCGGGAGCCCGACGTCGCTATTTATAGCCGCTCCTGGGCAAGGTGCGTCACAAGATGGAAGCGGGCCAAAATCAATGAACCAGCTTTAAGACACCTACTTGCCCCCATCCTCGCCAGCAGCAGCTGGTCCAACGGGATAGCACGAGATATGACGGGAGGACGGGCGCCACCCGAGGCCGGGCCACGCGGAAGGCGTCGTGAGCTCTGAGGCAAGCGAGGGGAGGCGCGAACGGAGAATCCGCACCAAGCAATCTGACACCTGCAAAGCTGTCGCCGACTAGAACTGACAAAGAGGAGACCCGACGGAGGGGCGTCGGATCGAGGCATCACCGCAGAGCACCCTCCGGACACGCTAGTGAACCCTGTACGCGAATCTCTGATTTGCCCAGTGGCTCGGGGGCTACACCCACTAGGTGCGCTCGCATGCATCCACGTGAGTCAAGAAAAAAGAGACCTCCCACTAGTTGCATCGATCAGGGCACGGGGGCGAGCACGCCAGCGGAACCCTCTACGCGAATCTCTGATTCGCCTAGAGGCTCAGGGGCTACACCCAGTGGGTGCGCTTGTGCGCACCCACATGAGCCTGGCACAAAGAGGTCACTCCCGAGTCGCGTCAACCCCAATGCAAGGCTAGGAACACGTTCGGCCCAACGCAAGAAACAGTGACCGGATAAAACGAAGCCCCCGCACGGCTCTCTGAGCCGCGCAAGGGCTTGGGGGCTACTGACGGGGGAGAATATCACGGATACCCCAAAGTAAGGTCCTTAGGGGACTAACCGCGGATTAACTCTCCCAACTATGCAGCTAGGCCTAACCAGGCCGACGCACGGCCGCGGACGGTCCGCCAGCAAAAGGGACACTGACGGCCCAATATCAGTTCCAGATGGGGGGCGCAAGCCGCCTCGCCCGACTGTCGGGTGTCAGGTTCCGCCTCGCTCGACCCCAGGGGTGTGGGCCTAGTCTCGCCCGACCTCTGTGAGGAGGGCTCCGCCCCGCCCGACCCCGAGGGCACGGTCTCGGCCTCACCTGACCTCGGAGGGCGAGCTCCACCTCGCCTAACCCTGAGGGCACGGGCTCGGTCGTACCCGCCACGGGGACGTGGGGCCCTTGGGGCCTGAGGGCCCCACGGGAGTGGAAAGTCACGTCGGGGGTCAAAGCCTCTGATGCAGGAACAGGCGGGGGCACACCTCAACGGGACCCCCGGAGGTGACAGGCCATGACAGTAGGCGCCCACCGCCCACCATGCCGGAGCTTAAACCGCAAAACACGCCAGGGGCTCACGCCGTCCGTCTCGTCAGAGCGCACATTGTCCACCGCGACGAGGGCTCGTGCCACCAGACACGCCGGGGGCCCACACCGCCTGTTCAAGCGCATGTCGCCCGTCACGCTGGGGAGTGGCGCAGGGACACTTCCACCATCATCTATAGGGCCAACAGGGCCCATGCGCAGGGAATAGAGCAGCGGGATCCCGAGGACCCTCCTTTTTCTACTCCTTATCTCTCTCTCTCTCTCTCTCTCTCTCTCTCTTGTGTATCCGCCCCCCTCCGATCCCCTGGGCCTATAAAAGGGAAGGGGAGGCCCCCCAGGGGCAAGACGAAAGAGACACTCACGTACTCACACGAACACTTCGCCACCAGAGACTTGGGAACTCTTTCCCTCTCTCGACCGTTTGTAACCCCTACTGCAAGCAAGTGCAAGAACACAAGTAGCTCGAACTGGACATAGGGACATTCCACCCGAACCAGTATAAACCCTTGTATCTTTCTTTGCACACCATCCGAGCCAGACGTGCAAACACAAATTCACTAGTCGGCGATCCGAAACACCAACAGCGCGTGGCGGCGGTATTTTGGGAAGGAAGGGGTGCGGCTGGGGAATTTGGGGGACTCTGGGGTTACAAGGTGTCGAGTGGCTGCCGATAGGCCGCTTAGCTATTTGTTCGCACAAGTGGGCCGGTGCAGCCAGCCTAAAGGTAAAACACGGCCTAGACCTGTATGCCGACTTATTATTGGAGCTAGATACTAGGAAATACCGATAGATGATCCAATGGAAATTGTAACTATAAATACTGACGGATAGTCAGTTGGCAAACTTTGTTATTCTGACTGATGGGTTGTCAGAAATCTTTACCGAGTAACGATCCATCAGTAATCTTCTACTTTTAGCGACTCACCTCCGACGGTGTTGCGGGGCTGTGGTATAGTGTCAATTGTTAAAAGTTGATATGCATCTAGTCATTTGCCCGATGCTGACACTAGGGTTCACATGATCATGTTCATGATTCTAGTAATTTTATCCAAGCATGTTGCCAATCTGAGAATGAACATAGACAACACTGCTAGTCTGAGGAACGGATGCTCATCCGAACCATCCATGACTGATGGCCCTGCAAGAAAAACAACCTTTCTTCGCGTACGTTAGTACCGGACACAATTTGGTCCGGAACTAAAGCTGCCACGAAGCTATTTTAGTATTGGGTCCAAATTTAAAAACCTACGGAGCTATTTTAGTACCGGGCGAAGACACTGACCGGTACTAAATATTTTGACCCGGTACCATTTAGTACCGGTCGGTGTCTTGGTCCGGTACTAAATGGTGCTCCACATGTTACTTTAAAAGGAAAATATCTCTCATCTAGTCACATGTGATGCGTAAGTGGTATGGTAAGGAAGCGATGCGTGAGGTTGGAGGTGTTGTGGGTTCGAATCCTCACGGCTATGCACGCGCATTTCCAGGTGGTTTGTAATCTTTTTTTATTTTTCTGGATGGCGCGTTTAACGCGTTTATCCTTCGCTGACAGCGTCGTCGATCCAATCCTAGGCCATCTCTGTGTGTCTCCTGCAGTGCCCCATCCTGAATCTGACCCAGTTCTTCAGCAGGTGAACCTTCTTCTCCGAGGGAAAAAAAAACTATAAGGCTGAGGTGGTTTGCAGGTAGCACACACACGTTGCAAAGGGATCGATCCACCACGAGGTCACAAAACAAAAAAGGGCGACCATCCATGCAGATGCAGGAATTGGTGCGATCTGGACCTGGAATCCACCGGCACCGGTTGCGGTTATTGACGCAGGGATCAGCAGCAGCTTCGTGGGCGCCGGCACCTACCGGTTTCCTGCTTTTAACTTGAGGCAGCATCACGGCCAAGAAACACTGCTTTTTTTCAAATACTCTCAAAGCTAAGTAAGTTTACAATCTTTTGAATAACTTAAACTCTCGACACACACCAAATTCACTGCGGATCTAACATTCATGCCTGGGTATAAAAGATCGAAATGGACGACTAGGTAACCAATCCTCAATAGCAGGTAACTTTTTTTTTACGAAACACAGTGCATGCATACTTGCTCCTACAAATACACGCATTGTTGCTTTTGTATTTGTTTACATGTAATACCAGTGTACTACCTCCGTCCTAAAATATAGCAACTTTTAGACTTGATCAAAGTCAAATATTTTCATATTTGATAATTAATATCTTTAAAAGTAATTACTTTTAGATAGAAAAGCTTACATGTATTATGATAGTTGGTTTTATTATGAATATACTATTTTTATGTTCTCATTCTTTATAGTTTTTACTATCTATGGTCAAAGTTTGAAAAGTTTGACTATGAAAAAACTCTAAAAATAGTTATATTCTGGAACGGAGTGAGTAGTATCTATCATCCCCTCGAGTGATTTGGGAGATGGGAGGCATACGGAAATTTTACTGAAACAGGGTCAACCTTTTCGACTCGTCTTTCTTTTACATTATTGTCTTGGCAACTCTACCAGATTATTTAAATTACTCATGCTTGCTTTTTTTAGAAACTGCTGATCAGCGCTGGATCATCAGTTCCAATAATGGTTGCTAGGGCAGGCACACATTGGTGAGAACTGAGAAGCTAGCAACCAAAAGGATACCGTGCACGCAACATCCATCCCTCTTGTCGATCCCGACCTCAGAATCCCCCTGTTAAAAGTTTCACTCTCTTGTACGTCTTTCGTTTCTCTTGTAGTATTTGTTAGCTTGTCTCTGTGGCGCCCTGGCTAGCTAGAATAATAGTACCACCAGTTGTCCAGTTAGTCCATTTTCAATGCAAGTGTCATGTAAGTTTCATTCTTATTAAATGACATATCACATAAGCAAAAGTGATGATATGACATACAATTTATGAGGAAAGAGAAAAATAAACTTGGAGTACATAGTTTCCAAGAGCCACAAAACTAGAACAAAACTCCATTGAGAGAATTTGAGTTCATCTACACACATTCATCAACTTTCATTGGTCGCTTAGATGAAATATTTAAATGGTATACTAACAAATGAAACCGTGAAGTGAAACTTTGCATCGAGAGAGATCTAGTTTCATTGATAATCAACTCAATGATTAATAGATGACATGACATTCTTGGAAATCATGCAATAAAACCATGACTGAGAATGGCATTACATTGTTTGCACTGTGCACCGTATTTGGCATGGAATCTATTCTTGATGGCCACCAAACATGGTTCTCGTTTATTTATTTATTTTTGTTTAAGACGAGCTGGCGATTCCAAGAAGATAATGCCCTTATTTCTTCGATCACTTGCTCCAGTGTCCTTAACTTTGTCTTATGCCCCGGATTAGTGAGCTAGGACAGACATTGCCTCATCAGGAGCATGTGCATGCTTAATTCCACCACACTTGAGGTGCATCGATCCGTGCTATGCAATTATGCAAAAGCAGCGAGGCATCACTTGATATATCTGTGGTCCTTGTTCATCGATCTCATGCGAAGCTGCAGAGCAGTTTCAGCGCGTACATGTGTGTGCAAGCAAGCGACTTTACACGTGCTGCGGCCCAGCTTTCCGTTGCACCTTCCACAACGGAAAGCGATCGATCCCTTTCTAGCGAAAGAGCCGACATTTTTCCCTCCCGTCCTGTTCCCTTTCTTAGTCTACTATATTATATTAGACGTCCGGGGGGGGGGGGGGGGGGGGGGTGGTTTAGTTGGGTACCGGCAGCTTTTCTGTTGACTATAGGGACCCTTGACTATACGATCCTTGACTCCAAAACCGTTTATCTAATTAAGTAACTACTACTATGTTGTTTACCAAGAGTTCGGTTGAAGAATCCATAAGAACAATATTGACGGGCAACACTAAAATATGTCGATCGCATGCAGTGCCATCGTTAAATAATTAAAAACAACATGCTTTTATGATAGAAGAAAGCATATGTTTAGTAATAGGCTTTACTTTTGAGCTATTCACCTTTGTTATCACGTTCTTATCACTATAACAAATAATTTGTAGCGACGCTCTGTTTTTTTTTCTAAGGACGGCTCAAAAGGTAACCCGCTTCTACAAAGTCACGGGATTACTGTAGCAACCGACCCGTCCGTAGAAATGCATTTTTAGGGACGGGTGATGGCGTCACCGCCTCTAGAAATGGCCACCATTTTCAGAAGCGGGTGAGCCATCACCGGCCCCTAAAAATAGTATTTCTAGGGGCGGGTGACGCCACCACCCATCCCTAGAAATGGCGGCTATTTTTAGGGGCGGGTGATAGAATCAGCCGTCCCTAAAAATAAATTTTTAGGGGCAGTTAATGGTATGACCCGCCCTAAAAATGATCCCACGCAAAAAAAAGTTCATAATTTTTTCATATGATCTCGGATGAAGTCAAATTTTATATCAAAATTGTAGAGGTTGATGAGACCTAAACTTTATAGTTGATAACTTTTTCATTTAAGATCATTTAATAGTCAAAAACTTATTATAAGTTCTTAAATTTTTAAATCTAAAAGTTTTAATTTTTTTTCAAACAACTTGGGATGTAGAGTAGCTCAATATCAAAGTTGTAGTGGTAAGATTTTATAGTTTATACATTATTCATTTAAGATCATTTAGAATCATAAGATCATTTAATAGTTGTACCCTACACATGACTATGACTATATAGTTTCGTATACAACTCAAGTCATACATTGAGGTTTCCACAATCTTAACCTTTATATACACTAAAATATATTTGGCATATTTTTTCAGTATCTGTAGTTCACAATAATCATAGTGTAGAAGTTTTACTTTTTTTATTTGTTTTTCTATATTTAAAAACTTAAATGAATTTTTGGAATAAAATAAAAAAAAATATTTTCAGGGACAAGTGGTGGCGTCACCCGCCCCCTAAAACGGATTTCTAGGGGCGGGTGACGCTGTCACCCGCTCCTACAATCGATTTCAATGTTAATATAAAAGAATATCCAATAAAGTCACAAGTGATTGTATAGAGTGGTGGAGAAGGATTGATGCAAGTGTGCGTATTTTATCAAAAAAATTGTACTATATAGTAGAGGGGCTTGTGGTGGTGGCTGGTTGGCTGAGATATTTTTTCTTTTTAATTTTGCTGTTTTCCATTTTTTTCCCAATTTATTTATTTTTTGGAAATCAATTTCTAGGAACGGGTCATGACCCGTTCCTAGAAATCGATTTGTAGGAACGGATCACGCCGTCACCCATTCCTAGAAATGCATTTCCGGTGAGGGCAACTCCAATGGAACTCTCAAATTGAGCCCCTATTCCCCTCAATGAGGCTCTCTCATCCAGTTGTCAGCCCCCTCCTTTCCTTCGCACTCCAACCAAACTCTCATATACCTCCTTACATCCTATGCACTTCTTTCTTTATTGATGTCATGTAACTAACAATCTAAGCATTATATATGCAAATGGTGTTTATTACTAACAGTGATTTTATAAATGACTATATTTCCTACTAATAATTTTTGAAAGGAATTATTTATAACCATTAGTTTTTAAATAATTTGGCAGCTAGCGACTATTTGAACAACGACTACATTTGCGACGACCATATTCCAACGGTTATATTTCGAACGGCAGTATCTTTCATCTCTATATATACATACAGGCTCATTCACCTCATTCGCAATGGACCATTCACTTCATTGTTGCTTCTCCACCTAAAAATGAGTAGACTCCTCGTCCTTGTCGAATGATGATGACGAGCCTGAACTCATTCTTGGTGCACTACTTCAAGCTCATACTCAATACCTGGCCATGCATATTCCACAATTGGGGGGGAGGGGGGGCTGTGTACCTGGCCATCAATATATTCATCGCAATAGAGAAGCTGGGATTGCAGGTTGTACAATGACTATTTTTCAGAAGCTCCAACATATGACGCTTCTATCTTTCGGCGCAGGTGTGTAAAATTGTCCTTTTTTTCCTTGCCTTCTGCATCCATCAATGTGAAGCTCCAACATATTTCTTATTCTTGTTTCTTCGACTCGGGTTTAGAATGGCTCATCCTATATTTCTTTGCATAGCATATGCTGTAGAGGAGCATGATAATTACTTTATGCAAAAAAGAGACAGATGTGGAAGGCTTGGGTTATCATGTCTATAGAAAATTTATGCAGCATACATGATGATAAATTAGAGAGTACTATCATATTGGTGAAAGTACTATCATAGAGAGTCTTAGAAGGCTAGTTAGAGCTATTATTGAAGTGTTTGGGGATGATGAGTACTTGAGATCTCCAAATGAGTAAGACACGGCTAGATTGCTTGCAAGTGCAGAGCGTAGGGGTTTTCCTGGAATGCTTGGGTGCCTAGATTGTATGTATTGACAGTGGAGAAACTGTCCTAAGCATGGAAAGGTCGGTATACAGGGTATGTGCATGAGCCTACAATCATTCTTGAAGCCATTGCTTCTAAAGATCTTTGTCCTCCTATAGACCACAAAATAGAACAAATCGTCCAGATACATACCACAAATTAACAAAAATTGTCCTCCTATAGACTATAAATTGTTCATACATAACAAGGTAAATGATGCAAATTGTTCATACATAACAAAGAAGACCCATAGTCTCAAATTGGTCACCATGAGCTATAGGATTTTTACCTTGCCTTTCTTTCTCCTTTTTCTGACCCTCTGGCCTACATACCTTTCCTTGGTGAAGTATGACTTGGACCATCCTCTTCATCAACACGGTGACTTTCATGTGTTCCAGGAGTAGCTGACCTTGGACTTGTTGTAGTAGATTTCTTCTGTTTTTTTTGTTGTTGCTGTTACAATGGAGGTCCTTCCACTTCTGGGCATGCTGCAGCAGGTTCCAACAATGAAGTAAACCAAATGACCTCTTATCTGAGTCTGCATCCTTGTACAGCACACATGCTTGTTGAATCTACACAGATCATAATGTGTTAGTAACCATACACACAACATGCATATACATTTCGAAACAAGTCAAAGGAAAAGACTTTATACCCTGTCTTGCTGTGTGACATCGCTTTGATTTGAACGGAGTACTTTGTACCATGAACAAAATTTGCTAACACTTCCTTGAATGATACCCCAACAGTGTGAGAGAGAACTAATATTACGATCAGATTCAAAGGTCTTGTGCTTGTGGTAGTACTCATGAATTCGCTGCCAATAAGTGTTGCGAGTTTGATCAACAGATTGAACGGGATCCATGCTTACTTCTATCCATGCCGACGCCAACAAAATATCCTCCTTCTCGCTGAAATTCCTTGTTCTCTTCTTGTTCATGTTTCCTATCTTCAAGGGGGAGAAACCTTTGTAGGTGCCTCTATAGATGCTTGTTCGTCAGGCATTGCTCCATAATTGATCTCATCAGCATCAAGCTCACTGCTTCCAACATTGTTCTCCGCCAATTCCACCCAGCTTTGCAAATGACCTCCTGCAGTTGAGCATGAATAATAAGATTTAAACAGCAGCAGAATCCTATCACATGGACTAAACAAAATCTAATTAAGCAATACTGTCTTCTATCTCTGCATCTGCATTGTCTTCTCATTATCTAAAAAGAATCTGCATTCTCTCACAGAGTCTACACTGGATAAAATCTCCTCTGTCCTCTATCGCACACACTCTACCTCAATCACTCTCTTCTATCTATAGCAACCAGGCAAGCAGCTAGAGGTGTGGGGGCAGACCGGCCGCGGCGTGCAGTGCAGGGGCAAGCAGCAGGCGGCGTGCAGAGCGAGGGGCGGGCCGGCTGCGGCAGGCACGTGCAGCGTGAGGGGCGGGACGGCCGCGGAGCCCCGCATCAGTAGAGAAGCTCCAACTAGTGAGAGTCAGAGGGGGGAAATGAGGTCGCCTCATCCGTCGGGGTGGGATAAGAGACCGGTTGGAGGGAGATTTTTGTGTTTTAGCCCTCATAGATGAGGTAGGGGTCCAACAAAGGGCTCGGTTGGAGGTGCCCTGATGGCGTGACTTGTCCCTAGAAATTGATTTTCAGGGACGGACATGTTACCCGCCACTACAAACAAATAGTTATTTCTAACTGCCAGAAGTAGGGTGGGTACCGCATCCGTCCCTAGAAATACGTTTTTACCCGCCCTTAAAAATCTTTTTTTAGTGTATTGTAATAATGGCCAGATATGTTACACTAAATATAGAGGTCAGGATGTGAACTATTCCATTATTAAAAAAAAGAAGCATATGCGAGCATATAGAGATGCTCAAGGTACTTGGGCCTAACAGCTTGTATATTTTCGGCTAATAACTTTTTTATTAGTGGAAACTGTGCACGTCGGTAAAAAGGCACCGTGACGACTTAGTCAATGTTAAGATACACACCATCTTAGTTTTTTTTTTAGGATCACACACCATCTTAGTTGGTACATACGGTTGTAAGAACTTCCTCATGAGTTGTTATATATGTTGTTGAAGTGAATTGATGCTCCTATCTTGATGGGTTGTAACTCGTTATCGAAGACAGGATAGATAAGCTTGTGTTGAGCGATGAGATGATTGAAGATGTCCAGAATTCGGTGGCCTGAAATTCGATCACGATATGATTATGGAACCGACAGGAGAAGAGCCCAAGATCCGTATGTCAAGGAAGGGTTTTAAATTTCGTCCTACACATATATCCCTGTGCCGAATCCCCCGCCCGGGGCCATGCCTGTGTGTCTCTTGCGTGTGCTCCGCGCTCTCAACTCTGACTGCCTACTTAGTTTGTTCAGACGAAGAATCGCACAGCTTCTCCATGCTCCCGCCGGCATGCTTGCACGCGGAAAAGAAAAACAAATTCCCCACTCGACACGGTAAAAAGTTTTAATTTTTCTATTTGAAACTGGTTTGAACTTTCATTCACTATTTGATACTTCCATTATTTCTTCTGTTAACCCAGACAAATAATAACTTGTGAATTCTCCCCTCTCTTTTCTTGAATGAAACGACCATCAAATTACCTCCAAAATTATGAAAAACTTTTCTCGTGATATAAAGGATGGAGAGGGAAACATTTTGCACAAAAAACACATACATAACATTTAAAATCTTAAAATCAACATTCAACAAAATAGGCTCCTTTTGAAGTTTATTCAATTTTTTAGGGCACAATATTACTTTCCAAAAATTATGAAAAAATCATAAGTTACTTAAAAAATCTTGAAATTATTTCAAAATTTGTTTCTTGAAAGAACTTTAAATTACTTTTTGTTAAAGAAATTTCTTATTATGTAAAGTAATTTTATAAAATCTTCATCACACTATAGGGATATTAGGTGTTTTTTTATAATTGTTGGAAACTATTTTTATCTCCAAACAATTCAGATAATCTTCAAAAGTAGCCTATTTTGGTGAATTTTAATTTTAATATGTTAAATACTACCTATGTGTTTTTTTGCAAAACCCATACATCTCCATCCTTTATATCTCTTAAAAAAAGGTTCTTGAATGTTGGAGGTGATTTCATAGTCGTCTTAGTCAAGAATAGAGAGGCAACAGTCCACGTGTTACTATTCACGTGAGTTATAACTAACGGAATTGGCGGAAGTATCAAACAGGGAATAAAACTTCAACCCAATATTATATAAAAATATTTAAAATTGTCATTGTCAAATAAAGAAACCTCAACATTTCCGATGACAAATATGAAATTTTCTCAAAAGAAAATAGTACTACCTAAGTGGAGGTAGATATACTTCTCTCTCGCTGCATGGGAGCAGTGGGAGTGGCAGAGCTTGGTTGAGGTGCCTCATGGACTAAGGGTCTGCTCGGTTGGATGGGATGTTAAA
This sequence comes from Panicum miliaceum, assembly GCA_032594955.1. Taxonomy (NCBI): domain Eukaryota; kingdom Viridiplantae; phylum Streptophyta; class Magnoliopsida; order Poales; family Poaceae; genus Panicum; species Panicum miliaceum. The sequence continues at coordinate 26,639,821 of CM064072.1, read as the reverse complement.
ATATAGGCATGCTAAAATATGGGCATACCAAAATGTGGGTATGCCAACTTTTTTACCAAAACCTTGGCAACTTTATAATAGCGCTTTGTTAGGTGTACTATTTTTTTGACCTTCAACCAAGTAACAAAATTTATACCAAAATTTATAATATATCGATATTTTGGTACGGCACATTTTAAAAGCTAACCAATCCGACCCTAACTAACTTAGCGACAGAAGGCTCCGCTATGGGTTGTCTCGTCCTGAGGAATCAGCCGGTGATCGGTCATCACCTGATTCGACATGTTAACTGCATGACCTGCAGCTAGTACTGAAGAACAGAGCTTAGACTACCTAGCTAGCTTGCCGCCGCCAGCTGCATGCATGGACGGGCGGACGAACGGCATGACGACGACAGGGAGCCGGCCGTGCTTTGCAATGCCTGACCCTGGTGCCCGGCCGCCGTGGGCGGCTTACGTGGCGCGGTCAATCGTGTCTGGTTCGTTCGTGGTGGCCACCGCTGCTCTCGTGGGATCGGAGAGCATGACAAGAAAAAACATAGGAGAATCGAAGGGGTTTTGATTAAATATTCAGAGAAGCGCAGAAAACAAATAGTGATAGGTCAACCGCTAGGACCTTTCACCTTTCTCCATTCATTTCCTTGTTTTAACATTGTACTTGTACATGCTGTTACTGCTCTATATATAGAGAGTAAGCAGGCAAATTACCTGTAAGCAGGCAGCAATCTAAGAGTGTGTTTGATTGGACTGTGATTTTTGAAAAAGCTGTTATGAGCTGTGGACCGTGGAAAAGTTGCTGTGAAAAAACTATTGTGGGAAAAGCAGAAGACTGTTTGGTTAGAGCAGCTGTGAGCTGTGGAAAACTGAGACTGTGTGCTGTGAGCCGAGGCGGAGGCAGCGGCCGGGACGGTGGCCGGGGTGGGGGCGGTGGCCGGGGTGGAGGCGGCGGCCGGGGCGGCGGTCGGGGTGGAAGCCGGGGCGGCGGCCGGGGTGGAGGCGGCGGCCGGGGCGGAGGCCGGGGTGGAGGCGGCGGCCGCGGGTGGGAGGCGATGGGGAGTCGGGAGGAGTCGGACGAGTGGGAGAGAATATAAGAACGAACCGTTTTTTCATAACCAGTGGTAGGTGGATAATTTTTTGCCCCAAAAGCCATTAAAAGCAGGGGGAGAGGTGCTTTTGCATTTGAGCTACTTTTGGGCAAAAGCACCTAGGACTTTTGAGCCCTTTGGTTGTCTTTTGGCTTTTGCAAAAGCAAAAGTAGGTTGGAAAGTCCAACTAAACAACCCTAAAGAACGCAATTGTCCTACGTGTGCCATTAACAATTACTACATTGTACTGCTTGCAACTATAATTATATAATTATAGACATATACTCCCTCCGTTCTAAAAAGAATGCAACTCTCGCTTCCTGAGGAGTCAAATAATTTCAAGTTTGGCCAAATTTGTACAAAAAATTACTAAGATTTATGTCTCCAAATAGATTTAGTATGAAAATATATTATATGATTAATCTAATGATACTTATTTTATAGTATAAATATTGATACTATTTTATATAAATTTGATCAAACTTGAAACTATTTGACTCCTCGGAAAGTGAGAGTCGTAGACAAGGGAGTGGCCATCTTCATTCTGAAGTAAAAAAAACTTTTTGTCCTTTCTCTTGTACGGCATTTGTGTAGCCTTATTAGCTTGTCTGTCTCTAACGCTTAGCTACTATACAATATACACTGCACCACCAGTTTCATCGGTTGCACTGTGCTCCGTAAGTCCGTATTTGGCATGGAATCTATCTACATTCGTTGAGAGATGATGGTCACCAAACATGGTTCTATCTCTCAATTGTTTAACACAACTGACCTGGTGATTCCAACCACCAATGATAATGCGCGAGTGTCCTTAACTCTGTCTTATGCCTCCGGTTCCTTGTGAGAGGCCTCATCAGGAGCATCTGCATGCATATGCTACCTAGCCAGGCCCATCACGCGTACGTAATGACACAACACCAATATAATTCCTTATGCTAATATGCATGAAAGAAAAAAAAACAAGCCAAATGGGGTACAGAAACTACGTACCCAACAAGGGAAACAAAAAAGAGGGTGTGTAATTATATTGATTGATTGGCTGCCACAATTTCATGAACTAAATCTTCTGAAAAAAAAGCATCATCAGTTTTGTGTGGCCCTTGTTGCCTACCGTAAGTACACGCTTGACGCCTTTATGTGCAAAACTGCAAAGCATTGTGTCCAAGCAACTTTTGCACGGGCTGCCTATAGATGCTAGACGCGGCCAGAGGCTTTCCGTTACACCTGCCGCCGCGGAAGACAGCGATGGGTCATCTGCGGCTGCCTCATTCGCTGCAAGCTTGTATTGATTTCCCAATGTTTTTTTTTATTCAGCTCCATTATTTTTTAAAAAGAATGTTTTGTCAGCTCATGCATGGCCATTGGCCGGGAGTACTTGTGCAATTCTAATTAATATTAGACAGCTTAGTGGTGGCATGAAAACACTCCAATACCCTCATTTGTTTACCGCATACGGTTAGTTTTGTCATGCAATCAAATCTGAGCACTTAATTAGACAGGCAGTTGAGATCTCATATTTAGAATTGCACTCTTTGTGAGAGTTTTTTTCAAATACAGGATTACACTTTTCACGGGACGGAAAGGAGCACCACGCAACAACGTCCTTTTCTTGCATGCAATTGTAGAGCGCGCCGGCATTTTTCTTTTCGCCCGTACGTCTTGTTGTTCAGACCTTTCTTTCTTATTAGTAATCTGCTGTATTAATTAGAGGTCCTGGGTTTAGTTGGGTGGCTGTGTGGACATTAGTTAGTAAGCTGGCTTTGACCACGTAGTCGTCTTGTGTGCATGATTCAATAATGTTCCAAGGATTAAGACAGGTACGGTCGGTCCCGATAGGAGGGACAGACCGGTGACCCTTCTTCTTCCTTGTCAAACGAATCTTCTCATGGGTAGTGTTAAAACCAAGAAATAGCTGCCATGATCCGTACGTAAGGTTTTGTGCTGCAGCCCTCTGAGGAAGCTAGATGCATAAGTTGCAGCAGTAATCAGCAGCAAAACTTACGGTAGTTGAAAACCTTTCAATCCGACGGTGAAACGGTAATTACAGTAATGGAGTAGAAGTGTATGCAGGAGTGTATATAGGAACGTAAGGCTAGGAGCACCGTATCGTAGCGTAGCCAATAGACGTGTATGCGTACGATCCGACGGTGCCAGCTTGGCTCTGCTGGTCCGCCGGATCGATCGAGCAGCCGGAAAGGTTGGATCGGTCTCGTACGGGCGGAGATGGGTGGATCCGACGAGCGCTGCTGTCCATGCTCGCTGCTCTTCAATTCGGTCGGTGCTTTGTTTATCTGCTCCCACGCGCTGCGGTATCATCCTTTTCCCTTTTCGAATGTACCGTTAATTCCGCATACTTGACAAAAGATTGCACTCAAGTAATGTGCAAGTTATCGTACGCCATACATTAATTTGTATCCAAACCAACTTTCTAGAATTACGATTCTGCAACAATTAATAGAATACCATGGGAAGAATAACTTCCGTTAAAAACTGATTTTGGACCGTGCATCAAGTTGCGCCACACGACACTGGCGTGTGCGTGTGTCGTCGAGGCCAGAGTACTAATTAATTAACAGTTAACACCGGCCGGGCCGAGGCAGCCAACGTGTAAAACCTTTGATCCCAGCTGCCCCGGCCGGACAGCCGTGTCAGAGATTTAATAAGTAACTAGCATTAGTCAAGTTTCCGCTCAAAAAAGAGAGAGAGAAAAAGAAGCATTAGTCAAGCTTAAACCCCATTACGATCTGCATCGGTCGAGTACATCATCGATCGGTGACACTCGTGGAAGTAGCCGGCTGATCGATCTGATCATCACATCACAGGTAGGCTAAACGTCTGATATTTCCTGACCCATGCATGCTCGAATAACAACGCGTCAACTGATCTCCGGCCCCTCCGTCCAATGCAACTGATGAAGCCGTGGCAAGATCGGAATCCCAGTGTTTTAAACAGACGTCGTGACGACCGCTTGATCGTGACGGTTCGTGTTGTTTAATTTAACCACACACGAGCTAAAGTCAATGGCGTGCGGTCGCAATTAATTATTAACAATTCGATTTGAAATATAAATAGCCTCTCTCTTTTTTAACGAACGGGCACGAGATTGTACCTATTTTATCGGTAAGTTGGAAGTAAAATAGGCTCGCGAGCCGAGTAGCTTCACCGGCCGAATATATTCTGCATCGATTTGAAATGAGGCAGAGTAAGTAACGCGGCCGGTGTGAGTTGACGAGGTATGTGGCAGGTCGTCACCACTTGGGCCCTGTTTGGGAACTTTGGATTGTTTTGCACCCGTGCAAATGAATTACACCTGTAACTTCCTGTGCACAAGAAAACAGACGTATTTTTCCTCCCCTGGAAACTGCTGTTTGGGTGAGTGGTAAAACATCCGTGCAAATTATCGGCACTACCGGCCAATAAAATATCCTTAGACTACAGCATTGGAGGCATAACAAGCGTAAAATTGGAGCTCAAAACTAATCAAACTTCGTGTCACGGCTCAGACCGGACCATGAAATTTCAGATCAATATGTCAGAATTCAGACGGGAGCATCAAATTGGACCTCAAGAGCAATGAAATTCGGATCAGAGTGTCCGTGGACGCACGCCTCAACATTGACGAGCCATGGAGTCGAGGTGCCATTGACGAGGCCATGGAGTGCCTGGGCACAACTATCTTAATGAGCGCCATGTCCGGGCCACATAGACGCACATGTTTGAACACAAAAACTCCATGAGAGAGCTCCAAAGCACAATACTGCGTACTGCAGTCCACAATAGAGCACGCAGTAGGGAAGGACGGTGTCAGGAGAGGTGTAGAGGAAAATGAAGAGGTCTGCAACGTGGCGACGGATGGCCGAGCGCCTCTGCCGCAGAAGAAGAGGAACCTGATGCCAGATCTGTGCAGACCAGATCCGGATGCAAGGAAGCAGCGAATGGGGCTACCTCTCTCGGCCATCGGTGAGAAGAGAGTTGCAGCCAGCGGAAGGAGAAGAGGAGAGGCGAGCTCCACCCCGATAAATGTCGGAAAAACAATGGGGCCTCTGGACATGATTATTCTTTTCCGGATGTATTGGACCAAATCGGTGGTAAAAAAAATTAGCATCATCAACCATTCAAATAGCCTTTTTAATGTTGGGCTCGGGGAAAAATTAGAGCAGGCAATTTACAAGGGTTTTGGTTTCAATACCGGTCTTCGAAACAGACCCTACGTGTGCATGATTAGCAATTTTCCCCTTTTTTCAGTTTTGCTTCTAGAAAACACGAGGGGTGTACATACATTGATGTATGAACTTTTACCAGGTGTGCGTGCTAACGTGTTCAATCCACTAGCATCGGAAAAATATTACTGACCTACCGACTCCATTTTTTTTTTCCGCGGAAAAGAAACGTTTACAGGATCATGCGCACACGAATTCGGGGGGCTACCACGCCTAGCACTGCTGGGGTAGCACAACAATGTGTCTTATTTACTATAACACAAGTCCCTAATAATCTTTCTGTTCCTGATGATGATTTGCCTAGCTAGCAGCTGATCGGCTCCGGCGGGGCTTCATGTGCTCGCACCAACTTTCCAGCTTCCAGCCTTCTCCTGTCCTCCCGTATTTATTCTCCGCGGATGATGGGTGGGCCCATCCCTTCATACCGGTGGGGCCCACGGGCTGGGTGAAAATGGAAGGACCGGTTCCAGTGTCAGGGCACTGTTGTAGCAGACGGCACCAATAGTACAGTAGGCGGCTAGGCGCATTGCTTATTTGATACTAGCCCTGCAGCATGCAATAATTAGTATTAGGAAGGGTTATTGTATATTTTATTTCAGAAAAAAGAGTTTTTTTTTTATATATTGGTGGCCAGCCAATTAAGCTTCTCGTTTATTTTAGTAGCTGAGTCACTGGAAGCACAGTGACAGTGCAAGTATGATATGGTTATTATGAGGACATACACGTTTTCTTTTCCGATTTCTGCATTTCTTTTTGGTGATGCCATGTTTGGGTGCACGATATACAAGACCTTACAGATCACAGCTAAATTGTGTAGCCTTTCCAAGTTGGGTTCTGGGGGGGGGGGGGGGGAAGTTGTGTAACCTTTTGGGTAAAGCAGAAGCTCAAAAAAAAATGTATTCACATTTTTCAATACTCATGGTTCCGGAGCAAAAGAAGAGGCAAAGAAAAATTATCGTGGTTTGAAAGAAGTACATAGATAATTGTATTTTTTTTTCTCTATTCGAATCATCGGAGAAGTAGTCAAACAGAGATGTTGCAACAACCTATTTAAAAACAATCTAAACCACACTTCAATTATTTTTCGTAAACCAGTAAGGCAACGGACACTTCCGACTTAAAATCCACCAAAGTGTCCACTCTCTTCAATACATCGGCATTACACGTTTTGCATCGTTTCGGCAATTTTCCGATAAAGTACCTTGGTCCTCCTCTAATGCTTCAACATGAGGTAAATTGGTCCAACGAAACGGTTGACAACTACGAAATGAATAGACACTTGCCGATCAGAAAAGGAATAAATCCGGCGAAGGATTGAGTTTCACGCTGATTCGAAAGTTGTACCTTGGTCCTCTTCCTGTTATGAAACACCAACAATGTTGATGTCCTTAGGGATGCCATCTCCTCCCGAAACAACGCCGACTCAGCGACTAAGGTGTCAAAATAAATGGGTTATTGTAGCCAATCATGTTGTGCACTTGGAAAACTTTTATCGGGTTCTTGTATATTTTTGGGATCATCATACGAAATTTGACCCCACAAAATGCTCAACAACTATATATGCAGAAACTGGATGGTTGACAATATAGTATTAAGCTTCACGCCGATTCGAATTCGACAAATATATTTTGCAAGAACTATACGATTGACATCCTTATGGCACTTACTACAAAATAACAATGGTGCCGTGTTTCCTCTCGAAACGATAACGACCCGTGATTGAAGAGTCGACACAAGTAGGTTTTAGCAGCACATCATCTTTATGTGCTCCCGGGAAACCCTGACCGAGGTTTCAGGATGAATCAACGCCTCAAAGGTCCACAAGTCCATCCTCAAAAAAAGAAAAAAAAAGGTTCACAAGTCCATGGAAGCAGCTGAGCTCACGCTGACAGAGTGGCATAGCCGGCAAAAAAAAAAAAATGCTGACACGTTCTAGTATGAAAAATTACGGAAAAGCCCATACGAGACAAGGCCAGTAAAATAGCGCGTACTAGTAGAGAGAGGGTAGTTGGCACGCTGATTCAGCGCAGTTCCCGCACTCCACGCGCCAACGCCCCCAAATTTCCGATTTTTTCCCTCCCCTCCTCTCCCGCCGCGCGCCGCGCCATGCCGCCGCCGCCGGAGTCCGGGGACCCCGGCCTCGCGGAGTGCCTCCGGCTGCTGGAGGCGGTGCCCGCCGCGGCGGCCTCGGCCCCGGCCTTCCGCCGCCACTGGCCGTCCATCTCCGCCTCGCTCGCCGCGCTGTCGGCCGCCCTCGCCAGCCCCGCGTTCCCGCCGGGCGCGCCGCTGCTCGCGCCCCTCGCAGCCGCGCTCGGGGCGCTGATGTCCGCCGCGGCGGACGCGCCGAGGCTCGGCCACCTCCACACCGTCTCGCTGCTCTCCTCCTCCGCCGCCTCGCTGTCACAGCTTGCCGCCGACGCGCGCCTCCTCGCCACGCCGGCTGCACCCGCCTCCGCCGCTGCGGCCGGCGGCGCGGACGCGCTGATCTCCCGGCTCCGGCTGGGCTCCGCGGCGTCCCGCGCCGCCGCGCTGGAGGAGCTGGCGGGCTCCGCGGCGGCGCTGCCGGCGCCCTCCGCCGCCGCGGCCGTCTCCGCGGTGGCGGCGCTGCTCGACTCCGCCGGCGGGGACCTCCTCCTCCCGGCCTCCCGCGAGCGGGCCGTCTCCGTGCTGGCCGCCTTCGCGTCCTCGGACGCCGCGTGCCGGTTCCTGGCGGAGGAGTCCGGCGCCGTGGTGCCCCACCTCTGCCGCGCGCTGGAGTCCGGCGGCGCGGGCGCGGAGCACGCGTGCGCGGCGCTGCTCCCGCTGACGGCGGCCTCGCGGGACGCGTCGGCCGTCGTGGCCGCGCGCGGCGGGGTGGCGGCGCTCCTCGCGGCGTGCGCGGGCGGGACGCCCGCCACGCAGGCTGCGGCGGCCGGGGTGCTCCGGAACCTCGCGGCGTTCCCGGACCTCCTCCCGTGGTTCCGCGACGAGGGCGCGCTGCCGCTGCTCCTGCAGCTGGTCTCCCTCGGCACCCCGCGCGCGCAGGAGCTGGCGCTCGGGTGCCTCCAGAACCTCACCGCCAGCGACGGCGACGAGGGCCAGCGGCTCAAGGTCGAGGCCTTCCAGGAGGGCGCCCTCGCCTGCGTCAAGGACTTCCTCGACGCCAGCCGCGGCGACGAGCCGGGCCTGGCGCCGGCGCTCGGGCTCCTCCGCAACATGGCCTCCTTCCGCTACATCGCGGAGATCGCCGCGTCCGCCAGCTTCGCCGCGCACGTCGCGGCCGCGCTGGGCAGCGACAGGTCCCCGACCCGCACCGAGGCCACGCTGGCGCTCGCCGAGCTCTGGGGCAACGCCGCCAAGTCGAGGAACGAGCTGGAGGGCGCCGTCCCGCGGCTGGTCTGGATGCTGGAGGCCAAGCCCGTGGCCGAGCGCGACGCCGCGGCGCGCGCGCTGGCCGCGCTCCTGGCGTCGTCGGGCGCGTGCCGGAAGCTGTTCCGGCGGGACGAGCGCGGCGTCGCGAGCGCGGTGCAGCTCCTGGACCCCGCGGGCGCCCACGGCGTCGACCGACGGTTCCCCGTGTCGGTGCTGCTGGCCGTGGCGCAGTCCCGGCGGTGCCGGAAGCAGATGGTGGCCGCCGGGGCGTGCGGGTTCCTGCAGGGCCTGATGGCCGCCGAGGTCGACGGCGCCAAGAGGCTCGCCGAGTGCCTCGGCAAGGGGAAGATGCTCGGCGTGTTCCCGCGGACGTGACGCCGGAACCCGTAGCTGTCGCGGCGACCGGAACCAAGCCTTCTCCTAGCTCTGTATGTATCAATCCAGCTCCTGCTTCGATCTGCTTCTTGCTCTCCGTGTTCGTGTGCGTGCGTGTGATGCTTGTGATGATGATCTTGTAAATGTGGGTCGTCTTGTTGGATAGCGTAGAGTTGCTAGATTATTACGAGTGGCTTAGCGTGCTGGAAACAATAAGAACACCGAAAGATCTTGTACGTAATGCAATCCCCGATCTGATCTGATCTGAAGGAATTCAGCTTCAGCTTTCTGACAGATGATGAGCGCCACTGTTCATGTGTGCTACTCCACATCAAGCTTCACTCCACTGTTCTGTTCCACAGCAATCTGGCAGGTTGCTTTCCTGTTCTACCAGGATGTCTGATCTCATTATCTGAAGAAACCTTGGGTGGGTTTCTTCAGAGGCCGTGCATGAATCCGGCGCCGTCGCTGTCCAGGCACAGGGGCAGCTGAAGCTGACCGCGCCGGTAATCGCGGATCAGGACCGGTGGCCATCAGTGATAGCCGTGATTATAGCCTCCTCGTCGGGTGTTGACGGTGTCAGCACGGCGCCGCATCGTCCTCGGCTCCTCCCTGACCATGGACGGGGAGGAGGGTGCAGGACTGCAGGTACAGGTCTGACCGGGGCCATCGGCGGCGCCCGCAGCAGCAGCAGGCAGGCAGCGTCTTGAATAAAAGGGATGGGGGTTTGTACGGGCCGTGCTGCAAGGTTGGTGGAGGCTGCAATGCCGTGATCTCTGCCGGAGGCCGGAGCAGATGCCAAATGCAGGGCTGGGCTGGCTCTTCAATACGTGTCCCCTCCCTCATGTTCGTTTCGTTTCGCTCCCGGGTTGTTTTGTTCCCTGATGATTCGTTTTACTCATGGTGACTGGAGTTGTTACTGTCCCCGTTCCTCGCCTGTAACCAACTCTGATGCCAATGCCGTGCCGGTTGACTTCTGACCGGACGGTCCGATGCCGGTGCCGTGCCAGCTGCAAGACGGCAGCGGCGTGCCGTCGGCCGAGCCAGATCCAGATGGCGAGAACCGTGGCGGTGGCCAAGCTGGAAGTCTGGAACGGCCGTAGGGCTGGTGGCGTGCGTGAACGAGCACACGGTCACATGCTCACATGGTGTGGCGCGGCGGCGGCGGCGGCCGTGCCGTGGCATGGCTCGGCGGGCGGCTGCGCGCGGTCTTCGTCGGAGGAGGAGCACGTGCTGCTGCGGCAGACACGGAGGAGAGGACAGAGGAGGGTGCGCCGAACCTGAACCAGGATCATGCCTGTCGTCGTCTTCAGCTCTTCGTCCCGCGGCACGCGCACCCTGCAGTCTTGGCCCGTGTGCTGGGGTGCTGCAGTGAGCGGGGGCTCCTATCTACCTTCGGGTAGATAGTTTTGCTTCTTATCTTTAATCCAACAGCGGCCCGTCAACCGGCCCACGGCCCAAGATTCGTTCCGCGCGCCAGAGAAACTACACCATGCCTTCTCGAAAAAAAAAAGAGGAAACTACACCATGCGACAGGCGGCGGTAATAGGTCAGTGGACAGAATCATAAAGAGGCTAGCGTAGCCTTGTTTTTAGACGTCTTTCTTCATGTACTTCAATTAATTTATCAAGTGTCTAAATATATATTCCTATGAACATTTTTTTAAAATAAATTTAACATTTCACATAAACTAGTTCAACATTTGATATGAAAATGTTGAAACAATATATCCAAAATGTTGAACTAGTTCATAAAAAATGTTGACTTTTAAAATAATAAAAACATATTCATATTGGATCTCATTGTGTTGGATTAATTCTCAAGAACACATAGGTTTAAACGGATTCAAAAATAAATTCACCATTTAGGAGAAAAGTACATTTTACGTTTCAAATCTAAAAGGTATCTACACCTAAGGATGAAAGCGGATCAGATACGCATGAAATCGGATTCGAATAGCACTTTTTACCATATTTTAACTCGAATACGGATACAGATTCGGATATTCTCGAATATAAATACAAAACGGATGCCTCGACGGATTCGAATTCAAATATTTACTCGATATATAGGATAACGTTTAGCTATTTTTTTATTGGTAGTTTTAGAATATAAAATCGTTATACAAGTACAAACTAAAGTATGACAATATAACAAAGATAGATAGTTAAAATAACTTATTTATTGATAAATATTTTATTAAATAAATATATAAAAAATAAAACTATAAATAAAAATGTATTTTCAATAAATATATAAACAACTTTTATTAATATATAATAAAAAATTATAAAAGTAATTTCACCCATAAATAGATAAAACAAGAACATTTGCAAGTAAACTTAATCTTCTTATATCTTGATTATAAAAATTAATAATATTGGTTATAGGAAATAAATATATCTTTTTAAATAGTTTTATTGAAAACGAATACGGATAGTGTCGGATATTGTCGAATACGGATGTGGAATCGGATAGAGAAAAATAATGAAAATTGGATTCGGATGTATGAACTTTACTACCCGATTAAATTCGAAGATAATACGGATATCCATATTGATGTTTAGGCGGATACAGATGTCGGATATTTCGGATATCCACATTCACATTTTCATCCCTACCTACACCTACTAGGGTGCGACACGTGTCCAGCATATTCCATCAACCACACGAATTCTCTTCGGCCTGTTGGCCCGCTATGCTCTGTCTCCCGTCTAGTGGAATGAGTGTTTGGATCGGACGATGGAGAAGTTCTGCACACATCTCAAACTCGGGAAGATAGGTAAGTATTTTTCTTCCAGAAGATAGATAGGATTCCCAGCAGTGAGCTGCCCGGCTCCGCGCATGTGCGGTTTCCACTTTCCCCACCTTCTCCTGGGTCTTGTTTGGGCTCCTAACCCAAATCTAACCCTACCGGCGTCACATGGGTTTTCTAAGGTCCTATTTGGAGGACAACTTTAGTTCTCTCTTTTGACACTGATTAGATGGACTAAATAAAGACTAATTATAAAATTAGTTACATAAGTCGTGGCTAATTATCAAGACGAACCCATTGATGCTAATTAGTCCATAATTAGCACATATTTATTGTAGTATAATATTATCAAATTATGATCTAATTAGGTTTAATGGATTCATCTCGCAAATTAGTCTTAATTCAATTGGTTTGTATTAGCCTACATCTCTAAAAGACGAAACCTAACCCCGCTATCAGGCCGAAAACGAGCGCACATTAGTCCACGTCTACAATAAATATTATCCGTTGGATAACCGACTTGTTTAATCGGACGGCCAGAAAGCTACTGCAACCATTCGTTTCCAGTTCCAGGTCCTTCTCCAGAACACAGGCTGAGTTACTCCAGTCTCAAGCTGTCATGTGGCATCATTAAGCTTAGGAAAATTTTCCATTCCCACGACGCGTTACTCGAGTCGCTCAGCTCCAAAAATCTCAGGAACTCTTCCCCTTCGGTAGCTGTAGTGATTTCTTTCTCCTACAATGCTTAGAGCTTCCCATATTAAGTGAGGCTTAATATATCATCATTATTTGAAGCAGTAATTACGGTGATCAATTTGACAGCAACAATCTTATAGTAGGATTGTTCTGTTTAGTTACAACTTACCATATGGTGTCCATTTGAATTGCTTACAGCATCTCCAAGAGACTTTTTATATTTTTATATCATTTGAATTGCTTACAGCATCTCCAAGAGACTTTTTATATTTTTATATCTTTAGGAATAGAGATTTTGTTATAAAAATTACCCTCCAACAGTCTCTTCAATTGGATATCTAAATATAAACCTCCAATATTCTGGATTTCTCGCTAGCCAAAGATGGAGAACGAGAATTGCTATCTAGGCTACACACAGATATAGAAATTAAAAGTTGTTGGGGAGTAGAAAGATATAGAAAATAATTTTTACTCAAATGACTCTCTAAATGATGATTTAGAGAGTAGAGTTTAGAAAGACTTTTGGAGATGCTCTTAGAAGCAACTGTGAATTAGGCACTCCATTTCATAAAAAGGAGATCACTATAGTTGATAGTGATAGGCAAAATCCCTCAGCAACACAAGGTATCTCATACGGAATAACTCGTAACTCATTTTCTTCAACATTTTATATCCGAGATGTCATGCAAAAGTTGGAGCTAGGGTCATAGTCTGCGACCAATATCTACCGCAGCAAAAGCAACTCCCTTTTTTCCTCTGATATTAGTTACATTTCATCGCAACTTCATGCTAATTTAATACCAAATATTCTTTTCACAATGAAGTATCAACTTTAATTTTATTGTAGATAAACACACATACTTCAAAATTTAGATTAACTCCCAAAATCCTAATGACAAAGGAGTTTCAACATGTACATATATTTGGTCAACAATGCATAGATTTTCTCTACCGATGCTCTCGAAATATGCTCTACCGCTATAGATAAAATAATAAATTCAAAGTCCTCATACATGTTTAAATTCAAGTTATATTCAATAAACAAGTATAAAAGTTTTTCTAACATAAAAACACCGGCTAAACCCCACAAAAGGCACGGCAATTGATGTCCAAACATCCGATGTGACAGTACTAAAACTACTTCAGTCCGCGGGATCTAAACGACACTCACTGTGCTTGAAATTTATGTTGCTTTCGCTAAGTAGTGCCAAAGTCAAAAAAGAAAGGAACCCCGAAGGAAGTTCCGTTTTGAGATGGAGCAGCATTGATTTTTTAAGACTCCGTTTTGCTTAATGAAACATTGAAACACTTTTTTAAGAAAAGGGAGTAACCCTATGTTTTGGATACAGCAAAGGCACGCTTTAGTAATTACTCCTTCCGTTCTCAAATATTTGACACCATTGACTTTTAACATCCGTTTGATTTTTCATCTTTTCTCCAAATATTTGTGCAAGTGGATAAATATACTAGTTAAGCTTAAAGTAGTTTCGGTGTTAGATCTAATGCCGCACATTTCACTTTACGTAACTGATTAAATAAATAGATATTATTGGTTAAAATTTGTACAATGGCCTAGCAAGGAGCTAGTTGTACAATGGCCTAGGTCGCCATGTGTGGTTTACTAGTCCGATGGGCGTTTATAACTCATACTTTGCTCCTACTTTAGATGAGGCGAGTTTTCTAAAAAAAATGAACAAGATTCCCATTTCATACGAGTTGACTTGTGTACGATTGAAATCTCACCCAAGTCACATGATCGATCAATTAGGACCTTGACCTAAAGTACTCCTGTTAAACGAACCTTGTTGAGTGAAGATCAAATTTTGCTCTCCTTCATCCTAAGGCAGATACATCCTTTTATTCGGTACTATTGTCCTCCCATCCTTATCCTCCGCTTATTACCTAGTAAAGCCATTATCAAGCAAGCGACCATGGATGTTTCTTGCCACGCAAATTGCCCCTCACGTGATCGAACGAGCTGAGTCATCACACGGCTTAACTTGCACCCACACATTTATTTAGTCGAGTGCATGCATCGCATCTAACGCCATGCATGTACAGGAGATGGATGTGTCCATGCATGCATGCATGCCAACTTGAGCAGGGAGAGATCTGAGGTACGAAGATCTTGCAAGCCGATCGATGCACAAACTAGCGATTTGGGGACCTACATTCCTCCTGTTCATGCTTTGATCCTGGAAAGGCAACACCCAGTTAAATAGTGCATCACCTGGCTTAGAACGTACGCAAGAAGGATATACATGTTGATCATCACTCATCAGGCACACATGGCATGTGTTTTCTGCTGCCAGTTTCTGTTTTCTTTTAAATCCTTAAAGAATATATGCATCTTTATAATTTTTATACCATGCCTATATATGTGTAACTGTTAATAGTGATCGCAATTTGTACTACTACCGTGGAATAATAGATGAAAACCAGTGGGCTGTTTGTCAATTTTTTTATGGGAAAAACACCTACACTTGTATTCAGTCTGCATGTGTACAGGTGCAGAAAAGAGATCTTTTCTCACAAACTCAGGGTGAGGTGATCTCAAGAGATCGGTAGCAACTTTAGCATCCGAGCATATCTTTCTAGAGCCATGAGTCATGTGGAGTGGTGGTCCTTGACACCACACAAAACATACATCCACAGAGACAGAGGCAAGGTGTACTGAGACTATTTTAGTTTCAGTGTGTGTATGCAGTGCAAGTGGAGTACATTCACAGAGAGAGGCAAGGTGTGATGGGATTATTATTTTAATTCCTAGGCATGTGTTGCATAGCTGTGGCTTCACTCTGCACTGCAACTTGCAGCCCCATCTCTGATCCCCTCAACATGGCTGCATGGGGAGCAATCAGCTGGTGGTGCTTCTATCTGCAGGGAGGACGATCCGCTTGCCAACCACCTTGCATGGGGCTATCTGGCTCAGATCTCCTGTAGTATAATTCCAACTTTCCAAGCCTACCAGTGGCTGATCTAATTTACATGCATATTTGAAGGATTCCTTGGAAAAAATTTACGTGCTGTTCATAGAAAGGATGGAAAAATTTGGCTGTTCATAGAAAGGATTGGAAATTTTTTGGCTGCTCACAGAAAGGATGGATGGCCATAGATTGAATGCATACGTGTCTTGATGATATCACATTTTGTGCTGTTCTTTTTTTTTTGCAAAAACATTTTTGTGCTGTTCTTGCTTTATGCCTTTGGGGGAAAGCTATCTTCTTTTCCAAATAAAATTTGATAATGGATTGGGAAATTAATTGGTGCTCTATACCTTTGGGGAAAAGCTATCTTTGGTAACGGATTGGGGAATCAGTAAGCATTATTGAGCTTCACCTTTGGCCATCTCGTCTAGCAACATTATTCATGGGATCTATCCCAATGACTGCTAACTTTATATATATTTTTGATACCATTCCTCTTGAATGCAATTTATGGAAGGCAAAATATTGTTTATTATCATGATTCTGTTCCTCTATGTTTTCTCTTCACAAATAAAACATTTTCGTTTAGTACCTGTAAAATTTAGGATCCAGATAATATGCATTTAATTAGACTTTCCAAATCATTAAATAGTATTAGGGTCAACCATATAGAAAACAAATGTAAACGGATAGGATATAGACGGTTACCTAGGGATACAAATACATATAATTATTTTTACTCGGGTTCGGATCGGGTACAAATAGTGTCTATGTGTCGAATAATATATGAGTGGATATCCACATCACATAAATATCCACTCATATACGGATGGATCTTAACCCTTCTAAACGAATTTTGATATGGACGGATAATTTCCGTACCATTTACATCTCTAAGTACCTATATTATTATAGGTACAACAAACTTCAAACTGTGTAGCTTTAGAGCTCGTTTAAACATAGTACATAGAGTACAAATTATTTTGAAGTCAACTAGACTGCATATTATCTTTATATTATTATTTTATTACAAAACTGTGAGGGCTTCAGGATTTGTGCTAGCATATCTTGAAATAGCTAGACTTGCATTATAGGATTTAGAGGTTTTTATCCAAATGTAAGGTTTTGGTCATATATTCAGTTTCCAGGGTGCCAACTGTAGAATTAATAATTAACGTATTCACAACCTTATATTTATAATTTGTTAATCTTAGTTATCCATACCAATAAATAGTCTTCCTTTAAAGTGAAGGGCAAAATAATGCATTGAATAAAGGTGTTTTAACTTTTGAAACTTATTTTTAATGCATAGGAGAGAGAGAGCCGCGTGTCATTCTATTAAAGAAGAAAAGTACAAAGACACATACACAACCCACACGCGCACACAAGCCATGCACACTAAGTGTCATTCCCATGCAACCAATATGATCAAAGTGTTGGGCCCTTCACTTGGATCCTTCTCTATATGCTTGGTCACACGGCACCAACAGTTGGAGAATGTGTTGGCTTATTAAGCTTTGGTTGGCATAAAGGAACTCCTCAGTAGCTTCCCCCCCCTTCTATTGGGATATATGGCAAATGCTAAAAGCATCTCTTCTAGAACCCTAATAACAAAACAATCACTGAATAAACTGTGAATTAAAAGACTCAGCTGAAGTGAAAGTAATACAATCTTTTCATATCAAGCTGGTTTAGCACATCTATATTGCTGGCAAAAACTACATCTATTTTGGGTGCCACAAAGAGGAATCTGTTGCCTGTTGGGGAGATATTTATCCAGAGGAATGGTAAAGTTCTTTAGGACTATCATTCATTAGAAGCCTGCTAGATGGTTGTCCATGCCTAAGAGGGAATATATATATATATATATATATATATATATATATATATATATATATATATTATAACAACATGCTTGTTTAGTGTGAAGGAACAATACAAGCTACCAGGAGTTGTTTTTTTTTTGCTTAACTATCCATTTAACCTTTGTTGGTTTATACATTACATTCTTATGTTCAGAAATAGTTTAATGTAACTATAGTTTGAGAGCTTCTATGCTTTCTTGTGAAGAAGCTTCTTTGTTTGTTTTTTTGAGAAAGTAGCTTTTATTATTTTGATCAAATTGAAGTTGGATTAATACAATTTTCTCTTAAAAAAGATTAATCTACTAGTGACTCTATCCTTTTTACATTTTATCGACATCTTCCGTGATTGTAATTGAAGTTTTGATGGATATGAGATACATTCGCTTATATATGAGATTACTTTGATTTCAGATAGTTTTTACACATGATTTTTGTAAATAGACAACATTCAATGTTTAGCTAGCTTTTTTTCTCACCTAATAGATCCCCTACTATAACCTTGTATTTCCATTCCTTCTGATTAAACCTTCACATAATCTCTGCTAACCTTCTCAATTCATGAAAGCGACCTAAATAACTAATTTCTACTATGTTATATCAGTACATGTTAATAAAGTTACAACATTGTGCGAGTCAGTATTAATAATTCTGAGTTTGACGAGGATTTAGATGATGCAGTACTCATATAGTCAATGTAGGTGGTTTAAAATAGTAAATCAAATTTGTGGCCGTCCAAATTTATGGTAAGCGTGGTCTCCTATAAGACTCACTTTACAATTTGTCATCAAAGGGTCAGTACATTTCCAGCCAACACTCGTTTTGAAGCTCCTATTTTACAACACCTGTCCTGCTCTCTCTCTCCTCGGATGATTCTGAAGTTGCGCTGAATTTAATAGCAATGGGCAGTGGCAGTTGCACTGCTTCCCACGATGGTGAGCATAGTTTAGTCGCTTGAGTACTGGCTCCACTTGGGCGAGGACGAGGAGGCGGGTGCCGCGCCTGTGGCCTCGCCATGTGCTCTCTCCCCCTCCTCCTTCCTCGGTATCTACATGCCAAGATCTCTCTCTCTCTCTCTCTCTCTCTCTCTCTCTCTCTCTCTCTCTCTGATCTGAAGCTCTGAACAGAGGCCGCTGCTGCCATTTGCGTCTGCTCCTCGTAACCCCTGTCTCGCTTTGCCCTTCGTTTCGCCAACTATAAAGCCGGGGGTCCGGTGATGGGTGACCTTTTTGTACCGATGTGCAGGGTCAACTTCTTCAGGTCTCTTGGCTGAAACCACCTTCCTGGCTCACATTGTAAGTGTACTGGGGACAACTAATGTTCTTGATCCACTGTTCTTGGATGCTCATCTTGTGCTGGTTTTGCTGCTACCTTCCTGCTGATCTGCTCATCCTTGCCGCATCTCGGCATATCTTTGCAACATTTCAGAGTGTCACAGCAGAGATCCACAACATTCTTGGCTCCTCTATTGTTCAAACTTTTCAGTACTGTCCAAACCTTGGATATCAGGATATGATTTTTCAGACTGTTTGTGATGAGCTCCATTTGAGCTGTCTTTCCTCAGTGTAGTATCAATATTCCAGCATGTGTTGATCATTTCTGAGATATTTATTTGATTCAGAGTCCTGTACCTTTTCTGTTCACTGCATTGATCTGGTTACCCGTGGTGTTGAACGCGAATGGTTGATGGAAATTCCTCTGCATTTCTCTACTACTCAGAAACTGTAAAGATGGGTTGTGGCCCATCAATCCCCAAGAAGTACACGGTAGGCGGGAAGGGGCGAAAGCGCCGGAGCATCATTCAGGAGGTTGCAGTATTCGTGCCTACTGTCCGCATACCCGTGGCTTCTGACATAGTCCATCCGCTCAGGGGGGTAGTTTCTAAGGATCTCGTCGACCGCCTCTCCACACTCCGTGCTCATGTGGTTGAACTGGCCGAAGAAATCTGTATGTTCCTCTCTGATTTTTGCTGACACTGACTGCTTACTGACTTCGTTTGCTAGAATACTGACAGTAATTCTGATTTGTTGGGAAGATTATGCGGATGTATCAGCTGTTTCAGAATTGCAGCATGCACTGGAGGAGTACTTGCCAGTAGTTCTTGGTCTAACAATAAAAGGTCTGAACTTGTGCTTATTCACTTTCGTGTAGTTCTCACGGCTATTGAATGATTTATAATGAAGCTGTTATTGGTCTGAACAGAGAGCCGCCTTGAATCATCCGTACAATTCAGATGGAAGACCTTAGATGATGATCAGGTGAGAGTTTGGTACCTCTGCTGTTTTATTATTCCTGTTGTTTGGATACATTTATAGATTGAGTTACAAGAGGATATTTCGTATTCAGGAGTGTTGTTTGACCAGCGCGTGGTATGAGGTGCTGTCGGTCGTCCACATGATGGCGATGCTTGCATTATTTGAGGCCAATCTAACACTCATTCCGAAGAACGGTCAAGTTGGCGGTGAAAGGAAGGTATCAGAAGGTCTGTTGATCTTTTTGCAATCGATGACAATATGTTTTTCTGTCACTACTACTATTTTTCATATTTTCCGTAATTTGTGGCCAATCGTGATGATGGCCTAAAATTGAAGAAAATAGTTTTGATCACACTGGCAGTATTGAATTATGGACTTGGTATATGGATTATTTGGAACAATACTAGAATGCATTTTTTGCGATATACGGAGCACAATATCTCTTCATGAATACTTTGTCGCATATGCTAAAATAGGGGAATGATACATTTTTGATTACTTCTGCAGATGCAAAGAAGGATGTTGTTGATTCATTGCTCAGGGCATCAGGATGCTTAGACTACTCTGTGCATCGCATACTTGTTCAGATACCTGCACAAGTCAAGTATGCACTCACCCTGCAAAGCATATTAGCCATTAGAAATTGTCACCTCTGAATTTTCCTCCAAGCATGTACTTACTGACCATACCTCTTCAACTGCAGGAAGAGCTTTCCTAGTTACTTGCAGGAAGGTATGCTTGAGGCCATCTCAATTCAGGCATTGGCTCAGGTAGATACCCCTGTTCTCCTTGTTTTTGGATGTTATGGAGCTGAATTAGTAATTAGCTTGTCCTGTCCAAACTGCACAAAACAGTGTGTAGAAATACAGCTTGGCCTGGCTTCTGAATGTGAAAAGGCAACACTGTCAGTAAAGAGGAGGCTAGCCTGTGAGCAAGTCAGTTATTTTTCTCAGGTCAGTATTGTATAACAATGTAGATATCGAATGAACATTTTCTTCAGTTATTTCAGGATCTAATGGTTTTCTACTTTCTTATTTTTGCTCAGGCTCACTATTGTCTGTCGGGATGCGATACAAGTGACTCATATGGAAAGAAGCTTCTGTTGTTCCTGAAGTGGAAATGCATGGAAGCCAAGGTTTTCTGAAGACACAGTATAAATCTTTCAGAGTGTCAATGACTTTATTTCTGTTGTAAACTTGACCTTTTATTATCTTGCAAATCAGGCTGTAGCATATTATTACCATGGTCTCGTACTCGACAAGGGCGGTGAACCGGCCAACCATATCAGTGCAGTCTGCTGCCTCTCTGCAGCTGATGACCTACTCTCAGAGGGCAAGAGGGCTTGCTTGAGTTTCTGTTTGGCAAATCCTGTCACAAGGTCTGATACCACTCCAAGAGGATTAGCAATCCAAATTAATCAAAATGCATGCTTTGACAAGTTCTGTTTGAATTCAATTGTATGTAGGGTACCACCTCCATGGGGTGTCATGAAGAACATGCACAAGAAAATTCCAGATGTTGCGTACAAGAAGTTCCAAGTGTATGGGCATCTGTTTGAGAAAGACAAGAATAGGTACATCCCCTGATTTCAGGATAATTCTACATCTGAAATGATAAATTTTAAATGTTGAGATTTGTTGTTGGATGCTAACCGTTCCTGATCATGCATGTACACCCTACATGTTCGTTCATATTTCTTTGTCAAGAGGTGATTTCATTACTTTTCTTGTGCAGCGCACTTCAATCGATTCCTGATCTACCAGAGTTTGCGCTGTCTCTGAGACCGGAAGGGTACGAGTTGCCAAGCACTGATTCAATCTGGGAGAATGTTAGTGGCCAACCTCAAATTCAGAGCCTCAAGGAGCATCTGATCGATGATGAAGACGAAGTAGATACTAAGTAATACTAGCCACGGTTCCATATGCTTCCTCCCATTGTACTGCAAAAAGTAGAAGAAGTTAGTCTTCACAATGCTCAGTCCAAAATGTTTTGGATTCAGCGTATGCCACAACCAAAAAAAGGATCGCAATCTCTTTCTGTATAATCGCAAGTATTTACCATCTGATATAGTAAAGCCATCATGTGTAATATAATCACAAATAATAGGAAAGAATAGTTTGTCTCTTACTGTCATCTTGGATATTTTTATTTTGCCTACTGAAGAACAGAGCATCACGAGAAAAGTTATGGTACACATTTCAAGAAAACAATAATTGTCCATTAGCCTGGGTGTGCTCACTGATCATGTGCATGGAAGTTAGTACTTGATCTGTGAGTAATAGATAATTTGAAAGGTCTGTCTCATGTGTTTACTGATCCAGTTGTCAGACATCGTTACTCTGGTACATTTCGTGATCCTTCCAAATGAGTCTAAAGGCATGAATAATCAATGTGAAGAAATACTCTAGGGTCTCGGTCAAATCAAAATTACTTCAGTTCACTTTATATATAATACTAGATGGAGGAAGAAATAGTTTGGAAAGCTCCATTCATTCTTAAAAAAAGGGAAATCCTCCATTCAAACATTTTGACTCCAAGACTTGAACACACATGTCGTCGAAAGCAGCTTTTGGAAAATCTGTGATTACTTAAGTACCTCAAATGTGTCTACTGACTGGTCTGGCTCTAATTTTTACCTCTCCTACTTTTTATAAGCAAATGCGCAGAAAATGTTGTGGGGATGGATAAGCATTGATGACCCCAAGTCAGCCTAGTGTGTGGACATCTTTTCCGATTAAGAATTTATTTTCCTTTGGTTTCTATAGTTTTTATTTAGATCGAAGGTTCAATCTTTACCAGCCTGTAATTTCAATTTGGTACTTTAAACTGTAGGAGATGTCTCTGCTAGTATCCACTAACAAATAGAATGGTTTATATTGCTACCACAACAGTGTCGATTGTAATAGTTCTTGTAAAACTGCTTTAATAGTCTGTTGTAAATTAGTTGAAAGATATATCACTAGGTAGATTTATTTGTCTTTTGTGTGGTACTAACATGTAATTGGAAGTAAAAACTTTCATGTATATCTGTAGTTCCAAAGCATATCACTTTTTCTCGCTCTCAACAAATACAGGAATCTTCTTTTGTTATCAATCCAAATCATTTACTTCATTCAGAAAAAAAAAAGAATCTTTCTACCCAAGATACTGTGGGCTGTAATCAGGATGCCGACCTGCAGTATAATTGGACAGGGCCACATCCTACTTGGAAAATTAATGTTATCCTAGACTTGTTTGGCAGTTTGGCACACAATCCTTCAAAGATGAGAAGATTAGTATATGCATAGTAAGTGGAAGCGAAAAGCTAAACCGCACCAAAAGATTCAACGTTCTCGGTCTAAAAAATCATTCACATATTGATCATTTTAGCTGTATAAAAATCATTCCCTCACTGTTCAGATAACTTAGTTGTACACAAGAAACTTTTAGTTGAAAAAATATGTTAGTTACATTTTATCATTTGTGCACACATACTTTTTCATGCATATATGTAGTTCTAATGCATCACTTGTTGAAAAAATAATCTTTATTAACTAACTCCAAATTATTTCATTTAAAAAGAACTCTTGTTATGCAAGAATGTTATGTCTGCATTCAGCACGCCAACCACCACTAGATAACTGGCCAGGGTCACAGACTCACAGTCTGCATTCAGCACGCCAACCACCACTAGACTCGGGAAAAAGGTAATAGTTATTAGGAGAAAAACCACAATATACTCTTCGGTCAATTGCAGAAACCCTAGTGATTTATGAAAATCTGGTACAATTCCTTAAAAACCAAAAGCAATTATTTTAAAAATAACCTGCAGATTTGTAGTGCAGGAATACAATTCATTCAATACTCCAAGTATGATTGGTTCACTGCAGTTTTTTTAGTTGATTGTTTCAATTTCGTTTCATGCAGGCAGCTGAATGGGACCATCTGATACCATTTGAAATCCTTTCTCTTGTCCTTATTGTAAACTTGGCCGAATTGTGAGTTAGTGATGTTTTCCTTATACTAATATTGTTTTATTTGCACTTTCTTTTTTTTATGGATTTTCTTTGCAATTTCAACAATAAATGGATTGCACACAGAAATGTTCAAAATAGGCATAATAGCCAAATACGCCCCTCAACTTTGGTCGGAGGGTCATTCTGATCCTTAAAATTTCAAATAGGCCATTAAAGTCCCTCAAGTTTCTCTATTGGATGAAATTGCTCCCTACTGATGTGGCATGACACACTAACTTGCCATATAAGCGGTAGGAAACCTTTGGATGAGTCAGTACGATAGAATGGCCTTTTTTTCCCTGGTTCACCATGGCTATCTAAAATATTATTAAGTCCATAGATCTCAAATATACATGGAAAAAATCAGAATATGAAAAAACAAAATGTGACTTATATACCAGATTTAAATCTCTGAACTTCTAGATTATGTACCTGAATTTAAAATTATTAAATCTAACTTACAAGGTATGAAATATTAAACTTTCAAGACAAAGAATTTAATGCATTGATATTTACCTATTTAGCATGTACATAAAAAATTTGAAGGGGGAGGGGGTGGTTATTAAGGAGGTGCCACGCTCTGAACCAGGACTGGGACATGAGTTTTAATGACTCTTGGAGTTCAACGCTCTAAGCGGTCCACAGGGAGAAATTTGTTATAAATATTGGATTCAAGAATGATAAAATAGTCAATTTCGTCCTCCAACTTTTGGCCGTGGGTTAACTTCGTCCTCAAACTTTTGGAAGGTTCAATTTGGTCCTCCAACTTCTACTTTTCGTTCAATCTCGTCCTCTATTTGAGTTGGTTATCAATGTAGACATGCCATGTCATCCAACCGTGTAATAGGGTTGTGCTACACAGATCAAAAGTCCAAATTACCCTCGTTCCTTTTTTTTTCATCCTACACAGATCAAGCAAGTGCAGCACGCCATGCTGGTGCTATTTCCCCAACTCGAATCCACCAAAGAAATCGATCCAGAGTTGCAGTTCCTCAACCACCCCATTCTCTCTCTTGATTATTCAGCCCACAGGAGTCTGCTCCATCTCCGAAATCTCCAAGCACCAGCACACCACCATTGCTCAGCTCGTCCTTCGCTTCCTCCTGAAGCAGATCAGCTCGGCATGGGTAATCACGGCCGGGAGCAACTGCGCGGTTGACCTCAGCGTTGAGGATGGAGCGGAGGGAGGAGCGTTGGGACCTCGGGCGTCGTCTGCCCATGGCGCGCTGCTCCACCCCCTGCAGTCACTCCTTGACCCGGATTCTGAGGAAAGGGAGATGCGGGAGTGGAGAGCAGAGAGGAGAGAGGAGAGTTCGGCTTTGAGCTCACCGCCGGCAACACACGAGAGAGAGAAAGGCACAAGGGCATATAGGTCATTTGCTACCGTGGCCATGCGCCAAGGTGACGTGGAACGCCTACGTGGACGTCCAGCTCAGACAAGGGATGGAATTGAACAGGAAAACTGAAGTTGGAGGACCAAATTGGACCTTCCAAAAATTGGGGGATGAAGTTGACCTACGGGCAATAGTTCAGGGACGAACTTGGCTATTTTGCCTTTAAGAATCAAGTGTTAAAAGTTTTAAAGTAAGTTTGAATTTTAAAATCAAATGACATTTTGGTTTATACTAGGAGTATAGAAATATTTCCTCTGTACTACATCCCACCTTTGCTGTTCTTATTAAAAAACGATTATTTTCTTTGGCAAATTTTAATGATCTATACACCACGTGGGCATAATAAGAAATTGACAACGGTTAGAATGCAAGCTTAAGTTTTACCTGGTCAGAAATAATAACAAATCTAATCTAGAACCTGGAAGCACAGCAACTGACTGGAAATCTAGGGGTAAAACATTTGCCCATCATACTTCAGAAGAATACAATATCAGGTCAATGAAGGAGAAAAACTAATCGGATCAGATCAACAAAAGTTCAACATCCATCCCTTTGTTTATTTCATACAACTGTGTATAAAAGCCTCCCTAATCCCAATCTACCATTTCAGTGTGCCCAAGATTTCAGGTTTGAGCAATGAGGCCCAAGCTTGTGGCAGCAGCAGTCCTCACCAGCCTTCTTGCTCTTGCAATACTTGCAAGCTGCAGTACTGAAGGTATACCACATACCAAATTCTTGATCATTCAACGGACGTCATTTTCAAGCTGTCTTTTCTGAAACATGCTTTTGTGATCTGAAGGTGACATACTGTACAAGCAAAGGTTGGCATGGAAGGACCCAAACAATGTGCTGCAGAGCTGGGATCGGACCCTTGCCAATCCCTGCACCTGGTTTCATGTTACTTGCAACATGAATAACTCCGTTGTCCGGATGTATGACATTCTCTATATTTTCCCCTCTATGAGATTTGCATAATTTTCTAATTTTGTTATGGGGCCAAGTGTAATCATTCTTAATTATACTTTTCAAGAATTAGAACCTCTGAATCATTGTCAGGTTGTATGTATGGAAGTAAACTAGTCTTTCATCTATTATTAAGTACTGAAGGTTAGTTTCTGAAAACATCGTTATATTGAAGTATCTGCTCCTTGATCTGCAAGGATTTGGGCAACGCAGGAATCTCAGGGCCTCTGCTTCCAGATCTTGGAGGACTTGTGAACCTCCAGTACCTGTATGAATTGCATAAAAAGCCCAACTGCAATGATCAGTGATTACATTCAGAATGACATTTTTCTGAATCTTTACATATCCATGTTTGCAGTGAGTTGTATGGCAATAACCTGATCGGTCCAATACCAGCAATACTAGGCAACCTGACTAATCTTATCAGCGTGGATCTTTGGGACAATCTGCTTACCGGCCCAATACCAACTTCGCTTGGCACCATCAGCACGCTGCGATTTCTGTATGGACCGTTTTTACAGGATTTTTCATATGCTTTTTATGAGGCTATGTTGAATTCTGACTATTTCTAAATTATTGATGCACTGATGTTCTTTAGGAGGTTGTACCAGAACAACCTGACAGGGTCTATACCGCCATCATTGGGCAGTCTGACGAGCCTTCAGGAACTGAAACTTGAAAAGAATGCATTCAGTGGCTCCATTCCATCCTCTCTTGGCAACCTCAAAACATTGCGTTTCCTGTATGTCATAGTTCCTAAATTCACAGACCATTTTTTGAATAGTCTAAAAGTACACACGAGTGATGTTATTATTCTTTATGGCAGTTTTGACTTTTGACTCTTCTTTGCACAGGAGGTTGAACGAGAATATGCTGACTGGCACTGTTCCATTGGAAGTCCTCTCCCTTGCCATTGTTGGGAACTTGACAGAGCTGTGAGTAATAAAGCAATTTGAACACATCATTATCACTTCAACATGGGTACATTATATCATGGTATTATGTTCCTATTTCATTGACTTGCACTGACACAAGAACAATTACCTGCATTTAGAAATATTGCAAGGAACAACCTGGACGGCACAGTGAGGTCATCAGAACTAAGAGGTACTAATAGGTTTAGCTTTGGTTTTCTTTTGTACATGATTATACAGTACAGAGTGATGCTTACAAGAACTACAAATTGGCGTTGTCACAGTGACTGAGATTATCCAAGACGAGCTGAAGACCACATGATGACTTGATGAGTCCCAGGATCAAGACTTTGTTCTGCTTCATGATGATGCCAGAAATTTATGAATAAATGCAATGGGATAAACAATTGTCTAGACTCTAGAGTTTAGACATCTTGTAGTAGAATTTCTGTACCAAATTAAGTTGAATTTGCGAGGACATGATTGAATGGATAATGCGACAATTCTATTTTGCTGAAAAATAGAAACTACCTTTTGTCCCAAATAAATTATTGTATTTTATTTGTATAAAGCACGAGTTTTCTCCTGCATTGTCCTCCCCTCCTGCCTCCCTCTCGTCTTATGAAAGATCGATTACTAAAATAGAAAAACCATTACTCTGGAGAAAACCACTTCTTCCAGTTCCAGATACACCGAGCTGACCAGGTTATATTTGTGCCAAAAAACTAAGAGATCCCTGCATCCTCATGGCTGCCATGATGCCATCTGAATCTTGCATGGCCTGTGGTTGAACCAAAAGTCAGCTGGATGACAAAGTACGATAAGAACGAGCGAACATTGGAGGGAATGAGATTCAGTGACTTTGGAGCATCTCCATCCGTGTGCTACAAGTACTTGATCTGGATGGCCTGTTTTCAATCCAACAGCGAAGTCACTGAATCTGCATCCACCTTGGAAATATGAATACGGGCACATATTTCAGTGGTTTCTAGAATCTGATGAACTCATGTTATTTACATCACAAAGACACAGAACGCCTATGAAGTCGCATCCTCCGTGTAGGAACAAGGTGGCCACCAGCGATACAACGGAGACTGTACAGGCGTAGCTTGCCAACACGCAGCAGCGACATGACAGAAACTGTCCAGGCCTTGCTTGCAGCGCTCCGGTGATCCCTGCCGCCGTCGCCACTTCCGAAGAGACCACGTTAACATTGCATATGTAGCTCCAGTTTTGCCCCCAAGATGATAGTACCCCTTGACGTTACATGGTGGACTACAGTAAAATCATAATAGATGAATAAGAATGAACAATTAAAACTAATTCGTGGTGGGCACCGTAAAAGCGCTATTTATACATTCATCTTTGTTTGCTGTCGAGAAAATAGCCAAAGATCTCCATTCAAACATTCTGACTCACATTCAGACTCTAAGGTTAGTTGAAAAGTATGCAACTGTGGTCGAAGATTCCATAGAGTACTTGTTAGGATTGACAAATTATAACCAAGAGGTAATTTTTTTTAGATTACACGGTACAACTCAGATACTTACAACGCACGTGCATATACCCCTATGAATGTCCGTGCGGAAAATCTACCTCTATGAGCATCTTCGAAGACTGAGCCGGCAAATCCTTGAGATTGACGAAGTCACCACACGTGCGTCGCTATCGACAGAAACGTCGCCTACTACTGAAAGCACAATGCCATTAAATCCTGCCATTAAATTATAAAATAATCGCTTCCATGGAGAGTCTAACCCAGGACCTGAGGTGCTACTAAGGCTCTTGTAACCATTAGACTATAGGCCCTTTCCAACTAAGAGGTAATTTAGTCAACAGGTATACATTTTCCAATGGAAATTTGTTTGGGATCCCAAAGTTGAGCCTTGTCAGTCCCACAATTATGCGAATCGCTCAATCGCCATATGTCTCATTTGAATCTTGGTTAAAAAATAATTGTATCTAATAACTTGGATTGATCCAATAATTTTTTTCTAGTGTACTAAATCCACATTAATGATTATAGGAAAAAGATTCTCATTTTCCATGACAATGACTACAACCCAGACACCATGTAGGCTATTGCTATCACGCCATTGTAAGGAATTGAACACGGTTACAAGGTCAAAGTTTACTTGGTCAAAATAATACTAGACTAAATCTAGTGGAGGACTTGCTTGGCACATCATTCTTGAAATGAGTACAATATCCAGTCAATGAAGGGAATAGACTAACCAGACCATACCAGGGAAGATTCAAAAGCTACCCCATTATTTATTCAAGCAAGTAAGCAACTGCATATAAGAGCTACCCTCAACATTTCAGTGTGCCAAGAAGTTCTCAGGTTCGCATCAATGGCAGCTCAGTTTGCAGCAGCAGCAGCGGTCCTGATCAGTTGTCTCATTGCTCTTGCAACACTTGCAAGAAGCAACTCTGAAGGTATACTGCAAATGAAATTATCGTTTTGCATGAATGGTTGTCAAGTTTGGTCTCCTTTTTTTTTCTGAAACATGCTGTTGAGACTTGAAGGTGACATACTGTACAAGCAAAAGGCAGGCATGGAAGGACAGAAACAATGTTCCCCTGCACCTGGTTTCATATCACCTGCAACAATGATAACGCTGTCATCCGTGTGTACGTTGGTCTCTTTCCCCTTTATCAATATTGTGAAGAACAATTAGTATAGGACAACGACTTAGATTTAGATACGCTGCACTTTTGTTCAGATTTGGATAATATCAGTTTCCTTCATGGAAAGTATCAGTCATTTCTTCCCAAGTCGTGCATGCTCTTATGGAATCTGTACGACTGCTTTTGTTCAAGAAATCAAAACCTCTTATGATTCATCAACAGTGTACCTGATGGTGTAAATTTATCTGCAAACAATGTTTATATTGAAGTGCAAGTGCCTCTTCTTGCTTTTTGCAGGGATTTGGGGAACGCAGGCATCTCAGGGCCTCTGATTCCTGATCTGGGAGGACTGAAGAACCTCCAGTACTTGTAAGAATTGAATAACTTGTTGCAACGACTGCAAGCATCAAGGATTACACTCAGAACGGTTTTCTGAAATTTGGTTTACCGATTTTTGCAGCGAGTTGTATGACAACAGCCTGAGCGGTACAATACCAGCAACACTGGGTAACCTAACTAAACTTGTCAGCTTGGATCTTTATGGAAACCACCTTACTGGACTGATACCGGCTACGCTTGGAGCCATCGGCACCCTGCGATATCTGTACGCAAGTTTTACAATAATATCATACGCCTTTCATTAGACTCTCGTGAATCCTGTCTATTTGCTGAAATGCTAATTACGCCAATGTTCTGCAGGAGGTTGTATGAGAACAAGCTGACCGGGGCTATACCAACGTCTCTGGGCAATCTAATGAACCTTAAGGAACTGAAACTTCAGAAGAATGCGCTCAGTGGCTCTATTCCATCCTCTCTTGGCAACATCAAAACGTTGCAGTTCCTGTATGTCATACTTCCCAAATCAACAGATGATTTTCTGCGCAGTCAAAAAATGCATGTGAGTGTGGTTTAAATATTCTCGAGGGTGGTTTTGAGTTCTGACTCTTCTTTGCACAGGAAGTTGAACGAGAACATGCTGTCTGGTAGAGTTCCATTGGAAATCCTCTCTCTTATCATTTCTGGGAATTTGACCGAGATGTGAGTAATATAGTAATATTAATTCATCTTCAGACTTCTACTTGCTACGTCATATTACGTGAGCTCATTCAGAAAACTCGTCTTCATTCAGAAATATTGCAAAGAACCACTTGGCTGGCACAGTCAGATCATCAGGATTCAGAGGTACTAAATGTGAATGTAAACTGCAGCTTTGATAAATTTACCTTTTGGTTTTCCTTTGTATGTGCATCTGGAATACATAGTGATGCTTACAAGAATTATACACTGACATTATCACAGTGACGATGATTATCCAGGACAAGCTGAAGGCTGCTTGATGAGTGTCCCTGGATCATGACATTGTTTTTCTTCACGCGTACGTTGGAAATAAACAAATAAATCCAGTGATTTGGATTAATCAAGATATCTTGTACGTAGTAGGATTATTGTTCTGCTGAATAAATTGTTATTTGCCAGGGGTTTCATCCCTTGTAGCATCATCAATGAATGAGATGAGATGGGAAATCTCTAGTTTCCTAAAACAAACTGATCTTTCTGAAAACAAGAGAGAGAACCTTCCCCTAATGCAAGATAAAAGGATACTTCACTTTGCTATGGGAGGGTCATTGCCGTAGCCAAGAATTTGGCTGGACCAGGTAAACGTCAGACATCGTCCAACATTATGAGATGAGATATGTATGTGCAATGCCATGTTAAGATAGAACAGATATAACTGGTCCATGAAAATAAGCAAAAAAATTTCTGAAAACTATATAAGTCAAAATCATAACAGAACCACACTTTTTTCTATTATGCTAGAAATAGAATGGTTTATGAGAGAAACATCTGGCAAGATATTTCCTAGCTGTGTATCTTGTTGAGGAAAGCCGGAAAGAATTCCAATCAACTCGGCATAATTAAATGGTTATAAACAAACTTTTACTTTTACATCCTTATAAGTCATGAATAGCTAGAGAAGTTCCACTAACCAGTAACCAGTGCAAATTAAAATAAGAAAAAGCAAAGAAATAGTTGCTCCCGTT
Organism: Panicum miliaceum; assembly: GCA_032594955.1. Lineage (NCBI taxonomy): Eukaryota > Viridiplantae > Streptophyta > Magnoliopsida > Poales > Poaceae > Panicum > Panicum miliaceum. Next base: position 26,608,357 of record CM064072.1, on the reverse strand, counting down.
CAAACATTTTGACTCAAAGATGACCCACGCACGTGTGGTTGGAAGCTTTTTTTTTCTTTGAAGGAGATCACTCTGCTTATATTGAAAGCAATAAAAGGTTCGGTACATACTGGGGAGACCTGTTTTAACAGTCACAGCTCAGAAAGAACTAAACAGAAATCTACCCTAGATCTCCACAATATCCGACGACAGCACATTATTTGGAATGTAGCCACTCAGCTTCATCGCCGCCACAGTTTCGGTGAGCTTCACAGTTTCGTGTGGGTGGAAGCTTCTGTGGAAAAACTTTTCTTTCTCTTGACTTTTGCACATCAGAAAATTATTGCGTGCGATCCAAATAAACCTCGCCTCTTTTTCTAGCGAATAAAAGTAAAGGTGTGGTCTATAGATGAGCATTGACTGTTGGATTGATCTTGGATTGATCTCTACCCTAAGGCCCAAAGGCCTTAGCCTTGATCCGCGCCCTGATCGGGGGCGCCCAACCCAACTCCGTGTTGGTGGGCCCCCGTCGCCAGCGCCACAATAAATAGAAGGTGGGGGCCGGGGGGCACGCACGTCGAGAATCACCGTGCCTCGACTCTCCACCTACATGCTAACCCTAACCCGATCTCGAGGGGTGGTGCTGCGGCGGCGGGAAGCTCCACCGGCCTGCACTGCACCGGCCATCGCCGCCCAGAGCGGATCTGCCCCGACACTGCACTGCGCGACGCTGCCTTAGAGCAGACGCCACCAACGAACGTGATGGCGTCGTCGTCCTCAGAGCAAGGTAATCTACACTATCTTCCCTACTCGTTTAATCTGGCACACGCGCACGCACACGTGCACCATTGTTTGATCCTAGAACTAGACCCAGAGAGAGAACCCGAGTCGATCCTGCACCTAGCGATCCGGTCATAGACCTAACAATGGTACCAGAGCCTATCTAGGTTGTGGTTTTGACTCGATAGAAGAAGAAAAGGGTAAAGGAATCGAGCAAATAGAACAAGAAGATGCAAATCGAAGAAAGAAATCGAACAGAGCTCGAAACCCTAACCCTAACCCTAGATCTACTCGACCCGACATACCTGGCCCTTCTTCCTCCTCTGCTCCTTCTTGCTTTTCTTCTCTTCTCCTTCTCTTCCCTCCGCCGTTTCCCTCTTTTCCCGTACCCCAGAGATCCCCTCGACGGAGCCGCGCGCGAGACGCACGCGACTCCGGCGAGGAGGCCCATAGGGCACAGTATCGCTTCGTGTGGACGCACACCGAGCCAAGAAAACAAGAGAATGGGTACTGGATCCGGCCATGGCACGGCTGCCGGCGTCGAGGACGAATGCGGCGGCGCAACCTCTGGCCGGAACAGAGTAGTGAGGGAGAGGGCGAGGGAACTAGAGAGAGAGAGAGGGAGAGGGAGAGGAGGCGAGCTAGATCTGGCTCACCGGCGGTTGGCCGGCGGCCATGCCGTGCACCGCGCCGGAGTTCAAGCCGGCGACGGCGGCGACGGGCAGAGGCGAGGAGGGAGAGGAGAGGCGAGAGCAGGCGAGCGGGCGAGAGAGTGAACAAAAATGACCTAGGGTTTCCGCGGGCGTCGCCCGGCCGCGGGGTTTTTATACCTCCCGAAACGCGTGCTCAGCCGTCCGATCGGGATGAACGGCTGAGATCGCGCGGGGGGTGGGGGGGGCGCGGAGTGGGTCGGTTTCGCGGCCTAGGCCCAGGTTGCGGCCTGTTAGCCGCGGGCCGCACAGTAGCAGGCCGTTTTCACGAGTGGGCCAGGCCACGGAGGTGGTTTCTGGGCTGCACAGTAACGGGTTGCACAGTGTTGGGCTGCACAGTGCTAGATTTCCGGCCCGTTTCGCAGATGAACAGTAACATTTGATATTTTTCATTCTGTTTTGAAGCAAATTTGAATATTTTTGCACAGAATTTGATCTCTTTTCATTTTGAACCAAAGGGATAAATGTTTAGAGAATAGAAATACAGTTTTTCACAGATCTTGCTTCAAAATAGAATTATTTTATTCATGTTTCCACTGCACAGATAGTTGTTTTGACTTAAATTTAGATTTGAACCAAAGGGATAATTTAAATTTTGAGTCACAGATAATTTCAGATTAAATTGTAATGTTGTTATTTTCTGACCAAAGTTGATGATAACAATATTATGATTCCACAGATTATTTTTCCAGATTAAATTGTAATGTTGTTATTTTCTGACCAAAGTTGATAATAACAACATTATGATTTCCATGCATTCGTCATTATTGTTATATTGTTCTCACTTGAGCTAATCTATTTCAGCTGGTTTTCCTATGATGATTTCCATCAAGGATATTCCGATTTTGAAAGGCGACAACTATAATGAATGGTATAAGAAGTTGGATCTCTTCTTTACCATGGCTGAGCTAGATTGGGTCCTTTCTGCACCGGTTCCAGTAGAGCCTGAGAGACCGGTCAGAGGGGAAGATGTTACAGATGCTTCTTGGAAGCAAACAGAGCTCGCCTACAAGGCGAGCAAACAGAGGTATGACGCTGATCATGCCAAATGGCTGCCTGCCAACAAGAAATGTTTGGCAGTGGTCAAGAACACAATAGAGCCTGCCATTTTGGGGGCAATCACAGATTTTCCTACTGTCGTTGAGTACCTTGACAAGATAAGGAGTCAGTACACTGGCTCCTCAAAGACTTATGCTACCCAGTTGATCAAACAAATGGTTACAGAGAGGTACTTGGGAGGTGGGATAAGAGAGCACATCCATCGCTTGGTGAATATCAACAACAAGCTTAAACCAATGGATATGGAGTTCAAACTAGAACACATAGTTCATTTGGTTTTTGCTTCGTTGCCAAAAAAGTTTGAAAACTTTGTTGTCAATTACAACATGAACCCTGAAAAATGGGATATTGAAAAGACCATAGCGATGTGTGTTCAAGAAGAAGAGAGAATAAAGACTGCACATGGTGGATCTATAAACTATGTGAACAAGAAAAGATACAATAAAGATATTCCCTCTTCATCCAAAGGAAAGGGACCCCATTTGGTTCAGCCGCAGCACAGGCCCAAGTTTGGGCAACCTTTAGTTGAGAAGGATCAGTGCCTTCACTGCAAACAGAAGGGACACTACAAGACAAACTGTCCCGACTACTTAAAGATGATCATGGAGAAACGAGGTGAGAACATTATCTCATTTGTAGATGAATCTGTATAAAGATTATTCGAAATCTACTTGGTGGATTGACTCAGGAGCAACAATTCATGTTGCAAACTCTTTACAGGGATTCCGTTCAACGAGAACTACGGGAAGAGAAGAAAACAGAATTAAAGTCGCAAATGGAGTTGAGGCAGATGTTGAGGCGGTGGGAGACCTCCTCTTAGAGCTCGACACAGGCTTTAATTTATTACTTAAAGATGTATTTTATGTTCCCGTAATTTAGAAAAACTTGATAAGTGTGTCTCGTCTTGATGACGATGGATTTGCATGTCGTTTTGGAAACGGCATGTGTGTAATAGAATTTGATGATACAGTTGCTTCGATTGCTTTTAGAAGAAATGATCTTTATTTATTATCGCTACGTGAAAGTGTGAATTCCGTATATGATGTGAATGCGACTGTGTCTGCAACCACAGATAATAACAGAAAACGAAAGAGAACTCAAGACACGTCGTCGAAATTATGGCACTGTCGTTTAGGCCATATTTTGATGGGGAGAATTGTAAGGCTAGTTAAGAATGAAATTCTACCTCCTCTTAGGAAAATATATAAAGATAACAAAGAAAAATGCTGAGCATAGCGCAGGTATTTTAGAATTAATTCACACAGATATCTGCGGTCCGTTCTCAGTTAAAAGCATAGACGGTTATGACTCTTTCATAACGTTCACAGATGATTATTCCCATTATGGATATATTTATCCAATAAAAGAGAAATCAGAGGCATTAGATAAATTTAAAGAATTCAAGGCTGAAGTTGAAAATCAGCACAATTTAAAGATAAAAATTGTCCGTTCTGACAGTGGAGGGGAATACTACGGTCGGCATACCCCATACGGACAGGTTCCAAGACCTTTTGCGAGGTTCCTAACAGAACAAGAAATAGTTGCCTAGTACTCTATGCCGGACAATCCTCAATAGAACGGAGTAGCTGAAAGACGGAATCGTACCCTGATGGATATGGTACGAAGCATGATCGGCTATTCTACGCTGCCAGTGAGTTTATGGATGGTGGCGTTGAAAACCGCTGTCTATATTCTCAACAGAGTACCTAGTAAAGCGGTGCCTAAAACACCGTATGAACTGTGGATAGGAAAGGTACCCTCACTGAATCACCTACGGGTGTGGGGGAGTCCTGCTGTGGCAAAGATATTCAACCCGAACATTGGGAAATTGGATCCCAAGACAGTGAGTTGCCATTTTATTGGTTACCCAAAAAGATCAAAAGGATATCGTTTGTACTGTCCAGACAGATTTACAAAGTTCGTAGAAACGAGACATGCTACCTTCCTAGAAGAAGAGATGATTCGGGGAAATACAGCAGTTCGAAAGATTGTTCTTGAGGAGAAGCGGGTGTGCGCACCCACTCCAATGATTCAGGAACCGTTTTTCTCACTGCCTACTGAGACTGCGCCGGCGGTACGAGTTACTGCAATGACAGCTCCCGAATTGATCCCTTCTGTGGCGAAGCAGAATGAAAATGTGGAACCTGTCCTTCAGGATCCTATAGATAATAACATTGCCACAGATCAGGGGGAGCCGTCACAGGCTCCAGCAGAGAATATTCGAATAGAAGAGGCTCCTAGGAGATCTCATAGAGAAAGAAGATCAACTATTCCTGCTGATTATGAAGTGTATAACACAGAAGAGTTTCGAATAGAAGATGATCCCATCTCATTCGAAGAAGCCATGAGAAGCAGACATTCATCTAAATGGTTTGAAGCCATGGAAGATAAAATAAAATCGATGAGGATCAACCGAGTTTGGGACCTAGAAGAAATTCCTGAAGGAGCCAAAACAGTAGGCTGTAAATGGGTCTACAAGACAAAATGTGACTCCAAAGGGAATATAGAAAGATACAAGGCTCGTCTTGTGGCAAAAGGATTTACACAGAAGAAAGGAATAGATTATAATGAGACCTTTTCCCCGGTCTCATGTAAAGACTCTTTCAGGATTATTATGGCTTTGGTTGCACATTTCGATCTGGAATTGCACCAAATGGATGTAAAGACGACATTCCTAAATGGGGATCTCGAAGAAAGAGTTTACATGGCACAACCTAAAGGTTTTGTCGTAAAAGGAAAAGAAAATATGGGATGTCATTTAAAGAAATCCATTTATGGATTAAAGCAAGCTTCAAGACAGTGGTACTTGAAGTTTAACGAGACTATAAAGAAGTTTAGGTTTACAGAGAATGTTGAGGATAATTGTATTTATGCAAAATTCAAGAAAGGGAAATATATTTTCCTGGTTTGTATGTGGATGACATTCTGCTAGCGAGTAGCAATGTCAGTCTACTATCAGAAACAAAAGAATTCTTGTCATCGAATTTTGACATGAAAGACCTTGGTGAAGCCTCATTTGTGCTAGGGATTGAGATTCACCGAGATAGAAGAAATGGGGTACTAGGTTTGTCACAAGAGACATACCTACAAAAGACTCTAGAAAAATATAGCATGCAAGCGAGTAAGCCTACTCCTGCTCCGATAGTCAAGGGTGACAGATATGGAGACTTTCAGAGTCCCAAGAATAAATATAAAAAAAAAATAGATGAAAACTGTTCCGTATGCCTCGGCAGTCGGAAGTTTACAGTATGCTCAAGTGTGCACACGCCCTGACTTAGCTTTTGTCACTAATGTGCTTGGCAGATTTCAGAAAGATCCAGGTCTAGAACACCGGAAACTTGTAAAGAAAGCCTTGCGATATGTGAAAGGCACAAAGGGCTTCATGCTAACATATAGAAGAAGCGATTCTTTAGAGATTAAAGGATACGCAGATTCAGACTTTGCGGGAGATGAAGATGATAGAAAATCCACGACGGGTTACATCTTCACTCTCGCAGGGGGAGCTATTTCATGGAAAAGCTCTAAACAATTGGTCACAGCAACATTGACGATGTATGCTGAGTTTATAGCATGCTACGAGGCCTCCGGGTAGGTAGAATGGTTAAAGAAATTTATGCCTGGCTTAAGAGTGGTGGACAGTATAGAAAGACCACTAAAGCTGTACTGCGATAACCAGCCAGCAGTGTTTTATGCTCATAACAACAAGAAGAGCACGGCTACAAAGTCGATACAGATAAGATTTTATTCGATAAAAGACAGAATGCAGGATCACACCATAAGTCTCGAGCATATAAGAACAAAAGATATGCTTGCGGATCCACTAACGAAAGGCCTACCACCCAGCGTGTTCATGGAACACGAAGCCGGCATGGGAATGAGGTACAGCCTATGATCTCTGGATAATAGAGGCCCAAAAGGAATATAGAATCTATTTCTGAACAGAGGCGTGTATTGTGGCTATTGATTCTATCGGCAGTTGCGCGTGACGATGAGATATGCCCTGTACATAAATCTGTGATGAGATAAGGAAAATAGAAAAGTGAAAGAGAAAGATAATCTGAGATCAAGGGGAAGATTGTTGGATTGATCTCTACCCTAAGGCCCAAAGGCCTTAGCCTTGATCCGCGCCCTGATCCGGGGCGCCCAACCCAACTCCGTGTTGGTGGACCCCCGTCGCCAGCGCCACAATAAATAGAAGGTGGGGGTCGGGGGGCACGCACGTCGAGAATCACCGTGCCCCAACTCTCCACCTACATCCTAACCCTAACCCGATCTCGAGGGGTGGTGCTGCGGCGGCGGGAAGCTCCACCGGCCTGCACTGCACCGGCCATCGCCGCCTAGAGCGGATCTGCCCCGACCCTGCACTGCGCGACGCTGCCTTAGAGCAGACGCCACCAACGAACGTGATGACGTCGTCGTCCTCGGAGCAAGGTAATCTACACTATCTTCCCTACTCGTTTAATCTGGCACACGCGCACGCACACGTGCACCATTGTTTGATCGTAGAACTAGACCCAGAGAGAGAACCCGAGTCGATCCCGCACCTAGCGATCCGGTCATAGACCTAACATTGACCACCACGTCCACACTACACAATCCAGTACAAGGGATCGCATTGGTCTAGACATTTACGTCATCTGTGTACATCAATTCGCCTGTGTTCTGTGCCCGGCATCGTATAGCAAAAATATACATTGAGTACAAGACAAAAGCTTAACAACATCGATCAGGAAGACTGAATGTTCTGGGTCAACAAAAGCATGCCCAAATTGTTCAGTTCACTCAACCACCAGTAGTTTTCGGACAGCACAATTCGGCGAAGCATTACTCAGTTTGCAGCTACTGCAACAGTTGCATTTCGCCAGAGCTGAACGCCAGGGCTTGGGACATCATTCTTCACAAGAGTACAATATTGACGGCTATGCTGGAGGAACTGTACAAATAGATAAGAAAAATGCTAGCCCCAATCTATCTTCTCCTCTTCACTACCTGGCTGCCGCCGCTGGTGGCCCACGCCAGCGCCGGCCGAGGCGCTGAAGAGGTCAATGTGGTGCACTGTCATGGCTGACTGCGGTGTTGGTTGGTCGAGTCCCTATTCTATAGGATAAAGTTTAAAGAGCGTGCATTTCATCGAGCAGGTTGGGTATGAGGTGGACAACGGCCATGCGAATCATAGAGGCGAGGGGGAAAGAGAGCAAGGCGGTGCAAAAGCTGCCGGAATTGGACCAAGGTGTAGAGAAAATGTGCGGAGGAGCTGGTGTCCTTGGCCTTCATGGATTGCTTGCTCGTTGGAGGGAAGCAGAAGAGGGAGATTGGGCTGATTGGCGCAGGGTGTTGCTCTGCTCCTTGCGTTGGCATTGGAGCTCGTGCTTGCTAGCAGGTGTTAGGCCAGTCTCAATGTAAGTGGAATTTTATGAGCGTTAAATAATATGCTACATCAGCAATTTTGTTGACTTGACAGTGTCATTATGAGGAGAGGGAGAATTCTATTAGATGAGAGAGAAATTTTATTCCCATAAAATTTAGCCGGCACAATTACCAAAGAGGGTCTTGGTAACCTTGCAACGAAACTGCCTGAGACTAGAGTGTCTTGCTGATACGGCAGTATGGACACTGCTCATAGACATCATAGGTCGGGACTGCCCTTAGGCCAATCTCAATGGGAGTATCATATGAGCGTCATGAGCATTAAATGTCATGCTACATCAGTAAATTTGCTGACATGGCAGAGTCATTTACGAGGAGAAATAATAGGGAGTTTAATGAAATAAGAGAGAAGTGTCATCATCATAATACTGCTCCAGCATAGTTACCAAGTTCCCAGTCTTGGTAACTGTACAACGACACTTCCTATTGAGACGGGCCTTATATATATATATATATTTCGACTAAAATACGTTGGATGAGTAATTAGATTTCCTCCTAACCTGGAGGACACAATTAGAACATCCTGATTAAGAGGTGCTAATTCGCATGCCATGTGCATCTTTGATAGATGAAGGCTTTTGTTGTCTTCTAGACATGTTTATATTCTGACGGGTGCTATGAAATGGCTTTTTGTAACATTGAGTGCGATTATCGAGCACATGCTCAAGGCTGTAACCTGAGTTGAACAAGACATTGCTACAAATAAATGAATAAATCCATTGGCAATGGATCTACATAGATATCTTGTAATATAATTTTGCATGACGAGTGAATAAAGCTTGATCAGCCGCTGTACGGTTAACAACACCACCCCGGTTCTGGTCCAAGTGGGATGTTGGCTATTTGTAATTGGATCTTTATTTTTTCTTTTCTTAATAAAAAGATACGCAGCTCTTCGGAGAAAAAAAAGCTGTTGTGCTCCTTGTGCAACATGACGGATGAAATGATATGTGACATCCATATTTTTTTCTAAATAGAAAGAAAACAGAGAAAACTTTATCTTTTCCCGGATGCAAATAATTTTTTTTTCCAGACAGCACCCTTCGGATGCAGAGCCAAAAATTCGAGATATCCCCACGATTAATCTCTGAAATATTAGGAACTTTTCAACTCTACTATTTCTGTCACTGCGAAGATTATATGTATACAACAATATATGCGACGACGACAACCTTCACATCAAGAATATATACTATTCCAGACATCAACTTTTGTAACTATGGCATCAATTTTTATTGCGAGTCAATTTGCTGTATGCAAATTTTGTCAACTCTCTTGGGTTATGTTGGGCTTTAACAGACCTATACGCGAGCACCTAACACCTCAGATGTTGTGCTTTTAGGAAACATGGATCTGGTCCAACACCTCGGATGGCTATTGTAATTTCTTTTTTTTTGTTTCTTCGCTAAGCGGTGGTTAGTTTTTTATTAACAAATCAATAGCTACTATTATTCTGATATCATGTGTGAAAGCTGAGTCCAAGATCAAGATTTGTTTTCCACAAACATGTTTCGGATGGATGAGCAAATCGATAGATGTCTGTAGTTTCTGAAACATAAATTGCTTTTCCATTCCATGCATATTCAGTGAAGATGAGAAAAGTTGGAGATCGGTACTCTAGGCTGCCAACCATGTGCTTGGTCCAATATGAATCAACAACGGGTGGACCGACGCGTGTATACAATAAAAATCGAATAATAACACTATGTTGTAATCTAACAAACTCATTATATCCCTGCTGGTTCCACGGCCGACAAGGAAATTCACCAGTACCTTGTCAATTCGATTTAGAGGAATTTTACTATGATTGGAATAAATAAGAGCCCTTAGTTGCGGCAAAATCAATAGTTGAGATATAAAAGGTACCGAGAGTTACCTTGAAAACAGTACCATACCAAATCTGTGGGGCCGGTACCAATATTAATTTATTTTTTAATTCACATCTGAGATCAACGGTAAGCAGTGATTAACAAGAAATAGTACCGGATGGTACCTTCCAATTATTGTAACAAGCCTCCTCGATTAAATACTTTCCACAGCCGGCACGATTAGAGTTAGAAGCCAACACGAATTAGGTGTTATATAATAGTGTTTCCAATCAAGCCAAGATACTACATCAAGGGTTGTGGGCAAAGTAGATAAGGGATTGCCAAGGGGCTAGCAGAACAAAGTACTAAAATAAGGGGGATGGTGGGCCTTGTGTAGTGAGCTAGTAGCTCGGTTTGTTTGTGGTAGAAATGTTAATGGGTCAATAATGCTGAGAAGTACTTTCAAATTTTTAAAAATAAACATAACAGAGAATGTTACTAAATTCGGAGCCGTTTATCGCGGTAAAATTAATGGTTAGGATATAAGAGGTACCTAGGAAAAGAAAAAGGTACCAAATCTGTGGGGCCGGTAGCAAAATAGGTGGGGCCGATACAGACATTAATTTAGTTTTTTAATTCACATATTAAATCAACGGTGAGCAATGGTCAACAAAATTAGTACCTGATGGTACTGCCTAGTACCTCCAACCACCGTAACAAGCCTCAACTAAACCCTATACATTTGTGAGGAAAGTCTAGGAGGTTCAGATGAGTGCAGTAAAATTGGTGCAAAATTAAACATTGCAAGAAAAAAGGTGCAAAACAATAAATTAAATTATAGGATATTTCTCCTCAGGTTAAAATAAATACAACGGAAAATATTTTGTACCCGCATGGGCACCTATCCACCACTTCATTCGATGACACGTGTTGAAGCAAATAGCATAGCGGGGTTAGAACATTTTTGTTACTAGGTCTGTGCCCGTGCGTTGCCATGGGTTGAACAAATATAAAATCTAATCGTGTCATGCAATTGTGAATTGTGATTGTATTCGACAAGCACTATACATTGAACTCATAGTGATATCTTGCCATGGAGAACATGAAATCATTTATCCAGCAAGATATAAGATGTAAAGTGTACAACAATTTACGATACTACGAAATCTTATTACAGGAGAGAATGACACAAAATGAAATACATAATGATATGTTAACGCAAAATCCTGACAACGACGGTCCCTGCGTTGACCAACATAAGGACCTTAGAGATCTGCTTAACTCCAGTGCAGAATCCAAATCGGTGCGCGTGGTATGCGTGGGCGTGCCAGTCAGTTTGACCATTCAACTGATAAGGTGTGTAACGACGTCATATCGGCCAGCTAATAGAATCACAATACTGAGCTGATACGACATTTGGATAAATAGCATATATGAAGATTTGTCGGCTATACGATAGGATTGAAGTACACAGAGCCGACGTCCAATGGCCGATGCAATAATTAAGCATGTATGCACCCATCAGCCGATTGAATAGAGTCAACAAAATGAGCGATCGTCCAATAAATAAATTATCATAAATAGGACCAGCAAGCTGATGACAGTTAATCTAGCGTCACCACTAGTTGGATCGGACCTAACCAGACAGTGCTGGCAGCAGGGCGATAGACTTAAAAGCCACTAGCCGATGAAACTAAATGCGATGAGATAAGAATTCGGTAAAAGCTCGTCAAAGGCTAAGAATAAGAAACTGTCGGCTAATGAGAACTAATCTGATGCTTACATCAATGAAATAAATATTTTGCTAGCGGCTAAGCAACAGATTCAATAGATATAAGCCGAAAGATCTAAACAAGGCCAAGATAACTGCGATTCTATCAGATCTAGCAAGAGGTCGATCGATGCAGCCTTGCGAGATATGATAGGAATCGATACCTGGTAGATGAACTAGACGAGATTACAGCGATGCGTCGGTAATCAAAGCCTAGAGCACCTGATTGACGAAGACTATGGAGAGCTGGAGATCGAAGCGATGCAGCCCCGTTTGCGGAAGAACTCATCAAGAATTACATTACATCCTATTTCTAAGGTAAAGTAATTGCGTGAAGCCGAAAAGATATATTGTGTTTTATTGATCGAGAGATGATTTACAATGACCCGAGTGTACATATTTATACCCTAGACTAATGACTCAAGACTTGACTAACAAGAAAAATCTAAAAGGAATATTAAGATACATGCACTCTAACTTTCCTTATGTAGAGTCCTTGCTAATGAAGTTTCATCCGACCCGTGCGTGACGAGATTATCCGTATGCGTGATTAACCTGGACTTCTCTTTTTATTCACCTTCGCATGCTTGTGCTGGCCTTATTCTTCCTTTATTTGTCCTGCCTTCATTGTTAACAATAAAATAATCCAGCCAGGGTTCTAACTGTATCTGATTAACGAAGCTCTTCACGTGTGACCTCATGTATGTGCAGGCTGTAGGTCTTCTTTACTTTAATTGCCCTGCCCTCAAGCTTTCTTTTCTCTTCGATGAAATTAAGCCAATATTTAAATAAACTTCCTAGAATCCGGCATGAGCATTAAATCTCAACACTCTCTGGATAACCGATGATCTCCATACTTTAGATTATGAATCGTCGGCATGCATGCCCACTCGTCGCATTGGATCCCTGCTGATGCATGCTAGTAGCCGATGATCTCCATACTTCAGATTAATTCAAATTTACTGACAAAATCCGGTGTCAACACAAGCCCCCGTAGTTTCGGAGTATGAAAGCTTTATGCTTCGAAACTTTGTAAATCCAATGCCTCAATCTGCTTGATCACTTCATGGACTCAACACCTTGATTTTTCTGATACTGCTCTTTCATAGCCGATATCTTTCTTCAAGTTTCTTACCAGAATCATATTTCCTCGTGGACTAGCTGACGCCTCCAGTATGACAGCCATGAGACTTCAATAACCACTAGACGAAACCACAGCGATGCGCCCGGTAGTTAAAGCCTAGAGCACCTGACAGATGAATACCGTAGCGAACTGGAGACCGTGGTGAATTTTTCTGGTACAACCCTTTCATAGCTGATGTTTCTCTTTAAGCTTCTTTATCAGAAATCTTTAAACCAATGTAGTTTAATCATATCAAGTTTACTTTCCCTGCTTAAATAACTTGGGATTTTTGAAAGAATTTTAAATCAAAACATAACTTTACTCCTCAAATGATTCTCTCAAATCACTCCACGTGCATGATTCCTCACCAGGGCATTGTGTTGCCTTTTTTCTTCCTATTTCTAATAAGACTTTTTGTGGAGCTCGGGGTAGGGGATGAAAACAAAGCATGCTTGTATCACATATTTTTCAAGGTCAAAAACCGGATCCAATAGAGAAAATAAATTATACAATCAGATTAAGATGTGCATGTGTGTGGATTTTTTTTGATGGAACTTGCAACCCTTTTGCACGACTCTATCTTTTATTTCTTTCTTGGAATATGGGCTATCTTCCTTTATTTTTCTTTTTCTTTCTTCTCATGTTCTTTGAGCACGTATATTTTTTCTTTCTTTTCTTCTTTTTGCATAACCCATACCTTTTCGCATAATTAATATGAAGAGTCATGTCAAAAGGATGGAGTATTTTTATGTGGATGGAAGGTATATTTTTGCGTAACTTCCAGTGTAGAAGCCAGCATATGAGTAGCCGAGTAAGTGAATCTAGACAAAACCACAACGATGCGTCCGGTAGTTAATATCTAGCATACCCAACAATGGAAACATATATGGAGTGTACATGATCTTGATCTTAAAAGTATGAAATGAATCCCACAAGGACCACAAACAATTTGACCGCTCAATGCAAAGATAAGTAGAATATGTGTAAGGTTTTCAAAGATGTGTCAATATATGGCTCCGGTAGGCATTTATCATATCATCGAGGAGTTAAGCTATTTTTATTTTCGCAAGATAAAACTCCCAAGTATTTTGTAGTAAAAAATAAAGTTTTTCTCTTCATACAGGTATTGACAGCGGTATCGGCCGCATCAACAGCAACATAGTCTTGTGATCATCAGTCCCTGCTGCTCAATAATAACCATCGACTGTTTGTTTGTATCCACTATGCATGCATGTCTTCTTGAGTGGTTCCCATCGATTCTTGATCACGAACAGTATGATAGTCGCTCGGCCGGGTGACAGGTGTTGGTCCAGTAGGTAATCCCACCGGCCGTTACGGGAACACCGCTTTGAATTACTTGAGTGCTTGGAACGGGAACATTGACTGCTCGCTCTAGATGTATAGCAATTCTTCACTTGCCGATAACATTTGACGGCTGGAACAATCATCAACTTAAGTCATTGGCTCCATTAGGAAATAACCATCGGCTCAATAAATGACCGTCGTAACCGATTGTCCTCTTATCGGCTTTCGAATTGCTAATTTCTTCCACAACTCAGACGCGTCCCTTCGTTGCTGATTCTGACATGTCACGCTTGTTGAAGCCGAGAAGCCCTGTTGGCCGTCTGGATAGTTCTCAGCCGATTAGCTCCACAATGGTTGCGCTTGCCGTGATTGCGGAGCTTGGCGCTGGCGTCGGTGCCGAAAAGCACGAGGAGGTGATTGGCGACGGCGGCGTACGGCTCGGCCAGCGCGCACTCGATGTTGGCGCCAGAACCACGGCGGACGATGATGAAGAGATGTGGCGAGGACGTCGTTGATGCAGCCCCGCAGCAGACCCTCGGTTCAATATCGTTTTGGCCGATGCTTCTCCATACTAAGCAAAGGATCGGCCGTCGTGTTCGCTGTCCCAGAGGTTCCAAGAATAAGCACCAGTGGCCGTCGACACATTGTTTGTGCCCTCCTATCAATTCAACCCCAGCACTAATGGCCGATGGGTACATCCATGAACAGTGCGGTCCAAAACAATTAGCTGGTAGCACAATTATGCATGTGCGCCACGATGTGTAGTAATCTTCCAAGTATTATCCGGCATCACTTTCTATATTGCTGTCAAAGAAATTAGCTCCAGTGATCGGCCCACGCCTTGAATAGGACCAACATTCCATTCGTTGAATACTTCTGCTAGCTCCTCTTCATCGGCTTAATATTCTACATGAGCTGATACTTCTTAAAGGCCGGCCAGTGAGTCCATCGGCCATTTAAAATATCCCATCTCACATTATGAACCACCAAGCCGATAATACTCGAGCTATGCATATATAACTCAGCCGTGTGATCTTCAGTTGCCATTAGAGAATCAATCTGTCCTATTGACAATTATGCCAGCTGATGATAGAAGTACGGTCACTTAATCTTTCATGTTTTCTGAAACCATCGGCTCCATTAGTAACCTTGTTGGCCTTTAATGATAATGCAGCACCAATCAGCCGATACTCTCAGACTTCAACAAATTAACGCTTAGCCGATTGAAACATCTCATCAGCTTTCAGTATTATAACTTGCTCCGGTGGGATAGGTTCGATAATCAACTCATCAGTATCGATGATCCAGCTAATACATGAATCGTTCTTCGTACTATCATCAAGGCTGATGCAGTCAGAGCCACCGATGCACTCGACGCCAACAGGGCCACCGATCCATTCTATGCCAAAGCACTCATAAAGCTTGGAGCCGCTGATGCAGGAGACGTGCTCTTCACCGCTGCCTCCGTCACCGGTGAGCTCGATGGTTTGACGCCGGTTCCATTACACATTTATCTCTGGACAATTCCATCGGCTAATCTTTAACTACATTGGGCCTCGTGATGAGGTAACACATTTTCTCCAGAAAGCCGACAAACACCCAGCGACGTGTCCAGCAATGTGGGTCAGTCCCACTAAATAAGAAGCTTCAGGCATCAGAATGAACAGCAGCATTAGCTTAAATTATTCCACTCTCATCGGCTAACATCACAAAAGAGAGCCGATGAAATAAACCCAGATGCCCAAGTCTCTTCTTCAGAGGTCGATGATACTGCTCGAGATGCTCGCGCTCCACAAGAGCAAAAATTCTAATAGCCGACAATTTT
Organism: Panicum miliaceum; assembly: GCA_032594955.1. Classification (NCBI taxonomy): domain Eukaryota; kingdom Viridiplantae; phylum Streptophyta; class Magnoliopsida; order Poales; family Poaceae; genus Panicum; species Panicum miliaceum. The sequence goes on along the minus strand of CM064072.1, from coordinate 26,592,570 downwards.
TATCAGCTATCAATCATTAGTGGAATAATAATATCTTCTGAGTTAATTAATCCCACTTTTATCAAAGACCAACCCCGTCATCAGCTATAGGACCATAAAAATAAATCAAATTTCGTCTTCATCGGCTGACGTATCCAAAGAATTAGTGGCCGATGAAGTCATCCATAGAATGACAACCCATACTGCTGATAACCATGCCATCAACTGTTAATTCTGCTTTTCTTGATAGGGGGTCATCTTGATGAAGCATTTGCTTTCATGCCCCACTGGGCGTGCCAACATGTGTTGACGCAAAATTCTGACAATGACGGACCCTACGTTGACCAACATGAGGACCTAGGAGATCTGCTTAACTCTAGCGCAGAATCCAAATCGGCGCGCGTGGTATGCACGGGCGTGCCAGTCAGTTTGACCATTCAACTGACAAGGTATGTAACGACGTCATATCGACCAGCTAATAGAATCACAATACTGAGCCGATACGACACTTGGATAAATAGCATATATGAAGACCTGTCGGCTATATGATAAGATTAAAGTACACAGAGCCGACAACCAATGGCCGATGCAATAATTAAGCATGTATGCACCCATCGGCCGTTGAATAGAGTCAACAATCTGAGTAATCGCCGAACAAATAAATCATCATAAATAGGACCAGCAAGCTGATGACAATTAATCTAGCATTACCACCAGTCGGATCGGATCTAACCGAGACAACGCTAGCAGCAGGGCGATAGACTTAAATGCCACTAGCCGATGAATCTAAATGCGATGAGATAAGAATTCGGTAAAAGCTCGTCAAAGGCCAAGAATAAGAAACTGTCGGCTAATGAGAACTAATGTGATGCTTACATTAATGAAATAAATATTTTGCTAGCAGCTAAGCAACAGATTCAATAGATATAAGCCGAAAGATCTAAACAAGGCCAAGATAACTGCGATTCTATCAGATCTAGCAAGAGGTCAAATGATGCAGTCTTACGAGATATGATAGGAATCGATAGCTGGTAGATGAACTAGACGAGATTACAGCGATGCGTCGGTAATCAAAGCCTAGAGCACCTGATTGACGAAGACTATGGCGAGCTGGAGATCGAAGCGATGCAGCCCCGTTTGCGGAAGAACTCATCAAGAATTACATTACATCCTATTTCTAAGGTAAAGTAATTGCGTGAAGCCGAAAAGATATATTGTGTTTCATTGATCGAGAGATGATTTACAATGACCCGAGTGTACATATTTATACCCTAGACTAATGACTCAAGACTTTGCCTAACAAGAAAAATCTAAAAGGAATATTAAGATACATGCACTCTAACTTTCCTTATATAGAGTCCTTGCTAATGAAGCTTCATCCGACCCGTGCGTGACGAGAGTATCCGTATGCGTGATTAACCTGGACTTTTCTTTTTATTCACCTTCGCATGCACGTGCTGGCCTTGTTCTTCCTTTATTTATCCTACCTCCATTGTTAACAATAAAATAATCCAGCCAGGGTGCTAACTGTAGCTGATTAACGAAGCTCTTCACGTGTGACCTCACGTATGCGCAGGCTGCAAGTCTTCTTTACTTTAATTGTCCTACCCGCAAGCTTTCTTTTCTCTTGCTTGTCCCGTTTGGATGAAGTTAAGCCAATGTTTTAAATAAACCTCCTGGATTCCGGCGTGAGCATTAAATCCCAACGCTCTCTGGATAAGTCAAACTTATGAATCATCGGCATGCATGCTGCCCGCTGGTCGTTTGTGATCCCTTCCGATGCACGCTACACGCTAGTAGCCAATGATCTCCATACTTCAGATTGCATCAGATTTACTGATAAAATCCGGTGTCAACACGATGCCATTATTCAGGTTGGCATTCAGTGTTTATTCAATCTTACTAACTTCCTGCCGTAGGCAAGCTGACATAAACATGGATTGTGAACCTGCCACCATTTGTATTAGAAAAAGACCAGAATAGGGTAATGACTAAACCTGCCACCATAAGATGAATCTTGTTAATATAAGAATTGAAGTTTCATGGGCCATGCCACAAGTATCGGGATATCATTTGGTTCGGTACGTCACATTATCATATTATTGTATCCATTGATAATGTGACTTACAATAATGGTCTATGACAGAAATGGTCTAGCGAAGTACAAACGCCTGACATCCGGCACCAACCACTAGTAGAAATAGTAGCTTCCACGACGTTTTTGTGCGTGACGTTTGAAACTTGGTCATTGAACAGACCGCATCTATGATGAAACTCCCAGTTTTGTCATAGTTCATCGGTGAAAGTAAAACGCGCGTCATAGAACAACATCTCATATCATCACAAAACGGTACGCCATTAACTCCTCATATCTGTGATGACCACGATTTGTCATAGAACTAGTGAGCCACATATAGCGTTGGGACCCATAGGCCACATGTGATGACAGAAGGTCCAGCGTGTCTACGTGGCTACCACGTGTAGCGACCTGGACCCGTCGGTCCATGTGCCAGGTGTGTCGGTCAACTATGTCAACGCGGGTCCACTGGACAGGTGTGACCCGAGCATCCACTTGTACGAGTGCCGGCCCAGCAGGCCAACGTGGCTAAGACGTGTAATTGTAGGTCCCGGTTGACTGGTCCAACATATCTACCTGGCAGCCACGTCTGCTGACTGGGACCCGAAGGTCCGCATGTCAGGGTTGTGGGTCAAATATATGTCAACGAGGGGTCCACCGGAGAAGTGGGACCCGGCCGTCCACGTGTACGAGTATGGGCCAGCAGGTCGACGTGGCTAACACGTATAACTATAGGTCCCGGTTGACTGGTCAGGTCCATGTGTCAGGGTTCAGGATCAAATATGTCAATGCGGGTCCACTGGTGAGGTGGGACCCGGCCATCCATGTGAACGAGTGCGGGCTAGTAGGCCGTCGTAGCTAACACGTGTTAATGCGGGTCCTGTTGGGTGGGTCTACGTGTTACTTGCCCAGTCCAGCGTATCCACATCATGGCCACGTGTCATGGTGGTGCGCGCAAATAATAAGGCCCTGGCCTGTTTCAAAGTCAGGTCCGAAATGAAATTGCTATGGAGCCGGCCCAAGGATATGGTAGAAGAGCTCTAGTATATATCTGGTAGTGCCTGACCACATCCTCGTGCAGCTCAAGGGACATTCTAAAATGAATGGCATGGATTGAATTGGGAACTAATAAGAAAGACTACTTATTCTAGTCTGAAGCAGAAAAGCAATCAAAATTAGCATCAGCGAAGGAAATGCAATACTCAAACCTTCCGTCTGATCAACTTTAATGGCTAACCATTTGAATCATTTTGATAAGACATTCAAGGCCTCTTCAGATGCATCTTGACAAATTTGGTGAGATGGAGGCTCATTGCTTAGCTCTTCTCCTCGCACAATAGTAATATATGTCAATCTAATTTTTAACTGATTATGGTCCCAACAGACATAGTTGACAAGAAAAATTACAATGATTATGCACCAGAGTAAGCAAAATGGTAGTACTTGAAATCCTATGAAATTAATATTCCAACCATATTACTCAGGGTGAGGCTAGATTTAGCAAAACCATCAAGATCCACTTGAACAAATTGCATGCAAAAAAATTAGGAGGTGATATTATCAACACAAAGGAAGCGAAAAAATTATTTTGCTACAGCTGAAGCAACACAAGATAATCTACTCAGACTGGACAGTGATAACAGAATCCATTATATATGGCAAAATCTATAATCTACACCAAACCTGCTGAGAGTCTCCATCAGACCTGCAAATAGATAGCTAAGGAGATGATGAAGGCGTTGAAGTCATCCTTCAGCTTGTGTGCCGTGACCTCAGTGTTGATATCCTTGTAACCTTGCTTCAGTTTTGCACCAAAGATCAGCTTACAAGCCTTAACTCCTACAAAGGAAAACATCAAATTGCAGGTTACTCAGTTTAGATGTGCATAACCAATATCACAACATTGAAGGTTATTCAGCTCTCTTCAAAGTAAAATGCATTTACATTTCCCCTGTTTTGTTTGCTTACAATCAGTTCTGATTCCTGCAACAGTTTGAAATACTTCGAACAGGTTGTTTAACTACTTGCTATAGACAATGCAAGTGAAGTTCAGTACACATAACAATGATCAGATTATTAGGCGCGATGCCCAATGTGCTGGTATTGGGGGTTGCCCTATAATTTGCATCCGTTGTGTACTCAAACCCATTGTTAGACCTCTCTGAAGCTGAGCATCTAAAAACAACAAACATACTTGGCACCGAACCAACTGAAACTCTAGTGATGTTTTAGTCCGATGAAATGTTGCGCCGAAGCCACAAAAAATAAACGATAGTTAGTTGTCCCATGCAGCTCCTTGCAAGTTTTTACTTCTAGATCCTCAGGATCACAGAGTTCTGAATATTTTAGTTGATTTTTAATTCTACATGTACTTTGGGTAGAATTTAAACTGCAAGGAGTCTTTGTCACGAAGGCCAAAGGAAAGATCATCAAGATTGGTGATACAGTTTATGTTCTGCAGGCATTCACTTCTTCTAATGAAGGTCCAGTTTGAATCAGGGCTTTTCGGTTTCTGTGTGCAAGAGATTATGGGTCCGTTTGGTTGAGCTATGACTGTGGAGAGAAACTGCTGTGGGTTGTGAGCTGTGAAAAACCTGCTGTGAGATGTCAGCTGTGAGAAAGCTCAAAGCGGTTTGGTTGAAACAGCTGTGGACAAGCTGTTGTGAGCTATGTAAAAAGTCTGTACTGCCCGTGTCTGCTTCAAAAGCTGTGTAAATAGCAATTTTAGAAAAGGGAAATTAATTTTCGTCAATTTTGCATGCACCATTAACATCTAATCCACATAAGTAGGTCTATAGAGATTTGCCTTATCACCCATTCTTGAATCATGAAAATCAATTTACTTCATTCAATTCCAGTAACAATTCCACTACTAGAGGATGGGGCAATAACGACCTAAGACTAACGACCACCTACAATATGTGGTCGTCGGATGCAATTTGATGTGTCCATCCCAGCGGTAAGCTGGACACCCAACGACGAGCAAAGAAGCGGTCGTTATCGAACAGGCTAATGTGGTCGCTAATCGCACAGCCTAACAGTTCCTCTTCTTATCCGTGCAAAAGAGACCGATCTATTCTTGACGCCCTTTCTCCTCTTCATATCTTCCCCATGCCTCTCTAGAAAAGTAACTTCCCTGTTCTCATCTGATTTGATTATGATTATCCATCCGATCTGTTATAGATTTCCCTGGCAAAACTTGCAGATCCGACTCCTGATGCCTGCCTCCTCCCATTATTACCCTCCATCAATCTGTACCTATTGGTGTATTGCACTCTTCTACGATCAATCACATGCCTGCGCAGTCCGTTCCGAACAACAGGATGAGAAGGTAAGGTTTCACTTCATAGCTGGCCAACGGCAGATTTGGATTTGTAGGTATCAGCTAATCCCCTGAGGTTAGGGTTCGAATTTTAATTGCATTTTCACTGATTAGGAAACTAGATAGGGTAGCAGCAAAAACAGTAGAAGAAATCACGTGGTTTGCCTTCTCTTATCTATGTACTTGTTTCTGAATGAAAAGGCTAGCTACCTTTTGTCAGGTAACTGAATCATGTAATTTACGCTTGCTTCCAGTAGCAATGACAAATAGTTTTATTTTTCTCAGATGATATAGGCTCAGAAGTTATTGTCCCCCATGTGTATTGTCTCGTGGGTTACCAATTGCATATTTATTCTCAGACACCAGGGTTCTGATTGGGGCGTTCAGAAACATTCTTGATTATGAAAAGATTTATTCGTTCTACCATATGGAAATATAGAACTTTTCTTTGTGGTCATTTATAGTTACTAGATTCATGCCCGTGCGTTGCTACTGGCGATAAAAAGTTATCTAGCGCAATACAAGTACCAAAAGTATATTAATAACATGCTATTTTGAGCGTTGTATTGGGCATCAAATAAGCCAATAATAAGTAGGCATATAATAATAATAATAATAATAATAATAAAGTATATACATAGCATGTATGCGTTACCAAAAGTATTTACCTTGCAGTGACAAAAACTAACACAAAGATAGAAAACACTCATCCCACTCTATCCATTTACATCCTTCTAATATAATCCTCCCTTATTAGTTATATGACAAAACAAATATGAAAGAGTACTACTTAAAATTATGCATATATATAGTAGTAAAGTGATTATATATTACAACCTTCCAATATAATCCTCCTCTATTATTCCTCACAGCTTCAGGTATGTTCATATGTGACAGAGATAGAACAGTAAAACTGAAGATTCAGCAGATTTTAGTCAAAGTTGACACTGAACCTACAATATATAAATGAGCACCATGTATTTCAATCAAACTTGACACTGAACCTGCATCAGCTTGAACAGGATATTGTGATGCGAAATGGACTACGTGGTTTTTCTTCTGCTTCGCCATCTCCACTTTCTTGGTCCTGTGATTATAATTCTAACCAGAAAAATAAAATGGCATGGCACATAGTCTGAATAAAGAATCATATGAGAGGTTTCGAGAATAGCATTATAATCTGCAAAGATGTTTCAAGACAAGTAAACTTTGTTGATAACAGTAAGCTCATCGAAACAAATTGTTTTGCAGTAAAAGATTCACTATCCCCAATTGGAATACGGGTGACCATGATACAGTTTCCAGAAGGAAAGTAGCTTTGCTCAAAGAAAACAAGCATATCGGCTCTAATGGCGCAGCCACATGAAACAAGCATACCAGCTCTAACGGAGCAGCCACATTGGCCACACTATCTCAATTCTTCATCTTAATCCATTTGCCATCCAATTCAACAGTCCTTAGTCAAATAGATATTGTTTCGAGATCCCCAGTGGGCAGGATTGATGAGTTCACACGACCTCTAACATGTATGACATCTGAGAACTGAGAAAGAATACATATTTTTCTTTGAACACCTATAAGAGGACAGTCCATGGATACTTCAACACAGGATGAAACATAGGAATATCCCAAACGTAAATGTTGCTATGTAGTATAGCATGTCCACCACGAAAATCAGGGATAATACTCACTACCATGAATACTGGTGTGACACCGCAATTAGCTGTTGCAAATTCACCTTACAGGCAATTTATAAAACACCTAAGAGACATGGAGAACTCAGGATCATCTAGATAGTTGCCTTTGCAACTGGCCATCAGATTTGCAAGCAGAACTGACATTCATAATGGAAAAAAAAAAGGAAAAACACAAGATGTCAAACAAATCATGGCAACATCGTCACAATGCATGAGTCGATTCACTGATAATCTGAATGCAAAGAAAGGAGGGGAGGAGACGGTACCTCTTCCAGGTGCTGGACAGTGGTGCAGAAGCGCAATGGATGACAACGTAGTAACCAAGGGGAGGGTGCTGCAGTGCTTCTGATTGAAAGATGGTGAATCGGTAGATGGCAGCTTGACGTTCACGCACCTTGGTGCCCAGATCCCTGGTTGCGATATTGGAGAGGTGCAACCGCCGATCCAATCGGACCCAACATGTACCTTGGTGCCTTGATCCAGCATGCCACGCGACGGACTCCCGGACTCCCTATCGATCCTCGTCGATCCAGGCACGCGACGATGCCCCATCAAAGCGATCCAAGCTGCCGGGGTGTCCGGTCAGCCTATCGCAGGCTCGTGGCAGGACTGAAGGGCAGGAAGAGGATCATCTATGGATTCCCCATGCAAAAAAACTGTGTAAAAAATTGAATCGCGGACTAACCTTGATCGCAGCCGGGGCAGATCCTCTCGGTCTGTCTCCCTTCTCATGGCAGGACTGAAGGGCAGGAAGAGGATCATCGACGGACTCCCCATGCAAAAAACGGTGCAAAAAATTGAAATCGCGAACTAACCTTGATGGCAGCTGCCATCCGGAGCAGATCCTCTCGGACTGTCTCCCTTCTCACGGCAGGACTGAAGGGAAGGAGGAGGAGGATCCATGGATTCCCCATGCAAAAACGGTGAAAAAATTAAACCGCGGACTAACCTTGATCGCAGCTGCCTCTTCACGGGGGATCAACCGGGGCAGATGCTCTCCGATGCGGCGTTGTCTCGTTCGAGCTCCCCTGCGCAGGAGGTCTTGCGCCGGGAGAAAGCGTTTGTTTCGGAAACTGATATGAAATACGCAAGCATTGCGACGGCAGTTTCGGTTTTAAGTTTTTAACCTAATATCAATCGACGGAGCATGATGATCCCTTGCGGACGGCCCAAAACGCCCGATGGCAGGACGATGCGCCCCTCCTTACGGGAACGCTGTCTCAAACCTGATCAACGGAGGAAATCAAATGGGGGCGACGCGGGGTAAACAACCAGCGGTGGAAATCCGCGGACGGCGGGACGACGGGCGTCGGGCGCTTCCAACCGGTCGCCTAATCAGTCTTTTTAGGAGTATAGATAGAGTAGAGATTACGTATGTCCTGCAGTCAGGAACCAGGGTGCAGAACTGCAGATGCATTGTTGAAAGGGTGCATGATTGAAAAAAAAATTGAAATGCGAGACTCTAGCATTAACAAAAGAGATGGAACTCCATCTTATATTACTACCTTTTCATTATTTGTGGTTAGTATACTTATGTTCTGCTGCGACTAACCAGGATGGAGATGCCTTGTGGAGAGATTGTGATCAGGGTAAGTATGCTGGAAGGAGATGCATGCCACGTAGTCAAGCATATCGCTTCCATCTGGATCATATATTTGAGTCTTTCTTTTTCTATGGTATTTTGCTCTTAACGCTAGCAGAATTGTTCCAAAGCATATCTGTATACATGTTTGTGCAGCATGAGTAATACAATTATTAAGGCAGCACCTACATCTTTTTGGTATGAGTTAGAGATTAGCTGAATGCGAGTTGTCCTTTCTTTGAGTCAAGGATAAAGATTGCTTCACTCAGGCAGTTTAATTTTCTCTGGTCAACTGTAGCATGTGTTTCCTAAAACTTGCTGGACTACTAATTAGGCAACTTCATATGAACTATAAATCTCACCTTTATTTGTTCAATAATTGCAGTTGTAAAATATGATTGTAATGTAAGTATATATACCTCAGTACATATCTTATTTTTGATATACAACTATTTCCTCCAGTCATATATAGTTCGGAGTCAACTTACAACAATGACAATATAGATTTGATGCCTGCAGTTTCAGTACATGGCAAATCCTGCCCTCTGGTGAGAAGGCGGTGGCTACTACTAGGATGGATCGAAGGTAGCTGCCCTGTGGGACAATTTGAGCCAACATGAATCAGACGGACCAGCATTGTAAGAATTTGTGCTCAAAAAGGTCTTATTTATTCTCATGCCTGATTCATTTGTTTTCTTTTTTCTTTGTTCTGATATAAAATTTGCATATTGTACGAATCAGGATGTAGAAGGATGACAAGAGAATTGTTCGTGGTGAGGCCTTTGATGGGTGATCTTCAAGCACTGTACTGCTAGAATGCTTTCACAGGACAATTAGTGAAGCATTTTTTTTCTCTCATAGGATTAGTCTTAGTCAGTTGTTTTTAGGTTATTTCTTGTATCATACTGGTTCATTTTTTCTTGGTTGCAAATAAGCATCTTGAAGTGTTGAAGTTTGCATAAATAACAAAAGTTTGCTATCACAATTTATTTGTTTCCCGCTATTGTGTTGTTACAAATATATGTGAACGTACATGGTGCAATGTGGTGGCAAATGCTATGAAAGTGGATGTTAACAGTAAAATGGAGTGATTAGTATAAAGAAGTGGTTGTTAGTGCACTGGTGCATCTGGTAAATATACCTAAAAACAATATATGTGGACGTTATTACTAAATGTGGTCGTTAATACCTCTTGTAAAGTGGGGGTAATGATATTAATAACGAAAGTATGGTCGTTAATAATAGAAATGTGGTCATTAATACTCTAGCAATAACGGCGACATATTGTCCCGTCGTTGAAAAGTTAACGACGGGAAATTGTACGTGGTCGTTAATTCTTTTAATGACGGAGCCTATAACGACCATGGACGACCATATGTTTGTGGTCGTTAAAAACATTTAACGACCACATATACACTTTTAACGACCACATATGCCGTTGTTAATACCATCTATTCTTGTAGTTCGTTTTGCATCCACAATTAACATATGATCCACATAAATAAAAAATAGTATATCAAAAAATTGCATATTAATGCATATAAACCATGATTAACCACTGCTCGTTTTATTTTGGTGGCTAGTAAAAGCTAGTAAACTCCTTGTAGATGTAATCATGTAACGCATGTTGTCCTGTTTTTACGAGCACTCGTAGAAATCTGGATAGTTTTGTTCTCCCTGTTCATCGTTTGACGAGCTACATGATGTGCCAAGCCTCTGCCGGCTTGCCGCTGTCTAGGGTGAGCCTGATGTCCTGCAGGCCGAAGTGGACACATCCATGTTGGGGCTGCTCGCCGGCGCCATGATATGGGCATCCTCCAACGCCACGCGGCCCACTGCAGGTAGGGCGCGGGCGTGGGGCCGGAGCAGGCAGCGCGCGCAGAGGGGCGCGACGACGTCTGGGCCCCCTTTTGCGCCGCTGCCGGGAGAGGAAGAGGCCGGGGAGGGTCGCTGCTGCCTGGAATCACCGTCGGCCGGAGGCGGCGCGTCTAGACCCCTTTTGCGCCGCTGCCGGGAGAGGAAGAGGCCGGAGAGGGCCGTCGCCGCTTGGAATCGCCGTCGGCCGGAGGCGGCGCGTTTGGCCCCGTTTGGGGCCGCCACCGGGAGAGGAAGAGGCCGGAGAGGGCCGCCGCCGCCTGGAATCGCCGTCGGCCAGAGGCGGGCAGCGGACGCGAAGGGAGGTGCGAGGAAAGAAAGGCCCGTGCGCTGTTTTGTTTTTACGAAGCAGCCACTGGGTGATGGGTAATTTTATCGAAAAAATCAACTTCACAGCCGGTGGAAGTAGGGGGAGATGGACTATGAATAATTAAACTAGATGAAAGCTACTTTTGGTTGTAGCTTTGGGTGAAAGCCAACCCTTTTAGTTGGCAGAAGCCACGGCAGGTTGAAAAGTTCAACCAAAAGGAGCCTATAGTAGCTTGTAAATCTAGTTATCAACAAAATGTGAGAAACGTGTACATTCTGCATTATGACCTAGATAAATAAAATCAGCTGGCTGTTATGCAATAAATTAGTTGTGCCTTCATCAGTGGCTTATTTACCACTACAAAATTACATAGCTTATTCAGAATAATACAAAGCAATAGGAAGTATGTACCAAAAGGAGGGGAAAACGAGTTAGAACAATGTGCCTCCAGTCATATCTCTAGCGGTTTCAGCGACGGCGGTTGGCCGGAGGCGCGCAAGGGGGCCGCGACGCGCACGCGGAGCCGGCGACGCGAACGGCACACGCGAGCGAGGGGCCGCGCCGCGTGTCTGAGCTCGCGCACGTAGCTGGTCAGCGGGGGGGTGGCGCCACGCGCCCGAGCTTGTGGGCAGAGCTGGCGAGTGAGGAGGCAGCACCGCGCGGCCGAGCGGCTGTGCAGGAGACGGATGAGGAAGGGTAGCGACGGCGGGCAGGATGGGCCCGGTGGAGGGACATGAGCAGCGCAACGGCTTTGGGAAGCGGCGGAGCTGCAGATGCTTGTCTGGTGTCACCCGGACCCACGGGACTACGCATATGGCATACATCGGGTGGGGCATGGCCTACGCCCTACACCAGTTGTAACTACTCTTGATGTAGTAGAACTACTATTAGAACTAGTCGAAATAGAAGGAAACTACCCGAGTAGTACTCAGGTAGGACTTCTAAGCTCGTATCTGGCTAGAATTTCCATGTAACCCTGTCCCCCCAAACTATATAAGGGTGGGCATGGACCCTCCTCGAACAGGACCATGAGGGACAACTCGTGCCTCATACAGGAGATCACCCCGATCAACACCTAAGGCATTACAAACCACATAGGACGTAGGGTATTACGCTCTCGGCGGCCCGAACCTGTCTAAACTTTGTGTTCCTTGCAACTTCGAGTTCCTGATCTCGGCGACACCCTACCTACAACCTCACCACCTCGGGGGTATCCCTCGGTGGACGTGGCGGTAAAACACCGATAGCTAGCGCGCTAGGTAGGGATGATAAACGAAGATCCACCGGCGAGCTTGAAGGACCTCATCATCAAGATCAATCTACTCGGTGCAATGTGATTATCAAAATTGAACGGCATTCCAACGTGATCCTCTGTCGAGTCCAAGGAAATTTGGATTTTTCACAAAGCGATGCGTTCGAGTCACAATCCGAAGCAGAGAAGTATTCATCTGCTATTGGCCCATGATCCGGTGGGTCCTAGGAATTCCGTGTTGTTTCTGCGCAAGGCCGGTTGCCCGAGTTCGAGTCCAAAAAGGAAATTGTGAAGCGACGGCTACAATCAGGAGTCAAGCCTATTTCTCGATCTCCACAAAAGAAGCGAAGCTACGACTACTTCGACAAATCGGCAACGCCAACCGGCCAACGACTACTCTAGCTACTTGTCTCGATAAGAAAATTAGTCGAAGAAGCTTTCACACCGTCAACAACCAGTCGGAATCGACTCCGACTAGTCGGCTTGATCAACAAACCATCGCGGCTCCATCGACGACCGCTGCGGCTTCGTCGACAATCGTCCACGAATCAAGCTAGGTCACTTGTACCTTTTTGCGTAACGCGCATTTTCTTCACCAGGCCATGTCATGCATGTTCCCGATTGCCTGCACGGTCCGCCCTGCAACATGGGCGGTCGGATTACACCCTATAAGTGCGCTCCACGAGCCTTCTTTTTATTCGCACTGCTCTAGTTTTCTCTTAACGGTTGCTACAATATTTGAATATTCAGGTAGCACACGCTTTAATCCGTGAAACCTCGACTCTTCTGTATGCCTATGCTCCTACGCGTGCATGCGGCCATGCTCTCTGCGCTATGGTCTACGGTTATCAGGGATCGGGTGCCTGAACGTAATAGGCTACTTACCCGGGGAAATTATGTGACCCAGCAAGAGCAAAATGCGAAAAATTTTACATACATTTTACAATGCTGGGATTTGCTCCCAACGTGATATCATGTATATCGGCTACAACATACTTTTATATTTACCTTGCAGGGGACCTGACCTGAACCATGCTGCTGGGCGAGTTGGATTCAATTCCGACTAGTTGGCTTCATCAACAATCGCCAACGACTACTTCGACTTCGCGAGAACGCTCGGCTACACGTCCCTGACTACAACGACTACTCGATAAAACTTCAGCTTGCGTCGCCTACTACGCCGACTACTCAGAGCGACTCCTGCTCGCGCTGTCGGCACACTGATTGCTTGACTACAATTAGTCGGATTCGATTCCGACTAGTTGGGTTCATCAACGACCGTTGGCGACTACTCGACTTCGTGAAGAATACTTGGTGACACGCTGGCGAATACTTCGACTACTCGTCTCGCCTACAAAACTAGTCGGAAACGACTCTGCTTGGGCGACTACTTCGACTACTTGTCTTGCCTACAAAACTAGTCGGAATCGACTCTGCTCGGCGACATGCTGTCGACTACTTCGACTAGTCATCTCGCCTACAAAACTAGTCGGAATCAACTCCGACTAGTCGGCTTCATCGACAGTTCAAGATCCAGCAGCAACTTGGCCAATGCCTAGGCTCGGGAGCTGGTGTCACCGACACTAGGTGTATCTCGTATGACTCATCTAACTCCTAGGCTCGGAGGCTGGATGCGACACGGCACTCAAGGAAAAGGGTTTTATTTGAGTGGTAATTTAGGGCATTTTTGAAGAAGTTATTTGTTTAACTATTTTTTTAGGGAATTAATTCCGAAAAAAGCGGTTTTTGAATTTCTAAACCAATTTGCCCATCTTAACCATCAAATTCTTACCGTCATATATTGCATGCCACGATTATTTGGATCATTTTTACCAAAACCTTGGAAAATTGGATTCAAGGCTCGGGGGCTACAAGGACACGTGTCATCAGCGACTTATTTTTCAAATCTTTTGAAAGATAAGGACAGAAGATTCAAGGTTATTTGACCCTCAGCCTGATTCTACGAGTCAATTTAAGGCTCGGGGGCTACTCCATATGGAGTGCGAGTTCAATCGCACCCTATATAAAAGAAGACTTGACAACTACTCGGGGCATGAGCACCTCACAACCTTAATGCAGCCAAGTAAGTACTCGGAAGACACCTTCAAGATGAAATTCGGGAGAACTTGAAGACGCCTTCAGAAGTACTCGGAAGCCTGCAGTACTCGACTACGAAGAGCTCGGGGGCTTGTCAGACTCGGGCCCACGGGACTGTGTACATGGCGTACATCTTACAGGATAAGGGGTGGGGCATGGCCCACACCCTACACCAGTTGTAACTACTCGTGATGTAGTAGAACTACTCGAGTAGTAGTAGAACTAGTTAGAATAGAAGGAAACTACCCGAGTAGAACTCGGGTAGAACTCCTAAGCTCGTATCTGGCTAGGATTTATGTCCCCCCCAGACTATATAAGGGCGGACAGGGACCCTCCTCGAACAGGACCATGAGGGACAACTCGTGCTTCATGCAGGAGATCATCTCGATCAACACCTAAGGCAATACAAACCACACAGGACGGAGGGTATTATGCTATCGGCGGCCCGAACCTGTCTAAACTTTGTGTTCCTTGCAACTTCGAGTTTCTGATCTCGGCAACATCCTACCTACAAACTCACCACCTCCGACATCATCGTCGATGCCCAGGCAGCCAGGCTTGTCCTTGAGGAAGAGGCAACGCAGCTCCCTGAGGTTGATGTCCGGGAGTGGGTGCAGCCTCTATGGCGCGAGTGCAGAGGAGGCAGGGGCGCGGGGTTGGAGCAGCGGCAGAGCAGTGGGGCGGGTAGTTGCGACGAGCTTGAGAGGAGAGCAGACAGGATCTGGAGGAGGGGAGCGGAGGGTGGAGGATGCGGTTTCGATGATGGGAGGGGTTGCGGCGTGAGGTGCAGGGGCGGAGCGAATGCGTATTAGGGCGACGGGGAAAATAATCCGAAGGTGGATATCTTCTGGCACACTGACCTAGGTAGGGTGGGAGAGGGTCGCACCAAAAAGTTATCCCTCAATCAGTCTTTTTAGTAGTACTAGGTTCTTCGTGTCCGTGCATTGCTACAGGTAAAATATAATTTTTTAAATTGGAGCAACTGATAATTGTTTGATCGCTGTAGTCGTCTAAGCATTGGGACATTGTCGGCCATAGCCAAGCTGGACAAACACACCATGGCTGCAATCAATACTTAACGAATAACCAGGAAATCAAACGAATGTTGTAATTCATTGTTCTTGTGACTCACGGTAGTGATGACAACAGGAAAAGGCAAGGAGATTAACATAGACACAATCAGACAACAGAGTTCTCTCCCTAGACCAAGGAGTATGGTGAACCGGTAGTGCCTCCATTTGACAGTGCAAACTGCTTGTGCCACGTTCATTAATATTCACTCCCTTTGGGGCCTTACATGCCAGAAACAATATTGACAAGGAAAGAACCATGTTTACACAAGAAATCAAGAAGAAACATGGGCAATGAGGTAGAACGAAACATAGGCATTGTGATTGATGACATTGGCATCTTAGCGTGAACATCAAATCAACATAAAGCATGAAAGATACATCATCGGGCCTATTACTTTGAATACTTTACAACCATCAATGCAAAAAAATGATTTGTGTTTCCTTTTCTATTCAGCAGCATTCATTTTTATTGGGCAGCACTCAATGATCCATATAAGAAAGATCAAATGGTGTTGAATAGCCTTCATATTCAGTTTGTGCTTTGAACGCAGCCATTTAGCATTGTTGTGGGCTTCTACCAGATCGTCTTGCAAAGCTATAAGTGTCATCTGGAACCAAAACCAGATACATGACGAGGAAGTAGTAAAAGCTTGCCAGCACCAATATAGGCCAAGGCTCAGTTCCTTTGCAGATAGCCATTACTCTATCTGGGTAAGGTAATAAGATTAGCATGAGCTAAATACGAGGAGTAGAATGGATCTAGTTGTGTTGCATGTACATGCCTGGGTGCTGGTGGGTGAATGTATTCTAGATGCGTTGTCCTCAGCCGTTTGCCCGCTTCCATTGCATCACCCTTGAACTGCATGGTGTCCAGCCAATTCATTAAATCAATATGTAAACAAAATAATACCAACACCAGGATGCTAGACTGAGATATGATTCTTGCCGATTCAGCATATTGTGAATGCAAAAAATCAGAGAAAAACATACTAACAAAAGTGGTAATTTAATCGAGCACCTAGCATGCATTAGAAATGGTGTACCTCAGGAGCTAGTTGACGAGATGCAATGCAACTAACTGCTACACAGCTACTCATCTCGCGGCACTGAATTGACAGACCAGCACTGGAATCAAGGCTCCATGACAAATGGTGGCAAATTCCTAGGAGATTGATGGCAACCAAAGAGCAACGAATCGACTGCCACGCAGGGAAAGTTTTCTCGGCGAGAAAAAAACAAGAAATTCGATAATCGTGTTTATCGGTAGCGGCCGGTTTTTTTTTCTAATTATCGAAAATTTCCGATTCTTTTGAATTCGTGCCCACCCCCTTCCTCTAGTCCATATGTCTTCTCATTTTTATATATTGTGATGTCTTATTTTTCATGCTAGATTGTTGGAGATAATCTAAATTATTTTATGTACAGTTTGAGAAATATTTTTGCTAACTTTTATCTGGAAGAGAAATGGTAAATCCAATAAATTTAGGAGAAGTCCAATAAACACGTTTATGGGCAACCTCCGGTTTTTTTCCCCAAACCGGTAAGGTTAACCTTGCTGCCACGACTAGAAGCTCCTGCGCTCTCTGCAGACCAGATCAAACCCGGCACTGATGGTTGCTGTACTTGGACTCTTGTAGGAGAACACGTCTTCGGTGGAGAGAATATCAAGAGAGGGCATGAATCCAGGAGCCGTCATCACGAATCCCGCCGCCGCTGCTACCACCAGGCATCTCCGGAAGTAGTCCTGGCGGTTGCGGCGGATCCACGTTCAAGGAGTCCACACATTTGACGCCGGGATGGATGGGTGTCTCGCCGATCAGTTGCCTGAGATGCTCCGTGCGGTGGCTTCCCATGGCTGCTGTCGATGCCCCGGCTCCCCGACTTCCCGTGGCCGCCGCCGACACACCGCCAAAGAGTATATGGGGCGTCGTGGTTCTCCGTTCCTGTAGGCAACGCGTCATCGGCAAAATGCAAAGCAGGTCCAATTGGATCGGAGGATGGAGATGGGGCGACGGCAGGAGGGCGGGCAGCTGCTCGGTCTTGTTGGCTCCGACGGTTCCGTTCTGCCGGCCGTTGCGAGGCGAGGGAGACGCGGTTTCGAAGGCGAGGGCGACGCCAAAGAAAGAAAAGCGCAGGCCGATCGGACCCAGGCCGCCGGACTTGGAGCCCCTCAGCACAACGCGTCCGCCGGCCGATGGCCACACGACGACGCGATTTCAGAAGGTCAGGCCGCCGGATTTGGAGTAGGGTTTTCGGGCTGGGTCCCTGGGACCTGAGGGGAGGGCGGCTGCAGTGACGTGGCCACACGACGACGTGATTGACACGCGGGTGGAGGGAGTTTGCGCCAGTTTTTTCGGAACGCCGTCGGTGCTGCGAGGGTGGGGAAATCGGACGGCACAAGTTGACTCGTGGCAGAATGATGAAGGTAGAGGCGGCAGGTGACGCACCAAGTTTTTATATCCTAATTAGTCTTTTTAGCAGTAGATAGAGATAAACGTCACTCACGACGCTAACTAGCACACTCCAGTAAACATGGTGGGCACCTACCCACCACGCTTTTTGCGCAAAGCGAGGCCTTGGAACTCGATATGTTGGCATCTTCTTAGACGTCTTGTTCATCACGGGTGGAATCGTGAATGTGTGCAGACGACAAGAGGCGCAACTTGTCGGGGAGCAGCAGCTCCTTGGCGCGCGAGTTGCCCTCGATGTGGAGGAGGTGGCTCCCGGTCACGCTGCCGCCGATGAGCGATGGCCGAGGCGGAGTCGGACGTCGGCGTGGCGGTGACAGCTTTGCCGACCAGCAGCATCGGCGATGGTGACGGCGCTTCTCGACTCAACTATAGAAACTTGCTAGGGCTGGGGGGTACTACCGATGGAATGGGCCGCTACTACGCACGGTCCGGCCTTGTGGGCCAACCGCATGTGCGCAGCTGATTCTCCCCCGTGCCTGCCTTGCCGATTCAGGGAGACGAGGGATAGGGTCACGGTGCCTGCTTCTCCCCAACCCCACGGTCGGCGTCGGACCCGGGACTATTAGACTGCTAACATGGTATAGATGTTTCTAAAATAAGTGATAGAGCATGTCTTATACCTTTATAATGTACTCGGATACGAATAGGTCTAGTCGATACAGAAGAAAACTACTCAGTACGATTAGAGTATGATTCTTAAGCTCGTACCAGACTGATACCCGTAACCCTATCCCCCAGAGTAGGGACCCCCTCCAAAGCATAACAATCTTAGATAATACAAACCACCAAACAGAACGTAGAGTATTATGCAATTTAGCGGTCCGAACTTTTGCTTGTAACTATAAGTTTCTGCTCTCGGCGACATCCTACATACAAATCTACTACCTCGGGGTATCTCTCGGTAGGCTTGGCGGTAAAACACCGATAGGAAGGCTCGAACGAAGAATTTCATCGCAAGAGAAAAGCTGTACAAAAGTCGAGTACACATGCATCAGTGCGACAATGAATAAAAAGGAAAAAAAGGAAAAGAGGAGAGGAACTGATATTTTACACTAAGGGCTAGTTTGGCAGCAAAGGGAAGAATACCCAGGGACGGGAACCCCAAGGGGGATATTCTCTGCAGATGATGTCCCCTTCAGTTCCATGGAAGGAAACCCCGTCCGGGTTTATTCACTGCAACCGTTTGGAAGACAAGGAGTAGAAATCCCTAGATACGAAAATATGCTCAGAAATCAGAAAAAAATAAAAGAAATAGGGAAACATGTGGATCTTGACCAGCAGTGCATAATTACAAAATCTAGACAATGCTTTTCTGCAACCTTACATAAAATAAAAAAAAACAAAAGATCTTGTTCTCATATTGATTCTTAAAACTTCTTACACTCACCAGTTTTCTATGACAGCAAAAGAGGCTAAAATATTGTGAAGGGCTACAATTTTTCAGAATTCCTACCGTCACACAATACCATGTACTTGAATGCATACAAAGAATATATGTGCAGAGCATCAAGAGGACTGGAATCTGCCATGTTGATTCAGCACAATATGCATCACTTCATTTTTTTTCTCAGATCATGTATTGCTTCCACCAAGCGCACTGCAGTATTAACATAAGGTCCGTTTGAAACCTTGGAATTGAATTCCATTTTAATAACCATACTTTGGACACAAATCTATTAAGCTAATATGATTATATACGGAATATATTTGTATACTATTGTTGGAATTGAATTCCATTTTAATAACCATACTTTGGACACAAATCTATTAAGCTAATATGATTATATACGGAATATATTTGTATACTATTGTTGACCATATGAGCGAGATACTTATGTGCTATATTTTCAGTATAGAGGAGTGAGCCAAAAAGTGTGTTTTAAGTTACGGAATAGAAATATAGCTTGTTGGTGTATAAAATCAATTTCCATCTCCCATGCTATGAATTTAGGATAGGCTTATATCTAAACTTTGGAAAATGGTTGGAAAATGGTGGGATGTCAAATTCTAAACCAAATAGTCTAGTTTATTAATAAGTAGATTTCAATTCCTCTAAAATGAGAGGATCCAAACGGCCCCTAAAGAGAATTGTGAAATAATTCAACATTAGTGCCAAGTAGCTCCTTCATCAAACTTTAATCAAACGGTAAAAGAAATGACATTAATCTGACATAAAACTTTGTGCTACCAGAAATAGATACTCTACTAGCAGATTTTATTATTCAAAGATGGCGTCACTGTCATCAACATCTGAAAACTGATAATGTATTGTGCATGTATCTAATATAATTATACTCAGGCAAGGTATTTATAGTAGGGAAAGATATTAACAAATGGGTTCCAGAAAACCGATCCCACAGCCTCTGTTTCAATAGTTAGTACTGTATTTTTAGGCATGAAATGTTTGATACTGCAGACTCACATAACCACAGATGATAGGACAGCCATTGTACTTAATATATGACAGAAAAATAGTTTGTCAATTTAGTTCAAGGAAACTACGATTATACAGTGCAAGGATGACAACCTGCTAATGCGCAAATAATTACTCCCTTCGTCCTGAAATGTAAGATATTTTGGTTTGTTCTAAGTCAAACTATTCTAAATTTGACTAAATTTATAGAAAAGAGTAATAATATTTTGAATGCTAAATGAGAACAGTTAGATCCATTATAAATTATATTTTTATAATTTACTTATTTGATGTGTTAGATATTAATATTTTTCTATAAATTTGATCAAACTTAGACTACTTTGACTTAGGACAAAGCAAAATGCTTTATATTTCAGAGGGAGTATGCACACAAAAAGCATTGTTCTAGTGTACTGTTGATGAAGAGCAGAGTCAGTTAATAGATAAAAATGAAATTGTATGAACTTGTGTCAAAATTAGTAAGTACTAGCCTTCTTCAGGCCATTTAATTGGTAATAGCTTGGTGTACAAACACCTATAAATTGGTCCCCAAGTTGATAACAGACTCATGGGCAAAAAACAATATTACAGAAATAGATATTGACATTTTCTTCTGATTTAGTAGTAGCGTTGGCGGTGTCCATGAGCAAGCAAATCAAGCACAGATGCCTGAACAAATAAAGAAAAGGAACAAAATCACGAGCAGATCTGAACGCATCAAATAAATGAGAGGAGAAGCAGCACCTCAGACTGCAGGTTCGAAGCACAAATAAAATCTCATACCGCCAGTAGCTGCATTTTTCGTTCCACAAATCGCCTCCATCGCCAGTTCCTCTCCATGGAAACCGAGATTTAACAAAAATAAAAGGTCTAGATGAACTACACCTCACTGCGGGAAACTCATAGGACAATGGGAGGAGAAGAGGAGGAAGGTGGATTCACCTACTCGCACGAGATCAGTTGCCAGAGTCTAATCTGTGTAAGATGATCCACCTCCAGCCAGAGCTAATCGGCGCCGGATCCATCACCGGAGCCTAATCCGCACAAGATCCCTCGCCGACCAAAGCAGTTTTTCACCGGAAACTCACGGGCATGCGCCGCAAGCAAAAGGGAGGCCAAGGCGCCGCCGCGCTGAGCGACGGGGAGGAGTTCCCGACCTGCTGAGTCGTGGATTTGCACCCCTGGAAACAACGGGGTTTGAGGCGTAAAATCCTTATATCACAGGTTTCCAAACGCACTATTGTCCCACCCGAGGAAATCTCGTCCCGTGGGTCTTCCACCCGGGGAATAGACCGGGATCCCCGTGGGGGTTGAGGTTTCCAAACGAGCCCTAAGCTTTTCTTGATCAAATCTTAGAGGTATCTGTCTTATAGCATTTGATCCCAATTCTAAATCCAGTCTTTTGTTACGTTTCTCCTTGTTTCTTTTTTAGTTCTATATGTTTCCAAAGTGTTGTCTGCAGTTATCCTTGATCACTGAAGTTATAACCGTGACAACGTCAAATGTTTTCCAAATCAGGCAGAGAATCTATGAAAAGCTGGAGGAGATGGAGAGCAACGCGAAGCCGATCAGTGATTGGATACACCCGATGCACTTGAGGCAGCTGGGGACCAACCCGATGGAGCACCGCCGTGACCTCTGATCGGCGTGTTCCCGGTCATGGGAGCGCTGTGCAGAGGCTACCTGGGCTCTTCTTGAAAGCAGAGTAGGAGGCCATGGTGGCGACGACTTATATAGATGGCGATGTACAGTGTAGAAGCCAGGCTTTCCGCAGATACTCCTCCCCACTACCTGCCTGCCAATGCTGCCCAATACTCTCTCTGTTTTTATTTACATATCGTATATCGTATTAGATTTATGCTAAGTTAAATTTGGCCAACTTTGACCAAATTTATAAAAAAAAAATAATAATATTGAATCCACCGTGAAGTATATGTTGATAGTGCATATGTTGGATAATATAGTTGTTGTTATATTTTTCTATAGACTTGATTAAAATTAGCTAATTTTGACTTAGGACAAACCTAATACGACATGTAAATAAAAATGGAGAGAGTATGAGACACCAAGAAAATAACAAGGCAGCTCACATCTCCTTGGTCTGCACACCTTTCAAAGTTTCATAAACACCGGTGCAAAGATTAAAAGTTTCGTATCATAAACATTCTGCTGACATGGATTAATCAGCCCGTCACCCAGCACATATCCCAACGCCATCCCAATCCGACGGCTAACGACCGGGTGGGCATGTGCCCATGTGCGCACGGAATCCACTCCCCAAATACAAATGTTTTTACTGCAATAATTGCCGTTGTAGAGAGAGGCATCATATATCATTTAATAAACTCCACAAAAGTTTATATATGTTGCAAATATTATTTTAAAACATAAAATCAGGACTAAATATCCATAAA
Source organism: Panicum miliaceum (assembly GCA_032594955.1). Lineage (NCBI taxonomy): Eukaryota > Viridiplantae > Streptophyta > Magnoliopsida > Poales > Poaceae > Panicum > Panicum miliaceum. The sequence goes on along the minus strand of CM064072.1, from coordinate 26,570,008 downwards.
TCATTCAGGACATTGGGTACATTATATTATATGATATTTGATTCAAGAGGAATAATGTTTGAGACAAATCTAGATGTCCGTCCGTGTGCTGCAGGGTGTTGTTGTTCGTCCATTAATTGATCATGTTTGGGTGCTCATGTTGTGTAGCTGCTGCAATTGAACCATATGACAGCTCATGTGTTGGTGTAGAGCGTTCATGTGTGAGCCACTCTCATCAGTTATTTGGGCACTCTTTTGTTGGTGCAAACCATGAGCACCCCGACACTGGTTTCATCAATCATTTCGGGATTCCATTGTAATGCATTGAGGTTGATAAGGTTCAGGATGTGAATCTGGGCCATGGGCGGATCCAGGAGAGTGGGCCGGTGCGGCCCACCCTAAGAAAACATTAATGTTAAACCTCAAGCCATACCTTTATTTTCTATATATATGCCCAATCAGTTGTTAAAATGAGCACACACGCACAACATTTTACAAAATAAAGGGGAAAGTCTAACGATATAACATCATGAATAAATGGAACAAGCACCCTGATCCATTGATTTAGGGAATTCAATGTGGATGACACATTCACCACATATTTTCAGTATCAAACAATACTAAAGGGGACTGCATTCCGAGGTTTTGAGAGGATCAAGAACATACAATGATAGATGCTAAAGTGGATTGCTCCCAGGAGCAGTTGAACCTAATAAGCCTGCCAGATGCTACTTAGGTGGTCTAACCACAAGGCTAGACGCACTTTCGCAACAACTGAAATATTCATAAGTACCTATGGCATCATGCATCAGCACACAATTCACCAATTCCTATTTATTTGCATTGAATCAACATCAATTTCTTTTACCGCCTTTGAGAATCGAGCATAAACTAATGCTGAAATAAAACAAGTAAATAGGCCTGTACATACCATCTTTCAGCATTGCCTGCCGTTCCAACTCCTGCACCATCATGCTCATCTCCTTGTGCTGTGTCCGAAGCACAGCACATCGCTCCTGCAGTCGTACAAATATATACATAACAATTATCACTTGAGAAATAAATGTTCATCATGCCCCTAGTTAATGGCAATTGTAACTCCGCAGATGTTTTGGTCTGCATTGTCTCAACCTGGTGCTCGAGCTCAAGGGTGTGTATCTCCTGGAGCACCTTCTTTTTGCAGCAGACATCTGTTTTGATAGAGTCCTGAAAAATATTTACATGAAAACAGCTCGGTTAGTCCTATCCAATCCATGTAGTAAAGGAGCTCTGAAAATCCTATTATTACCTCTTCATACTCTTAGGGTCTGTGTTCCCAAACTCCTGCAAGTGCTTGTCCTTCCTGATGATCTCCTTCTCAGTATCTGTGAAAATGAACCCCGTGTGTGTGTGTGGATTGATTGATTGATTGATGCATTACCTACAAATACTGACCGTATTTAACTTGTCATGGGAGTTGACATTGTCCGAACTGTGAGTAATACAGCAACGAACTTGTAAGTTCCACACATTATTACCATCCATCTATATATATGGTTGTATTATCTTTTCATGTAGGCAGGGGCAGAGCCAGGAATTAAATTTAAGGCAAGTTAAACTAATAGATAGAGTTTACTACTATAAAAATAATTTGTAGCAATGCTTTATTTTTTTCTAGGGCGACTCAAAAGGTAACCCGTTTCTACAAAGGAGCGGGATTACTGTAGCAACCGACCCGCGTCTAGAAATGTATTTTTAGGGGTGGGTGAGAAATGACCATCATTTTCAGCGGCTGGTGACGCCATCACCCGCCGCTAAAATTGGCATTTCTAGGAGCGGGTGACGCCACCACTCGTCCATGGAAATGGTGGTCATTTTTAGGGGCGGGTGATGGAGTCACCCGCCCCTAGAAATGATCCCACGAAAAAAGTTCATCATTTTTTCATATGCTCTCGGATGAAGTCAAACTTTATATCAAAATTGTAGAGGTTGAGGAGACCTAAAACTTTATAGTCCATAACTTTTTTATTAAAGATCATTTATTAATAGTCCAAAAATTATTATACGTTCTCTAATTTTAAAATCTAGGAGTTTTGATTTTTTTTTCAAACAACCTCGGATGTAGTGGTCAGATCTAAAATTTTATAGTTTATACATTATTCATTTAACATCTTTTAGAATCATAAGATCATTTAATAGTTATGCCCTACACATGGCTATGAGGTTTCCACAATCTTAATTTTTATATACACTAAAATATATTTGGCATATTTTTTCTGTATCTATTGTTCACAATAACCATAGTGTAGAAGTTTCACCTTTTTTGATTTGTTTTGCTATATTTAAAAATTTAAATGAATTTTTGGAATAAAATAGAGAAACATTTTTAGAGGGTGTCACCCGCTCCTAGAAATCGATTTCAGAGTTAATACAAAAGAATAGCATACCCAATAGAGTCACAAGTGACTGTGTAGTGTGGTGGACAGGAGTGTACGCGCGAGGCTTGAAGTAAGCGGTTCGATCAAAAAATGTAAGTGGTGTTGAGGTAAGTGGTGGATAGGGGTGACTGCGTATTTTATCAAAAAATGTACCTCTGTAGTAGAGGGGCTTGTGATGTTGGCTGGTTGGCTAGGATATCTTTTTTATTTTATTGTTTTCGATTTATTTTCCAGATTTTTTTTATTTACTTTAAATCTATTTTTAGGAACGGGTCACGCCGTCACCCCTGATGTAGCACTGGCCCGATCTTCCGATAGGTATGATAGTTGCGATTGGTGGAGAAGTCGACGTTGGCGATCCGAGCTTCTAATCAGACATGATTCGAACCCCTGCAACCGTTATACCGCTGCTCCGTTGGTTATCAACCAAGCACAACTTGATTGATCTCGCCAAGAAGTCTAATCCTGCAAGCGAATCGAAGAACACAAGCAAGAAAGTATAAGCACGGAATCTGAAAATTGCGGATGTGTATGAAGCAATGATAAGTATGGGGTTCAAGCTCTGATCACAAAAAGACTAATCGTCATAGTGGTGAAGAACAAGAACGGGGCCCTGATTCACAGCAAAAGGACTCGACGTCACAGTTACAATGAAGATGTCTGTTTCTCAATGGAAAACTAGAACTAAACAAAACCTAAACCCTAATATGACAGCTGCTACTGAGTTTATACCGAAGGGGGACGTCCTAGGGTTGAGGGCGACCAGGTGGGGGCGTCCTCAACCTGGGCTTAAGGCCCGACACGATACACGGCCGACTTGGCCCAAAATAGGTAACGCAAAATCTTGTCGTAGTTGCATAGAATGATCGATGAATCTTCTGGAGCTCGGATAAGAACCAAAAGAAAGCTTTCATCGCCTTCTTTCCAATGCATCAAAGAACGTCTCGTTTCGACGTCGTATGAAGGAGATATCAGCGTTTCCGTTCAGGATGGTCGGCTGAGTCCGAACCGGACATGAAGACCAAGTTGGAGACGACTTGTAACTCGTAGAAGATCAAATCTCGGGTGTATCCAGCATGGTGATGTCCTCATCAACCCCTTCTTAGAAATCGATTTTCAGAGACGGACGCGTTACCTACCCCTGCAAATAAATGTTTCTTGTTGTGAGAAGCAGGGGCGGGTACAGCATCTGTTCTAGAAATACGTTTTTACCCGTCTCTAACAATCCTTTTTTAGTAGTGGTTACGACATTGGCACTTTTAAAAAGCTAAGTTACGACACAGTTTTGTTTACTGGATAGTGATTAAGATGCGGGCTCTAAACCTGTGAAGCAATGGAGTGCTTTCATACATGCTCACGCAGAGAGCGCTGCCTCAGGACATGGTTCCAAATAGGCCAAATAATAGTTACAGTAGAAGTATATATAGCATGATAATTCCTATCTATATTTTAGTATGGTATGAATAATCATATTTCACCAATGTCAACGGATGGTCAATAAAAATGAATTGAGGATTTGCTGTTTTAGCGTAATGCTTATTCCCTCTGTTCAAAATTATAGATCATTTTAGCTTATAAATACATAGAATTTGCTATGTACCACATATATCTAATATATATCTAGTACCTAGCAGAAGCTATATATCTAGAAAAGCCAAATAATCTATAAATTGAAATGAAAATAATAGTTTATCTGTAGAAATAAAAACTTATGTGTGTAGTAAATATAATATTTAAATCAACCAAGCTCGATCTAAATGATGAGAAGTCCTAATTACTAAAAAAATAAGACCTAAATGAATAGTGTTTAAGTAAATTAGATTTTATTTGTATGAATCATTACGGGGGGCATGGCCCCTGCCAGTCCCTGTTTTTACCGTACTCTTCCTCTTACTCTTTTACTTTGTTTTATCCACATTAATGACATCAATTGTCAACCTTGCTTCCTTGAAAAAAATGAAAGGGAAATAACAAGACTAATGACTAGCAATTAAACGTCAATTTCTACTCAAGTCTACAACCAAAACATGAATTAAAAAGTTGACATCTAAAGGGCAAAAAGAAAGAAGGTCGGATCTGTGGCTTCCTAGTTTATGTTTTCTGATTTGAAGAGTTGCTTAGATTCCAAATAATTGATCACCTTTTTAGACAACAAGGGTTAAGAGGAAAATAATAATACATTCCTATCAGCAATTAACATTTGATGACAAGCAGGCTACGTGCGAGACATGAGGTCATGTGTTTGACTCCCACGAATAGCAAGTGTGAGAACCATTATGTAACCATGCAGGAAAACATATGTGAGCATGAGGGTGGCCTAGCTAGCTAAGGATGGCTTGGGTTTAAAAAAATAATTTTATTTTTCATGACGAAAACTGTAGATTTTTGTTGGCTATCTGTGCTGGTTGGCAACACGAGCTAGCACTATCTCTACGGGCTCTGTAGCTGTGTCAGGAATACTCGTGAGTGGTATTTTGTTTAATTACTGCAGTTATGAAAATCTGCACGGCTAGGAGGCTGCTTGAATATTATGTTACGTAGTAGTGTAGGCACATATGCTCCATTTGTCCTAGCAAGTGAAAATGAACATATTGGCATAACTTGCTATATATATAGATCAAGGTAAAAAACAACTCTAACAACATAAATAAATTGAAGAGCCTAATGTATTGACATAGGAAATTAAATGTGGATATGATACCACTACAAGAGAAACTGCCTTTAATCCCGGTTGGGAAGCCCCTTCAATCCCGGTTTTTCCAACCGGGATAACGAATCCTTGATAACGCCAATCTGGACTAAAGGGTCACCAACCGGGGCTAAAGGGTAATTTTTAGTCCTGATTGGTGTTAATAACCGGAACTAAAAGAGCTTTGGTGTCCCTAAAATTTAGACTCGGGAGTAATAGGAGCATTAGTTTCGGGTCTAAATTCTACCGAGACAAATTAGGAGGATGTATGTATGTTTCTCTACTAGTGTACATTCACGGTGTATTAACATTATTAAATAATATTGTTGACGACCAAATGGCTGGGCCAACCTGAGCTTCCAGTTTTCTTGAAGTGGAACTTTTAGTTTCGAAGAAGTTTCAAATCGTTCATTGGACTTCACCATTGTGTAGCTCTCATCAAGACGATCGAAATTCATATGTAGACCGTCTAGTTCAGACTCCAAGTGAGGAAGTTAGGGTTATTTTAGAAATCTAAACCGCAGAAAACCAGAGGTTCCGGTTTTATTTTTAGAGGTTCCTAATCTCATGTTCACCACTTCTTTTTATTATCAACCAGATTAGAAGTGGACCATGTAATGGTATAACTACAACATATTTTTGTGATATGAAACCTGTGCGAGAGGCACACATATTAGCTTGTCAGTTTGCATGCTGCACCTTACCATCAAACATTATTATAGTATATATTTAGGATGTAGTTTAACCAACTAGATTTGTTTTCTTAACAAAAAAGGTTAAGACAAATTGGTAACAGATCAAGAAACCGAAAAGGTAAAAAATAGTTTCACCAGGTGAATAATAATTGAGCATCAAACACGACATCTTGATGTTATCCAGTAAACTAGGTGGTATTTTGTAAACAATGTTCAGTGCACATCATTCTTCATGATGTGCTAAAGACAATACATATGAATGTAAACAACCAAAAGACATGCATAACATCTTGATGTTATCCAGTAAATAGGGTGTATTTATGTAAACAGTGTCCAGTGCACGCCATTCTTCGTGATACGTTAAAGACAATACATATGAATGTAAACAACCAAAAAAAATATGTATACAACATAACATGTTTAAAGGGACTTCCACATGGCAATATATAGATGCAATATTAAAGGGCGCCCACTTATTTAGAACAAGGAAACTCGTTTGGGTGACCTAATGAATAATGAGGTAATGAAAAAAGTAACTTCCATTTCTCAGGAAAAGGTATTTTAAAAGAGATGCTACAAAGAAAGAAATTGAGATGTGTTGAGGAACTAATTACTAAATGTAGCCATCACACTAGAGGCAACACATATATGTATATCCCAGTTCTTGCACAATGACGTGTCTAACCACATGCATTATTTTTTACTCAAATGATGCAAGAAATTGCTTACCTCCAGACTAACAACCGAAGGAAATCTTACTTTTCAAGTCAAAATAAATTTTGACATTGGATTTATTTTCTTCGCATGTAATTGATAGGAGGTCATGCATGATTTTCACTTCAAATGGACAAAACTTTAAACAGTAACTATGGTAATTTACAAAAACTGCTCTCAGAAAAAAAAAATAGAAACACATAGGATACAACATAAGTTACTGGACTTTCATAAAACTTTAAAACCAGCAGTTATGTAATATATATATAATGTTAGGGGATCTGGATAAAGCATAAACATATCAAATGGGGCAGAAACTTTTAAAACAATCTAAGCATAGCATTACACCTAGCTGGTATGATTTTCTATCTAGTTAATTATTACACCTAAAGTTGGCATGCTTACATTTCATAAGCAAGAAGCATATAAGGGTAGCTGGAAAACCCCAGACAAACACTGATCAACATAAAATGCTCATTTGCCTTCACTAACTCAAGAATGCAGTTACAAGGCGATTTAAGTTAGCCAAAAACTCATGTTTCAATAGGCTTTGAATAGTTTCAGATACATGAATATTCCGTATATCAAAAACATAATGATTCCCTTAAAAACAACATTGAACATGTCAAGCATTTTGCATGTTTCTTAGAGTCTCAACGTAGCAACCACATGTGTGCAATCCAACTACTAATAATCTAAGGATCCTATGGCATCATGCATCAACTCACAACATCATACAGAATTCACCAACTCCTATTACTGTAAGCAATGCATCATCATCAATTTCTGCTACCACCTTCTAGAACTGAGCATAAACTAATCCTGAAATAGAGCAATCGAACAGGCCTGCACTACCATCTTTCAGCATTGCCTACCCCCTACCTCTTGCTTTATCATGCTCATAACCTTGTGCAGTGTCTTGACATCAACACATTATTCATGCACTCGCACCAATATGTACATAACACAGTCACTTGAGAAATGAAATGCTCATTATGATCCCCTGTAGTTGGGCTCGAGTGCAGTGAGAACTAACTTGCAGCAATTGCAATTCTGCAGACCTGGCGCTCTAGCTCTCAAGGATGTGCATCTCCTTGAGCGCCTATCCCTTTGCTGCAGACATCCATTTTGATTGAATCCTTCGAAATATTTCATGAAAAAAGTTAGATTAGTCCCATCAAGCCATGATTAATGACCTTCTCTCTGGTGACCGCACGTGATAAAGGAACTCTGAAAATCTAATTGCCACTTCACCTTTAGGGTCTGTGTTCATAAGCTCTTGCAAGTGCTTGTCCTTCCTCATGACCGCCTTCTAAGAATCGGTGAAAGAGTGTGTGTGTGCGTGTGTGTGTGTGTGTGTGTGTGTGTGTGTGTGTGTGTGTGTGTGTGTGTGTGAAAACTAGAAAATTATGGGTTGCCACTTATTTAGTCAATACAAATACCCATGTCATTAAAATATTATTAGTGTGAAAATCAGCATAGATTAGAGTTAGAAAGCAATGGAAATAAGGTGTTATGTAGTAATGTTTACACTCGTGCCTAGATGCTCCATCGAAAGTCTATGTGTGAGTACAGGTTAAGACCTAGGTGTACACACCAAGGCAAGGCATTTTAGCATAGGCCTTCCATCCCTGCCGACCAGACGCTGGAATTCAATCAAGAAAGTTGTCCTATGAAAGGAAGTACTTGTGAGCCAACAAGGCACATAGGGGCGATGCCACTTTAAAGTTGGTGGGCACAATGGTTAAGAGAGTTTTGGGCAAAGTGGAGAGGAGCTTGATGATGAACAAGGTGGGTACACTTGATTCTCGGCTGGTTGTGGTAGGAAATTTGGTCAATACAACTGACAGGTACTCCGCTATATGAAATAGATAACAAGATAACTTTACTAAATCTAGACATTGGTGACAAAAATCAAGGAGAATAAGATGATTGCAAGACTAGTGCCAAACATTGCAAGAAAGCTTGTGGAAAACAATAAATAAATAAAACATGGGGTATTTTACCTCAATTGAAATCAAATAAAAATGTACTAACTTTATTTAATAATTGCCATTGTAGATAGAAGCATCATATATAATTCAAAACTCCATGAAAATATATGTGGCAACATATAACAAGATAACATTGGAACTAATAATATAAATATCTATAATTCATTCAGGACATTGGGCATAAGGCACGATATTTGTTTTCAGAGACCTAATGTTTGAGAAACAAGCACGGGTGCTGTTGTCTGCCCATGAATTGTCCATCTTTTTTGTTATGGCTGTTGTGCCTGAGATTGTTGATGTTCTGATGGTTGCTCTTGCATTTGTAACTGGTACAACTGAACCATGTGTGGGCTCATCTCTTGGTGTAGATCATTCATGGGTGAGCCACTCCCATCAGTTATTTGTGTGCTGTTGTGTTGGTGTAAACCATGAGCACCCCTGACAGTGGTTTCATCAATATTTTTGGAGTTCATTTGCACGGCATTGAGATCGATAAAGTTCAGTGCTTGGATCTGGGCTTGCAATGTTTCACTCACAGCTGCATACAAAACATTTAAAGTCATGTTAAAGTAGTCACGGATAAGACAATAAAGGAGAAAACTTGCACTGGAATCACGGACGAAATATGGCATTAAACATTAATCATTAAGAGCTTATAGACAGTGTGTCCTTGACATTGAGCCTCGAGCCGTATTGTCAAAAAAATTGAGGACCCCTAATATATTGTTAAAGGAATTCAATGTGGATGACACATTTACTACATAATTTCATTACAGATCAATACTAAAGTGGACCATGTTCACCACCATTTTTTTATTATCAAGCAACCCCGATGTGGACCGTATAATCACCTATCAAACTAACTTATGCTGGAGACAACTACCTTTGTATGCTGAGCGATGTACCCTAAAAATAAAATTTGATGTATCTTACTCTACTGATAATTTGACCTAAAGTTCTATATCACATTTTTGATGATAAACCATTTTCTAACAAGTAAATGAGAAACAATGTACAAACAGCTCATGACTTTTTCTTAATAATAAAGTTAATGTATCCAGGAAGGTAAAATAGTTTAACTAAGAGAAAGAAAAATGGTTTCACCAGGTGAATAATACTGGAGCAGCAAACGCGACAACATCTTAATGTTATCCAGCAATAATTATTGCAATTTATGTTTATCAAGCAAATTAGGAGGTAACTAATCAAAGACTGATGTGCATTTAACTGCAACTGAGTTGCACAATATTCTTTTGCAAGTATTCTGATGTCTGAAAGACAACACATATGAATGTAAACAACCAAAAAAAAGCATGTTGTATACAACACAACATGTTCAAAAGGGAAAAATAATCATTGAAAATGGTCGACACCTACATAGTAATAGATGAGATTAAAAGGCACAAACTTCATTAAAATAAGGAAACTTGTTTTGGTGCTAAATAAATAACGAAATAATGGAAGTCTCCCTTTTCCCAATAAAACTACCAATATTGCGAAAGAAAATGCTCTAGCAGTCTCCAATACATCTTCCCTTTCCCAATTAATTGGTTCACCCTCATAATCCATCCCAACTCCCCTCAAATAGAGGGAGAGTTTGTATCCTTCCAATACGGCAGTTGACCCTCGCACCAACAATTTTTCCATTCGCTCTTCACCGCCCCTCGATCTCCTCTGCCCCCTTCTCACCACCTGCCCAAAATGGAGGTCCGGTACCAGTCTCACGCCCACCTGACCACACTACTACAGAATGGGCCTTTCATCTTTGATATTTGTCCCGGCCGATATTGGGCCCAGGACTAATGTAGGCATTAGTCCCGGGTCTAACGGCTAGTGAGCGGGAGGGATCTTTAGTTCCGGTTGGAGCCTCCAACCGGGACTAAAAGTCCCCCCTTTAGTCCCGGTTGGTAACACTAACCGGAACTAAAAGGTGACCCTTTAGTCCCGGTTGGAGGCTCCACTCAGGACTAAATGATCCTTTAGTCCCGGTTGGTGTTACAAACCAGAAATAAAAGGTCATCCACATGTTAGTTCAAAAGGAAAGCATCCCAACTAGAGTTAGATGCATTGTGTAGGTGGGTTGGCAAGGAAGCTATGCGTGAGGCAAGAGGTCTTAGGTTCAAATCCCGCAGATTGTGGATTTTTTTTTTAGCGTCAGTGACCCTTTAGTCCCAATTGTAGCAACTGGAACTAAAGGTTGGAACTCTTTAATCCCGGATTTGTTGTCCCGGTTGGAAAATCGGACTAAAATAGATTACCAACCGGGATTAGAGGCTGTTTATGTACTAGTGCCGTATACCTTCTACTGGTGACGAGGTGCGGGCATGCGGCACAAGCCGGCGGACAAGGCTGCGCTGCGGCACATCCTTGGCTGGGCTGTATGATTCAAGATTGCTATCAAGCAGATCGAGTAACAGCCACACGGGAGGACAATACTAATATACTATCTTCGAACTGCTGCTTGCAGGTTCCTTATCCTTTTGATCTAAAGCTCCTCTGTCAAATCCATCCTTTTTTTACTCCCTTATCCTTTTGATCTAAAGCTCCTCTGTCAAATCCATCCTTTTTTTACTCAAATCTTAACTATCCTCGGAACCTTCCCAGCTTTTGCAGATTAGAGCAACCTTCGTTACCATACTTTGAGATCTTCCTCCCCGCCGATCAAGCTTCCGCAAGAAAAGATTCGAGACTCTTTTATTAGAGGTAGTGAAACGTTCCGTTGGTCGGCAACGTAACTTAGTTTAGCGCGAGATTCAGACATTTTTGTCTGAACACTAAACATGTTGACTACTTGGTCTGGGGGGTTCCGTATCAATTCATGGGGGCTTTAGTCATGTACTCTACAGCATAAAAGAAGAGGACTGAATAGGCTATCCTTCGAATAGTTTACTCGACCTTCGAAGTTTTGTTCATTTCCAAGTAGGCTTCCTGAAAGCGGGGCAGGGCAAGCAAAGTCTGCTAATTGCCCACCCCTTCCACATGTGATTTCTATGTTATGTATGGCTGGCTGCTACATCGGTTTTCATTTGGTTTATGCTTGCTTTCATACTGTGCGTGATCTTTCCAACCTCTTCTCCTTCCAAGATTTCGCTATTTCGATTTTGCTAGTCCTTGGGAACAGCGTAGTGACGGATCACATGTGTACAGATTATAGCAAGCTTAACAAAACCACCTTGAAGGATCACTTTCCTTTGCCAATTTCCAACATCAATTTTGGGTAGCCATAGTTGTATTTGATTTGATAAGTTTGCTTGTTCAATTTGATGTTCTTGCCGCTGCTTGGAGGATACAAGAGTGAGAGGCAAGAGGAAAGAAAAGATAGACGGGGAAGAGAAGGCTGACCAGTGGGTTCTATTGTAGCATGAGATATTGGGATGAATTTATTGGAAAACTAATGTAGCATCTCCCCTAATAGTCTAAAAAGTAGTATTGGGATATCTCCCAATGCTAGTTATTGGAAAATGATTATTGGAGGACTGTTGAAGATGATCTAATTAATTTCAATTCTTGTATAGGGCCAATCTCAATAGGAATGTTATAGGAGTATCATGAGTATTAAATATCATACCACATCAGCAAATTTGTTGATATGACAGAGTCATTTATGAGGAGAGAGGAGGGGAGTTTCATGGAATGAGAGAGGAGTGTCATCACCATGACACTCCTCCAGCACAGTTACCAAGTTCTCAGTCTTGGTAACTGTGCGAGGACACTCCCCACTGAGACTGGCATAATAAGTACACACCTAACCATATAAAATTAATTTTATACTCGAGTGAAGCATAACATTAATTACCTCCGATCCCAATCAACAACTAAATAAAATCTCACTTTTCAAGTCAACATAAAATTTGGGATAGGATTTTTTTTCACATGTAATTGAAAGAAGCAACATGACTTTCAATGCAGATGGCATAAAACTTTAAATTGTCTTTTCTATAAGACAATTGGTAAAAAAACATAACATTATGACTAACACATATAATTTTTTGTCTAATTATTTATTATTAGACCTAATGTCGACATCCTTTCATTTTGTAAGCAATAAGCACATTAAACTAGCTGGAGACACTCAGACAAACACTGATCAGCATCAAATGCTCATTTGCCTTCCTTGACTCAAGAATTATATATATTTACACAGCAATCTAAGCTAACCAGAACATCATTTTTCAACAGGGCTTTTAATAATTATTTTAGATACAACATCTTCTGTAAAGGAAGAACATAAAATAATTCCTCGAAACAACGATATACTACAATGATATTCATTATTCAATATGCTAAGCATTTTACATTTTGCAACCATGCATATGTGTGCAATCCAACAACTAAAATATAGTACTGTAAGCATCAACTTAAGACATACATGCATCATCATCAATTTCTACATTTACTACCACCTTCAAGAACTGAACATAGATTGCTGCTGGAATAAAGAAACCCAACATACCATCTTTCAGCAAGACCTGACGCTCCAGCTCCAGCATCATGATGCTCATCCCATTGCGCTGTGTCTCGAGCTCAGCGCATCGACCCTGCAGTCGAACGAACAAATACACAACAAAGTTACTTGCATTTTCACTTGACAAATAAATGACATGCTCATGTTGACCCATGTAGAGAACAAACCTGCAGCAATGGCAATTCTGCAGACAAAGTGTTATACTGGCCCTGCAGTATCTCAACCTGGCGCTCGAGCTCACGGATGCGCATATCCTTGATGGCCTTTCTCTTTGCTGCGGAAAACCGATCTGCTATAATCCTGCAAAATTTACATGGGAACAGATCGATTATTAGTCCCATCTAACCCACGCATGGTTAACGGCCTTCATTCACTCCCATGACCACATGTAGTAAATAAAGGAAGCCAGGAAATCTAATTACCTCTTCACCTTCTTAGGGTCAGTGTTCATAAGCTCTTGCAACTTCTTGTCCTTCCTGATGATCTCCTTCTCAGCATCAGTGAAGATGACAATCGTGGCCGCGTCGATGGGCACCTGCTTCATCGGAAGCAGAGGTGCCTTCATGGCTCCGGTTGTCAGATCCGGCATGGTGGAAATGGAGCTGCCAACATCCATGGACGAGCCGCCGCAGTGCCACGGAATCATGCTCTCGCCGAAGGTGCTTGACATGTTGTACGTGTTCGTCTCCTCCAGCGAAGGTATGCGCAGGCTCGCCGGCAGCGGGGCGAGCTCGCAATCCGACGGCGGCTGTGCGGACCCGGCGCCGATGCCGGACTGCGGCGAGACGAACGGCATCTCGCTCTGTGGCGCCCACACCGCGATCTGCTCCAGCAACGCCGACTGGCCGGCGAACCCCGAGCAGGCACCCTCGGACGCGGGCAGCAAGCCCGACGCGGTCCACGACGACGGCTGCTCCAGCCCTTCCCCCAACTGGCCGCCGACGAGCAGCGTCGGGAGATGGGTAGCCGCCGGTGCTTCTGGTTGGGCGAAGACATCTCCATCGGTCATATGGACCGCGGCGAGCGCGGGGAAGGATGACGAGGGCAGGGACCGCGGCGTCGCGTGCCCGTGGACGGACAGGGATCCCTCCGCCCCCGCCGCCGGCGACCCGTAACCGGAGGCAAACTCAGAGGCGAGGCCGGCGACGGCTGTTTGAGCAACGGGAGCGGCGAGATGTACTGGTCATGCGCGGAGGACAGGCCTTGCTCGATCGTTGCAGTGGAGGTCCCGGCGGCGGAGGAGCAGGAGGTGTTCGGCTCCATGTCAACTAGGGTTCCGGCCTGGGGTGTGCCAACGCGAGGAGGGAGAGGGCGCGAGGGTTTCCGGCGGCGGCGGGATGCTGTGGAGGAGGGGAGCGCCGGAATGGGAGCGAGCCGGCGGATGTATGCGTACGTAGCCATGGAGGAGCAGCCAAAAGAGGAAAGAAATGAAGCAGGGTGTTCAAGCTTTCCTGTTTTGTTTTTCTTTTTTCCAGACCAGCTTTCCTCTTTTGTTAGCGCGCGCCTCGAATGATACGAATACGATCGAAGTATGGAACTGGTGGGCCTTATTTTGATAGCAGGCCGACGCGCAGGCCCATGTAAACCCAATGCTTGTGCAGCCCAATATGTGTGCAGCTGTTCCCTTTTTGTTTAAAAAATGGTATACAAAATAATCAGTCAAATATGTTCCCGGGAAATGGTATAAATTTTGATTTTGAGAAATGGTATAAGGTACGCATGACGAAAGTGCTGGTCCTCGATCCGGTATGAAGTATAAATTCATTCATGAATCTTCTATTTAAAGTTTCTTTAACTTTTTTCATGAGCTGCGGATATTTTCTTTAACTTTTTTCTTCCATCTTAATTCCTAGAAACGTCTCCAATTTTTTCCTGAAATTGTTAGAGCTGTTTGATAGTTTTCAAATTAATAATCACTACTATGTCAGCCCTAACTTGCTTTGATCCGGCTCAGGTGACAAAACTAGATGGAACTGAAAGTTGAGGTGTCTAGAGTTCTTGTATTTGAGTTGGGGGCTCAAACTAGATATACGGATAGTTGAGTGGCCCAGTATGAACTTATTCCTATTACAACTAGTTCAGACTCCTTGTTGAATAAACATATTGCACGAACCACCTAAAATAAAGACCACAATGCCAAATCCGTCTTTAGCAATCCAACAATATTATAGACAGTGTTTGTAAAAACATGTTAGGTATATATCGTAGTCAGATTTTTGTATAAACTGTTTGAGATATATTTAGTAACTGTAGATGGTTTTAACAGATAATATAATGAGATCCGTAACATATATTTTTACCTGTTTATTTATTTTAAATTGAATTGAGTCTGGTAATGAGATAGAGTGGATGTGTATATCATCATGTCCATCCTCGTATTTTGTAAATTTATAAAATGTATGCAATTTGTTAACACTAGTGAAAATAGAATGATTCCATTTTCACAAAAACTAAAAAATGTACAACTATTTTATAAATTGTACTTTTGGGCTTGGTAAGATCTTTTTTTGTCAAATTTCATCGCCAAATTCAACATATAATTAAGATGATAAACATAAAATATTTCAATAATAACACTAAATGATTTTCTTAAAACTGTATGCACATTTCATGTATTACTTGTAACAAATCGTATCATGTGTAGCTGCTTGGGTATAAAACTTTTTGTTTCGTCATCATTATAAATTTTTACGTAGTTTTTAAAAAATATATCACAAACAGTTCATGGCTCAAACCGGCTGCGACCATCTAGTTTATGAACCGGTGGTGATGACTGACCCATCATAGTCAGCCCTAATCCAACGTCCTGCCAATCCGATGATGAAAGGGGGTTTGGATCCAGCGGTGATGAAGTGGTTGCAATCTTTTATTTTCATTAAATAGTATTGCATATCAACATCTTATTATGATAAGACATAAATAATAAAAAAGAGAAGAAAAAATTTCATGTCGATGAAATTAGCTGTGGACTATTTCCAACGCAAATGTTACCTTGTTTCATGTTGATGAAACAATAGAAATAAAATTAAAAAATAAACTTAAAAGACTATTTTATTCTTAATTAATATTTTTCATACACGATGATATTTTGTAAGTCTAGTCTTATTGTATAGTTTTATTGCACTGTTATCAAGATTTCAGTCTACGTAACCTACTGAATATTATAGGAATGAAACGTGAAACTCTCCCTTCTTTTTTCTTATAATAATTTTGCCCATATAAATTAATGCATATGAGAGACTGTTCTAATCAAGCATACGAGAGTTCGGATTGTGATGGTTCCTCGTATGTACCTCCGGTTTAAAGCGTGCTTTTCTGAGATAGCCGACATTTCACTGCTTTCCTTGTCACTTCGACTCGCGGACGTGATAGATGCCCTGGGTCACAAAGGAGCCGGACCCTACGATGTGGGGTGAATAACTTTCCTTCGCAGCTAAGAGATCGCTGCTGGTCTGACCCATGTACCATCATCTTTCTGTCTTTGTGCGTCTTCTTGCAGTTGCGGAAATTTGTTTGGATGGAATCCTCGAGTGATTTCCTAAGTTTAAACAAAACTAGGGGGTGGGTGGTGATAGCTATGAGAAAAATTAAATGGATTCCTGAAAAAAATATTAATATGTGTCTAGATTCTAGAATACCTTATAGTTAAGGCCTATGCTGTGTGGGAGAAAGGTTAATTTTTTAAAATAATATATTTCAGGTTCTATTTTAAAATGTACAATCTACTATTCTTCTTAATTGAAATGCATGATTTACTAGTTTTGATCAGTTCCATAATAGGGCTGTGCTTTTTTTGTGTAAGATAATAAGCCCATGCTGAATTCTCTATAACTTGGCACTTGATGCATCTAGTCAATGTGTAACTTTAGGCACTATTATTTTTAGAATATATAACTTTTATTTCTCTAAAAAAATCTTAAGGTAATTTATAGTGAAAATTTTGTTTTATTTTATTAGAAAAAGTATGAATTATTTGTAGAAATAAGCTAGCCCAATAGGCAATAGACCATTCAAGTTCCCATCAATCCTACTTATTTACATTTACTCCTGGCTACTCTTCATGTTTCGGTTGAGAACCTTTGTCTACAAATAATTCATATTTCTTCTGAATATGTTGGAAACCAAAGTACAGTACCTCTTCTAAATTAACGGGAGAAGTAGAGAACCACGAAGGAACACATAAGGTCAAGCATACCTTTCTAAATTAACGAGAGTCTAAGGGCTTCATTGCAAGGAGGAGCACCAGAACTCGAAGAGCCGCCGTAGTCATCACCGTGGCTATTTAAGAGCGGCCTGGAAACAAAGCAAGAAGAGATCCCTTCGTCTCTGGATGCCCTCGCCATCTCTTCCCCTACTCCGCCCAGTGGAAACCGCCGAAATGTCGTCGTCCCCGACCCCGGGGCCGGCGCCGTCGCCGTCGCCGCGGGAGCACGTGGAGAGGATCCGGCGCGAGCGCTACTTCATTGGGCGCGGCGAGCAGAACCCGCTGGCGGAGGACATGCACCAGGCCGTCAACTACCTCAGCCAGGAGCTCTACTCCAAGGACGTCCACTTCCTCATGGAGCTCGTGCAGGTCAGCAGATCTTGTTTCTTGGCGTCTTTGCCCTCCTTTCCGGCACAGCATTCTACCTACGGTTCTCCGGTACTCTTGGCCGGCCTCTTGCTGTTCGTGTGACTGTTTGACTGAACTCTGTTCATCCATCGCCAAATGAAAAAAAAAATAATTCGATTTGTATGTGTTCGTGCTGGTACTAATTTTTTTCTTTTTCCCCCCGAAGTGCATTGGCATCATTATATAAAATATGAGAAGAAAACTCTTTTGTCCCTCAATTTTCTCTTTTGTTACAGATTTCACAAGAAAAGAAAATATTTTTTGGGCATATATTTTGTGTTCCGATAGTTCATCTCTCTCTCTCTCTCTCTCTCTGGTAGGTTAGCCTCATTTCATGCATACGGTGTTAATGTGAAGTGACTGCTTCCTTGGGGTCTCTGCTCGTCGTAATCCACTGGGCGTTAGCAGTGTTGTGAGCTCTCTGGCTGACCTATTGGCCCCACAACTCTAGGGCCCACCTGTCGGTGACCAAGTATTAATAGGGCAAGCCTTGTCCCTGTTGTAGAGCTTTCTCCTTGGGATGGAACAATGACTTGACGCACGGAGACTGGCAGGACGAAAAGCATCTTCACTGTTCAGTGCATGATTCGGAAATATTCCTATTCTCCAGATTTAATCTGTACTCCATTTAGATGATAATTTGTAACTTAAGTGCAGTATTTCGGCTGCAATGCAACTGAAAAATGTCTTTTTAGTTTTAGGATTACTTCCATTGTTCAACAAAACACTGAAGTTCAAACGGTTTATTTGCATGCTCTTTGCTTTTATCAGATATGTCCTTTTGCAGTAAGAATCTTCCTAGCTTTTCGCTGGTGCTATCATTTTTGTAAAACAAAGACTGAAATTCCTCTCTTGCAGACCTACATATTCCTTGGCACTGCGACCTAAATTTCTCACCAATTCCTGATTAAATAATCTGGATGCATACATAATTACAGATGTTCTTCTTGCATTACTTCTTTTCACTTTTAGCCCATTTTTTTGGAGCATACACATACGGGAAATCAATGAAATCATTCCTAGGATGTGTAATTTCTGATGGCATCTTTACCAAAAGAATATTTTATAAAGTTTAATGGGTGGCTTGTTTGTGTAACTTATTCATAATGTTCTTCCATGTTTTTCATGTATCATAAATAGGGGTTATACTTGCAATTAAGTTTTCTCATTATTAATTCAGGAAAACGAAAGTAAAAAGGTTTCAAATTGGTGTAGCCTATGGCTGTAGTTTTGTAGGTATACAAGTACATAACACCATGCTGTATCAGTGGGCATCACATGAACATGTACTTGAAGACAATAAACAATAACACTGGCTAGATTATGCTGTTGAATCTGAATATGAAACAGAACTTAGAGCCACATTCCCTCTACTACAGGTGGGAGCACAGGAAGTAACTCTCTAATTGGATAAATAATATGATGTATGATGTACTATGCTTACATATACTTCATCAGTCAGGAACCAAATAGCAGAAAAGTAGAGTAAAATGGAACAAAGTGTCTACATGGATGATGGATCAAATCTGAAATGATATTGATTGCTTAGTTAGTTTAGGTGTGCCTATAGGTGATAGTAGTGATTATTACTTATTTTGTCATATTCTTTTTGGTCTGTATTATTGTTGTCATTTGCTCATGTAACAGGCATGGATCTTGTGTATTTTGCTACAAGAACACATATTGTTTGTTCAAATGATGTTCCCTTTAGCAGAGTTCAATTTCAGCTGGATTGCCCTTGTTATTTTTTCTTCAAATTTTTTTCCATATTATCATTAACTGCTGACTTATGATCCCAATTTATTGCTTCGCAGATTATCTGCCCCTTAATAATATTTCAAAATCATGTATTCCTCTTCTTCAATGACAGCTGAAGCCGCTAGAAAAAAAATGCATGTACTTGTGTGTTTCTATGGTCTGCTTATTTCTTTTAAAGTTGTGAAGCCAATAAAAAATAATTCTTTTAGTGTGTCATTTTCTGTGATCAGTCTACCTGACTTGTTCATGTTTGCAGTTGTTAGTGGATATATCTTACTATTACTTATCACAATAATGCTTTCTTACTGGATGAATCTTACTATTACTTCTCATATTAATGTTTTCTTTCTCAAAAATAGAACGCTGAAGATAACGAATACCCTTCTGGAGTAGCACCTTCTTTGGAGTTTCTAATTACATCGAAGGACATTACCGGATCGGGTGCATGCTCAACTTTGCTCATCTTTAACAATGAGAGGGGATTCTCATCAACCAATATAGATTCCATCTGTCGTGTTGGGAAATCAACAAAGAAGGGAAACAGACATCAGGGTTACATTGGAGAGAAAGGTAAATATCTATGCAGCTAATTCAATCTTTTGTTTTTCTTTTTTCACCTAATAGAAATAGTTAACTTTTTGAGAGGCAAAATTAGGTGGAACTCTTCTGTGCCATTGTCAAAAATTATGAGATATGATATAGATGAAATGATATTGCCAAATGGCAGGAACTATGTTACTTTACTGCTTATAATTAGATAAATCTTTTTCTCTATTCACTAATATGAAAAAATTGCTTTTCCTGGAGGCAAATTTAGTTTATAACTTTTTTGTGTCACTGTTCAATACAATAACAGATCAATATCAAACAAAATTTTAATTTCAAATGGCTGGAATTTTTGTTGAGTGCTGATTATTCATTTTTCTCAAATATTGTTTTGGTGTCCTGTATTGTGTGGAGGCAAAGGGCTCCTTGTTGGTATATAAGCTGCTACATTTGAATTTTGAATCCTGTTTAACTGAAGCAGGTTCTTTTAATAAAGATTTCAGTATGTGATTGTAATGAATACGATAAGATACTTACTAGCAAGTATTTCGTTTTAAGGTCCTAGCTTTTAATATTCTTAACTTATATATTTGGAATAGATTACTGCAGCAAGTTGGTATATACATGTTTTAAATGAATTTAAGAAATTATTCCTTACCTCTTAAAAGAGTGTATGCTGATATTATGCTTCATGTTTAGATGAATTAGTTTAACCCTGCAAGTGAACTAGCTCAAATGGGAAAGTTAATCCATGCATATCAATACAGATTCACATATAAATAACCAAACATGTTTGAGCTGTCAAAATCTTTTTAGTATTCTGTCAATATCTGTTGACCCACTGCACCCAATTCATTGCTAAGAGTTACAGCACACACTGCCTCTCTTTTTTTCTGCCTCACTACAAGTTATAATTTTTTTCCCTTTTGATTCAGGCATTGGGTTCAAGAGTGTTTTCTTGATATCAAGTGAGCCGCATATATTCAGTAACGGCTATCAGATCAAGTTCAATGAGAAACCATGCGCTGAATGCAACATTGGATACATTGTCCCTGAATGGGTGGAATCCATACCTAGCCTTTCAGACATTGAAGCCATATATGGATGCTCCAAAATCCTACCTACAACCACCATCATCTTACCATTAAAGAGTGAGAAAGTTGATGCGGTGAAGAAGCAACTGTCAAGCATGCATCCTGAAATGCTACTCTTCCTGACAAAGATCAGGAAGCTTTCTGTCCGAGAGGATAACTCTGATCCAAAGAGTAGCACTGTTAGTGAGATCTCAATTTCCAGTGAAACGAATTACCAGGCCAGGAAGAATATGCATGCAGAGTCTTATACACTCCACTTGTCAGCTGAAGAGAGTGGTAAAGGAGAAGAAGAATGCGGTTACTATATGTGGAGGCAGAAATTCCCAGTCAAGCCAGAGAACAGAGTTGACAAACGTGCTGAAATCGATGAATGGGTGATAACCCTGGCCTTCCCACATGGCCAGCGTCTATCCCGTGGGAAGCAGCTATCACCTGGAGTCTATGCTTTTCTCCCTACTGAGATGGTAACAAACTTCCCCTTCATCATCCAGGCAGACTTCCTCCTTGCCTCATCAAGGGAGGCAATACTGTTCGACAGTCCATGGAACAAGGGAATCCTAGAGTGTGTCCCAAGTGCTTTCATGAATGCTTTTATAACACTTGTGAAGTCAGGAGCTGACGCACCCGCAATGTCTCTGCCATCTATGTTCAACTTCCTTCCTGTCAATTCTGCACTGATCCCACTGCTTGAGCCTGTTAGGTCTGGCATCAAGAACAAGGTTCTTGCTGAGGATATAGTTCCTTGTGAGTCTTATGCTTCACAAAAGATATTCTGCAAGCCCAGTGAAGTTGCACGGCTGAAGCCAGCCTTTTGGACTATCCTTGGAAAAGCACGGGAATATGGAATGGACTTGAAGAATCTGTCGACTCATGGAACCTACATTCTTAGTTCTCATTTTGACAAGAGTACATACAACAGTGTGCTTGAATTTCTGGGTGTCAAAAGTGTGACCACTGAATGGTATGCAAAATGCATTGAAGGGTCTAATCTTGTCAAGGAGGCACATGAACAGCTTTACCTGGAAATTATATATTTTGTTGCCAATAATTGGCAAAACTGTTTCTCTGGTACAAACATGATGTCAATTCCCCTACTGAGATATGTTGATGGGAATGGTGTTCTCTTGTTTTGGAGCATATCAAGAGCTACTCAGTGGAATGATAGGTTGTGCATTGCATCTGACAGGACATACAGATCATGGTTAATCAGCTGGAACAAGGAGTTTCCATCTGCTAATCGGTTCTTTCTCCATCCCAACACACAGATTGCTCTGGAAGCTTTCTCACAGAAGACGATAGTGGAAAACTGGCTTCAGAACCATGCAAGAGTGGAGGTTGTCTCTGTCTACAGTTATGGATTGACTGTTGTTGGTTCTTTGGGTAATGATTGGAGACCTCTTATTGCTTTCGCACACTTTCTGTACTACTCATTGAAGATGAAACACATAGAGAGCTACTACTTATCAGAACTATGTCGTGTCATGCCGGTAATTGACAGCTATGGCAATGTTGTCAAGAAAAGAAATAGCATTATAGTTCCCGCCAAGGGGAGCAAATGGGTTCGTTTGCTGGGTACAAACCCATGGAGGAATGATGGTTATATTGAACTGTCAGCAGATTACAAGTCAGCAGGCCATTTTGCTGGGAACTACGCATCTGAGGAGCAGCTACTGGAATTTCTCAAGACACATCTGCATGCCTCTGATGTCCCATTCATAAACCCACCAAATGCCAGCTTCCCTACTGTATCATCGCCTCTCACAGTGGACAATGCATTCTTGCTACTGGAATGGATAAGGAATATCAAGTCAAATGCTGTAAGATTACCAGATCGGTTCCTGGCTTGTGTAAAAGAAGGGAGTTGGCTAAAAACGTCAGTAGGGTACAAGCCACCAAATGAATCATTTCTGTCTAGTGCTAACTGGGGAAACCTTTTGCAAAGTGCGTCTTCCTTTGTAGATATACCAATGATTGACCAACAATTCTATCGAAACAAGCTGCATATGTACAAACAGGAACTCAAGGCGATTGGGGTGAGATTTGAATTTCAGAAGGCATCAGCTTATATTGGAAGCCGCCTCATGTCTATGGCTGCAATCAATGCACTGACCAGAGAGAATGTGTACTCGCTGCTTCGGCTCATTCGGTTCTTACGAGAGAAGGTTCTCTCTCCAAGTGAACTGATTGACAGTGTTAAAGGTGGATGTTGGATGAAGAGCACTCTTGGCTACAGGCGTCCTTCTGATTGTATCATCTATGACTCAGATTGGAAAGTGGCATCATGTATTAGTAACCAACCATTCCTTGATGTCCAGTTCTATGGCGAGGCAATCCATGCCTACAAACCGGAGCTGGAGTTGCTTGGTGTTATTGTTGGGTTCAAACAAAATTACCAGCTTGTTATTGACAACTTTAAGTTCAATTCTGCTGCTATTACCTCTGAGGCTACTGTATTAATCCTCAAATGCATCCGTTATGTGGGTTCATGTGAAGATTTCATAAGGAAGCTCAAAGATTTGAAATGGGTGAAGACTAATGTGGGATTTTGTTCTCCTAATGTGTCTTTTCTTGTAGATCCTGAATGGGAGTGCCTTGTTAATATTTTCAAAGGAGTTCCCATAATTGATTTAAGATTTTATGGGAGTGTCATCAGTTCATACAAAAAGGAGTTGAAGAAGACTGGTTTGATAACACGATTTGAGGAGGTATCAAAGGCTATAGCTCAGGTTTTCAAGAACATGGTATCGAAGACATCACTTACAAAGGCTAATGTCCTTGCTCTACTAAAATCTTATCGGCAGCTGAGAACACACAGTCCACTTCCTGTTGAGCTTTTCAACTGCATGCGCAGTGAGAAGTGGCTACACACATCCCTAGGGTTCAAATCTCCCTCAGATGCAATCCTATTTGATCATGCATGGCAATATTTATCTCCTGTGGCATTATTACCATTCATTGATGATGGTGACTCTTGTCATGGTTTAGGAAAAGATATTTATGGTTATAAAGATGAGCTTAGGGAGTTGGGTGTTACTGTTGAAGTGAAATTTGGTGCTAGATTTGTCATTGCTGGCCTCAGCATTCCTGATGATCCATCCATCATGTCCAAAGCTACCATCTTGTCATTGCTTGAGTGCATCAAAAACTACTTTGCCTCTGCAACTGCTCCTCCTAAGGGCTTTCAGGACAAGATTTGCAAGGAGTGGTTGAAGACATCCATGGGCTACAAATGTCCTGGTGAATGTATCCTATTTGATGCGAGACAGTCTTCTGTGTGCATGGAAGATGGCCCTTTCATTGATGAAGCATTCTATGGTTCAGAGATAGCCTCATTCAAAGATGCCCTTGCGAAAATTGGAGTGATAGTTGATGTTAATTGTGGACAAGATCTTATTGCTCGGCATCTCAGAAGCCACAAGGATAGAACTACTATCTCCCGGATCTACATGTACTTGATGAAGCATAATTGGAAGCCTGACAACAACACCAGCGATTGGATTTGGATACCAAGCGAAACAGAGGGCGGAGAATGGGTGAGCTCAAGAAGCTGTGTTCTTTATGACAAGAACAATCTTTTTAGCCTGCAGCTACATCTTCTGGACAAATATTATGACAGGAAGTTGCTTGACTTCTTTTCAATCACTTTCGGTGTGAGGCATGGACCTTGTTCTGAAGACTATTGCAAATTATGGGCCACATGGGAGAACTCAGTCCACATGCTCACTATGTCTGATTGCTTCGCTTTCTGGAAATTCATTGCAACTAACTGGACCAAAAAAACAGAGGAACTTCTTTCTGGTTGTGTCAAGGTTCCAGTATGTACCAATGGCAAGATCATTTTACAAAACAAGGAGAATGTGTTCGTTCCTGATGATCTACTGCTTGCAGATTTGTTCAGCAAGCTTCCTTATCAATCACTTTTCATCTGGTATCCTTCTTCCACCCTACCATCCATGTCTCGAGCAAGACTTAACAGAATCTATAGTAGCATCGGTGTTCAGAGAATATCCAAAGCGGTCACGAAGAATGATTGTTTGACCTTAGAGAGTGGCCGTTTCAGAACAGTTGATTCGAGCAAGGTGATTAAGGTTGGCTTGCTCCAGATTATTATCGCGTACCTTGCTGATCCTGCTCTTGACATTCCTGCTGAAGAGAGGCAGGGGATGGTTTCTTGCCTTCTGAATGTGACTGTCCAAGAGACTGATGAACCTATCACGGTGGGCTATAGTGTAAGCTTGTCATCTGGAGAGGTTGCGGAGGTGAAGGACTGCCGAATGATTCGGTGGGAAAGGGAGAATTCCAAGCTGTACATGCAGAGTAGCCATGGCGAATCCAGCTACGAAGAAAAGATTAAGTTTGCAACCTACTTTGCGGACGAGATATCTAAAGGAGTGCTCTTTGAGATGGCGGATCACATCCCTTTGCTCGCTGAACTCATAAAATTTGGAAGCTTACTGGACTTCCAGGATGCTGCTGTTGGGTTCTTGCTAATGTCCAAGAATCTGCAGCTGTTCCCTGAAGATGAGGATTTTCTGAAGTCTTCAATGCTAGGTATGTGCCTTGAAAATTAAATCCTCTCAATGTGCTTTTAAACTTGACCAGAATGTCAGAATCACATAACCTACTGAAGTACTGACCACTGTTCCCAACTCCGATTTCTTATCTCTATCCACAGGTGGCAGCAAGAACCAGTAGTGTTCTGCGGATTATGCTCTTTTGGAAATGGTCGTGGTCAGTAAATTGTTCACTTACGCCCCTCTTATGAACATATATCGTTTGTGTTCATCAGTTATGCTCACACTGTGACATGGTCTAATGTAAGTTCTCTTGCCAGGTTCCTGATGGTTTATAAAATATCTGGTGTTGCATCTGGAGGCTCATGAATGTGACTGCCTGGCTGTCTTCTGTTAGACTTAATAGTAGTCTTAATGCTAAACTGTTTTCGCTAGTTTAATCGTGGACTTTCGAACCTCTTGGAACAAAACTTGTCAGCTGTTTCACTTTCACTGCATGTGCTTATGTATGTGTGATATGACACTCACTTGAGTGTGGCGCTGCTAAATTACTAATGTTATCGTCAGTGCCTTGCGTGTGTTTTGTTGATTTCTGATCCCATTCTGTGAGTTGCGCGTTTGTATGAGATGAATGGTGAATGATTTGTTTAGCTTTTGAGGTAATTTGTTGCGGTGGCCTTTATTTCCTTTGTGTTAGGCGTATACGTCAGAATTCAGTTGCAGTCTTGCTGATGAAATTGGGTCACATTTTCGTATCGACCATAGTATCCTGCACATAAGTCCCAGCTCCGAACTCTTTGCTTAGTTTTCAAAATGCGGTACTCGATCTTGCTTTCATGCTAGTGACAGGCTGATCAGTCGCAGTGGAAGACTGGCCTAGACTGTCTCACTGCCCTGTCTTTTTACAGATTATGGACGATTGAAAAAGGTTGGCCGTGGTGATTTAAAGCTGGTAGGATGTAAGAAGCCACGTCCTCAGCTCATTTGTGCTTTTCCAAAAGCACTTGGTACGAAAATATTCTGCTCCAAATTTCGCCTACAACGATCAATGGGGATCCATATTTTTTCAGTTGTGACCGACTTTTTCAAAGTTTGGTACAAAAAAAGAAGATTCATATAAAGTTCACGGTGGGACAAAATTAAAGGCGCTCCTCGTACCTTCGGTCCAAAGAGTGCTGGGACAGCCGAGTCCGTAGCTGCTTTCTTTGGGTCACTTCAACGCACACACGAGATGCTTTGCAGTACAGCGAGTCAGAAAAGAGCTCGTACCTTACGATGTGCAGCGAAGCGATTTCCTTCCCTGCTAAGTTATGGGATGGCGAGCCTCACCGGCTGCTCGTCTGACTAATCATATGCCTTATGTTGGCGCTAAAAATCGGCCGGAAATCGGCCGATGACCTTCAGCGTCGGACACACGATGCGGGAGAATTTGCTTAACTTCTGTTCGGGTGATCGCACTGGTGCGGTTCGCGCGGCATGCCAGTCAATCTGACTGTTGATTGACAAGGAAAGAAACGTATTAAATTCCGGGGTCTCGATCGGCTAAAGTTCCGATCTGTCCCGAAAAGCGTATCAGCGAATCGGCCGATTTGCTATGAAGATGACCGGCTATAAATCAGCCGATAATCACGTAGCGATTGCAAAGAAACTACTGGAGCAATTTAAACAATCGCCACCGATGCAACACTCGAAATAGATCTAATCGGCTATACGATGATAAATAAGAAAAAATAAAGATAAAGCCGACAGTTCGATCTCAAGCTGGATAACCGGTGATAAAACTAGAACAATAGGTAAAACCTATAATTCTAGTAAATATCGATAACTGGTGAATAAATCTAAACGAAACAACGGCGATGCGCCTGAAGTTAAAGTTTAGATATTATTCGATAAACGGAACCTACCAATTGGCCGGAGATCGTGTCTATGCAGCCCTGCCAACCCGTACGAACTCGTGAAAGAAAAAGATGTATTGGTGAAGTCGCCGACTTGAAAGTAAAGTACGATGAAAAAGTAGATTGTTTGTATTGGTTGATGTGTGTCTTTCTACAAAACCCTGACTGCTTCTATTTATACCCTAGGACTAAGACTCCTAATCTATCACGATCCGTTACAAACTTGATTTAAATAAAAATTACTATATCTATAAGACTTTTCTAAAGGAAACGGGCTCCCGCAGGATCTTCTGCTGCCATCTCCTAGTCCAATCCGAACTCCTTCCATTGCTCCTCGACCGAGTCGGCGTCGTTCTTTGACCAACGTCAAGTCATCTTTGACTGGGATCCAATGTCATCTTGACTCAACATCCCCTCTTGGGATTCCATTGGCTTCATCCCCTATCTGTTGGTGCAAGCCCATATTGGCCTAAACGCTCCAGCCTTTCAATCGGCCGACCCCCACCAACTCCATTCGCCAATCGCCCGAAACACTGCAACGCCAATCGGCCGATTCCTAACTGTAGCGTCAATCGGCCGATTCCCAATTGTAGCCTTTAAGTCTGCCGCATCGGCCAAACTCCTCCTTCCCTGACGCCGATTCAACACGTGTCAAAATTTGGCGTCAACACCTTCTATGGATGAAATTTGTTTGGATGGAATCCAAGAGCGGGAAAATTTTCTCTTTAGATCGCAGGATCGATGCACATAGTGTCCTCCCTATGGAAGTGGAACTCTTCGTTCCTCTATTGGGTTCCAAATGCTAAAGCACTCCAGCACTATATTGTTTTTCTTTTCTTCTATAGTTATTATGTTTCTCTTAAACACTTGTATGCACCTACACTTACCCCTAAACGTATTTCCTACCGCTACAAACACTACAAAGATGGCTGAGGCTATATATCGCTCGCGCGCGACAAACTTACATCTTATCACTGAAGAGAGTATGCAATGCTGAGCCTGTTTTCAATCAGTCTAATAAATAAATTAATAGGCTTGCCTGGTACAGACCCGCGCAGATGCATGTACCAACACTACTAAAGAAACGATTTATCCTAGCCAGTTTTAGGTCCGGAACTAATGAGAGCATTAGTCTCGGGTCCGACGGCTAGGGGCCTGTTTGCAGGGAGGATATTTAGTCCTGCTTGGAGTACCCAATCGAGACTAAAAGTCCTTCATGGCTCCAGCCGGGAGGCCTCTAGTCCCTGCTGGAGCCACCAACCGAGACTAAATTCTCCGGGCCCTTTTATCCCCTTCTTCCTCCCCTACCCGAGCTATTCCTCCATTAGTGTTCTTCCTGTTCTTGGCTCTCGGGTGAGGGGAGATCATGCCAAATTTTCCCACGATTTGTGAAGGCTTTTGATTCCCCATCCATCCAACGGTTTAAAGGTAGAAACTTCATCCTCTCATCTTCCATTGCTATTGTAGCTCATTTCATGGTTTAGAAATAGAGATTTTGAGATTTTTTAGATTGGGAAAAATATTGAAGTTTTTTTGATTTATACACCATTTGAGCTCAAATTACTTAAGGTTTGCATGGAGTATTATGTTCCCAAAAATATAGGAAATAAAATTTTAAAAATATTTTTATAAAAGCCACAAAATAAAGTTATGCATGCATCTCTCTCTTTGTCTTCTCCTACTCTCTTTCAGCCCAGCCCAGAATCCCTCCTCCTTTCTTTCAGCCCGGCCCAAACCTCTCTCTCTTCTCCTTCTATTTTTCTTTTCCTCTCCTCGCGGCCCAACCCAGTCGGCCCAAATCCTTCTCTCCTCCTCTTCTATTTTTTCTTCTCCTCTCCCCGCGGCCCAACTCAGCCGGCCCAACCCGCCTCACTCTTCCTCACCTCTCTCTCACCGCCAGCCGGGTCCCACACGTCGGTCTCCTCTCCCACCTTCCTTTCTTCTTCCTCCTGCTTCTCTCTCTTTCCTTTCCGCCGCGACACCAGACGCGCCGCACCGTCGCCCGTCGTCCACGCCTCCCTCCCCCGCCGCGTGAGCCGCCGCCTTCCTTTCCCCGGCCGCTCCACCTCCTCCCGTCCCCTATAAAACCCACGCTGGAGCCCCGCTTTGCACCCAGAGCCGTCGTCAACCCCTTTTACTACTCCGCACCATCGCACGCCGCTGGAAATCATTCACCGGTGGAACGCCGCCGCCCCGGGTCGCACCCCTCCGTTGGCCCGCCGTCCCGCTGTTTCTCCAACGACTACAATCCTCGTCGGAGTTCCGCGAGGTGGTGAGCACCAAGCCGCCCCCGTTTTCCCCTCTCCCTCTCGCTCTCTTGCCCCGGCAATTCCTCGCCGGAGCTCTGTCTCCGCCCGCCACCGTGGTCCGCCGGTCTATGGCCGCCGCACGGCCGTCCCGTGACCCCCACCACTTTCGTCGTGCCGCCCTCTATCTCCCCGGCCTAATCCCAGCCTGAACCGAGCCCCGGAACACCGAATTTAGTGAGCTCCGGTCATCCGCCGCCGCTCTCGCTCGCCGCCGGCGCCCAGCGCCGCCTAACCGATTCGCCCGACCCTTTACTCTGTCGGGTCGACCCGAGCCAACCCCCGTCCTGCCGCTCGATCTAGATCTAACGGCCAGAACAAATCTGAGCCGCGCAGGAGCCGTCGCCTTCACCCGACCCTTACCCTGCCGTCCGATTCTGATCCAACGGACCAGATTCGCCCGACCCTAGCCGTCCCCGAAACCTTTGCAGAAAAACCCCTAGGCTTTCCAGGAATCAACCTGCAGTCCAGATCAGTAGAAATATAATTGGAGTTAAGTCCTTTTCTTTTCTGTCCTGACCCCTGACCTTTCTAGAATTAGTACCCGCCGTCCAGGACCTCTAGTTTTGCACCCCGACTCTTTGTTTAAGGTTTAATTATGTTTTAGCCCCTAATTTCTTCAGATCTAGCCCCTGGAAGTTCAAAACTCTCGTAGTTAAGTCCCTAGATCACTGTTTTAGCCATATCTTCATCGTTTCAACTCCGATTTCAGCGATTCTTGCGCTCACGCGATCCTTGCATCATGAACTACAATAGTAGCATTATTTTACTCTCTGTTTGTACTGTTTATTGTACTGTTTCTTATTTTTTTGTGTATGCTTGTTTGTGTGATCGCGTAGACGACGTGACGTTCGAGCAAAACCAAGAGCAAGTTTACGAGGAAGAGAACCAGCAGTTGTTTGAGGAAGGCAAGTGGATTTCCCTCCCCTGCATATTCTATTTTATCCCAACAACAGCATGATAATTCACTTTATCTTAATATTGCTTTGCATAAACTTGATGGGTTACCTATACTAAGGACATACCTAGTCTTTTACCCAAAGCCTTGAAACACCTGGGTTTACTATTCATGTTGAGTAGACACGCTTAGTTGCAAACTTTGGGATTGGTGTTGGTTTACTCTTATGACAATGTTGATCACGTTTCATAATGTTGTTATACCGCGTTAATTCAAGATCAACTTTGTTTAATGGGAACATGGAGAACCACTCAAGCGAACAGTGCAACCACAAAGTCATATGGCTCTGACCTTAGCCAATTAATTAGATGTGTAGTTCGCTGGTGGCCTTACCGAAAGGGAAAGGAGTGGGTCAGTGATAGGGGTCATAGCCCGGTCCTCTTGGGGTAGCTGCCTTTGCTAAGGAGCTGACCATTAGGGAGGTTTATGGACCACACTGCTACTGAAACTCTAGCGGGCTGCCTAGCTCTCGACATGCCTTTGTAAAGGCTTCGTAGTGTACCCTCGCCACTCACCTCGGAAGTGTTTAAGGGCCTTGCAAACCCGGCCGACTCAGGGGAACGCGATTTGTGGGTAAAGTGTACAACCTCTGCAGAGTGTAAAACTGTTATAACAGCCGTACTCACGGTTAAGAGTGGCTTGGACCCTCACATGATAATGAAACTTGAAGATTAATTAAATTGTGGTTCTTGGTTTATGTTTATGTTGATGGTACCTTTATGTTCTTGCTAAAGTGGGATGGTATAAACTTAAACCTAGTTAATAGGTGCTTGCTAATAAATACTTGACCAACTAAAAGTGCCCGCTGCTGCAAACCTTAGCCTATCCTTGATGGCCTTGCATATTCACTCCACTTGCTGAGTACCAACCATAAGAGTACTCACACTTGCCCCAACTGCTGTTCAGAAGAGAACTTTGAAGAGGAGAACTTCGATGACTTCGAGGAGTTCTAGGCATTGCGTTCACCAGTCATCGCCTGTGGAAGACGGAGTGTTGCAGACTCCGTTTAGGGTATATCGGTGTATCGTTTAAAGACCTTTGTGTCTCTTTTATTCAGAGTGTAATATTGTTAAATACTTTATTTAGTTACTTTTCGAGTATTGTCTTTGATATATTACACTTGTCCGTCTATCATGTGTGTGTGAACATGATCCTAGCGCACACATGAGATGCATCTGGTTCTTTCTAGAATCGGGTGTGACAGAAGTGGTATCAAAGCTATGTGACTGTAGGACGCTAGCTTAGTTAGAAATGGTCAAAATTAAGGATTTATCTTCTAGCAAGCCATGTCAGCATCAAAAATTTCTTTGTGTTTATTTCATATTTCCGCATAAAAACCTATGTTTACATGAACTTTTTATTGTTTTATTTCTTTTAAAAAAATTATTCTGAGTGTTATTCTCGCTCTGTCAGATGGCCAGGACTTACCAGACTGCTCGCAAGCGCACATGAGGTCGCCAGGTTCGCATTGCCCCAGCTGAGCCAGCTCCTCCCGCCCCAGTTCCAGCCCCTGTTGAGGAGGTGGAAGCTATGGAGGAGGAACCCGCGGAGACCTACTACTTCGTGGATGGGGATGATGGCCGCATCATGACGATTGATGAAGAAGGGAATCAGTTCACACCGCCGGCATCACCAGTTGTTGAGGCACCACCACCACCCCCAGTTGTCCCTGCTCCAGCTCCCGCTCCAGCACCGGTCGCCGCTGGAGGAAGCCCGGGTAACTCCGGGGGTATTGATGATGGAGGTGATGATGACGAGGACAACGACAACAATGATAACAACGACGATCAGGGTGATGATCCTCCAGGGACGAGGCAACTATGCTGTGTTCGCACTTCAGACAGAGAGCTCGGTCACTTGTCTCTGGTGCTACAAGGTGTTCTGCAGCAGCACCGCCAGCAGCACCGCCAGGAGAGCTCTATGGTCCACCTGCCACACCCACCGCGAGGAGCTTCAAAACACGGAGTACCGCCACCTTCCTTGCCGCCTCAGTGGAACTGAGGAGACTGTGGTTACTCTGGGTGGAGATGATGAAGACCGCCTCAACACCCTTGCTCGAGTCACCACCGCCCTCAACACTGAGCTGGAAAGCGTCATCACTGAGCTGGACGATACTCAGGACAAGCTACTAGTGGCCCATGATAGGATCCGCATACTGGAGGCCCGACTTGAGGGAAGGGCGCCGCCACCTCCACAGATGAATGAACCCCGCTTCCCCGCCCTGTCACCGCCCCGCAAGAAGCTTCGCCGCGGCGAACCCGGCTCCATAACTCGCCACGAGCATCTAGGCTCTTAGGCTAGTATCTCTTAAAGTTCTCTCGTTAGAACCATTTTTGCTTGAGAGGACGACGATGTAATAATGTTTGCTCGAGAACAAATGATTGTTTTTGTGTGCTTGGTTGGAAACCTTGAGAATTGCTTGCTATAACCTATCCATTAATATAAGTTGGAGTCCTTATAAATCCATATTTTGTTAGGACCTTATCTTTTATCTACCTATATCAAGTACACCTGTCTTATCCTGGGTTTATTCCCTAACGGTCAGATGGTAAACACCAGGATAGGTGGAGGACAGGATAACTCTAGCACGAGGCGTACTCACGTAGTCAACCGATAGAGTCAGTTGCCACCACCACCCAACCCAACAATGGAGAAATTCTTGGCAGCACAGATGCAGGTGTTGCAGAACCTCACTGCCACCATCCAGAACATGCAAGCTCAGCAGAATCAGTAAGCACCTCAGCAAAATCAGCCACCAAGAGACAAACATAAGGAATTCATGAGCCACCACCCCCCTACC
Organism: Panicum miliaceum; assembly: GCA_032594955.1. Classification (NCBI taxonomy): domain Eukaryota; kingdom Viridiplantae; phylum Streptophyta; class Magnoliopsida; order Poales; family Poaceae; genus Panicum; species Panicum miliaceum. The sequence goes on along the minus strand of CM064072.1, from coordinate 26,536,572 downwards.
TTTTCTCACTCAGTGGACCCTTTGGATGCTGATGACTGGTTGAAAGTCATCACTAAGAAGCTGGACATCACGCAATGCAGTGACCGTGAAAGGGTCCTGTAGCGGGCTGCCTAGCTCTCGACATGTCTTTGTAAAGGCTTCGTAGTGTACCCTCGCCACTCACCTCGGAAGTGTTTAAAGGCCTTGCAAACCCGGGCAACTCAGGGGAACACGATTTGTGGGTAAAGTGTACAACCTCTGCAGAGTGTAAAACTGTTATAACAGCCGTACTCACGGTTAAGAGTGGCTTGGACCCTCACATGATAATGAAACTTGAAGATTAATTAAATTGTGGTTCTTGGTTTATGTTTATGTTGATGGTACCTTTATGTTCTTGCTAAAGTGGGATGGTATAAACTTAAACCTAGTTAATAGGTGCTTGCTAATAAATACTTGACCAACTAAAAGTGCCCGCTGCTGCAAACCTTAGTCTATCCTTGATGGCCTTGCATATTCACCACACTTGCTGAGTACCAACTATAAGAGTACTCACCCTTGCCCCAACTGCTGTTCAGAAGAGAACTTTGAAGAGGAGAACTTCGATGACTTCGAGGAGTTCTAGGCATTGCGTTCACCAGTCATCGCCTATGGAAGATGGAGTGTTGCAGACTCCGTCTAGGGTATATCGGTGTATTGTTTAAAGACCTTTGTGTCTCTTATTCGGAGTGTAATATTGTTAAATACTTTATTTAGTTACTTTTTGAGCATTGTATTTGATATATTACACTTGTCCGTCTATCATGTGTGTGTGAACATGATCCTGGCGCACACATGAGATGCATCTGGTTCTTTCTAGAATTGGGTGAGACAAGAAGTAAAAAAAAATCTTTGTTTAGGAATATGTGTCTGTCGTTAACCTTGACCATGTCGTGATGACATTGCCATTCGAGGCCAACATGATATTCGCGACACGACGCGGTATAAGGACGTGATGAAGGAGTACAACCTTGGTTCTAGTGAAGAAATTCTCACCTTTGAGCGAGGTGAGGATGCCATCATTCGGACCAAGGTCGTACTCCTTCATCACGTCCCTATCAATGTTGGCCCCGAATGGCAGTGTCATCACTGCATGGTCAAGGTTAATGACAGATATATGTTCTGAAACAAAGATATTTTTTTCTCGATGGTTTTTGCATATAGAGTCTGAAACAAAGTTGTGAACCTTGATTGCATCCCATATGGCGTGGGACGATGAGTGTTTACCTCAAACTGAAGAGTGTCAAAATAATTAGTGTTCGCCTCTAAAAATTTATTCAGTTTTTTACATTTATTTGATAAGTGCAGTGAGATTAGTTGTATGCTTCAACCAATATGATGAGTAATTAATGTTTAATCCATAGAAATGGCTTTGCAATATGATGCATTGGAGCGCCGTGCGTCCGCTCGGGCGTCGGTACACAATCATTTGAAGCGCACCGGACATTCCCTTGAGTTCCGCCCTGAAGAGCGCCTTGGACTTGTTAGCGGTCGTATTCATCGTTGGATTAAGAAAGCATTTCATTGCCTCGTGCTTGGAAATGCAAGTCGCAAATTTGAGTGTGAATTTGATGTCGAGTTGCATGGTACGAATGATGATCGCGACTTGATGGATCGACGTAAATTAAGGTGCGAAGCGTCGGGGATGGCAGAAACTGACCGTTCGGTGTCGAGAGTTGGCGCGGCCGTTCACGAGGCATCAATCAATAGGTCTCATGAGTAGTTTGTATTAGCACGTAGCTTATTCGGTATTTTAGACTTATTAATTAATCATGTTGTGTAATGGATCATGTAGATCTTTTAATTATTATTCACATTGTGTGATGAATATTTTAGACCTTTTAATTATTCATGTTATTGTAATTATGAGAATTTATACATTTTTTACATTTATTTGATACGTGTAACAAAATCGATATTTTAGATGTTTTAATTAATCATGTTGCGTAATTGTTCATGTTATGTAAAATACCATATCATGCAATGCAGATGGACCGACAATGGATGTACAATGCTGACCGACTTTCCAAGCAGTTCATTGATGGCCTCCATTACTTTTTGGATGTGGCCGAGGCAAACAAGAGGAATGGTTTCATGTGTTGCCCGTGCATCCATTGCCAGAACAAGAAGGATTACTCCTCTTCAAGGACCCTTCACAGCCATATTTTTGCTAATGGTTTCATGTCCAATTACATTTGTTGGACCAGTCATGGAGAAAAGGGGGTTATAATGGAGGATAATGAAGAAAAAGTTTTTGACGGCAACTTTCCTGGCCACGCTGGATTTGGTGCCTTTGATGATGATGCTGCAATGGAAGAGCCGGAAGGAGAGGCGACAGATGATGATCCCACAGACGATCTTGGGCAAGCGATGCGCGATGCGCGTGAAGGTTGTGAAAGTGAGAATGAGAAGATAAAGTTCCAGCAGATGTTAGCAGACCACCACAAGTTGTTGTACCCAGGATGCGCAAATGGATTGAAGAAGCTTGGCATCACTCTGGAGTTGCTACAATGGAAGGCAACACATGGTGTATCCGACAAGGGATTTGGTGAATTACTGAAACTTAAAAAAAATGCTTCCTAAGGATAACGACTTGCCTGCCACAACATACGAAGCAAAACAACTTGTTTGCCCTCTAGGTTTGGAGGTACAGAAGAAGCAGCTGCGCTTCCACGGAGCTCCCTATCGATAACGCAGTTGAAACCGGCCAGCAACGCTATCCTGTGGATGATATCACTCAACGGACACCTTGTGCGCTACAAAGTAAACACAAGGGCATAATCTTCAGGGTTGGCTACGATACTGTTGCGCCAACCCAACCAGGAGAAGTCTACCATGGACAACAGATTCCTGTTGGATATGCTAAAGTAGGTGTGGAGGAGGTGTGCCAGCATTATGAGACACTCGAGCTTGACATTCCTGGAGGTGACGGGAAGACGACACCAGCACACGCCATTCATGGTTGGATCGTGTGGGAGAACCGAAACATCCTTCTCAAGCCTACTCATCAGGCATCAAGGCCATCATCTCCGCAACCTCCTCCAAGGGCACACAGCACGAGTCCACCATCTCCGCCACCTGCACCACAACATTCTCCTTCAAGGGCACCTACCATGAGTCCACGGTCACCAGCTTCATCTCCTGGGTAGCCGGCTTCTCCTCAGTCACCTCCTCCTAGGTAGCGGTCTCCTCCTTCACCTCCTCCGCCGCCGGCAAAGAAGCAAAAGCAAACGCCGAAGAAGCAATCATCAGTTAAAGAGCCTCTAAAGAAGAAGGAGTACACGAAGAAGAAATCTAAGGAGCATGCTAAGCTACCGTGGGAGAAAACTATGAGGAATGCTGTGAGGAAGCTAAGAAAGCGGTTGACGAGCACATCAAACCGAAGAAGCCAGAGAAGAAGGTACCCATAAATCCAGCAGATTCAGCCTTTTTCTTAAAAATGACCGATGCAAATAGTAGGAAATTCATTCCACCATCAAACTACGACTGCTCAATTACCAAGTTATACGAGAAGAAGAAGAAATCTGCTGGGTCGTCTGATGTTCCATAGCTCGAGGCCCAAAACAAGCAATCAATTGAACTGCTCGTTGTGCTACCAGTAGAACAACAAGGGCTAATTGCTTTTCTGGGCACCTCTCATGTCTCAACGGCTCAGGTTGTAGGGCGTGATAAAATTTTAACACACCCCAGAGTTGCTAGATGAAAATATGAGTTTCGCAAGAGCCTTGTTCCCCCGGAAGTCGTGCATATGCTTCCAACGCAAATGCGCAGGCTACATGATTACTACATGCTCGCGTCTAGCTATAACGACTGCATGCAGGGTATACAGATTAAAGATGAAGATTACTTTCGTGGCGAGGATGTGATGTGGTAGTATTTCGAAGAATTATACCAACTATACCATAGCACCTAGCTTCAGTAAGTGGTGTTCTTTAATTTTCATTTACATAATACGTGAATCTTATTACATGCCCTCAATCTATAGATTTCTTGTTTTTTTATCATGTAGAATGGAGATTCAAACTTGCAGGAAGAATGACTAATTTCACTTGGTCAACCCAGTGGTTATGAATTGCGTTACTCTAAAGGACAACCCTCAAGAAACATTTCATAACTTATACAAGTTCTTATCCATTCAGCATTACAAGCAGAATATAGTGTTTTCTTACAACTTTCAGTGAGTGTTTTCTACAGTGTAACCCTTTTACTTTTGTATAATTGAATTTGTCTAACCCTAACAAAAAGTGGCTCTGTATAATCTTGCAGAAATCATTGGATACTAATTAACATAATTCCTGACATGCGCTTAGCGATTGTTATGGACTCATTGAAGAAAAAGTCAGAACTTTACCAAGACATGACCAGCTTGTTGAAAAGATAATTACTAATTGTGAGAATTCCTTACATGCGCTTAGCGATAAATATATTTATTCATTCTCGATCATGCACAGGGTTTGGGAAAAGTTAAGTGAAAAAGAACCACGTAATTTCACAGGTGAACTTAGATTGAAGACAGACTTTCCGGTACGTACTGGATGCTGCTTTGCACGTTTCATTTATTTAATTATATATTCATATGGATACCTGATGACTTCTTTTGTTTTAAAGTATTTGAGTCAGGCACAGGGCAATAATTTATGCGCATACTATGTTTGCGAGAATATTCATACTCTTGTATGTCCTTACAAGACATATACTTCTTGGGAAGCGGAAGTTAGTAATAAACAACATTTTGCAATGTTTCAACTAATTTTGAAAATTATCATAATTAGTAACTTTCACTTTTTTATAGATCCATAGGATGCGGGATCATCACCTAGAAAGAGTTTTGGCGATTCAAGAAGCCATGACAGGATTTATTTATGAGCAAGTCTTCAAACCAGTTGGTGAATTCCACTATGATGGATATATTCTTGATAGAAGTAGTAAATATAGCATAGATGTCATATAAAACTTTGTTGCACTTTGTATGTATATATCTATGCATGTTTTACTTTGTTGCACTTTAGTGGTGAATCCCACTTACGATACATATACTGATGGTGAGAGTAGCTACACGCGAGTTTAGATAAAACTCGTCCTATATATATATACACTCTCACCATCAGTATACCACTGTGCGTATGTCCGCATACTCATTTATCACTTTGAGTATGTTCATATTCTAATTCTAAGATACTTCAAAAGAATATATACAAAAAATTTCAAAAGCACCCCTACTTTTTAAATATATTATAATTATATCTTAGTATTAGTATATAAAAATTAATATGTTCACATATGTATGGTCACATACCCAACGTATATACCATCATACATGTTCTAGTATGATCACATACTTCACGTACATGCTCTTTGTTGGGTCAGATACATCCTACGTCATGAGATACACATATGAGAGTAGCTACAAGCGCATGTAGAATAGATTTTCCATATATATATATATATATATATATATATATATATATATATAGACACACACACACACACTCGCGTATAGCTACTCTAACCATCAGTATACCACTGTGCGTATGTCCGCATACTCATTTATCACTTTGAGTATGTTCATATACGAATTCTAAGATACTTCAAAGGGATATGTACGAAAAATTTCAAAAGCATCCCTATTTTTTAAATATATCATGATTATACATTAATACTAGTATATAAAAATGAGTACGTCCACATACTTCATGTATGGTCACATACTTAAAGTATATACCATCACAGATGGTCTAGTATGATCACATACACCTCGTACATACCTTTCGTTGGGTCAGATACACCCTACACCACTGCATACACATGTAGGATTAGCTACAAACGCGTGTAGAATGGATTTTTCCTATATATATATACACGACGAGGCCAAAATACAACAAGGTGCATTCTCTGTACAAAATGCACCCACCCTACAGTTGCAACCGAGAGACTACACCAATTGCAACTGGGAGAATAGACAATTGCAACTGGATTGGATGGAACTGATTGCAACTGGGCTCGAACTAGTTGCAAGTGGACGCAAACCAGTTGCAACTCAGACCGACCCGGTTGCAACTGGACGCGAACCGGTTGCAACTCAAACCAACCCGGTTGGAACTGGACGTGAACCGGTTGCAACTAAAACCGACCCGGTTGCCTCTGGACACAATCCAGTTGCAACTAGAACTATCACGGTTGCAATTGAGAGGGTGGGTGCATTATAACAAAACACTATATATATATATATATTAGTGGATTTCGTACTCTGCTCGAACAAGTGCGCGTGTAGGAATGTATAGCAATACTATAAAATACTACGTAATTTTGAGTATGAAAGTATAACTGAAACAAAAAATAAATGAATGGAAAGGAACACACAAAAAACAAAAAAAACCTTTAGTCCTGGTTGGTAACCAACCGGGACTAAAGGGGGTCCTGCCTCGCCGCGGCTGTGAGCCTCTTTAGTGTTACCAACCGGGACTAAAGGACTTCTTTAGTGCCGGTTGCCAGATCCGGGACTAAAGGCCCGGGTCTTTAGTCCTGGATCGGCGGTCCCGGATGGAAAATCGGGATAACAGATATTTTTCAACCGGGACTAGTGAGCCTTTCTGTACTAGTGCAAGAATCCGTACGTCCATCTGCGGTGGCGAATCAAGGATGCGAATTTAGGGGGACTTATTTTCCTCCTTTTCTTCCTCTCTGCTCTCTTTTTCTTGTTCTTCCTCCTTTTATTCATCCTCCTGAGGAGGGGCGGCCTTTGGGGGGCTCCATTGGTTGGTAGGGGGGCTGGAGACCCCCTGCATCCTCCTGGATCCGCCCCTGCCCATCTGCTGTCATAGAGTAACAAGTTGGCTTGATAGGCTTTTACCGCTTAGACCGTGCAGGTATGTCCTAACTTCTTGATTTATCTTTTTAGTTTTAAATTTTTATTTATTTTCCTTTTCTATTTATTTCTATTCTTTATTTCTAATTTTTTGATCTTTTGTACAGGGTTGAAGGATCTGCACTTGTTGATCCCTGACACACATGTAGAGTGCAGGTACGCTTCTTTTTCTTTCTTACTATTACTTTCTGTTGCCTAGACTCAGTAGTTGAAGGTATCTTTTTTATTCATTGTCTTTATTTTTCCGTTTCTATTCCTTTCCTCCCAACATTTATTTCCTTTTTTTCGTTCTAATAATTGTATGTATCATTTATTCCTTCTTTCTTTTTCTTTGATTTGTTTCATTCTAAATCATGTCTTCTTTCTTCGGATTGCAGTTCCTCTATTTTTCATAATTCATGTCATCCATCTTTATTCCTTATATATTTAGATGTTAATAGAATTATATTTGCTATTTCTAAAGTGAAGCTATTTGTTCACATTTAAAATGCACTCAATGTATACTAATTTGTTTGCATTATAGACTCATTAGTTGGCATGCAAAATAATTTAGTTATATAGTAACTTGTTCAGCAGGTGTACATATTACATTTGCATATAAACATAATTTGTTTGCCAGGTGGATAAGTTTATTCTCCATGTAAAATTATTTATCTGCATGTAACTAATTTTTCGCAATACAAAATTATTTATTCACTTTGTAGATAAAAGTTTTCGGTGATGTTGACTCATTTGTTCGTTATATTTAACTTTCTATTATTTATCTTCAACCAAATATTCATGATATTTAATCTTTTGTTCATAGTTCACAATTATTTGTGCGTCATGTTTAGTTTTTTTTGAGAAAATAATTATTTATTCATGTTGCACAAATATTTATTCCTAGTAATCAAAATTAATTATTCCATGTTAAAAAAAATATTTTTAAGAGATATCATGCAAATATAAGCGTTGTCTTGTTTTGAAGGCTTTTTTTAAGAAATATAATAGTGTTACCTAAATTTACTTTGGATGCCCAGTTTTATATCTAAAATTTTTTTAATTTTAAATTTGCATACATACGGGTGACATGTCTTCTTTTGCATGCATGTGCCGAACCACGCTCCATGTCAACTGACAAGGCGAAATATCAGCTCATAAATATAAAAAATAAACATGGCAATAAATATATAGTATCGATTTGTATGCTTCAGGTGATAAAATAATATTCCATTGCCTATAGCCAGTGGCGGAGCTAGGATTTCAAAGTTGGATATTCCTATTGCCAAACAAAAGGTCCATACCAAAAGCACCACAAGAAATGTTCATAAGTACCGATAATTAACAGTACATGTCATTCACATCTTATATATCCATGAAATGAAGGAAAATTGCAAAATACTCAAAAGAAAATTAAAATGTAGCTTTTAGAATGGATTTGAGAAGCTGGCGGACAACATACATTGTGTCTTTCTTGCTTCTTTATTTGAACCAGCATAATAGCAAGTATTGCGATTAGGATATTCAGACTGCAGAGGCGTTGGACATTCAATCATTTCGACATCCAATCAAGGGAGGCAGGGCCGTAGTGCTCACAAGACACCAGTTGCGCTCGTTGTTACTGCGTTGCGTCGTCGGCCGCTCCTCCTACGAGCTGCGATGGTCTGCCAACCTACATGGTTAGCGGCGACCTCCCCGCACCCTGCTAGCGACAAGCCATGGCCCATGGCGCTGACGCACGAGCTGCCGCCAATTCGCCGCGACTCTATCCGGCATCCGCCTCCCATCGCTCGGTTGCGGCACCCTGCTAGGGTCCGGGATTTGGAGAATTTTAATTTTGATTTCGCTGGGGAAGAAACGCCGAGGGTGTAAGAGGCCGAGGCCGAGTCGCCCCTACTGGTAGCGTGCAGTGAGAGAGAGAGAGGGGGGGTGGGGTCAGCCGATGGAGCATGGCCTGTGCTTGGATTTTGGGCCAGCCTGGTGGGAGGAGTGGAGCGAGGGATAGGCCTGACTTGACTTCTCTTGGTTGGTCATTGGGCTGCCTAAGAACTCAAGAAACGAAGATTTAGACTCCATAAAACCTGTATATATGTATAAGCTTAATGTATAATTAATTTGTCATGAAAAATGTTAGGTATTCCTGGGAATAACCATGCATCAATGTAGCTCCGCCCCTGACAGGAGAGGGAGCATCAGCCCGTGAACATGTTCTAGGCTTTTTTATATACTTTAATTTAGTTTTTTTTCCCACTAATCCTCGTAATACAATATTCAACATTTTGAAAACACTGATTCAGCAGTTTGGAAAACCTAATTCAACATTTTCTGAAAAAATGTTGAAATAGCATACACAAATGTTGGAACGGTACATTAAAATGCTCATTGAAATATTAAAATTCTAAAATAAAAATAAACAATAATATATTGGATCTCATTTTGTTGTGTTAATTCTAACAAATATAGTGGCTCAAGTGGATCTAAAATCGTTTAAAAGAAAAGATTCGATTAAAGTTTGGAGCTGGTTTAGCTTTCCGGTCCGTCTTCTTGCACTCATGTCGTGACACGTGTCCACCATGTTGTTATTCGATCTTCCACATGCTGCATACTCCACATGTTGTCGATAATGGAAGATTAATTGACTCAAATTTTGTGGAAGATGGATAGGAATGCCTGACTTTACTCGTCTGTTTGAGCCCAGCTCAATCCATTTTTAAGCATGCGCATGTATTTTGGGCCGGAAACTTCTCGGGCTTTTCTTTTGTCTCCTCCGCTTGAGCCCAGCCCAACCCATCTTTTGCTCAGATCTCGTAACTCCCTTTCAATCTCCGTTGCTCGTGGCAACCGTGTGGCAGATCGCCCATGTCTCTAAATAGGAGCAGTTAATTAGACTTTCCAACTTCTGTAGTCGCAACCCCAAGCATGCAACCCGCAACTCATGCATCCTAATTTATGAGCTAGCTGCCTCTTCGTTTTCATGGAAGTTGAAAGACGTGAAGCTCTCGATCAGGAGCAATTTAATATTAAAGTTTAACCTTTTTGATTACATGGATTTCAAAATAGCTAATTATCCACTATACACATGTGGCCAATACTTGTTAGATAATAATTTAATTTGTGAAAATATGAAATGCTATCTCCGCCGTGTTATCCAGGGATCCCCAAAAATGTCCCAAAAATTGCAATTTTGTGGCTTGCGAATTCACATTATTAATTATCTTGGTTTGATGGCATTATGAGGTTTATTGGTTTGAATGGAGGAAATTGCTTCTATTATTCGTGGCCAAACCAAACCAAAGGGAACTATTGTTTTCTAATAAAGGAAATTGCGGATTAATTTGTTCAAGCCAAACCAAAGGGAACTATTGTTTTCTAATAAAGATTTACTAAATCTAATTGATTAACGAAGGACACCAGTATATTATTTTTCCTTAGCAATGGCAATTGTGTCATTGTTAGGTCCTGTTTGGTTTGGAGGGGCTTATTATAAGCCCCACCAATAAACCTCTAATAAGCCTTTTTTTATCCAAACATGAGGGTTTATTGGTGAGGCTTATGCCCATAAGCCCCATAAGCCCATAAGCCCCTCCAAGGGATGCTTATGGAGCTTATTTTCTGTGGACCACACAAACATCTCTCATATTTACTCCATGTTTCCTCCATATGAGGAGCTTATAAGCCCCTATAACCAAACACCACCATTTTGAGGTTATAATAAACCCCTCCATGTGAGGGGCTTATATGCTTATAATAAGCCACTCCAAACCAAACAGGGCCTTAGTCTTTTCAAGTTTCCAACAATACGGCAATACCCCCTCAAGTATTTTTTAGTTAATTAATGTGCCAAAGGAAAAGTATAAAAGCGCTGTACATTGTACTTTTCAGTTAATGTGCCAAGGAGAAATACAAAAGGTCCTCTAAATTGTCTTACATATTATCTTACATGAACAGAGCTATGTATTATGAATAATTTTTCATAATTTACCTAGTCATGTGAACTTGTGTTGTTAAAATATATGTATACTTATTGATATTGATAGTAAAGATTGAAAATTATGACTTAGGACAAACCTAGATATACTTAAATATATTTAAGATTATATAGCAAGTAATCAGATCTGTCAGTTCATAAGCCAAATGTCTTAATGGATAATTCTAGTCAGTATTAGATAAATCTAGATCCTCTTGTTGGATAACCTTCCTTGTACCTTAGAATATTATGTTCACACACAAAAAAAAAGGAAACCCATTACTAGAATCCAACAGTTTCTTCCCTAAAGTTTAAAATACTTGGGAAGACTCAAAAACAGTAAGGAAAGGTGTTCCCCTACAGACTTTGGTAGGGAATGTTTCCGAAGGAAACAGAAACAGGGGTAACTTTTGTTAAACTACATATGTATTCCATTTTTCTGCTATTAATTAACCAGATCTGTACAATGACCATGTCCAGCCATCCATATCACACATACCTCCTTTGTCCTAAGAGGTAAACGATAAGAAATTACAAATCAGAAAAAAGAACAGTAATACTTGCAGTTTAGATTTCTTATTATTAGTCCAGAAAACAGAAGTAAAAATACTGGTGTAGCCTTTGGCTGCGATTATGGATCAGTAATTTAATTTACGTAAGACCATGTTGTGCCAGTGAGATCCCATGCATAAGAACTTGCAATCAAATGGAGAGAATAAAAAGTAACACTGCTAGCCACATTATGCTGTTGAGAACCCTGTTGGCCACATTATTATGCTGTTGAGTCCGAATATCACAGAACCAACTATTGTCATTATCACTACTATTGGGAGGAGCATATGAAACCCCCTAATTGGATAACTCACTTATGATTTATGCTTATATATCCTTCATGATTGGTTATGAACAAATTAACACAATATTAGAAATAAGTGGCAACCAAGAGTCTATGTTGTTGAAATCTGAAGTGTTATTGATTGCTTAGTTCAATTGTGATGGTAGTGTGTATGACTGAGTTTGTGCTATTTTTCTTCTTCCGTAATAACTGTTTATGCATGCATGTAAAGGTTGATAATTTATTTGGGTAAAAGAATGCATAACATTTTCATTTCCTATAGTTGTGATGCATCACCTGACCATTTACTATATGCTGAAATACTGTTCACATGTGTGCTTCTCTCTAATTTGTCAGTTTTTTCTACAGACCTTAGTACTACTACTTATATTAATGTTTTCTTCCTCAAAAACAGAATGCACAAGACAACGTATATCCTTCTGAAGTAGTACCTTCTTTGGAGTTTCTAATTACATCGAAGGATATTACCGGATCTGGTGCATCATCAACTTTACTCATCTTCAACAATGAGAGGGGCTTTTCATCAACTAATATAGAGTCATTTGTCGTGTTGGGAAGTCAACAAAGAAGGGAAATAGACACCAGGGTTATATTGGACAGAAAGGTAATTATACACAGCTTTTTATACCAGTCTATTTCCTTCTTCATTAACTGAAAAAAATGTTTGCTTTTCATGTAGGCAAAATTAGTTAGATACGTCTTTGTGTAGAAGATCTCAGACATTTGAATCCTGTGAAACTGAAACAAGGCCATTACATATATTTTTATTTTTAATGTGGAAGTACTAGATAACGTCAATCATGACCTCCATATACCCTAAAAAAAAAATCATGACCTCCATATATTCTGTTCAGCGTGGATAATCTTAAACTTTACACTTGGGATGGACTAAGAAAGCAAATTGGTAAATAAACATTGTAAATTAAGTTATGCAATTATTCCATACCTCTTAAAAGTGTATGCTCATACAATGCTTTCAAGATTAGATGAACAAGTTTAACCCTGCCTGTATGATGAGCTATTATTGAAATGGCCGAGTTTATCCTTGTATATTAGTTTATTAGGATGGTTCATGGAAAAAAAATCAGTTTCACCTGTCAACTCTGTTTAGTTTTTTCTGAGTTGACACCTGAGGATCTATTTGAGGATACTGGAGCCAGCTACTAGTTCCCTCATTATTTCCTTCCCAAGCTAGCTTGATTACCTGTTTACCCACCCCACGTAATTCATTGCAAAGAGTTACAACATGCACTGCATATCAGCTTATTACTTGTGCCTAACTACAAGTTATAATATTTTGCGCCTTTTGATTCAGGTATTGGGTTCAAGAGTGTTTTCTTGATATCAAGCCAGCCCCACATATTCAGTAATGGTTATCATATTAAGTTCAATGGGAAACCATGTGTCAAATGCAATATTGGATACATTGTCCCTGAGTGGGTGGAATCCATACCTAGCCTTTCAGACATTGAAACGATATATGGATGCTCCAAAGTCCTACCTACAACCACCATCATCTTACCGTTGAAGAGTGAGAAGGTTGATGCAGTGAAGAAGCAGCTGTCAAGCTTGCATCCTGAAATGCTACTGTTCCTGTCAAAGATCCGGAAGCTCTCTGTCCGGGAGGATAACTCTGATCCAAAGAGTAGCACTGTTAGTGAGATTGCAATATCCATTAAAAATAACTTCCAATCAAGAAAGAACATGCATGCTGAGTCTTATACACTCTATTTATCAGCTGAAGAGAGTGGAAATGAAGAAGAATGCGGTTATTATATGTGGAGGCAGAAATTTCCAGTGAAGTCAGAGAACAGGGTTGACAAACGTGCTGAAATTGATGAATGGGCGATAACCTTGGCTTTCCCACTCGGCCAGCGTCTGTCCCGTGAGAAGCAGCTATTGCCTGGTGTCTATGCTTTCCTCCCCACTGAGATGGTAACAGACTTCCCTTTCATCATCCGGGCTGACTTCCTCCTCGCTTCATCAAGGGAGGCGATATTGTTCGATAGTCCGTGGAACAAGGGAATTCTAGAATGTGTCCCATGTGCTTTCATGAATGCTTTTGTAACACTTGTGAAGTCAGGAGCTGACGCACCCGCAATGTCTCTGCCATCTATGTTCAACTTCCTGCCTGTCAATTCCACACTGATCCCACTGCTTGAGCCTGTTAAGTCTGGCATCAAGAACAAGGTTCTTGCTGAGGATATAGTTCCTTGTGAGTCTTATGCTTCACAAAAGATATTCTGCAAGCCGAGTGAAGTTGCATGGCTGAAGCCAGCCTTTTGGACTATCCTCCACAATGCTCGGGAATATGGAGTTGATCTGATGAATCTGTCAACTCATGGAACCTACATTCTTAGCTCTCATTTTGACAAGAGTACATATGACAGTGTGCTTAAATTTCTGGAAGTCAAGAATGTGGACCATGAATGGTATGCAAAATGCATTGAAGGTTACAATCTTGTCAAGGAAGTAGATGAAAAGCTTTACCTGGACCTTTTGTATTTTGTTGCGGTCGATTGGCAAAATTGTTTTTCTGGTACAAAAATGATGTCAATTCCCCTACTTAAGTATATTAATAGGAATGATGTCCTCTCTTTGTGGAGCATATCAAGGGCGAGTCAAGGGAGTGAAAGATTGTGCATTGCATCTGATATGAAGTACATGTCATGGTTAATCAGCTGGAACAAAGAGTTTCCATCTTCTGACAGGTTCTTTGTCCAGCCCAGTACACAGACAGCTCTGGAAGATTTCTCAGAGAAGACAACAATGAAAAATTGGCTTCAGAGCCATGCAAAAGTGGAGTTTGTTTCTATCTACAGCTATGGATCAACTGTCGTTAATTCCTTGAGCAATGCTCAGAGGCCTGTCATTTCTTTAGCACACTTTCTGTACCACTCAAACAAGAAGTCTTATATAGATGACTACCATTTACAGCAATTCTGCCGTGTCATGCCGGTACTTGATAGCTTTGGAAATGCTGTCAGAGAAAGAAATAGCATTTTATGGTTCCTGCCAAGGGAAGCAGTTGGGTCGAATTGATGTGCACAAACCCTTGGAGGAATGATGGCTACATTGAATTGTCGGCAGACTACAAGTCAGCAGGCTATTTTGCTGGGAACTACACATCGGAGGACCTGCTATTGGAGTTCCTCAAGACACATCTTCAGGCCTCCGATGTGCCAGTTATACAGCCGCCAAATGCAAGCTTTCCTACATCGGATGACAATGCATTCTTGTTACTGGATTGGATGCGGAATCTGATGTCAAAGGGTGTAAGAATACCTAATCAGTTCTTGGCGTCTCTTAAAGAAGGAAGATGGTTAAAGACGTCACTTGAGTACAAAGCACCAAAGGAGTCATTTCTTTCTAGCGCTAAATGTGGAAACATTTTGCCAAATTGGTCATGTTTTGTTGATATACCAATGATTGATCAACAATTCTACAGAAACAAGCTGTATATTGACACAGATGAACTCAAGTTAATTGGGGTGAGATTTGAATTTCAGGAGGCATCAGCTTATATTGGAAGCCACCTCTTATCTAAGGCTGCCGGAAATGCACTGACCAGAAAGAATGTCTACTCTTTGCTTCGGCTCATTCAGTATCTAGGAGAGGAATTTCTGTCTCCAATCCAACTGATCAACAGTGTCAAAGATGGGCAATGGATGAAGAGCACCCTTGGTTACAGGCGTCCTGCGGATTGCATCATCCGTGATTCTGAATGGGCGGTTGCATCATATATCAGTAACCAATCATTTCTTGACGTTCAATTCTATGATGAGGACATACTTCAGTACACACCAGAGCTCGGGTTGCTTGGTGTTATTGTTGGATTCAAAGAAAATTATGAGCTTGTTATTAACAATTTCGAGTTCAATTCTACGGCTATTACTTCTAAGGCTACTATACTCATCCTAAAATGTATCCGCTACGTGAATCGATGTGAAGATTTCATAAGGAAACTCAAAGATCTGAAATGGTTGAAGACCAATATGGGATTTCGTGCTCCTAATGAAACATTTTTGGTCGATCCTGAGTGGGAGTGTCTTCTTAAGGTATTTGACGGAACTCCTGTGATTGATTATGGATTTTTTATGGCAGTGAGATTAATTCATACAAAGAAGAATTGAAGAAGATACGGTTGATCATGAGATTTGAAGAGGCATTAAAGGCTATAACTCAAATTTTTAAAGAGATGGTGTCAAATTCATCACTTACAAAGGCAAGTGTCCTGGCTCTACTAGGATCTTATCGGCAACTGAGAACACACTTCTCTCTTCCTGCTGAGCTTTTCAACTGCATGTGTAGCGAGAAGTGGCTGCACACATCACTGGGATTCAGATCTCCCTCAGAGGCAATTCTTTCTGATGACACGTGGCAGACTTTGTCTCCCATAGCAAACTTACCATTCATAGATGATGCTGATTCTTGTCATGGTTTAGGATAGGAGATTTGTGGCTATAAAGATGAGCTTAATAAACTGGGTGTCACTGTTGAAGCAAAAATGGTGCTAGATTTGTCATCTCAGGTCTCAGCATTCCTAGTGATCCTTCGATCATGTCCGAAGCTACCGTCGTGTCACTTCTTTCCTGCATCCAGAGCTACTTCGAATGTGCAGCTTCACCTCCTAAGGGCTTTCAGGAGAAGATTTGCATGAAGTGGCTAAAGACATCCATGGGCTACCAATGTCCTGATGAATGTATCCTTTTTGATGCAAAACAGTCTTCTCTCTGCATGGAAGATGGCCCTTTCATTGATGAAGCTTTCTATGGTTCAGAGCTAGTCTCATTCAAAGATTCCCTTGCGAAAATCGGCGTGACTGTTAATGTTAATTTTGGACAAGATCTTGTTGCTCGGCATTTGAGGAGCCACAAGGTTAGAACTGCTATTTTCCGGATCTACATGTACCTGATGAAGTGCAATTGGAAACCTAATGATAAAGAAAAAAGCAGTAATTGGATTTGGATACCAAATGGAATGGACAATGGAGAATGGGTGAGCTCAGAATGTTGTGTTGTTTCTGATAAGAACAATCTTTTTAGCCAGCAGATACATATCCTCGATATTATGACAAGAAGTTGCTTGGCTTCTTTTCACTTGCTTTTGGTGTGAGGCATGGACCTGATTCCGAAGACTACTGCAAACTATGGACCACATGGGAGAGATCTGTACATGAGCTAGATATATCTGATTGCTCTTCTTTCTGGACGTTCATTGCGACAAATTGGAGCAAAAACACGCCGAAATTACTTTCTGGTTGTGTCAAGGTCCCAGTAGGTACTGATGCAAAGATCACTTTAATGAAGAAGAAGATGTGGTCATTCCTGATGATCTACTGGTGACAGATTTATTCAAGAAGCTTCCTCAGCAATCACTTTTCATCTGGTATCCTCCGTCTGCCATACCTTCCATGTCCCGAGCAAGGCTTAACAGCATCTATGACAGCATTGGTGTTCAGAGAATATCCAAATCAGTTATGAAGAACGATTCTTTCACTTTAGAGAATGGCCGTTTCAGAACAGTAGACTCGAGTAAGGTGATCAAGGTTGGTTTGCTCCGTATAATTCTTGCGTTCTTTGCTGATCCTGCTCTCGACATTCCTGCTGAAGGGAGGCACAGGATGGTTTCCTGCCTTCTGAATGTGACTGTCCAAGAGAATGATGAACCAATCACAGTGGGCTATAGTGTAAGCTTGTCATCTGGAGAGGTTGTGAATGTGAAGGTCAGCCGAATGCTTAGGTGGGAAAGGGAGAATTCCAAACTGTACATGCAGAGTAGCAATGGTGAATCCAGCTACAAAGAAAAGATTGAGTTTGCGACCTACTTCGCAGAGGAGATATCTAAAGGGCTGCTCTTTGAGATGCCGGATCAGATCCCTTACCTCTCTGAGCTCATTAAATCTGGTAGCTTACTGGACTTTGACGATGCCGTTGTTGCGTTCTTGCATAAGTCCAACAATCTGCAGCTGTTTCCTGAAGACGAGGATTTCCTGAAGTCTTCAGTGCTAGGTCTGTACCCAGAAAAACTAAACCTTCTCCTTTTGCTTCTAAATTTTCCTCAGATTACATAAGTAACTTACTGATGCCACCATACCCAACTCTAATTTCTATATGCAGGTGACAGCAAGAATAACTAGTCTTCTGCAGATTATGCTCTTCTGGTCACGTTGTCGGTCAGTAAATTTTCCACTTTCATTCTTTACACAGCTATCATGTATGTATAATGTTTTTATATTGTCCCTGTTGTGTTTTAACTTTGGCAGGTTGCCGATGCCCTTCACGAAAATCTGGTGCTGTGCTTGGAGGCTTCTGAATGTGACTGCGGTGGTGTCTTCCGAGCCATAGTGCCCATCTTAAGCTTGTCAATCTGTTCCTATTTCTCTTGTTTATTTAAGTTCGTATTTCTGCCTCCTGGAACAGAACTTGTCAGTAGTTCTAGTGCAGATCTTTATCCATTTGCAGAACGACAATCGTGCTTGCTTGCAATATTAATTAGTAATACTATTGCAAGTGCCCTGTGTATGCTCCATTTGTTTCTGATCCTATTGGGTGTGTTTGTATTTGAGGCGAACCGTGCAGAAATTGTAGGCACTGCGATGGCTTGCTGACTTAAAAACGGCTGGCTTGTTATTAGCATGGCTCGAGGTTTCATGTTTGTATTCAGTTTCTATCTATGGTATATTGGATAGCATGATGGTAAGGTTATCAAATTGTCGCTAAAGGCTGTTTAATGGAGTGTTTAGACGGACCAACTAGGGAGCGAAATCCAATATTAAATCTGAAATCTGGAAAAAGAGTAAAATGTGTTGGAATTAGGTTAATTTTAATCCGAAACACAAGATAAATCATGACAAAATTCATAATAGAAACAGGAGCATGGCATATTGTGCTTGCAACGAAGACAACAAACATAAACAAGAAGTTTAGGATGTACCCAGAGGGAGGGCCACTGCCAAAGGCACCGGATGCGCTTTACTCGACATTGCTAGTTGAGCCTGTTTGATGTAGCCGATCAAGAGCCGATGCCGTGCAGGTGATCGCAGTGTAGTTACACCAGCCACCAGGAAGTAGTCGTAGTAATCGAAGATGTATTTGAAGCAGTCGGAGATATTGTCGAAGTAGTCGAAGATGTAGTCGTAGTAGTCAGAGGTGTAGTCGAAGTAGTCGAAGATGTAGTCGTAGTAGTCGGAGGTGTAGTTGAAGCAGTCGGAGATGTAGTCGAAGTAGTCGGAAAGTGATCGCAACAAGCAGTCGCGCTGATAGGCTCCCCAAAAACTTGATCGCCCTTCTACTCCTCGGGTGCAGAGTCTCAGAGAACAACGCAGCTTCGGAGGCCTGCTCTTCCGGGTTGCCTGTGCACTCAGGACACCGGAACGGGTACAATAAAGGAGCAGCGTAGTAGTGGAAGAGGTCTGTGTCACACCCCTGAAGACAGAGAATAGGCTCATCTTTTATAGACACTAGAGACGTCCCTTGAACGCCCAAGGGTAGTAACTCGCAACCATTAATAGGTCAGTTACTGCTCGTTTTGAAACAAGCAAATCAATTGTCAGTTACATATCACTAAACACTAGCCGTTACTAGCATTTCTTCAGTTACTCATGGGCCTTGGGATTTATTGACCGTTTCTAATTAGACCCTTGGCCCCAATTAGTCTAACAATCCCCACCAAATTTCAAGGCACATGTTCAGTTCCACTACTGTTTAGTATATCGGCATTTTGATGGAGATCTGGTTAGGGTTGAACATCCACCTAGAACATAAGCTAACTTGACCACAACTGAATAATGGACTATGCCTTGAATTGAAAGTCTTGCGCGATGTTTCACTTATATGCTTAACCGATACCGGGCCGCAAATTGCTTCCCCTCTGGTTGGAGCATATAAGTCGTACTCCTAGGCCTTTCACGAGTCTGTAAAAATTCCCCGACCTCATAGACTGCGACTAGCAGTCGAACTCATATAGGTGTGTTCCTCAAAAGATGTCTGTGCAGGACAACATCTTTGCTTCAGTAAGCCACTTGGATCACATTAAGGTATTAACCAACCTGCCATGCAGAAAAAAAGAGAGTGCATCTTCAATGGAGTGGGTTTGTACAAAAGTACTCTCCTTCTCAGTTATTCAATAGCTTGTTTCGCCGTCTTAATTCACGGGATCTCTGGTCAAATAGAACAGCTTACCACTATGACATAACTCTCAAGTGGGTCTCAATCCCATCTCCCTCGAAGCCTCATCAATCACATTCCGTGAAAGACCTTTAGTAAACGGAGCTGCCAGATTTTTAGCTGTCTGAACATAGTCCAATGCTATTACTTCGGAGTTCGTCATTTTTCTGACAGACTTCAACCGCCTTTTCACATGCCCGGATGACTTCATGTTGTCCTTTGAACTGTTCACCTTGGCAATCATATTTTGATTATCAGAGTTCATTAGGATAGCCGGTAATTGTTTCTCAACCACCGGCAAATCCATCAACAGCTCACGAAGCCACTCAGTCTCAACTGTGGCGGTATCCAATGCTGTGAGTTCTGCTTCCATTGTTGGCCTCGTTAAGATGGTATGCTTGCAAGACTTGCAGAAAACAGCACCACCTCCGAGTGTGACCATATATCCACTCGTGGCTTTTATTTCATCAGTATCAGATATCCAGTTTGAATCACTATAACCCTCTAGTACCTTAGAATACCCAGCATAGTGAATTCCATAGCTTGTAGTGCCCTTCAGATAGCGCATCACTCTCTCAAGAGCCTTCCAAAGTTCATCTCTAGGATTTGAGACAAACCTGCTAAGTTTGCTCACAGCAAACGAAATGTCAGGTCTCGCGACGCTAGCTAAATACATTAGCTAGCCAATGATTTGAGAATATCTCAATTGATCTCTTGTGATTCTTCGATTCTTTCGCAACATCACACTAGGATCGTAAGGCGTGGGAGCAAATTTACAGTCACTATATCCAAAGCGACTCAATATCTTTTCCAGTAGTGGGACTGCACAAGTGTGACCCCACCATTGCCTTCTCTCTGCGGCTTAATGTTCATAATTACATCAGCCACTCCCATATCTTTCATCTCAAAACTTTGAGACAAAGAACTCTTGACCTCCTAAATCACATTGAGGTTAGTCCCAAAGATCAGTATGTCATCGACGTACAAGCACATGATCACTCCTTGTCCCCCACCAAAGCAATAGTACACACACTTATCAGCCTCATTTACAACAAAGCCTGCCAACGTGAGAGTCTTGTCAAATTTCTCATGCCATTGCTTAGGCGCTTGTTTCAGACCATACAAAAATTTTAACAACTTACACACTTTTCCTTCCTAACCTTCTACTACAAATCCATCAGGCTAATCCATATAAATTTCCTCTTCCAACTCTCCATTAAGGAAAGCCATCTTAACGTCTATCTGGTGAACGAGAAGACTGTGTGAGACAACCAAGGAGATCAGTACACGAATGGTGGTCAGTCTAGCAACAGGTGAATAAGTGTCAAAGAAATCGCCGCCTCCTTTCTAGGTATAACCCTTAGCCACAAGCCTTGCCTTGTACTTTTCAATAGTACCATCTAGCCTAAGCTTCTTCTTGAAAACCCACTTGCATCCTACAGGTTTGCACCCATATGGATGATCGACCACCTCCCAAGTCCCGTTAGACATTATGGAATCCATTTCACTTCCGATTGCTTCCTTCCAATAGTCAGCATCAGATGATCCATAAGCCTCAGCGATGGTTCTTAGAGTGTCATCTACAAGGTACATAATGAACCCATCACCAAAAGACTTTGCAGTCTTTTGTCACTTACTCTTTTGAGTCACTTCATTATCATCCTTCTCATAGTTTTCCTCAAGCAGTTGTTCAAAGCGTACTATTTCATCATTATTTTCAGGGGTCTTCACAAATTCATGACTAGAATTGCTAGGTGTCTCTTTCATTGGAAAAATATTTTCAAAGAATGTAACATCCCTAGATTTCATGATTGTACCAACATGCATATCAGGTACACCAGATTTAATTATCGACAATCTATATCCGACACTATGAAAAGCATAGCCTAGAAAGACACAATCAACTATTTTCGATCCGAGCTTGCGTTTCTTAGCAATTGGAACATTAACCCTCTCTAAGCAACCCCAGGTGCGCAAGTATGAGAGTGTTAATCTTTTATTTTCCCATTCCTCGAATGGTGTCTTCACTTTGTTTTTCATAGAAACTCTGTTAAGATTATGACAAGCTATCAACATGGCCTCACCCCACCATTCCCAAGGAAGTCCAGCTGTTTCTAACATGGCATTGACCATCTCTGTTAGAGTGCGGTTTTTCTTTTCAGCTACTCCATTTGACTCAGGGGAATAAGGTGGTGTTCTCTCATGAATAATGCCATGCTCCTCACAAAACAAATTGAACTCATTTGAAAAGTACTCTCCACCTCGATCCGATCTAACATGTTTTATTTTTCTTTCAAGTTGATTTTCAACCTCGGCTTTATAGACCTTGAAAAAATGAAACGCCTCATCTTTGACCTAAGCAAATACACATAGCAATATCTAGTTGAATCATCTATCAAAGACATGAAATATTTCTTCCCTTCTTTAGTCAACACACCATTCATTTCACACAAATCAGAATGGACGAATTCTAAAGGTGCCAAGTTCCTCGCCTCTGCAGCCTTGTGAGGCTTGCGCGGTTGCTTAGATAGCACACATACTTGACATTTAGAATTTTTTACCAAAGTAAATTTTGAAATTAAACTTAAACTGGCAAGCCGCAACATACAACCAAAATTCACATGACAAAGCCGTGAATGCCAAATATTAGATGCATCATCATTACACACATGATTCACGACTTTATTACAAGAGTCTGATAAGGACAAGCGAAACAAACCATCACAGTCATATCCTTTACCAACAAAGGATCCAAATTTTGAAACAACAGATTTGTTCGACTCGAATATCAACTTAAAACCATCCTTACAAAGGAGAGATCCGCTAATAAGATTTTTATTTATTGAGGGGACATGCTGCACGTTCTTCAGCCGCACGGTCTTTCCCGAAGTAAACTTCACATCGACCGAACTAACACCACGAACAGCCAGATTCGAACCGTTCCTCATCAACACGGATCCAGTCCCTGTGACCTGGAAAGAAGAAAACAAATAAATATCAGCACACACATGTATATTGGTCCCGGTGTCAATCCACCAATTTGGTAAATGACAAACTGAAAGAATGGTGGCATGATTACCATACCCTGATGTTCCCTTCTCAGTATCGCTGATAACAACATTAGCTGATTTTCTGCCCTTGCTGCTGCTTATCCTTGCGATCCTTGCAGTCCCGAGCCCAATGATCAGAACCACCGCACACAAAGCATTTTCCCAAATTCTTCTTTTTCTTAAAGTTGGTAGACTGAGCAGCCTTGTGCTTAGACTCAACTTTCCCTTTGTCTTTGTTCCTGTGGGATTGGAAATTCTTTCTCTGCACCACATGGGCGCTAGAACCTCCCTCATTGCCATGAGCACGTGTGTCCTTTGCTCTCGCCTTTTCTTCAACATCAAGAGTGCCAATAAGACCGGCTATAATGAACTCCTGTCTCTTTCTCTTGTGTTACAGAGAAGTAGCAAAGTTCCTTCAGAAACAAGGTAGTTTGGTAATAATCCCGCCAACCACAAATTTATCCCGCAGATTGCACTTGAAGTTGTCAAGCTCCTTGGCGAGCGCCTGTAACTCATGAGCTTGTTCGACAACAGGACGATCATCCACCATCCTGTAGTCATAGAACTGCTCCATGACGTACAGCTCACTACCCGCATTGGAGACACCGAACTTCGCTTCGAGTGCATCCCATAACTCCTTGCCAGAGGGAATATGCATGTAAGCATCAACCAGGTTCTCTCCAAGAACACTGATCTAGCCCCTCTGAACAAGTTATCAGCCGTCTGGTACGCTCTTTCCTCCTTGAGAGTGTGCGGCCTAGCAGAAGGCCCTTCAGTGATGAACTATATGCTCATCGATATGAGCCACAACTCAAGCTTGTGAACCCATCTCTTGTAGTTCGTTCCATCAAAACCATTTGGTTTGAGGTGTGCATCAAAACCAGAAACCGTAAAAGGCCTATCAAGTTTTTGGATTGTTGGAATTAGAGCCAAATTACGGTTTATTTTAATCCAAAACACAAGATAAATCATGACAAAATTCATAATAGAAACAGGAGCATAGCATATTGTGCTTGCAACCAAGACAACAAACATAAACAAGAAGTTTAGGATGTACCTAGAGGCAGGGCCAGTGCCGAAGGCACCGGATGCGCCGTTACTCGACATTGCTAGTCGAGCCTATTTGATGTAGACGATCAAGAGCCAATGTCGTGCAGGTGATCGCAGTGCAGTTGCGCAAGCCACCAGGAAGTAGTCGTAGTAATCGAAGATGTAGTCAAAGTAGTTGAAGATGTAGTCGTACTAGTCGGAGGTGTAGTCGAAGTAGTAGAAAATGTAGTCGTAGTAGTCGGAGGTGTAGTTGAAGCAGTCGGAGATGTAGTCGAAGCAGTCGGAAAGTGATCGCAATGAGCAGTCGCGCTGATGCGCTCCCCAAAAACTTGATCGCCCTTCTACTCCTCGGGTGCAGAGTCTCAGAGAACAACACAGCTTCGAAGGCCTGCTCTTCCGGGTTGCCTGTGCACTCAGGACACCGGAACGGGTACAACAAAGGAGCAGCGCAGTAGTGGAAGAGGTCTGTGTCACACCCCTGTAGGCTCATCTTTTATAGACACCAGAGACGTCCCTTGAACGCCCAAGTTAATGCCATAAAAGGTAGTAACTCGCAGCCATTAATAGGTCAGTTACTACTCGTTTTGAAACCAGCAAATCAATTGTCAGTTACGTGTCACTAAACACCAGCTGTTACTGGCTTGGCTTCTCTTCAGTTACTCATGGGCCTTCGGATTTATTCACCGTTTCTAATTAGGCCCTTGGCCCCAATTAGTCTAACAAAATGCACGTCCTCAAACTTGGCCCGTGGTGTCATCTAGATCCCCAAACTTTCAAAATGCACATCCAGATTCATAAACTTACTAATTGTCTCATGTAAAGTCCAAATTACCATTTTTAAGTTTTAAAGCAGAAATATTTATGCTGAGCTTACATGTGTGGCCAAATTTTATTTTTTGAATTGCTTTTCTCAACTGTTATATTTTTAAAATTTTATCCAAAATTTTGTTACAAAACTTTATATCCGAATATTTTTTCCAATATTTCCCCAAAAATATTTTCTTTTTATGTTATGATTTTTTTACAAATTTTATCATATGAGTTTTATTTTCCTATAAAATTTTTATACATATCTTTTGTATTTTAATATACTTTTACAAGTAAATTAGTTATGATTTTTTTGCGTGTATATATTTTGTATATAATTTTATATTTAAATAAATTATATAACTTTCAATTTAGCTTAAGCAATTATGATTTGGACCTCACGTAATACGATTAGCAGGTTTAAAGATCCGAATCTGCATTTTGAAAGTTTAGAGATCTAAATGACAACTCAATCCAAGTTTAAGGTCCGGCGGTATATTGTAAAAGTTGTGGTTTCAGAGGAATGGCGGCAATTTCACCTATATATTTTTCTTCTAAAGTTCGTTTCAGAGCATGTATTATTTTTTTTGAAATGTCAAATAACGCTAGAAAATTTTTGTAGCTGCAATCCATATCTGTATTTTACTCTTTTATTTGGTTGAACTAACCAACATTTTTCCTTTCCATTTGGACCATCTGATTCAAGTTTTCTCGTGCCACTCAATATTACATCAGCCAGATTTCACGAGGTGTTTTACTAAGGGCAAAGGTTGCGGGTGCATGAGGGTTTATATTCTCATTTGAATATTTTCTAAAGTAAAAAAAAAGAAAATTATCAATATAAAATAAGCAACGAATTATTCCCAAGAAAAAACACGTACGGCTGGCCGCTAGTTAAGTAAGACTTGGGGATTATGTTAACTTAGATTGAGAAAATCTCTTAGTTACTGGATAAACTTTTCATGAAAAATATTATTTTAAAAAATATTGCATATTTTTGTAAAATTTATTTAACTTTTTAGAAATTTATTTTAACTGGAAAGATGGTAGGAGTGGAAAATGTTGTTAGAGTAAGTGATGGCAGCGTGCTAGTGTGCGTTAATTAGTTATCTCTTTCAAAAAACAGGTCTATTATCTATGGTTTTATATCTTTAGGTATGTGGTTTGTGGCACTATTTTTTTCGTTAGAAAAATATTTGTGGCTAAAATATAATTATGTTGCAATTATGCTTAATGATATAATATCTATGGTTAAATTTAATTGTACTGGACTCAAATAAATAAAATAACCAAAGATATTGTGATGCGAAACAAATTATATATTGTTGAACTATTAACATATGTTGAATTTGGAGTCAAACCCGCACTCAAGGGTGCGTCTTCCTTTCAATCACTGTGAAAAGTTTTGTGTGTACCTTTTTCAAACAAAATATGCGCGTGCACGATGAAGCTAGCACGGTACTAGCACATCTCTTGCGTGCAAAATTTTGGTGGCCGCGCGGGAGCATTATCTGAACATGGTAGCTGGGTGGTCAGTCTATTCCGATGTGCAAATTTTTTAAACTGCCACTCAGCGTGGAATCCGCACGCACGCCAGACGCTTCCATGACAGGTGGTACCCCACGGGTGGCAAATTCGAAATAATATTGAGCAGCCGCGGCAGCCTCTTGGCCTTCCAAAGCCGCTCAATAACTGCTCGCCCACTTCCCTGCTTGGCTGCTTCGCCGCCTCCGCTTCCCAACCACGCACGCCGGCACGCGCGTTGCGGCTTCCTCTCCATCTGCTAGTTCGTCTTCCTCATCGGCTTCTTGGTCTGACCAGTTCGATCGCCCCCCACCAGCAGGCCTGATCGAGCGCGCGTTGCTCGTTCGGTGGCAATGTCGTCTTCGCCACCCGCTGCTGCTGCTGCTGCTGCGGCGCCTCCGCCGCCGTTGTCGCCGAGGGAGCACGTGGAGAGGATCCGGCGCGAGCGCTACTTCATCGGTCGCGGCGAGCGGAACCCGCTGGCGGAGGACATGCACCAGACGGTGAACTACCTGAGCCAGGAGCTCTACTCCAAGGACCTCCGCTTCCTCATGGAGCTCATCCAGGTATGGACAGGTGCCATGCCTTGATCCACGCGCATTACAGTAGTGTTGGTTTGATACGGTTAGTTTGAATAGTTTTTCTCTCGTACCAAGACTTAATAAGTTTCTAATACTAATTTTAAAGAAGAAAAGACATTCCGTTTCCTCTCGGATCTATCTAGTACCTGCTATTCAATTTTCAGGTTCATTTTGTTGGTTTCATCATCTATTAACAGTTTGATATCAGTAAAAGCTAAAATGTCACGCTCTTGTTGCGGGCTGATTTGACTTTTACTGCCTGCACTTATCTTTAGATATATTTCTCTTAGATATATAGGTTATTTGTTTCTGAAGTGTAGATGGAAATGCGTGTTCCAATAGGATGATGTTTTTTCTTTGCGAAACAAACATCAATACAGTTTTACACAAGTCCTCACAGTCAGTTCGAAAACCGGAAAGGTGTTTGTACCATTGTTCTGACTCATTGTCATCTGATTGTGCGACATAGTTTTAGAGGTGCAGTTATACTACCCCCAAAGGTGATATGGTATATTATCGATGATACAATTCAGAGTACAAATGCAGTAGCTGTACCACTTTAATAGCTACAGTTTAGAGTGTACACATGACTTGCCAAGTTATAACGACCCTCCACATCTTATTAAGGGTTGGTCTTGGTCAGTGGTTTTGTAGCAAGTTGTTGGCATAGTGATGGTTTAAAATAACAGTAGTCAAATAAATAATAGTTCAAAACCAAGCTTCTTGTAAATCATGATTCTCAAATCACAAAGGTTGCAACGTAAATATTTGAACACACATTTGCATGCTATAAACCAACTGCTGTGTATATACGTTGATTTGCTAAATTCGCTACAGCACCTGTATTGGTTCACTTAACCTGTCAGGGCCATGCTCCCTCTATGACCTGCTATGCTAATCTATAAAATTACAACACCTACACATATTTTAAAATATATAAATTTTCTATAAGTTTAGGCCATTAAACATTGGCTCTAGATGCATTTGAGCAACTGATTGTCCATTCAATAGTTGGTTTCCTGTCTCTCTATCCTCTGAAGCCTTAACATATCGATAGATGAAATCGACTCTTCCTGAACTAGAAAAAACTACTGACAGAGAAGGGAAGGGATAGAGATGGTCAGATTCAGGTGGTGGGTCGGAGGAGACCGCCTACAGGCTCCAAGGATGAGTGGTAGCGGGCTGTCTTTGGGCTGGTGCAAAGAAGGCAAGCTACCACTTACGTTGCCCTCCTTGTAGAAGGAAGGATAGACGATTCATCAATTTTTGCGGGCTAGAGGCATTTTTATCCTTGGTATTCAACAAACCCAGGGGCCCGCTAGAGGTTAATTTGACCACATCCACACATCCTCTTATTCCACTCGCTAAGTGGTGAAAAGTGCTCTTTACCCCCTTTGTGTAGGAGCGAAGTAGTAAAAAAGAGACAACTATTTCCCTATTGTGGACTAGACTTCCTGTGATTTCTATGATAATTTAATTGGCTTCATTGTAGTGGCTAGCACGATGGAAGATCTATTTAACCAGATGGCTGATAAATGAACAGAGTTCACGTATACTTCCATAATGCTTAAGTCGTTTGCTGAGTGGTCAGGACTCAGGAGTTGTTTACATGAAGACAATGCTAGCCAAGAGAGGATGAAAAAATTCTTTTAATTTTATTTATTTTTGGTGATTGAACAAATGAATGTTAACTATCAACACTTAAGTAGAAAGTAAACTTAGTTGAGTTAAGCAACAAAATACTGCGAATTGGGAAAAAACAAAAAAGTAAGTACACCTTAGAGAGTCAATGAAACAAATCCACAAATGTTCATTCTTTTAATATTTCGACCACTCTGATGATTTATTGTGACCTTTCAGATCTTTTCATGGAAATAATTTAATTACTAGTGTCTTGAAGTATTAAAATTTTATAACACCTTCAAAGACTGGTTGTTAGTCAATATTTTTGTTTGGCTTTGTAATTCATAGATCAATTGTATTGTAACAACTTTCCACATGGTGCAGAATGCTGAAGATAATGATTATCCTTCTGGAGCTACTCCAGCTTTGGAGTTTGTAATTACATCCGAAGACATCACCTGTAGTGGAGCTACTGCCACCCTCCTGGTGTTCAACAATGAGAATGGCTTTACTCCAGCAAACATTGAATCCATCTGCAGGATTGGGAAATCTACAAAAAGGGGTAACCGGAGCAGTGGTTATATTGGGGAGAAAGGTACATCCATATTATTTTTGGCAAAAACTTTTAAACTTGAACCTTTCAGTTTGTTGTTTTCTCAGTTGCTCATTGTTATTGTAGAAACTTAGAAGCCCTACTTTGTTCGTTTTAAGAATGGCTCTCCAATTTGTGTTGCAGGTATTGGTTTCAAAAGCGTGTTTCTAGTATCCCGCAATCCTCATATATTTAGCAACGGGTATCAAATTAAATTCAGTGAAGATCCGTGCGCAGAATGTGGTATCGGGTATATTGTTCCCGAGTGGGTTGAACAAAATCCAAGTAATTCGGACATTGCCAAGATATATGGCAGTTTGAAAAGTCTTCCAACCACAACTTTTATATTACCTCTGAAATGTGATAAAATAGATGTTGTGAAGAAGGAGCTATCAAACACACATCCTGAAGTACTATTGTTTCTTTCAAAGATTAGGCAAATTTCTGTCAGGGAGGTTAATGATGATCTGAATGCTACTAGTCTGAGTCAAATTTCTATATCAAGTGAAGCTGATGCTTTGACGAGGAAGGATATTAGTGCAGAGTCATATACTCTTCACCTATCAGCTGATGAGTACAAGACAGATGAGCAACACTGTAGCTACTACATCTGGAAGCAACATTTCCCTGTGAAACCAGAATGCTATGTGCAGAAGAGAGAAGGGATAGATCAGTGGGTTATTATGCTAGCATTCCCCCATGGCCAGAGGTTGAGCAAGGGGGTGGGATCACCTGGTGTTTATGCATTCTTGCCAACTGAAATGGCAACAAACTTCCCTTTTATTATCCAGGCTGACTTTTTGCTATCATCATCCCGAGAGTCCATTCCGCTTGACAGCCAGTGGAACCGAGGAATACTAGAATGTGTACCTTCCGCTTTTGTAAATGCTTTCCTGGCACTAGTGAAATCAACAGAAAGTGCACCAGTATTTGCGCTTCCACCTGTTTTTAAGTTTTTGCCACTTAATCACTCTTCCTTAGAGCTGATGGATTCTGTCAGACTGTCCATAAGAAAGAAGCTGATTGATGTGGATATAGTTCCAAGCGAGACCTGTTCTTCAGTGAAATCATTCCATAAGCCTACAGAGGTCTACCGGCTAAACTCTGCATTCTGGAGCATCATAAACAGAGCAGTGAAGTTAGGAGTTGATGTTCCAAACATTTCATCCCATGGCACTAATATTCTGAACTCCTACTTTGACAGTGAAGCATATGATGATGTGTTGGGATTTCTCGGAATTGGTTATGTTGATTCTGAATGGTATGGCAGGTGCATCCAAGGATCAGATCTTGTGGAACTGCTGCCAGAAGATGTTTATTTTGATCTTCTCAGTTTTGTTGCTCAGAACTGGAAGGCTATGTTTGCTGGCACAAACATGGTGCAAATACCACTTGTAAAGTGTGTTGGTAGGGGTGGTGTCATGACTTATAGGAGTGTGTATGAAGCCACAACATCAGATAAGAGGCTTTGCATGCTATCTGATGAGGAATGTGCACCATCGATAATTAACTGGAACAATGACTATTTCTCAACAGTCTCTGGAACACTGTTTATGCCTCTGTCTACTCAGAAAGCACTAGGTCTATTCAGTAAGAAAACAACTGTAATGGAATGGCTTGAGAAGTACGTAGCAGTGAAGACCCTGACCCTACATGAGTATGCTCTTATGGTTGTGAAAGCTTTTGCCTGAGAAAAGCTTGGTTCTTGCTTTTACTCGATTCATTTATCACTTGCATTCACAGAAGTTAATGCCGGAATGGAGTGTAAAACATATATGCAACTTAATACCCCTAGTGGATAATTGTGGGCATGTTGTTATCACAAGAGGTATAGTTCTTGTTCCATCAAAAGGGAGTAAGTGGGCTGCATTATTGGGAGAAAATCCATGGAGACCACAAAACTATGTTGAACTTGGAGATGATTACCTCTGTTCTGGAAATTCTTATGGGGAGCATATATGTGAAGATCAGTTTCTGTCATTTATCAAGGTATATATACAAGCCACTGATATGCCTTTTCTGATTCCTCCGGATGCTAGTTTTCCTGCTGCATCCTCCTCCTTAACGGCACAGAATGCACTTCTCCTTCTGGAATGGATTGAGAATTTAAGGTCAAGGGGTGTAGGGTTACCTGAAAAATTCATAAGTTGCATCATGCATGGGCATTGGCTCATGACATCTGCTGGTTACCGTTCACCAGCAGATTCATTCATGTCAAATGCAGAATGGGGTTGTCTGTTTCAGGCTAACCTTGCCTTTGTTGATGTGCCAATGATTGATCAAGAGTACTACAGGGGACAAATTGTTGATTTCAGGGAAGTACTGGGAACACTAGGTGTGAAGTTTGAATTTTCTCAAGCAATGTCATACATTGGCGAGCGTTTTATGTCAATTGTAACAAGCACTCCGACAGGTGACATGGTGCTCTCACTGCTCCGTTTCATCAGATTCCTTAGGAAGGAACACATGTCATCTGATCATCTCATTGAGACCATCAAAGGAGGAGATTGGCTCAAGACCTGCTCTGGTTATAGATCACCTGCCGGATCTGTTCTTTTCAGTTCAGAATGGATAATACCATCTGAAATCAGCTGTTTACCTTTTGTCGACATCGACTTCTATGGCCATGAAATCAGTGAATGCAAGTCAGAGCTGCAGCATCTAGGTGTTCATGTCACATTCAAACAGAATTACCAGACCATTGTTGATAACATCAACCTTCCAACAGGTCCAGTTACTGCTGGTGCTGCTATTCTATTATTGAAATGTATCAGACATGCTAATTCATGCAAGAACTTGGTGAAGGGCCTGAAGAAGCGCCAATGGTTGAAGACTAATGCTGGGTTTAGAGCTCCCCGGGAGACATTTCTGCTAGACCCAGAGTGGAAATGTCTTGTTAAATTTGCCGATGTTGTTCCACTGATCAATTTGACTTTCTATGGTAATGAAATCCTGACCTATCGGGACGAACTGATGAAGATCGGTGTCGTTGGTAGTCTGGAACAGGCAAGCAATTCCATAACTTATTATCTGAAACAACTCTTGTCAACATCTTCCCTTACAAAGGAAATCAGGCTTGCTCTACTCTCCTGCTACAAGGATCTGAGTGATGAGCACAAGACATTCCCAGCCAATATTCTCAAGTTTATGCGAACAGAGAAGTGGCTGCATACTACACAAGGTTTCAGGCCTCCAAACAAATGTGTGCTCTTTGATTCTTCGTGGGAACCAATAATGGCAGTTGCAAGCCTACCATTCATTGATGACAGTGACTCAAGCAGTGGAACAGGGAAGGAAATATATAGCTATAAGAAGCAGCTTAAGGCTTTGGGTGTTACTGTAGATTTCAACCAGGGAGCGGACTTTGTCTTGTCATGCCTATCTACTGTGGAAGGACCTCGGATGCCTAATAACACCAATGTTGTTAGCCCTTATATTGGACCGCATATCAGTAGTGACTCTGGGAACACTAGTGAGAGCACCGTTGAGAATGTAGTAGCTCTGAACGCTGCTGAAAGCCCACCTTTACTTTCGAGCACAACTCTTTTATCTCTGTTAAAATTGATGCAAAGAAGTGCCAATCCGAAAAGTTTTGCGCTACAAATTAGAAAGATGCAGATGAAGTCAACTCTTGGATACAGGTATGCAGATCAATGTATCTTGTATGACTCGGCATGGTCTTCATGTCTCCGCAGAGAAGATGGTCCTTTCATCGATGAAGCATTCTATGGCCCTGAGATATTATCATACAGGACAGAGTTCAGACTGATTGGAGTAGTTGTTGATCTTGGCTATGGATGCTCTCTGTTGGCGCAGGATTTGACACATTTCTCTAGAGTGGATACCATAACAAGGATATACAAATACTTGTCAGTTTTTAAATGGGAACCAAGAAATAAACGTGATAGCTGGATATGGATACCCAACGTAAGAAACAGGGGCCAATGGGTGCGCCCTGCAGATTGTACTCTTCATGACAGGAACGGGCTGTTTAGCACTCATTTCTCAGTCTTGGACAAGTACTATGAAAAGGATTTGCTTGGGTTCTTCTCCAATGTTCTTGGTGTCAGGCACTGCCCCAGAGTACTAGATCACTGCATTCTGTGGCGCTCGTGGGAGTGCACATGTTTCGAGCTAACGCCTGCTAGCTGTTCATTTTTCTGGGAGTTCATTGGAAACCGTTGGAATGCGACGACAGCAAAGCTCCTTTCAGGGTATGTCACAAGGGTTCCTGTTCTTTCTGGTGGCAAGATCATCCTGCGGGAGGTGGAAGATGTCTTTGTTCCAGATGATCTCCTCCTGAAACATTTATTTGACCAGTTCTGTTCAGAGCCAATTTTTGTTTGGTATCCAACAGGGCTGTCATTCACCTCTCGAGCTCAGATGGACACTATCTACCAGAGACTTGGTGTTCGAGCAATCTCCAAGGCTGTCACAAAAGATGAAACCCATGTTTTGAACATGAATCGCTGCCAAGTAGTAGAGGCAAAAGATGCTATGGTAACACCAGGCTTGCTCAGAATAATCCTTGCTTTCCTTGCCAACCCTGCTCTCGAGATTGGCAGTGACAAGAGGCATCAAATGGCTTCTTACCTTCTCAGTGTGACGGCTCTTGAGATGACTGAACCTATCAGTGTGAGCTACCAAATAAAGCTATCATTGGGAAGAACTGTGACAGTTAAAGGACGGAGGATGTTCATGTGGGAAAGAGAGAACCGAAAGCTGTACATGCAGAAGTCTGAGGGGCCTCATGGAAGGACGACTAGGATGGAATTCGCGACATGCTTTGGCGAGGAAATCTCTCAAGGACTGTTATATGAGAGAGTTGATCTGATTCCATCTCTCACCGAGCTGCTCAAGGTTGGATTCTTTTTAGGTTTTGAGGAGGATGAGGTTGAGTACCTGCTCAAGACCAAGAATCTGCAGCTTTATTCTGAGGATGAAGATTTCCCCCTGGGTGCATTCCCTCGTGAGAACTACGAGGTTAGTCTGTGCTGATCATATTAAATCAGAACTATTTCTATTGTCTAGATTGTCATTGTAAAATTGTTTCTTACCTGTGTGAAAATTCTCTGTATGCGTAGGATGATAACGATTTCTGAACTGAACTTTCTCTGTGGTGCTGACCTTCCTGGAAGTGGAAGCTTTAATTCCTGGTAAGATCCCTATGGTCTATAAACTGTGTACGGTATATTGGTCTTTTGTTATTCCTTTATCGGTGGTACTGTTAAATAAATAAGCCTTTATTTGATAAATAATATGGATTGAAGCTATGTATGTAAGAAACTAGTTCCACCAGAATTAATATATGTATCCAATACATGAATCAACACATTCTTTTCTACAAAGTATTGGTTCACTTATCAAAAAGGAAAAAAAAAGAGTATTGCTTGTTTTGAATATGTTCTGGCGAATTTCCATGCTATGTTGGTTGTATACAAGATCCTCAGTTCCTCACGTTACAATATTCATGCATTCCACATGGGCTGATAGATTGCCATGCTTGAAGGATTTTAACTTCTACTTCTGGATATTCTGCCCCTTTTTGTAGGAAGGTTCCAGTTCCAGTCGTTTGCTTGTTGCAGCTTTAACAAACTCTACCAAATATCAGCAATGTTACGGTGTGACACCTATATATTATCTCATTGGCTAGTTTGGTGGCTAATATTTTGTGGTGTGAGATAACTTGATAGCTGTTATTTTCCATGACCTCTTGTCAAGCTTTTGTCAGTATTATGTGTTCTGATTTGCCACTGTACACTTTTTTTTTTGTACTTGGTAAATGAGGTTAAATTCTGGAAGTAGATAGCAGTTATTTTCCTTGATCTCTTCTGAATCTATTGTCTGAACTTACATGGTTTTACGTAGAGACACTGTGGTTCCAAAATCTGGTAGATGTTGGAAACAGAAAACCGAGAGAAGGTATTTTTGGTGCTGCGGGAGCTACAGCTTTTCTCATTATTTGGCAACTATATATAGCCTAAACACAAACTAGACTCCCGTAGTAGCAAGGCCTTGTTGGCCAGACTGAAACTCAACTAGGACTCTATCTCTAGGAGAAACCGACTCAATTAAACTAGCTAACGGACCTGAACTGCTATTGTTGCCATATCTGACTCCTAACTATGCGTACAGGGATTATGTTAACAGTAGACTTGCCGTTTGTTTTGTGTGTACTCTGCAGCAGGCTCGTGTGTTCCCCTGCAAACGTTTACGGCTGTCCCTTTGTTTTCCCCGGAAATGACTGGGACATGCAAAAAAGTTAAATTAGGATAGGTAGTGAAAAAAGTGTATGCATATATTTTCTTCAACCCATTGGTATCGAAAGTTTAGAATTTAAGTTGCCAACTCAGAAGGTTTCAATTCCAAAATTTCAGCTAAAATAAATTAAAAAAATAAACCAACAGCTCCACTGCCGGCACAAACTCGTTTCCATGGGTTCTTGCTCTGCTGTCTCCACCATGGAAAAAAAAGGCAAGGCAGTAGGTTCTCTCGCTGACAGGTCGCTCCATGGCTGACGGACCCAGTGTCAGTGGTATCAGTTTGCTACCTCTGCGGCCCTTCCTTTTTGCCTTCCTTGCTGCTCTATACAGAGTCTGCACAGAGCTTTCTTGCCGCGGCACCATTATGGTTGAAAACGGACGGAAAAAATCCCGTTTCCGTCCGTCTGTTTTTCTATATTTATCCCGTATTTTGACCTATCCGGAAACGGGACGGAAAAGTTTGGAAATGGGATGGGAAACGGGATGTCTGTAGCCGGGAGCGGGACGGGAAACGGGAGAGGGTATATCCGGCCTGTATTTACGGGATCCCATTTTCAACCGTGATGATCCCGTTTTTATCCCGTTTTCAACATATACGGGATAGGCCCAATTAACAAAGCCCTTTTACATGTTACAATCTCCAGCCCATGAGCCAACAGCCCGATGAATAAATTCGGCAGTTCACTCCACTCCAATCCTAATTTCCTGATCCCATCCGCATCCCGTAGCCACCCCCAACCCCAACCTCCGGCAGCCGGCGGCGGCGGCGGCCTGCCCCTACCTGCGCCGCTGCGTTCTCTCCTCCGTGCGCTTACGCGTGCACGGCCGCGCGCCCGCGCATCTGCGGCGCTGTACATGCACGGCCGGCCAGTTCCCGGCTGCACACTTGCGCAAGAGCCAACGAGGCAAGGATGTCGCGCTCGCGTATTGGTGATGTAGATGGTGGAGGTCATGCCCGCTCTTCTGCCTCCTTGGCGTCCACGCCACCGGTGCCGGAGAAGCACTTAGGCTTGGGCTGGATGCTGCCAGCACCGCCGCCTCCGAAGCAACCTGCTTCTGTCAAAGATAGCAACAACAAATCCATTTCAGGTACGCAGTTAATTAGTAGACTAGCACTAGCAGTACTAGCAGTATAGGGAGTAGGAATGTAGGATTAACAGACTAGCAGTAGCGAATTTGATAGATTGCTCTATTTGTTGATTCTTTGACAGGATCTAAAAGAAAAGCTTGTAAAGGTGCTGCTAGTGGTAGTCAAAGTGCACCTCATGGTGTGTCACCGGCATCTTCTTCTATGCCAAGTGAGGAACCAAATCAAGCAGTTGCCAGTGACAGTAGCCCTCCAGCAGCACAAGATGATGGACAGACTCAGGGTGAGGGACCTAGTGATACAACAACTCAAGGAAATGGTGCTGTAGCCACTGCAGATATAATTGCTCTTGATGATGATGAGGATGGGGAACCTTCTTCTGGGACAGGGACAGCAAAAAGACGGAAGAGATTGATATCTATTGTGTGGAAGTATTTTACCAAGAAAATAGAGGTAGTAGAGGTGAATGGCAAGAAGTATGAGCAGGTGTGGGGCTACTGTAACTTCCCAAACTGCAAGCAAAAGTATAGGGCTGAGTGCAACTATGGCACAAATGGATTTCGGAATCATTTGAAGTCAGCGCATAGTGTTATCAAAGGGCAGTTGCAACTCAAGGCAGAGAAGAATCATGGGAACGATGTTACTAATGTCCAGGCTTTTAGGTATGATCAAGAGGCTAGTCTCAAGAAGTTGTATTTAGCAATAATCATGCATAAGTACCCTTTCAATATTGTTGAGCATGATTACTTTGTTGAATTCATTAAGTCCTTGCGTCCTAGCTTTCCATTCAAGTCTAGGATCACTGCTAGGAATGATATAATGGACATATATGTAGCAGAGAAGGATAAGTTGTATGCATATTTGAAAACCGTCCCTTATCACTTTAGTGCAACCATGGACATGTGGACATCATGTTAGAATAAAGGCTACATGTGTGTCACTTTACACTGGATTGATGATGACTGGCATATCCAAAAGAGAACTATAGGGTTTTTTCATGTTGAAGGATCACACACAGGCCATAAGTTAGCAGAGTCATTTACTGAAGTCATGGTCAATTGGTTTGTTGAGAAGAGGTTATTTTCATTGACTCTAGACAATGCTTCATCTAATTTAGTGGCAGTCACTGATATAATTGATGATCTTAAGGAGAATGGCAATGGCTCTTTGGTATATAATGGTATATTTTTCCATATTAGATGTGCATGCCATGTTCTGAATTTGGTTGCAAGAGATGGACGAGCTGTTATTTCAAATGCCCTTAACAAGATCAAAGCACTTGTACTAACTGTGAAGGGCTCTCCCTTGCAATGGGAAGCACTCTTGAAGAGCGCTAGTGAGTGTGGGTTGGATACATCAAAGGGCATTCAACTTGATATTTCAACTAGGTGGAACTCAACCTATATGATTCTAAGGGATGCCTTGCACTACAAGCCTTCTTTCATTAGACTCAAGAACTCAAATCGTCGTTAGTACAAGCATATTTCTCCTTCTGAGAGTGAGTGGTCCATGGCTGTTACAGTTTTTCAATGCTTGAAAAAGTTCTATGATCTTACTGAATTGTTATCTGGTACTTCATATCCTACATCCAATTTGTTCTATACTATAAAGGTTTCTGTGAGATAAAGGATCTGCTTGGCAAATGGTGTGTCAATGATGATTTGACTATTAGACCAATGGCATTTTCTATGCGTGCAAAATTTGAGAAATATTGGTCCAATTCTAGTACTAGTCTTGCTGTTGCATGTTTCCTAGACCCTAGGTATAAGCATAAACCGGTAGAGTTCTATATGAGAAAGTTCCATGGTGACTATTATCAGGTTCACTTAGATGAGTTTATGAGTATCGTCAAGAACTTGTTCCAGTTTTATGCTAGCTCTAAACCAGTAAATTCAAAGAGTTATGTGAATGAGAATAATCCTAGCAGCCCAGCAGATCCACTAGTTGAAAATCAAGATGCTGAACTTGAGAGATTCTTGTATAATGATAATGCGGCTGGCAACAAGGAGTTGAATGAGTTGGACAAATATATGGCCGAATCTCTTACAAAACAGAACCCATTTGACATTCTATCCTATTGGAAGAACAACACAAATGAATATCCAATTCTCTCACAAATAGCGAGGGATATGATGACCATTCAAGTTTCAACAGTTGCTTCTAAATGTGTATTTAGTGGTGCTGGGCGCATTATTGATCCATATCGTAATTGTCTTGATCCGGAGATGGTACATGCTTTAATATGCGCAAAAGATTGAATACGTGGATCAAGAAAAGGTACCGATTTAGATACCATAATAATTTTCTTTTGTTTGTTAATATTGTCATGCACTAAATATGTGTGATGTCTTTGTCTTCAGATTCCAAATGTATTCCTTCCATTGTGGCTGATCTGGTACCTCCAGAAACTATTCCTGTGTCGCTTGATAATCCAATGAATGATGAGGTATGTATCAGTCCATAGTTTATAATAATTCACATTGTGATGACTGGCTAACTCATGAACATGTTTTGATAAATTCAGGAGGAAGGAATGGCAAGTGATCCAGACGCGACGAATGAACAGGATGAGCTGTGATGGTGATGGTCCCTGTCAGGACTCTATTTATTTGTGAACTTGTTAATATGTTTATTTCTGAACTGGCTCGGCTTTGTTTTGGTCCTTCTGGACAGTCTATGTGTGTACTCATTTGTGTTGTGATGACTCATAAACTGATATTGTTGGTCTGTCAACTTTGTTACTGGTGGACTTGTTTCATCTCGGGCAGATTGTTGCTGCTGTAATGTTGCTTTGCACTTATGCCGTTGTTCAGTATTCATGTGTATGTCCCGTCTAAGTCCCGATTCCCGTCCTATTTCCGTGGTATTCCCGCTCATATTTGTCCGTTTCCATGATCCCATATATTCCAGTCCCACTCCCGTTCCCGGCTATTCCGGTCCCGTTCCCATTTCCGGTGAAATAAAATGGCAACGGAAATAGGAGAGGGTTTTCCCGTCTCGTTCCCGTCCGTTTTCAACCTTAGGCACCATCTCCTTCGGATGGCGATCCACTCAAATTTAGGACAAACTGGCCACTCCACTATGGTCCCTCATTTTCATTAATGTAAGATGTACTATCATTTGAAAGGCTTTAGAAATGAAATTAATAATTTCTCTTACAATACAATTAATTTTGCAAGTTAATATATATTGAAGATATGTGAAATATGAATCTATTGGTTCAACTTTTATCCACAAGACATACGTGTAACTTAAATATTTGATGTCAAAACCAACATAATTTCAAATCTCAGTAATCATAATGACATATTGAAAAGTTCGCAGGGGGAGGTGATATGATGCCAGGACTCTAAAGCGACCAGTGTTGCGGTATTGAGGAGGAGCTCCCGTAGTCATGCCCCAGGGATGTATTCTTCGACTGAAACTCATCAACAAAGATTGTGTATCTGATGTCATCTATGATCTTGCAAGTTCGTCTTGGTAGATCTAATCATCACTTCTACTGGTGGAGATTAGCAGGTGGCTCATCACCACGAGGACTAATTTTCTAACACCATGCTCTCTACTTTTATTTTACAAAGCTCTTTAGGTGTTACAAACACACCTAGTGAGCATTGTTTTGCATCAACCCTAAGGTGAGGTGTTACAAATATGGTGAGTTCAGAACTTCAGATTCAGTGTTCTGCTACGCCATCTCAAAAACGAAGGCCACAACAAAATTAGTGCCTCAGATGTGTACTCTGTCCATTTATGGTTATTGACACCGGTGCACCTGTGATGCCCTGCCCCATATACATTGGCATATAACTCCTACCCTAGTTGATCAAGACAACTAGAGAGAGGGCAACATTTGTACATATGAGTGGTAAGATTTTTTATTACAAGAGATGGCAAGACGACTTGGAAAGCATCATCATTTGAGTATAAGAGGCAACAGGAACGCAGATGTGCCTATTTCTGATGAATTCCTTACGCAAAATATAATGTAGGGATCTGTAAGCAATAAGTGTTGGCCAGTCAAAATTTTCCTTTCCTTTTCACTTGAGTTTGTTGCATTATCAGTTATACCAACAAAAAAACTCTGTTTTGCTAAAAGTGGTTTGAGAGGTTTCTTGGCAGTTAATTTTCTTCAACTCATTGTCGGCAAACCTGATTCCTTAAATTGGAATTGGGAGACCTGACAGCACTTGTGGTCTGCGCTCGCTCTCAATTCATAAAGACCTGTGTGTCTGTGTCCTGTGGTCTCAATTCATATAGAAGAGGCAAAAAGAAATTAAACAGAAAACATCAAAGAAGATATATATAATTCTGTTTAATGATTTTGGCAAGATTAATTACGTTCTAGATGTTGGTATAAGACCATTTGGTTTCTCACGGCAGGTAGCTATGTAATAATGTACACAAGGTACTGTATAGTATGCATGAAAGAATTCACTTGTAACCAAAACGAGTTAGGGTATCGCCTCCCCTGTGCGACTCGGGGGGCGACCGTCCGCACCCGCCGCCACCCAGCCAAACCCTAGCTCTGGTGGCCGCCGCCGCTGCCGGCCGGCGGACGGCGGTGGCAGCCAGCGGCGGGTTGAAGTTGGTAGCACGCGCTCCATTCCCTCCTCCTCCTCCTGCTTCTCCCCTCTTCCTCCGGTTCAAGGTCGCCATGTCGTGCTCGTCGCCGGTGTGGTTTGTCTCCAGCCGCCTCACATCGGATCCGACCTCTCCTGGTCCGGATCTACGTGCTCCTATGCGGGGGCGTCGCTCCCCCACCGTCGGTGACCGCAGCCTTGGTCGCCCCCCCCCTCCTCTCTCCTTCCTCCTCTCACCCCACACCACCCTAGTCGTGCTCTGGCTCTCCCCAAAGTCGCTCATCCTCGCCAGCAAATCGTCGCCACGGTTGCTGCTCGTCACCTCTCCGGGGAGGGTCTTCTTCTGCTCGTTTGCACCCTGCATGTGTGCCTTATCATCGCTGTGGAGTGCCCGCCATGGTTTTGCCTCGCTTCTGGACCTTCGCGGTAGATTGTGTGGTGTTGGGCTTTGGGGTCATGGGGGAAAGCTTTGCCTGGCATTCGCCGGCGCCGACAACGGCTGCGTCCGTGGATGTAGCTCACCTTGCTGGGGGCGTTGTTTTGTTGTGGCCACCAAACCCATTTGTCTCTTGCTAGGTGAAGATTTGGTGTGCTCCTCTAGGACGGACAGACAATGGTGGCATCCTCGGCGCCACGTTCTTCTTGAAGGCATCATTTTGCAGGATCTCCACATCTTTCGTCTCGCTAGTCTCATTAGTTAGGCAATTTGTGCGGGTTTCCATAGTGTTTTTCTCTGTCCTTGCAGGTTTTTAGTCGTTTTAGGTTATTTTGGTGTGTGGTGGTGATGTGGATCTCTTCTATGCTGCTCTTGTGTTTGAGTCACTTGCCACCATGTGTGGTCCCTCCGTGACTCTTGTAACTTTGCGCTTTGAGGGCTTTTTTGAAGTTGCATCGTTCTAATTCTCTTCTTCTTAATGATATACGTGCTCAAGTACGTTCTTGAAAAAAAAAGAATTCACTTGTGTCCCAGGCAACGGGGTTGATGACTAAATGAAGATCAATAGTTTGTGTGATGAACTGAAAATATGGTGTGGTTTAAGTTCTTAATCTGAATAGTGCTGCTGAGTTTCAAGTATTCTCTGTGCTGAGTTTACACATAAGAGTTGCGTTACCAATTGACGGATAAATAACAATAGTTATTGACGTATTACCTTCATGCATATATTACATACACCAGTGTTTTTATACAATAAAAGATGTAGTGATTGAGTTTAAGTATATCTTTCGGTACAATTTATAACTCGCGGGATAGCATCAATTCTTATAGATGCATGTACTTGCGTCATGATTATGCAACCACGGCAGTAAAATAAATTCAGCCATCCTGGAGGAAGGACTACATGGGGAGCTCAGAAAGGTGAAAGCTAATTTTTGAGGAAAGAATGTTGTTTTGTCCTGGTTGGGTTGAGGTATAAAAAAAATCCATGCAACATTGTATCTAGTTCGTTGGGCTAAATATGAGAGAGGAATCAAGAATAAAACCCTTTGTTGCATCTTGACGAGCAAGTGGCATCAAAAACTACCGAGCTGAGAAACGTGACCTAGCCAACTAAACTAACTGGACGTTCTTGCGTAATTTTTTGCCTAAGCATGTTTGCTGGAAAATCTAGCCACTTTGGTTGTTGCATGTACATTTACCATCTTGCCACAAGGGCAGTGAAATCCGTACCGAGAGAAGAAATGTGTCCTAGCTAGGGAATCCCATATGATACGTATAAAGGGAGACATGTTACTCAAGTACCAATGATAGATGAGGGTCTTCATGCTAAACTGTTAAATCGCATGCTACCTGCCCACCTACCCAGTGGCGGAGCTACTAGGACGGTCCAACATAACTTAAATTTTTTTATAATTTAATACCTCTACTCTTTGTAAGAAAATTATGCAATATTTCACTTCAATACTGATATAAAATTCTAAACTCGAAATGTAATTAGTGGGCCTTGATTGGATTTCTAGAATGGGCCATGGCCCACAGGGACCGTCCTCTTGCTCCACCCCTGCACCTACCTATGCTCGAAAGGGTTGAATTAATAAAATAAAGGCGAAATCTAGCTTACAGCCTTCAACTGTCATAAAACTCTAATTTTCATCCTTCAACTACAAAGCCAGATAATGGTAGCCATCCAACTGCTGAAACCGGACAAATTTAGCACTTAGGTAGTTTCAGAGGTGGTTTTCTATTTTGTGGAAATTAAAAACAAATTTAATCTATAAAATTTATAAATTATAAAAA
Organism: Panicum miliaceum; assembly: GCA_032594955.1. NCBI lineage: Eukaryota > Viridiplantae > Streptophyta > Magnoliopsida > Poales > Poaceae > Panicum > Panicum miliaceum. The sequence goes on along the minus strand of CM064072.1, from coordinate 26,493,329 downwards.
TATAAAACTGGTACCAATATTTTTCTAAAAATGAAACATGTCTATTGGTACTCTACTTGTTAGTTATTTTGATCCAATTTATTTCTATTTTTAGTATTTTTATGTTTACAATTATGCCTATTATTGTTTAATAAATAAGATCCAAATGTAAAAGCTTTACGTGGAAGTTGCATATTTCAACATTGTCCATGAGCTAGAGGAGTAGCAGTTCTGTTTCATATTGGATACATGAATCAGATAATAATCTATCACCTTTATCTGTTCAAACAAATCATATGAACAGGATGGACCTACAAAACTGGTAAGTCACTATGAAATAAATAACTGAATAATTAGATAACTGCAAATGCGCTAATTCAAAACCTCAGTCACATCCTAGAAACTTTGAACTTATTTTGCTTTTTCTTTTGCTCTAGGATCAAATTGTAGAAAAAAAGAATTAGTTTAGTGTGGCCCATGTGTATCATTGAGCCTCTTGACGATGATAGATAAGGTAGTAAATGATTACAACATCCTAACTACCAGATATGCACCAATACATTGTAATATGAGAAGACTCTTCTAAAAGAAATTTAACTGTTTCTACACCCCGTCTGAAAAAGACAAATCCCGAAAGATAGGGAGCCACCCTTCAAATTCAGAATAAAGCTACCCATCCCCCAATCTTAACGGAAGGGGAGATGGTGACGATGGACAAGCCAGATCATTTCGGAAAAAGATGACCCGTTAAGATCGGGTACTCTCCCGCAGGGGCTACTGTTTAGGAAACGACAATCACTAAGACACTAACCCCTCTTTTTTCGTGATGGGGCTCTTACCATGATGTAGGGTGCAGGAAGCTGAGTATGAGGACCAGAGTCGGCAGGACAAACTGTGAAGGTGGAACAGACATGGGCCTTTATGCCTCAGTTAGCAAGCAAAAGACCAGGCGATGAGAGGACTCCCGAATTCAGCGACCAGCGAAGGCCAAAACTGGACTTCGATGGAGGACGGAAGCCAAGGTAAACTAATCTATACTATAAAAATCGAAGCGGATTCTTTGGAAGATGGAGACAAACAGGACTCCTGAGCAAACTAAACAAGCAACATAATCACATGGAGAGTTTCAGACTACAATTATTCTAACCAAAAAACAATTATAAGGGTTGGAGTTAGATGGCCTAAACATTTATCTTATAGATGAGTATAACGCACCGTACTATTCAAGAAAATATAAAGGACCAGCCACATTTTAAATTACTTACAAGGATTGGTGAAGTCACACAACAGCACTTGGGAAGAGGGATTCCTGATGACTCGCATCTCCAATCTCCTGATGTGCCCTGCTTGCATGCTCTGTATACCCATAACAACAACGCACATAATGTGTTTTCAGGAAGAACACAGTGCCCCTACATACATTCATTCTCTTCTATATATCCTATCTCTCCACCTCTGGTTCTCGGTTCCGTCACCACCAAATTAATATGCACATTTGGTGTATGGTAACCACCACATAATTCAAATTAATGCACAAGTACAGGATGGAAGTTGTTCTCAATGGTAGCTATAAATAAGCTTAATTGATAAATTCTGCACCGATTTATTTCGTGCTTGGCTCTGTTGCTTGAAATTGATATAGAAGCCAGGACAGATCAGCTAGAGTACAACACTTCTACATAAATGATCACATGTGATGGCTTGATTTTCACAGATCACATAGAACAATAATGAAAGATATCTTTTTCAGGGGTGGTGACATCAGCTGTGTAGGCACTGGTGGACCCAGGGTCCGGCGACCCTGGGCCGTGGCCCGGGCTCCGCTGCTGCAAAGTCTACTGTAATCCTAATCGTCACATTACAAAAGTACAGATGATATGTTGTTCAGCATGCTAATTGCCCGGGCTCCTAGAAACGTCTGGGTCCGCCACTGTGTGTAGGATTACTTATTTGTAACACAGACCTACATTGCTATAGCAGTCTGCCATGACAATTTTTCATGCGTGGCGAAAAATAAATTAAAAAAAATTATATATCACGATTGTTCTATCGACCCGTGCAAGAAACCCAACATCCTAGCATAAGATGGAAGACCTTGGAAGCAACATTTCAAATCCTACGTACCTGCCACGATTCATGTCACTATCCTGTGCATGGTTGCACGTGCAAAGCCATCAGAGATTTAACATGTACATCTTCTTCCCATGCAGAATTCCAGCTGCAGTTAGATCTAACCATACCACACTCCAAATAACTCCAATCCTCCACCCCCACACTGCCAGACTCCATACATCAGTCACTGCTTCACCCACCTAACCAATCGTTTCACTCGAGCTTTATTCTCCCGCAACCATGGTAGTCGCCATGAGCCCTCCTGTCCGTGTAGTATGGGCTTTTCTTCAGGAGAGGAGAATCCCGCCGTGGAGCTGCTAGGCAACGAGGTGCGGACTCTGATAATCATTACATACGGCGAAGAGAGAAGAGGAGCAAGATGGGGCGGTAGGGGTGAGGATTGGTGCCAGTGCATTTATTTGTTAAAGCCTATTAAAATATATGAAACGAAATAATAATAAGATAGTGTTGGCGCCGAAAGTTTGCAGAAAACATTTATGGGAAGAGGAGAGGCGAATAAGAAAGTTTTTGGAGAATGCCGTGTGTATCGTCGGGTCAAAGCTGCTAGGGGTTCCGGTCAAGGTGATGTGGTGATGGTCAAAGGCGGCACCGATCTGGTCAGAGGTACGGCCGGAAGCGGTTCGGATCGGACTTAGAGATGACGTTAGCAGAAAATCTAGGAGTCCGACTTCTTTTGGGAAAATCTTGTAGATTTAGTAGATTTAGGTATTTTCTTTCGGAACAAGATTCACCGTCCCATATATGCGGCAACACGCTTTTTGGCACGCCTAGTGGGACACGACTACAACCTCTTCACCATGCCAGAAGACCACAACCAAGAAGACATCATTGAGGTCGCCCTTGAGGACCTCAATGATGAGCAGAGGAAGCTGGTGGAGGACAATAGAGATGCCTTCGTGAAGCTGTGCCTAGATTCTTTCAACAAGACCGGCAAGGTGATCCAGAAGAGCCAGCTACCGACACCAGCTGTCACGGTGACCATCACCATAGATGGATCGGCAGAACCGTCCGGCGCACAGAACTGGAGAGAAGAGGTCCATGCCGCCGTCCATCATGCGCTCATCAATCAGTCTGGTGTTTTGGTCAACGCCCTGGCCAATATGATCAGGTAGGAAGCCGGTGGAACCCCAGGACAACAGGCAGGCCCCACACATTTCCATTTGGATCCATCGGCTCCAGGCTACAAAGGCAAAGCTGTGCAGCTTGAGGATGGGACATTGCCAAAGGTGCCATGTCCGATTCCTTCGGCACCGCACCAACCTAGTGGGTCCCCATTTACAACTCCACATCCCATGAGCGGATTCCCACGGCAGGCTCCTCCACCACCCCTTGACGGTTTCTAGCAAGTACCTTCTACGCAAGGGGGGCACCAGCAACCTGTGCCGATGCCGGATGCACAAGGGTATCGGCAGTAAGCGACTACTACCTAGATAACAGGCTCCAACCAACTTGCTACATATGTGCCAAAGCAATACTTTCATGCTGCGGGCTACGGGGCCAACCCCGGGGGGCACGTACCACCGCAAGGATATCACTGGGCGTCCGACTACACGGACTACCGGGCACCACTGCAGGGCACGGCGCAGGCACCCATCCACATCCCATCGCCAAGAGCCCAGCAGCAGCCCCTGCCAATTGATGATTGGGCGAGCAAGATAGCCGAAGTGATTCAAAATCAGTTTGGCTTAAGGCCTAAGGATCAGGCGTACATGTATCAGCACTCCTACCCAGAAGCATTCGATCAGGTGCCGTTACCTCACAGATATAGGATGCCAAAATTCTCCAAGTTTTCTGGTCAAGATAATGTGTCCACCATTGAACACGTTAGCCGATTCTTAGTACAATGTGGAGAGGCTGTCGTTGAGGATGCTCTAAGAGTTTGGCTTTTCCCTATGTCTCTGTTAGGATCAGCTTTCAATTGGTTTGCACCATTACCAGCTAATTCTATTCGCAGCTAGGCCGATTTGGAGAAACAGTTCCACAAGTACTTCTTCATCGGCCTACATGAGATGCGCCTGGCAAACTTGGTAGCCATCAGGTAGAGGAATGATGAATCGGTTCCAGAATACATTCAGAGGTTCCAAGATGTCAGGAGCCGATGCTTTAGTTTGAGTTTGATTGATGGGCAGTTGGCAGAACTAGCTTTCCAGGGGTTATTGCCGGCCATCAAGGAGAGATACTCTACCCAGGAGTTTGAGAGCCTCGGGCATATCATCCAGAGGGTATCGGCTCACGAAAGCCGTTATTAGAATTCTAGAGGAGGTCGATACCAGAAGAAGGTCGCACATGTGGGCTCATCGGATTCGGACTTAGATAAGGAGGGTGAGATCGGCCTAGCCGAGTGGACAAGGAACAAGAAGCCGATCTCATGCCCGTGGGTCAAAAATAATACGGAGAAGTACAACATCGATGTTAACAAGGCCGATTAGATATTTGATTTCTTGCTAAGGGAGAAGCAAATTCAACTTTCCCCAAACCATAATATCCCATCGGCCATCAGCCGATGAGTTGAAAAACAAGAAGTACTGCAAGTGGCACAACTCCAACTCTCACAGAACCAATGAGTGCAAGGTGTTTTGCCAGCAGATTCAATTGGCTGTTGAGCAGGGGGGATCCAGATCGAAGATTCCAAGAAGCTGATGAAGATTGATCAGCATCCCTTCCCAACAGCAGGGGTTAACATGGTAGAGTTTGGAAGGAAAAGCCAAGGTACTAACATCTCAGTTGGCTAAGGAGTCTGGGTCGGTTGACCCCAGAGCGCAGATATCGGCCGAGGAAGTCAGGAACAGCGACGGCCGATACAAATCAGAACGAGCAACTGAGGGAGCACGTCATCCAAAGGTGACATCACAGATGCTGCTGAACAAATACAAACATCAGCAAGAGAGGGCCCGGAGGCACCAGGAAGCAGAGCGACGCGAACAAGAGTTGCATTGGCGCTGCCCTTTCTTCACCTACTGTTGGAACAAGGGCTTGAGGGTGCCTTTGGTCCGAGATTGCCCGGAATGTAGGGGGCATCAAGGAGACCATCATGATTACAAAAGGCAACATCACTTCATCCATGATCAGATTGAGTATCGATCTCGGGGAGGAGAAAGGCTGATGCATGACAAGCGACCAGAAGAATATGATCGCCATGATCGGCTGCAAAAAAGGACTCTGGTACATGAAAGGTTAAGTTTCCCGAAAGTGCGATCGGCTAGGCACAGCTAAGTGGAAGAATCAGATGATCCTGCGTATCACCGCGAGTACATCCCTGAGGAAAATCCGCAGTGGTGTCCCGGAGGTTTGACTAGGTCCCATAAAAGAAGAGTCCAACATCTCAGGCAGATCGAGCAGCTTGAGATAGAAGCTGAGGCCGCCAAGAATTGGCGCCCTAAGCCTAAGGCCGATTAGCCCGGAGCATCGGCCGATGTGAATATAGTCTTTTTCTTGCCAACCGAGTACCGGAATCAACTAGAGGAGGAAGATGAAGAAGAAGCCGCAGCACACTTGGTGTTACATCCCAGCAGGCTCAATTTGATAAACCAGAGGGAGAAAAGCATAGGCATCTCAAGGCCTTGTACCTTAAAGGATTTGTCGACGGGGTGCCGATGACCAAGATGCTGGTTGATGGTGGCGCTGCTATTAACCTCATGCCATACACCACATATCAGAAGCTTGGAAAAACACAAGAGGATTTGATCAAAACAAATATGATGCTCAAGGACTTCGCTGGAAATGGTTCCTAGGCCAGAGGGTTCCTGAACGTGGAGCTCATCATCGGCAGTAAGACTTTACCTACTACTTTCTTTGTTATTGATGGGAAAGGATCTTACAGCTTGCTCCTCGGACGTGACTGGATTCATGCAAACTGCTGTGTTCCCTCTACAATGCATCAATGCCTTATACAATGGCAGGGGGACGATGTCAAAATAGTATCGGGCGATACAACCGTTAGTGTTGCTACGGCCAATACGCCAGCTGGGGATTTCAAAGGAATTGAATGTCTGTCAGGGAGAGTATGGGAAGGAGAATTCCTGCAGATGTCCGATTTGGGATTAAAGCCGATCCAAGTAGTCGGTTTGGATAGTTCATTTTGATGAACAAGGAGTCCAGCGGAAAAGGCCAAATAGGACGAACATCTGGTGAAGAAAGTGTCGGCCAAATAGTGATATTGCCCCAGGGAGCAAATTCTAAAGTATATGGGTTCGGTTTGGCCAAGTTGTATGGGTAGTTTGGTGTAGTTTTTGGTTTCTCTTATACCTAGCCCTGAGAGTATAAAAGCCGATGTAAGAAGCAAGACATCGACTGGGAAATAGCTGATACTACAAGTATCGCCTTTAGCGCAAAAATATTTACATCGATTGTTTTGTTCTTCACCATGGTGGGCATGCTACACCAAAGTATCAGGTTTGCCACACAGGGAAAAATATCAAGTGTTAAAGACGATGTACAATTGAGTGTCTTACAATAATCCTAGAACCCTTTGGATTGCTTCTACCGCTTGCAGGCGGATGCCATCAACATCGGCTATGTGCTTCTGGTCTTCTTCGTCCGATCCAGGGATGGATTTGGAAGCTTTATAGCACAACTTGGCCTGACGAGTGAAGGAGAGTATTCATCTTTGGCTTGATTGATAAGATTGGGACGCGATCCAACCTGGCCGATTCTATGGTAATGGCTTCCTTTGTTTTCTGAAGCTCTCTTAACAGTTCTATTTTCTTGGTTTTCAGCCTGTCTAATTCTAAACAAATCATGGCCGATGAAGCTTCTATGTCAGAGATCCTTCACTTGATCTCTTTAGCGTGACCCCTATCCCTTTCTTTTTGACCTTGGCGGGCAGCGCGATCGGTTATGCAACTTCTTGCTTCTGAAATTAAAGGTTGAAAGCCCTCGATGTAAGCTGCCGGGGCCAAGACCAATGCCAGGTCAGGGATCAACGAGTTTTTCACTTCGGCAAGGGTTGATCGAACCGGCCCTGCATCCTGTACCAGGACATCCATATCTTGTTCAAGAAGTTGGAGCACGCCTTGGAGTTTGAATTTGATGCTGTCAGGGATGCTCTGAGGTTGTTATGGACCGATCTCTTCGGCGCAGGTTGCATCCTCCATGTCCGATGAGAACAAGTGACTTGAAGGAGTGGCATGCTCCTGAAAAAGAAGAGTGAATTCTGAATCGTAAAAGAGATCATAGAAAGACATTGATGAGTATAGAAAAATCTTGTTTCCATCGCAGTTCCACCTCAGGGATGAAATCCGGGGATGGCAGTCCGAGGGGCGTTATGGCCGATGAAGAAGGGATGTCCGACAGGATTGCTGCATCGGTCATGGCTCCGGAGTCCGTTCCTTTCTTGTTGGAGAAAGGGTCAGATATGGGTAGAACACCCTCGGGATCCTGGATAGCCAGATGGACAAAAATCAAAGGAAAAGATCCGACGTAAGGCAAAATTAATGTCAAAAGATTGCTGGGCTTACTGTTTCATCAAAAGTTTGATGATCCTCGAGAGTTGTAACATTGTCGTCGTCGGTTCTCAGTGGCGCAATAGAGGGGATGTTGGCAGGTGCTGAGGCCGGTGCCTACTCAGGTAATTTAGCATGGAGGTATTTTGCAAAAATCCGATTCACTCGTTCTTGGGATTTCTTTAGTTCAGTTGCTATGAATACCTCTCTCTCCGTATCGAGTATCAGAGCCGGGGGAGAAGCACGTTCCTCTGTGAATTGTTGAGGATTCTCCAGCAGATTGGTTGACAGGTTCGGCTGAGGAAGTGTAATACCCGATCCCTGACAGTGGAGAGGGTTACTTATCATTTCTTATGAATAGAGTGCTGGGATCAATTGAGAGGGTACCTGAATAGCCTGAATCAGGCCAGCGGCCACGATGGAGACAACTGGAATGGGAGCCATGGTGGTCAGAGCAGGGTTATCGGCTGTTCTCTGTTTCTTCTTCTTTGAAGTAGTCTTGGTGGTGAGTCCCCTTTTTCCTTTCATAAATTGCTGCACTGAGGGGGCTTTGTGGCCGATCAGGGGATTTTTTGTCACAGGGCGGTATTCGATCGGCCTGCCATTGGCACTTGTCTTTGGAGCCGATGTTTCTATCAGCTGCATAAGAAATAAAGGTAAACTAAAGAAGCAGGCAGGAGGTGTTGCAGAAAAGAAGTATCGGGAAGACAGAAGTCAGGATTACCTCATTAACCGTAGGACTATAGTCCGGGTTGATCATGGCGTAGTAAAGGGCAGCTGGATGTTTTCTCAGGTGAAGTTTCCATTCAGACCACCAGGAGTTGTATTGCGGAGATGAGAAAGGGACAGGAGCCGGAGCCCAGTTGTTTGGCCCGATATAAGTCAGGACGTCAGTCAAAGGTTTCAATCGGCCATACTCCATGACCGAATTCACAATATCGATTGAATCTGATCTGAGAAGAAGAGGTGAATTGGCAGTTGCCCAAGGCCGATTTGCCATGCCGTCACTGATGGATGATAGAATTCATAGGAATATGGTTTGGCTTTCCCTCGACCAGAGCATAAGTTGGTCGGCAGAAGACATGGAGAAATGGCTATCTGGAAGGTTTTTCTGCTGGCATCCTTTGGGTCGCATACTTTGTCAATTTTGAAAAAGTATGGTCTTTCAAACTGATCTGCGTTGGAGCCACCATATGGAAACCAGATTATGGTGTTGTCCTGGAGGCCGATGTAGAAGCATTTGAAGAAATCAGCTACTTTAGCAGGAGCCAGCCTCTCAACGGGCATACATGATGCTGCTTCTCCGAAACTTGTGCATCGACGACGAGGTTGGGGCTCATCTTCTCAGTGATCGTCTGGAAGTCTTGATCAAAAATTTGTTTGCCGATCATCTTATGGGTATATAAATTCAGCCAGAGCTGCAGGAACCACCAGAGACCACCGATATTGCCTGGAGGCTGATCGGTGGCTAACTTTGCTGACACTTGATGCAGCATGCGATAGACTGCTTCTAGGAGGTGTTTTCCCAAAGGAACTTTGTCACCAGATGCCAATCTTTCGGCCATTGACTGCATGTTGGTTGTAGGACCACAAGTTGATCCAGAGAAGATGAAGTTCTCTAGCCACATGTTTAGGAAAGCCGTGTGTTCTCTGTGGTCAACGGTTCCTGTCCTGACGTGTTCCGAGATATATCCTTTCCAACCCCGTACGTCCTTGGTTGCTAGCAGATGCGAGGTTTTGACAATGGTGTCGAAAGGAGTGTCAGGTTCAGATATGTCTAGACCCGTGAGCATCAGAACATCTAAGAGTGTGGGGGTCATTGGGCCATTGCCAAACAAAAAGGCATTGAGCGCATCAGACCAGAAATAACATGCGTCTATGAGCAGATTCTCATGCTTTCCCATGTTGGAAAGAGAAAAAGTTATGCATTGATCTATTCCTGCTTTCTCCCAGGATTCCCTGTTTGAGTTGGCCATTCTCATATACCAGTCTCTCCATCTTGGTTACAGACTTGGCCAAGATCGGAAACTCTAGCTCCAGTTGGCTATATTCATGGATGCATGTTTGTAGGGGAGCCGACGGGGCTCAAGGTTAATGAAATCAGTGGATCTGGATTTCCCATCGGACCCAAGAAAAGTAGGGAAGAGCCTTCCTCTCTAGGTATTAAGATGTGATTCTCCATGTTCTACGAATATGGGCGAAAGAGAAGGATAAGGATGCAACATTGGGAGGATTTTCTAAGAATGCCGACCAAACGAATGCAGATGAGGGAGGAGTTACCTTTGGAATAATGGGCGCCGCCGCCGATGATGAGCCCGAAGTCGCTGCCGCTGATGTGGAACCTGGAGTAGCCATTAGCGAAGAAGATCCACGATGAATTTGGTGGAGGCACGGTGAGGTTCGCCGCTTGGAAGAAGGAGGAAGAGCGGGGATTTGCACTGACGAGAGATTTGAGCGAAAGCTGCCGGCAGAGGGTTTATTGGCGAGAAGGAGAGAATGGTGAAAGGAAGAAGACGAGGCGTGTGCGAGTAGGTTTTAAAGAGATTGGGTTTCGCAACGGTCTAAAGGTTGAGGAGCTCGGCGGAGTAATTTGAAAAGACCGAGCAGAGCCGCGGAGATTGAGGCGTTGTTTGGAGTCAGCTTGGCAAGGAACCATCATGACTCAAGGAATTTCGGAACAAATCATTAATTCCGAAATTGGGGGCATGTGTTGACGCCGAAATTTTGCAGAAAATATTTATGGGAAGAGGAGAGCCAAATAAGGAAGTTTTTGGAGAAAGCTGTGTGTATCATTGGGTCAAAGCTGCTAGGGGTTCCGGTCAAGGCGATGTGGTGATGGTCAAAGGCGGCACCAATCGGGTCAGAGGTGTGGCTAGAAGCGGTTCGGATCGGACTTGGAAATGATGTCAGCAGAAAATCTAGGAGTCCGACTTCTTTTTGGAAAATCTTGTAAATATAGTAGATTTAGTTGTTTTCTTTCGGAATGAGCTTGTTAAAGTCGTGATAAGTTAGGAGTCATAGCCTCCGGCTATAAATAGTAGACCTTAGGATTTAATCATCAATCAATACAATTTTCTCGACATTCTACCAGAACCCTAGGAGTAGGAGTAATGTACTATCTCGGCGACTTCTTCTGCTCGGCTTGTTGGTAAGTTCGTTTTATCAGATTATCTTGGCTTTAATTACCGGCGCATCGCTGTAGTTTCGTCTAGTTCAATCTTCCAAGTTATTAATTTCTACCAAGTTCTTGTAAGGCTAAATCGTTTGATCTCTTGCTAGTTCTTAGTAGGTTTGACAATTTATCTGGTAATCATCGTAGAGTTATCGGCTTTTACTAATCTTTTCACGCAGCAAAGCGTAGGCCGATCTCTTTACTGATCATTACTAAAACTATCAAGATGTCATTGATCTTGGAGTTTGCCGTGAGTGAACCTATTGGTTGATTCGTTTGAACCAATCTCATTATCTCAAGCTATCTCAGTTAGGTTCGATCCTTGGATGATGTCGTTGGGTCAAGTCTTATCGATTAGATCTGTTTGTCTCATGACGGTTACATGGTTGTGATGACTAGATAGTCAGGATCGGCCCTCTTGGCCAATTTGAGCTTCATGCTAAGCACATGATCCGATGATGACGGTAAATTTAGTATGGTTAAACGGCCGTATTTAATCGTGAAAATCTTGTTCTTAATTTTTTCTTTGGATGATTCGGCTACATAGCTGATGGATGTGCAGGAATCGGACTACCCAGGCCGATGCTGTTTAGGGAACTATTCGGAATCCCAGCCGATGGGTTTCTTGTTATTTTACTGATTAAATTTCTTTTCTTTTATCAATTACATACCAAATTGATTGGCACGCCCTGAACCTGATTTGCAGGACCTGCACTGGAGATAAGCAGAGCTTCCAGACCTTAGCGTGTCGTGCTCCGCAAGATTCACCGTCCGATTTTTGCGGCAACATATAGTTATGACACTGTTAATTACTGGAGCTAGCTGCATACCGAGTACTTGTCTCAGTACTAAAGAATCTCAAATATTTTTCCATACAAACCCTTATGTGGTTAGAGATGGATTGTATAATCTATATATCTTTTACACAGCAACGTCGGACCTGGAAACTTTAGAACTTTCATATTGCAGCTCGAAACCGAAGATAGATGCAAGCATGTGGATCTCAACCTATCAAATTAAGACACAAGGTCGGTGCACAGAACAGTGACATCTTGAGGAAAACTGGGAAACAATGTTACACAATAAACATAGTTCTGCTATCTTATATACTCGTCAGCCAGTGCAGAAAGGAGCTAGATCGATTGATGCTTCACGTAGTGGAATCTTCTTCAGGATTTCGACGACTCCTGTCATCCGACTTCCTTCCCCTCACTTCTGCATAGCACATAACTAGGTGCTCTACATTCTTTCGATTCCCAGAGAGGAAACACAGTTGTAAAACTAACAATGTTCCTTCTCAACACATAAATTACGAGGGCCAGGGACATAAGGGCTGGATCGACAAAATGAATGAATATCACCTTCCTAGCGCCTCTCATGCCTAGCTACAAATGTTAATTAGCTAACTACTGTTGGGCTAGAAAGATAGGCAGATAAGTAAGATACCTACTGCCTCTCAGATTCCATAGGAATTTATTGGTGAAGGGACTATTACTGTTTACCAGGTGTTTATACATTGATCGTACCGTGAACTGATGACCATGTCTATGTAATTTGTTTTAGTCGTTAGTTGGGGATCGGAAAGTGATGTTATTGTCCTTTTATTTGGCTGCTGACCATGTTAGAGTCATTTGTTTAGCGCGAAACCTTTGATACGATTAGCAAGAACAAAAAAGAAATGATACTTTGGCCCGGCATGATTGCAAGACTCCATCAGCTCCTCTAACTCGTTGGCACCACCAACAATTTCTGTATATTGATATATCGATCGTATTGTAAATTAATGGTTGTCACACCGACCTTTCAATTGCAGCTGTGGAGAAGAATAAGAACAAAACTCAAACACAGGATGTGATTTTGTTCTCCAGTATTTGTTCGTCGGTCTCCTAGCTCTACTTATAAAAGCAAATAGCAAATAGGTTCATGCCCGTGCGTTGCTACAGACTGCAAAAGGTTTTCAAGCCCATATAAAGAACATGGGTAATATAGTATTAATCTTAGTAACATGTTCTTGAGATAAATCTTTTATAACTCATTACACAATAGTGTTAAAGGTGACAATTGCATGAAAGTGCACCGTTTTGAATGAAAATCTGGATCAGCAAGTCAAAAATGTCTCACCGAGCAACGTCTCAAACCAAACCAAACCCATGCCAAGCATGTTGCACATGTCCACCATTGCTTTGTAGATACAATAGGCATTGCTTTGTAGATGCAATGTACTTGATGACAATTGAATAAATTGCTCAAATAAGCATCCAAAAATACTTGTGCACAATATAAATCAGTGAAAATTCAAAAGATATTTAGTCTACGTGAATCATGAGTGCTTGGTTGTGGCGGGTTTCTCACTGGAGCAGCACATACACAGAACAGGAGGCGACATTGTCCTTCCTGCCATTACAAGAAGTCTCAACAAAATATATAAGCACAAAGTTTACACAAGCCAATGACATGGTTTCTTATAAAATACAGTGAACTTAAAAGTTATCACAAATTGGATACAGATAGATGCAACACCAGCACCAGCTAACCAAACTCGCTCGATAACAAGCTGGCGTAGAAAATTAGCGATAATTTGCAAATAATTATTCCACATCTGCAATGAATAATTTGCAAATACAGGTCAAAAGCTTGCTTGTCCTGCTTTCTACATGTATCTAGATATATTTGCAAAATGTAAAAGTAGATACTGTTACATGAAGATTGGAGCTCTGTATATACCTGGACAAATGCAGATTAGGGTTTAGGGTTCTATAATAACAACCAGGATTTCAGGAGGTTATGACAGGTGTTTGTTTATTTCAGGTGGTGCAAAGTGAGAAATCTGTATAAATAGAGTAATAATCAACCACCCAAGTCAGTCATACTCACATCTCATCACTGAGTTATTACCCTAACAAACGATGCACACAGTTGAGACTACAAATTGATATAGTGATAAAAGAGGCAACATGAGCTCAGCTTTGGCTGCTTCTAATGCACATGGTCATCTCATAGCCAGCACCAAAAATATGTTTCTTTAGAGGATATCACACACATGATTAAGAAAGTATGAGTAAATGAGATGATTGCTAACTTTGATTTCCAGCCCATTTTTTAAAGAGGTTCGTAAGTTCATCTTCACATTTGCACAATAGGACACGTACATACACCAAGGATGCGAGAAATTTGATGAGCTTTACTTCCCAGTTTTAGTACCAAACAATAGGCAAAGATAGGAGTGCAAAAACATAATCTTCTATTGTTTTCAGGTAGCGTAGGCTATTTTGGCACATATAACCAAGATACATGGTGGTAAAAGGAAGAGCTACAATAGCTATATAATGAAGATTTGAAAGACATAATTGCTTGTATGAAAACTACATAGCTAAACAAAAATTCAGACTTTACTTGGAACATGATAGTAGCCTCTGAAAACTGTGTTTTCTTGAGTTTGAGCTAAGATCTGAACCGGTAGTGCAAAAGATAATAAAAGGCAATATCCTGGTCACTAAACTTGTATTTCCTCTTAAATTCATTCAGTCTGCAAAGCAAGATGGCCAATATTATCTGATTATTCAGAAATGTGAATAACAGAATCGAACTTCAAATAACCGAACAACACCATGCCATTGTCACTAAACCCATCCCCTGAATTAAAATGTCAATTTCAATGAATAATAAAATTATTGATAGTACAACCTTTTTGGGGTTCAGTATGTCTGCCTGAACATATAGGCACAGGCATTAGCACTTGCTCTAATTTTGATTATGTCCACCTAGATGGAGTTTTTTATTGTACAATTGTTTTCCACGGTGAAGCTCATTACTCATGTGCCTATTCTTACTACAAAAGACTATGTGATGGGGTTAAATACCACGGGTACCCCAAAGCACGGTCCTTAGGAGCCTAACCGTGGGATCAGTCGGCCACGAGCGGACGGTCCGGCCCAGCCGAGCGGACGCCAGAGGGAAAACCCCGACGGCCCAACAGGAATCGAGCCCGGGACACGTGGTGTCCCGCCAACCCGCAACCTCACGGGTAGGGTCAGAGGGACCCGACCCGACCCCAAGAGGCGGGCTCGACCCCCATGTAGCTTGTGGAAGGTGCGGAGCGCCATTAACTGTACTAGCTCCGATGGGACGTGCACGCGCGCCCCTTGCCTAACAGCCAGGGTAGGGGCGCCCCTTACGGACCGGAGGACCATAGGACTCCCCTGCTCAGCCGGGCCATCATGACGCCACGACCGGCACTTACGCCGGCTGCGCATCCTCCACAGGGCTGATGGGACAGCCCGTACGGTAACACCCTCCGCTGACAGGCGTAGGGTGAAGGGGTCACGCCGCGCTAGTGGGCCCCGCCTTGGACCGTGCGGACGGAGGCGAACAGTGCGCCCGACCTCCTGAGGAGGAGGCCGGGCGTGCCTACCGCGCTAGAGGCCCGCCCCCGGCGCAACCGGACGGGGGTGTGCTGAAAGTATGATGGCGCCATCCCCTGTCGCGGGATGGGGCGCGGACCAGAAGATACGCCAGGCGACTCCGCGAACCGGGCGAATAAGACTTGGCTTGCGGAGCGGCGGAGTATGACCAACTTGGGGACCACGGCATCACACGTGTAGATTAGCCGACCTTGCCCTAGGGGCACCGACCCCGAGCGGCGGGGCACCCCCCTCTCTCACGCATTGTAGCCCAGCCTACCACATATAAGGCAGAGATAGGATTTCTCTCTCGATATCTCGCAACCACACACACACGCAAACCTCTTACAAGCGCCCCGTTGTAAGCACCCAGTATTTGAACCTAAGGAACACGAAGAACACCACCCCATACTGGACGTAAGGCCATTGCCCGAACCAGTCTAAATCCTTGATTCGAATGTTAGCCATCGAGCCACGGAGAAGCGCCGCGCTAAATTTACTAGCCGGTGATCGAAACACCGACAGTTGGCGTGCCAGGTAGGGGAACTCACGCACTCTCACCGCCACGTGATCGCTCGATGGCGGACCTCGACGTCAACACGGCGGCAGGGATCCTCGCGGGCCCCGTCCACTTCGGGAACCTGGAGTTCGTCGTCAACAGCGCCGTTTCGGAAGGTACGTTCTGGAAGGTACGTTCCGGTTTTAGCCCTGACCAGGCTATCCGTTTCGGAAGCCTGGAGTTCGTGGCTGACAAGCTCGGTCACCTTCACCTCTACGGCGCGGGGGACGAGGCACAGGCAGTGCCGATCCCTCCTGCGGAGGGTTCTGCTGTTGCGGAGTGTGGGACCCCCGCAGTGGATCTCTATGCCCTCGCGCGGGGTGTTGACATGCACCTTGGTCCCCAACCGGAGCCCGAGGAGTGCCGGACGACTTTCTACGCGCTGGCAAACATCCTCTCCCAGCTGTCGGGAGATGGCCCCATGCCCCCAGAAAGCGATTTCTAGGGATCCTAGCGTTCCTCTCCCTTACGGGTTGAGAAATGCCGCGACTCTCTTCGAGCTAGAGATGCTCCCCCTGAGCCTTCAAAAAAAAGTTGTTTGCTTGGAAGGTCATGAAGTCGGGCATCCATCAATTTGTCATACAGTATTTGATCTGCCAATAGGCTAAACCTAATAGATCTAAGTTGCCTGGACTGTTAGATAAAACACGGCTTAAAACTCAATCTCAACAGGATCTAACACCTAAAACATGAGCACAACCTATAGAACAACATGAATAACAAAGAAGTGTTTAGATCTCGACCGCCAGTCATCGTAGGAGCCGCTGAGGATGACATCTCGGCGGTGGTTTGTGTTGGGGACGAAAACGGCGCTTCCGTAGTCGTTCCCATAGGTGTTCCCGACGTAGATGAAGTAGTCGATCTCGCCAGGTACCGTCTTCCTTCCGGCCTATACCGGCACTGTCCGGTGTTGGACGGCAGGCGGAGGCGGTGGCCTTCAGGTGGCTCCAGCGCCACCGTAGATCGGGACGGCTGTAGTGGGTGGCTAGGGTTTCTCAGTATGATTAGGTTAATCAAAAAAACGTCGGGTCCCACTATTTATTATGGCGCTGAACGACCTGGGGCACAACCACTGTTGGGCTTGGGCCTCCGATCAAGGCGCGTAACGGGCCTTTACTTTTCCGTTTCTTCTCCTTTTATTTTCAGCCTTTTGGACCACTGAAAAATTCCAACATTCTCCCCTTTGGTCTAAAGGCCTAAAACTGATGCCATTCTTAAAGTGGAGTTATGTAATGAGATAATGTATCACAACAGTGTATAATCCCATCGCGACACAATTATCCACAATGCATTAAACCACTTATCGTAATGGGAGGTGGTTGTCTTATGACCCTTTTAGTTCCAAGATCACAGGCTATCCAATAGTCCCATGCCGACAATTAGCTCACGAAATTGATTGGGAGGTAAGCCTTTCGTTAATGGATCCGCGAGCATTTCCTTAGTACTTATATGCTTTAACTCAATAGTACGATCTTGGACTCTATCTTTCACAACATAAAACTTAATATCAATGTGCTTGGCACCACCACTTGACTTGTTGTTACTAGCATAGAAAACTGCTTATGCTGTCTACTACTCCTAGTCCGGGTATAAATCCTTTAAGCCACACAGCTTGCCCCACGGCCTCATAACATGCCACAAACTCAGCCTCCATAGTTGATGCTGTAGTAAGTGATTGTTTGGAGCTTTTCCATGATATTGCTCCATTCGCAAGTGTGAAGACATAACCTGATGTCGACTTTTTAGTGTCAACATAGCCTACAAATTCGGCGTCTGAATAGCCAACTACTACTAAATTCTCAGTTTTCTTATATGTGAGCATGTAGTCCTTAGTGCCCTGCAAATAACGCAAGACCTTCTCGACCGCTTTCAAGTGATCCATTCCCGGATTAGACTGATATCTACCAAGCATCCCGGTAATGAAAGCTAAGTCAGGACGTGTACATACTTGTGCGTACATAATGCTTCCAACAGCTGAAGCATATGGAATCGAACTCATTTGATCAATTTCTAATTGATTCCTGGGACTTTGAAATTGCCCAAACTTATCACCCTTAACCACTAGAGCAGCTGTGCCTGAACATTTATGCATATTATATCTTTTAAGAACCTTCTCTATATAAGCCTTTTGAGAGAGTCCTAATGCACCCTTGGATCTGTCTCGATGTATCTCAATGCCCAGTACATAAGAGGCATCACCGAGATCCTTCATATCAAAATTCGATGAGAGAAAACTTTTTGTCTCATGCAGCAAGTTCTTATCGCTGCTTGCTAATAGGATGTCATCAACGTATAAAACTAGGATGATGAAAGAGCTCCCCTTGATCTTAATATATATACAATTTCTTAATTACTACATCAAACTTTAGGTACCATTGTCTGGACGCCTGTTTCAACCTATAAATGGATTTCTTTAGTCTACATCCCAACTGTTCTTTGCCTTCCACAACGAAACCTTCTGGTTGCGCCATGTATACATTCTCATGCAAATCACCGTTTAAGAACGCAGTCTTAACGTCCATCTGATGCAGCTCGAGGTCGAAATGAGCTACTAGAGCCATAATGATTCTGAACGAGTCTTTCTTCGAGACAGGCGAGAAGGTCTCAGTATAATCAATTCCCTCTCACTGTGTGAAGCCCTTAGCCACAAGCCTTGCTTTGAAATGTTCAATCTTCCCTTTGGAGTCATACTTAGTTTTGTAGACCCATTTACAGCCCACCTTCTTAGCTCCATCAGGAATCTCTACTAAGTCCCATACCTTAATTATACTCATAGATTTCAGCTCTTCTTCCATAGCCTCAATCCACTTGTGGGAGTGCTCACTACTCATAGCTTCCTTGAACGAGTTTGGATCATCAACCTTCCCCATATCGTGTCCTTCTCCACTCATGTACACGTAATCATTGGAGATAGTAGTTTTCCTCTCTCGTGTTGATCTTCTCAGAGGCTGTGGCTCCTCCACTGGAACAGGCTCAGCAGTAACTTCTTGCTGTGCTTCTGGCGCCCCAGCGGCGGTCTGATCCTGTGCTTCCTCAACAGGTTCTTCCACAATTTCACTTTGATGCTCATCAGGCACATTCTCATGCTCACTTATAACAGGTGGTTGTTCCACATTCAACTGTCTGAGCTGGTGCTGTATTCTGAAAATTAGGCAAAATAGGCACATAATAATCACGAGTCAGCGGTGCAGTATCATAAGTCCGCATTTCCTCGAGATTGATTTGCCTAGTCTCAGTGCATCCATTTTCCTCTAAGAATATTGCATGTCTCATCTCAACAAACTTAGCAGTACCCTCAGGACAATAAAACCGATATCCCTTTGATCTGTCTGGATATCCAATGAAATAGCAACTTTCTGTCTTAGGATCTAATTTTCCAAGGGACAGATTAAATAACTTCGCCTCAGCTGCACAACCCCAGACATGAAAATAATTAATGCTGGGTTTCCTACCAGTCCAAAGCTCATAAGGCGTCTCAGGGACTGACTTACTAGGAACGCGATTATTTATATGCGCGGCAGTTTTCAGCGCTTCTATCCATAAACTCACTAGCAGTGTAGAGTTGCTTAGCATACTGCGCACCATATCCATTAGAGTGCAATTTCTTCTTTCTGCTACACCATTTTGCTGAGGTTCACCAGGAGTTGAGTACTGAGCTACTATTCCATTTTCTTGAAGGAATCTAGCAAAAGGGCCTGGGATTTGTCAATATGTGGCATGTCTCCCATAGTATTCACCACCTCTATCTGACCGTACCACTTTAATCCTCGACTGATGCTGATTTTCTACTTCAGCTTTAAAGATTTTGAACTTATCAAGTGCCTCGGATTTTTCTCTTATGGGGTAAATATATCCATAACGGGAGTAATCATCAGTGAATGTTATAAAGTAACTAAAACCATCCACCGACTTAACATTAAATGGACCGCAGATGTCAGTGTGAATTAATTCTAATATTCCTGAAATGCGCTTAGCTCCATCCTTCTTAATTTGTTTTGCAAACTTCCCCTTAATACAATCAACGCATTGGTCTAAGTTAGAGAAATCTAGTCTTGGAAGTATCTCTTCTCTAATGAGATGCTCCATTCTCCCCTTCGAAATGTGGCTTAAACGAGAATGCCACAATTTCGATGAAGTCTCGTGTCCTCTATTGCGCTTGTGACTAACTTCGCTTACATTCATCACAGAGACATTATTATGGGACAGTAAGTAAAGATCATTGTGTAAAGGTGCTCGATAAATAATGTCACCATTCAAACTTATTACACATTTACTGTCACCAAAAGTGCATGAATAACCATCAAGATCTAATTTAGAAACAGAAATTAAGTTTCTCTCAATAGACGGAACATAAAGGACATCATCTAAGTGAAGAATAAAGCCGCCACGAAGTTCTAATTGGAGAGCTCCAATGGCCTCCACGTCGGCTTCAACGCCATTTGCGACTCTTAACCTTCGAGTCCCCTTTCTTATAGTCTGCAAGCCAGACAATCGCTGTGAGGAATTTGTAACATGAATGGTGGCACCAGAATCAATCCACCAAGTACTTAATGGGAAAGATGCATAAAAGGACTCATCGACTATGGAAATGATGTCGTTATTACCTTTTCTCTCACACCATGCCTTAAACTTCGGGTAGTCTTTCCTCTTATGGCCCTCATTATCGCAGTGGTAGCAGAGAAGCTTCTTAGGAGCTGATGGATCATTCTACTGAGGAGCTTCATAAGGTTTCTTACTTTTCTTTGGCTTATTGGGGCGGGATGCCCTCTTGTTTCCTCCCCTATGCCCCTCATGTCTTACGACGTTGGCAAAGTCGGGGTTCTGAGAGCGTAGTCGTTCTTCCTCTTGAGCACACTTAGACATAAGCGTGGTGATGTCCCACTTCTGATCACTTGCATTATAATTTATCTTAAATGGCTCAAAGACTGATGGAAGTGACATCATGACGTGGTGAAGCAGCACTGCATCATTAAGGGGACAGTCGAGGTCTCGAAGCTTATCCCTCATGTTGACCATGCCCATAATGTGCTCTCTTACACTGCCTTACCCATTATACTTAGCCTTCACGAGCTGCGATAAGAGAGTGCTAGCATTGGCCTTGTCAGACCCCTTAAAGTAGCTCTCAATCTTATCCATGAAGTCCTTAGCATTCTTAGGCTCTTTGTCAAGAGATCCCCTGATAGAAGGGTTAATGGTCATGTTCATAAGACTTAGGGCCACTCTATCAGAATGCTCCCAGCGTTCTTTTTCTTTCTCATAAGCAGCAGTGCGTGCAGCAAGGGTAGTATCCTCAGTCCCTTGTGACACTGGTGCAACAGGAGTGGGCAGCCTCAGGGAATGATCCTTATCCATCGTCAGCAGAATGAAGCCAATCTCAGTCTTCCACTTGATGAAGTTATCCCTTCCCAACTGAGAAACACCATTGATATAAGTTATGATGCTAGAGGGGGTGGCTTCTGTTCATAAAATAAAATTTGATCAGTAACGACAACAAAATAATGAATGTAATCAGCGTTGGCCAGATTAAAACATTAAATAATCTTGAATAAACAATTTGCATCACCGTTGGGCAGAAGCAAATAAACTGAGCATCTCATGAATTAATTTTGCATCACCGTTGGGCAGAAACAAAATAAAACTAATGACTTAGCATAGTTAACGCAGCAGAAAAACTTAATTTTGCATCACCGTTGGGCAGAAGCAAAATAATAAAACTAAGCATCTTAATAGCAAATAATTAAATCAACGTTGGTCAGAAATTAATTAAATGCTTAAAATAAACTAAACAATTCTGAATAAAATTCACGTTGGTTTCATTTACTCATAATAGCAACTCATAATTTTCTTATAATTTTCAGCGTAATAATTTGCAAATTAAAATTTCTTAATGCTAAATAGGAAAATACACTGAAAATCAACTCAGAAAAGAAAAAAAATAGGCTTAAAGCTTATTGGGCTCTTGGCCCACAAACCGACGAGCGGGCCGCCATTTCGGCCCAGCCACGCGCGTCACTCCCCTTACCTGCCTGGGCCCGCGGCTCAGCAGCGGACGGGCGGGCCATGGTAACAGCCCAACCGCGCGCGCCGTTCCCCCCCCCCCCCCCCCCCCCGACGGGTCAATCTCGGCCGTTCAACTCAATTGCCCTAGACCCGACGGTCGGGAGTGGATATCAGGGGTATAAATGTGTCAGCCGGCTCCAAAACCCTAACCCTAGCTCATTTGTCTTCTCCCCTCACTCAAACAGTCGCTCGCCACTCATGGCGGCTCGCTGGTGCCGCCCGTCGCCCCTCATGGCGGCGCCAGCGTGCGGCGGCCGCCGGCGGTGGGGGGGCCGCGCCTCGGGCCGCCGCCGCGTGTTGCCTCATGGCGCCGGCCAGTGGCGCCAGCGGTGGCAGCCGCGGGGCCGCTGGCCGCATGGCGCCGCCGCCTCCTAGGGCCAGTGGCGGCCCTGGGGCCCCTTGGCGCTGCCACTTCTCATGGCGGTGCGGCCAAGGCACCAGTAGTTGCGCTTGGGGCCGGCTGGGCCGCCGCGGCAAGGGCCGCCTGGACCGCTGTCGGAGCGCCGCCTTGGGGGGCCGCGGCGGCGTGCCGTCTCCGGCGCCTTCACGGCGGCCATGGAGGCGGCCCGCGGAACCGCGCAATTTTTTTTTATCGTCGCCCACGGGTGCAAACAAGCCCCGCGCGGCCTTATGTCTCGCCACCACGTGGATGCCCGACTAGTACGTTGAATCCTATTCGAAAATCGGGCACCGCCGTGGGGTTTCTGATGCTTATGCCGAGGGTTTGAGTGGGTTTTGCGGGTGGGATCTACTTATTTCTTATACTTTCTCTCTCGGATTTTTCTCTTTTCGTTCTTTTCGTGCGAGATCTACACTTAGGACTTATGGATCTACACTAATCATGAACTAAAACTTGAAACCGAGAAAGAAACACTTAAACCGAGAACTAAATATGAATAAAACCAATCAAGATCTAAAACTGGACTAGATCTATAGGTTCTTAAGGCTCACGGTTAGGTGCTTAGGCGAAAGATACCAAATGTTAGATAAAACACGGCTTAAAACTCAATCTCAACAGGATCTAACACCTAAAACATGAGCACAACCTATAGAACGACATGAATAACAAAGAAGTGTTTAGATCTCAACCGCCAGTCATCGTAGGAGCCGCTGAGGACGACATCTCGACGGTGGTTTGTGTTGGTGACGAAAACGGCGCTTCCGTAGTCGTTCCCGTAGGTGTTCCCGATGTAGATGAAGTAGTCGATCTCGCTGTGTACCGTCTTCCTTCCGGTCTATACCGGCACTGTCCGGTGTTGGACGGCAGGCGGAGGCAGTGGCCTTCAGGTGGCTCCAGCGCCGCCTCAGATCGGGACGACTGTAGTGGGCGGCTAGGGTTTCTCAGTATGATTAGGTTAATAACAAAAACGCCGGGTCCCACTATTTATTATGACGCTGAACAACCTGGGGCCACAAGCACTGTTGGGCTTGGGCCTCCGATCAAGGCGCGTAACGGGCCTTTACTTTTCCGTTTCTTCTCCTTTTATTTTTGGCCTTTTGGACCACCGAAAAATTCCAACATGGACTCCTCCAGCCATTGGTGGCACGTTCTGAATCATGGTAGGTTATTTCAATGGATTTTGTTGAGGGGTTTCTAAATCGGGTTATGCAAACTGTGCGCTGGTCGTTTTTATTACTTCACTAAGCATTTTGTGCCTTTCCACCATCCCTTCACAGCTTCGGTGGTAGATAAACTATTCATGCAACATGTGTATCGGCTACATGGAATGCCTTCTGCTATCCGGTTTGATCATGACAGGATTTTCAACAACACTTTGTGGTAGGAATTGTTCAAATTGGCAGACGTTCAGATGAGCTCTTCTTACCATCCGCAATCTGATGGACAACAAAGCGCCTCAACCAAACAATAGAAACATCTTTGCGTTGTTTTGACAATGCCCGCCCTTCTAAATGGTTGAATTGGCTACCATTGGCGGAATCCTAGTACAATAGGTGCTTCAACTCGACGATTGGTCGTTGCCTTTTGAAGCACTATATGGTTATTTTTCCCGCCATTTTGGTATATCAGATGCTGATACTATCACTAGTCCCGAGCTGTCTTCTTTGCTGCAGAAGGGTCAAGTGACGCATTGTCTTATCAAGCAACACCTCTCTCGTTCAAGGCTATGTATGAAGAAGCAAACTGATAAGAACAAAAACTAGAGGTAGTTTAATATGGGTGATCTGGTATTTCTTAAACTACAACCATACATGCAGTCATCGATCGCTCAGCGTTCTAATCAAAAGTTAGCGTTCAAGTATTTTGGTCCGTTTTCAAGTATTTTAGTGAATGGGCTCAAGTACCCATTCGCGGCTACGTCAGGACGTCACATCCTACCTCTGTTCTTCCCCCAATTCCCCAAATTTTTGTTGTCCCATCCTTGATTCAATTCTTCTCCTTGTGTTCCATCTATCCTCTGCTAACACACCTGCATCGTCGTCACATACCTGAAGTCCTCCCTCATCATCTCTAGCTCCAGTAACCGGGCCTCGGTTGTCGTACGCCGTGGAGCGAGAGTGAGGCAGCGCTGGCGTAAATCGCCATCGCGTCGCTTCGGGGAGCCCCTCTCCACAATGGTCATATGACCGGAACACATGGTGGCGCCCTAGCTTAGAGGCAGACATAGGGCAAACCGTTGTACACGACCTGCATCCTGACGGTATCACTCCTAGACAAGCATTTGGATGGGCCTGCCTCTCGCGGCTGCGCTTTATGCATGTGCTGTTACGGGTTGCAGACGAATTGAAGTTCTTTTGTGTTCGGCGCATGGAACATTAACGTGTTAATTAACACTAGGTAAGATTAGTTGCAGACATGCATTGCTGGTACTAGATTCCAAACTGTTACAATACTTAGCCTCTAATATACATATGACGCTAATACACCATGCCAAGATGACGTGATACATGGACTCACATCAACGCAGGTTACCAGTTGTCTCAACAGAAGCCAATGCTATATTGTTTACGACTATGAACAAAAGCATGTTGAAGGTATAAACCACCACGAAGGGATACTGCCGTTTGATGCGCCTCTTGAGATGCCCCTCTCGTCCTAACAGAAGCCGCAGAACTCCTCGAAGTGATCCTGGCATTGCGAGGCTTGTGAGCAGCATTATCAAGATGTACAACCCGAAGTAGATCACCCTATACAATGCATTCGACGTAGATTTTCGATCACTCGTCGCAGCTATAGCCGTGAAGAATCCGAGCATCATGCAGAGAAGGGACAACCAAAGGAAGTGCATTGAGATGATGAAACCCAACCAGGAGCGATTGGACTGCGAAGCTCGCCCGTAGACAAGCAGTATTGTTGCCATCACTGCTGTGGTCACGGCAATGGTGTCCAGCACAAGGAAGGCAGTATACATGCGGTTCTCATTCAGATTTGCCTTGCCATCCGATCCATATGAACCAGGCACGTTGAATGCTGCCGAGAAGGCAACTGTTGCCACAAGGGTGGAGACAATTGCAAGATTCTTTGATGTTGCCACTCGCCATTTCACGAGGTCCTGGCCAGACCATTTCTTTACAAGGTCTTGCCTCTGTGGTCTGAATTGTGCTCCATAGACATATAGCTTCACCGCTAATCTTACCTGCTTGTTCGCAAATGTGTCACATGCATGATCATAAACTCCTATGTATGTAACATAGATCATTCAATCAAATTCGATTATTAGACGTGTGTACATTACATGGAAGAAACTGCAATTTTCGCTACTGTACTGCTTTTAAGGATAAAAGATGGGACGTTACATACCATTGAGTAGAAACCTGTGGACTTCTCAATCAGGTCAGCTGGGGTGTGGCCTGCATTGTTCATAATGTGAACTTGCACTTTTCCACTGGATAAAAGCTTAGAAACAGTTCCATACTCCCCTGACTCCACAGCCAAATGAAGTGCCGTACTCCCTTCTCGGTCTTGCTGATTCAAAAGATTTTCCAGCATCCGATTCTTTATAACCTGTGAAACGATGGACGAGTGGCCTCGCAAAGCCGCTGCATGCAGAAAGCTTCGGCCATGGTTGTCACGAATGCCTGCAGAAGCTGGGTAGAATTGCAGCAATAACCGAACTGCTGGTCCGTTACCCATCAGTGCTGCAGCATGTAGAGCCGAAAGGCCCTCGTTGTCCTGCAGGTAGGCTGTGCTGGGTGGTGCGTGTGTTAATATTTCTTCGATGATGGAACAATCACCGTCAGATGAAGCAAAATGTAATGGGCTGCTCTTGTTGCTGTCAAGGTCGGTCGCAAGTGATGGCCAGCATCGTAGCAGCAAGGAAACCATTTCTACAGAAAGAATTTGAAATACTCCATAATGTTTTTTCGAAACATTTCATCATAATGCATCCCTTTTTCTATGGAATAGGATAAGAAAAAATTACGTATGTTAAACTTTTTTTAGAACTATATATATACTCTGCGGACTACATTGTCTCAAGTGGCAGCCATGATGTAGTTTAAGCGAATAAAATGGTTGAGAACTGCTAATCTATATGACTCATGCTTTGTTGAGCCCTCAGCTTATATTTTGCTTTCCTATCAATCCAGATTGCGTTCATAACAAGAAAGCACCTATTCACCATATAGAAAAAGTGCCAAGTTGATCTGCTTGGCTCTACTGTTTATCTTCCAATAATTTTAATTTAGTTCTACTAGCCTATGCCTGGCACGTGTCAAATGGTCAACTCTTGGGGGTGTTATGATAATGATAATTATAGATTCCATTTCTCAATGTGTAGATATCACTATCAGCCCCATTCAAGAATTTGACCACAGATCGTTTGATAACACTAGTTTTATAGTAAGAGATATCGCACCATATTTTTTCTTGTGCTGAGATGGTTGCCCCAAGACACACTGAACTGAATTCCTCTGACCAGGAAATGAATATTCAAGTTTTCAGTTCTAACTCTGCGTGTGAATCATGGCCATCCATGTCCACAACTTCGTTCTCACTTCTTCTTCCCTTTGTATAATAATCAAAGCCATAACAATATCATTAGGAAATACCAAAATGGCTGAGTAGTTAGTGTCAACGAACTAACCCGAGCTCTGGAGAACAGCAGCGTGCAACGCGTTCTGCGACATGGGACCAGCGGCGGACGCGTCCTGGTACCCAACAATCGCCTCGACGGCGCGCATCGACCTGCTCATCACCGCCAGGTACAGCGGCGACACTCCAGATCCATTCACCTCCGCCGCCATCTCGGGCGCCAGCTTCATCAGCACCTCCACCGTCTCGCCGCGGCCGTGCCTCGCGGCTACGTGCAGTGCGGTGTCACCTGCACCGTTCCTGCCGCCGAGAAGCTCCCGCAGCCTGTCCTCCTCGACGCTAGACCTGGTAAGCCAAACAATGGCCTCGACCGCGTCGGTGTGCCCGTGCCTCGCCGCGCAGTGCAGGGGCGTGTCCAGCGAAGAGTTGACCGAGGACAGGAGGGCGCTGTCCCGGAGGCAGAGCTCGGTGATGAGGGCGCAGTGACCCTGACCGGCGGCGACGTGCAGGAGCGTGCTGCGTTCGGCGGCCACCTCGCGGGTGGTGCAGCGGTGTCCAGGGTGAACGGCTCAAATCAAAGGAAAAGTGCGCTATCAGATTTCCAGAATCACGAGTTGCAGATATGCTCAGAAATACTACGAATTTATTGCCGAAAAGATGTTGGCGTGTTGCAAAGGTAGAGGTACCATTTGCTCTTGCTGCCGGGGATGGCCGACCGTTTCTAGCCGCCGTCGTCGCGTGGCTGCTTCCAGCTAGTAGCTCGGTGACCTCCTCCGTCCGCCCCTCTAGCGCAGCGGTATAAAGTTCAGAGCACATGATCATGAGATCAGGGATTTCCTCCTTGGACATAGCTGGGGGACGCTCGATCAACTTTTGTAGTTTTTTCCCCCTCTAACTACTGATGTTTCAGTTAGCGAGGTTGTCTCTTGCCACTTATGGATGTTGGAAGCTGCGTGATGGAAGAACTGGCGTTGAAACCATTACAGTTGAAATTATAAGGATATGTCAGAGAGATGATGCGACCTCACCTGGATCTGGGTTTAAGATATGTTTGTCTTCTTAATCATTGCTGATTTGTTAGACCAGGCGTTTAATTAATAACGTACCCTGTGTTGAATAGGATGCACAGGTGGCGTAGACTCAGTCCATCTCTATATAATCATTGAAACGTGCACGGCTATTGCTGCCTCCTTGCTCACCAAATTAATAAACCCCATTCTTTCCCATGGTTTCCGCAGTTGTAGTTGTGAGGAAATGTCTTTTGACAAATTTTATTGGTGTTTCAAGGAATTCATGCAAATACCATTTGGAAAAAATCAACAATCATAATTGTATTACTTTTTTTTCCAAACATAGTATAGACATAGACGCACACGTACAGGCGCGCACACTCACCTCTACGATTACACACAAGCAAACCTATCTCTATTAGCACATCCGAAAGACTAAGCCGATACATCTCGAAATTGACAAAGTCACTACAGGACCCTCACTATCGATAGGCATGCAGCTTACCACTGAAAGTATAGTACTGGTTAAATCCTGAAATAAATATAGGAACATACAAGCATGGGTGGAAAGGTTCCACGACAACGAACTTTATCACTGAGCTACGCTTAGTTCACTTAATGTGTGGGACCGAAACGGCGACCAGAGGGGGGTGAATGGGAGCCAATAAAAAAAATTTCGAACAAAAATTTTGGCCTATATCCCAACACGAACCCGAGAACCTAACCTCTCTTCTAGTTACTTCCAGATCACGTAGCTATGAGAGAGCTACTGACCCTGAAAAACTACTAGGAAGCACAGCGGAAATACTCTGTATCACTTAGAGCAGAAAAAGAAACAAAAACTCAGCCGAAGTCCGGATTGTCCGGATAACTGGGTGGATAGTCCAGATTCCAGAACCCGGAGTATCCGGATGCAATCTCGGACTATCCGGATTCCAAAGCCCGGAGTATCCGGATGCAAACCCGGACTATCCGGAGTTGCCTGCGCAGAAAGAGGTGAGAAAACTCAAAATCCAATCAAATCAACTCCAAACCTTCCGAAATTTTGACCAGAGCTTTGCTAGTATATGGTCAGTCTTTTCCCAAAGGATCTCTTAACAAAGAATCAAAACATCACCATGAATTTCACAAATTCGGTCAAGAACGCTAGAGATGAAGGATTTTGGAAAAACTCATGGTTCGAGGTGTTCGTGCAAGAATTTGATAGGAAATCACCCTAGATGTTGTTGCACATGTCCCAGCATCAAATCCTACCGAGAAGCACGACCCAATTCGCAGCCAAAATGAAGAATAAAAAATTCCACAAAAATACCTCCGAAAATTGTGAAAAAAGAAAAACGAGAATGATGAGAGGATGAACACAAGGATCACTCAGATCTTGACGCTCGGAGGATAAAAAGAGGTTAGGGTCTCCATTCCCACTTAAGATTAGAGTCACTAATCTAAGGGTAATCACTCCCTAAGCCTAGTTCCTCACCATTAAGCAAATCCTAGCTATTTTGTCTTAGAAATAAACAAAGGGGATTAAAAGGCTCACCTCCACAACTAGCCATCTAGCTATATATAGAGGTCTGAACCAAAGACTAAACTACCCCTAAAATATTTCTAAGATAACTGCCCACGCAGGGCCGAAACAGTCCAGATTTTCTTTGGAGCATCGGACGGACACGCCATCTTCACAACTTCCCTTCGCCTCGAAGTAAGCTCCGTGATGATGCTACGTGCCCTCCATCCCGGACGCTCGGCCGCACCGAGTCCGCCCTCGGTTTTGTGGCGCAAACCGGGAAACCAGCCTCCATGGTGGTTTTGAGGCCTAAACCACCCAAACCATTCATCTCCGCATGGTCACTACGGGACCTCCTCGATGTCGACGCGTGTCCGACCTTCTGCTGAGCCTTGATGCCTTCAAATCTTTCGCGCTCCCACCGCACAGGCCGCCTACTTGACTTGCCATCGCCTTCCCGCTCGACTTGGCCGACACCATCTCCATCCTCCTTCTCCATGCATTCTTGCTCTTCCATGCACCATGTGAATCGCCCATGACTCCGTGCGGTCTCTTCGGGTTCCTTGGTCCAAGTCTACTCGCGTTCACCCCAAACCTTTCACTTGACCTGCACCTCACACCGTCAGCCGCCATGTCTTACCCAACACCTGCACTTCACAAGCCAAAAGATGCTTCATACGCCACGGTTGTCAATCACTCATCATCCAAGGGTGACCACCATTGGTCCTCAATCTCCCCCTTGATGAGTGCATTGACAACACACCTCCTAAATTCAACTTTTGAAAGGATAAAACAGAAAACAGATGGAAATCCCACTCAAATGATCAAAAGCCAAGTGAAAAGGCAAACAAAGACCATTTGAGGAGAGAAAGTCTTAGTCCCCTAAGACAAAATCACATGATCCTTCAATAAGAATCAAAAAATGGGCTCAACACCAATCATGTGAAGATCGAAAGCAAGAAATATACAAGAGCAACACAAAAGCTCAAACTCCCCCTGAAAAAGAGCAACACAAAAGCTCAAACTCCCCCTGAAAACATGCTATTCACATGTATGTACAAAACTCCCCCTAGCTAAATGCTTCCCTTCCAATGCAATCTCTCCCCCTTGTCGACAATGCATCCATCAAGAGATAGCAAAAGAGAGCATGAAAGCATGTTATGACAGGATAAACCTACAAAGCTTCCCAGATATACCACAAGCATTTACAAACACTACAAGTGATCTAATGCAAAGAGAAGTAGGTCATAGGCAAGTGCAAATAGCCATCATGAGGATATTATGATATAATCAAGAAGCAAAAGCAAGATTTCAGGTTTAGCAATTTATAAAACATATCACCACATGAGCATGCCACTAGCTATGAACCACTCAAGCAAGAGCTAAACTACATCACAACAGCTCATACAAGGATGACATATTCTCAGCATACGATCATTGCTAACACCCGCAAAACAGCCTTTTCATGTGCAAACTCACTGAGACCATGTGCCTACTTCTATGGCAAGCACATGTAACAGCAGAGCAACCTGGTGAGTGGTTTTAATTTAGCGACAGAAATAAAAGATGTCTTTGCATTTCTTTTGCTTTTTCTTTCATTTTTCCCTTTTTTTTTAAATTTTACTTCTAAGCAACCAAGGTTCATGAAGTGCCCCTTGGCACAAGTGAAGCACAACATCAATGCTTCCCCAAGGTATGCGGTGCGGGCACAATGATAAGCCATATGCAAAGAACATGAAATCCGAGAATAAGTTATCATAAATCTAGCTACCCAAGCAAGAGCAACACATAGCCAAAAGCTACTCATGGGTGATAGACATTTCAGGTTCATTTTAAAAACTTAGCTCACAAACATCAAGAGCATAAGCAGCACATTGCAAAATCACCACAAACCTATGCACTAGTTCTCAGGAGTATAAGCAAATACTCAAGGTCTATAAGAGAAGCTCATCTAGTGCAAGGTATGATACAAATGCATTATGATACATATGCTAACCATTGCATGAAAATGTATGGTACAAAAACAAGATCAAGGTCAAATATCTCACATATCATACAAGTAACAATGAAACCCAGCTCAAAATGTAGAACACACACCAACCTCCCCCTGCAAACGAGCAAATGTTGTTTGGTCCAAAGGCTTGGTGAGGATATCGGCTAGCTGGTTTTGGGTTTCAACATGGATAAGTTCTATGTCTCCCTTTTCTGCATGATCTCTTAGGAAATGGTAGCGTACATCAATGTGCTTGGTTTTTGAGTGGAGGACTGGATTTTTGGCAACACTGATGGCACTAGTGCTATCACATAGCAAGGGGACTCTCTCAAAACTAAGACCAAAGTCTCTCAAAGTGGATAACATCCACAAAAGCTGGGAGCAGCAGCTTGCAGCGGCAACGTACTCGGCTTCTATAGTGGATTGAGCAACACTAGACTGTTTGCGAGAAGACCATGACACAAGCGAAGAACCTAGAAACTGACAAGTACCCAAAGTAGACTTACGATCAAGATGACAACCCGCAAAATCCGCATCAGAATACCCCCGAAGAGACAAAACTGAAGACGCAGAATACCAAAGTCCAAGCTCGGGTGTGAATCACAAGTACCTCATAATCCGTTTCACCGCTTGACGGTGAGAAGTCCTCGGCGAAGGTTGAAAACAAGCACACAGACACACGGCGAAATGTATGTCTGGCCTCATCGCCGTCAGGCACAAGAGGGAGCCGATCATGCTCCGGTACTCCTTCTGGTCCACCGCTTCTCCATTTTCATCTGCATCCAGAGCCGTCGCCGTCGACATGGGGGTTGACAATGGCTTGGCATCAGCCATGTTAAACTTCTTCAGCACGTCCTTCGTGTACCTGCCCTGGTGCACGAAGGTTCCTTCCTTGCTTTGCTTGATTTGAAGGCCCAAGAAGAAAGTCAACTCACCCATCATAGACATTTCAAACTCCCTGCTCAGGGTATCTGCAAACTTGGCAACAAGTTTATGAGAAGAACCACTAAAGATAATATCATCCACGTATATCTGCACAATCAAGGTGTCCTGCCCATGCTTGAGGAGAAAAGGAGTTTTATCAACAGACCCCATCTCAAACCCATTTTCAAGCAAAAAGGTTTTCGGCCTAGCATACCAAGCTCTAGGCGCCTATTTTAAACCATACAAAGCTTTTTGCAGTTTGAAAACGCGGTTTGGAAATTTGGAACTCTCAAAACCAGGGGGTTGCCTCACATAAACTTCTTCCTCGATAAAACCGTTCAAAAATGCACTCTTCACATCCATTTGAAAAAGCTTAAAACCTTTTGAGGCTGCATAGGCAAGAAAGATCCTAATGGCTTCAAGGCGAGCTATGGGAGCGAAGGTTTCTTCATAATCTATTCCCTCCTTTTGACAAAAGCTCTAAGCTACGAGCCTAGCTTTGTTTCGAACTACCATCCCGTTCTCTCCCTGTTTGTTTTTGAACACCCACTTGGTTCCTATGGGGTGACAGTTTGGTGGAGGCTCAACTAGGGTCCAAACTTGGTTTCTTTCAAAATTTTCAAGCTCCTCATGCATGGCATTTACCCAGTTTGAGTCGGATAGAGCGTGTCCAATATCTCGGGGTTCAAAAGAAGCAACAAAAGCAGAGTGTGCAAAATGTGAGATCCTAGAGCTGTGCCTAGTGACTCATTCATGGATGTTACCAATCATTTGTTGAGGAGGATGAGCACGCTGAATGTGTTGTGGAGCCTGGCGCTCTGAAGTAGCCTCCCCCTCAACTGCAGCTGGAGCCACCTGGTCAGCATTAGTGTCTTCATCCCACAACACTTGATGGAGGCCTGATGTAGTCAAAGTAGTGGTTGGGCCCTCCACCAGTGTAGATGATGCAGTCACCGGAGACTTTGCAACTGGCTGATGATCAACTCTATCATCTTCAGCTTCAACACCTGTTAACAACAATGTCCTCCTCGAATATGCTTTGTCCGAGCTCATCGTCACCTGCAAGCTCAAAACCACTGTTTGCACAAGGTATGGACTCATTGAATGTCATCTCACACGTCTCTACTATGCGGTTAGTCTCAAGGTTGAGAGCACGATAAGCACGACTATGATTAGCATAACCAAGAAACAAACCATCAGAAGAACGAGACTCAAATTTGTCCAAGTTACCTTGTTTCAAGATAAAGCAACGGCACCCGAAAGATCTCAAATGGCTTACCTTGGGTGCACGCCGGTGCATGAGCTCATAAGAAGTTTTCTTCAAGAAAGCACGCAAGAAAATCCGATTTGAAATATAACACGCAGTATTTATCGCCTCGGCCCAATACTTTCTAGGAGTCCTGTGCTCATCGAGCATCGTCCTAGCCATCTCAACGAGGGTCCGTTTCTTGCGCTCAACAACTCCATTCTGAGGGGGCACATAAGGAGAAGAAAACTGATGTTCGAGACCATGATCACGACAGAAAGCCTCAAAATGAGCATTCTTGAACTCTGTCCCATTGTCGCTACGAATAGCTCTAATGGGGTCATATGGTCGCTCGTTCTTCAGCCTCAAAATCATATCTCGAACCAAACCAAAGACTTCATCCTTTGTCTCAAGAATATAGACCCAAGAATAGCGAGAAAAATCACCTACGATCACTAGAACGTACCATTTCCCACCAATTGAACGCACCCAAGCAGGACCAACAACGTCCATATGTAGAAGCTCAGCCGGATGGTCAGTCATCACCTGGTTTACAGGTGGGTGAGAGGCAGCAACCATCTTCCCGTGACGATTCCTTCTCAAACTTCAGTTTAGGAAGACCTCGAACAAGACCCAAAGAACTTAGGCATGAAAACAAATCAAAACTCAAGTGTCCTAGTCTCCTATGCCATTTCCAAAGCTCAGAAGAAGAGCTGGCTACCAAGCACCGTGAAGGTCCAAAGGAAGTAGAAAAATCAACACAGAAAATCTAACCCTCAGGGATGATCATGCACACAAGCTCACCCTAGGAATCAAGAATCCGTGAAGACCCATTCTTGAAACGCACCTGAAAGCCTTCATCAAGTAATTGCGATACCGAAAGAAAATTGTAACCAAGAGGTCGAACAAGTGCAACACATTTGAGAATCATGGTGTCGCTCACCTTGATCGCACCTTCAGAGACCACCTTACCTTTGTTGTTATCCCCAATAATGATGTATTCCTTGGTACTCATGGGGGTGAGGCTGGAGAACCATCTAGGATTTCCGGTCATGTGACGAGAACATACGAAGTCGATCAACCACATGTCTTCCAGCCCTCCGACCTGCATCAATAGCGAGATGAAGAGTGAGCAAAGGCACCGACACTGGGGTTAGTAAAACAAGTGTTGTACCAGTATCGAGCCATCTGATCAAAAGTGGGGTTAGACACATCCACCAATTCATTTTTCTTCTGAGCCTGATGGCCACCACGCGGAGGAAAGCATAGTCCATTGAACCACTGACGCCCAAAGCTATGGCCTTGATCCCCAGAACCATATTGACCATGATTCGGACCACTCCTAGTATGCTCTCTCTTACCTCTAGCGTATCCCTGTTGCTCTCTATGAGCACCAAGAGGAGGGGGAAACGACTGAGACCCATGTACACCATGACCAGGGTGGTACATGTCCTGGTTCCTCCACTGGCGCTCACGTCTCTCAGCTCTCTTACGCCGGTAGCAGAACTTAGCCAGGTGACCATCTCTTCCACAGTGCTCACAGTGAAACCTCATTCTCTCAGGCTGTGGGTTCACTTTAGGTTCAGGCTTCTTGGTTTGTGGGTTAGGGAAGGTGAAAACTCCTGATTTTCCAACTGGCTGGGGCTTTGATTTGAAACAAGGGCTGTTCTTGGGATCTGAGGTAGTGCCACTCGGGATCCACACAGTGGGTCTAGGCATTCTTTGTGGCTTTGGGTGTTCATGGGCAATGTCTGGGAAGGTATCAAGCTTGTTCTTCAAGTGGTTTGGCTTCTCTACCCAGATAGTTTTCTTTGGGACTTTTGGGGATGGTTTGGTATACACTCCATCTTTGATGAGGATAGGCTTGGAAGTGGAAGCATGAGCGTCACTCTTCTTAGCACTCTCACCGTCAAGCCCATAAACCCAATGATGATTCAGATGCTCAATGATTTTCCCAACCCCAAAACCATCGTGCCTTTTGAACTCACTAAAAAGCATGCCTAGTTCTGGTTCCCTACTAGACACCCAACTCAAGACCGTCCTAAGGTATTCATTCTCCTCCTCAGTTAGGGCTTGGATAGTCCGCAACTCATTCAGCTCATCCACTCGTGCCAGACATATATCACAAACCGGGACACTTGATTTCTCAAGTTCCTTAATCTTAGCACGAGCCTCATCAAGCTTACTCTGGAGAGTGGAACAAGTGTCACAAGCCGAAAGGAAGACTTTCTTAGCCTTGAGCTCATCCAAGGCAGCCTTAGCAACATCTCTTTCTTCTACCAAAGTGACACACTTAGTTTCCATAACAACCAAGTCTAGAATGTGAGCAGTACATTCAGAACATTCATCAGCTTCAGACTTAGCTTTTCTAGATTGAGCAGATCTTAGTTCATCTAGTTCAGACTTAGCAACCTTAAGCAGCTCAATTTCCTTAGCAGCATTTTCTAGATCAATTTTAAATTGAGCATGCCTAATCTTGGTGTCCTTATTGAGCTTGTTGCGATTATCTAGAGCAAAATTAAGAGTCTCAACCTCAAGTACAAGATCATTGTAGGTTCTCACCTCGGACTCATTCTCAGAGCTCCTGCTGTCGTTGATCTTCTCATCCTTGGAGCTCTTGATCATCAAGCAGTAGCCGTCGGGGATCTTGTTGGTGGCAATGTAGCAGAGGAACATGATGTTTTTGATGACCTTCTTCTTCTGCCTGACGATGATTTCTTCATCACTTGAGCTCGAGTCGCTGGAGGTGTCGTCAGAGGTGGTGGAGTCGTCGTGATCACTCAAAGTGGCAGCGAAGGCACGTTGCTTGCGGTACTCCTGCGTCTACTTCTTCTTCTTCTTGAAGTCTCCCTTCTTGTGGTTCTTCTTCTTCTTGTTGAAGGGCTTGGACTTGTTCTTGTAGGAGTTATACTTGCCCCTTTCCTTGCTTGGGCAATCAGCAGCAAAGTGACCTGGCCGGCCACACTCAAAGCAAGAGTTCTTGCTCCTCCACCTCTCCTTGCGGTTGTTACTGAACCGCTTGATCTTCTTCGCAAACAAAGCGAGCTCATCATCTCCAATCTCCTCCAGCTGCTCCTCTATCACAGAAAGCAAAGCAAACAAAGCAAAGGCACTTGACCTTGGATTAGCATTAGAAGCCTGTCCAGAACCGGTCACAAGGGCCAAGGAGTTAGGATCCTTCACATGACCCTCATGCTTGGCTCGGAGCTGAATATCAACCTCAGTTGATTTCAACTTGGAGAAGAGTTCGTCGGTGCCAAGAGTCTCGTAACCCGTGGACTCTATGATGGCATCCACATTGGTTCCCCACACTGGCCGATCCAATGCAGGCAAGAACTTCAAAACTCTGTCATGGTCGGAATAGGGCAACACGGTGATGTTTGCCTTCATCGAGTTCACGATTACGGTAAAACGCTGAAACATCACCTCAACAGATTCACCAGGCAAATGAACAAAGTTCTCATACTCACGTTGACAGGTCTTGAACAAGCGAGCCTTGACCTGGTTGTTCCCCTCATGAGCATTTCTTAGGGTCGACCAGATCTTGTGAGCCAAGTCCTCAAAATCTTGCACACGAATGAATTCAGTTTCACACAAACTTTGTAGCAAGAAATTGATAGCCTTTTCATTTGCAAGAAACTTCTCCCTATCCTCATTAGACATGGGGTTATGAGGAAGGCGATAAGTTTCATCCTGAGTGATTTCCCAGATTCCGATCCACAACCTCTTCAAGTAGGCTCTCATGCGGGTTTTCCAATACTGGTAATTTGAGCCATCGAAGAACGAAGGGCTGAACTAGCTAAAATCGCTCAGAAGTCGCCATAATTGATCACAAAACCGGTTAAGGCAAGGATGTGATCCTAGCCCGCTCTGATACCAATTGTGGGACCGAAACGGTGACAAGAGGGGGGTGAATGGGAGCCAATAAAAAATTTCCCGAACGAAAATTTTGGCATATGTCCCAACACGAACTCGAGAACCTCTCTTCTAGTAACTTCAAGATCCCGTAGCTATGAGAAAGCTACTGACCTTGAAAAAGTATTAGGAAGCACAGCGGAAAGACTCTCTATCACTTATGGCAGAAAAAGAAACAAAAACTCAGCCGAAGTCCGGATTGTCCGGGTAACTTGGCGGATAGTTCGGATTCCAGAGCCTGGAGTATCCGGATGCAATCCCGAACTATCCGGATTCCAAAGCCCGGACTATCCGGATGCAAGCCCGGACTATCCGGAGTTGCCTGCGCAGAAAGAGGTGAGAAAACTCAAAATCCAATCAAATCAACTCCAAACCTTCCAAAATTTTGACCAGAGCTTTGCTATTACATGGTTAGTCTTTGCCCAAAAGATCTCTTAACAAAGAAATTTCACCATGAATTTCACAAATTTGGTCAAGAACGCTAGAGATGAAGGGTTTTGGAAAAACTCATGGTTCGAGGTGTTCGTGAAAGAATTTGATAGGAAATCACCCTAGATGTTGTTGCACATGTCCCAGCACCAAATCCCACCAAGAAGCACGACCCAATTCGCAGCCAAAATGACGAATAAAAAATTCCACAAAAATACCTCGGAAAATTGCAGAAAAAGAAAAATGAGAAGGATGAGAGGATGAACACAAGGATCACCCAGATCTTGACGCCCGGAGGACAAAAAGAGGTTAGGGCCTCCAGTCCCACTTAAGATTAGAGTCACTAATCTAAGGGTAATCACTCCCTAAGCCTAGTTCCTCACCATTAAGCAAATCCTATCTATTTTGTCTTATAAATAAACAAAGAGGATTAAAAGGCTAACCTCCACAACCAGCCATCTAGCTATATATAGAGGTCTGAACCAAAGACTAAACTACCCCTAAAATATTTCTAAGATAACTGTCCACGCAAGGGCAAAACAGTCCAGATTTTCCTTGGAGCATCGGACAGATACGCCATCTTCACGACTTCCCTTCGCCTTGAAGTAAGCTCCGTGATGGTGCCCCGTGCCCTCCATCCCGGACGCTCGGCCGCACCAAGTCCGCCCTCGGTTTTGAGGTCTAAACTGGGAAACCAGCCTCCATGGTGGTTTTGAGGCCCAAACCACCCGAACCATCCGTCTACGCGTGGCCACTACGCGACCTCCTCGATGTCGACGCGTGTCCGACCTTCCGCCGAGCCTTGATGCCTTCAAATCTTTCGCGCTCCCGCCGCACGGGCCGCTTACGTGACTTGCCATCACCTTCCCGCTCGACTTGGCCGACACCATCTCCATCCTCCTTCTCCATGCATTCTTGCTCTTCCATGCACCATGTGAATCGCCCATGACTCCGCGTGCTCTCTTCGGGTTCCTCGGTCCAATTCTACTCGCATTCACCCCGAACCTTTCACTTGACCTTCACCTCGCACCATCGGCCACCATGGTGTACCCAACACCTGCACTTCACAAGCCAAAAGATGCATCATACGCCACGGTTGTCAATCACTCATCATCCAAGGGTGACCACCATTGGTCCTCGTAATGTAATATACCATTACAAAAGTCAACAATCATGATATTCTGTCAGTACCAAAGGATGCAATTATTTTTCCACGCTTTTTTATGAATTTGTGCAGACTTTTCAATAGAAAGAAATGATATATTTAAATTCCAAACTAAATCCACATGCTTTTTTTATTAAGAATCATTATTTATTGCAACCGTTCTTTGCATCTGCACAGTACTATTGATAGTACGATCACTATTTTTAAAATAGGCAAAATAGCCATGTTCATCCCTCAACTGTCTTGAAAGGCTTAAATGCATCCTTCACATACAAAAAGGCAAATTTAGTCCTCAAACCTTTCATTTGGACTCAATTTCAACTCTGGTGTGACGTGGCACGCCTATGTGGCATGCCAAGTCATATCTATAGGAGTGGTTGGCAGCAACAATGCCGGCCACTCAAAAAACATTTCATGCAGGATGATAATGGCCCGTCACTTTTGACTTGTAAAAGAAGATGGGATTTGCTAATGCCCGTCACTTCTATATGAGGTGATTGTCGAAAATACATCTCGTCTCAAATAACTCGATCAAAGGTGTTGTAGCCCTCACCTCTACTCGTTCTAGCACTCGTGCCCTAGTATAGATGTGCCCTAAGGCCACCCATCCACTGTCGCCCGCATGTATCCACCTCTGGTTGGCCTCCTCTACCACACATGTTGGGCTTAATTTGGCACTTGGTCTCGACATCCTCTATCACCATGTTAGCACTCCACATCCTCTTTCATCACCTTGGCACTGGCCTCCTAGCCCAAATCCCACCTTTGTTGAGGTTGTTAGAATCTGATAACCCACATTATGCGCAATAGGCCCAAATCTTGAAATTATATTCTGAGCACGACATGAGCTTCCACCGTATCAAGAACGACGTGTATGAATTATGTAGAAAATCCTAGATCAGGGCGTTGAGGGAACCATGACAGGAGGACATGATTTTGTGAAGTTGACCGTAAATTCTTTAAGCACAACTCCAAAAAAGTACAAGATGTCCTAATAGCACACCCATATTGAGTCCTAATCCAAGTAGGATTTGAGTCACCATACAACAATCTCCACCTTGACTCTGATCCTTTGAAGCCATCGTGCTCCTCAAAGATTTCGCTCCAAATTAGCTTCTTTTTATTTCTTCCCACCATAGGGGCCAATGCACACCCACTGCCAGAGAAGTGAGCATTCATCTACGGCCGTTAGTACCGGCTGTCTTTCAGCCGGTACTAATGTGCACATTTAGTACCGGGCCGGAAGAACAGTGCCCCGGGGAGCCATTTAGTACCGGCTGTAGCCACCAGCCAGCACTAAAGTGTGCCACAGACGCCGGAGGGCAATGGCTAGATTCCCTCTCGCGGCAACTTAGTCCCGACTGGTGGCTGCAGCCGGTACTAAATGGAGCCGAGGACATTTAGTACCGGCCGGTACTATGTGGAGAGTGAAGGGATATGACGTGGGCTACGCTAGCGATAAACAAAAATTTCCACCGCATAAACCAGGAAAACTGCTGTTATAGATCACGGAATTACCACTAGACGCGCGAGTACGAAACTTCTGTAGCGCATCGGGGTAGTGCAGTCGGTCGCTGGCAGTGCAGTTGCAAGACCTCCTCACGTGCGGCTCGTCCTCGTGCAGCAGATGCAGCACCTCCAAGGTATCCACACGTACGAGGAAGAAGCGTCGCACTCCGGACGGCCAGGTCCGCGAGGGCAACCGCGGGCGTGGGCGTGGGAACAGGCGGCTGCCAGCAGGCATGGAATTAGGGTTCACCCTCCATGCGCCCCGACCCCTTCTTTTATAAGCGCCCACTAATGGGCTTCCTAACCAAGGCCCATTAGTGCATCTAAGCCCAGTCTAATTTGAATCATATCCTCATTAGGCTTCCAGACCCTTAAGTGTGTGACCCTATGGGCTCACGCGCGAACAGACATGGCCCAAGTACTCCTACTCGAGCAATAGTTAACAGCGGCCTCTAGCAAGACGTGTCAAATCCTACGCGCGCGCAAAATATATTGGACGAGCCGTCACAATCTCATATACATGCTATTCCCTTTGCCTCACGATATTTTGTCTAGCTCCAAGCTGACCTCTCTTTCTCGATGCCGTGATCCGGAATCCTTGGTTAACACTTAACCCTAGCACGGCCATGCATTTCTTGATCTGATCACTCGAGGGGCCCAGAGATACCTCACTCAAGCAGAGAGGGGCAAATCCCATCTTGACTGACCATGTCTCACACCATGCTTCTTGACAAACCCAAGAACCACCTTTATGACTACCCAGTTGCGGAGTAGCATTTGATGGCTCCTAAGTAGGTTGGTTCACATCTTGAGTACATGTGACAATCTCAGGTCTAAGGACACAGCATACACATTAATGAGAAATCACTATTTCTCGAGTTGGGTCGGTCCAGCCTCATGTCATACATGCGCCCATATTATTGGTTTGACATCTCCATGTCTATGACTTGTGAAACACAGTCATCAACTAATACATGTGCTAGTCTAATATTCATGTGTGTCCATACATGAACTCCGACTAGGAACAACTTTAGAATAACCATACAAATAAAGAGTTTCACAAACAATTCACATAATTGCCAATCAATACAAGTTGCTTTTCATGAATATTCAATGAACACATAATACATCATGGATATAACAAAATATGATCATCTCTATGATTACCTCTAGGGCATATTTCTAACAGAGAGATCTAGTACCGGCTGGAGCCACCAGCCAGCGCTAATGTGCCTTCTATATATCAACACCTTCTTCCTCCCTAAGCCCAAGCCAACCATTTGATCGAGCTCGGGCTTCTTCTTCTCCATGGCATTTTAGAGAGGTGGTGCTGCCCAGTTTTCTCAAGATTTGTGGGGATTTCACTCATCCAAGTGCTGAAAAGGT
Source organism: Panicum miliaceum (assembly GCA_032594955.1). Taxonomy (NCBI): domain Eukaryota; kingdom Viridiplantae; phylum Streptophyta; class Magnoliopsida; order Poales; family Poaceae; genus Panicum; species Panicum miliaceum. Next base: position 26,451,511 of record CM064072.1, on the reverse strand, counting down.
TAGCAACTTCATCCTCTCTTCTTTGATGGTCTTTATGCTTCGTTTCATGCTTTATGGTTAGAGAAATTTTTTATTTTTAGAAAGAGTGAGAGTGAGCACAATTTTTTGATTTTATAATTCATTTGAGATATATAGAAGCGATGACTTGAATTTGAGAGAAGGTTTATTGGATAGTTTGCATGTGGCAAATTTAGAGTGTTTTTTCAATTATTTTCATGTGACATATGTATATATCATTATGATAATAATATTGTTCAAGTGGTTTTATTTGCCACGTTTATTTCCAAGTGTTCCAATATTGTTGATTCATAATTTTGTTTAATGCGTAGAAATGGTTTTGCAACTACGTCTATGACTATTTTGATCATCCTTCATTATGTTAATATTTTAGTGTGAAATTTGAAAAATAATACAGAATATCATGATAGAAATGAAATTTGGTCCTTGATAATACTAATACTGTTTTGTCGTATTTTAAAAACTAAAAGTGTTTTCCAATCAATATGGCTTCTGCTGCTGGATGGAGTTGGGCCGGTGGGGGTGATCGTCGTTCGTCTTGATGGAAGGGCAAAACTCTAGTGTGGGAGTCCTATAAAGAAAAGCCTGAGTTATAGACTCACTAAAGTAATCCACCTAAGCCGTAAGGGCAAAGATGTGATTATTAAGTGGTGCATTAATATGGATAGGATCTCAATGAACATTTCTTGAAGAGACAGTCTGGGTGAGTAATTCCTCGTATAGGAAAACCTACCTAAGTATAGGAGACTCTTTTTCGAGCAAGTAGTCAAGGACTAGAATGAGTGAAGAGGAATGGTACATACAATAGCTTGTGCTTCAAAATCTCTTAATTTCTGCGAAATGAATTTACACATTTATTGCAAGTTGTAAAGCGAAAGGATGAAGTATGCCTTTTGAGCTTTTTCTCCACCCACCTCTGAGCATCCTGTTGGAATGGTCCTAGGAAAGACTAGGCATTTTCGCAATTTTTGTTATAGCCCTTGCGTCTGCTGAAGCAGCTATAGGCCCCCATGAGAAGTCAAAGAAACCGAAAGCTTTTGAGAGAGCAATGCTCCGTTATTTGGAAAAGAACATGAAGAATATGTTGCAAGGGGCGAGGAACCGCCTTTTGATCTTGAGGACCTGTTGAGGTGTTATGCTCCATCACCACTAAATCCAGAGGTTCCAGCTCCGCAATCTTCTTTTGCGCCAGAAAAAATCCGTCAGAGCATTCTGCTTTCCCACCAAGGATGGTTGAAGATCTTTGTGTTGTTGCATGAATTTTTAAGTTGCAAGTTGGTTGTTGGGATATTTGTGTTTGTTTAAATGGAATTTATGTTCTTTTGACTAAATTGTGCTGGATGTTGAGAATACAAGAATATTCTAAAGAATGTATTTATTTAGAGTTTGGTCCTTAATAGTAATATCATTTCATCATATTAAGGAAGATGTGCATATTTGATTATAGTTCTGTTGGCGCTAAAAATCGGCCGGGAATCGGCCGATGACCTTCAGCGTCAGACACACGACCCGGGAGAATCTGCTTAACTCCTGTTCGGGTGATTGCCCTGGTGCGGTTCGCGCGGTGTGCCAGTCAATCTGACCTGTTGATTGACAAGGAAAGAAACGTATTAAATCCCGGGGTTTCGATCGGCTAAAGTTCCGATCTGTCCCGAAAAGCGTATCAGCGAATCGGCCGATTTGCTATGAAGATGACCGGCTATAGATTAGCCGATAATCACGTAGCGATTGTAGAGAAACTACTGGAGTAACTTAAACAATCGCTACAGATGATAAACAAGGAAAAATAATGGTAAAGCAGACAGTTCGATCTCAAGCTGGATAACTGGTGATAAAACTAGAACAATTGGTAAAACCTATAATTCTAGTAAATATAAATAACTGGTGAATAAATCTAAATGAAACAACGGCGATGCACCCGAAGTTAAAGCTTAGATGTTATTCGATAAACGGAACCTACCAATTGGCCGGAGATCGTGTCGATGCAGCCCTGCCAATCCGTACGAACTCGTGAAAGAAAAAGATGTATTGGCGAAGTCGCCGACTTGAAAGTAAAGTACGATGAAAAAGTAGATTGTTTGTATTGATTCATGTATATTTTCTACAAAACCCTGACTGCTTCTATTTATACCCTAGGACTACGACTCCTGATCTATTACGATCCATTACAAACTTGATTTAAATAAAAACTACTATATCTATAAGACTTTTCTAAAGGAAACGGGCTCCCGCAGAATCTTCTGCTGCCATCTCCTAGTCCAATCCGGACTCCTTCCATTGCTCCTCGACCGAGTCGGCGTCGTTCTTTGACCAACGTCAGGTCATCTTTGGCTGGGATCCTCTATTGGGATTCCATTGGCTTCATCCCCTATCTGTTGGCGCAAGCCCACATTGGCCCAAACGCTCTAGCCTTTCAATCGGCCGACCCCCACCAACTCTATTTGCCAATCGCACGAAACACTACAGCGCCAATCGGCCGATTCCTAACTGTAACATCAATCGGCCGATTCCCAACTGTAGCCTTTAAATCTGCCGCATCGGCCAATCTCTTCTTTTCCTGATGTCGATTCAACACGTGTCAAAATCTGGCGTCAACACATGCCCCCCAGTTTCGGAGTAAAACATGATATTACTTCGAAATTCTTTTTAATCTCTCCTCCAAAACAAACACGGCAAAAATCTCCTTCCGTTTCGCATTCTTCTACATGATGATTGCAATCTTTTCGAACTGGGCGCCTGAGATAACTGTTCCCCTGGAATTCGTGTAGACAGCGCGGCAAAAATCCCGCCTTTACCCCTTCTCTCTCGGACTGTCTTTAAATACTGGTGTTCTCCGCCACTTCTTCTCCACTAGCTTAGTAATTTCCTCCCCAGCGAATCACTTTCTATCTTCTCTCAGCGCCCTCTTGGTTTCAAACCGCATTCTCCGGCGATCCTTCTTTCGTCTACATTCTGCTTCGTTCTTTCAATGGGGGCACCATCAGCAATTCGACCAACCACGGAGGCTCCGCCAGCAACTCCATCGGCGACTGCGGTTCCATCAGCGATTCCATTGGCGACGATGAGCTTCATCCCGGAGGTAAACATTCGAAACTTTCCCCTTTTACTTTTTACCGCCCATGCACCTTTTAGATCTGTTCTTAGTTCCTCCTTTTTTACCTTTTTTAGGCAATTAGACACCAAATCACTATTCCCCTTTCCGAAGCTCCTGGTCTCATCTGTTTAGGCCCTATGGGGAATCCAGACCCGACTGATCTGATTAACTTAGAAACCCATAGAATCTCTTTTAAGCAATCACCTATGGATTTGGGTCAGTGGTCGGGTACTTTTAGATCTAGGCCGAATGAAACCCCCGGCTGGAAAGAGTGGTACCAAAGAATAGCCAACTCTAAGAGAGTTCAATGGGATGAATTAAAAATCGGCCAGTGCATCAATCTCTCTTTGTCCTAGATGGAGAAGAATGAACCCCTGGTAATAGCAGCCTCCTATTTCTGGTCTGACGCGCTCAACGCGTTTCTCTTTGGGCACGGACGCATGACCCCAACTCTGGCCGATGTCCTGATGCTGACCGGCCTTGATATTTCCTCCCCCGATACACCCTTTGATTATCTGATCAAGCCAACCCATCGGCTAGAGATGAAAGGAATCGGTGGGTGGAAAGGGTATATCAACAGAAACATAAGGACCGGGACGATTTTGGAGAGAGAACATACAACGTTCTTGATGATGTGGCTAGAGAAGCACCTCTTCTGCGGCAGAGCGGTTGGACCTTCTTCCAATACACAAGCTCTGGCCGAAGCCCTGTCAAGAGGATCCGCCATCCCCCACGGGAAGCATCTGCTAGGATCGGCCTACCACATGATGCACCAGATCAGCGTCAAACTATCAAAGGGAGAGCCGATTGTTAACCCTGGTGGCCCCTGGTGGTTTATTACCCTCTGGCTCAACTTGTACATGAGCAAAATCTCCCAGCAGCAGATAGAAACCAAGACATTCCCAACCATCGAGTCAGAGGAGAACCCCACAGTACGACGACGGTGCACCTCCTTCGGCGAAGCGGCATCAGTTTTTCCTGGTTGCCAGTTCACCGCCACCCAAACAGCCGAGTATTTCAGATGTTTTTACAACAGCTTTAGTGAAGAAACCACCAGTTGGTACCCGTACCAGAGGACAGAGCCACTTTTTGAGCTTCCCTTCTGCTATGACTCGTCATTGATACTGATCTCATGGACGTCTTGATCAAACCAGGAATTTTACCGGCATACTTCTTCTCTAGGAAAGACTCCCCAACTTATGAATTTTACAACCCATCAATTGCAGCACGGCAGTTCGGCCTTGGTCAGCTGCCGATTCAAGTTTATTTTGCCGGCCGCGCAAAATTGCGAGATGAGCTCACTAAGGGCCTTGACTACAATCGGCTGTGTAATTTAATGCCGGACTCCAGTACCATTGATCTAAGCAATTGGATAGTGGCTCCTTTTGCTGTCCAACAATTCAAGCTATGGTGGGCAGAATGGAAGCAGCATCTCTTTTGTGCATCTCCTTCAATATATTGCAATGATCTGGATCCTGCCATCATCGACCCGAACGCAGCAGTACTGCCCTTTTCTCGGCCGATTTTGATGTGATTCCTTTTTATGCTACAAATTTGCCGCTAACTCTTATTTCCCTTTTCAGTCCGAAAGTCGACTTCCTCCGACGTAGAGTCGAAGTGGTAGGCCGATAGAGAATAGCCGCCCATACACACCATTCCCACTCATCGGCTACCATGCCCCAACCATCAAAGACATCACCACCGGCCAATTGAAACAAACGCCGAAGAAGCCCTCTTTAAAGAAGATGAGCCGTCGAGTACGTGTCCGTATAGAATCGGCTGATCCATCGGCGGCAATATCGGCTGAACCTTCAGCAGTGCCGACTCCGCCGATTATTGAGGAAGTCGATCCCCAGGCTGCTATAGAAGCTGGAGCGGCTGCTGCATCATTTCTAGTAGAAGTTGTTCAGGTAATTTCGCTTACCTCACATCCATCTAAGTATTCTGTCGATATTAACTTCTTCTTTCTGTCAGGCTGCACAAATCGTCCCAGTGCAGTCTCCGCAGCAATCGGCTACATCCCAGGCGGAAACCGGAACGCCAGCAATTCCTCCCACCGAGGTAGAGAGTCTCTTAACTCTTTTTTGATACTTAACCAAAAACTAGCCGATTTTTTATGCAAGCTACCCTGGGTGCATCGATTGTACCTTTCCAACAACCATCGGTCGGACGACTCACAGAGGTACGGCAGTAATTATATATCATCAGACTTAATCATTTCTATTATACTTATAAAATCCGCTTCCCATACCTATCCAGGAGGCTAGCCCGAGCAGGGTACCGATAGTCGTTGAATCTTCTTCTTCCGATGAACCAATCGTGCCAGTTCCCGAAATGAGGGTAGCACTCCCGCCGGCGCAAGCAGAGGAAATCCGCTTCAAAGAGGTAAGGAACTTGTCACCCAAACCAGCCGATTTCCCCTTACCGTCGGCTAATCCATATTTTTATTTCTTTTATTCTTTCGTAGGAGCAGGACACTCCCAACAACAGTCTTTTTTCCTTTGCGGTTACACTTTCTGATGATGAAGATGTTGCCTCGAGCCAAATCACACTGAGCTCGATCCCTGATAACGTCCGTGCCAAACTCGAGAGTATACGGACCCTCCTCTAAGACGACATCGGCCGATTAGTGGAAGACGCCTCGCCGATTTGGCAACTTCTTAGTGAAATCAGAGGCCGAATTCCAGAGGAAGCGACAGAGGCTCTGGAACCTGCTGCATACATAGAGTCAATGCAGACTCCAGTGTTAAGAGCCTTGCGCCAAACTAGCGAAAGCCCGCGAGGAGGAAGACTCCTACAAACATCGAGCTCAAGAGGTGCATTGACGAATCAGCTTCCTTGAAAACTCTCGTCCAGATATCGTCGGTGCCATTGACCGCCTTAAACGGCGAAGGGCAGAACTAGCCAAGCAGATGGAGCAGGTGACCGAGGCCATAGCTGCTGAAGAGAAAAGACTCCAAGACCTCCCATCTGTCATCGCTGAGCTGAAGCAAGAGAGGCAGAACCTGGCCCATGAAGCAATAAAAATCCATCGTCGTATGCCAGAAGTCCCCGGATCTGCTGATGACGACCAAAGAACCTTAGACTCGGCCGATCAAGTTAGGCAACAGGCGATTGCGGCTATTAATGCCCTCCTCGGGTGAACTGTATGGTCAATAAATATGTTGGTACTTTTGTTCTAAGGGCGACTTGTACCATGTCGGCCATGTACCCTGCTGTAATAAATCGGTCAGACTAATCAATGTTTCGTTCTCAAGGCGATATTATCTTTGCATCGGCTATATAGATAGGAGCCAATAGGAGTTGGCCACGTTGTCTTGGTGCACCCTATCATAAGTTATGCACCCACCCATATACTAGGATAGTACCTCTTCAGATATCTTCCGTTTAAGGCTCTTGTGAATTCTTCTTCTTCGATAGTTTCTAGTATATATGCATTTCCCGGAGCACATCGGCCAATTTTATACGGCCCTTCCCAAGTGGGCGACCATTTACCGAATTTGGGATCCTTAGACCCTATTGGCAGCACCAACTTCCATACCAAATCTCCTTGGTTTGACCTTGACCTTCTTGTCGTACCACCTGTCCACCCTTTTCTTGTTTTCTTCGATGCTGATCAGGGCCCTTAATCGCTGACCCGCCAAATCGTCGAGTTCTCCCTTCATGAGGAGGGAATAGTCATTGGCCACCAACTGATCTTGAAGCGATGTGCGCCTTGACCCCGTCCTTAATTCCCAAGGCAACACTGCCTCGTGACCTTATACCAACTGATAAGGAGATATCTTAGTGGCCCTGTGGCAGGCCATCCTGTAAGCCCATAGAGATTCGGTTAAAGACAGGTGCCACTTCTTGGGTCGTTCCTCTATCTTCCTCTTGATCAACTTGATTATCCCCTTATTGGATGATTCGGCCTGGCCGTTGGCTTGAGCATAATACGGAGAAGAATTTAACAATTTAATCCCATATCGGCGGTGAATTCTTCGAACTCCCCAGAGGTGAACATCATTCCTTGATCAGTTGTGATGGTTTGAGGGATGCCGAACCGATAAACAATGTGGTCCCTCACGAAATCGATCATAGCGGCTGATGTCACGGTCTTTAACGGAACTGCCTCCACCCATTTGGTAAAATAATCAGTGGCTACTAATATAAACTTGTGCCCTTTGCTTGATGGAGGGTAAATCTGTCCGATGAGGTCTATCCCCCAACCTCTAAACGGCCATGGTTTGATTATCGGATTCATAGCCGAGGCTGGTGCGCGCTGCACATTGCCAAACTTCTGACAGTCTTGACAACCTTTATAATATTTAAAACAATCTTCGAGAATCGTCGACCAATAATACCCGTTGTTTCTGATCATCCACCTCGGTTTTATTCTGTGGGGCCACAACCTTATTGATGGCATCTATGGTCTTCCGGTTGACTTCTATCCCGCGCTCATGGACCATGAATTCTAAGAATTGCCCGGCCGACACACCGAATGCACACTTGTTCGGGTTCATTTTCAACCCATGCTTCCTTTTGCACTCCAACACCTCTTGTAAATCGGCCAGATGTTCCTGATGACCTTTTGACTTGACCACAACATCGTCGATGTAGATTTCCACCGATACACCAATAAGTTTGTGAAAGATATAATTCATAGCCCGTTGGTATGTAGCGCCGGCGTTCTTTAATGCAAAGGTCATTACCACCCACTCGAATAAACTGAGGTAGCCCGGAGACCTGCAAGCTGTTTTCGAAATATCTTCTTTGGCCATTAATATTTTATTGTACTCAGCATTACCGTCCATGAAACTGATGACTTTATGTCCTGCGGCAGCATCTATCAAAACGTCGGCTGTCGGCATTGGATACCCGTCCATCGGTGTAGCCTGATTTAGGTTCCTAAAGTCGATGCATACGCGCAACTTTCCATTTTTCTTGTATACGGGTACAATATTAGAATTCCATTCGGCGTAACGGCACTACCGAATAAATCTTGCTTCAATCAATCTTGTAATCTCGGCCTTTATATCAGGTAGAATTTTAGGGTTGCATCGTCGTGCAAGCTGCTGATACGGCCGATATCCTGGTTTTATAGGCAACCGGTGTTCGACAATGTACCGGTCTAGACCAGGCATCTCATGGTATCCCCAAGCAAAACAATGTTTATATTCTTTTAATAAACTTGTCAATCTACACATGTAGTTGGGATCCAAGCTAGCACTAATATACGTCGGCCTTGGCTTGCTACCATCTCCTAAATCCACCATCTCCAATGAATCGGCCGACGTAAATCCGTGCCCAAGCTTCCTGTCTTCTCAGACGAACTGATCCATCTAATCTGAATCTTCAGAGCCGACTGCTCGGATCGGCTGTAGGCCAAAATCGGACACTTTCAGGAAATCGGTGTCCCAAGTCCTACCGGATATACACTTGATGTGTTCACAGCTCCACTGTTGCGTATCGGCTGCCGCAACACTGTAGGCAGAATCGGCGGTGACTATCTCGGTATTGTCGCCGACCCACTGTACAAGGCATTGGTGCATTGTAGACGGGACGTGGCAATTCGCGTGTATCCAATCGCGACCGAGCAACATGTTGTAGGAACCTTAGCCATTAATAATAAAAAAGGTCGTGGGAAGGGTCTTACTACCGATAGTGAGGTCGACGCAGAGCGCTCCGCGGGCGGGAGACACGTTGCCTTCGAAGTCTTTGAGCATCATGTCCGTCTTGGTCAGATCTTCATCGCTTTTGCCCAACTTTCGGAGCGCCTCCGTCTACTAATAGCCTGGTGACAGGTCATCTGTTAACGTGTCTTTTGAGGAATAGAGCCTTGAGATGTTGTCGTTTTTTGCCTTCTGGTTTCTCAAAAGTGGCTGTCATTGGCTCCAAAACCAATTGCGCCATCTGCTCCTCCATCCTTGTTGTGTCGTCTCGATCGGCGGGCGCCATAAACTCCATCGGCAAGATGAACACCATGTTGACGTCAGGTGCTGAATCTTGATTGTCGCCCTCCTCGTTGTTGTTTCTTTTGGGGCGCCAGACTCGAGACCTGTTGTTTTTCTTATCCACCATCTGCCTCTGCTCTTCCTCTTGTTGTTCCCATTGGCGCAGACGTGGATCCTTCATTTTTGAGATTTGGACAGTCCATCAGGGCACCACGTGCGGTTCACCGGTTTAGCTGGCGGTTTGGCACGCTCCCAGTCTGGTTCTCATCCTATGGGGTTCTCATCCGACATCCTAGCGTTGGCCGTTTCTTCTAGCCGATCGTGTGCACTGGCTCTACCCCCCAGTCACTTTTGCTGGTCGATCCTGCCCCCTGGCCAATCGTACTGTTCGACCCTGCCCCTTGGTCGATCATACCGATCAACTCTGTCCCCCAGCCGATCATGCACTGAAAGGTGTCGATCCTCTTGTTCGCGGCAGTTTCTGCTGATAGGCTCTGATCCTCTGTCTCTGGAGCGCGACCTCTTGAGTGGGCGATCGTTGTGATATGGTCCGCTGCACTGAGGGCAATTATCAGCTGATGGTAATCTGAGGTTATTTTCCCAGCAGTGGATGAAGAACGGGCATCGCCAATGATCTTCGTGTCGGCGTATCATCTCTTTGCGGTGTCTCGATCTTTCCTGCTGCCGCTGATATTTGTTGAGTAAGAATTGGGAGGTGACGGGTCTACGCGATCGCTCTGATCCTTCACCCTCGTCTTCAAGCCGTCTTTTCCCTTTGACATCATCCATCATAACCTACTTTCTAGGGTCCACAGCGCCGCTTCTTCTAGCCGATTCCGACGTCAGCACCTTGGTTTGAAGCGAGTTTTTTCCCATGTCAACCATGTTAGCAGGGAAAGGATGCTGATTAATTTTCATCGGCTTTGCTGGCTTCGCCGGGACTTTGAATTTGAGTCTGCCTTGCTCAATGGCCGACTGTATCTGCTGACGGAAGATTTTGCACTCGTTTGTGTCGTGAGACGTGGCATTGTGCCACTTGCAATATTTCATCTTTTTGAGCTGTTTGGCCGACAGAATGGTGTGGTAAGGTGAGAGCTTGATTTGTCCCTCTTGGAGAAGTAAGTCGAAGATTTTGTCGGCCTTTGACGTGTCAAAACCAAACGCCTCTGGTTCTTTCTTCCCGAAAGGATACGATATCGGCTTCTTCCCTTTGACCCATTCTGCTAGGCCGATTTCCTCTTCTTCTTCAGATTTGGATCCTTCTAAATATGCCACCTTTTTCTGAAAATTCCTCCGCTGATCAAACGGATGTACTTCTTGACCGGCCAATCGGTGAACGATCTGACTTAAACTTTCAAACTCTTGTGAGGCGTACCTCTCCTTGATGTGTGGCAAGAGACCTTGGAAGGCGATATCGGCCAGCTGAGCGTCGGTTAGGGCTAGGGTATAGCATTTGTTTCTGACCTCTCTGAACCTATGTACGTAATTAGTTACTGGTTCATCGCTCCTCTGCCTGAGGCTGGTCAGATCTGAAAGCTTCATCTCGTGGACTCCCGCGTAGAAGTACTTATGGAATTGCTTTTCTAGATCGGCCCAAGTAACGATGGAGTTGGGTGGTAGGGTAGTGAACCACTGGAAGGCCAACCCAGATAGAGACGACGAGAACAGACGCACCCGCAGAGCATCTTGTGTGGCGGCCTCCCCGCACTAGATGATGAATCTATTCACGTGCTCCACAGTTGAGGTGTCATCCAGCCCCGAAAACTTGGTGAAGTCTGGAACTTTGTACCGATGGGGAAATGGCAGTAGATCGTAGGTAGGTGGGTATGGTGTTTTGTACGTATAGGTTTGTACCTTCGGCTTTAACCCGAATCGATCTTGAATCACCTCCGCTATCCTTGTTGTCCAATCCACTTGCTGCTGATAAACAACTGGTTGGGGGATCGGCACATGTTGGTGGATCGGCGGTGGGACGGCCAGGTGATGGATCAAAGCGTGTGGCGGATTTTGCAGCACCGTGGCCGGCTGAGCGGTTGACAGCTGGTGGCGTAGCGAATCTACCGTCCCATCGTACAACATTATTGGCATCGCGCTTCTGAGTGTTTCCGCAGCATCTGTCCCCCTGCCGATTTCTGACGAGGCCGGTTGATACTGAGGGACCATCGGCCGGACAGCCGATTGGAATGGTGCCTCGATCGGAGAGCCTCCATGACAGGCTGACTGGTCTAGAACAGTTGTCGTTGCTGGTGCCCCCCAAGGTACTGTGTTTGAGAGCAGTGATTGCACAAAAGAAATCTGGGCAGGCTGAGGCGGCGCTTGTGATCGAAAGCATGGCGCACCGTTATATCCCGAAGGCATTGAAGGCAATGAAGTGTTGTATCCTCTGTGTTGTGTCGATATCGGCTGAGGAGCCGAGTGAGACGTGCCTGGTAAGCTTCTGACTGGAGCTACAATAGGTGGGGCGTATGCTGGCCCCTGATATCCCTAAGCTACTCCACTGACCAGAGAATTGATGACGACATTGTATACCGTGTTGGTCATTATTGAGGATTGGTCGATGAAAGCCTAATAAACGAACTGTTGAACCATATCGGACATATTGCCCGAGTCCTCAGCGATGGTGATCTGGCGGGGAATTGGAAGAGGAGCTTTCTTGACGGTCTCCCCGCTTCTGGTACGACTGAAAGATTGCAGGTATACCTTCTTGTAGTCTTCTAGGTGTCTTGCCAGTTCTTCTTTCTGGTCGTCCTTGAGATCTGCCTCCGTAACCTCAATGATGTTGTTTTCAGAGATTTCGGCGGTCTTTGACATGTTGGATATTGAGGTGGTCCCACTGGGCGTGCCAAAAGTGTGTTGGCGCGAAAATCGACCGGGAATCGGCCGATGACCTTCAGCGTCGGACACACGACCCGAGAGAATCTGCTTAACTCCTGTTCGGGTGATTGCCCTAGTGCGGTTCGCGCGGCGTGCCAGTCAATCTGACCTCTTGATTGACAAGGAAAGAAACGTATTAAATCCCAGGATTTCGATCGGCTAAAGTTTCGATCTGTCCCGAAAAGCGTTTGCTATGAAGATGACCGGCTATAGATTAGCCGATAATCACGTAGCGATTGCAGAGAAACTACTGGAGTAACTTAAACAATCGCTACAGATGCAACACTCGAAATAGATCTAATCGGCTATATGATGATAAACAAGGAAAAATAATGATAAAGCCGATAGTTCGATCTCAAGCTGGATAACTGGTGATAAAACTAGAACAATAGGTAAATCTATAATTCTAGTAAATATCGATAACTGGTGAATAAATCTAAACGAAACAACGGCGATGCGCCCGAAGTTAAAGCTTAGATGTTATTCGATAAACGGAACCTACCAATTGGCTGGAGATCGTGTTGATGCAGCCCTGCCAATCCGTATGAACTCGTGAAAGAAAAAGATGTATTGGCGAAGTCGCCGACTTGAAAGTAAAGTACGATGAAAAAGTAGATTGTTTGTATTGATTCATGTATATTTTCTACAAAACCCTGACTGCTTCTATTTATACCCTAGGACTAAGACTCCTAATCTATTACGATCCGTTACAAACTTGATTTAAATAAAAACTACTATATCTATAAGAATCTTCTGCTGCCATCTCCAAGTCTAATCCGGACTCCTTCCATTGCTCCTCGATCGAGTCGGTGTTGTTCTTTGACCAACGTCAGGTCATCTTTGACTGGGATCCTCTGTTGGGATTCCATTGGCTTCATCCCCTATCTATTGGCGCAAGCCCACATTGGCCCAAACGCTCTAGCCTTTCAATCGGCCGACCCCCACCAACTCCATTCGCCAATCGCACGAAACACTGCAGCGCCAATCGGCCGATTCCTAAGTGTAGCGTCAATCGGCCGATTCCCAACTGTAGCCTTTAAATCTACCGCATCGGCCAATCTTTTCCTTTCCTGATGCCGATTCAACACGTGTCAAAATCTGGCATCAACAAGTTCCTTATTTAAAAAGTGTGAAGCCCTATAAAATTGACTTAAATTGCTCATCCAAAGTGTTTCTCAATGGAAAAATATGATTGCAAATGGCCTAACAATGGATGTACGGCGACCGGTGCACCATGGCGTGGATTAATGGCCTAAAGTTTTTTCTCGATGCGGCTGAGGCCCACAGTTCATTGAAAGGTTTCATGTGCTATCCGTGCTACATTTGCAGAAATAACAAGGAATTCTCTAGAAGAAACACTCTACACGTCCACCTTGTTGAAAGGGGTTTCATGGATAATTTTTCTCTTTGGACCAAGCATGGTGAACCTGGAGTTCTGATGGAAGACGATGAAGATGATGATGATGATAACAACATTCCAGACTTGGATCAATTATATGAAGTGGGTGCCTTTGATGATGAACCAATGGACGAGGCTGAAGAAAATGCCGCAGAAGAGCAACCACATGACGAACTAGGTCAGGTTTTGCTAGATGCACAGAAAGACAGTGAAACTGTGAAGGAGTCAAAGAAGTTTGAGAATTATGTTGGAGGATCATAAAAAGTTGTTGTATCCAGATTGCAAACAGGGGCACAAAAAGTTGGGTAATACACTGGAATTGCTGCAGTGGAAGGCAGCAAATGGGGTTACCGATAAGGGGTTTGAGGAGCTACTGGGAATCGTAAAGAACATGCTTCCCGAGGGTAATGAACTACCCTCAACAACATACAAAGCAAATCAGGTTGTTTGCCCTCTTGGATTGGAAGTACAGAAGATTCATGCATATCCTAATAACTGTATCCTCTATCGCAGCGATGAATATGAGAAACTGGATGTTTGTCCTGTTTGTGGAGCAAAGCGGTATAAGATCAGGCAAAATGATACTGGTGATGTAGACGAGCCAGCCAAGAAAAAAATCTACGCTAAGGTTGTGTGGTATTTCCCTATAATACCACATTTGAAGCGCTTTTTAGAAACAAGGCACACACTAAGTTGATGTGATGGCACAAAGAAGAGCGTAAGAAAGGTCAGATGCTGAGACAACCCGCAGATGGATCCTAGTGGAGAAAAGTTGATAGAGAATTCCTAGATTTTGGTAAGGATGCAAGGAACATAAGGTTTGGTTTAAGTACGGATGGAATGAATCCATTCGGCGAGTAGATCGGCAGTCACATTACATGGCCTATGACTCTATGTTTGTTCAATCTTCCTTCTTGGCTATGCATGAAGTGAAAGTACATCATGATGCCAGTGCTTATCCAAGGCCCAAAACAACCTGGCAACAACTTTGACGTGTACCTAAGATCATTAGTTGGTGAACTTTTATTGTTGTGGAAGGAAGAAGGTGTACGTGTGTGGGATGAGTACAAACATGATACTTTCAACCTCCGAGCAGGCCCTCCGAAGGGTTTGACATTCAAACGCGGAATGCTTGCTCTTCGGGTGCCATGGGCATTGCCCGTGGAGGGCTTCCTCGAATCATTTCTTCGAACTGAGAGTCTTCCTTCTACGGGTGGATTGTACCCCAGCTTCTGGCTTGCACTTCCGAGTTGTCTCCAGGTAGTTGAGAGGGAGTTGATAGTGGGTGGGGGTGTAGGCTTCCACTTCTTCACGCTCCTGCTGCTTGGCAATGATGACATTGCGGGAGTCTTGGCCAGCGTTGATGACGGCGCGAAGGTCGCCCGTGGAGGAGTCGTGGAGGTTGCCGCTCCCCTGCTGGTTCATCTCGACCGTGCGGTGTCGGCGTTGGGTGCGCTTCACATTGATGAGCCCACGGTGTTCCTTCTGGATGCCATATGTGTCTTCTACCTCGATGTTGGCTGGGATTCACTTTCCATTGTTACGCTCATGTCTTCGTTGAGTGGATCAAGGAGGTAGTCATCATAGTCGTCTAGCTGGACCCGCTCGAGGCCTTCACAGTCCTCGTCGGCGTGAATCATGAACACTTCTCGATTGAGGGCGAAGCATTTGGCACCCCACACCACCAAGGAGGGAGGGGTCTGCCTTCTTGAAAAGGGAGTTCGCCGGGTGTGGCAATGAATCGTGGTGGACTTGATTTGAGAGACCTGGAGGGTTTCATGCCCTTCCGATGCCCAAACCTGCCCGACCAATCTGATCCCCTTACGAGACTCCGGGTCATATGAACAGATGAATCCGAGTAGTTGTCAGAAAAAAATAGCCCCCCAACGTGCGGTGGCTTCTCCTTCTCCGAGTGGTGGTAGAAGATCCAAATCCTCTTCCAATGCGGAGAGGGTCCTTGGTTGAACCGCCTCAAACCAATCTGCACATGGTTTGGGGGTTTCAAGTTTGCCGATGGAGAAAGTGTGCGTTGCACAAAAAGTAGGCGGCGAAGCGTAGCTTTGATCAGTGGGCAATTTGTCGATGAAGCAGACTAGTCGGAGCTGATTCCGACTAGTTGTTGACCTTGCAGAGCAAGTCGCCGAGTATTTTGAGACTCGTTCCTGACTAGTTTCTAGTCGAGGCGAGTTGTTGAAGTTGTCGTTGGCGCAACCGATTTGTCGAAGCAGTCGTAACTGCGGCACGAGACGATTAGTCGAGGTCGTCGCTGCAGCGCGTCGATGTCATGACGTGAGGTGAAGTTGAGCGGAGCAGTCAAAATCTTCCAGCTCCCTGGGATTGATACGCCGAAGGGTGTATTCTGCAACAAGGCGGGAGTCGTATTCGAGTAACTCAGAGGGCTCTAGACCCTTCCAGTACACGAACCGGCCTTGCGGCATAGATGTTATGATTGAACCCAGATGATTACCAGAAAATGATTCGGGGTAATCATCGGGTTGTGAGTGGTTGTCAAGGACTGGAGCCTCCCGATGAGCAATGGCTCCCTCATCCTCGAGTCCTCCTCGGCTCCAACTTGTAGTTGATGGGTACTCTTTGTTTGAGTCTGGGTAGTTGTCGAAAACGGGGGCCCCTCGACAAGCGGTGGCTCCCTCGTCTCGAATTTTGAAAAGACGATCCAAGTCCTCCTCCAAGTCGGAGAGGAACTTGGATCGCGTAGCCTCCACAGATCGGTTTGATTCCGATCCGAGTAATCCTGGTG
The DNA here is from genome assembly GCA_032594955.1 of Panicum miliaceum. Lineage (NCBI taxonomy): Eukaryota > Viridiplantae > Streptophyta > Magnoliopsida > Poales > Poaceae > Panicum > Panicum miliaceum. The sequence continues at coordinate 26,435,435 of CM064072.1, read as the reverse complement.
GAGCACGAGTTGAAGTCGCGTCGAAAATGGATGTCCTTTCGATCTTCCTAGGTAGATCAAGGAGCAGCAACTCGTCGAGGTTGTCGATGAATCCGTCGATGTCACTGCTTCAAGTTGGCGTAGAGGTCTCCGGCTTCCTAGAGTCGGCTAGGTGGCTGTTGAGGCCACCCATGTCGTTGGCGACGCAGATCCAGGAGCCAAAGACGAAAGTTGTGCCCTCGTCGAGCACGGTGCTGGTGAAGCTGAGAGATTCCATCGAGTTCTCTGGTGGATGCTCGATGAACACCCCTACCTGGCGCGCTAGCTGTCCGTGTTTTACTACTACGCCCACCAAGGCATACCCCCGAGGTGGTGGGTTTGTAGGTAGAGTGTCGCCGAGATCAGGAACTCGAAGGTGCAAGGAAAACACAAAGTTTAGACAGATTCGGGCCACTGAGAGCGTAATACCCTACGTCCTGTGTGGTTTGTATTTGTTGACGCCAGATTTTGACACGTGTTGAATCGGCGTCAGGAGAAGAAGATTGGCTGATGCGGCAGATCTGAAGGCTACAGTAAGGAATCGGCCGATTGAGGTAACAGTTGGAAATCGGCCGATTGGTGATACAGCTTGCGCCAACAAGTTGGGGCCACAACAGAGGATCCCGGTCAAAAGTTGGTCAACAAAGCGACGCTAATTCGGTCAAGAAGCAATTGGAAAAGTCCTGATTGGATTAGGAGACGGCAGCGGAAGATTCTGCCGGAGTCCGTTTCCTTTTTAAAGATATTATAGATATAGTAGTTTTCCTATTTTAAATAAGGTTGTAACAAGTCGTAATCGACCAGGAGTCCTAGTTTTAGGGTATAAATAGGAGTCATCAGGGCTTTGCAAAACATCAACACATCAATCAACAAAACACTTCTACTTTTTACTAGTACTTTACTTTCAAGTCGGCGACTTCGCCAATACTTTTTCTTCTTTCACGAGTTCGTACGGATTGGCAGGGCTGCATCAACTTGATCTCCGGCCAATTGGTGGGTTCCTCTTACCGAGTAATATCCGAGCTTTAACCACGGGCGCATCATTGTGGTTTTGTTTGGATTTATTCACCAGTTATCGATATTTACTGGAATTATAGGTTTTACCTGTTGTTCTAGTATTATCACCAGTTATCCAGCTTGAGATCAGAACTATCGGCTCTATCATCGTTTTTTCTCGCTCATCGTCATATAGCCGATTAGATCTATTTCAAGTGTTGCATCTGTAATAATTGTTTAGATCGCTCCAGCAGTGTACTTTGCAATTATTACGCGATTATCGGCTGATCCATAGCCGATTATCTTCACAGCAAATCGGCCGATTCGCCGACGCGCTCTTCAGGATAGATCGGAACTCCAGGCAATCGGAGTGCCAGGAATTTAATACTTTTATTTCCTTGTCAATCAACAGGTCAGATTGACTGGCACGCCGCGCGAACCGTACCAGGGCGATAACCCGAACAGGAGCTAAGCAGATTCTCCCGGGTCGTGTGTCCGACGCTGAAGACCATCAGCCGATTCCTGTCCGGCCGATTTTAGCGCTAACACACTTTTGGCACGCCCAGTGAGACCAACTCCAAGATCTGTAATGTCGAAGAACGCAGAAATTTCCGACAGCAACATCATTGAGGTCACAGAAGCGGATCTCAAGGACGGCCAGAGGGAAGAATTAGCCAAACATTTAGAAGATTACAAGAAGATGTATCTGCAGTCGTTCAATCGTACCAGAAGCGGGGAAGCTGTCAAGAAAGCTCCTATTCCAGTTCCCCGCCACATCACCATTGTTGAGGACTCGGGCAAGATGTCCGATATGATCCAACAGTCCGTCTACCAGGCGTTCATCGACCAGTCCTCGGTGATGACCAACACGGTGTACAACGCCGTCATCAGCCCTCTGGCCGGCGGAGCAGTTCAAGGCTATCAGGGGCCAGCGTATGCCCCGCCGATCACGCTGCCAGCCAGAAGCTTACCAGGCACGTCCCAATCGGCTCCTCAGCCGATATTGACGCAACGCGAGGGGTACAACACTCCGTTGCCTCCGGCATCTCCAAGATACAGCGGTGCACCTTGTTTCCCATCACAGGCATCGCTTCAAACCGTTCAGATTGCTTCTGTACCCTGGGGGACATCGGTGACGACGGCTTTCCCCGATCCATCAACCGGGCATGCAAGCTATCCAATCCAGGCACCGTTCCAATCGGCCGTCCGGCCGACGGTCCCTCAGTATCATCCAGTCTCATCAGAGATCGGCCGGGGGGCAGGCACTGCAGAGGCATTCAGAAGCATGGCGCCGATGATGACGTACGACGGGGCGGCGAATTCACTTCGCCATCAACTGCCAGCTGCTCAGCAAAATTCGCCGCATGCTTCGGTTCATCACTCAGCTGTACCACCACCAGCCCTTCAACATATGCCGGCACCGCGAACGGTCGTTCATCAGCAGCAGGTGGACTGGACGGCAAGAATAGCAGAGGTAATTTAGGACCAGTTTGGATTGAAGCCAAAAGTACAGACTTACATATACAAGACGCCATACCCAGCGGCCTATAACTTGCTGCAGTTCCCACACCACTACAAGGTACCCGACTTCACCAAGTTTTCGGGGCTGGACGACACATCCACCGTTGAGCACGTCAACAGATTCATCATCCAGTGCGGAGAAGCCACCACGCAAGATGCTCTGAGGGTGCGTCTATTTTCATCGTCTCTGTTCGGATCGGCCTTCCAGTGGTTCACCACTTTGCCACAAAATTCTATTGTTACTTGGGCCGATCTGGAGAAGCAGTTCCATAAGTACTTCTACGCAGGAGTACATGAGATGAAGCTCTCAGATTTGACCAGCCTCAGGCAGAGGAGCGATGAACCAGTAACTGAATATATACAGAGGTTCAGAGAACTCAGGAACAAATGCTACAGTCTGGCTCTGACCGATGCACAGTTGGCCGATATAGCTTTCCAGGGCCTCCTGCCACAAATCAAGGAAAGGTATGCTTCGCAGGAATTTGAAAGCTTAAGCCAGATCATTCACCGATTGGCTGGACAGGAAGTCCGTCCGATTGAGCAGCGGAGAAATTTCCAGAAGAAGGTGGCATACCTAGAAGGGTCTGAATCTGATGGGGAGGAGAAAATCGGCCTGGCAGAGTGGGTGAAAGGTAAAAGGCCAATATCGTGCCCTTTCGGAAAAAAGAACCAGAGACATTCGGCTTTGACACATCAAAGGCCGATAAGATTTTCGACTTATTACACCAGGAAGGGCAGATTAAGCTATCTCAATATCATACCATCCCATCAGCCGATCAGCTCAAGAAGATGAAGTACTATAAGTGGCACAACGCTACATCTCATGACACAAATGAATGCAAGATGTTTCGTCAGCAGATACAATCGGCCATCGATGAGGGGAGGCTCAAATTTGAAACCCCGGTTAAATCGGCGAAACCGATGAAGATAGACCAGCATCCTTTCCCGGCTAACATGGTGGACACGGGGAAAAATCCACTTCAAACCAAGGTACTGACATCAGAATCAGCAAGAAGGAGCGGCGCCGTAGACCCCAGGAAGCAAGTCACGGCGGTTGAAATCAAAAGGAACAGGCGGGGGCCAGAACGACCACGCAGACCCGTCACCTCCCAGTTCTTGCTCAGCAAATATCAGCGGCAGCAGAAACAATCAAGATACCACGACGAGATGACACGCCGGCACGAGGATCACTGGCAATGTCCGTTCTTCATCCATTGCTGGGAGAACGACATACGATTGCTGTCAGTCGATAACTGTCCTGAGTGCAACGGATTAAGTTGCAACGATCGCCCGTTTAAAAGATCGCGCTCTAGGGACAGAGGATCAGAGCCGATCAGCAGAAATCGGCGCGAACAAGAGGGACGGCGCCTTTCAGTGCATGATCAGCTGGGGGGCAGAGTTGACCAGCATCACCGGTCAAAAGGCAGGATCAACCAACAGGATGGACTGGGGGGCAGAATCAGTGTGCACGATCGGCTAGAAGAGATGGCTGATGACAGGGTGTCAGACGAAAACCCCCTAGGAAGGGAACCGGATTGGGAACACGCCGGATCATCGGCTAAACCAGTAAACCCCAGGTGGTGTCCCGATGGCCTATCCAGATCCCAGAAACGGAGGATCCAACGCCTGCGCCAGTGGGAGCAACAAGAAGAAGAGCAGAGGCAGGTGCCGGAGAAAAGAAACGTTAAGTCTCGGGTTTGGCGCCCCAAGAAAAATAACAGCCAGGGAGCAGACAATCAAGAATCAGCAGCCGATATCAACATGGTGTTCATATTGCCGATGGAATTCATGGCGCCTGACGATCGAGACAAAGCGACACGAATGGAAGAGCAAATGGCACAGCTGGTGTTAGAGCCGATGACGGCTACTTTTGAGAAACCAGAAGAAGAAAAACGGCAACATCTCAAGGCGCTGTTTCTCAAAGGCTATGTTAACGGACGACCCGTCACCAGACTACTAGTAGATGGAGGCACCACAGTTAACATCATGCCGTATGCCATGTTCCGCAAGCTAGGCAAGAGCGATCAAGATCTTACCAAGACGGACATGATGCTAAAGGACTTCGAAGGCAACGTGTCTCCCGCCCGTGGAGCGCTCTGCGTCGACCTCACCATCGGAAGTAAGACCCTTCCTACTACCTTTTTCGTTATTAATGGTAAGGGGTCCTACAACATGCTGCTCGGTCGCGATTGGATACATGCAAACTGTTGTGTCCCATCTACAATGCATCAATGCCTCGTGCAATAGGTCGGCGACAGTAAGGAGATAGTCAACGCCGATTCTGCTTACAGCGTCGCAGCGGCCGACACGCAACAATGGAGCTGCGAGCACGTCAGGTGTATATCTGGCAGGACTTGGGACACTGACTTCCTGAAGGTGTCCGATTTCGGTCTACAGCCGATCCAAGCAGTCGGCTCTGAAAATTCAGAATAGATGGATCAGCTCGTCCGAGAAGACGGGAAGCTTGGGCATGGGTTTACGTCGGCCGATTCATTGGAGATGGTGGATTTGGGAGATAGTAGCAAATCAAGGCCGACGTATATTAGTGCTAACTTGGATCCTGGGTATAAGTATAAATTGAAAAGTTTATTAAAAGACTTGAAGGATTGCTTTGCTTGGGAATATCATGAGATGCCAGGTCTAGACCGGTCCATTATCGAACACCGGTTACCTATAAAATAAGGATATCGGTCATATCAGCAACCTGCACGACGGTGCAACCCCAAGATTCTACCTGACATAAAGGCCGAGATCACAAAGTTAATTGAAACATGATTTATTCGGTTGTGCCGCTACGCCGAATGGATTTCTAATATTGTGCCCGTGTATAAAAAGAATGGAAAGTTGCGTGTGTGCATCGATTTCAGGAACTTAAATCAGGCCACACCAATGGATGGATATCCGATGCCAACGGCCGATATCTTGATAGATGCTGCTGCAGGACACAAAATCATCAGTTTCATGGACGGTAATGCCGGGTACAATCAGATATTGATGGCCGAAGAAGATATCTCGAAAACGGCTTTCAGGTGTCCAGGTCATCTTGGTTTATTCGAATGGGTTATAATGTCTAGGTCATGCTGGGAATGCATATATTCTGCAAACTATTGAAGGGGAAGAATTCCCAAGAGCTTTGAATGGACGATATCTGAAGAGGTACTATCCAAGCATTTGGGTAGATGCATAACTTGCAGTAAGATATATCAAGACAACATGGCCAATTTCAATCGGTTTTCGTCTGCATAGCCGATGCAAAAATGACATCACCTGAAGAAAGAAACATTATGATTCGTTTTGACCAGTTCATTATTGGATAAAAACGACAGAGTACATGGCCGACATGGTACAAGTCGCCCTTAGAATAAAAATACCGATATATCTATTGATTACGCCTGTTCTGGATTTCTCTCTCAACACGACCCAGTTCTATCAGAAGGCGGATCCTATTCTCCTTCAGATTCTCTACTGTGGCTCCAGTCTCAGCTTGATCGCAGAGTTCTATCAGGAGGCGGATCTTCTTCTCCTCTAGACTCTCCATGGCAGCTTCAGTCTTGACTTGATAAGGGAGTGGGGGACTCCTCTCAGAGGGTGGTCGCTTACGGACCAAGCAGTGAGCATCTATGAGGTCCCAATACTCGTGGACAACAGCGGGAACATGATCATTGAGTTCCTCAGCATGAGCTCTTATCAGATCTTTGTCTGCCTGCGACAGTGGTTCGTCCGAATGCATGATTTCGATCGCTCGTTCCAGACCGGGGCTGAGATGTTTTGGCTAAACATAGATGAAAAGGCTACCCAACGTCAGAGCGATTCAGATGTCTAAGGGAGAGGCAGAGGAGAGTTCATACCTGGTTGACAGAGGAGGAAGATGAAGAGGACGAAGAAGACATCTTGTTGTTCGGTTTGGGAGGATAAAGATCTAGTGTTGGAGAGAGAGAGAAGATGGGTAATGTGTATGCCTCTGGAGACGGTGAAGGACCTACTTATAAAGAAAAGGAAGATAGATAGATGGTGAGACACGTCCTATCGGAGTAAAATCATTCATAAATGCAAATCTGCCAAAGGGAGTGGTCCAGGATCAAATCGGCGCAGTAACATTAAAGGAACATTAAATGTTTACAGCATTCTTTACAGCCCGAGGAAAGCATCTATGGCCGTGATAGCTCGTTGCCTAATCTGATCGGCTGAATCTAGTACTCTTTGGTCATCGTCGGCCGATCCGGGAACTTCTGATATATGGCGACGAAATCTTATTGCTTCACGGGCCAAGTTCTGCCTTTCTTGCTTCAGCCCAGTGATGACGGATGGGAGTTCTTGAAGCTTCTTTTCTTCAGCAGCTATATCTTTGGTTATTTGCTCCATCTTCTTGGCTAGCTCTGCTCTCCTCCGTTGAGCCAATCTATTGTGCCGACGACATCCGGGCGACAGCTCTCGAGGAAATTGATCCGTTGATGTACCTCTTGAGCCCGGTGCTTGTATGAGTCGGCCTCTTCCCGGGTTTTGGCCAGCTGGGCGCGATCAGCCATATGGCACAGGGATCTGGAAATCGGGGTTTGCATATGTTCTATATATGCAGCACGCTCCAAGCTTTCTATTGTTTCTTCCCGAATTCGACCCTTGATGCATTGAAAAGTCGTCGAATCGGCGAAGCATCTTCTACTAATCGGCCGATATCGTCCTGGACAAGAATCCGCATGCTCTCGAGCTTGGCGCGGACATCATCAGAAACAGAGCTTGACGGAGTTTGGCGTGAAGCGATTTCCTCATCATCAGGCAAAGAGACGGCGAAGGAGAAAATGCTGTTGTTCGGGGTGTCTTGCTCCTGTGGGGGAATAAAGAAAAGGGTTAGCAAGCAGTAAAGGGGAATCGGCCGATTCCAATGATAAGTTTGTTACCTCCTTAAAGAGAATCTCTCTTGCTTGCGCCGGTGGAAGCGCCTCCCTCGTCTCAGGGGCTGGTACAATCGGCTCGTCAGAGGAAGAGGACTCAACAACTATTAATGCTCTGCTTGGACCAGCTTCCTGAAAAGGTATGGAAAATAGATCCTGTGAGTATACTATGGGTAATTGAAATAAGATGATACGAGATATTTGCCATGCCTCTGTTGATCTTCCGGCCGATGTTTGTTGTGGGACTACAGTCAGCGTACCCAAATCGGCCTGCATCAGGATAAGTTAAATCCTCTGAATGTCGAGAAATTGAGGTAAGAGATTATCTACCTCGATGGGAAGAGTTGTTGGAGCTTCGGCTTCCACTTGGGATGTGGCCGATTGCTGTGGAGACTGCGCTGGAACGGCTTGTGCAGCCTGGTAGAAATGAAAAGTTAGTGTTAGTGGAGCACTTAAAGATATATGAAATAAGCAAGACTACCTGAACAGCTTCTACTAGCAGTGATGCCGCAGCTGCTCCGACTTTGGCGGTGACTTGAGGATCGGCCATCTCGGTAGTTGGCAAGGGTAGAGGAATCGGAGTTTCGGCCGATACTACCGCCGATTGGACAGTCGATCCGATGCGGGCACGCACTCGACGGCTCGTTGTCTTCAAGGTTGGCCTTTTTGGTGTTCGTTTCGATCGGCCAGTGGCAATATCTTTGATGGTTGGAGCGCGAAACCCGATGAGTGGATATGGTGTATACGAATGATTGTTCTCTATCGGCCTGCCGCTTCGGCTCCGCATCGGAGGGACTTGGCTTTCAGACTAAGAAGATAAATGTAAGTTAATGGTAAGATGAAAGTATGGAAAGGGATAGCATTGAAATCGGCTGGGAGAAAGGACATACCGCTGCACTTGGGTCGATGTTTTCTGGGTCCAGAATGTTGCAATATGTTGATGGAGATTTGCAGAAAAGATATTGCTTCCATTCTGCCCACCATAGTTTAAATTGCTGAACAGCAAAAGAGGCCACTATCCAATTGTTCAGGTCAATAGTGCTAGAATCTGGCACTAAGTTACACGGCCGATTGTAGTCAAGACTTGTGGTCAGTTCATCTCTGAATTTTGCTTGACCGGCGAAGTAAACCTGAATCGGCAGTTGACCAAAGCCCAGTTGCCTTGCTGCAGCCGATGGATTATAGAACTCATATGTGGGAGAGTCCTTTCCAGAGAAGAAGTTGGCTGGCCAAATTCCTAGCTTAATCAGGACATCCATAAGTTCCCTATCAAAAGTATGAGTGGAGAAGTCGTAGCTGATGGGAAGTTCAAAAATCGGCTCTACTACCTGATATGGATGCCAATTGACAGTCTCTTCACTGAGGCCATTGTAAAAGCATCTGAAATATTCAGCCGTACGGGCAGCGGTGAATTGACAGCCAGGGAAAGCTGATGCCGCCTCTCCAAAGGATCTGCAGCGTCGTCGGACAGTTGGGTTTTCCTCTGACTCAATATTGGGGAAAGTTTTGGTCTCTATTCGTTGCTGAGAGACCTTGCTCATATATAGGTTGAGCCAGAGGGTGATGAACTACCAGGGACCGCCAGGATTCCCAATCGGCTCCCCTTTCGACAGCCTAGTGCCGATTTGGTGCATCATATGGTAGGCCGATCCCAACAGATGCTTTCCAAGGGGAACGGCCGATCCCAATGACAAAGCTTCTGCCAGACTTGGGTGTTAGAAGAAGTGCCAACTGCTCTGCCACAGAAAAAGTGCTTCTCCAGCCACATCATCAGGAATGCAGTATGCTCTCTCTCTGAAACTGTCCCAGTCTTCATATTTTTGCTGATGTACCCCCTCCATCCATCAATTCCTTTGGTTTCTAGCCGATGTGATGGCTTAATCAGATAGTTAAAGGGGATATCGGAGGAAGAGATGTCAAGGCCGGTCAACAACAGGACATCGGCCAAAGTTGGAGTCATGGGTCCATGTCCAAAAAGGAATGCATTGAGTGCGTCGGACCAGAAGTAAGAAGCTGCTATGACCAAAGGTTCATTTTTCTCCATCTGGGACAGAGAGAGGTCTATGCATTGGCTGATTTTTAGTTCATCCCACTGAACTCTCCTAGACCTGGCTATTCTTTGGTACCATTCTCTCCAACCGGGGGTCTCATTCGGCCAGGACCTAAAGGCACCTACCCACTGATCTAGGTCCATGGGTGATTGCTTGAACGGGACTCTGTGAGTCTCTAGATTGATCAGGTCAGTTGGATCGGGGTTCCCCATGGGGCCTAAGCAGATAAGATCGGGGGATTCTGAAAGAGAGATGGTGATCTGATGCCTAAATGCCTAAAAAAGGAAGAAAAGGGGAAAAAACTGAGAAGGGATCCGGAAAATACTGAAGCAGTAGAAAGTCAAATAAGGGAAATTTCGGATAATTACCTCCGGAATGAAGCTCATCGTCGCCGATGGAGCCGTCAGTTGAGCTGTCGATTGGGCCGCCGCCGCTGAAGGGGTTGCCGACAGAGCCTCCGTGGTTGGAGAGGTTGCTGATGGTGACGCCATTGGGAAAGTTGAAGCAGATCGCAAGCGAGATTGCCGGAGGGAGTGGTTGGAGATCGAGAGGGCTCGGGAGGAAGATGAACAGTGGTTCGCTGGAAGAAGATGCTAGGTTCGTGGGAAAAGTAGGCGGAGAATGCCAATACTTAAGGGTAATCCGGGAGAGCAAGGGTAAAGGCGGTATTTTTGCCGCGCCGTCTACACGAATTCCAGGGGAGCGGTCGTTTCGCGCGCTCGGTCCGAGGAAATTGCAATCATTATGCAGAAGACCGCGGAACGGAAGGAGATTTTTACTGCGCCCGTTTCGAAGAAAAAGATTAAAGAAAGAGTTTCGCAGAAAAAGTTATGTTTTACTCCGAAACTGGGGGGCATGTGTTGACGCCAGATTTTGACACGTGTTGAATCGGCGTCAGGAGAAGAAGATTGGCCGATGCGGCAGATCTGAAGGCTACAGTAAGGAATCGGCCGATTGAGGTAACAGTTGGAAATCGGCAGATCGGTGATACAGCTTGCGCCAACAGGTTGGGGCCACAACAGAGGATCCCGGTCAAAAGTTGGTCAACAGAGCGACGTTAATTCGGTCAAGAAGCAATTGGAAAAGTCCTGATTGGATTAGGAGACGGCGGCGGAAGATTCTGCGGGAGTCCGTTTCCTTTTTAAAGATATTATAGATATAGTAGTTTTCCTGTTTTAAATAAGGTTGTAACAAGTCGTAATCGACCAGGAGTCCTAGTTTTAGGGTACAAATAGGAGTCGTCAGGGCTTTGCAAAACATCAACACATCAATCAACAAAACACTTCTACTTTTTACTAGTACTTTACTTTCAAGTCGGCGACTTCGCCAATACTTTTTCTTCTTTCACGAGTTCGTACGGATTGGCAGGGCTGCATCAACTTGATCTCCGGCCAATTGGTGGGTTCCTCTTACCGAGTAATATCCGAGCTTTAACCACGGGCGCATCATTGTGGTTTTGTTTGGATTTATTCACCAGTTATCGATATTTACTGGAATTATAGGTTTTACCTGTTGTTCTAGTATTATCACCAGTTATCCAGCATGAAATCAGAACTATCGGCTCTATCATCGCTTTTTCTCGCTCATCGTCATATAGCCGATTAGATCTATTTCAAGTGTTGCATCTGTAATAATTGTTTAGATCGCTCCAGCAGTGTACTTTGCAATTATTACGCGATTATCGGCTGATCCATAGCCGATTATCTTCACAGCAAATCGGCCGATTTGCCGACGCCCTCTTCAGGACAGATCGGAACTCCAGGCGATCGGAGTGCCAGGAATTTAATACTTTTATTTCCTTGTCAATCAACAGGTCAGATTGACTGGCACGCCGCACGAACCGTACCAGGGCGATAACCCGAACAGGAGCTAAGCAGATTCTCCCGGGTCGTGTGTCCGACGCTGAAGACCATCGGCCGATTCATGTCCGACCGATTTTAGCGCCAACAGTATTGCCTTAGGTGGTGATCGAGTGATCTCCTTTTTGAAGGGGATCCCTGTCCGCCCTTATATAGTCTGGGGGGACAGGGTTACATGGAAATCCTAGTCGGATACAAGCCTAGGAGTCCTACCCGAGTACTTTTCTGATAGTTCCCTACTGTATCCGACTGGTTTTACTTCTGTATGAGTAGTTCTAGTTCTACTACGCTATGAGTAGTTACAACTGGTGTAGGGCGTGGGCCATGTATCACCCCTTATCCTGTAAGATGTAGGCCATCTGCGCAGTCCCGTGGTCCCGGGTCTGTCACACTCGGTTTTAAGGATAAAACCGAATGCATAACTATATGTATGCCAGGATCAAGTTCCATACATATAGTGACTTCATCAGTGAATAATCAGCAACAGTATCACGAAAAGAGAACTAAAAGACTATAAAAGATTATCAAAGTTATACAGCTTATTCTGGAAACGAAGGCTTCAAACATCACAGGCAATCGACCGGGGGTTGCGTAGGCCTAGAACTTAGCATCATCTTCAACAGACTTCACATCAACTTTCCCTTCTGAGCAGCAATTATAACAAGCGTGAGTACACTTATGGTTGGTACTCAGCAAATGTTGGGAATTATATGACATGAAGGCCAAAATCAAGGAAAGGCTGACTGGCTTACTTCGATAAGCAATTTTAGTTGGTCATGTTTTATTAGCACCTGATTACTAAGGTATAAGTTCATACCAAAATCCACATTAAAGAAAGAGAACAAAAGAGATATAGCGGAAGCATAACCATAACCATAAACATGGTTCACGATTTATTTCTTCTTCAAGTTCATTAATCATGTGAGGGTTCAAGCCGCTCGTAACCGTGAGCACGGCTGATGTATCACTTTTCACTCTGCAGAGGTTGTACACTTTACCCACAATTTGTGTCTCCCATGTTGCCCGAGGTAGCTAGTCTCTTAAACACTTCCAAGGTGAGTGGCAAGGGATTCACTATGAGGCCTTTACAAAGATTCCCTAACTCATGACGATCCGCTAAGGTTTCAAGTCAAAGCGGTCATAACTCTCCCTAATGAGGTAGTCCCTTAGCCAAGGACCACATATCAAAGCCTCAAGAGGACCGAGCTATACCCCGACGATGCAACCCCTCTTACCCTTTCGGTAAGATTATCATAAGCTAAAGTTTCTAATTAATTAGCCAAAACCAGAGCCATATAGTATTGTGGTTGTAATTTTTTTCTGGGTGGTTCTCCATGTTCCGATTAAACCAGATATGATCATGTGATTAACAACACAAATTATCCAAGAACATGAAGTAAAATAGGTTTAGCACATCATTGTTATCATCATGGTTATAAATTATTCCCAAACCAGAACCAGTTATAGCAACTAAGCAATAGCTACCCAACAAGAAAGATAAAACCCAGGTTGACAAGGAATGATCATAAAGACTAGGCATATCCTTAATTAGGATCCATCAAGTTAAGACACATGCATGCATAAAGAAAATTTGTATTTATTATGATCATTAGGACAAAAAAATGATCAAGGAACACTTGCCTTTCTTCTAGAGAATAGCTGCTCGGAGTCTTCAACTCTTGTTCTCAAAACTCTTAATCTTCAAATCTCTTGGATTGCGCTCCTTCTAACGTCACACAAGCATCGGGCCCAATCATACAAGCAAACAGACAAACAAGAAGAACTAAGAACAACACACCAAACAAAAGCAAAGCTTAAAAAGAGCGTACAAAAGGATAGGGCTCATTGCTACGGTCACGAGAACGCAAGAAACGCGGAAGACGGAGCTACGGTCGAAAAGAAACAGCTATCGGAAGATTTGTGTTATAAAAAAACTATAGGCTATCATTTATTTTAATTTAGAAAACTAATGTAAAAGATATTTTGAAAAAAATATCTAGATTATTATTAGCTCATATTATATTTGCATCTGTAAAAACGGAGTAGAACTTAGTTAAATTTTATATATAATTCTCTATGTATGAATTACACTAATTAAACAATTAATTAGCAAAGAAGACTTGTGAGAACATCTAAGCGTATAACTTTATGATTCGAGTTGAACTAAACAAGTTAAATTAAAAATACATTTGAGTTGATATTAATCAAGTTAGCATTAATTACGAAAACCGGAGTATAGATTTAATTGGATTTTATTTAGAAAAACTAGATGAGAGGATATTAATCAAATTAAATTGATATTTAATTTTAAAAACAGATACTAAATGATGGCTTAGGATTTTAATCAGTAGCTTAGGGTTTTAAACAGATACTGTCATTTAGATGCGTTTACAACAACGCTACTAAATGATAGCTTAGGGTTTTAGAAGACTAACACAGAAAGAACGGATCAAAACGCATGTAAACGCGGAAACTACGTTGCAAGGACCTATACGTGATTAACTATAGATTTCAGGGACTAGCTACTGATTTTGCAAGACTGAGAAAACTGAGATCGCAAATAAATAAAAACCTAGGGTTAGATCTGAAAAAGATCACGGGTGGGGCTGGGTTGTAATGATCTAATCTGCTAGGGGGTTTTCTGCAGATTTCACAAGACACAACGAAAAATAGATTTATTACACTATTTTGTAGGGGCTAGAGTGCAAAAGCTTGGGAACATCTCCCATGGTGGTCGGCGCCCACTGGCTGGTCGAAATCCCGTCGATTTCGGGCACGGAAGACCTAGGAAATTGGGGGAAACGAAAGAGGAGAGGTAGGGGGTCCGATTTGATGCCTTACCCGCAGCGGAGGAGCACCGAGGCGACCGGATTTCGGAGCCGGAAGGGGCGGCGGCGGTCTGCTCATCTTCTGTTCCTAGGCGGCGGCGCTGGGCAAGGGCGGCTTGCGGGGGGAGGCCGTGGCTGCAAGGGGGCAGGGCGCAGCTGTGCAGCAGGGCAAGGGGCGACGGGGAGGCCGATAGGGGCGCGTGCAGGGAGGCGCACAGAGGGGCGAGCGGAGCAGGGGATGGCGATGCAGGGGGCATGCGGCGACAGGGTTGCTGGCTGCAAGGGTGTGAGGGCTCGGGCGCTCGGCCTTGCGAGCAGGAGGGTCGCGCGGTGCAGGGGGAGGTCGCAGGGGGCACGGCGACGGCGGTGCTCTGCTGCGCGGGGGAGGGCGCGGGGGTACGGCGACGGCGGTGGTCTGCTGCGCATGGGAGGGCGCGAGGCGTGGTAGATGCGCGCGGTGCAGGTAGGCGCAACAGCAGAGAATCGTGGGGGAGGCTAGGGCCAGCGACGTGCGGCAGCAGGATGCTCAACTAGGTTTTGTAGGGGTTCGGTAACTGGCTTGGGTTCGGTAACTGGGAAGGTAATTTGGGACGTGAGGAATCTAAATAAAATATTTGTGACTCATGAAAAAGATTTTAGAGCCTTCCAAAAAATGGATCTAGCTCTAGGATAAATGAGAATAATTGCCAGAAAAATTCTGAAAAATTCTCGGAAAACTCTATTGATGAACATATTCTAAAAGATACTCACATCCTAAAATTAGATATTTTAGGGTGTGACAGTCTAACAATGCCTATTCCCGATTGCCTGCATGGTCCGCCCTGCAACACGGGCAGTCGGGTTACACCCTATAAGTGCGCTCCACGAGCGTTCTCTTTTTTCGCTTTCGCGCAGCGCCGACTGCTCTAGTTTTCTCTTAACGGTTGCTAAAATACCCGGGTAGCACACGCTCTAATCCGTGAAACTTTGACTCTTCTGTACGCCTATGTTCCTACGCGTGCATGCGGCCAAGCTTCCTGCGCTATGGGCTACGGCTATCAGGGATTAGGTGCTTAAACGTAATAGGCTACCTAACTGGGGAAATTATGTGACCCAGCAAGAGCAAAACGCGAAAAATATTACATGCATTTTACAATGTTGGGATTTGCTCCCAACGCGACATCATGTATATCAATTACATTTTTATGTTTACCTTGCAGGGGACCTGACCTGGACCATGACGCTGGGCGAGCTCCCGGGCTCGGGGGCTGGGCGGATTACTACTCGGCTTAGGCTCCTCTAGCTCCTCAGCTTGGGGGCTGGGT
Organism: Panicum miliaceum; assembly: GCA_032594955.1. Lineage (NCBI taxonomy): Eukaryota > Viridiplantae > Streptophyta > Magnoliopsida > Poales > Poaceae > Panicum > Panicum miliaceum. Next base: position 26,419,969 of record CM064072.1, on the reverse strand, counting down.
GCCAATAACTACTCGGAACGACTCCTGATCACGCTGCCGACACACCGATGACGACCTTGTCTACTCCACTTGACTGAAATTAGTCGGATTCGACTCCGACTAGTTGGCTTCATCAACAAGCGTCAACGACTACTTCGACTTCGCGAGAATGCTCGGCGACACGCCAGCGACTACTTCGACTACTCGTCTCGCCTACAAAAACTAGTTGGGATCGGGCCCCACACCGTCAAACATATGAATTGACGCACTACATGCAGAACAAAAGAAGGGCCCTCAAGCTTGACATGAGCAAAGCGTATGATCGAGTTGAATGGATTTTTCTGGAAAAAATGATGCTCAAACTGGGTTTTCACCACAGCTGGGTGGAGGTTTTGATGAGGTTTGTTACAACAGTGAAGTAACGGATTCGTGTCAATGGTGAGCTAACTGAAGAAATAGTTCCTGAGCGTGGCCTTCGTCAGGGGGATCTCTTGTCTCCTTACCTTTTTCTGATCTGTGCTGAAGCTTTCTCCTGCTTGCTGAATTCAGCAGAGGAGCGTGGTGAAACAGTGGGACTTCGTGTGTGCCAGGGTGCCCCGAGTATCAATCACCTTTTGTTTGCAGATGATTTGCTGGTAGTCTTCAAAATTGAGAATGGGAGTGCAGAGAATTTGCAAAATATTCTTTCTTTGTATGAAGATTACTCGGGGCAGACCATCAACAAGGATAAATCATCTATTATGTTCAGTATGAATACCAGGAGGGAGGTAAAAGAAGCTTTCATGGCTGAGATGGATATTAGCTCAGAAGCCAGAAATGAGAAGTATCTTGGCTTACCCGTCTACATGTGTAAATCAAAAGTTCAGATGTTCACCTATCTGAAAGAGAGAGTGTGGAAAAGAATTCAGGGATGGAAGGAAAAGCTTTTGTCTCGTGCAGGGAAGGATGTCCTCATCAAGGCTATTGTACAGGCCATTCCAGCATATGCAATGTCCTGCTTTGATTTGATGAAAACACTTTGCGATGACATAGGTACGTTGATCTGCCGGTTTTGGTGGTCTCAGCAGGAAAATGAGAACAAGTTGCACTAGCTTTCTTGGGAGCGTTTGTGCAGTCGGAAAGAGAAAGGTGGATTGGGCTACACAGATTTGCAGCTTTTCAATCTGGCAATGTTGGCACGGCAAGGTTGGTGTTTGCTGATTGAGCCTGATTCTCTGTGCGCCCAGGTGTTGCGGGCAGGTATTTCCCGGATAGTGATCCTTTGATAGCTGCTGAAAATCCTGGCATTTCATACTCATGGAGAAGTATCCTACGTGGTTTCAAGGCGCTGATGGGGGGGCCTGATTTGGCCTGTCGGCGATGGGACCCGAATTAACATTTGGAGTGACCCTTGGGTTCATAATGGAGTCTCGCGAAAACCGAGCACCCCAAGAGGGAGGGTGCTTCTGAACAAAGTGGCTGACCTGATTGATCCTGCCACGGGGCAATGGGATGAGGAACTAGTTCGCAGTGTTTTTTGGGAAGAAGATGTGCAGCACATTCTGTCTATCCCTCTGAAGCACGGTTTTGAGGATACAATTGCTTGGCATTTTGACCCGAGGGGTCTGTTCTCTGTCAAATCGGCCTATCACAGACTGGAGGACAAGCGAGAACAGGAGAAAGTGCGACAATCTGGTGCATCGAGCTCGGGAAGCGAGCACAGGAGCAAGTGCAACAATATATGGGGTCAGTTGTGGAAACTAGATTGTGTGCCAAAGGTGAAGCAGTTCTTCTGGCGCTTTGCACACAATAGCTTGCCTCTCCGAATGAACATTGCCCGCAAGGGGATGGATATTGACACACGATGTCCGATGTGTTGGAGGCTTGATGAGGATGGAGGTCACTGCTTCCTAAAATGCAAGAAGGTCAGGCAATGTTGGCAGGAACTGAACTTGGAGGATGTAAGAATCCATCTGACAGAACTCAGATCAGCAAAAGAAGTGGCCCAAGACATCTTCAGTATGAAGTGTGGAAGACAGAAGCTGGTAATCAGCTTGTTATGGGCATGGTGGAATGGTAGGAACAAGGCAAATGTGGGTGAAGGACCGAAATGGCGACCAGAAGGCGGGATTGAATGGAGCTTTTAAAAATTCTCCGAAAGAACAAGGCCTATGTTCCGATTTTTCACCCTAACACCACACTACCAAGTTGACGCAAGTCAACCGGTGACAAGCTCACCCTAGGAACGGTTTAGAAGAGCTCGTCGCAAAACGGAAGCGAATGAAAAGCAATAGACTCAAGCAACAGCTATCATCAAAGCTTCACTTAACCAAGCAAGTGATGATTCAACAAGATTAACAAAGCTCAAAACCAAGCGGAAGCAAAGCTTAGCTACACAGCCGATCACAGACCTTTCCAGAGAAACTAATTAACAAAGCATGCAAAGACTAACAAATATAGCTAATTAACACAAGTCAACTAAGCACACAAAGAACTAACAAAAATTAGCAAGAATCAAAGCTAATTAATAAAAGGTAGCTAAGCATGCAAAAGATATCAAGACTAGTGACACAAAACTAATTAACACAAGCTAGAGCAGAAATTAAATACATATGAGAGGAAAACAAAAAGAGTAAACCAAAAATGCTCACTGAGCTGCCTCTCACTGCTGGCCTGCTTCCTCACCCCGCCGGCCTGTTGGCCTTGCTTGCTTGCCTCCTACGTATGCTGCTGCAGCCGCTAGTGCAGGCCTCCAAGCACCACCCCACATGGGCTGCACGCGCTGGCCTGCTCCAGCAGTTGCCCGCGAGCTGGGCTGCGAGCTGGGCCGCTCGCCCCTTGCACCGGCCCGCCTGGCCTGCTGGCAGCACGAGCGCTGCGCGTGCGTAGTTGGCCGCGCGAGCGCCTGCCGCAGGCGCCGCCTCGCGCCGCGCGTGCTGCAAGCCACCGCCGCCGGCAGCTGCGCAGGCCGGGGCCGCGTGCCCCGCCCTGTGCCTTGCGCTGTGTGCACAAGCACAGCACGCCTCGCGCGCTGCCGTCCCACGGAAATCCCCTGCACACAAACAGAAGAAGAAAGGGGGGAAGGCAAGAACAAAACCAAGATTTTGAAACGCAAATTCCTCTCTCAAAACGCAACGATTTCGAACAAGATTTCAGTCATAGATCCGTGACTACTGGACCTAGCAGATCCAACAAGAAGATTGCGAAAAGATCTATTAACCATCGAGAACGAAAAATTCTATGAAAATCATCCGAAAATGGAGAAAAGGAAAACAGATCGGGAGAGATAAACGAGGCACACGAAAATCACAAAGTAAGAACTGGAATCCTAACGCCCAGAGGACAAAAGGAGGTTAGGACCTCCATTTCCATAAAAAGTTTAGCACAAACACTGGAGTAAGCAAGTAAAATGAACTAGGGTTTCTAACTCAAAATGAGCAACAAGTCATGTCCATCTATTAATGGTACTCGCGAAAGATGAAAATACCACTGCCCTAATAACTACGATACACGCCTACGCAAGGGCAAAATGGTCCAAATTTTGGTAGAGCCATCGGACGGACACGCCACCTTCACGACTTTGCTTCACCTCGACGCAAGCTTCGCGATGGCACCCCGTGTCCTCCACTCCGCTAATCCGGCCGCACCTAATGCACCCCCGGTTTTCAGGCCCAAACCGGGAAACCTGCCTGCGCGGTGGTTTTGAGGTCCAAACCACCGAAACCGTCCATCTTCCCTTGGTCGCCACGCGACCACCTTGATGTCGACGCGTGTTCAGTCTCCGCCAGGCCTCTGACGCCTCTGTCCCGCTTGACTCGACCAACGCCATCTTCATCCGTCCATGTACTCTTGCTCTTCAGTGCATCACGTGGATCGTCCGTGACTCCGTCCAGACTCCTCCGATCCCTCAGTCCAAGCCTACTCGCGTTCATCCTTCACGGCCCTTGGTCCATCGGCATGAACCTTTCGCTTGACCTTCACCGCATCCGACGACCGTCACGTTGCATCCTGTGCCTGTGCATCATGAGCCAAAGAGACATCAAATTCACACAATGTTGTCAATCACTCATCATCCAGGGTTGACCACCATTGGTCCTCTGTGGGAGAACCAGCAGGGGTTTCGGTGCATGAAGTTATTCACAAAGCTGTGGTGCTTTCGTCAGATACACTGCAAAAGGTGAATGACAGCGGTATTCAGAGTGCAGCCGGGAGAAGGGAGGTAAGAAAATGGCATCCACCTCCAGCTGATGTGCTGAAGATTAACACTGATGGTGCTTTCAAAGAGAAGGAGAAGAACGGAGCGTGGGGCTTCGTGATTAGGGACAGCGATGGATATGGTTTTATTGCGGGAGCTGGGCGACGGTGCATGATGCATTGTCTGCTGAAGGAGAAGCTTGTTTGGCGGCTTTGCATGCAGCCATGGATGCGGGGATTCCAAGGATCATTCTGGAAACTGACTCGTCGCTGCTGATTTCGGCAATCGAATCCAGTGACCTCGACCTCGGCCCCGAGGGAGTCATCTTCAGGGAAATTCGAGAGCTGCTGTCGTTGCATTTCACCCCTGAAAGTATTGTTCATGTACCTCATTCTTGTAATAGTTGTGCTCATGAGTTCGCTCATTCTGGTTTGCTTCGGGACCTGGATCAACCGATCGTTTGGTTTGATCCCCTCCCAAGTTTTGTACGCACTTTGTTGGATCGCGATCTGGCTGATCCAGAGTTTGGTGAATAAAAGAATGAGCAAATTCCCTCAAAAAAAAAGAAACTTCTTTTTTTTTCAAATGACTGCCACATATACAGGTGTTAAATTAAACTCAGTAGAATTAAAGCAGCATGATTTACGCAGGTTACCGTAAATTAAATATCCATGCATGATTCAGGCAAGTTACTGCAAATTAAATGTCCATGCATGATTCACGCAAAAAAGCAGTCGATGTAACTGTAAACGTCATTAGGCACTTGCCGTCTCTTAATGTCAAATAACAACCATTCCACAAATTATTATATCAATCAGCTACGCAAATTTGCACATGTTAAATCTCAATCAAGATTTTTTTCCCTTGCCTTACCAGGGTCAACTTGTTTTCCACTGCTCGTCGAAAAGAAGAGATATATCTTTGGCTCAGACAAATGTAGAGTCGCTTCACGGTGCAGCTTTTTGATTGCAGAAGCAGCGGAGAAGTTGCTTGTGATGGACGCTCTGGTCTTTGGAGCGCACTTTGGACTCATCAGAACCGTCGAGCTCGTCCAGCCACTAGGAGGGCTCGAGGCAATCACCACGACTAATGGTCGAGCGGCCAGCTGTCCGGCAAATCGGCAAAAGAAAATCTCTGCTTTATCTCTGCAATGTGCTTAGCTTTAGCGTCTTAAATCAGTGTCCTTTATGGAAGTGTCACTGGACGGCAACGTATTAAACGTGTAGGACACCATGGGTTAGGCACCATGTGTTTGGCACGATACAGTCACGCAACAGCTGCTAATTAATTAAGATGGCACACGGAAACAGCTGCAGATGCACAAATACTGGTGTACATGGAGCACAAATTAAAGTGCATCACGTACAGACTGCAGACCATACCTGAACTGTCCACAACAAACATGCACTGGAAACTTGATGCATACAGTACAGCGACGAGGACCCTGAGATTCCTAATTTCGGTCCCTGTCAACTAATTCTCTCTGATCTTATTTGTTTTGGCATATATACACAACCAATGCGCGGACAGTGTCTATATAAGTTGGTCATATCCTGCGTGTCATAGGTCGTCCGTGATGTTAATAAACACTCAACGTCGTCTTTACAATAATTGGTTAGCTAGGCAAGTACTAGATTGCATAGGCCCAATTAGTAGCGATGCTATTTTAGAATTTTTTTTGGGTGGTTGGGACAATGGCATACATCGCCTAACAAACATGCGGTTTCTATGAATCTCAGCCTGATCGTCTGCTAGATAGCCGATCAAAGCGCCATGTGTTGGCCTCAATAGAAACATGCATTTGGCCTAAATAGCTAGCATAGTGAATTTTTATGAACATGTGCTTGTTTAGTGAAATGGAGCTATAAGCACATAATTGTAGTAAGGTTTGATATGTCAGGCATAGATTGAGGAGTCTAGTTAAGATATGGTATCTCTATGGCAAACATATGAAAGCGCGATCATAGCCTCCTCCTACAGTCAGAGTAAGAATCGATACCATTTCCTCTACAAAAGTTGATCCAAAACTGCTGTAACGTTTTTCCTCTCAAAATTTCATAATTATTTCAATTGAAAATTACACTTTAGCAGAAAAGCAGAGTTTTCACGGCTAATAATAAATTCAGATCGGTTGCTGGCGGCCGACTGCGTCCTGTCCAAATTGGGCATCATTTCTTACCCAAGTCCAGCAAGTAGGATTTCCAGGGAGACGCAACCATAGAGATCCAAGATGAACACGGTTACAAGAGAGAGGTCAAGCGAAAGTGGAGTACGCCAGGTGCAACGCAACATAACGCCGGGGATCTTTTCGTGAAAGGCAAACTAAATTATGCCGGTGAGCTGGGAAGCTCCAGCCGTTCTTTGTCCCTCCTAAAACCCTATGCCTTTAATTTAGTCAAACCCGCATGACCCTTTTGGTCGCATGCATGAAACAACTTTGAGAACAAGTGACATAACCGGGAAAAAATACAGAAAATGAGGGCATCATTAATCGTCCCTAAATGCCGGGGGAAGGCCAGCAACAACACAGTGCTCTTGAAGACCTCCAAGGCTCCAACAGTATAGAAAAAAAATAATCCCAATAACGTGTCACCGGTGACGGATACACACAATCAGTCATCACACTTCTTCGGTCGTCTGCATTAATAACTGACGGCACGGAGAAATTATTACCACTATGTTATTCAAATTTTACATACAAATAGGTGGTAGATAAAGGAAATCTACCATTGATCTATATGACCATTCATTCCAATAGGGCTCTTAGTTTACATGTCTACATCTTATCTAGGTCAGCAACTTGCAGTGCGAGTTTCACGAAGCCCTAGCCTGCAACAAGGATGTGTGTCGGCGCATTCTGTCATGCTGATGCTCTCTTCTTTCCTGTCTTTTTCAATCTCATGGCGGTTATTCGTCAGAAGAAATGGCCGAGTGTTCTATTGGCGTCCAGGGTGATGCACCATGAGGCGGCGTGAGTGCCTTTTTAGCTGGTGCTTCCTTCCTAGCACTATATATACCCCCTCCGAGGTCTCTGCTACGATCATTCTTTCAGGCAAGCAACTCAAGTAGTTGTCATCCGCAATCTTGGTGCATAAATCTCTGATCAAGCAAGCCTGCTAAAACACAAACAAAATCAGCCTCCTCATTAACTCACGAAGCTAATTAAAGAGTTTCCAATGGCGGGCCTCTCTCTTGCCCATCCATTGGCCTTTGCCTTCGGCATCCTTGGTATGTTATTATCTCTCAATATACTCTGATAGATTTTGTCAATTCCGTAAATGTTTGTTATTTCTCTTATTCTTTTCATCATAATAAATCTACTTTTTTGAAGCAAAACATTTACACCTTTGATGTGTTTCACCGTGCCACGCTAATTGTTATTATTAGTATAGTTTGTGCTTAACTATGGATTAAGATTTCTGGCCATTTACCAAAAAAGAGAAAATAGAAGACCAAAGAAGTTGGTCCATCCAGTACTTTGCCTGTAGTAGTGTATCGTGACGTCACAAAGCATGCAAAGATCCCAATCGCTACGATCGTTGCAAGGAACCTCCTTAGTATGTCACAAATAATGCTATGCTTCATTTCTAACGATTCCCTTTTTTCCCCTTTACATTGTTTTTACAGGCAACATCATCTCCTTCATGACTTACCTGGCCCCGCTGTAAGAGTCTCCCCTCCCCCCCCCCCCCCCCCCCCCCCCCCCCCCCAATTTTCTCAGCTGTGTGCTAACAAGGCATGCAGGCCGACGTTCTGCCGGATCTACAAGAGCAAGTCGACTGAAGGTTTCCAGTCGGTGCCGTACGTGGTGGCGCTGTTCAGCGCGATGCTGTGGATCTACTACGCTCTGCTCAAGTCCAACGAGATCCTGCTCATCACAGTCAACACCGCCGGCTGCGTCATCGAAACCCTCTACATCGTCGTCTACCTCGCTTACGCGCCCAAGAAGGCCAAGGTCCGTCCATGGCCACCACCTGCTCCTGCTGGTTACTCGATTAATACCTTCGACATCCGCATTAGCTGACATGCTCGTGCATCCATGCGATGCAGCTGTTCACGGCCATGATCCTGCTGCTCCTGAACGTCGGTGTGTTCGGGCTCATCCTCCTCCTCACGATCCTGCTCTCCGCCGGCCACAGCCGCGTCGTCCTCGTCGGCTGGGTCTGCGTCGGCTTCGCCGTCAGCGTCTTCGTCGCCCCGCTCAGCATCATTGTGAGTAGACAAAACCCAGAATCTTGCTACGTCTAGTCATGGTGTCTCCGCTTACACTGTTGACATTTTTGTGCAGAGTAAGGTGGTGCGCACGAGGAGCGTGGAGTTCATGCCTTTCTTCCTCTCCCTCTCCCTCACCGTCAGCGCCGTCGTCTGGTTCCTCTACGGCCTGCTCATCAAGGACAAATACGTCGCCGTAAGCAACCTCTAATTTCCTCCACATATTAAGCAGCTTTCAAGCGAACTACTAGACTGACAAGAGAGATCACTGACAAATGCTTCTTTTGTTGCAGCTGCCTAATGTCATCGGCTTCACCTTCGGTGTCATCCAGATGGGCCTGTACGCTCTCTATTGCAACGCAACGCCAAGGTTACCAGGCAAGGATGTTGAGGCCGAGGAAGCGGTGGACGATACCTTCAAGGTGCCCGAGCACGTCGTGACCATCCCCAAGCTTGGGGCGCCGGCCGTGGAGATGAAGACCTGCGAGGTGCACCCCGTGGAGTCGCCGCCGCCGATAGAGGCGGCAGCGAAGCAGGAGGACGACGAGCCGTCGTCGGCGGAGGAGCTGGAGAAGGCGGGGAACAAGGGAAGCAACAACACCGAGCAAGTCTAGATGCCACATGCGTAACCTGGATCATAATTGAAGGCTACGCCAGGTGGCCAACCCCATGTACGGTATTACGCATGCACACACATAGATGTCTGTGGAAGTGAGCAAGACGAGAGGGAAGAAGGGGACCAAGTCCGGGTGGACCCGCTGCTTTTGTTATTTTACTATTAGTCCTTAGTCTGTTCTTGAAATAGCTCTATTTTTTTCTTATTAGTATGTCCAGCACCTTCCTTGGCATGGCCTTTTATTTGATTATTATTCATTATTTTTGTGTAAGCAGTTAACCAGTTTCTACCCGGATTTCCACTATATTTCACACATGTACGTTTCGACCCATCCATTTTTCCCTTTTTCCCTCCATCATTACACCAAACCAAACTGGAATTTACCTTGACGGCCAAGATTTTTCTTAGCGGCTGAAATGAAACTGCTAAGAAAAATACTATTTTCTTGGTTGTGCAAGCTCTAACTGCCAAGAAAACATATATTCCATGACGGGTGATGAGATCTACCATGGGAATTGGACATTTTCTTGCCGATTTTGCTGGGCCGCCAAGAAATTGAGTATTCTCTCCTCTCTATTAAAATTGAAGGTGATCAATACCTAATTTTATCTTTTAACATGAAAATTTAATATAACCTTGATTTAGTATGTTTATTCATGAAAATAATTTACTTATAATTTTGATACCATAATACACCATTGCTCATAGGCATTTTGAAATTTGGCAGGGGACCAAAATACACCGTTATAACATGTCTAGTAAAGTTCAACCAAGAAAATTAAACTAAGGTAAGTTTTTTCTTCATCTGGTGCTCACTGCAAAGGACATGTGTGCTGAAAATTCTCTTATCTATAGTAAGATTTAGTGTGATCAATAGCTACCTTTATCTTTTTTTGCATGAAAATTTATTATAACCTTAATTTAGTATGTTTTTATATGAAATTAATTTATCTATTGCAAGCTTTGTGCAATAATATGCCATTTTAAAATTTGACTATATATATTTCTTTTTAAGTAATAATAACACTTGTTAAATTTTGTCAAACGGACCTGAAAACGTGGGCCTGGACCTTTTTTGGCGCTCACACATAGCCTGCATAGCCGAAATCTTCCTATCTGTCCACTTCCTATTCAACGGACCGAATCGCGCTCACTCTTTTTAAGTAATAATAACACTTGTTAAATTTTGTCAAACGGACCTGAAAACGTGGGCCTGGGCCTTTTTTGGCGCTCACACATAGCCTGCATAGCCGAAGTCTTCCTATCCGTCCACTTCCTATTCAACGGACCGGATCGCGCTCACTTTGGATAAAAACTCGACCGACTAACTCCGACCAAAACCCTAGCTATTCTCTTCCTCCATTCCCTGCCGCGGCGGCTGCACGCACGAGAGAGAGGGGGGGGGGGGGGGCGGGGTTTAATGGAAGGCAAAGGGACTTTGGCTTGGGCCGCGCTAGCGTGCAGTGATACGAAGACGGGACTCGCCTGCTGCCCCTCCACTTCGTCACTCCCTGAATCTCGTGCGGCTACAGGTGTGCTGAAGCTGCGCCATCCTCTCGCCACTCCCAGTGTGGTGCCGCAAGCACGGAGGTCTAGTAGGGAAGCGGCACGGAGCCTGGTTGGGGATGCCGCGAGGTCCTCCGCTACGCACCTATATGTGGCCTACCCGTGGTGATCGGCGTGTAGTCACGGGCTGGGTTAACTTTACTAGTAAAGGAAAAGAATCGGAGGTTGCCGATAAACGCGTTTATCGGATTTCTCGGAAATTTATCGGATTTACCATTTTTCTTTCGTACAAAATTTAGAGAAAAAATCTCTCAAACTGTACATAAAACAATCTAGATTTCTACAAACAATCTAACATGAAAATAAGACAGAATGTATAGAAATGAGAACCATATGTACTAGGAGGAAGGGGGTGGGTACAAAATTCAAAATTACCAAAATTTTTTGACAAACTGATCACCACCGATAAACGTGATTATCGGTTTGTCAAGGTGTCCTTCTCCTCTCCTCCCTTTACCTTCACTGAATCAAGGTGTGCTAGCAAGTTAATAGAATCAATTAGTGTTGAGAGTTCTTGGACTGGATCTATGTGCTTTTGGTCCTGTAGGTACTGATTTTAGCAAGAAGTGTCTCTGGTGGGCAGAAGAAACAAGACACAACGGATTTGTAGGATAGCAACTTATTTTCTCTGATGTTTCCATTTGCTTTTTCTTCCATATAGAGCTCCAGTTCTTATAGTAGTTAGGCGAACCTTATTAGTTCATGTCTTCCACGGGTAGTGGATTAGAGATCGATTACAAGACAAGAGACTCACCTTTGAGAGATGTACTGATGTATAAATAGATCCTGCCTTCCTGACTAAATAAGTTTGTCATTCGTTACCTAAGTGAAGACACAAGATTACATGCTCATATGAAGTTTGTCTTTCGTTACCTAAGTAATTTTATTTTATCTCTATGATTACCCATCTTCATGACATATGAACAAATAAATTTAGTCTTGCAAAAATATGTAGTGTAAATATATGAGCTAGTTTTGCCAATACGTTTATATGAATTTGTAATATGTAATTCAATTTTCACACAGTCTTTTTTATATGACAGCCACCACACACTTGCGAACTCTTGCAATTCATAAGCGTGCATGGCATTGTGCATTAGAATTTTAACGAGTAGAGTTGTAGCCAACTTTATTCATGTTTCAAGCACACAAGTGTTACATTGGTGCATTGATCTCATAGCTTTATTATTAAAGAAACAATATTACTGTTCAGAGTCAATTTATTATCCATGTTTATTTTCATTTAAAAAGCGAGATATTATGAGTTATTACTGGATCAAACATGTGTACCTTCATCCTTTAATATTTATTGTACAGATCTGAAATCATGTAGGCATATTCTAAAACTTTCATAGCAGGTAACCATCATTACACCGGCTACAATACTACTGTTCTTATTAGTTATATCGGGTACCAACACTTCAAGAAATATGACCTTTGTGACAAATTTCTCGTCATAAGGTCATTTCACTTTATGACGTTTTGTTGGAGCTAGTACGATTATGATTTAGTGACAAAAATATGATGTTTGTCACTAAGAGTAACTCGAAATCATCGTAAGCTAGTTCAATGTCATATTATGACAAACCTTCTTTTGTCATATGAGGCAAACCAACAAACGTCACAAAGTTCATGACAATATGGTTCCGTCATAACTTCGTTTCTGTTCTTTTTTTAAGTGCTTACATCATCAATGCTCGTTAGGTGGTCCTACGTTTGTTTCATCCTAATGTTTTTTCCTCAAGAAATTCATATAGAGTCCTTTTTTTTTGCAACAATCTAAATTTGATTCAGTTGTGCTTGCATACTTATTTATGTAGGAAATAATTACTTTATAGATTATTTAAAAGGTATTTCTAGAATTTAGATGAACGTGCAAACAACTAAATAAAATAATTAAACAGGCAAATAATATGTGCTACGTGTCATGTGATTTTTTTTAGTAAGATCGTACCACATTATTATGAAGCTTAAAAGGGGGGTCATTGTCTCAGCTTCACGTTGGACTGCAGTCCAGCTGCGGCGTCCAAACACAACATCGCCTGCCTTCTCCTGCTTGACACAGTACAACTCAGACACTCACAACGCACGCACACTCATCCCTATGAATATACGTACGCAAACTCTACCTCTATGAGTATCTTCGAAGGTTGAGCCAGCAAATCCTCGAGATTGACGAAGTCACCACAGCCTTCCTGTCGACGGGAACGTCGCCTACCACTGAAAGCACAAAGCCGTTAAATCTAAAAAATTCGCTCCCACAGAAAATCGAACTCAGAACCTGACGTGCTTATTAAAGCTGATTACAGGTCTAAAGGCCTTTCGCTGCTGCTTGCTTGCTGGTGGCGCACGTGGAAGACTGGCCCATGCGGGAACCGCTCCTGGGCTGATTGCTGCTGCTGGCACGGTGGTCGTGAGTGAGACCGTTGCCTGCTGGCCGGCCCGCTGGAGGCGCACAGCCTGCGGCCTGCTCGACAGCTGCCGGTGGCCCGCAGTTGACCGCCACGCTTCTGGCCGCAGCTGCGTGTGCCTGCCCGGCAGGCTGTGCAATTGCTTCCACCTATCCCATGGCGCCACATGGCCGAGCGAAAAAACAAGAAATCGAGGTGCTCATGGGGAGTTCGAACCTGGATCACAGGTTCTGGCGCGCGCACAACTGGACGTATATCTATAGAAAAATGGTTGCAATGCACCGTGGGTTTGGTTGTGATTTAGTTGGGTAACTCAGCTTATTTGAATTTAATAAGATTGAAGTTGTGCCACGTCGCAGATCTTAAACGAAGAACACATAAAGAGTTAGCTTTCTATTTTTTATCTGGAATTAAAACTCGTACCTGGTATTTCTCCATCATAAAGACTCCAAATTTGATGGTTTTTTTCTATTTTTTTCTAAAATCATGCACTTTCAATAAATAGATTTTTTAATATTAATTTATATTTTTAGCTTTTGTTTTTCATATGACTTGTTTTCTTCCACCTAAATAGAGAATAGAAAACATATTTTTGCATATAGCAATTGCTAATGTAACTTAACATTTTCTAATATTATGGTCAACATAAGGTTATGTCCAAATTTAAGGTTCATACGAGTTAAAAAATATTATGAGGTATTCAAATCTTAAAGATTGACTTTAGTTATAGGAAACTATGTGAGATATGTATCGTTTTGTGAACGATATATACACCCACTTTATTCAAATTATTTAATTTTTTTGGCAAACTTTATGAACCAAAAATATGTTGCCACATCAATTTGTAGCATTTTTTTAGCACATTTGGATATTATGGTGATTATTATGTGGTACTTTGGAAAAAAAATTGAATTGTCCCTAGAGGTTAATAGAATATTTCACCTATCTCCTGGACATGGTCTACAATGAAACATAGGGTCCTAAATATAATTTTTGTGTAATTTTTTGAATCTTATTGGAGGTACACATAGTTCAATTTCGAATTAATTTGGATAATCATGTAGAAATTCATTTAACATATAGAAATAGTAAATCAGTTAAAAAAATCTTGAAACTTCTAAAAGACGCATGTCGTTTATTACATTTAAAAATGGTAGTGGTGTATATAACATAATTATTTTTATGTGTTACTTTATAGTGGTGCCTTAAAATGAAAAAGAAAAAAACGCTACAAGGTCCGAGAAACCAAGTCTGGCCCTTTTTTTGTTAAAGCCCGACTTCTCATGTCCGTAGATCTTTGATCCAATGATTTCATCCGATCCCTAGATGTATAAAAGGCCGGCCAAAACCCTAGCTCTCCCTTCCTACCTTTGACGTTGTCTGCCTCCTCTAGTCCTCCTCACCCCTGCCAGCCTGCCCGCTCACGCCCTCCACCTCCTACCGCCACCGTCGTTGCTTCTCTCGCACGACGCGCGTGCCGCGCCTCCCGCTGCTCCGCGGCGTGGCCTCCGCCTCCAACCACCACCGCCGCGGCCGCCGCCACCGCTTCTTTCCCGAGCCGCGCGCCGCGGCCGCCACCAACACCCTCTCCCCCCCGCATATTTTTGCGATGGCCTAGGTGGTGGGGAGGAGAAGGCCAAGGGTGCCGCGGCAAGGAGCTCCCGGTGCCCTGCTGACACCACCACGCGCAGGTCTCGCTTTCTCTTCACCGTCCCCATCTAGATCTAGCCTGCTCCCCTTTCCACCCGCCATTGATGGAAGGAGGCAGGGAGCACCGCCCGCGGGGGTGGGGAATGGCTCGGCTCGTGCGTGGATGGAAGGAGGCAGGGAGTGCCCGGCCACCATCGCCGGCGAGCCATCGTATGGCTGGTTCCGCGCAAGGTAGGAGGCTGGGTACTGTTGGTTCTTTGTCCTGAGTGTCAATTCCATCAGGAGCAGGGGCGGATTTGGGCCCCAGGCTGCCTGGGCTGCAGCCCGGGACGAGGCCCAATTACTTCATAAAAATAATATAAAAATGAAATGGGCCCATTTTAGCCCCCCTGGCCCAAATCGTGCAACCCTAACCTGTCCTTCCTGCCCACCCGCGCCAGCCGCACTGCCTTTGAATGACACTAGTATTATTGGAATATTATCATTATTAGTCATTAGTCGTAGCAACAACTTTGAATGTAGAAACTATTAGATTCCAATGCAAGCTATTTTAAAACAATTTCAAAATGGTTAAAATTAATATACTTATAGCCTAGACCATCCAGTGGTCTAGCCTCTCGATGGCCACCCATTTCAGCTCGGCCTCATCGTCATTCTCCTGATCATGTTGCTGATTGAGGGAGAGGGAGCGCGACAGGCTCTCCCTGAAGCTGGCTGCTGCAGCCCGCCACGATGATGATAATGATGGCAGCTGCTGCTGCTTGCTACGCCGGGGCGGGGCGGGGCGGAGGCGGGCGGGGCGGGGCGGCGCCGGGGCGGAGGCGGGTGGGGCGGGGCGGGGCGGCGACGGGCCGGGGTGGCGGGGCGGCGCTGGGGCAAGCGGCGCCGGGCGGGGCGGCGCTAGGGCGGGCGGGGTGGGGCGGGAGGCGCGGGTGGGACGAGCGACAGGAGTTGGACGGCGGGGGAAATAGAAGCGAACCGTTTTTTTCATAACCAGTGGCAGGTGGGTAATTTTTTACCCCAAAAGCCACTGAAAACAGGGGGAGCGGTGCTTTTGTATTTGTACTATGGTGAAAGCTGCTTTTGGGCAAAAGCACCTAGGGCGTTTAAGCCCTTTGGTTGGCTTTTGACTTTTGCAAAAGTAAAAGCAGGTTGGAAAGCCCAACCAAACACACCCTGAATCTTGCTCTGCAACAGACGATAGCCTGTCTTCGGCACCCTTAATGATGCTCAGCTGCTCAAGTGCTACATACACGGGTACCCTATATATAGCGGATCGAAGCCGCACTTGGCACCGCGCGCGCCGCCGCCTCTATACAAAACCCTACCGACTATCGTCCCCTTCCCAGATCCGTCCACTTCTGATATACTTTTCCTCTTTATTCCCCATCAAGATCTGTGTTTTCCCATTCGTTCTTGTGTTGTTAGGCAAGTCATCTTTCATCCTGAAATCATCTTCCGCTCAGATTTGTAGTTTGAGCACAACGCACTAATACAAGCATAACTCTTACATTCGAACTCTGTTTGGGTTGTTCTTATGCTCGTTTGAAAGCTTACTTGAAGGACTATCAGAATAATATATGATAAAGTTGTTAATCTTGAAGATATATTCTGATTTGGCCACGACACTCTGCTCAATCTGAAAATTATCTAAATAGCAAATACTAATTTGTATACAATCTGGTATGCTGATCTTAGTAGCAAAAGAAGGCAAAAAAAAGAGAAGAAAGAAAAAGAACAAAATAAAGGGATTAAGCGCTGAGATCACCACATTGATTGGCTTTGCTTGATGTTGTTCAATTTCACATATAGTCATCATTTGTGCAATATCTTGTAGCCTTTCGTTTATATGAGCAATCAGCTAGCGTCTCTCCATAACTTGTGCAGCACTGAGCTTTGTCTTCAATCGAGACCTCAGTTTAGCTTATTTCCTTGGCTGCAACAAGTTTTCCCATCTTTGTGCGTGAGTTGCTAAATACTTTCCTCATATTCATTTGTTTTTAGTTCAACAACTAGACATTGTTCTTTTGGTTGGATTCTCACTTAACTTTACAATAACTTGAAGTTTTAGATAGTATCACCACATACATAATCTTCCAAGCTCCAAAAATAAGCCTATGTTTAGGATGCGCTATGACTTTGATTTCGCTTGCTCTATCACTTTTATCGTGTCTCCTACCACCAAGGTGAGTGCAGCTCTCAATTCAGCAAGGATACATAAGAACTTCGGTGGTAAGAGAAGGTGAGATTGAGTGTTTCCACAAAGCCACGTAACTTGAATTGTTCTCTTTTCTTGCACTAATCATGCAAGGTGAAGATAGAGCACAACCACCAAGCTATGTCACACAAGGGCAACTACATAAGCTAGTGCAAGACTTCAATACCCAACTCAATGAGAACATGGGCGCAAGCAAGGCGAATATGGTTGCTGAAGTTGTGAAGGTATTGCAGGCACAAGGTGCTGCGGGTCTAGATGAGACCGATGAGGAGTATGCAGCTCGGTTGCAGTGGGAAGAGCAAGGGAGAAAGAATGCCCATGGGTGAGGGTATGGAGAACGAAGAGGTGGTGATGCCTTTGGTCGAGGAAGAGGTCATGGGCGTGGAGATGGTGCTGCAGATGAAACGATAGATCTAAGATACTTTCAGGCTACGTCGCAATGATAATTTTCAACGCCATCACAATGTCAACAACGATAAGCCCAATAAAGAGAAGTTCAGAAAGCTGAAATTCAGCATGCCCAAATTTGAAGGCACATGTGACCGCGATGCATATCCCACATGGAGTTGAAGGTTGAGAAGATATTTCATGTGCATAATTATTCGGAGGAAACGAAGGTGCATATGGCTGCACTTGACTTTGATGGATATTCTCTCATTTGGATATTCTCAAAGAGAGGAGAATCGTGAATTTTCAGTGGCAATATGGGCTGAAATGAAGAGGGAAATGAGAGCACCTTTTGTCCCAAAACCTTTTCTTTGTAGTGTTGATATATGTTTTTTATCCAATTGAATCTAGTACCTATACTTTTGCTTAATAAGTCGATTTTATGTTTCTAGTATGAAATTCCAATTTTTGCTTTTATATGAGGTGTGCTTTTGCTTATCTTAGTTTTGTTAGTTTGGCTATATTTTAGACTTAAAACATAAAAGGTACAGGACTTGTACATGTCATTTGTTATTTTATATTGTTTTGGTGTTGCTTTTAATGTCAAATGGAAGTACACCGTGGTACTTGTTTGGTGAGATCTATAAGGAATAGCATCATTGGTACTACTCCAGTTGTAGTAAATTTTTATTATCTGTGGATTACTTTTTTCTTTTTACAAACCTATGCTCAAACAAAGCTCTCTACCATCGTTAGAGTTTCAAAATTCAAATGGATGTGTCTGGCTTTATGGTGCTCGCATATGGAAAGTACCTCTCTTATAAGAACCCACCCATATCCACATGTACAGTGCATAAATGGTCCAGTAACTTTAGGTCATAAATGTTCGATTATAATAAAATACAGGTACGAACTGAATACAACCACAAGAGACAAAGTCTGACATCTCAAGACACATTTTAGTGGACAGGATAACACCCATCATGGTTAACCGGTGTAGCATTGAATTTTTGAAAACCACTAGTCAAATCTAGAGACAAGGCACTACTAGATTTGCAGAATTTGCTGAGTTATAGTTAACATGTGGCCGACGGGTTCCTTCCATCTCTTTTGCACTCGTCAAAAAAAAAAATCTTCGTCGGCAATTTCTTTTCACTCATGGGAAATGGACCAATCATAATAAAGCACCGTCGGCCATTAGCACGAGGAAAAAAAACAAAACTCAAACCCCGTCGGCCACGGCCACCCGCAAATAACTCTTGGAAATTGTTTTGAATCTTGTAGTGAGGGGTGGTGCAAGGACAAACGTTAGCTAGATGCCTTACATGATGTTCTATTGGTTCACATTTTTTTTTGGGTGTGTGTGTGTCGGGGGGGGGGGGGGGGGGGGGGTGGTATTTTGTAAAGGTAGCATGCAGCATTTAATTTGTTCATATAGTATTTCTAAAGTTACTTTTGAGAGTGGACATTCGGTGGTTAATATTGTGAGACAACACATGCCGGACTAATTCATTAGACGAAGCGGACGCAAAATTATCTTCCCTTAAGGACAACATGTATCTGTATGATGTTAACAACGTCGAATGCCAGCAGGTTCCACAAAAACACCTTTCTCAGTTTTCACGATTTGAACTTGATCTTGGCATTTATGGCGTGTGATGCTTACCGGACCAGAATTCTTTGTCACTATTATCAGCCTGGATTATGCATTTTAATCATAAACAAGGCTACTTGTGTCAGCCTGGATCAGGAGTGCCTAGGTGATAGCTGGGTGATTTCGTTTGAACTGTCACCTAGTTTTCTGTGACCAATTAAAAACATAAAAAAACACACAGTGTATGAAAGATACAAATATAAGTGAAAAAGAAAGATTTCGAGAAAAAGAAATAAGTATCGACAAGGTTTTGTTCCCTGGCCGCAGTGAGGGAAGTATAGGTGAGGAACAAACAAACATCAGCAAATGAAATGATGGCCCACAAAGCCCACTAAGGAAAATAAACCAAAAAGTCGAAGCACGAATTTTCGGAAATATTAACCGTCGCGCGACTAGGTGCCAGTTCATCACAGAAAGGCCCATAGCCCATTACAGAACAACATCCAGAGGCCCAGCGCCTGAACGGGTGCATCTAGAGGCCTGCGTCGCAGGTAGGAGGCCAACAACCTGACACGCGTAGAACTTCGTGCAAACAACAATTTCAGATAAAAAGCTATAGTTTGCAAATTAATTATCTAAATTAAATTTCGTTTCTATCATTGTATTTTTTACAATAAAATCGTCGAAACTAGACCATACTTAACTATATTTGTATAAATGTCTTTTAGAACAATTTTATTTTGTTCAGGAACAAATTTTTAAAATACTTTTACTTTATTATGAGAATAATATCTATTTTGTAATGGAACATTTGTATTTCTTATTTGGGTCAAATTTTCATGGAACATTGTTCTAGAAAATTTTTTTACTTTTAAAGTTGGAACAATTGCTCAAGTTTTGCAATGAAATTGTTCCAACTGTACCATAACATTGTTCCACTATAGCATTAAAATATATTCAATTTTAATTTTATTTTAAAGATAGAGTTGTACAAAATACAGTGGTACAATCAAAGTTTATTATAGATTGCATGCAGCATGCGTGTTTTTGTGTCTTCTCCGATCAGCTCCCCGAATTTTGAAGTCACCACAACCGTCTAAATCCAAATACATGTGAAAAATTAAGCAACAACCGAGTGATGTTTAGAGATTTCGTTTTTTTACTTTGCGAGGAACACAAATATATTTAATCGGCGGTTGGCGTTGCAATTTCTGCTGGGCCTAATTGTTTCCCGCATGCTCTTTCTGCTGTTGAGGCCCGACCCAAAACGTTATCGCACCCTTAAAGATTTCTTTTTACCTTTCTAAATTTGGAACCAATCCGTCTTTCCTCCCTGGACAAACAAACCATGGTTTGGACTCTTAAACTCATTATATCGGACACATAATCTCCCTAATTGATTTCTCTTAAAGGATCTCTCTTTTTCTTTTATATTTATTTTGACTGAATCATTAAAAATTATAATAAATTAAAAAAATTATAAAATGGAAAATTTAATTTTGTTGAACTCCATATAAGTAGATCTATGCAGTGAACATATGATATGATATAGTTTAGTAAAAATTTTTATTGTACTCTTAGATATATATACTTTTCTTTAATTAATTGCTAGCTATAATTTTCGTGATCCAATTATGGTGAAATTTTTATGGTATGATAATCATTATATTTTTGAGCTATACTAAAAATTTTATCGTTAATTATTAGCCCACTATAAATTGGACTATAAATTTCATCGTTAATTATTAGCCCACTATAAATTAGCCCACTCAAACATATAATTATTAGCCCACTATAAATTTTTCATCATAATTGGACTATGAAAACTGTAGCTATGAATTAAGTACAGAAAAGTATATATATCTAAAAGTACAATAATTTTTTTTACTAAATTATATTATATCATACCTTCACTGCATATATCTACTCACGTGGAGTCCAATAAAATTGGATTTTCTATTTATAATTTTTTTTATTAACTATAATTTTTCAAAAATTCAGCTAAAATAAATATAAAAGAAAAAAAGAAACTACTAATATAAAAAAAATCAACTAGAAATATCATGTATCTGGTACTGTAAGTTCGAGGAGTTGATGTGCGATTTCATTATCAAAGAACGAAACGCGGATTCATGCGTTCAGGCGGTAAACAACTTTTTCCATAACAAAATCCTGATCGGACCGGGCATCGTGCCATCCGTGTGCTCCAGTCCAGTCCAGTTCCGCTTCGTCCGCGGCGACGGCGACGCCCGTTCCCCATGCCGCCGGCGCCGGCGCGGTGGCGGCGCGGGGCCCGCTCGCCCGTGGCCCCGCGTCTCCTACATCGAGCCCTCCTCGTGGCTGCATTCTCCGCGGCGGCCTTCATTCTACTCATACTACTCCAGCACCACCACGGACCTAAAGCCCCAAACACCTCCACCGCATCCCGCTCTCGCGTCTTCTCCGACGAGCTCCCGGAGGACTCTCCCTCCGCGGAGCAGGATCCGGGGGTCGGGGACGCCGCGGTCGTCGGGGACAGGGCCACGTGCGCGACGGTTGAGAGGATGGGGGAGGAGGCCGCGGGCGCGGGGCGGGGCTCGCCGGAGCAGGCCAGCCTGCGGGTCCGCGAGTTGATCCGGCGCCACTTCGAGCTCCACGGTGCGTTCCGATAACGAAGCGGATCACCCCTTGATTTGACCCCTTCTTCCCCCCCCCCTCCCCCCCCCTGGAAATGTTGCGTGTTCATCAACCCACTGCGTTCAATCTGCGAGAGATGGTTTGTTAATCACGCGCCGTGTAGGTGAATTAGATTTTGATGGTTAAGTCATTTGATAGCATATAGCCTTGTAGAGATCTGTGATCATGCTCTGTCGAAGACAGTAGTTACTTCTGTGCTTAATTAAGGAATTGACTTGGGGGAGTAGCCTAGGAAGTGAGGAAGCTGCTGACAGCCTGACTGTCCAGGCTGTCGTATACTAGTGTTTGGTCTAGTTACTTAATTAAAGAACTGACTTCGGTGCACTGAGATTCACGATGACTAATGTATGGACTAGTTGTCTGTAGTGTTTGCTGAAGTGTTTATGTTGTTCAGAGTGCCAGAAATGGGGAGTGCTCGAAATCATGTTTGCGTAAACATTTGGCGCCATATTTTACCCCTTTATAGATAACATTTCGTGGTTGCTAGCAATTTCGGATTAGGATTGCAACCAATTTTACAGAGGTCTTATCGAACGTTTAAGCAAACTGAGTTTTGGTATATATCCAATAATAGTGCACAGGTATATCCACAAAAGCACTGTATCCAAACTTGCAGCATGGACCATTAAGTCTGCTGTGTATATTTACATAACCAGGTAAAACTATAATATCACAAAACTATTTATGTATGATCTTTTAGATATAAAATTGAAAATTGAATAACTATCTCCTACTGTTTATGTGAATGGTTTGAGACATTGGTTTACTTGATTCAACAGAACATCCATTCACATGCATATTCACATGCATGGAAATGTACAACTAATATGAGCATCATATAGTTCAGTCATAAATCAACTGTTGCAGCCAGAGTCTCTAGTTTTGCATGGAGAACTCAGT
Source organism: Panicum miliaceum (assembly GCA_032594955.1). Taxonomy (NCBI): domain Eukaryota; kingdom Viridiplantae; phylum Streptophyta; class Magnoliopsida; order Poales; family Poaceae; genus Panicum; species Panicum miliaceum. The sequence goes on along the minus strand of CM064072.1, from coordinate 26,397,586 downwards.
TTCTAGTTACATTGAGGAGCCCAACGTTTATATATTCAATTAACTTGCCAGGAGCAGAAAGAGTGAGAACGCTTCCTGCCCATGAATTCTGCAAACAAGGCTTTGTGTTGGGGAAAGCATCTGAAGCTGGATTTGGCAATGAAATGTACAAGATCTTAACAGCAGGAGCCTTGAGTGTCATGTTAAATCGATCTTTAATCATCGGGCAAACCAGGCATATGCCTTTACACTCAGCTCCATTTCATCTTTACCTTTGATATGATTATTATGGGATATGTTTAAAGCATCGAGCTCTTTGAAACTTCAGAAATTTGGTTGACTATCCTCTGCTTGTTTATTCCTTTCTTATAGAGTGTTAATGTTTATATGACGTTTAATTGTGAATTGTTGCATATTTTCATGGCTGTGATAAATGAAATATGTAGTTTAGAAGTAGTGGTGATTGATATTAATTATCCACTTACCATTTTTTCTGTTCCTTTCGCTCTCACAGGGGATTGTATCCTTTCGGGGAGTACATTTCTTATACCAACCACTCGTTCACTATTCATGAAATCAAACATTTATGGAGGAAACATCACTGTGCTAGAACATATGGTCGAGATCTGAATATAAGAGTGGACATTTTTGAAAACCCACTTGAGACCAATGTTCTGTGTAGTGACTGGAATAGCTGGAAGGATCCTATTATCTGGTTAGTACTACAGTTACTTCCTAGAATAAGTTCTTGGCATGACCTGGACATGTTTTTGTTGTAATGGAGATAATTTTTCTAGGGCTTCAATTTACTATGGAGGTACACTAGATGATGGACATATATACTATATCTCGCATATGCAGATGAATTAGGTTTAGATAACCAGTTTTTTAATGCTCAGTTTTATTTCTTAGGTCTCAGGTAATCAGTCATTTCTTTTTCTGTGTTTCTGTTTCATTTGTTCAGTTTCTGTTACTCTATGTGGCATTCCTTTGCTTTCTTTCATCTAGTTTTTTTTCATACAAAAATTAAATATAAAAAGCATGCTGAATGGTCTTTTATTCACAATTCTAGGTTTGATGGCACAACAGATGCAGTTGGGATTCAGTTTTTTCTGAAGAATGTTCATCCTAGAATGAAGGCTGCTGCATCGGCCCTTTTTGGATTGCCAGACTCATTGTATGCCAGGCCTAATACATTTGGTGAACTTATGCGAGCTATCATATCTCCATCCAGTACAGTCAAAGCAGCAGTTAACTGGGCTTTGAAGGGTGTGAATCCAGATATTGTTTTGCACATGCGCATGATGGCAAATAGGTATGGCGCACTTTTGTGTATGCTTGCGTAAATTGAATGAAACTATTATAAACTGTCACTCGCTTAGGAAAGAATAATGACATCTTGCAATTTCACCTGTTAAATTATCTGTTTCATCAGTAGGCACCGAAAATGCTTCTTTGTACCAGAATTGTAAGCGGGGCCTAGGATAGGTTTGTATTTTTCTTTTCTGATTTATAATTCTTTGATCTTATGTTTGATCCTCTCTAATTGAGTATGTTTGGACTTTGGAATAGTTTGTAATGGCCAATTTGTATCATTTACTCATCTTTAAGGTTGAGAATGTCCACCATCTATATCATGTAAATAATCTGTTACCAACTCTTGTTAGTGTTGTACAAAGCACATGGCAGTACGCAAGGCACTGTATTTGCAGTTGGGTCGCACCTGGTGTATAACAGCATATTAGGTGGTAGGTTGGTTAAGGACTAATAAGGCATTAGTTGGCTATGTTTTAGAACAATGACTCTTCTCACATCCATATGTTTGAACATTTGAAGACTAACTCCTATCGTTATTTTAGGCCAGTCCGAGCAAGAAAAGCTGCAGTTCTTTGTATTAAGAGAGCCCTACAGATTTGCTGTATGAAGGGTACACCTCGAGTGGCATTGGTCTCAGACACACCAGCATTTGTGAAGGAGATAAAGTCAGAAATCAGTGAGTTTGCAGAGGTTAGCTGCTTCGTTAAATTTTTTATGCACCCATGAAGTTTGGTTAGATTTCTAGTCTAAATTAATTGATTTTGTATTTCTATTTTCTAGTAATATTGAAAAGTTGGATGTTTATTCCGCGATTGTTTGCAGGTACTTTATTTTGATTACAAGTTGTTTACAAAGACTTCTGGTCTAGAGATAGTTGGAAATGATAAGGTATATTCACTCAGCTACATATTGTTACTGTTTCCTCTACAACTCCTGAACCTTACTGGAATTTTCAGGAGCAACTTTTCTATGCTAGATTTTGTCATGAATGCTACAGTTTATATTGCAAATGAAAAAAAATACATCTTTACTAAATTTGCTAGATTAGTAATACACTATTTTGCTTAGTCTGAATCTGGCCACCCAAATTTCGCAATGTGTACAATCAAAATGATGCTTATTTCTTAGGGTTAATTGGATCCATACCATTACAATTGTCCGAGTTCACTGATTTGCCATTACAATTCGTCATATTGGAACCGTGCCACTACAATTCTACAGCTCTTCGAAACACACCACTACTTAACCCTTTGATGCGTTTCTGAAAAATTTTGGACCAAAATGCCCTCATCTTCTGCATATTTTATGACGAATTGTAATGGCAGATCAGTGAACTCGGACAATTGTAATGCCATGGATGCAATTAACCCTATTTCTTATCATCTTGTGCATATTTTATCCTGCACTGCTTTCGACAAATCATATCTATATGCTGTGTTTCTGGTTTGTGGCATTCTTCCATTCATGTTAAATTAAGACAAATCATGTGTGTATATACAGTTCCTGCATCAAAATAATTGTACATGTAGTGTGTGCATAGAGCCGCAACACTGCTGTATTCCCTTTTTAAGAGAAAGATTCACCTGCTTTTATAGAAAGAATATAATGGAGTATTCCTTTGCTCATGATAGGATTGGCATAGTTGCATTAGCTGCAAGAAATGCATGAGACGACCTTGAAATGTGAATGTCTCTGTAAAGTGATCCACTTACCGTTCAAAAATATTCTAGCCATAAACATAGCACTATTGATTCTTGTAAGAAAAATTCTGATTTGGTCTTGGAAAAAAAATTGTCACTGCTTTTGTTTTGATCAACAATCGGTAGCTTTATGGCATTTTAGGAATGTTGTGTGTATACTCTTGCATCTATGTGGTTGCACATCTTGTTCCCTGAACTAAAGACCTTTTCTGTGCCAGCCTTTGGATTTTCGATCAAGAGACTGGGGATCAGCTCCAAGGTGGGTGGCATTTGTTGATTTCTTTCTAGCTGCACAGGCCAGAAACGCAGTAGTCACTGGAGCACATCGTCGTGTGGGGACAACCTACGCTCAACTCATTGCAGCATTGGCTGCAGCAAACAGACATGGTACATATCCCTTGTGTTAAAACCTGCCCTGATTTTCTGCACTCTGTTCAGTTTCTAGTCTTCAAACCCCAACCTGAATCAGCCTACCCTTTTCTTGTATGATCAGGCCAAGAGCCTTCAGGCACCAACTTCACGTTCTTAAGCAGCGTCCACAGCAACCTGCTGGTCGACGGGCTCTCGATGCAGGTCGGCTGGGGCCATGTCTGGAACAGATACGCTGGTCCTCTCAGCTGCCGGCGCCAGCCGCACCAATGCGCCCTGACCCCGCTCCTCCCGCCCGCCTGGTGGGACGGCCAGTGGCAGAGCCCCATTTCCAGGGACGTCAGGAGGCTGCTGGAGTACGGCGTTCGGCTGTCAAACACCGGGGAGGTGGACGAGAGGCGCCTCGCAGCGCACTGCCGGTCGAGGAAAGATCACGTGAAGAGGTACCATATCCTCCCACCATACAAGAACCCGGCATGATCGTAAGGGAGAGGAGCTCACCAGTTTTGCATTAACCGCTTAGATGAGTGTAGGCTAGAGCGGTCAGGCATTTTAAGCTGGCCATGTTGCTAATCTCTGTGGCGGCGCCACTGATGGTGCAGGTTTTGGTGAAGCTGTAGCGCAGGGGTTTTGCTGGTAGCATCATGCATCGCAGATTTGTAGTTCACCAGCTGTTTCTTTCAGCTTGGAATTGGGCAAACTGGAGCATTTGAAAAAAGCGTGCGTGCACAAAGCAGGAGATACCCTCACATTTGTATTTTGAGGTTGACCACTGGATGGCTGTCTGATGGACGACCACCGAGTAGGTGGTCCTCCACTGCACTCCGCCGCCGATCCGATGCGTTTCCTCGGCTTCCCGCAGGAGAGATTCCTTGGCAACGGACCGCGGCAACCATCCCCGTTGCCCCTAGCCTACCAAAGGCTCGCTACGATCTGATCCTCCCTCCTATTTTATTTAATTTAGCTCAGCAGCTATCTGCTGAACGATGGTCACATGACATGGACGATCGAGGCTCGTCGTCGTTCTGCTCCGGCCGGACAAGGTAGCACAACATGGCAGCTGCCGCTGCCGCTATAGTCTTGTCGTTCGTCGTCACCCTGCTCGTCGCCGCAGCCACAGGGTCCCTGCCACGGCAGCCTGCCTCGCGGGAAGCGGCTGCCGGCGACCGTGGTGTCACGTTACGCGTCGGCCCGCGCCAGGTACTCCGACGACGAGCTTGCCTATGCACGCGCTGGGAGGCTGCGTGCTGACGGCGTGGTATCATATTGTTGAGATAGACGTTCAATTTGGTTTGCCGGTCGATTCGATCGCACGCAGGTGGTCGTGGACAACGGCGTGGTGCAGGTGGCGCTGTCGGCGCCAGAGGGCCGGATCACTGGCGTCCGCTACATCGGCGACCCCAACAACCTAATGGAGAACGACGCCGGCCAGGGAGACACCGGAGGGTACTGGGATTCGGTTTGGAACTATCCCGGCTCTGATCTTCCGGGACAATACAATATGTAAGTCGATTGCTCTCTTACTTTTACTTATTATTACTCTAGCCTGTGCCCGTGCGTTGCTATGGGTAATATAATTTTTATCCGGATCTATACGAGACCACCAACTTCATGTCGTGCCGTGACCGCGCGACGTACTGATGTCCGGGTTCCGATTGGGATTACGATTGATTTGTCCATGTTCTGATTAGGATTCAGATTGACGGACTAAGGAACCCACCAACTTCGTGCTCTTTCAATTCACTTCATGTACATGTCGTGTCGTGACCGTGCGACGTACTAATGTCCGGGTTCCGATTGGGATTCCGATTGATTTGTCTAGGTTCTGATTAGGATTCCGATTGATGGACTAAGGAATCATTGCTTGCTTTAGAAATATTTACCAGGCAAATACGCCCATGCGATATAATAGACCTACATAATACCATTACCTTTGTGCTCGTTCACTCCGTGTACAGACCGTGCCGTGATCGTGCGAGGCATTGATTGTCCAGGTTCCGATCGGGATTCCGATTGATTTGTCCAGGTTTCGATTAGGATTCCCATTGATGGACAAGAAATCATTACTTTCTTTAGAAATAGTAGAGATGAGATTATTACATATGTCCTCAATTGGTGTGTACTCCCTCCATCCCAAAAAGAATACAACTCTCGCTTCCCAAGGAGTCAAACAATTTCAAGTTTAACCAAATTTATACAAAATAGTATTAAGATTTATGTTATAAAATAAACATCATTAGATTAATCATGTAATATATTTTCATACTAAATCTATTTGGAAACATAAATGTTAGTAATCTTTTTATAAATTTTGATCAAATTTAAAATTATTTGTCTCCTCGGGAAGCGAGAGTTGCATTCTTTTTGGGACGGAGAGAGTACGTACTCACTGCCTTGCAATTGTTGACCAAGTCAGAAAACATAAACCGGCAATGAAGTAGATTGGGTCCAATTCACACTAGTACAACAGTCAATGAAAATGACAACCATTGGAAACCACTCAGAAAAATAACTGAGGATGAACCCCCAAACATCCAAAGATCGATAGGTGTGTACTCTTTCCAAACACATTAGCATTACTCACAACTTGATTATATGTTTCTAGCTAGCTACTTTATTTACTAACTATGGACACACTTTACTCAGATTCTCAAAAAAAATGCATAAACATCCTTCGAGATCCTCTTATATCCATTTCCAATCTTCCTCCCAGACCCATCTCCTCGAATGAATAGAGATTGTCATCAAATAGGAAAGTGCAGTTGTATTGATTAGTAATCGAGATAACAAAAATGGGTTGAAGTGTGCAACTAGGAAGGATTGAACGTGCAAAACGGGGGCTGCATGTGCACTCTACCATACACCGTTATGAGCTTACTAGTTACGTCAACAAACTGAACCATTTCAAAATGGATTTGTGGTATTTAGGATGGAAATGTGTCAACTAGCCCAAGAAATGTTTAAATGCTTATGGATCGACAATCGAATCTACGTAAGTCCCCCAGTGTAGTAGAGTAAGCTAAGTTTGCTCGTTTCGATATACTGATTACATTTGTACAGGTTGGATAGTACAGAATTCAACGTAGTATCCTCAAGTGAAGATCAAGTGGAGCTTTCTTTCAGGAGTACATATAACCCATCGCTTCAAAACAGCTTCCGGTTAAACATCGATAAGAGGTTCCATATTTCTCATGTTATTCAGATCGTGCAATCACTTGTTTTAGTTACTATTTCCTCATCTGAATTAGTACCAACTCCCTGCTAAGACCGCTGGTTCAGGCTTGTGATGCTCAGAGGTAGCTCTGGGTTCTACTGCTATGCCATCTTTGAGCATGCCAGGGACTACCCTGCTCTGAACATCACCGAGGCTCGGTTCGTCTTCAAGCTCAACACGGGAAAGTGAGCAACCGTTTTTCAGCTTGAACTTTAAACAAATGGAAAAAATCCTTTTTACCTCGTTAAACTTTGGTATGAATCCGTATTTCCTCCCTAGATAATGAAACCGTCCGTCTGTCCGTCTGGATTCCTCGGACTCACGATACCACCTCCTTGCCTGGTTTCTCTCAGTGGTTTTTCTCTTTTTTTTATGTTTATTTTAGCTGAATCTTTGAAAACTCAGAGTAAATAAAAAAATCATAAAATAGAAAATCCAATTTTGTTGGACTCCACATGAATAGATCTATACAGTGAACATATTATATGATATAATTTATAAAAAAAATTTATTGTACTTTTAGATATATATTTTTCTGTGATTAATTCATAGCTACAGTTCCGTAGTCCAATTATGGTGAAATTTTTATGGTGAGCTAATCATTATATGCTTGAGCTGTAGTAAAATATTAATGGTCATTGGATCATGTATGCTAGAGCAACTGAAGAGTCTCTGATATAGCTTGGAATTTAGTTGCTCAAGCATATATGATCCAATGAGCATGAAATTTTTACTACAGCTTAAGAATATAATGATTAGCCCACTATAAAAATTTCACCATAATTGTACCACGGAAACTGTAGCTATAAATTAATCACAGAAAAGTATATATCTAAAAGTACAACAAAACCTTTTTACTAAATTATATAATATCATATGTTCACTGCATAGATCTACTCATGTGGAGTCCAACAAAATTGGATTTTACATTTTGTGATTTACTATGATTTTTTAAAGATTCAGCCAAAATAAACATAAATGAAAAAGAAAACCACTGAGAAAAACCACCGAGGGAGGTCATATGTCCGGTATCGCAAGTCCAAGGAGTTCAGGCGGATGGTTTCATTGTCTAGGGAGAAAACGCGGATTCGTTTCAAAGTTCAGAAGGTAAAAAGGACTTTTTCCGAAACAAATTGATCACATCTCTCTGTTAGCTTTCTCCAGTTTTTCATGACCTGTCAATTAAAGGCGTGTTTTTGCCTACTTCAAATTTGCTAGGTTCAATTACATGGCCATTACAGACGACATACGGAGGTACATGCCAAGTGCAATCGACAGAGATGAACCTCGTGCTGTCCCACTGGCTTACAAGGAGGCTGTTCTCCTGGTTGACCCCAAGGAACCCCAGTTCCGAGGAGAGGTATATTAGCTTTAGCTAAAGAATCGACAAACATGCTTGAAGAATTATATTTAATTTTTGCAACGATAAATCAAAGAACTGAAGTAGAACCAAACTTCAAAATCAAACTTTGTCTGAAGCGACTGGCTTGAGAACCATGCATGAACATGTCTGCAGGTGGATGACAAATACCAGTACTCTCTGGATAACAAGGACAACGTTGTTCATGGATGGATCAGCGGCAGTGATCCGAACCCCATGGGTTTCTGGGTCATCACACCCAGCAACGAGTTCAAGAGCGGCGGGCCTTTCAAGCGGGAGCTCACCTCCCATGTCGGCCCCACATCCCTCACTGTAAGCCTGGCTCCATGCACACCATCCGAATCAAATGGATTTATCAGCTGGTTAAACTGAAAAGCTTGTATGATCTTAATGTTTCCATCAGATGTTTTTTGGGACACATTACGTTGGTAAGTACATGGTGGCCAAGATCGACGATGGCGAGAGCTGGAAGAAAGTCTTAGGTCCGGTGTTCATCTACCTTAACTCAAGCCCCAAGAGCGGTAACAACCTCCAGGCTCTCTGGCAGGATGCCAAAGCGCAGGCACAAGCTGAGGCGAGGAACTGGCCCTACAGCTTCCTTGCATCGCCGGACTTCCCCAAGGCAGCCGAGAGGGGATCCATTGCAGGGAGGCTCCTTGTCAGAGACAGGTACATGAGCAAGAAAGACATGCCTGCTGCGATGGCCTACATTGGGCTCGCCGCGCCCGGGCAGCCTGGCTCCTGGGCCACAGAGAGCAAGGGGTACCAGTTCTGGACAAAGGCCGCATCGGACGGCGCTTTCAGCATCGACAATGTCCGGGAAGGAATGTACAATCTTTACGCATTTGTTCCCGGGATTCTTGGAGACTACTGCTACAGTTCACCTCTAACCGTAGCTTCAGGTTTGTGCCACTTCGTCCCTCTCAGCACTGGCATTGAACCATATCCTGTGCTTGACCTGTGTTAGATCGGTTGTTGGAGCAGGTCGTGTCATGAGCGTCGGTGACCTTGTGTTCGAGCCCCCGAGGACAGGCCCGACGCTGTGGGAGATTGGTGTCCCGGACCGGACGGCAGCGGAGTTCTACGTCCCTGACCCTGACCCCAAGTACATCAACAGGCTCTTCGTCAACAAGGACAGGTAGTCAATGTGACTATGTCGCTTACAAAATGAGAATATGCGTGGCAATGGCTTCTGGGTGTTCTTCTTACTGACTCTGCATGCTTGGCTTTGATGCTAGCAGGTACAGGCAGTACGGCTTGTGGGAGCGATACAGCGCCTTGTACCCGGAGAAGGACCTTGTCTTCACGGTTGGTAGAAGCAACGAATCCAAGGACTGGTTCTTTGCGCAAGTCACAAGGTGATACTACCGCATCGCTTTGTTCTTCCTTTTCTTTTTCACGCTCCTGACGCTGGATCGACGATTATCTTCATGGGTACCGAAAAATCTTTGGACTGCAGGAAGGTAGACCAGGACACGGTGCCGACGACATGGCGGATACGGTTCAACCTCGATCGCGTCGTGGCAGACGGCACCTACACGCTGCGGATGGCCCTTGCAGCTTCTGAAACGTGCAGATTGCAGGTGTGAACTCTGAAGAACTTACGCAAATAATCTATTCTACGAGCAGTAGTTCATGTTCTGTGGTTACCTTTACCTGAACTTTCTGCGCAACTGTTCGTTTCAAGGTGCAAGTGAACGGGGGTGGCGGGGTGTTCACGACGCCGGTGATGGGGGACGACAACGCGATCGCGCGCCACGGGATCCACGGCCTGCAGTGGAGCCTCGAGTTCGCGATTGGGGGGCACCTGCTGGTCCAAGGCGACAACGCCATCGACATCAAAGTCGCGCAGGCCGGAGCGGGAGGTCCGGCGGCGGCCAGGATCTCCGGGGTCATGTACGACTACATCCGCCTGGAAGGGCCTTCCTCCGGAGGCGCTCTAAAGTTGGCGCCCATTGGCCGGGTTTGGATGGAGATTTTGTTTCTATGCTCGGTGGCCTTCCTCGTCATGTCCCAGTAGTGTGCGTGTGTTAGGTTCCTTCCGGGTAGGATTCACCAGAGAGGCAAATCAGAGAGGGAATCGAGGAGGAACAGAGCAGAATGGGGAAGAACAGGGCAGAGGAGGGGGGAAAACTCAGGGGATGAGTTCAGGGTTCTGTTATTGCGTACCGATTTAACTCGTCGCAATGAGATTTACAGTCCATCCTCTTACATGGCATGAGGCACAACATCCATCAGTCCGCCCGTGGGCTTACAACTCAACCGAACTCGGCCCAACAATAAGAGTCAGCCACTTCCGCTCACTTGGTTCCCCTGGGACATAGCAGCGTGACCTGGCAATAGCATGCAGTGGACCCCACATAGTGTTGGGGCTGTCTATTGGGCATTCGTGCATTTCAGCCCAGCCCAGCACCCGAATTTGGATAGTTGACGTACTATTAGATCCAACGATCTGGGAAGTACAGTGGTGTGAACAACGAATGTGCAACGACTGTTCTGCCTTTGAATGTTCCGTAAGGCTAATTAAGATGTTAATGATATAATCGTATGCATCATCGAGTATTAATCATATTTATATTGCACTTGAAACTGTAAAACTGTAGAGCTAAGTCCTGTTTAATTTATACTTGCGAACGATCCTCATTACGTATCAGCATGGCTGGCTTCGATCAACGACAGAATCAAGCCTTTGCCACATTAGCAATCGCCGACTGTCCGCACCCCATAGGCGGATGGTTCGCTAGCACCATCACGGCACATGTGCGCGCAGAACTTTTACACCACGCGGTGCCCTCCGGTTCCACTCATCAGCTCGAACTCCACATTCACCGGAGCATCTTATGCTCTCTCTCTCTCTCTCTCTCTCTCTCTCTCTCTCTCTCTCTCTCTCTACCCTTCTCCGTCTATCCAAACTCAACTCTATCTCCACCCCAAGCTATGGAGGAGCTTGACCATCTCCCACACCATTGATGGTGAAGCCCCCTCCACCTCGCCGGAGATCGACGCTGGCAAACTGTACCGCTTCCACTTTCATTTTCTTCCTTGAATTTGGATATGAGCTTGCCCAAGCTTTTTCCTCACTCTTCATCCTCAATGCAAGCTTCAAGCAAGGACGAGCTTAAGCTTAACCAATGCATCCCTACATCAACTTGTGGCTCCTTTTCCGGTGTTCCACTTGTCGATCCACTCCCCATTACCCTAGGATTGGAACCCATGAACCTCTCTAGATCAAAATCATCGTTGATGGCTTAGAACTTTGTAGTCTTGATGCATATCGATTCTAGCTAGCTATGAAAATAAACTCCCCACGTTCCTAGGAACCCATAGAAACAAATCACATCATATACCAATACCGGAGTCACTGCCGGCCAACTCGCCGGTGATAGGCCCTCGTTGCCGGACAGCTCCCAGGTCACAAGACCCGAGCACCAGAGTCTTTGCACAGACTTGAACTTACTATAGATCAGTTCCTGAACTTACTAGATCAGTTCTGCAGAACATTAATTTGCTTAATCTGAAGCTACGCAAATTGAAATGCATGTATTCCTTGTGTGCATTTTTATTCTGCACTGATTTGCTAGCTAATCCTGTTTATGGAATCCGTACATGAACCCGTGGCATTAAGACAACCTATATGTTATATGCAACCCTTGCAACAAGGTAGCTAAGAACTACTATCATATACATAGAGGCATAATAAGTGAAGTCAACGCGCTATGTTGAGTGACCAGAGACTAAAAAAGGACTTGACATCCTTGGAGGAACTAAATAGTGTATGGTAAAGTTTAAGATGGAGTTTTGCATAAACGATCAACCCACTTTGTTTTTGCAGTAACCATGAGCAAAGGCAGTTCGAGCTTTTGTGCAGTCTAACCTGTCAAAGGTGGCCTGAATGAGTTCAATGTTCAGCCCCGGACAGTAGGGGCCCTTCACCTCTGTCAGATCATTGGAAATATTGCTGTCTTGCTGAGTCCTCTGTCAGACTCCTGCTGCGGCCATCTGGTTCACCACTAGTATGAAAAATTAAATGAAATGTCTAGATCATAAAACTTGCACTGTTGACTCACGTAAGAAAAACTTTGGTTCATTCTAAATAAAAAACTGTGCATGTTTCTTTTTTTTTATCAATAGCATGGATATTGTATTGTATTGTATAAACTACTATCAGAAACAGGGGAGGTCAGCAGGTGGATGAGAGGCGCCTTGTGTCACACTGTAGGTCAAGGAAAGATCATGTGCAATCTGTGAGCTTATGAGAGGGAGATGATTTACAACTGCACATATATACAAGCAAGAGAGGTAGTCCACATGCTATGGGTCAAGTTTAACCATATAAATACAGTACACACATACCAAACAAAGTGTGCTTTTTTCCATACACCGTGATACAATTCAAAGCATGGCTGAATTGTTTAGTTCTGTAGCAGCCATGTCATGGTTGTGGGAGCTTAGTTTTGTAGTAGCCGTTTACCAGCAAGTGTAGTTTTGTAGTTTTATAGTGTGTCTCTAGTAAGATGTCAATCAGGTGTTAATGCTGCTGCTAAACCTGAAGTTTTGATGCAGGTATTTCGAAGTAACTCCTTTTTGTCTCGGATGATTCTAAACTCTCAATAAGCACATGCATTGTGGCCATAGACCCATGCTTAATTTTCAGATTCGCATTGCTCCACCGAAACATACTGAAGGGGAAGGTGCGATGGCGATTGTACAAACACATCTCATACTGAAACTAAAGAGAACAACTGCCCCGACTGAGCAGAACTGCCCAGACTATCTTTCCCCATTCCGTTTGTTCCTGCACTTGGTCTTGCGTTACCTGTACGGTGTCAGCAACATTTTACAGTTTACATGAAACAGGGGATGTCCGGTTGTGCCACAGTTGCTCCGTTTGCTCGTAGCATTTGCAGAGCCCATACATTGGCCCCATGAGCAGCAAGTGGCTGGCTTAGTATTTTTATGAATGTTGCTCAACCTGGAGAGCAGAGTGACAGATTCCAATCCCAACTGCTAGTCTGCTACTGTTAACAAGCTGTTGCAAATTGAAAAGTGGAATGTGTTGATCGCAAATCAACCCTTCACGCGGCTCCCGGCATGAGCTGCAGCAACGCGGAATCTCACGGCGGGACGCGTGATTGCACAGATGTCCAAACAGATCCAAGGGTGGTGCTTCTCATCTAGCTGTTGGAGTTGGACGTCTGTAGGTCCGTGCAGGCATGAAAAAAAGCGTTGCTTGTTCGTCTCACGTGATGGCGCATAGTCGCTCGAGTTCTGGGCTTTTGGCTGGGTTTGGAAACAACTTTTGACGCTGGCTCTGTCGTTTTAGGCTCAAGTTAAGGTCTTATAAATGGCTACAGGTTCGTCACCCAGACAAACTCACAGCCAGTAGTTCTCTATCAGTTCGTTACCTCTCTTTCAAGTATTTGGTTGTTACAAAACACTACTAGAGAACTAGCCATCGATCCAGACCATTAGTACCTTGATGTTCCTCTCTTCATCAACCTTAGCTTGATTGCTCTTACACGTGCCTTACCATTGAACAAAGTTGCTGCTTCTGAAACTAAATCATTCAGAGAGGAACATCAAGGTTGCTGCTTCTGAAACTAAATCATTCAGAGATCCGGCTTCTGCACGCGTGTTGCCATCTCATTAGCCAAACTGTCACTGGACGCACCATGCAAGCAGACAGTAGACTTGTGATTGTGAACGGCACGAACGTCGGTGCACATACAAATAGAGCTAAAAGCCTTCTGCCGGATAAGCCTTGCTGCATTTGTCGGAAGTGTTAACCGCATGCACGAGACACTAGTGAAGAAATATCAGCGTTGGCACTTGGCATAATGCATCTGGGTAAATTTTAAGCAGTAGATAAACCCGTTGGCTGGGACTACCAGTAAGTCAAACATTTTTCAGTAAAGTATTGAGCAATCATCCATGCACCCATCAATCATGCAATCCAAAACTCCATAATGCTGCACCAAGAGAGTCGATCTGATTATGATCACAAACACAAATGCTACTCCATCTCCCAGTATTTCTACTGTTCACGTCAATTCCCCTAACTTGTTGTTTTATGGGTGTTGTAACTGAGAGTTCATTGATTCATACTCTTGCTCATCAATAGCACTGCTTAGAAACTCCATGTGCTTTGAAGGATTTAAGCAACTGCTACTTTGCACTTTCACACTTAAGCTTGTGGTATGTTTCTTAGACCATGGTGGTGCCTCCAACACTTACTTCCTAGTTCGAGTTCGTAATATATCTGACCCTTGGAGTAAATTGTGGAGCCTTGAAGTAAGAAGATACGTACTAACGTAGGCTTAGAACACCATAACCTTCTCAAGAACCTCCTATTGAAAGGAAACACCAAACATTCAAAAACATTGGTGAAGAAAGAAATTCTTCATGATGATGCTTGCTCCTTGATAAAACTGAAAAGCTATGTTTAGGGCTATAATGCTATATGCAAGACTAACACTCCATGGAATGAAGCACATAGTTATACCAGCATATATATGGAATCACACATTACTAACACACAAATATATAGATCGATGAACACAATAAGTACCACCATAGCTTTGAGCATTTGTTTCACTTGTCTCTGTTGTAGGAGATAATTTCTGCTTGCTAGCCTCATAGCTGTCCATCTATTACCATCTTAATGTAAAGCACGCCGCCTTCTTTGTAACTTGTTATTTTTTCTTAATCGAACCGTATTCTAACAGAAACTGGAGCTATCTTTCTTGGACGGTACATTAGTTTAAAGAGGTTATCATCAAAGTTGTTAATACCACTACTACCACAAATTACCGTCCCAAAAGCAAACAAATGATGCCACCCGAATGGCAGCCTAATAAGCCAAGTGAGAAGCATCCAAGCCCTAGATATGAAGCTGTCCTGGCTCACGTGTGTCCACCTTGTAGCATGCAATTCAGCAATTTGGGCTCCCCGGTGGGGCCCACCTGAAAGGGACTCTCATGTGTCCTCTACCACCACCCATAAAAAATGGAAAAGACCTCCCCATGCATTGGTGTATTTTGTACAGAATAATGCAGGTCACCCTTTGTAGAGGTAGTAGAGAGATACGTATGCCATGCAAATTTTTCTTTGTCGTTTGCATGGGATACAATTTATACAAAACTCCAAAGGAGGTATATGTAATATTCCATGTCGCAATAGGTTATAGAAAGGGGACATGGTAGAAGAACACAAGGGAGTTTGAGCTGGTTAGGATGCTTCCCAGGAGAACCCACCTAGGGGGACAGCTCCAACCACTCTGGGCCTTTGGGAAATCCAAGGCCTAGGCGGACGACATTGTCAATGCCCATACGCATACGGACGAGCCCTAGCAAAAGCTTCTCGTCCACTAGCAACGAAATATATACTGTGTATATTAATCTCAAAAGAGTAACATCAGAGTATTAAATGTTTTGTTAGAAGGATTCTTAGTTTGTTACGTGTATATACCAATGCACTTTTTGTCTAATTTTTTGTTATAGAGAAAAACATATATACTTTGTACAACTTGTGATATATAATTAAAGAGTTTGTTTTCTCTGTATCTTGTACTATGTCGTCCTGCATATTAGGGGAGTTTAGCAGGGGAACGTATTAAACAAACTAAACTACTAGCACTCACCTAGTTTCTAACAACACTAGCTCGAAGAAATTAGAGGAGAGAACAGTATCGAAAACAAAAGGATATAGCAAGTACTCATCATATCATAAGGAGAACGTACAAGGTCTTCATGTGTTTTCAGTTAACTTTAACTTGGATATATACGTGGAACGCATACTACTCCCTCCGTTCCAAATTGTATATCGTTTTGGCAAATCTAGATACATAGATTTTTGCTATATCCCTAGATATACAATATGTCTAGATATATAATACAAATTTGCTAGAACGATCTACAATTTAGAAAGAAGGGAGTACTTGATTCCTTTAGAACTCTTCTCATGCGGTGGATATATAGGAAGTACTGTCTCTCCTCACATTTCTTCATCAATGGTGCCCTAGGGTTTCCTCCCAAGTGTGCCCGTTGTCCCTTGTACCTTGGAACACCTGGGTTTCTTGTGAGACCTGCTTTATCGTTTTGTTGGAAGGTGCCCTCGACCAATAGACAATAGCCAGAACCAGAGGTTACAAAAGGGAATTGGCAAAGAACATTTACCTCAGCAACCGACCAAAACGCTATTTTGACGTTGTGCAGAGGCCAAGGCAATGGCTCCAAGAATGTCCATTCATGGCACGCTCCTCCTTCCCTCTTATCCCTCCCTCTACACCTGTAATCAAGCTGGCCAAAGAGAAGCCAGACACACTGCGAGCTTTCTTCTCACTTTCCTCTTCTCTCATAAACTTGGGTTAAATCCATAGAAATCTGTAGTTTTGCCATTGGCAGCCTGAGTAGTGCTGTGCTCATCCTTCAGAGGTGTTCTTGTTATATGCATCCTTATTCTCCTGTGGTAGGGGAGAGGTGACCATTGGCTGATCTCTCATGTGTTCAAGCATGGGCATGCTCAACTGCGCAGACACAAGCTCTGGCGCAAAACTACAGCAGCAACAAGCACCGACATCGCCCACTGCCTCGGTCTCGGAGTCTAACATCGTTGTGTCATCGACGGATCCTGATGCCAACGATGCCCTAGCCGGCCTACAAGCTCTCAAGTTCGATGGGGACATCGACGTCGAGATCCAGTCACCTGACATTGCCATGTGGGAGTCGCTCTTCGCCGAGCAAATGGGTGCCTCAGGTGCCGACTTCTTGATGTTCTCTCCTAAGAGAGAATTCATGGCCACCGGAAGCCCTAGGAGAGACTTCATGGTCTCCTCTCCCAAGAGAGACTACATGGTGTCCTCCCCCAAGAGAGACTACATGATGTCTTCACCAAAGAGGGACTACATGATGTCCTCCCCCAAGAGGGAGTACATGGTGACGTCACCTCGGAGAGACTCTTCCCCAAGGAGATCAACCTTCTCCAACCTCTACAGCGCCGGCAGCAGCCACCAGCAGGCCTATGTCCATGGCGTGCACGGAGCGGAGGGAGGCAGCGGCGCAAGCCAGCCTCTGTACGGCGGCCTTGCCAACCATGGCAAGGGCAAGTCGCAGAGCCCGCTGCACAAGGTGTACATCAACAACGCCCACAGCAACAGCGGCAAGAGCAACGGCCCGTCCTCCCTCTCGTGCTCCTCCTCCTACGGCCACGGCGAGAACTTGCCCTTGCCATCCATGGACCCCTTCCTCAATGACGGCGGGTATCTAGCCGGGTACCAGCTGCCGGGGAAGCCCGGCATGGAGAGAGGCGCCGCCTCGGCCACGGTCACCACGGTGGCTCCCTCGTCGTTGTCGCAGCTGCCGACGCTGTCGGAGTGCCTGGCCATGCCGGAGCCCGTGTACGGAGGCGGGGAGGAAGCTGTCGCGGCGGCGGCCGCCGAAGGGCTGCAGATGGGCGGTAGCTTGCCGGCGGAGTTGTACTACGGAGGACAGTTTGGAGGCGACGGCTTGACGCTGCAGCACCAGATGTCCAAGTCTGGCCAGTGGGCGGCAGACTCGTCACTGCACAGCATGCTGGGCTCAGTGATCCAGACGGAGGCCGAGCAGGTAATTCTCATCTAACCACAGTTAAACTTTCAACAAATTAAGACTAGTTCTTTCATCCACACATGTAAAGTTTCTAGATCGGGTAAAAGCTTCCTGGATTGGCCAAATGGTCGCAGTCCCATGCATGCAAATGTCCTCTCTGCAGCTAGAGGAAGAAGACGACCGTACGTGTCTGATAAATGCGTGCAGCTAGATCCATCTCCATACACGATTGCTGTTTTGTCGTAGGTGTTAACCAAACATGCTGAAGTAAACTGTTCTTGATGCTTTCTGATTGGCATCTGCGCAGAGACCTCGGTGAGGATACTGATTGGAGCCACAACGATCTAGATGCTTAAGATAGATATTTTTGGGTCATGATCGGAACCTGCGTCCGTGTCAATAGTGAAATCCAAAGTTAGCGCGTCAGTTTCTCATGGACATGTGTCGTTCAGCCGATGGATAACCAGCGGATCATGGTTTCAAAGAACTTTTTGGGGACCTTTTATTTGGTAGAAGTACTTGCTTGAATAATCATGATCAATTTTCAAGTTCTTTTTGTAATGTTCATTCACATGTCATACTTTTTTTAGGAAGTTCTAAGTATTACGTACGATTTTTTGTAGAAAATTATGAAAATTGTAATGCTAACTCCCATGGTGATTGATGATGCATGCAGGAACAAGACAGCGGTCTTCAGCTGGTGCACCTCCTGCTGGCCTGCGCCGACTTCGTCTCCAAGGGCGACCAGCCGTCGGCGCTGCGCCACCTCCACCTCCTCCGCCGCGTCGCCTCCCCGCTCGGCGACTCCATGCAGCGCGTCGCTTCCTACTTCGCCGACGCCCTGGCCGCCCGCCTCTCCCTCTCCTCCAACCCCTCCTCGTCGTCCTCCTCCTCCGGCGCCGGCGCCGGCGTCGCCCCCTACACGTTCCCTCCCTCGCCGGACACGCTCAAGATCTACCAGATCCTCTACCAGGCCTGCCCCTACATCAAGTTCGCGCACTTCACCGCCAACCAGGCCATCTTCGAGGCCTTCCACGGCGAGGACCGCGTCCACGTCGTCGACCTCGACATCCTCCAGGGCTACCAGTGGCCGGCCTTCCTCCAGGCGCTCGCGGCGCGCCCCGGGGGCCCGCCGACGCTGCGCCTCACGGGTGTCGGGCACCCCGCGGCCGCCGTCAGGGAGACCGGGCGCCACCTCGCGTCCCTCGCCGCGTCGCTGCGCGTGCCGTTCGAGTTCCACGCCGCCGTCGCCGACCGGCTCGAGCGGCTCCGCCCCGCCGCGCTGCAGCGCCGCGTGGGCGAGGCGCTCGCCGTGAATGCCGTGAACAGGCTGCACCGCGTCCCCTGCGTGCACCTCGGCCCGCTGCTCTCCATGATCCGCGACCAGGCGCCCAAGATCATGACGCTCGTCGAGCAGGAGGCCGGCCACAACGGCCCCTACTTCCTGGGCAGGTAACTGAGAAACCTCGAATCTTCTTTCAAATGATTTACTCCTATTAAACAATTGTACATGATGAAGTTTACAATGAATTTTGTATCAATAATCAATCTCTAAAGATTTTATTTTGCACCAAATAAATTAAAAATGATGTCAAAATTAAATGTTTAAATGATGAAGGTTCTTGGAGGCGCTGCACTACTACTCGGCGATCTTCGACTCGCTGGACGCGACGTTCCCGGCGGACTCGGCGCCGCGGATGAAGGTGGAGCAGTGCCTGCTGGCGCCGGAGATCCGGAACGTAGTGGCGTGCGAGGGCGCCGAGCGCGTCGCGCGGCACGAGCGGCTGGACCAGTGGCGCCGCCTCATGGAGGGCCGCGGCTTCGAGCCCGTGCCGCTCAGCCCGGCCGCCGTCGGCCAGAGCCAGGTCCTGCTGGGGCTCTACGGCGCCGGCGACGGGTACAGGCTCACTGAGGACAAGGGATGCCTCCTGCTCGGGTGGCAGGACCGCGCCATCATCGCCGCCTCGGCGTGGCGGTGCTGACCAGCAGTGCTCCCTCGTCGATCGGCTGGCCAGCCTGCTCTGCATTCTGTTAGGTTTATTTCTCTCTTGCACAGGATGCATGTGTGGTTGTACTTGGTTGTTTAGTTTCTTGTATGATTGTGCAATTAATTTGCCAAGTGAAGTATTACCAGGAGAAAAATACTCTAATTAAGAGGAGGAGCAACATATCAGGGATGTATGTTGAGGTACTGATGAAATTAAGTTTTTGATTTATTTGTTTGACATATATGTATGGCTGAAAGCCTGAAACAAAACCCAATTGGCAAGAAAGAGGAAGAGGTTGGATACTTGTACCGTAGTGCGTTGGAAAGGACAATAATATTTCCTTTGATTTCAGGTGAGTGAGTGATATTTTGCCCTTTAGTTTAGGTAGCATTCTAAATTAGCTAGACCGTTTTGCCAGTCCTCGAGGTTTGACGAAAGGTGTGTATATGTACACTAATATTTTTTGATAAAGGACAACGTTTCCACTCAAAAAAAACTTTACCTAACCCGCCCAGTGTACCGCCAATCAAATTTCCACTTGCCTTATGTTGACGTCAATCAAATATCCTCGATTACCAATCAAGCATCCTCGGACGCTAATTAATCTTCCACTTTTCTTTTGCTGATGTCAATCAATCATCAATTTCATTTCTTGAGAATATTAATCATGTGTTGATATATTTTTATATACGCCATGACTTGTTTTTTGAGAATATCAATTATGTACATCGCGGCAACAAGGGAAATAATGACAATCTGTGATCATCTTGGTCAATCCTTCTATTTTTTTCCTGCAGTGGCTCCAACCACGCCTACAATCCTTTTACTTTTTTTTATGTACCAATTATGGTACATATTCCATTTACAATGGTACACTTTCCATTGCTAATTGCAATCACATTTACCAATTGGCATTGATTGATACCTGCCGGGATTACTTTCTTTATTTTATAGATATATGCCATATGACCAAAGATTTCTAAAATTAGTGGGCTGAAATCAAGGATTGGATTAGTGATTTGTGTGATCAAGGATTGATACATACCCAGATTATTTTCCTTTTTTATATATGTATGCCATATGCACCAATAATTTTCAAAATCAATGGGATGAAATTAAGGAGTGGATTAGTGATTTATACAATCAAAGATTGATATTTTCCCGGATTACTTTCCTTTCGTGGTTAGTTGCCTTTAGTACTATTGACTCCTTCTCTCTCCCCGTACCTATATAAGTGAGGTCGTAGCTCTACCTTAAATATACACACATAACATATCTTCTTCTCTATTATATTTGCTCCGGCGTCTCCATCCCGGCGACTCGCATCCATAGGTGTTAGCAAAGCATGCCTCTTAATCCAACTCTGAATCCAACCCTGACACAGGTACATGTTGTGTATGCATGCATCTATAAAATCTTTCAATTCAATAGCTTTACATGTGTTTTTAGTGATCAATTATGCTAATTTAATTTATCATGGTGCTAGCCTCAAGAACATACTAATGAAAAATTGATCATGCAATCTGCTGGTCTATGGACTAATTAACTGATTTGCTCTGCAATGTTCTTTCAGTTACATGATCTTTTTTATTCGTACATTTACAACGATCAATGGTGCTCAACTTTTTATTGATTGCAAAATTAATTATATTTATGAAAATATATATCTGTGGCACATACGTCTCCACTAGTTATTGAAAGATCCTTGTGAAATAGCAATTCGGTATCATGTGGCAACTTTTGTATCCTTTATTTAAACATGATTTTGGAAGTGTATCCACAGTGTGAAATTTACCTTCATTATCATATGCCACAATATGATTATTAAGAAAGAAAATCAAATTCTTGTCCGCCCCTGTATCTAACAAGTGATCCTTCTTTGACAGTTTGCCAATTTCTTCAGTTCCAGTGCCGTTTGTTTGCTCCAAGTTCTGCCCCTTGTCTGCTGGTCACAGCATGTCGGCACTTGTCCATTCTGCACCAAGCAACTACCTTGTTCGTCAGAGTTGCCAATACCCATGATGGAAACAGAGTGTGTTTTTGTTTCCGTAGCATCTACAGGGCTGCAGATGTGAATACGTTAGTACCATCGTTCAGTTACTAACTAAATTCTCGAATTTATCATGCAGGAGAAAACTGAGAAATCACATGGAACTGCAGATGTGAATTGAAGTTCCTCAACATTTTGCATCCACTGGATGGGAACAGAGCACGCACATCTCGAATAAGGAGAAGAAAAAGCAGAGCACGCGTCTCGGAAGTCGGAAGGACATGGGAAACCATCGACGTCGTCTTCTCCTTGCTATGGTATGGCGCGAGGCCGCGAGCAGGTCGCGTACGCCGGGCTGCCATGCCGGAGCACGGATTTCATACCGCCGACCACACCTTCCGAATCATCTCCGCCGCCTTCCTCCACCACCTGCGCTCATATATACGAGGACACGAACCCACCGCAGGTCCAGCTGGCATCGTCGTCGTGGTCTTTCTCCTCCGACCCTCGCCCGCCGCGCGCGTGACGGCGATCATCGTAAGCAATCAGCTTGACATGGCTCCGGTGACAGCAACCATGGCCGCCGCGGTCCTGGTGGCGGCCCTGATGCTGCTCGCGCCGCCGCCGCCCGCCCCCTCCACCAGTGCGACGCGATGCAGGACGTGGTGGTCACCCAGAGCGTGGGCCACCGCCAGTCCAACGGCGCCAAGAAGTTCGCCGTGGAGGTGGCGAACCGGGGCGGCGACGCCGTGTCCGGGATCCACCTCATGTGCGGGTACAGCTTCCGCACCGTCTGGCCCGTCGACCCCGGCGTCATCGTCGAGGTCGGCCACGGCGACTGCCTCCTCGTCGGCCGCGGCTCCGTCGCGCCCGGGGGCACCGTCTCCTTCAACTACACCAACTACGTCAGATACGACATGACCCTGCTCGCCGCCACCTGCGACGGCGGCTCCTGACGGCACCTCGCTTTGCTTCATCGCTTCGTAGTCTTTCTTCCCGTGTCGTATGTCGTGGCAGTGGCACACATGGAAGATGAATTGGGTCACATTTGGACTTGGTTATATAGATACATACGAAATCACTTTGGATTATATATGATGCCTCATCAGCTGCTGGCAGTTTAGCTCGTGTGCTCAAAATTTTGTTTAGTTATGAGGCCGGGCAGGTAATTTCCATCTAACCAACGTTAAATTTTGAACAAACCAAAACTAGTTCTTCACACATGTAAGGATGAAAAACTGTATGTATGTTGTAGGAAACAGTTTAGTTCCCGCAAGCTTAAGATTCGACGAAAAATTGCCATGTAGTATCAAACATGTCTTATTGCAACATACCTTGTGACCGCAAGATTAGTTGAGAAGGTTCACCGTACCGACACTTTCTGGTAATGATTTGGCGGTTCCAGGGGACTATGGTTTTGAAACGCCACGAGTATAGCCATGCTTTTTTCTATAACACCATCTTATGGTCTGTTTGTTTGGAGGGGCTAATTATAAGCCCATAAGCCCCTCATATGGAGGAGCTTATTATAAACTTAAAATGGTGTTTGGTTGTAGGGCTTATAAGCCCCTCCTATGGAGGAAATATGGAGAAAATATGAGAGATATTTGTGGGATCCATAGAAAATAAGCCCCATAAACATCCCTTGGAGGGGCTTATGGGTTTATGGAGCTTATGGGCATAAGCCTCACCAATAAACCCTCATGTTTGGATAAAAAGAGGCTTATTAGGGGGTTTATTGATGGGGCTTATAATAAACCCCTACAAACCAAACAAGCCCTTAGACATTTAGAGGTGTTTTAAAATACCTTGTAAGATCGGTCGTGCTATAGTTTTTTAATGAAATATGATTATATAAGTTTTAAAAATATATGATGATAGTATAATAAGATCGTAGGTTGGAACTTCCGTCGCATGTGAAAGGACCGGTGCACGGGCAATACCACATTGCCACCGGCCGGAAGGGGGAAGGAGGATGCACGGGGGATCTTATCTATCTTCAATAAGGGGCCGTTTGGGAGGGCTCGGTTCTACTGGCGAAGCCAAAGCCGGTGAAGCCAAAAATATTGGTCCCTATTTTTTCTAAAAAAAATACTAAGTTCATTTTATTTTTTCTAAAAAAATACTGGCTTCACCCGGCTTCTAGTTCATTTTAGTCCGGACTTACAAACTGGCTTCACACTACAGTATCTCGATTTGCGCAAAATAGGTGAAGCCTACTTTTTTTAGGTCAGTTCATTTAGTCTGGGCTTACAAAACGGCTTCACACTACAGTATCTCTCCATTTGCACAAAATAAGTGAAGCCTACTTTTAGATCCTCGTAGAGATGAGCTTAATTCAAATATTAGGGCAAATGGTATTGACGGGAAAGATCAACATTCCGAGACTCCATTGAGCGGGACTTCAATAGGCCTCAGATTGATGGAGTCCGCCGTCGGACAGAATAGCACTGCTTAGTGATTAGGAGCGGAGCGCCCCTTTCTTGTTCTTGGTGGCGTCTGGCAACAGCTTTCGCGCTAGGTGCTTAATCCATTGCTTGTTTGGTAAGATTACTGAAATTGGATTTTCTATGCTTGCTAGATTGATAAGCCAGAAGCTGCAATAAGATAGATAGCTTCTTAATCTTCCAATCCAATAGCAGCCAGAAACTGGAACGGTCCAACAATGGTCTAGCGTGCAAAGGACTTCGGCCGAAGATGCAGGTTTGATTTCATTTGTTCCTCTTTTTTTCCATTGTATCCTAAATCTTAGGATTATAACCTTTCTGGAAAAAAGTTACTTTGATAATTTTACATCTGGCATATATATTCAACATTTTAAATGCTTAATCAAAATGTTGGGGAAACTAGATCAACCATTTTAACTAATTCAACATTCAAATTGTTAAAATAGTATAGTTAGAACATTGAATAGATATAGTCAACAATTGAAAATGCCAGATCCAACAGTCTTCGAAACCTAGCTTAACATTTAAGCAAAACTATTTCAACATATTTTATATAAATTGTTGAAATAGAGTGACGAAAATGTTGAAAATCGTGTTGTAAATGTTGATCTTTTAAAAAGAAATCGGAAAAACAAAATGTATTCATATTGGGTCTTGTTTTATATAACACGTCACTGATTATATGTGGTATGTGATCAGGGACGGTTCTCGTTGAGACGCATCTCTAATATGTAACTGATTAGCAATGGTGTCTGTTTTAGAGACGTGGGTATTATACACATTGAGAGTTTATAGATATTGATATTCTATAGAAGTTTAAGAAACTAAGCTGCTGCTTTTCATTTGACAAAATTATTAGTAAATTAAAGCAACGACAGCTGCTATTTTTCATTAAACAAAAACCATTACAGCTGATAACGAATTCTCATATAAGTATCCATTAAACACCAACATATAGTGAATATTAACACAAACGCACCACAATTAACACAACCGCACTGTAAACCCCGTGCAATTTAAGCATAAAAGCACCCTGCATCTATATATATATATGTATGTGTAGCACCCATGTCTGTCCCAGCCGCCGCGGGCACCGGCCGCCGCTCCATCATATCTCGTCCATGAGCTCTTGGAAGGCGTCCATGGCGGTGGCCGGCAGGCCGAGCAGCACGTTGATGCTCTTCCTCTCCTTTCCGTGCGCGAGGAAGAGGATGACCTCCTTCTCCGGCAGCGTGACGGGCCCCGACATGACGGGCTCGCCCCACCCGAAGTCGGCGCCGTGGAACTCGAGCCTGGACCACGTGGTGATGAGCAGCGTGGACGCCAGCGACGGCCGCGCCCGCGTCGCCTCGAAGTAGTCCACCGCCGACCGCATGTACTCGTCGGTGACCATCCGCACGGCGTCCTGCACCAGCCCCGCCGCGCGCGACACGGGCGCCGACAGCAGTTCGCCGGCGGTGGCGATCGCGTTGGTCAGCACGATGCCGTTCCCGAAGTAGCCCCGGGGCAGCGGCGGCACGAACCGGCGCCGCCCGTCGACGGCGAAGAGCAGCTTGGTGCGCTGCTCGGGCGCGAGCCCCAGGACCTTGGTGCGAGCGCGCCACACGAGGCCCGAGAGCGCCTCGAAGGTGGTGCAGCGGCCCAGGTCGCCGCCGGCGAGCGCCAGCGCCCGGACGCGCTCCAGGCGGTCCGGATCGAAGCAGAAGGAGCGGTAGAGGAGCTCCTGGGAGCCGTAGAGCGCCGCCGTGTCGGAGACGTCGGGGATCTCGGCGAACTCGTGGTGCGGGAAGGTGTGCACGGGCGGGTCGCGCGCCCGGAGCACGGTGCGGTCGAGGAATGGCGGCACGGTGAGCTCGGCGGCGCCGCGCGCCGTCTCGGCCCACGAGTTGACGAACTCCATGGCGCCGATGCCGTCGAACATGCAGTGGTTCATGGCCAGGCCCAGCGCGAAGCCGCCGCACTTGAACCTCGTCACCTGCGGGCAGATCAATTGTCAGCCCATGGTGAAAACCTTGGAGTAATTGAGTAAATTGACATCAAACTTAGTTGTTACTGACAAATTCGAGTGAAATTTGGAACAGACGTGCTATGATTGGAAGCAAGCTATTTGTGTGGTCTGAGTCTCTGAGTCTGACACATGAGTTATTGATGAAAGTAGTCATGTGTGGATTAATTTTCCATGTCACCCTGGCCCCACATGTCGGAGGTCAACATTGGTCGTGCCATGGTGTGTCATGGGTGACATGGGCACGTGGCAGGACACGGGTACGTATAGGAAACAAAAGTTGAAGGCGACGTGGATTGGTTGATTTGTAGGTACAGGTAGGTGATCTAACATTTCACCAAGAAAACATTTATTGCTTGAGCTCTCTCACTCCAACAGGGGAAACCAAACAGATGCTAGATTCTGTAATCCTCTCCAACTGCGTTTGGCTGGTACTCTGCTGTAACCACCCCACCTACAAATCACCAAACTATGGACAAAATATCTTTTCTTGAAAGAGATGATGGATGATACATCTAAACAAGTAAGTACGTAGTACTGTTATCAAGGGGAGACATTCCCAGCAAGGAGAACAAATAGTGCCCATGTGCTTGAGTTGTCCCATTCCAACAGGGAGAAACCAAACATAGACTAAACACCCGAATCTTGGAAAATAAAATCAACCAAATTATTGACAAAATCTTTGAACAAACACTAATAATATGTAAGTTGACCAGGTGATGAGTTGCTACGAGTACCCGTTGATTGACTGAAATACTTACAAAATTATCCAGCTGAACCTAAACATGGCACAAACTTTTATATTTGTCAGAGGTATTTTCTATTCAAACCCCAATCTTTTTCTAAAACTGTTTGCTCAAACAAACAAATCAGTACAGAGGAAAAAAACAGTTATCCACCGGTTGGTTTTTTTCAGGTTTTTTAGCAACCGTGTCTAAGCATGTTTTTTATTAAGAGAAGAGAAAGAGTTTACAAAAGTTCGAGGAGGATTGCCACGACGAGCTCCTCAAACTAACGAGAAGTTGGTTTTTTTCGTAATCCGTCAGTGGAACATGCTTATTTTCGTGAAAGAATCAAAACATTGCTTCTAGCCGTTCGAATTTCTCGCAAGACCACAGTACGATGCCCATGTATCACCGGTTTGGAACGCAGTAAATTCACCGAGACAAATCGAGAAACTTGCTCGTGTTGCAGACGAGGCCAAGTCCCAACGCTGGACCAGTAAACTTCCCATTCCCACTCTTCTACTACTTCCTATGCTATCCATGTCATTGAATTCATCTCCTCAACCTCCCACCCCGTTCCTGAACTCTCACGCGGCCCCAGTAAAAAAGGTAACACGCGTCCATACGTGCACGGGGTCACCTTTCCATTCCATCCCTCCCAACCCCATCCCCACCATTAACGCGACGGGTTCGTCAAAGGTGGCAGGGCGCCTCGGCCGCCGGGCGCCCAACCGGAAGCGTGCAAGGAAGGAGAAGGCAGTTAATGGAGGGCGCACCTGCGCGGTCATGGGGGGCATCTCGAGGATGTGCTTGGCGCCGGGAACGGAGTAGACGAGCTGGCCGAGCGCGGCGGGGTCGGGCTTGGTGAGGTCCCCGACGTCGGCGAGGTCGCAGCAGGCGTCGGCCTCCACGAACACCGCGCCCTCGCCGGTCAGCTCCACCGTCAGCTTCATCTCCGGGCTGATGCCCAGCCGCCCCGCCAGCGGGTGGTAGTGCACCAGCACCCGCGCCAGCGCGTCCCGGAGCGCCGCCGCCACGTCGTCCTTGCCGCCGTCGCCGGCAGCGCCGCCGGAGGGCTTGTAGCAGTACACCGTCTGCACGATCACGGCGATGTTCTGGTCCAGGTTCGAGAGGTAGTACTGCTCCCCCGTCGGCGTCGGCTCCGCCGGCGGCACCAGCGTCGGCTCCCCGCGCTTCACGCTCAGCTGCGGCGCCGCCTTCTCGCCCGCGCCCGCCGCCGCCGCCACGCCGTTCTCCTTCATCTCGACAACCTGCATCGACACGCCACAGATGATGATGCCTGATCAGCAACTGCATTTGAACCGCAGCATCATCGATCTTGAACAACTAAGCTGATCTTGTAGTAGCATGTCACTCACCATGGTCGACGATGATGTGCTTCGGCCGGAGAGAGAGGACTGCTGGTGATGGTTTTAGAGAGAGAGAGAGGGAGGGTGTTTCAGAGATAGAGGACAGGAGAGGATGGGGTTTGTGATTTGAGCATAGGGTTTGTGGGGGCAGTGTTTATATAGCAAGGATAGCTTGCTTGTAAGGAGTCAAGGTAGGAGGGGCTGATGCAAAACAGTTGGGGTTGGAGGGGTTGCATAACAACCAATGTTGCTTTGTCTGGGATTTCATTGTACCAAACAATCTGATGAAAGAGAGACCAGCAGTATTTTAGACCGAATAATCCAGGACAAAAGCCATTGTTGCTAATTTATTTGTACTATAGTACCGACTCCACCTAAAAAAAGAACTCTTTTTTTTTTACAAACAGGCAGGAATGCAGGAATTACATGGGATCGCGTCGAGAAAATACAGGCTGAGAATTAATAACCACAAAATGTTGGGGATGAAAAATGGGGAGGCTTAATTTTATCATGTGTGGAGTATGGTCCTTTGGTAAAAGGAAAAAAAAGATTGATCATGTGTACAACAAGTAGAGAGTTTGCGCTGACACCAAGGCGCGTACAAACTGTGTTAGTTGTGGACAAAGAACACAGCAACCTCTTATACTCAATTAACTTCCTTTGTAAAAGTAAATCATAGTTTATCCATTATAATTACAGTCTGATTTTTTTTCGCAATGACACAAGATCCTCCTCTGTAAAAGGAGATATTAAATCATAGTTTAGCCAACATCTTCTTATGCTGCACCCCGCGGCGCCCAAGTCAACCCCGTACAGTCCTCATCCTGAGACTGCTATTCAGAACAGTCCACGTAGCTGGCACTAGCAGTGCCACGACAGCGCGTGGCCGGTGGGCCCACCAGCCAGCGAGCGAGCGTGCGCGCCCCGGCCGTGCGTCACGCGTGCCTGCGTCTCCGCGGCCGGCGAGAGGGGGAAAAAGGAAGAAAAAATAAAACTGGCCCGTCCGATCCGACCATCCGCCGCGACGATGTCGGTTGGGAGGTCGCGGGGCTTCCGTTGGGCCACCGCCCGCCCCGCGCCGCCGGCGTCCAGTTTGTTGGGGAGCGTTGGCCAAACCCAGCTGACCGGAATTTAAGTGAGCTGGTCTGGCGTGCAAGACATGCAAAGGCTGACTGTGGACGATGCTGACTTGCTGAGACGAGCGCTGATTGCCTGATTCTTTCGTGGATCCTAGTACTACCATGTCATTGTCAGGGTGGTGTAGTGACTGTTTAAGCAACAGCTGAACTCGGCAAGAACACGTGCGCCAAGCACAGATGGTGCATCACTAATTGGCTGAAAAGGAGTATCAAGTTCCACATTCGTTTGCCCTTTGTAAAACAAAATTCCTTAGGAAGTTTGTTTGATTGGTGTCTTTTTTCTTTTCTTTTTTTTTGCTAGACCAGAATTGGTCTTCCAAAAGTGAAATGAGAGTAGGTCAGCTGGTAAGATTTCTGCAGTGGAATCTCTCATTCGGGTTTTTTTCACCTCACCCATTCTTTGGACATACGAAATAATACAGTTTTTTTTCACTAAATTGATCTGATGAGACAGAAATTACACTGTACATAAAAATGTAACAAAGTAAAAAAAGAGATCACACCTCATGAGAGACAAGTATTTAACAATAAGTCAATAAATCAAGTTAAAAAAACGGATTTCCTATCTGTCTCGTGTAGTAGAGGCAGGAAGCAACAATATATTCGAATGTCACTTCAGGTTTTTTTTATCCGGTAGAAAACGTGTCAGTTTTTTTTTGGGGGTTGGGTGGGGGGGGGGGGGGGCGGGGAGGAATTGTTAAAGAAAAGGCCGAGTGGTAGGCTGAAAATAACTGGGTCTGAACATGGAGTGGCAAAAGCAAAAGAGGAAGGATTGAGCGGGCTGTAAAAAAGACATTGAACAGAAGAAAATCGAGTGACGCACATAGCAGATTTTCACTCGAGAGATACGTAGGAATTCCTTTCACTTATTGCGTTCCGGCGTCAGAGTAGCCTGATTTTTTTTTTTTTGAGTTGCTAGCACTGCCCATCATAGGCCTGCACTAGTATAGCTGTTACAAACGCCATCAGGCGGATCGGTAAACCAAACATGTCTACCTAGACTAGCATAAAGGGAGCTTCTAGCTAGCCTATGAGCATCCACGTTGGTGCTCCGGTTCTCGTGGACGACCTCGAAAGTGAGAAAATCCTCCCTGAAGCTTCTCACAACGTTGTTGCAATCACTCGCCAACCTGGTCCTTTGCAAGTAGAGATCGCTTGCCAGGGCAAGTCCCTCCCAGCATCTCCGGCTCCGTTGCACCCGCTATCTTGGCGATCCCAGGTGGAGGAGGTAGCCACCGCATCAACACCCGGATTTTAGCTGGTACCTTAACCTTCCAGATCGCTAACCACTCCTTTTCTGCTGCTCTTACATCAGATATGCTGGATCTGTCCACCAGCCAGGCCCTCGTCCGTTGCCTGCCGTTCACTGACATTCTGTATGCTGCCAGGCCCAAAAATCCTGCTGCCGTCTCATGCTGAGGGGAATATTGCATATTACCGCCACACCCATGGGAGTAAAAAACATTTTGTAACTTCTGTTGATCCCATGAAGCCATAGTCGGATCAATGAGTTCACTTACTTTTAGTGGTGGATTCGTCCTAGTGCTTGGCAGCGGACGAAGCAAACCATCTCTCGGAAGCCAATTCATACTCAAAATATGAGTATCTTCTCCCATGCCAATCCGCCGAACTAGACCCTGCTCTAAAATCTTTGTAGGACCGAAACGGCGACCAAAAGAGGGTTGAATGGGAGCCTTTAAAAAATTCTCCAAGAGAACAAGGCCTATATCCCTACCGCCAAGGTGACACAAGCCAACTCGTGATGAGCTCACTGTAGGAATGGTTAGGAAAAGCTCGATGCAAACGGAAGTAAAGATCCACAGTAATACCAAAGCAACTATTCACCAAAATGCTGGAAAAGCATTTACGAAAAGACTCACAAAGGAACTAGAGCTCTCTCTACTAAGCATGCAAAAATCTAGAAGCAATTTGGAAGATCAAGCACTAATTAACTCAAACTAACTAAGCATGCAACTAGTGAAAATAGATAAATATGAGAGCAAACGAAATCAAAACAGAGCTCACTGTGCTTTCTTGCTGTTACTGTGCTGGGCTGCCACCTTCGCTCGTAGATGCCGGCCTGCTTCGCACCTGGCTGGCTGGCCGCCTGCCTGCTGCCCGTGTTGCAGCCCGTGGGCCGTGCCAGCAGGAGCTGAGCCTGCCGCCTGAGCAGCTAGCCCTGCCGCGTGCCGCACGCGTGCGCTAGGCGCCGCCGCTCGCTGCGTGTGCTGGCCGCCGCTGCAGGCGTCCCCGCGCGCTCCCGTGCGCGTGCACACGAGCGCCCCTGGCGGCAGCAGCTGTGCGCCGCCTCTCTCCTTCGTGCGCTTCGCAACCTGCTGCAGACACAAGAGAACAAGAAACACGCGATTTGTGGCCAAATCAAAACCAACTGCCACTAAAATTGAACCAGAGAATCACAAGGCGGTAGATGAGCTATCTCTAAGAGATCATCGCTCAAAGTTTAGCCAATCAACGGGAATTTTCACCCCAAAAACTTGATCGCTCCGATCTATGAACTCGTGAGGATTTAGACAAACTTCCTTCCGTGGAAAGGATCAACTCACGTCCTAGTTCATCTTAGATCAAAAGAAACGAACCAAAGACTCCTCAAATCGATGAATTTGAGCAAGAACGGGAAGGGAAAAATAGGATAGAAAAAGGCACACGAAAATCACAGAACAACAACTTGAATCTCGAAGCCCGGAGAACAAGAGGAGGTTAAGACCTCCATTCCCAAACACAAAATACACAGACATAATTTCAGTTCATACATGGACCTAATAAGCAAGAACTAGGGGAGGGTAAAACCTAGAGAGAAGGAAATGAAATGCTCAAGAGGTAAGGATGAGTGGAGCCATCCTCTCCTTATTTAACGAGGCTGCTGAACATTTTCACTTAGCTCCCGCTAAATCTAAAACATTACTGAGCGCTAACCCTAAGGCATTTTGGAACAACTCGTTGAAGATATGATCCGACGACCCCGCTTCTTGCCTGGACTGGCCGTCGCCTCGACGCAACCTTCAGGAGTCCGCTACGTACCGCTGCGCTTCCCTCGGAAGCTCCGCCCGGATTTTGAGACCCAAATCCATAAACCCGCCTCCGCGAGTAGCGTCCGCCCGACGCGTCCCCCGCGATCTCGACACGTGCCTAGTCCTCGACCGCCCGATCACCGAGTCCTCTGGCGCCTCTGCTCGACCCTCTCGACCGCCGTCTTGGACTCGGTCCACACGGTCTACTCCTCCATGTCTTCTTGCACTCATCGATGTCCCAAGTGTCAGCCACCGCAGCTGGCCGCCCAGCTTCTCTAGTCCCTCGGTCCACGCCCAACATCCGCCCTTCACCGCTCCTGACATCAAAAGCCGATGGCGGCGCCGCGACCCCCGAATCCAAGATACTCCATCAAGCGCCGCCACATGGTGGCCGCCAGCACCGAACGCCGACACATTCCCGGCGTCGCGGCTCGAACCGACGGCCAAAGTGGGTGGGGGAGCCATAAACGCAACAGTGGCCCCTCCATCGACCGACGCCGCATGGCCGCCACCACCGTGGCTTGAGAAGGCTCCTGGGTACACTCTGGCGCTGTGCGGCAGGACCTCGCCGGCGGGCACTTCAGAGGGGCGGAGGGATTTCTGTCAAAGACGAGAATATCATTCAGTCTTGAGAAATGCATATTGTTGTTTTAAGATCAGGATTGTGACAGAAGTCGTCGGCACGGACCTTTCCAGATCCTGGCAGAAAGATTTCCTCCGCTAACTGCTCTGGTTGAGAGTCTTCCTCCTTTTTCAGTCCGATGCGTTTGAGCAGTAGTCGTTCCCATCCTCTTGATTTCTGAGTCTCGTGAAAGGAATCCAATGCAAGAAAGACGGAAATCCACCAATGGTGTCGCTTTGTGGTCTTGTTGGATTTGCCATTGCGAAAAATGGAAATAGTCTGGCTTGCATTTGTGCCTTTGAAATCTCCCCGCCGGCAACAATGGCCAAAAAGAATCTAGGGTTCAGTCGATGCCGCCTGGCTAAAGAGTGCCTCGGAACATTTCGAACAAGCGACTGGGGAACGAGGCATGAAAACTTGCCGCACACGCCCACGGTGAAAGAATGCCTAAAAGAACGTGGTACAAAACAGTTTGATCATGGTGGGGCAGCCGCGAATAATAAATATATACTCCTCCAATTTCACGAAAAGTGTAATTTACCTAACTAAATGGTCACATTTAATTTGCATGTCAAAATTAACCGTATATGACAAATAAATGAGGGTATAAGAGTCTTTTCACACGACCACTGATCTGTTTAAAAAAAGTCTAGAATTCCACGAGGACGGAGCGAGTACAAAACAAACCAGGTCAGCATGCAGCCGGGCCCGTGGACACTGCCCGAAAGGAAAAGCCACCGATCAGGTGCGGTCCGGTAAGCACCGCGGTCGCTTATACAAGCGCTATTGCATTGGCCTTTCCCTCCTCCTGTTTTCTCGTTGTGGAGCTCCTCCTGCAGCCCTTCCATGGCGTCGCCATGCAGGGAGTCCGCGGCATTTGTCGACAGCCCGTGGGGCATGGGCAAGCTTCTCGGTCTACTGGACGAGCGCCGCTGCGGCCCCAGGTCCGAGCGCCATCGATGATTCCCCCTGCCCTCCTCTCATTTTCCCCTCGTGGAGCTCCCTCCGCGATGTCGGCACCCCGCGCTGCAAGGAAGCTGGCGTCAAGGGCGTGCTGGCCAGGAACGGAGCTTGGCAGGGCGCCACGGGAGGGGAAAAGGAGCAAAATGAGAGGATTTTTGCATTGCAGGAGTTGCTCGCTGTGCTCGGATTTTGGCATTGCAGGCGCTCGGATTTGGGAGGCGGTGGCGCTTCTCGAACACACGGAGATCCTCGGCGAAAGGCCGAAAGCTCACGCACGGCAACAGCTATCTGGGCGTTGAGGCAATGCAAAAGGATAAGGGGCAGGTTGGTCTTTTCATGTAGTCAGATATGGGAAAAGAAACTAAAATGAACTTAAAAGATCAAAATAGCAGGTAAACAAAGTTGCAGTGTTATTCATGGCAAATTGGCGAAGCCATTCTTTGGCATGGCAAATTGGCTAAGCGAGTTCTTTGAACTGGTAAAATGGCAGAAAGCTCAATTAGAAGAGGCATGGTTTCGAAGGCCTGCTCCCTCGCACTCTGTGCTCAAAAGTTTGAGATGAATACCTAGGAAAAGAGCAGCGACAGAGAAGCATTTTCAATTTTTTTATATGAGAAGAAAAACAGTTGAATACCTAAAAATGTGTGTATATCGAAATGAAAAGAAAAACAAGAAAGCATGCAAGGTGAGCCCCAGCGTCACTGAACGAAAGCTGAAGCAGCCTGTTTTCATCTCCTGACCGTCCAGTCAGACTACCAGCGGTGCTGATCCATCGTCCTTGCAATCCTGAGGCCCCAAACAACTCTCCGGTCGCAGCCTCGCCGCCGCCCGCCATGCCGCCGCATATCCCCGCCGCCGCCGGCGGATCCGCCGCGCGCGCCGCCGCAGTACGCCTCCTCTGCACCGCCACGGCCCCTGCCGAGACCGCACCCCTGCCCCACCTCCTCGCGCTCCCGCCCGTCACCCCGTCCCCCGCCGCCGACGAGCTCGCGCGCCTCCTCCTCGCGCACCACAACCCCTTCCACCCGGCCGAGTCCCCGCTCCAGCTGCTCTCCGGCGGCGGCGTCTCCCTCTCGGGGGACCTCCTCGTCCAGCTCCTCCTCCGCCTCCGCGGCGCCTCCAAGCTCTCGCTCTCGCTCCTCCACTCCGCGCGCCTCCACCCGTCCTTCGCCCCCACGCGGCCCCCCGCCGACGCCTACGACGCCGTCGTCGACGCGCTCGGCCGCGCGCGCCAGTTCGACGCCGCGTGGCGGGTCGTCGTCGACGCCGCGGCCGACGGCGCCGCCTCGCCACGCACGTTCGCGGTGCTGGCGCGGAGGCTCGTCGCCGCGGGTATGACGCGGCAGGCCATCCGTGCGTTCGACGACATGGAGGCGTTCGTCGGGAGGGAGCCCGACGACGTCGAGTTCGCCACGCTGCTCGACACCCTCTGCAAGTACAAGTACCCCAAGGTTCGGGATCTGGAAACCAGTAGTTGCATGCTTGGTGATAACATTGTTGCCTGGTTGATTGATTGCCACTGGCCTTTTGAGTTTTCGATGATGATATGCACGAATCTGCTGACCATTGTACTAACCTGATTACTAATTGTTTAACTCCCCCCCCCCCCCCCCCCCCCCCCTCCCCCCCGATGCTCTGCTCTTGAGCTGGATTAGGCAGATGTTTTATCTTGGCTTGTTGGATATTTGTAGCTGGCCATTTCTCCAGACTTTATCTATAGTTCAATTCAGTGAAGTTTTTACTGCTTGTGAGGTGTCATTTTCATTTATCTGTTGCAAATTGTTGAGGATCATATGGCAATATTATGTACTTGGTGTGGTTGTGTTCTGGCTGTCTGTATGATTAGCTTTTTGTCCAACACTCTTTAGCTCTTTGTGGCTTAGCTTAAAGCTCTTAGCTTCTCATTGTAGTTTGGTGTCTGTTTTATGCAGTTTGGTAGGTCGGAGCGAACATGGTTAATATAGCTCTATGATTTTTATTTTTTGTGGATCCATATGCAGTAATTTCTAAAGAATCTGTTGGCAGACACTATTCAGTTGGTTCCTTCTGGAATTTCTGGGCTTATTGTTTTGTTACCTTCTGATACATGCAAGTAGTTACTCAGAGATTCTTTTATTTTGCATATTTTTTTATGAAATTTGCACACTTGTTGTATGACATGGACTTTGGTTTTGAGCTTCCTGTGAATCTTGTTATTCATATTTTCATATGAATTATTTCTTATCATGGTAAGCAACAGCAGGTGGAGTATTTTCAGTAATAGGTTGGTGAAGCATAGGATTGTCTTTGCTTTCTGCATTCAATCTGTTTCCCATAGGATTGTCTTTGTCTTTGCGTTCTGCATATGATCTGTTTTCCATAGGATTGTCTTTGCTTTCTGCATATGATCTGTTTTCCAAGGCATAGCAAAATGACAATCCATCAATCTGAAATCGAATGATGTAAGGGTAAAAGGTGGTATGTTTGAACAAATTAATACATAGAGTATCTTTGTCAGGCTTAGTGAGTTGAATAAGGGTGCTAGAAGAAATAAGTTGCCCTTCTGTAGACCTGGTTGCTTTGCTTGATGCTTGTGATCGTAGCAATGGCTAATTAGTGCTTAAATTATTCAGTAGATTTGCTTCTCTAGATTTTTCAAGAGGTTTGTCACATTAAAAATTGTTCTTTTGCTGTGTGTTGCTGACGACCGAAGACCAGAGTATCAGTCTACTGATAAATGGTTATGCAGTCTTATCGCACACTTTAATGTTTGGTATTTCTGATTTGGGAAGATGATTTCAGCGACTTCTAAAAAGAATATGATTTAAATGAAGTTGTCTTTTATTACTTTTTGTGAGATTTTATGTGTCAACAGTGTGCTTATAAGCTTATGATCAAATTAATATACTACTGCTATAGCTACTTTAGTAAGGGGCCAAATTCTAGAATTTATCAACTTCAGTTACTGGATGTGACCAAGCTCTGTATGGAAGCCTATGCTTCTGAACTGATAATAAGAGACGGTAAATTAGAAAGTTATTAAAACACTCATCTCAACTAGGGTTTGAACTGCATTGGTCAGCTCTCACTTATATCTTTGGTTAGCTTATAGTTTTTGTTTTGGCCTTTTGTGGGACTGATTAGATTCATTTACTGATTTTTTCCATTGGCATTTTTATCACCATTACAGGTTGCTACAGAGATATTTAATAAAAGGAAATACAAGTACGAGCCAAATGAAAAGATGTACACTATTTTAATTTACGGATGGTGCAAGGTAAATCGGAGTGACATGGCTCAGAAGTTCCTAAAAGACATGATTGACCATGGCATAGAACCAAACATAGTCACATACAACATTCTCCTGAATAGTATCTGCAGGCATGCAAGTTTGCACCCTGATGACCGATTTGATAGAACAGTTAATGCAGCTGAGGATCTGTTGAAGGAGATGCGTGACAAGCAAATTGAACCGGACGTGACCAGCTACTCAATCATCTTGCATGTTTACAGTCGTGCACATAAACCTGAGTTGTGTCTCTGTATGTTCCGCTTGATGAAAGAGAGAGGCATTTGCCCCACAGTAGCAACCTACACTTCTGTGATCAAGTGCCTTGCCTCCTGTGGGAGACTGGAAGATGCTGAGACCTTGCTTGATGAGATGGTTGCAGAGGGAGTATGTCCCTCTCCAGCTACCTACAATTGTTTCTTCAAGGAGTATCGGGGGAGAAAGGATGTGAGTGGTGCCCTACAATTGTACAATAAGATGAAGTCACCTGGTTCACCGACAGCACCTGATATTCACACATACAACATTCTGCTAGGAATGTTCATCAAACTGGACCGACATGGAACTGTTATGGAAATTTGGAGCGATATGTGCGAGAGCACAGTGGGTCCTGATCTTGATTCCTACACCTTGCTGATCCATGGTTTTTGCGACAGCCAGAAATGGAGGGAGGCGTGCCAGTTCTTCATGGAAATGATAGAGAAAGGTTTTCTTCCCCAGAAGATGACCTTTGAAACGCTGTATCGTGGACTGATACAGGCAGATATGCTGAGGACCTGGAGAAGGCTGAAGCGCAGGGTTGATGAAGAAGCAGCAGAATTTGGTGATGAGTTCAAACTTTATCACATCAAGCCTTACAAGAGGTGATCATGTGCAAAAGTTGTATGCTGGCCTTGTGACTCCAACATGATTGGAACACAGCCATAAGATTTACCTCATCGAAACTGTCACTCGAATATGAAATTTCCGACCAATGATAAGCTAGCTGTTAGAATTAAGTTTATTAGTGATCAATTAGTTTGCACCCCTTTATAGAGAGATACAGAGACACCTCTTAGTAGATAGACATGACCTTTCACGAAAGGTTCTGGATCTTTCGCGAAGGGGTCTGAACCCTCAAGGGACATGTCCTTTTTTGGACACACCCTTTTACCATGTATAAATATGTAATCACACTATTTATTCAATCAATTGATGAATTATTGATGAATTATTTGTTCATTCCATTCTACTCTCTACTTTCTAGTTTTAACAGGTTATCAACACTTTTGATCACCGCTGTGTTCTTGTGTCGGAAGAAGCAGATGAGGACCCATGGACCCATGCTCCGCCGCCGGAGATCAGAAAAATGGATTGCCGATTTGATCCTCGACGGTTCCAGACGACGCAAGGAAGAATGGTCTCACCGCTGCATCACGTCTTCTTCTACCACGTCGTTCACGCCGGGCACGACGATCAAGGAAAAAAACCGGATGAACGACGGCGCCTCGCCAGCGATACGCTCGGCAGAAAGAAGACTGGAAGATCGGCGGCTACTTGCGGGCGGCAACAACGAAGAGAAGCACGAAGGCCGGCGACAACATCTCCGAGAACAGCCTGCCTTCATCGACGATGGCAGTCTCCTTCACGGAACTAAGAACTGAATTGGCCACAAAAGAAGAATGGACGCCTATTTTATTTAGCCCTGATTCGGAAGATTTTTGAAGATAGAGACGAAGAACAGGACCTAACATTTTGATGCTGAGGCCATGAACAAGTAGAACTAGAAAGATGGGAGTCACCACATGATGTCCACGGCATGCAGGAATACTTTAATGTTTTGACCATTGGCACTTGTTCTTCACTGCTACTCATGGTTGATAGACGGCCACGGCAATGAGTTCGTGCAGAACATCAAGAAGATCAAGAACAGAAGAACTGAGTACGCTCCATCGACGACGTCGGCGCGACGCGCAGTCACCGGCGACCGTTCCCAGCGACCAAGACGTCCGGCATCAATCAGATAAAAGGGAAAAAAGAAGAACTCAGGCAAATCGGCCTCAAATTGGAAGCAAATCAATATGTTATTACTTTTGGTGAGTTACCATGACACTGCGGTTCTTAAAATTGGAAGCAAATCAATATGTTATCACTTTTATATACTCCCCAAACTGCTTTATCACCGTCACGGAGGGTCACCATCACGGAGGTAGAGCCCGCGCGGTCGCGCTCCAGTTGCGAGCATCGGGATGATGGCTTGCATGAGGCCCTCGATGATGATCCGGCATGCTCGCCCGCTAGTCGCTCGCCACGACAGCTGCCGATGGACTATAAATCCATAACGGCGAAGGGATAAGAATCTGTATGGCGGAGTAATTTTTTTTACTCTATGCACTAATTATTAGACTAAAATTTAAATACATCAGCCTTGTTAATTTTGCAATTTACTATGTAAATTGTATTTTAATAAATAGAATTCTCTTAATTAAGTTTTACTTAATTAATGACTTGGAAAATATACTAATGTCATTAACTTGGAACTAAACACAAGGTGATGGAGACCTAGGCATTGGCTGCAATATGTTCTTACAAAGAATTTATTTGCCCTGAGACCAAGCTTTTAGGCAGCAAATTACTTGCCTATCACTGAGATGTCTACATCTTATGATAATTACATACACGTGTGCTTCCAAGAAAATATTTTGCAGATATGAGATTGGTCTACACCTTGGTTATTTTGTGCATAGTAATTTCAATGTTTAAGTCCTCGGCTTAAACTCGAATTACATCCGTGTTAAGCCATGCAAATTCACACTCTAGACCCTATTTGTTAAACCATGCAAATTCAATGTGTATGTGCAATCACTATAGTATACAATACATTTAGTGATTTGTTAGTTTTGCAATTTGTTACCTATTGCAATTTTAACAATAATAATTCATCGTAATTAAGCACCAAATATCATGTTAAATGATCAATGAGCTTAATTCAAGAAGAATTATATGATTACGAAAATTAAGCAATAAACACTTGATAATGCCTAACAAGCTTAGTTAAAGAAATCAACTTAACTAAGCACCAAATATCATGTAATGACGTGCTTTATTGAAATGGAACTATATGCAAAAGACAAGTGTCACCTCATCATTTTGTACAATATAAAATTCTAAAACTTTATATATTGGCCATACACAAGATAGTACCTTATTTCTACTATGGGATATATATACTAACTATCCTCAATGTGCATACCCAATATTAAAGTTTGGAATGATTAATGGTTACATCTTTCTTTTCGGTGATTATCTTAATTCATATTTAATATTGACCATACATAAGGTAGTATCATAATACTACCGCGGGATCTACACTATCACATAGTGACTATTCTCAACGTGCGTAGCCAATTTGAATATAAATTAAATAAGATCCACATCAGCATGGTAACCATCCCTACTAGTATAACACATAGAGTGGAGTCTAAGGCATCTATTGCAATGACGCCAACCTATGCATGTGGCAACGAGTTTCTCGTCCACTAATGTGAGGTCTACACCATTTAGGTGACTACCTTTGATGTGTTAAATTACAAATACATATGACAGAGTTGATATCTAGATGATGAGTATCATTCATCTGTGAGGTCCACACACTATACGTAGATCAAGTAGCATTTTGGATCTATAAAATTTTGCATACATTAATTTAAGACTCATCTTGAATTCATAGTTTAAAGCATTAATATTTGCTTAGTTAAATAGCAGAAAATAGTGCAACATATTTTGGTGACTATCTCTACTCAAATAAGCAAAGTCTATATTTTGATAATGATTCTTGCATTGTCTATTCATCGTAGAATACAATTCAAAACAATTGCAGTGACTTTTTATCACTTGTCATTGTTAATTATTAGACAGTCTGCTTATACTCAAGTATCACCTTGGTTAAGAAATATGCACATAAATATTTTATGCTATGTAATTTACGATCCAAGTAAATTAATTATATACATGATCAGTTCATGTAGGACATGGATAATGTTTTGGCAATGGATTTTCTTTTTCCTAAACTCGTATAAAATGAGATTAATTCTCTAAGTAGAGGCACTATATACAAATAATATCATTGGGCTGCTCATGACAGTATTGCCACCATAGCTCTTCCCAATTGAATTTCCATCCTATTCCTAAAGTAACCACACATGCAACATAGTGTGTTCTGTCTACTCAATTTTTCTTTAAAAAAGATGAGTATTTAAAGAATTGCAAACAAAGAATGTAATATTGCCCAAATATAAGTAATTGTTTACTTAGTCATCTATCATGATTTTAAGGTAAATGATAATTTATAAAGAAATGGATCTTTTAAACATATATGATGTCAATAATGGCAAGTGTCACGCTTGTCCAAAGGTGTGGTTGTATAGCTTACATGCATACCAAATTAAATATTTGGTTGAATCATTCCTCCAAACCACTGGAGGTAGTAGAGTTTAAGGGGATAAGTTTGAAGCTCACTTCAACAAATGAGATCCACAAAAATCTCCATATTATACTGGAATTAACATTAGTTAAATATTGTACTACACACGTCGTATATTGTCCATTGTAAATATCATGTAACTTTACATGGTATTCATATCTTGTATGAGTTAAATTTCATACTAAAGTTTATTTGGGATCCAACCAGATAGAAAAGGAAATTTGTTTAGTGGAGTATTGCACCGCTAACATGAACATGGAGATCATACTCTTGTTATGGGTATTCAGTTATTAATGATGGATGCACTCATGCATCACCGCTATATATTTTCACAATATCCATTTATATGATTTCATATTGAAATCTATTACTAAGAGTGATGATGAAATATAGTACTCAACTTGGTACAATGGATATGAAAACTAAATACTCATAAAAAAAATCTTTTCGTAGCATCTGGGTATATTATGCATACAATCAATCCCATATTACATGTTGCGTGCAAAATAATTTTTCAATCTTAATAGAAGCCTTGGCATGATAGTCTTGATCATTTTGCATAAGGGATGATAATAAAAATTATTATCAATTCTATTGGTCATGGCATATATTCCTGTAATCCTCAGATTCTATGTACACCTCATGTGTCACAAGGGAATTGACTTTAAGATCCTACTATCTTAAAATTTGAGAAAATAAGCCATTCAATGGATTATGTAGTTACTCTAAAATGCTTGTTAACATATTTAAAAATAGTTTCACATGTGTTCCTAACTCTTAAGGCACCACAATTTTACCAAATTCGTTGCTCGTATTTTAATTAGAGCAAATTATCCTGGACAAGGGATCAAATCCAATCTCATGAAATTATTTGGTTTTGGGAACTATAACATTGAGTAATCTATGTCCATATTAATAATTGGCTAATTGAATCTCTTATCGAGATAATTTAAAATGTATGACCGATGAAATAGAATTGCAATTTATCTTGGTAAATACGGACTTACACACCGTATTATTATAACAAATTCATTAGACTACAATCATACGGCTCCCTCCGTTGCAGTTAGTACGTGGAGGATTGGCCTCAGCTAAATATTTTCCATCTGCGTGCCGGTTATGTTTTACACATAATGATATCACCACCTCAGTATACGTTCATGACATTGAGGATCTATAAGATGGTATTATTATCCGTCATAAGGACCTTTGATCGCTCATAGAGGATTAATTTACAGCCTGTATATTGACTACACTATTGAGGTAATTCCTGGCATTAGGGGGAGATACATACCACATATATAATGCCGGGAATCCAAACTAAATGGTATACAAATTCAACCCTCAGATCCACGTACGCACCAAAGAATATCTGAACCACAGTTCAGAACATCTTATATTTGTAACACATTACAAACAATTTACCACATGCATTTACTCATCAAAAGTGTCATCACATTCGATCCCTACTGATAATGTACCAGAAAGAGTGGAAGTACCTAATAAATCACTCAACTTCCAAGTCAAAATAAGAGGGGGAGAAGTATGGTCATTAGGGATATAGCTTATTTCAAGCATCCATGGAAATGGGGGAGACATCCTCCAGGATAGTAAATGTGAATCAACATCATGCATGTTGTTAGACACTTTGTGGATATTCAAATCCAAAGCCTATGAATGTTGTGCACATAAATTCAGGCACTGGGTCAATGGAACACCCTAACTCCATCATCGTGGGAAATGAGATAAGAGTTATAGAGGGTGGATATTTTCACAAGCTATATTGGTTCCATCGAATCAATAATATAAAAACTATAAATTATCGACATATACTCCTTATCAAAATTGTCATACACCTTCAGCTGGATCCAGACCAAAAGTCTTAGGCAGAGTGTCCAAACACTCAAATCGGTCAAATCAAAGGTGACAATTAAGGAGAAGTGTTCTCGTTCAATTGGGAGAAGTACTCAGGATAGAAATATATTCTCATA
Source organism: Panicum miliaceum (assembly GCA_032594955.1). NCBI lineage: Eukaryota > Viridiplantae > Streptophyta > Magnoliopsida > Poales > Poaceae > Panicum > Panicum miliaceum. The sequence goes on along the minus strand of CM064072.1, from coordinate 26,354,043 downwards.
TTGCTTTCTTTATGAAAGCAAGGTGGTGAAATAGCGAGAACTTGTAGTATATGGTTTCACGTAGAGAGTGAGCAACATACCTGCACGGTATGTGTGAAAATTATGTTCCCATATTCAATCGTTGGCAGATCAAATGAATTTGATAGATTGAGTGTATAACTCAAGTCATGGGAACTTGAAAATATTGAGTTGATGTGGTACATCTAACCAAGTGAGTATCTTCCATGCAAAGAATACTCCAATTATTATGATTGCATATGTGTGTCTATAAAGAAATTTTGAAATTAATTTTATCATCTCAACACACAAACAAGCAAGCAATCATTTTAAGACGGATTTTGAGATGAAATTTGGGTAAAACAAAACTATACTTAAGTCTACAACTTAAGCAGGAACATCAGTTTACCAATATAGAATTGATATTGTACACCAATATTCAAATAATATTGGAAGATTATATCCATCAACACTTGTAGTCAGTCAGTCCCTAAAGATGGATAATTTTCCATAAGGACCGTGGGATGACATCCTTAGTGCCATCAAAGCGCTTATGTGTCTTACAAATTGCAACAGGCCTAATAGTGCATTTGTAGATATTTTGCTATAGCTCAAGATAGCGCAACTCAATAACACCATATAGGTGGGAGTCAAGAAGGATATCCATAGATATCAAATGGTAGCGAAAGGTTTTGATTTATTATGAATAAATCATGATGTGACAAGTGGGATACCAAGACGCTGGCTGACTGATCCTCATATTGCCAGACTATTAACTAATGCTATCGTAGTAAAATTTTCATTGGAGTTATGAAAATAAATTGTAATGGTAACTTCACCTATCATTCTGAAGCATTACATGAATATGCATAACTTCACTGAATGATTAATTGTAATTCCTTCGATTCACTTATATTATCTACAAGGATAATACGACTTGTATTGCTTAGATGATAAAAGGTTATACAAAAGCAGTATTATTAAATATATTGCTCCACGTCTTGCAAAATTTAATTATAAGATAATTTTGTGAATTTCGCTCACAAAGGTATTACCAACAACTATATTCTAGAAATGTAATTCTGAAATCGGTATACAAGTACTTTGATTTTTTGCAATGCTTAGGGGGTGACTCTCCTTATGTTATAACCTATTCAAACATCATATTGTACTCTTTTTTCCTATATGAGTTTTTCCTCAGAACGGTTTCTCATAAAGTTTTTAATGAGGCAATATCAATACAAAAATATATGTCATATCTCTTATTTTCTCCATCGGGGTTTTTAAAGGTGATATTCTAAGACATATTGGATGTCATATCTTCTGTTTTCCCTATAAGGGTTTTTAAGAGGGTATCAAAGACAATATTCCTCCTCATATTTTTCCCATTAGGTTTTGGGGGAGGTTATTCGATTATGATCCACAAATCATGATTATTGATCTCCAAACTTTCTTATGATTTTCTCCTTTCGAGGGTTTCTCATATGAGTTTGCGATGAGACAATGATCTATATATGCTATATCATTTTCTCCTATTTTTCCACTGGGGTTTAAAGGAGTTTTAATAGCATATCAATATACAATTTGGTTTCTTCTCAGATTTTTCCCACAGGGTTTTTGGAGGAGTTTTTCCCATACAATAATGAAGGATGATTGAACAAAGATTACATGAAGCATAAAAGGAGCTAATTGATCAAGGGGGAGTGTTAGAATTAAGTTTATTAGTGATCAATTAGTTTGCACCCCTTATAGAGAGACACCTCTTAGTAGATAGACATGATCTTTCACGAAAGGTTCTGGATCTTTCGCGAAGGGGTCTGAACCCTCAAGGGACATATCCTTTGGACACACCCTTTCACCGTGTATAAATATGTAATCACACTATTCATTCAATAAATCGATGAATCATTTGTTCATTCCATTCTACTCTCTACTTTCTAGTTTTAACACTAGCCACTCTATGTGGAAGCAGGGAATTGGTGAGAAGGATGAACAAAGTGGCACTGTTACAATGACTCTGCTTGCTGTGAACAACCGGTTGAGCATGGACATGGTATTAGAACAGTTAACAAAAGACAGCTGTTCATTGTTATGTTTGGAAAAATTTGAAGGTGAACTACTCCTGTTCGCTTCTGTTTAAATATTTTGAGAAGTTTTGCAAGACCAGCTCTGAACGATTTCATCAGTCTATTGCAGAAATAAGTTTGCTTGCTTGGGAGGCTTTGATTTTACTGACCAGGTGAAGACTATTCGGCAGTGCTAGTAGGAACGGCCTCCAAGCAATCCCATAAGTTGCTATTCCAGTCATGCAGCACAAACCTTAGCATGTATTTGGTTCGAGGACAAAGTAGGATGGGTCGGATCCATTCTGTTTGGGTTGGAGCCAACCTATATAGTGTTTGGTTGAGAAGAATGGATCCGATCCAGTTTTTGTTTGGTTGTAGAATTTCAAAGGGATGGAATGGATGCCATTATCACTCCGTTAGCACCAGGTATATGTGAGACCAGCTGGTGATCACTATGATTGTTCTATATCAGGTTCTGATTGGTGTCTGATAAGACACACAGACACATTATAAGCATGAAGTCCCTTTCATGCCATTCTTTAGATCCCGGTAAGTACTCCAAGTGGAGTACTGTGCAGTTTTAATGACTGAATAATTCAATTATGTTTTAACATTTGTTCATCAACGAATCAGATATTCGCTTGACTCTCCCAACAAGCTGGAGGTGAGATTGCTGACTTCTTCATTATTCCGACTTCTGAGGAATACTGATGCCATCAGGATATTAAGTGGAAAGGCACATCTATCCGCGCTGGTGTTAGTGCTTCTGCTGGCCGTGTCGGATGAGTAGCTGAGGCTGACTTCCGTGCTGGTGATGGCTATGCTAGAAAAGAAGTGAGATCAGAGATAGACAACAAATTCAGAGATAGATATTCAGATTTAATTTGTTGAATAGCAAATTCATATTTATAAAAAGTTAATATTTAGAGTGTTGACTGATGCACCATGCCCAATCCTGAGGGGCATGTAGTTTGTCGTCTTTCGTTCCTTTCTGTTTTCTATTTACTTACATTTTGATTGTTCAAACGGTAGGGCGGCGCAGCAAACAGAGACAGCTCTACCTCAAGTACAGCAAACAGAGCAACAAGAGATTTGTCAGATTGACATCGCCCGTTATTACCAGGCTCATCAGATTGCCACTGGGCATGTTTTTTGCGGCCGCGAGCTGGTTGGTTTGGCCGTAGTAGCTTTGGCATCTGTTTTGGGCCCCCCCGTTTGGTTACTACAGCATTTTTTATAAGCCCTATCAATTAGAAGTATTAAACATAGATTAATGATAAAACAAATTCCATAATCCCTAGTTTTTTTTGCGAGACGAATCTATTAACCCTAATTAGCTCATAATTAGCCCATATGATGCTACGGTAAACATGTGCTAATCATGGATTAAGTAGATTTGATAGATTCATCTCGTGAATAAGCCCTAGACTTATGCAGTTAGCTTATATTTAGTCTTTCTAATTGGTATCGAAATATTCGATATGACAGGGCTTATTATAAGCACCTGGAATCCAAACAGCCCTTTGATCATGTTTTGGACTTTTGGCATTCTTGATCTGCATCCTGGTAAGGAAAGGGCAGTGCTTGCAGGCTTGCGATGTGCACAGGCAAAGAGGCACACGGGAACCAACTGAAAGTACATGGCGGATCCTCAAGGAGAGCACGCACGAAGAAACTACTCCCTCCGTTTGGAAAAGAATGCAAATCTCGCTCTTCGAGAAGCCAAATAATTCAAAGTTTGACCAAATTTATATATAAAATCATTAATATTTATATCTCTAAGTAGATTTGGTATGAAAATATATTACATAACTAATCTAATAATACTTATTTTGTAATATAAATGTTAATACTATTTTATATAAGTTTGGTTAGACTTGAAATTTTTTACTCCTCGGAAAACGAGAGTTGCATTCTCTTTGGACGAAGGTAGTAGTTCATCTACGTCGATGTTCATTAGCTGTCGACTTAAGTTCCGGTGGTTCGGTTTTTGTTTTGGAGAAAAGTTGTGATATGCTACCTTTGTTTCACTGACATGTGGGTTAAGAAGTGCTACCGACGGGAGATTCTGAATTGCATGTGCGCCAAGGGGGTTTCTAAACTTCTTCTTTTTTGAACGGAATTTTGTATTCCATTAACTCAGAGACTCAACAGAATCGCTGGCCATCGGGTCCTCGAGCCCGATGGGCGTACACTTCCAATTGAGGGAAGTGCCCCAAGGACACTTACAACCAAGCACTGTCACACCGTGCGCCACCTTATTACAATCTCCAGGACAAAACAAAATTTCAAATTTAACACAAGATGTTCTAATCATAGACTTGATCTCAAACACAATACCATCCGTCGGTGCCAGTGCGTACGTATTCGTCTCCAATGCCAATTTCACCAGCTGGGAGTTGTTGGAATTTTTCGGTGGTCCAAAAGGCCAAAAATAGAAGGAGAAGAAACGGATAAGTAGAAGCCCGTTACGCGCCTTGATCGGAGGCCCAAGCCAACTAGTGGTTGTGGTCCCAGGTCGCTCAGCGTCATATTAAATAGTGGGACCCAACGTTTTTTGTGATTAACCAAATCATACTCAGAAACCCTAGCCGCCCACTACAATCGTCCCGATCTACAGCGACGCTGGAGCTACCTGAAGGCCACCGCCTCCGCCTGCCGTCCAACACCGGACAGTGCCGGTACAGGCCGGAAGGATGACGGTACCCGGCGAGATCGACTACTTCGTCTACGTCGGGAACATCTACGGGAACGACTACGGACGCGCCGTCTTCATCCCCGACACAAACCACCGTTGAGATGTCGTCCTCAGCGGCTCCTACGATGACTTTCTTTATTATTCATCTTGTTCTATAGGTTGTGCTCATGTTTTAGGTGTTAGATTCTGTTAAGTTTAAGTCCTAAGCCATGTTATGTCTAACATTTGGTATCTTTCGCCTAAGCACCTAACTGTGAGCCTTAAGAGCCTATAGATCTAGTCCAGTTTTAGATCTTGGTTGGTTGTTTCACGTTTAGTCCTCGGTTAAGTTTAAATTCTCGGTTTTATTCATGTTTGAGTTTAGATCTGTTAGTTCTAAGTTCAATCTCGCATGAATAAAGTCAGATCCGAGAGAAAGAAAGAATAAGAAAGAATTAGATCGAAAGAAATCCCACCCAAAAACCCCTCCAAACCCTCGGAATAAGCATAAGAAACCCCACGGCGGTGCCCGATTTTCCGCTAGATTTCAACGTACTTCTCGGGCACTCGCGTGGCGGCTTTCGCATGAGGCCGCGCGGGGCATGTCGCACCCGCGGCGATAAAAAAAAGGCGCGGCCATGGCGGACCGCAAAAGCGGGCCGGCTCCATGGCCGCCGTGAAGGCGCCAGAGACGGCACGCCGCCGCGGCCCCCCAAGGCGGCGCTCCACCATAAGCACCGGCGGCCGCCACTGGCCCGCCCGAGGGGCGGCGGCCCAAGGTGCGGCGACCCAAGGCGCGGCGGCCGCCCGTGGCCGGCACTGGCGGCGACGCCATGCGACCCCGCGGCCGCCACCGGCCGCGACGAGGCGGCGGCGCCATGCGGCCCCGAGGCCGCCACTGGCCCGCGACGAGCGGCAGGAGCCACCGGCCGGCGAGGATCACCGGCGCCATGGGGTGCGATGGAGATAAGGCCGGCGGCCGCCATGAGTTGCCCGTGAGGTGGCCGGCCGCCGGCGGCTTGGGAAAAGAAAGGAGGGAGTAAAATGAATTAGGGTTAGGTTTTCAGGGGAAGCCGGCCCTTTTACCTTTTATACCTCCGATATCTAGGCTCAGCCGTCGGATCTACGGTTATTGAGATCGACGGTCGAGATTGAACCGTGGGGGGGGGGGGGGGGGGGGGGGGGGTTGGACGGCGGGCGCCTGAGTTGGGCCGATTTGGCGGCCCGCCCGTCCGCTGCTGGGCCTCGAGCCCAGGCGGGTGGGGGAGTGGGGGCGGCGTGGCTGGGCCGAAATAGCAACCCGCCCGTCGGTTTGTGGGCCAAGAGCCCAATAAGGTTTAAGCCTATTTTTTCTTTTCTGTTTTATTTTCAGTTTATTAATATCTGAGTTGATTTTCAGTATATTTTCCTCTTTAGCATTAAGAAATTTTAATTTGGGAATTATTACATTGAAAATTATAAGAAAATTATGAGTTACCATTCTGAGTAGATGAAACCAACGTGAATTTTATTCAGAATTGTTTAGTTTATTTTGAGCATTTAATTAATTTCTGACCAACGTTGATTTAATTATTTGCTATTAAGATGCTTAGTTTTATTTATATTATTTTGCTTCTGCCCAACGGTGATGCAAAATTATGTTTTTCCACTGCGTTAATTACCCTAAGTCATTAAGTTTATTTTTTTTCTGCCCAACGGTGATGCAAAATTAATTCATGAGATGCTAAGTTTATTTGCTTATGCCCAACGGTGATGCAAATTATTTATTCAAGATTATTTAATATTTTAATCTGGCCAACGCTGATTACATTCATTATTTTGTTGTCGTTACTGATTAAACTTTATTTTATGAACAGAAGCCACCCCCTCCAGCATCCCCCTCCAGCATCATGACTTATATCAATGGTGTTTCTCAGTTGGGAGGGGACAACTTCATCAAGTGGAAGACTGAGATTGGCTTTATTCTGCTGACTATGGGTAAGGATCATTCCCTGAGGATGCCCGCGCCTGTTGCACCAGTGTCACAAGAGACTAAGGATACTACCCTTGCTGCACGCACTGCTGCTTATGAGAAAGAAAAAGAGCGATGGGAGCATTCTGACAGAGTGGCCCTAAGTCTTATGAACATGACCATTAACCCTTCTATCAGGGGAGCTCTTGACAAAGAGCCTAAGAATGCTAAGAACTTCATGGATAAGATTGAGAGTTACTTTAAGGGGTCTGACAAGGCTAATGCTAGCACTCTCTTATCTCAGCTCGTGAAGGCTAAGTATAATGGGCAAGACAGTGTTAGAGAGCACATTATGGGCATGGTCAACATGAGGGATAAGCTTCAAGACCTCGACTGTCCCCTTAATGATGCAGCGCTGCTTCATCACGTCATGATGTCACTTCCATCAATCTTTGAGCCATTTAAGATAAATTACAATGCAAGCGATCAGAAGTGGGACATCACCACGCTTGTGTCTAAGTGTGCTCAAGAGGAAGAAAGGCTACGCTCTTAGAACCCCGACTTTGCCAACGTCGTAAGACATGGGGGATATAGGGGAGGAAACAAGAGGGCATCCCGCCCCAATAAGCCAAAGAAGGGTAAGAAATCTTATGAAGCTCCTCAGCAGAATGATCTATCTGCTCCTAAGAAGCTTCTCTGCTACCACTGCGATAATGAGGGCGATGAGAGGAAAGACTGCCCGAAGTTTAAGGCGTGGTGTGAGAGAAAAGGTAATAACGACATCATTTCTATAGTCGATGAGTCCTTTTATGCATATTTCCCATTAAGTACTTGGTAGATTGATTCTGGTGCCACCATTCATATTACAAATTCCTCATAGGGATTATCTGGCGTGCAGACTATAAGAAAGGGAACTCGAAGGTTAAGAGTCGCAAATGGCGTTGAAGCCGACGTGGAGGCCATTGGAGCTCTCCAATTAGAACTTCGTGGCGGCTTTATTCTTCACTTAGTTGATGTCTTTTATGTTCCGTCGATTGAAAGAAACTTGATTTCCATTTCTAAATTAGATCTTGATGGTTATTCATGCACTTTTGGTGACAACAAATGTGTAATAAGTTTGAATGGTGACATTTATTATCGAGCACCTTTACACGATGATCTTTACTTACTGTCCCATAATAATGTCTCTATGATGAATGTAAGCGAAGTTAGTCACAAACGCAAGAGAGGAAATGAGACTTCGTCGAAATTGTGGCATTCTCGTTTAGGCCACATTTCGAAGGGGAGAATGGAGCGTCTCATTAGAGAAGAGATGCTTCCAAGATTAGACTTCTCTGACTTAGACCAATGCATTGATTGTATTAAGGGAAAATTTGCAAAACAAATTAAGAAGGATGGAGCTAAGCGCAATTCAGGAATATTAGAATTAATTCACACTAAGATCTGCGGTCCATTTAATGTTAAGTCGGTGGATGGTTTTAGTTACTTTATTACATTCACTGATGATTACTCCCGTTATGGATACATTTACCCCATAAGAGAAAAATCCGAGGCACTTGATAAGTTCAAAATCTTTAAAGCTGAAGTAGAAAATCAGCATCAGTCAAAGATTAAATTGGTACGGTTAGATAGAGGTGGTGAATATTATGGGAGACATGCCACATATGGACAAATCTCAGGCCCTTTTGTTGGATTCCTTCAAGAAAATGAAATAGTAGCTCAGTACTCAACTCCTGGTGAACCTCAGCAAAATGGTGTAGCAAAAAGAAGAAATCGCACTCTAATGAACATGGTGCGCAATATGCTAAGCAACTCTACACTGCCAGTGAGTTTATGGATGGAAGCACTGAAAACTGCCGCGCATATAAGTAATCGCGTTCCAAGTAAGTCAGTCCCTAAGACGCCTTATGAGCTTTGGACTGGTAGGAAACCCAGCATTAATTATTTTCATGTCTGGGGTTGTGCAGATGAGGCGAAGTTATTTAATCCGTCCCTTGGAAAATTAGATCCTAAGACAGAAAGCTGCTATTTCATTGGATATCCAAACAGATCAAAGGGATATCGGTTTTATTGTCCTAAGGGTACTACTAAGTTTGTTGAGACGAGACATGCAATATTCTTAGAGGAAAATGGATGCACTGAGACTAGGCAAATCGATCTCGAGGAAATGCGGACTTATGAAACTACACCGATGACTCGTGATTATTATGTGCCTATTTTGCCTAATTTTCAGAATACAGCACCAGCTCAGACAGTTGATTCCCCAGAAGTGAATGTGGAACAAGCGCCTGTTATAAGTGAGCATGAGAATGTGCCTGATGAGCTGAAAGTGAAATTGTGGAAGAACCTGTTGAGGAAGCACAGGATCAGACCGCCGCTGGGGCGCCAGAAGCACAGCAAGAAGTTACTGCTGAGTCTGTTCCAGTGGAGGAGCCACAGCCTCTGAGAAGATCAACACGAGAGAGGAAAACTACTATCTCCAATGATTGCGTGTACATGAGTGGAGAAGGACACGATATGGGGAAGGTTGATGATCCAAACTCGTTCAAGGAAGCTATGAGTAGTGAGCACTCCCACAAGTGGATTGAGGCTATGGAAGAAGAGCTGAAATCTATGAGTATAATTATGGTATGGGACTTAGTAGAGATTCCTGATGGAGCTAAGAAGGTGGGCTGTAAATGGGTCTATAAAACTAAGTATGACTCCAAAGGGAAGATTGAACGTTTCAAAGCAAGGCTTGTGGCTAAGGGGCTTCACACAGCGAGAGGGAATTTATTATACTGAGACCTTCTCGCCCGTCTCGAAGAAAGACTCGTTCAGAATCGTTATGGCTCTAGTAGCTCATTTCGATCTCGAGCTACATCAGATGGACGTTAAGATTGCGTTCTTAAACGGTGATTTGCATGAGAATGTATACATGGCGCAACCATAAGGGTTCGTTGTGGAAGGCAAAGAACAGTTGGGATGCAGAGTAAAGAAATCCATTTATGGGTTAAAATAGGCATCCAGACAATGGTACCTTAAGTTTGATGAAGTAATTAAGAAATTGGGCTTCGTTGAAAATATAGTGGACAATTGCATATATATTAAGATCAAGGGGAGCTCTTTCATCATCCTAGTTTTATACGTGGATGACATCCTATTAGCAAGCAGCGATAAGAACTTGCTGCATGAGACAAAAGGTTTTCTCTCATCGAATTTTGATATGAAAGATCTCGGTGATGCCTCTTATGTACTGGGCATTGAGATACACCGAAACAGATCCAAGGGTGCATTAGGACTCTCTTAAAAGGCTTATATAGAGAAGGTTCTTAAAAGATATAATATGCATCAATGTTTAGGCACAGCTGCTCCAGTGGTTAAGGGCGATAAGTTTGGGCAATTTTAAAGTTCCATGAATCAATTAGAAATTGATCAAATGAGTTCGATTTCATATGCTTCAGCTGTTGGAAGCATTATATACGCACAAGTATGTACACGTCCTGACTTAGCTTTCATTACTGGGATGCTTGGTAGATATCAGTCTAATCCAGGAATGGATCACTGGAAAGCGGTCAAGAAGGTCTTGCGTTATTTGCAGGGCTCTAAGGACTACATGCTTACATATAAGAAAACTGAGAAGTTAGAAGTAGTTGGCTATTCAGACGCCAACTTCGCAGGCTGCGTTGACACTAAAAAGTCGGCATCAGGTTATGTCTTTATACTTGCGAATGGAGCAATATCATGGAAAAGCTCCAAACAATCACTTACTATGGCATCAACCATGCAGGCTGAGTTTTTGGCATGTTATGAGGCCGTGGGGCAAGCTGTGTGGCTTAAAGGATTTATACCCGGATTAAGAGTGGTAGACAGCATAAGCAAACCACTAAAGTTATACTGCGATAATAAAGCCGCAGTTTTCTATGCTAGTAACAACAAGTCAAGTGGTGGTGCTAAGCACATTGACATTAAGTTTTATGTTGTGAAAGATAGAGTCCAAGATCGTACTATTGAGTTAGAGCATATAAGTACTAAGGAAATGCTCGCGGATCCATTAACGAAAGGCTTATCTCCCAATCAATTTCATGAGCTAATTGTCGGCATGGGACTATTGGATAGCCTGTGATCTTGGAACTAAAAGGGTCATAAGTCAACCACCTCCCATTACGATAAATAATTTTATGCATTGTGGATAATTGTGTCGCGATGGAATTATACACTATTGTGATACATTGTCTCTTTACATAGCTCCACTTTAAGAATGATATCAGTTTTAGGCCTTTAGACCAAAGGGGAGAATGTTAGAATTTTTTGGTGGTCCAAAAGGCCGAAAATAAAAGGAGAAGAAACGGATAAGTAAAAGCCCGTTACGCGCCTTGATCGGAGGCCCAAGCCCACTAGTGGTTGTGGCCCCAGGTCGTTCAGCGCCATATTAAATAGTGGGACCCAGCGTTTTATTGTGATTAACCAAAACATACTCAGAAACCCTAGCCGCCCACTACAGCCGTTCCGATCTACGGCGGCGCTGGAGCTACCTGAAGGCCACTGCCTCCGCCTGCCGTCCAACACCGGACAGTGCCGGTACAGGCCGGAAGGACGACGGTACCCGGCGAGATCGACTATTTCGTCTACGTTGGGAACATCTACGGGAACGACTACGGACGCGTCGTCTTCGTCCCCGACACAAACCACTGCCGAGATGTCGTCCTCAGCGGGTGCTACGATGACTGGCAGTCAAGATCTAAACACTTTCTTTATTATTCATCTTGTTCTATAGGTTGTGCTCATGTTTTAGGTGTTAGATCTTGTTAAGTTTAAGTTCTATGCCATGTTATGGTTTAAGTTCTAAGCCATGTTATGTATAACAGGAGTCAGTGTCAAGGATAATGCTGCTCATTCCGTGATGTACAGCTTCCGAGACACCATGGTAGCAAGCAAGTAGCTCTGCATGACATGCATCTAGCAGGTACTGACAACTGCCGGCTCCCGCATGGGTAATCATCGCGTTCTCGTCGCGAATGACAGAGCCCCATCCGCCATTGCCAGTATTGGGATTGAAAGACCATCTGTATTAATCTTCAGAACTCCTGGTCTCGGTTTGTTCCACCGTTTCTTTGTCCTTTGTGTCGCTGCAGCTATTCCCGTGTCCTCCTTCAGAAATTCAGACGCCTGCTTCTGGACAATGTATGCCAAGTCCTCTGCAGTTCTTCTACGGTCGCCTTCTCTGATTTTATTCCGTTCCTGCCACCATTGCCACAGGAGAACAATCACCCTCATCTGTTCTTCTGCCTTCAGTAAGATTATGTGGCACACTACTTCTTTTGCCGACTGCTTGTTTGCCAACACTGCTCTACATCCATCCAGGTTCAGTAGCTTCCACACCTTAACAGCATACTTGCATTTAAAGAACAGGTGGCCTCCATCCTCATTCAGTCTATTGCACACCACACACTTGGTGTCTAGCTCCATTCCTCTTCTTTGTAGCTCCATCCGGACTGCAATACTATTATGAGCCAACCTGACTGTGAACATTCCCTTTGGATCATAGTGCCACGCGACCACATCATCTAACTCTGGGTGAATCGGGATGGAGAGTATTACTTTTGCATCTTCCTCAAAGAAAGTGTGTTTCACCAGGTCTTCATCCCACTGCTCTGACACTGGATCAATTAGCTCATCGACCCTCATAAGCAGACTTCCTCTCCTTGGCGAAATTGGTCTGCGTGTCCACTCCCTGGGCAGCCATGGGTCTGACCAAATGCTTATGCTTCTTCCATTACCAACCCTCCATATAATGCCATTGTTCAAAACTTTTATACCTTGTAATATGCTACGCCATTATACGACATACCATGGCGACTCCGCGCCTTGAGCACATCACAATTTGGGTAGTATCTCGCCTTCAGGACCTGTGCACATAACGATGTGGGATTCTGTACTAACCGCCATGCTTGCTTGGACAGCATCGCTAGATTGAAGGTATGCATATCTCTGAACCCCAAACCACCTTTACTCTTTGGCAATGACATTTTTTCCCAACTCATCGTCTCCGTGGGCACCCGTAGGATTTGGCCCACCTGCTGCCTGTCCGCAACACTTGTGTTCGTACTGAACATTATGGCCGACTTTTCTTTATTAATCATCTGCCCTGAGCACTCCTCATAGATGTTAAGTATACTCTGTAGCTGCTGTGCATCGCCCCCGTTTGCGCGAAACAAAATGAGCGAGTCATCGGCAAACAGCAAATGCGACACACTCGGAGCACTGTGACAGACCTTTACGCCCTGTAGTCAGCCCTCCTCCTCTGCCTTCTGTAATAACGCGGAGAGGTAAGGAGACAACGGGGCTCCCTGGACTGAAACCATCCGATAAAACTCCATTCACCTTAATTCGCTACAACACAGAAGAAATACATTCCATGATCAGCCCTATCCAATCTGTATGGAAGTCCAACTGTACTATCCTATCATGCAAAAATCTCCATTCGACTCTATCGTAGGCTTTGCTTATATCAAGCATATATTCGATCTCGTCCCAGTGCTCCCTCTCCAGGAGAACGGAAAAAAATAATCTTGAACTGCAAGAGACTGCTGGTTGCACCACCGTCGATTCTCAATCAGACGCCCCCGAGCGCTCCCCTCCTGCACTCCACGCATCAGAATCCACCTCACGTGACCACCAGACCGCATCTGGGCCCACGCGTCATCCACCGCTGACTGTTCCCCTCGTCCTTTCCCACCCTTCCAGACCCTTCCCGAACCCCTCTCCCCCACCCCGTCCCCAAGCAATCCGCCGCTCCAGAACCTTCCGAAGACACCGCGCTCCTTCTCGAACCTTCCCCCTCGTCCCCAATATATACCGCACCACGAACTCCTCCATTCCCATCGCTAACACAACTCGAATTCGTAAACGAGCAAACAAAACAACACCAACTCCAAGAAAAGCTTGAGACAGCAACGGCCATGGCATCCCGCCGGTTCTTCACCTACGACCCCTACGACTACTACTACACCACCCCGTACCACTACCCCTACTCGAACTACCATCAGCAGCAGGCCACACCCGCCCGCAGGACCAGCGGCTTCTTCCCGGTCGCCGCGGACGCCGAGCCCGCGGCGGTGAGGAGGGCGGCCGTGGACCCTGCGCCCAGGGCGAGGTCGGTCTCGATCCCTGTCCATTTCGTCGGGTCCGACCCGGAGCCGGAGAGGAAGGCGGCGGGGCTGCGCGCGGAACCGGTGGCCAGGATGGCGGCCGCTCCGGCTGTCGTGCCTGTGAATGTGAAGCGGGCGCCGTCGGCGGAGGCGGCCGCGGTGCGGGTGCAGGCGGCGGCGCGCGGGTTCATGGCGCGGAGGTCTGTGCGGGCGGTGCGCGAGGTGGAGCGGGAGGCGGAGGAGGTCGGGGTGAAGATCGCGCGCGAGGCGGAGGCGCTGCGCGGGGACGCGAGGGCGCGGATCGCCGTCGGGGAGGCGCTGATGAGGCTGCTGCTCCGGTTCGACGCGGTGCGCGACGCGCGGGAGTACCGGAGGAGGGTCGCCAGGCGGGTGCTCGCGCTGCAGGACGCCGTCGACGCACTCGAGCCTAAGACGGCGACGGCGCCCGACGCGGTGGCGGAGGAGATGACCGAGGCCGCGGCCGACACCGTGGCCGTTGAAATTGCGGAGGAGAGCGCCGTGGTCCCGAGGCTGCTGGACGCCGCGGACCACAGCGTTGAGGACGACGCGAAGGCGGCGGCTGAGACGACCGACGAGATGGAGGTGGATGGAGAAACCGCCGCCGGCGAGCCGGAAAAGAACAGAGTGGAGGCGGAACCGGCTCCGCGCGACGCCAATCTTCTTGATGTCGACGACAAGCCAGATGATGGTTCGGACGCGGAGGGCGGCGGATGGGAGATGGTGAAGGAGGAGGATCCGGCGCCTGCCGCGGGGGCGGCGGCGACGCACTAAGCGCCGGCGCAACAAGAAGCGGGGAAGGAGACCCGGACGGCGGCGGAGACCGGCGTGGCCAACTGGCGTTAGTTTTTGAATGGTAGGTGTCGTGCCGGTCAACAGTGTGTCAGCTCGTGGTAATTTCGTTAATATCAGCTCGTGGTGATTTCGTTAATATCGAAGATCTGCTGGCTCAGTCCTCAAAGTTACGAGGTATTTATAAAAATTAGGTAAGCATCTGAGCGACGTTTGTACTGTATTTATAAAAAAATTTCTCTAATAACAATTGTAAGAAGTTTAGACATCAACACAACCACACGGCAACCTAAACACGTCATAGTTATTGTGTTTTACCACACGGAATCCATCTTATCGTTGCTCTACATCTTCTCTGAAATTCGGTCGACTTTTTTTTCACGATCGTGAACAAACTTATTTGCATGACCGGAGTCCTCTTTGATGTAAGACATAGCTGGCGCTAGATATTACTACCTCCGTTCCAATCTCTCTACTGCTAAAAAGAGGCTAAAGGTGATATTTTTTTTCCTTCATACATCATCCGTCCCCCACCCCCGTCATACGTCGCCCCCTCCCCGTTTCAAAAACCGTTAATCTCGGGCCCCTTCCTCCACTTGCGACCGCTAATCTCGGCCCCTTACCTCCGCCACCGCCAGCGCTCTGGCCGCCTCCACCCCGCGCTCCACCACCACCGCCAGCGCTCCTACCACCTCCGCCCCCGCGCTCCTCCAGTCCTCCACCCCGTCATTGCCGCCTCGATCAATCAGCCTTCGCGCCTTGCCGTCGCCTGCGGAGCCTCGCATCCATCGGTGACGTTTTTTTCGTTGTCGCATTGGCCTTGCGGAGCCTCGGCCCGCTTGCTCCCCTCCATTCGCGCGGATCGACGAGCCGCCGCGCCGCCGCTTGCCGCTCCAGCCTTTCATCGACTATAGGCAGATCCTCCACCCTCCTCCTCCGCCGTCGGGGCCCGAGCTGTGGGCGGATCGAGACGGCGGAGAACCCCCTCCTACGCCGCAAGGGCCCGAGCTGCTGGCGGATCGCGGATCGACCCGGCGGAGTTCGGGCTTTCCTCTCCGTCGATCCGCTTCGGTGAGTCCCACCACCCTCCCCTTGCCTGCGCTTTGCCGTGGCCGAGTCCTCTCTCAGCCTGTCCTTATCTAGGACCTGTCCAGCGCCGCCGCCTCCTGCTGCCCGCTCGCGCACTGGCAGCCATCCACCAGCAAACAGCACAAACGAGAATCCCCACAGCTTCACGAGCCGCCTCGCTGCTGCCTCGTGCTGCCCGCTCGCGCATCGAGCGAGCTGTACTAAGCCATACACCGGCAAACCAGCACAAACGGAGTCCCCACAGCTTCCTCTCCCCTTCCCTACGCCTCGCCGGAACCCGCAGGTCCAAACGCCAGCAAGCCGGCCGTCCGGAGCCGCCGCTTGCCAATTCAATCAAATTTTCAGTGGTCGGCATCATAGCCCTGCCCTTCGAGACATGGAATTGGTGCCCTCATTTGCTGTCGTCGTTCTGTTCTGGGCAATGGGTCAACACCATCCAACGATTAGATCCTTCACAGCCTCACCAGGTGAATTTTTGCTTTTATCATTTTTTTTTGTTTCCATGAGCTTTTCCCTGCTGTTGATCGGATTCATTTTTCCTACTGTTGATTGGAATTGGCAGGTGAATTAGTGACGTCTTTATTTGTGATTTTGGTGAGTTCTTGATTTGTGATTTTGAGCGCCTTGATTTGTGATTTTGGCTTGCATGCCTTCTATTCAATCATATGCCTTGGAGGACTGACGGTTTCGGTCTGTAATATGTATGCTTCCTTTCGATTGTTTGGCTGCAGGAAGTTGCCAAAGAACAATTTGCCACTCAGCAAGTGATTTTCTTAATGTTTCAATAATGCATACCGTGGATTCATGAAGCTAAATTGGTATTGGTATGACGTGATCTGGATTTTGGGTTGTTCAGGGAAAAGAAAGATGGAGATGACCAAGAGCTGGAAGGCTAGGGGCGTTGGCTGGGATGTTTGCACTATTAGAAATGGTTAGTAGACCAGCGATTGGTTATCCTGGCCATGTGCTTATCCTGAGGCTAATTCTGCTAATCTAGCTCTATCTTCATATTAAACCATTTAGCCTACTTATATAAGTTTGCATTCGAGTCTCTATTTGCTGCTAATGAGGGGGATACAGGTGGATATTGTGAGTTTGTGACACAGGAGCGTGAATTGATCTAGGAATTTTTTTCCTGCTTTTATTAGCTGCTGGTGGTTGTTGTTTGATTAGTTACTTGATGAGGATGCAGGCACAAAGTATTCTAGCAATTACATGATTATTTTGCAGATAACAGTCTGCTATATGATTTCTAATGCTTAGTTTTGACATTGATTGTAGAAAAAAATATTTACCACAGGGTTATAAGGGCTATCAGTTCCATAGAGTAATCAAAGCTTTTATGATTCGGGATGGTGATTTCTTGAAGGTTTGTCTCATTCACCAAGCAACAAGCATGAATTTTTCTTTTTATATTTGTTCTGGCATTTATTCCTTGACCCTGATAAGTGCCAGCAAACAAACAGTGCTCCTTTTTTTAGTTATTCTTGTGCCTGAAAATTGAGCTTACTATTGCTTAAACTTCTGCTTTGAGGGTTCAACAATACGTAATTCAGTCCAAAGTTGATTGTTGCAAATGGAATTGTTTATTAATGAACATGGCATTAAATTAGGCTGACACCTCTAGAAGAAAACCATAATGGATCAACAAGAGTAGCTCATGTAGTTTTTCCACATGGAATTGTGGATGCATAGTCAGGCTGCCTCTGGTTCACTCATAAAGCACTTGCACTTTGACAGCTTCTTGCACTCAGTAAAGTTCGGCAGTACCCTACTGCTACAGCCACCAACAAGTGGGTCTGCCTTTTCAATTACTGTTGTCTCTAAACATGGATAACTTAATAGCTATGTCATGAGTTGGTGTGACTCTATCACCACCTATAATTGCTCTATCAGGTTCTGCAAATAGACCATCAACGAGACGATCCTGGTTACTGGGGCCATGGACTAGGAGGCTCGAATGGCGAATTGCATTTGCAACTTTTGATATCATAGATGAAGGGCCAACCTTCAACAAAGAGTTTTCATCTTCTGTTGCTACCTCAATGTAGTAGCCCACTGACTGTCAAACTAAGCATCTTAGCTAGACACGCTTTTGGCAGTGTAATGTAATATTCTTTTGCTATAAGATTTAAGAAATATGACCAGAAGCTAGGACACTTATGTTTCATAACATGGTTCCTTTTCCATTTTTTAACATGAAGAGAAAATTTATTTGTTAATATTGAAGGAGCCATATTTATGCGACCCATTCTAATTCTGGTTTGTTTCTATCTTAACTTGGTGTTTGCATTGTGGGTGCATGCTAAGCTCAGTAAGGGGTGGAATTCATTGGTGCAGGCTTCCAACAGATTAGTACGAGACCTATAGATGGTGATCCTGTTCTTGATACGAGACCTGCACTTTTGAACCTTGTTTTGTAGGAAGATTAGAACTGTTAGTTCAAGGGGACTAGTCTATTTGAGACGATCTTAGGCTGCATGTGGGATTGAGATTTAGAAATAGTATGTACTTACGAATAGAAGACAGAGTCAAGGATGCTAAAAGAACGTCTATCTTTATCGATAGTATATTTATTTGGTTATGATTAAGGAATTGAAATAGATTGGACTGCTGTAATACCTTTACCCTTTTTTTTTTGTCTTGCTTTCCTTGATTCCCGTGATTGAACATAATAGTGGTGCAGGAACTATAGGAAAGGATGTAAAAGCTATTAATTTTCCTACAAAATTATGTATGAAAATATTAAGGGAGGAGGTAGGTAGCAAATTTAAAGGCGAGTGACTAAGTAAACCAAGAAGGGGAGGAGCCAAAACGATTATATCTTCCCTTGGACTGGTTTCTCTTTTCTAACATTAATCATCTTGCTCGGATATTTCTGGTGATCCTTTTAGTTTGAATAAATAGCATTGTATATAATCATCTAAGTTGTAGTTAAACGCTAGCATATTACCAATGCTTAGCGCTTGTCAATCCATATTCTAAATTTGTTGATCGTAGCAATGCACGGGTATGGATCTAGTGATACATATATTTTACTATGCATCTAGATGTCTACTGTGTTAAAATCTATAGTAAAAAACTATATATTAAGAAAGCTAAAATGAATTATTCTCACGTGTCCCAACCAAATCTTCTTCGAAGAACCGATAAAAAAAAGATAAAAATGCAATATCTAGTGCAGTTGCAACCAACTTCACCAATTTTTCCTCAGTTTTCAATCAAATTACATCAAAGCACTCCGAGTCCGATCACGCCTGGGCCGCCCGACGGAGGTTTCTCTCTCGCAGCCGTCGTTTCTCAGTTGCACGCCCGGAAGGCGCTCCTCTCGTAACCCACCTCGTCAATTACCTAGGGGCCCACGCGTCATCCACTTTTGACTCCTCCCCCGACGACCCTTGTCGTCCTCCATATAAACCCACCGCCAAGGCACCCTTGATCCTTCCGTTCCCTTCCCCACCGCAACTCGAATCGCAAACCGGCCCTAGGCGAACCCAGCAGCGCCGATGGCGTCCCGCGGGTTCTTCTCCTTCGACACTTTCGACTCCTTCGACCCCTTCGACTACTTCACCGCCCCGCAGTACAGCCACCTCTACGGCGACCGCCGCCCTTACTACCAGCAGCAGCACCTGTCCGCCGCCGGAGGTAGATCCATTCGATCTCGCTATATCGACAACCTCTTCCCGTTCGCATGGGACGCCGAGCCACCCATCGTGGAGCTGAGGCCGCGGGCGCCAGCGAGCCACGAGCCCGCGGAGAGGCCGGTCTCGATCCCGATCCGCGTCGACGGCCCCGACGCGGCGCCGAAGCGGGAGCGGAAGCCGCAACCCGAGCTGGTGGCGAGGACGGAGGCGACGCCAGCACCGGCGCGGGCTTCCGGGAAGCGGGAGGCCCCGTCGGCGGAGGTGGCGGCCGTGAGGGTGCAGGCGACGGCGCGCGGGTTCCTGGCGAGGAGGTGGGTGCGGTCGGTGCGCCAGGTGGAGCGGGAGGCGGAGGCCGTGGGGAGGATCGTGGGCGAGAAGGAGGAGGCGCTGCGCGGGAGCGACAGGGCGAGGGCCGCCGCGGCGGAGGTGCTGATGAAGATGCTGCTGCGGCTCGACGCGGTGCGCGGCGCGAGGGAGTACCGGAGGAGGGTCACCAGGCGGGTGCTCTTGCTGCAGGACGCCGTGGACGCACTCGAGCAGCCGCCCAAGGCGGCGCCGGCGTCGGAGGAGACGGAGGAGGAGGCACAGGCTGAGCCGGCGGCCGGCGCTGCCACGGTGCTCGCGCCGCAGGATACCGTCGACGCCATCAAGACCAAAGCCACGGAGCCGGAAGTGGTGGCAGTGGAGGCGCAGGCCGCGGAGGCTGAGGCAACCGTCGTCAAGATCGCGGATGATACCGGGGAACCGACTGAGCGTTCTGACGCCGACGCCGCGGAAGACATCGGCGTGATCGAGCTGAAGGCGGCCGCCGAGTTGGAGGCGGACGGCGAGCCAGGAGCGAAGGAGGAGGCCGAACCGGCGTTGGACGCTGAGAATCTTGAGGACGGCAAGTCTGATTGTTCCGATGCCGAGTGGGAGATTGTGGCGGAGGAACCTGCAGAGGCAGAGCCAGCGGCAGCCACGTCCCCCGACGAGGCAGCGCCGCGCCAAGAACCGGCGGGCCTGGAGTTCGCGAGGGCTGCCGATTCCGGCGCCGCCGGCGTCGTGGACTCGGGGAACGTGATGGAGATGGTGGCGTTGCTGTGCGAGCTGAACGCGCAGCAGTGCGCGGTGATCGCCGCGCTCGCGGAGCGCGTGGACGCGCTGGAGCGCACCGTGCGGCGGATGGAGGACGCCGACGCCGAGCGTCGGGCCGAGAAGCCGAGCGGAGAAGCCGGGGAAGCAACGACACCAAGTTCTGCAGCGATTAAGAACTAAGTTCCGCCATTAAGAAAAGAATTTAATTAGTTTTGCAGTTAGGGTTTGTTTTTAGTTCGGACCTTTTTCCATTCCAAGACTCTCTAAGATATTGTTTCGTTTAGCTAGTTTCTAATGGAATTCTTTGAAATTCATTCATGTCTGCTTTTGAGGCTTTTGAGCTCTTGATATCCGCAACTAGTAATGAGGTTTAGCAGTTTATGCGTTGTTTGCCTGAGAGCTATTCCCTGCTTTGAACCACGTTACATTTGCGAAATTTTTTAGCTGAGACGGTTTGTTTCCCAATGGGATTTCATGGATGTCAAATGTCGATTTAACAGTGGTGCTATCAAACGATCTGATTATCAAAGTTATAAATTTATTTTGAAGAGATCTCCTACATTTTCTTCTTGTGAGGACTTGAGTGGAAAATATTGAAAGCATTAAATATTGGTGGTTAGTTACTGAAATTCTCAGCATATTTCTTGGATTGACAACTATTCCCGTCCCGAACCATATTATATTTGCACGCTTCCTAAGAGGTTTCTGAATGGAACACTGCTAAAAACAATTTGCAGTAACGTACTATTTTTTTCGGACGGATCAAAATGTAACCCGTTCCAATAAAAGCAGCGAGATTACTATAGCAGTTGACCAGCCTCTGAAAATGGATCTTTAGGGGCGGGTGCATCACTCGCCCGGGCGGGTGATGACGTCACCGACCCCTAAAAATAAAATTTTCAGAGGTGCAAACCTTCTCCCTTCTTCTAACAGCCCATTGCTTGCTCGGGGGAGGTGCTGCCCGAAAATCCAAAAGAAGTAAAAGGGAGGGAAGGTTCTAAAGATTTCCTTCAAGTTGGAGGATCTAGGTGGTAAGTCGATGCTAATCCCATATCTTTTCTAAGCTTTTTTGATAGTTTGAAGGCTCAAATGGAGCTCTCTTACCTCTAGCTAGATCTAGATCTCTATGGTGTGGATAGTTTGAAGGCTCAAATAAAGTTATGTTATTTTAGTAGAAGAACGAGATTATGTAATCATCTAGGCCAATCTTTATGTTTTAGCCTCATTCCTTAATAAACAAATTCCTTGATCCATGGAGGAGAGAGAAGAAGATTTGATTTTTTCTATATTTACATAGATGCATGATAGTTTTTCCCCCCAAGATTTAGTGGTGCAATAATAGGTTGAGTTTTGAATTTTTTTAGTTAGTACATATTTTTTCCAATATCTACACATATATAGAACTATATATTTATTTACCATTTATTTATTAAATTATTTAAGAGATTGTTTTAATCCATTTAAATTATTTGTTGTTGTTCAGATATGGATAGGTCATGGATGTATGAAGCACGAAGGATGGAGGCCTATTTCCTTGGAGAACTTAATAAATTCATTCAATTTGTGGAAAAGCACGCAAGATCTGAGAAGACACAGAGGATACGTTACCCATGCAAAACTTGCAAGAATATGAGAGTATTCAGCGACGCAAGTACAATCAGATCGCATGTGTTGGTGGGCGGTTTTGTAGATAACTACATGATCTGGACGTATCATGGCGAGAAAGCACCACGACGGAGAATCCACTCGATGAAATCATACAAGACACCGATTTTAATAGATTGTTTGATGCTTATGATGATTTTGATGATGCTGACGGCGATGATGAAGATGTTGGTGGAAGCTATGGTGATGGTGTCGATGGGGGCCCATCGATGGTGGCAGTGATGACAGTAGTGATGATGAACTTGGTGACGGTTATTTCCTGAGCCAGTTGTTGCATCACACCAAAGTGGAGCTAAGTGTTGGTAATGCAAAGGAGTTGGCAAACTTTGAGATGGTGAAAAAATTAACAGAGAAAAATATATACTAGCAATCTAAAGGATGCCCGAAACACTGGACCGTTCTTCGTTTGATACTTGAGCTGTTGACCCTAAAGGCTAAGCACAGCTAGTTAGACGGTAGTTTCAATGATCTCCTACGTATCCTGGCGTGGTTGCTTCCAAAGCCCAATAAAGTGTCTGCCAACACATATTGAGCAAAGAAGCTTGTCAGCTCGTTCACGATGGGTGTGGAAAGAATTCATGCATGCCCAAATCATTGTATTTTGTATCATGGGGATACTTTTAAAGACTTGGACAAATGCCCTGTATGTTCTGCAAGTTGATACAAAAACAATGCCGGTTATTATGGTGGCGACAATCAAGGTCCAACAGATGGGAACAAAAGGAAGAGGAAGGGTGCAACGAATAGTGTTGCCTCTGTTGGGCCGCTAGATAGGCATCTCTGAGAAGGAGAGCATAATTTCTATGATGGTTATGTGGTACCTCCCAGTTGCCGACCGCCTGAGGCATTTCTTCTCCAACCCAAAGGATGTTGAACTGATGCGCTGGTGGGATTCAGATAAGCGCAAGAAGGGTGACGAAAAGCTTCGACATCCAGCTGATGCTCGCCAGTGGAAGAAGTTCGATGAGCGGTATTGTTGGTATTTCTTAACGATTACGAATAAATCCGCAAGCGCAGGGATATATCGCTGTAGCACTTCACCCAGAGAGCATTCAGGGTATCATATTTTCTCAGGGAACGGAGGTGTAACTATCTTCTAGCTAGTTTACCTTGAAGAACAAGAGATAGAATGGCCTGGGTAGTGTGTTTTATCTAAGGGAAAGGATGATGGAAAGATAGACTCAGCTACCACTCATTTACTTCAGGCACCAGTCTGACCCTAGTCTACTAGGACCCTCCGGCTATTAGCTCTACTCCGACCCCAAACGTGAGGGATTTCGAAGGACGAACAGGGCTGTCACCACCTGCCGCCTACCTTGCAACACCATGGGGGCTTGCAGCAAACAAATGTAATCTAAGGCCTAAACACCGACTACTACTCTAGCGTTGTGCAGGGTTTACCCGTCTTTATCAAGGGCCCTCTACTAGTGTATCCGCTACAAGAACGGACGATGAACCCGTAAACAAATAACAACAAGAGAATAACTTAACCAAGAACTTTACCGCTTAGATAAACTCAGGTACTTACTCAAATATTCGTACCTACCGAGGTACAAGGTAGAAGAGAGACACCGACAAGTCCGGCTCTTCTCCATCCTTCTTCTCACACACTCCGTATCCTAATGCTACAAAGTAAGGTGGAGTCCCTCTTCTCTTCTTCTCCAAATATGTGGTGTTTGTCGGGGGGGGGGGGGGGGGGGGTGGTCTCCTCTCCTCCTTTTTATAGCTTGGATAGGTCGGTTTGGGGCCGTTGCATACAAGGAAACACTGGCACCGACTTTAGGAGGATAAGAACGAATCTCCCGCCAAACTGCATCTTGACGGGAGCCAGGCTAGGTTCGGCTGACTCTAGGGGTTGGCCGACCCCTGGTGGCCCCACTCTGCACTGCCTTTGCTGCATAGGTTGGTAGGTGGGCCTTGATCTTATCCCTTGGGTGTTTGCCGCTTTGTAACGTCGGTTTGATCTGTTAAGTGGGCCCTTGTAAGTGAGATGCAGGACAAGATCTTCTATGCATTTCTTCTGCGTTCACTTGTGTTTTCTCTCACATTTCACTTCTGGGTGCCTGCAAATTATAATTCACCAAAACTTGTGGAACCAATTAGAATAAAACCATATAGCTAAGTCTGGTGATTAAATTGATACTAAAAGATGACGGAGTTGATGATTGATTTTAAACTTAAGGACCATCAACAGGTATTATCTGAAATTTGGAAAGGATCCGAGGAATGTTCGGTTTGCATTGAGTACGGATGAAATGAATCTGTTTGGTGAAAGGACTAGCACTCATAGCACATGGCCTATGATCTTGATGATGTACAACCTGCCTACATGGTTGTACCATAAGAGAAAATATCTTCTACTATCGATCCTTATATAAGGACCCAAGCATCCTGGCCTCGATATTGATGTTTTCCTTGAGCCTCTGATGCAAGGGATGGAAACTCTATGGAAGGAGGGTATCTATGATGGTTTTACACGGCAGACCTTTAATCTAAGAGCCATTATCTTTGTCACCATCCATGATTACCAGGCTCAGTTTGTCCTTTCGGGACAGATCAAAGGTAGGATGGGATGCATGGTCTGCGTGGATGACACCGTATCGTGTTTCCTGGAAGGTTCAAGAAAGGTAGTTTACCTTGGGTACATGCGCTTCTTGGTGGAAGGACATCAGTATCGAAGTAAGAAGTTCTACAAAATATTTGATGGCAAGCCTGAGTTACATTTTGCTCTAGTAAAACGAGATGGGCACTATGTTTCCGAAATGGTCAGGACCATCCAGGTCACCTATGGGAAGATGATGAAAGATGAGAAGAAGAGAAATAGAGATAAGGCACCTATCAAAGGCGTACCATTCAAGAAACGGTCCAACTTCTACAAGTACTTGCCGTATTGGGCGGGTCTTGAGGTCCGCCATGCAATCGATGGTATGCACCTAAAGAAGAATGTGTTTTGTAACACAATTGGGCTCTTTCTGGAGACATCAGCAAAGACAAAGGATACCTTGAAGTCACGTCAAGATCCGGTAGCCATGAAGATAAGAGAAGATTTTCACCCTATGGATAAAGTGAATGGAAGATATGAACTTCCCCCGGCTAGCTACAACTTGACACATGATTAGAAGAAGGAAATGTGCGAGAGCTTACGGGGGATTAGAGTCCCAAGTTGTTTCTCATCCAACATAAGGACTAGTCTCGATGAAAGACCTCTCTCTATGTGCCTATAACTGTCATGATTGTCATGTGTTGCTGATGGTGTTCCTCGCTATTGCAATCAGAGCGATCAAGCCAGTATACGTGAATATGGTAATCACTCGGTTGTGTTACTTCTTCAATAAGATTTCTTAAAAGGTGATCGATGAAGATGAATTGAAGGATCTCCAAGTATTTATTGGAGAGACTATGATGCAGCTCGAGATGTGCTTCCCTTCGGGAATTTTTGATATAATGAAGCACCTAATGATTCATATGGTCGACCAGATACGTGCAATTGGTCCACTTTACCTATACGAAATGTGGATGTATGAGCGTTTTATGTCCATTCTAAACCAGTACGTTCTGAATCGTGCATACCCTAAGGGGTCCATGATAGAGGGATACAATACTGAGAAAATCATCGAGTGTTGCCTAGGATACCTAAAGGATAAAGTAGGCATTGGTTTGCCCGTTCCACGCTTTTTTGGGAGGTTGGGAGGTGTGCAACAAACACATTATAGCATCTTGCAACATCTCATGATAATGACACCTTTAGTCAATGAACACTTGAGCATGATTCGTGCAGAAAGAAATGGCTGCTTGAATGATTGGATCATGAGAGAGCACAAGCGTCGATTGACTGCATGGTTGAAGGACCTAGATCTACTAGATGGGGAGACCGTGGAAGAACGAATGATCAAAAGATTGGCAACTGGCCCATCTAGCTAGGTCACATCATGGCAAGGGTATGATATTAATGGATATCTATTTTATACTGCCGCAAAGGACAAGAATACCGTGTCTCAAAACAGTGGTGTTCGCATTGAGGCCTTAGAAGAGAGAACATGCCAAAGCACCACATACTATGGCATCATAGATGATATGTGGGAAGTGCACTATGGTTCCAATATACAAATTCCAATGTTTCGGTGATGTTGGGTCAAACACCTAAAAGGTGTTGAGGTGGAGGGTATGGGCTCACGATTGTTGACCTCAACAATGTTGGTTACAAAGACGACCCATGGATACTTGCTTCATAGGTCGCACATGTACTGTACGTAGCTGATCACGCAAAGAAGTCAAAGCACGTTGTCATCCATAGAAAACAAGAGATCATAGGAGTTGATGGTATCAACGATGTGGAAGAATATAATCAATACGATGAAATAAACCTCTTCACTAACCTACCATAAAAGATGAGAATTATAGAAGCAAGCATAAGAAAAGACGACAAGCCATCGGCACTCAAGACCGAAGAATCGAGAATTGTTACCGCTTAAATATGTAGCTAGTAAATTTTTTTCGATTTCATGTAATCTCTCTAATGTCTCGTGCATCCATGTATTTTGAATGAATTATATATATGAGATGTAATGATGAATTTCGTAGATGCATAGAAGAGAGAAGAATATTTGATTTTTAGTACTTATCACACTCACACACACTATAACACACACTCTAAAATAAGATATCATTATATATACACCGAAAGATGCTTGGCATATTTTTTTCTAGTTCTATAGGGCACAATAGCTTTAGGGTACAAATTTTACCTTTTTGATGTGATTTGCTATATTTTTTTCTAGTTCTATAGGTCACAATATTCTTAGGGTACAAATTTCACTTTTTTATGTGATTTGCTATATTTTTTTGAATTAATTCAATTTTTGGAATTATTTTGAAGAACCATTTTTAGGGGCGGGTGGGGGCATCACCCGCCCTTCTAAATTTATTTCTAGGGACGGGTGGGGGTGTCACCTGCCCTTGAAAATCGATTTGTAGGGGCGGTTGATGCCCCCACCCGCCCCTACAAATGATTTTCAAAATGATTCAAAAAATTCAATTAATTCAAAAAATATAGCTAAACACATAAAAAAAGTTAAACTTGTACCCTAAGGCTATTGTGACCTATAGAACAAGATAAAAATATGCCAAGCACATTTCAGTACAAATAATTCTTAAGGGTGTGGAAACCACAAAGTATTGTTTGTGTTTTATGAGATAGTGATGTGGGGAGAGCCATACGTTGATGTTTCCACACTCTTAACCATTATATACACTGAAATATTGTTCTCATTTTTTTTCTAGTTCTATAGGTGACAATAGCCTTAGGGTACAAATTTTACTTTTCTTGATGTGTTTTGTTATATTTTTTGAATTAATTGAATTTTCAGAAGAAATTTGGAAAAGATTTTCAGGGGCGGGTGGCGCCACCTTCAGATCACGTCGAAGGGTTTGCCCGGTCTCCCGGGCGGTTCCGAAAGCGAGCTGGAGTCTTCGGTACAAACCGAAGGATCGTGAAGACGAAGCCACCCCGAAGGGCAGGCAAGGGGAAGCCGTCTCCAGGGTTTTCACTTGACCAGACAACCGAAGACAAGGAGAAGCCCAAGTACCGGAGGTCCATGCCGAGGGAGACGATTTAGTCAAAGTGGGCTCGAAGGGCGTGATGAGCTGTAAAGGGGATTAGATAGGAAATTACCGTATACCCGTAGAATATTCTTGGAATGTAGTGGTTGTGGGGTAAAAAGGTAACAATGGAAGGGGTAGGTGAACCGCCCCCTATAAATACCCCTGCAATTGTAGTTGATGGGTCGGTTGATCCCATTTGAGTAAGATATTGTCTTCCATTTCGAAGGTGCCTTTGCGTTACCTGTCTGTGTTGGCGTGAGTCCCGAGGCTGTTGTGGTGCTTCTTCCCTACGAAGGGTACCCTCCACCAACAGTTTTGGCGCCCACCGTGGTTCGTTCCAACACACCGCATGGCACAGAAGAACAAGCGTTCCAGTTCTTCAGCGAGGTAGAGGGAGGACACTCAAGCCCTCGTCATTGTGCCGGGGCAGAACTAGACAAGAACCGAAGACGTGAAAGTAGAGGATGTGGCGAATGGACAATTTGAGGTCCAGGTCAAAGACATGGGAATGCCAGCGGAGGACATCGCGGCATATCGAAGAATAGAAGCCCGGTTGGCCGAAGCGGCCGGGAGAACGCGTTAGGTCGCTCGAGCAACACAACCGTCAACATCCCACATACTGACATGGTCGAAGGGGACAATGCCCGAAGGGGCTGAAGCTGAAGCCATGAACCAATACGAGTAGTTGCTAGAGAATGAGATGCGCTGTCCGCTGCTGTAGTAGCAGATACAAGAAAAGAGGAGGATGTTGGAACATGTTTATTTTCCAGAAGATGAAGATTCGCCAGCGACAGGGAGCCCACACCAAAGGGAAACTCAAGAATGCATGCGCTCCGAGGTGGTATGACCAAGGGAGGGGACCATTCGCATCGAATATGGTCCTAATGGGGATTCTGAAGAAGAGTACAGGCACCGAAGAGAGCATCACAGGAGGTCGAGGCGACGCGAGGACCCGTGGATGCCATTGGCCGTCGAACTCGAAGAAGTGTGTCGGTGTTTCAAACCGCCGAATATGAATTTGTGTTTGTGTGTCTGGCTCGGATGGTGTGCAAGAAAGACATGAGGGTTTATACTAGTTCGGGCGAAATGTCCCTACGTCCAGTTCGGGTTGCTCGCGTTCTTGCATTGGTTTGCACTAGGGATTACAAACGGTCGAGAGAGGGAACGGGTCCCAAGTCTCTGGTGGCAAAGCGTCGTGCGAGTGTCTTAGAGTTCCATCCCCCCCTTCAGGGGTCCTCCCTTTCCCTTTTATAAGCCAAGGGGCAAGGGTCGGATACATGAGATAGAGAGAGAGAAAGGGTTGCCAGGATCTTGCTGCTCTCCTTCCTTTTACGTGGGCTCCATGGGCCCTATAGGGGTGTCCCTGCGCTGCTCCTTGATGCGTTGTGCGCCTTAAAAGGGCAGGCAGCGAGGGCCCCTGGTGTGCACGGCGGGCGACGTGCACTCTGACAAGACAGGCGGCGTGTGCCCTCGGTGTGTTTTGCGGCTTAATCCCCGGTGCGGCGGGCGACGGGGGCTAGCCGTGATGGTCTGTCACTTCCAGAGGTCATGTCGAGGCGTGCCTTCGCATGTTTTTCGTGTCAGAGGCGTGACCTCCGACGTGAGCCTTTACTCCCGCGGGGCCGTAAAGGTCCCACGTCCATGGGATGAGTGCGGCCGCGTCCGTACACTCAGGGTCGGGTGAGGCCGGGCCCGTGCCTCTAGGGTCGGGCGAGGCGGAGTCTGCGCCCTTGGGGGTCGGGCGAGACGGGGTCCTCGCCCTCGGGGTCGGGCGAGGCGCCTCACGCCCCGCGTCTGGGTCTGATGTTGGGCCGTCAACGTTCCTTTAGCCGGTGGACCGTCCTCGGCTAGGTCTCACTACACAGTTTCGGGGGACTAATCCGTGATTAGCTCCCTAAAGATCGTACTTTGGGGGGTCTATGATGTTGGTCCCTGTCAGTAGCCCCCGAGCCCCTATGCAGCTTTTGAAAGCCGTGTGTGGGCTTCGCTTTACCCGGGCATCGTCTCCTGCGCCGGGCCGAATGCGTTCCCATCCTCGTATACGAGCTGAGGTGGTTCAGGTGTGTTCTCTTCCTGCCCGGCTCATGTAGGTGCGCGTGAGCGCCACCCACTGGGTGTTGCCCCTGAGCCTTTGGGTGAATCAGAGATTCGCGAAGAGGGTTCTGCTGGCGTGCTTGTCCCCACGTCCTGATTGATGTGACCGATGAGAGATCTCCCTCCGCTTGACTCACGTGGGTGCGCGCGAGCGCACCCATTGGTTGTAGCTCCCGAGCCTTTGGGCGAATTAGAGATTCGTCCAGAGGGTTAGCTTGCGTGTTTGAAGGGTACTCTGGGGTAATGCCTTGGTCCAAGCGCCCCTTCGTCGGGTCTCATTTTTGCTGACCGCGGCCGGCAGCAACCTTTGCAAGTGTCGGGTCGTCCGACGTGGGTTCTTCAGCTGCACCCGTCCTTGCTTGCTTCGGGGCTCGCCGCCTGCTCCTATCTCAGCTAGCACCTACCCGCCCCGTCTTATCTCACGCTGTCTCATTGGATCCGCAGTCGTTGATGGGAATCGGGGTAGGTAAGTTTTTCTTAATGCTGGTTGCTTGGTTTCGGCCCGACTAGCCCTGCGGCGATGCCCTGCCCCGGCACGGCTATAAATAGCGGTGCTGGGCTTATGGTTGTTTCACCAAGACCAAACAGCAAGACTTCCAACAATGCGTGATAGAACTAGGCCTCCTAGAGCCTGGGTTCGGCTTGTTCGAGCTGGATCCCGATCCTTCGTCGGTTGCTGTTAGTGGATTGACTGTGAGAGGAGGAGCATGAAGAAGGAGAACTCGAGCGTCCAAATCCTTGGCTTCGCCTTCGTGGGCGGTTGCCTTGGTTCAGGTGCTGGTTCCTCATGAGGGCGGAGGCGGAATCGTCACTCTTCGTGAAATCGTTGGGTAGGTGGCGGCTCGCCCGTGTCTCCCTACTTCCTTCCCATAGGGAGGCAGAGGCAAGCCTTGCACACCTGCCTAGATTTCGCACAAGAACGCTGGTTCCTTTTGGTGTCGTACGGCCTCACCGGGCTTCCCTCTTTCTCATCCTCCCCGCTGCCGTTGCTGGGGTTCCTTGCAGTGGCAGAGGCGTACGTTGAGGCGGCACGAGACGTACGCGTCGACGCCTCATACCGCTCCTGCTTCCTAGACAGCCTCGCTGTTAGGGGATGGACTACGATGCAGTCATCCGTTTTATCCCCATCCTCTTCTAAAGCAGACCTCGGGCAACTCCTGGCACTACCCTGCGTGGTAGCGCTTAAGTTGTTTGTAATTGTACACGGCCCGTGGCCAGTCACTCCTTTCATCCAAAGTGTAGGTCATTTTGGCAAATCTTTGTTATGCCTTTTGTTATGCGCCCAAAGCGCACTATGCAGTCGTATCCCTTGGTAACTTTGGAATAAAAGGAGGGGTTTTCTGTGTTTGATTCTGACACACCGCAGCAGCCCTCGAGCCTGTAGGAGGGTCGGGCGTTGTCCTGGGGGTTCCTCTGTACGGGAGGGACCTGAAAGGAGGAGAGGACTCTCCCTCTTTCGGCTCTCACCTTCGCTTCATGTGCGACCATGTATCTAGTCTCCTCGCGAGTCCGACCCCCGAGCTCCCGCGCATTAGCGGGAGTCCGGTCGGGAGAGCGTCTCGCCTTGCAGTCGCTTCCCTTCAGGCATCTCTTTTGATGAGTCGGAAGGGTTGAGCCGTGCCACATTTTTCCTCGTTGGTCGAAATGTGGCGCTCAGCGAGCTGATAACGGGTTGATCCAAGTGGTGCCCCTGTTCCCGTTCGTGGGGATCCGGCATGGGTCAGCTGGTGACCGACTCCAGATTCTCGATGGCCGATCCATATAGTTATCAGGTCCGTTCGACCTGACCCGACATTTCGTTGCCTTTATTTGAAGAAAAACCATGGATTGTGCTCCTGTCAAGACTCGGATGTGGCTCCGGATGCCCATGGCACGTGCGCGCCCGGGTGCCGGCCGCTAGTGGGCCCATCCATCTCCGCCCCTCACTCTAGTGGTTCCATAGGGTGGTTGTGAACCCGTCCCCAGCCTGTATCCCTTCTTACCTGCGGGGGCTTGTGGGCCCCCTTTTCGCCGGGCGCGTTCCCTAAGGGGTCGGGCCCAGGCGTCGTGTGCGCACTCCTCCCGATGGTGCGCAGTGAAGCGACGTGGCGGACGCGGTTATAACGACGATCATGGGAGTCGAGGCGGCGTTTCGCCTTCCGTCCCTCTGCCTATAACGGGGCTCTCGGCCCCTCTACCGTCACCGCGCCAATCTCGTCTTTCCACCTTCTTCACGTCCCCGCCGCAGGAGCCTGAGCCGTTCCCCATCTGCGCCCTTGTCCCCGTGAGAGCTCTAGATCCCTTTCCGCTGGCCAACAATGGCATTGTGGTACCGCTTGGAGGTGGGCCAGGCGCGTGTGGGGGGTCTCGTCAAGTGCGGGCTTCTCTTCCCACGATCCGCTGCAAGGGAGTGGCTCTTACCTGGCCGTGAGGAGTTGCCGTCGCGGCGCAATGGCTACGTCGTCTCCTTCACGCACTTCCACGAGCGCGAGTTTGGGGTGCCCTCTCATCCCTTCTTCCGAGGGCTCCTCCATCACTACCAGATTGAGCTGCAACACCTCAACCCAAACGAGATCCAAGAAATCGCGGCCTTAATCGCGCTGTGCGAGGGGTTCTTGGGAATCGAACCTCACTTCGAGGTCTGGAGGTACTTGTTCGGCATCTCCTTGGTCAAGTAGAGGGATGTGTCGATGGCCCCAATAGGCTGTGCCAGAATCCATGTCCGCAAATCTCGGTCCCATGAGTACATGGCCATCACCACCATGAAGTCCGACAAAGGTTGGCATTCGCGGTGGTTCTATATAATGAACCAAGAAGCCGCCCCCCTTCCGCTCTTCACCGGCCGTACGATTGTGGAGGCTCCACCAGTGTGGTCATGGGGACCTGTGGACAAGGAGAAGAAGAGGCTCGCCCCGCTCCTGGGCGCCATAGTGTACCTGAAGGGCCACGACCTCAGCGGGGCCGACGTCATCGGAGCTTACCACTCGAGGTGGGTGGTGCCGCTGATGGCGCGAACGCTTTCGCTATTTGAGATGGCACCACGCGTGCAACTCAGAGTTCTAGCAGCGCATCCGGGAGGCGCTAGACGAGCCCGATGCGGTGTTCCTGGTCGAGGGTCATCCAGCGATGCGGCCTGATGTTGGTATTTCTTAACGTTGACGAATAAGATCCGCAAGCGCACGGAGATACTGTTGTAGCACTTCACCCGGAGAGTATTCACGGTATCATATAATTCTCAGGGAACGGAGGTGTAACGGTCTCTAGCTAGTTTACCCAGGAAAAGGAAGAGATAGGATGGTCCTCAGTAGTGTGGTTGACTAAGGATAGAGATACTTAGGAAAGATATGCTTAACTACTACTCGCTTGCTTTGGGCACTGGCTTACACCTGGTCTGCCAAGCGTATCCGGCTATTAGCTCTATGCCCAATCCGAATGTGAGGGACTACAAAGGACGGACAGGGCTGTCACCACCTGCCGCCTACCCCGACAGTCCGTGGAAAAGTGTAGCAAACAAAGGCGACTTCAAGCCTAGACAACACGTCTACACTATCAATCACTACTTCTAACCTCGACCAGACTCCGTCTTAATACTCAAGTACTCAGGCTAGAAGCAAATGTCCGAGGACGAACGATGACCCCGCAAGCGAATGATAACTAAAACTTGACCTTGATAAGTACTCACCATCGTAGGCAAACCTGGATACTTACTCAAAAGAGGCTCATATCTGCCGAGGGACAAGTAGAGGGAGGCCGACAACTCTGGCTCTCTTCCCAAACTTCTCCTCCACACACTTCCTAACCTACTCTGCAAAGGAGAAATTTGCAATTTTGACATTCTCAAAACTGGGCTTCACCATAATGCCATCCCGCAATTGGGTCTCACCGCTTTGCCATTATGAAATGGTGCCGACCCGCTAGAATACCTTTTCAACATTTACCAGTTTGTTTCATATTTTCTTAGTGATCTGGCCACATAATCAGACCATTCTACCCTTGGACCACAAAGCCTTATCCTTTCCAGTCGACACCCTCCTCACGCTCGCCATTTCTTCTCTATCTCGGTTCTTCTTTCTCGTTCTCCCTCCTCTATATTGGCTGCACGCCGCCGCCACCATGGTTGAAGGGAATGCTGCCCCCTTCTAATCCCACCCAAAATTGGAAGCCAAGCCCCTTTGCAACTGCAGCATTCGGCCTTGAGGAGGGAGAGCAGCAGCGGGACGGTGCCCGCGCAGCCGACGGCGGCACCGAGCTAGGCCAGCCGGAGCAGCGCACATGCGGCGCTCTCCCGCACGGCGTGCGATGCGGCGGACTTGAGCGCTCGCACCAGCGACCACACCGGGCCGGCCGCTGCGATGGCCGCCTTGTTCCCGTTGCAGATGGAGAGGTCGGGCAGCACCGTGACGCCGTGCTCCTGCAATAGTGTGTCCGCGTGCGACAACAGCCGGATGAGCGGCCGCATGCCCTCCGCCGTGGCGATGCGGACGTGGTTGTCCGGGTTGTGCTTGGCCAGCAGCTGGAGCTCCATGGCCCCGCACCGGACTCTAGCAGTCCAGCTCGGTCACCAGCGACAGATGGCGCTCAAGGAGTAGGCAAGAAAAAGGGAGGGAGGCGGCAACGGAAGGAAGAAGGGAGTGCTGTTGGACTCGTTCAGATCGAGTCTGGCAGTTCAATCGAAAGGGCCAAGGGTAGTTTGGGCAGTTTGAATGTAAAGATAAGCAAAAAATGATAAAACAAATTGGTAAATGTTGAAAAACGTATTCCAGCAGGTTGGCACCATTTCATAATGGCAAAGCAGCGAAACCCAATTGCAGGATGACATTCCGACGAAGCCTAGTTTTGAGAATGGTGAAATCGCAAATTTCTCCTCTACAAAGTAGCTCTAAAAGGGTGGAGTCCCCCTACTTCTTCTCTTTTCCAAGTTGTGTGTGTTGAATGATGGGGAGAGGGCCTCCTTTTATAGCCTCCTAGGACAGTTCCCGCCATCTTTAAGTATGGAAACCTTAGCCACGGCCTTGAGGAAACGTAGGGGGTACTCTTCATCAAAATGCACCTCAGGTGAGCCTCCCCAGGCTCTGCCTTCCTTTGACTGGCTGGCAGGTGGGCCCTGGTGTTGATCCTTGGTGATTCATGCCTTGGCGTGCTCGTTTGGTCTGCCAGATGGGCCCTTGAATCCATGTGCCTGCCTCTGATTGGTTGGAGGTTTGTTTGTTGGCCTCTTGGGTTGATTTGCTTCAGGATGTGGACCCTGCAATTAATGTGCTCGAATAGAACGCTCTGAAATATACTTTTTCCTTTGTTTGAGCATGGTTTTCCTCTATATGTTGACACGGTCTCCTGTAAACAGCGATTCACTAAAGCTTGTGGAAATGGTTAGAGTTAAACCCAGATCTCTAAGTTTTGGTGATTATTTATCTTTGAATGAAGCAGAGGTCGACGATCGGATTTGTAACTTAATAACCGTCAACAACACGCCCACACTTAGCTCTTTGCTCGTCCTCGAGTAAAGGTTGAAGGACTAAGGTGGACGCAACTCCTTTGAATGTAACCTGCATACAAGTTATTCCAAGTTTCTCCTAAACCTGTGAACTTTTATGGTGTCTACCAAGCTTATCTTGGTGATTGAGGTTTGGAATGGTGCAGACTTCAGGTCCCTTAGCCTTCCTTGCTTAGAAACTTGGGTTTTTACTTTTTAAATAAGAGATAGCTTTGCTCCTCAAATTGTTCTCTCGAATCTCTCTTTGTGTTTGAAAATTCTCACCAAGGCAAAGTGATGCCTTCTTTTTCTCCTACCGCTAATCAGACTTATGTGGAGCTCAGGGTAGGGATGAAGAGGCATACTTGCTTTTCATATATTGCTAAGTCAAAAGTTGGATCCGAGAATAAACAAGTCGTGCAATCTGATCAGGAAGTGCAAGTGTGCGGAAATTTTGTGGATTTTTGTATGAACTCCTCTTTTATCTTTGTCTGACTCTCTTTCCCCCTTTCTTTTTTGGATATGGGCTATCTTTTCTTTTTTTTCTTGGACTTGAATGTCCAAACCATGTTTTTGAGCATGCTTTTATTTCTCCACCATTTTTCTTCTTCTTTTGCATAGCCCATATCTTTCTTTTATACTTGGGAGAGATTCATATTCCGCATGGAGTCTTTATTTAAGAGATGAATGGATGGCATGTTTTTGCGCAACTTCCAGTGTAGAAGTCGGCATATAAATTAGTGGAGTGTATGTGATTTTGATCATGAAAGCATGATAGGTTTCTAGCAAGGGTCACAGAGTTTGACAAAGCTCAAATCAAAGACAAGTAGCATGATCATAAGGTTTTTTGCAAGGTGATCATTCTTTGGCTTTGGTTGGAATTTAACAACTGAGGAGCTGAGCTAGAGGATTTTGAAAAAATTTTCATAAAAGATAACCCAAGTACTTTGCAAGGAAGAGTTTTGGTTCCCTTCATCCAACCATATCACAAAATTCAATCATTAGATAGCAAGGGTTCCCTATAAAATTTTTGTTCACAAGCACAAGGTGAAAGTCTAGTAACAAAGAGTATGCATGTTTATCATGAAGTGTATGGAGTGCAAGAGCCACTTTATAAATTTTATATTTAAACTTTTAGAGTCACAATTTTATTTGAACATGGAGGAGTGTGAGTTTGAAGTGCAAACCAGTGTGTTTGAAGGAAGCTTAGGGCCTTGTGGGCTTTGCCTTTGTTCGACCGAACCATGGTTTAGCCGACCCACATGTGGGCCTTCAGACCCTGAGCATCCATGTGTTGCTTTCTACTGATTTGTGCACCATGTTTGTGGGGGATCTTGAATGAGTGTGCACTTGGTAAGCTCTTAGAGATCTCCCCCACACTTATTCTTGTACCTATTTTTATTCAACAAAACAAAAGATACAAGTGGAGACAAAACTCTACTGGTTTGAATCCTGGAGAGTTCAATTTTTTTAATAGGCATTTGAAATGCTTAAATTTCTTTTTGTTAACATCGTTTATTTATGTTTATTCTTTTTATCATGGCAAATTTGGAACGATGGGTAACCTAGCAGGGTGGAAACATAGGGAAAGGATGCATGAGGTTTTGGGATACTTTCGTAACAGATCTTCCTCAGCTCAGAACAAAATGTAGAGGTTGCGGATGCAAAGAAGCTTTGCATTTGTTCTGCTTGGTTCCTTGCATCTCTCTCCCTACGGGGCCAAGGAGCGTTTGTGGAAGTGTTGAAGTTAACTGTGTATCGCTCCTTTAGCTTTTTTTTTATTCCCTGCAAAATTTTAGTGGACAACAACTACTTGAGGGACGCTGAAAAGTTTTGAAAGGATTTTATTGTGGCCCCCAAAGTTAGTTGATCACATCCATGCTTAATAAAAATCAATTTCAACAATTCAATTAGCATGAATCCCAAGATGCCTGCCATCATTTTATTTCAAAAGGTTTTTTTTGTTGTTCATCAAATTTTTATCTTTTCAGCATAACTCAAACAAGGCTGAGACAAAATTGCATTATAGTAATAGGGCATTTTGACAATATACTCCCGGTCCTCCTAGAAATGTGATATGTGCCTCCTTTGTATGTTATGCAAATTTTTTTTGTTGAAGTGCGTCCCGAGCCTTGGTTTATCTTCAGTATGAATTTGGCTTGAGGTCTTACCCATCTATTTGAAATCTTCCCTGCAGGGGTTAGTCTGCAAAAGATATGCATCCAATGCCTATGAAAGTATTGACTCTGACGGTTCATTAATCAAACTCGACACCATGTCTTATTTGATTAAAGAAGGCTATTTTAACCTAAGCACCATGCTTAATTTAAAAATCCTATGGATGCATCCAGCTGAAAGACATCCAAACCAGAGGATACAAAAATAAACAAGGGAAGCATGAACTTGGAAGATCAAGCTATGTTCAAAAGGAAATAAACAAGGGAAGCATTGAGTTACCATGGCACGTACCTGAGTGTTACTGGCAGCGTATATGGACAGAAGTTTTGAAGTTGCTGCAGCAGTGGCATGGTCACATATGGTTATCAATGACTCCTCCTTTTCGATGCGGGCTGAAGCGGAGGAAGGCACTCAGACCATGTCGACTCAGGCGAACAACAAGGCTAGGACATACACACGGTTAGTGTGTAGGAATCATGGGCCTTGGTGGCATGATCTGTTGGCACAATGCTTTAGGATTGGAGGCGCAAAATACGTCTCCTTTCGTGCATGTGAGCAAGTGCCAATCGGAGTGGAGCAGCAAAGGCCTAGAAAGGAAGAGGAACATTCCTCTTGCTTTATGTGCGCAGGAGGTGCTGGAGCAAAGCTACGCAAAGCTGGGAGAGGATGAGGATTATGCCAAGGCTTTGCAAGCGTAAGCGAGAGCAAGGCTGGGTGGAGCCAGGCGTCGAAATGATATAAATCAAGGTGCAATTCCATGGCTCGGAGGCACACTCATAGTGTGGCCTTTGATGAGTGTGGATCATGCTGGCTCACTCTCACTCTCTCTTTTTTTTCTTCTTTTTTGTTGTTTTTTGTTATTTTCTTTTTTTTGCTTTCTTTTTTTCATGTTCTTTTTTTTTCATCTTCCTTTTTATCTTTTTCTTTCTCTCTTGCAAGATTGAACCAACACCATCCTTGGATGGATCCTACTGCGAGGTGCTCACCAATCTGCCCCACATTTGGACTTTTGTGTCTCACAACACTAAAATTCAAGTGTGCGATGTTGGTGCCTCCTTAAGAGTGTGTTCCATCACCAAGGTGTACCACGTGCGCAGTTGGTGCAGTTCTCATATTCTTGGCATTGCATGCCCTTCGTTGTTTTTAATCTGAGCCTAAGATGGTTAGCGACCAAAAATACCCGAAGGTGCATACTATCCTAGAAACAAGTTCTTGCTTTTATTGAATGAAGGGAAACTTTATTGGAAAGGGAATTGAAAGTTCAGACCATCTCCCGGCAGTGCTTTGTGTATGGTCAAAATCGCGACCATGGGGAATCTTCCCATTGCAGCTACCACTGGCGATGTAGTTCCCACCTTCACTGCAATTTGTTGATCGTGCCATTAATGCTTAAGCTGCAACGAAATTTACAATGCTTATGATAAACATATATATCTACAACCATCCATCTAAATATTTTGCTAGAGAGGGCCTTAAGGTGGTTGTAGCCCTTGAACGCATTCGCGGTGCAAAGCGTGGCTGACTCTGGAGGGATGTTGTATGAGCATGGTCATGGTGTTTCAAGGATAAAGCTGCCATGCTCATCTATAGAATTCTTTTCTTCGGACTCTAGAGTCAATGCCTCACTGGATTCCATGGCCCATGGAAGAGGTTCATCATGGAAGATCATGGTTGTATCCCGGTCATGATCGAGAACAACATAATGGAGGCATGTGGGAAGAGGCTCAAACTCGATTGAGGATGATGAGGGTCGCTCGCCTTCACAAAAGTGATAGGTTTCTCCCGAGTCGTATTCTTTGGGGGTGGCAGATTCTACGACCTTGAAGAGAATGGGCTCGAATGATTTGAACAGAGTTACATACATCATCTCCTTGAGTAGGTTTTGCTTGGAAAAAGGCTTCACCAAAGGATTTTCTAAGGTGTAGCGGAAGTTGTTTTCCTGAGCTTTTCATAGAAGCTCCCTAGAGGTGCATGATGAAGGTTTTCTAGAGGGTAGCCTATGAGGAGATCAGAATCGAGGATATCAAAGATGTGGAAGTCTATGTTGACCTCAATTTTCTCTATTGTAATTGACATGACACTTGCAATCCCCCGACACTCAAGAATGTGTGCCAAGGGACAACTTTTAAAGAGCTTGTCGGATGGTTTTAGAGGAACACTACCCAGAAGAGTGTAAACTAAGTGCCATGGCATGATATTAGCTTCCATTTGGGGATAAACTGGGCTTCCACGACGATTCCTCTTATGGAACATGGAATGATTGTGGAGGGTGAACCAATCCAATCTGCTTCGGAAAAGTGTCTCACTCCGTTTGACCATTTCTCCCTCGTGTCCTTGAGAAAAGCTTTATTTGGAGGATCGGGAGGAGAAGCAATGATTGATGGTTCCTTCTTGTAGAGATGAGTCGAGGTATTCCTAAGATTTTCAAAAAGGGTCATCCCCGAATTGGAAAGCGAACTTCGAAGGTTGAATTACTTCTTGCTTCGGTGTTCGTGGTTCGAGAGAGGGTTCAACAGACAGATCTTTGGATGTGGAGAGTAAAGGCTCGGATTTGGCTATTGAGGGACTCTCATGGCTCGACTTGGATTCCTCTCTGCGGGGTTCATTATGATTGGTACGAAAGGAAGAGTTTTCTAAGAGGCTATCTAGGAATTTCCTTCCTTCCATCGGATTTTTATGAGAAAACGACCATCCGGCGGCGATGTCGAGATCTAGGGCAGCATCCATGTCTATACACGAGCAAAAGATGTATGATGATACATCATCGGGTATAGACATGTCTAGGAGAGATGCCAAAAGGTGTAAGAACCTAGCCCGCGCTGCACCTATTGGGAGCAGCATGGTCTTCTGACCGTCAACCATCTGGCTGATGTTGCCGTTGGCCAACTCCGCTGCCACCCACCACAATCTTGATGGCGCCCTCGAGAAGTAGAGCAATGGGACTATGGGTGGTGCTAGCTCGAGCGGCGACGGGTGGCACGACGACCTCTTGCTCGGTGTGGCGCCCTTCGTGGCCCATGGCGGATCTGAGCAACGGTAGAAATTTGAGTGATGGGAACGAGTAGAGAGAGCAGTCGAATGAGAGAGGAGCGGAGGAGAAGGTGAGGGATGGGAAGAGATAAGGTGGGGCCTACCACGTGCCTCGTGACGTGCAGGCCAGCAGCTGCAGCTCCGCCCTTTCCGGGGACTTATATTCTCAGCGCGCACGATCGGCTGCAATGGTATCGCGGAGCACGTGTCGCACCACTACTGCATACAAAGACCATGTACTGCAGGAACAGCTAGTGTTTTAAAACATGGCTATTGTTTGAAAATAAATAAAATTGTTCAACAGAAAAATATTCCGAATTTACTCCATAAAAAATAGAAGTTGGTCCGAAAATAAGAAAATGTTCCAAAACAAGATATAATATTTTAAAAAAGAAATTATTTTGGAACAAATATTAATGTTTTAAAAATATTATTTAAATATAGGTAAATGTAGTCTAGTTTTGAAGATCTCAATATAAGAAACGCAACAGTGCAATTGAAATCTAATTTCGATAACTGGTTTGTAAAATAGAGCACTTTTTGTTTGGATGTGCATTGCATAGAAATCGAGGTGGGATGAGTCCCTCATGCGCTGATCGACATGCGTCGATTTTCAGCTATGAAGCGCGGAGAGGTAAATATAGGCAAGTGTGGTCTAGTTTTAAAGATCTCAATATAAGAAACACCACAGTGCAATTGAAATTTAATTTGGATAATTGATTTGTGAAATAGAATATTTTTTGTTTGGATGTGCATTGCATAGAAATCGAGGTGGGGTGAGCAGCAAATCCATTGCGATATGTCCCTCGGTCACTCGTGCGATACCCCCTTGCGCTCTCTTCCCTCACACGCTGATCGACACGCGTTGATTTTCAGCCATGGAGCGCGGAGAGGAGGCCAAATAGGGGTGTCTTTTAATCGCTCCGATTTCTTAAAACTAAAACATATCAGTAGGAGCACAAATATAAGCACTCTTAATATTGACATGGTCTGCTTATATAAATAAATATTATTTAAAATATGAAAACATATACTATATAAATTACTTTTTGATGATTAGAAGCACCAACCTTGTAAACTATTGTATTTAGCAATTGATGGTCAGAGCTAAACAAGTTTAATTAGGACAAATATAAAACTTATTATACTTATGACCACATGGAGTACATTCTTCCTCTCATGCCATCTTTTTCCATTCATAAAAAATATAAATTCTTTTTTGTCATCGACACAGCCCATAAGATAGACTCTTAACTATGAATTCAACGGGATATAGTATTCGGAATGTAAATACATGCATTAGAAGATGTTTGCAATCCTACATAAAACGGCTAATGTTTGTGATTATAGGAGTAGAGGCTAATCAAGATTTTGGATTATCACTTCTTCTATAAATATATTTTTGAGTGGCCGTGTTGTTGGACATTTCCTCCTTTCAAAATTATAGTTCACTCTAACTTTGTTTGACTAAGTTTAAAAATTCTAGCAAATAAATGCACTATCCAGACATGTTTCATAGTGAATTCAACGAAACTAAGTTGATGTTTTGGATGTTGATACCATTCTCTTTAAAGTTGGTTAAATTTAGAGAGTTGATTTATGATAAAGATAAAGTTAACTATAATTTGGGATAATAGAGGGAGACGTGAAACCCAATCTTTGTGGGAGTTTAATATCTAACTAACACAAGTAACTACTAGAATTGAACAAACACAAAAAAGCAGAAACTTTATTTTCTTTCCGTGCTAAACAGTAACAACTATCTCACTCTATCACATTCAGATCCGGAAATGTTAAAAATCCCATGAATACTGGACGGAAAAAAGAAGGTTTTACAAGTTTGGACTGTGATTCAGCAACATTCCGCCTGCAAAAGCCATTTTTGTGGATGTTTTGGCGAACAGAGGATGTGTTTTATTTCTTTTGCAAGGGCTGAAGCTTAAAATAGAAGTGATCCAATTTGCACTGTTATTAGTGGGCCCTGTCCATCCTAATCACCCCGCAAAGCCACAAGCCCACAACCACAACCCACCAGACGGACCCCGCAGCCTCGGTGCGGTTAACGGGTCACCCGTGACGACCAAAACAAAACTTGGGCCCACACGTCAGCGTTGACCCGCCTCCCCCTCTTTCTTCCCCGCCTTCCAGAAGCTTCACGAACCCCACAATGATCACCCCGGTCCCGTCCTCCAAGCAATTCAAAGCTCCCGAACATTCCCAAGACAACGCCACCGCCTTCTCGAACTTTCTCCCTCGTCCTCCTTTATATACGCGCCGCGACAACACCCCCTTCTCACGACAGAGCGACTCGAACAGCAGCAGCTCGGAGGACGCAATCTCAGTTCCAAGAAAAGCTCAAGGAGGCCGCCGCCGCAGAAGCAGCAGCAATGGCGTCTCGCCGGTTCTTCGCCTACGACCCGTACGACTACTACTACGCCACCCCGTACCACTACCCCTACCCGTACTACCCGTACCAGCAGCAGCCCGCCCCGTCCCGCGGCGCCGGCGGGTTCTTCGCGGACGCCGCGCCGGAGCCGGTGAGCGCGGCTCCGCGGCCCAGGGTCGAGTCGTCGAGGCCGTTCTCCATCCCCGTCCGCTTCGTCGGGTCCGACCCGGAGCCCGAGTGCGGGACGGCTAGGATGCCGAGGAAGCGGGCGCCGACGGCGGAGGAGGCCGCGGTGAGGGTGCAGGCGGCGGCGCGCGGGTTCCTGGCGAGGCGGTCGGTGCGGGCGGTGCGCGAGGTGGAGCGGGAGGCGGAGGAGGCTGGGGGGAAAATCGCGCGCGAGGCGGAGGCGCTGCGCGGGGACGCGAGGGCGCGGATCGCCGTCGGGGAGGCGCTGATGAGGATGCTGCTGCGGCTCGACGCGGTGCGCGGCGCGCGGGAGTACCGGAGGAGGGTCACCAAGCGGGTGCTCGCGCTGCAGGACGCCGTCGACGCCCTCGAGCCCAAGACGGCGCCGGTTGCCGTAGCGGAGGAGAACGAGTCCGAGGTGACGGCGGAGACGGACGAGGGGAACGCGGGTCCGGAGCTTCCTGATGTGGTGGAGCGCAGTGGCGAGATCGAAATGAAGGCGGTTGCCAAGACGGCTGCCGAGATGGAGGTGGATGGGGACGGAGCCGGCGGCGAGCAGGGAGATGCGGAGGAAGCGGAAAAGGCGCAGGACGCGGGGAACCTCGACGGTGATAAGCCGGAAGGTTCGGACGCGGAGGGCGAGTGGGAGATGGTGACGGAGGAACCCGAGCCCGCGGCGGCGCCGGCATCGCGCTCGGAGGCGCCGCGGCCCCAGGAACCAGCGGGAGCAGAGATCCGGACGATGGAAACGGAGGCCGGCGCCGGCGGCCTGGACACGCGGAAGGTGGAGATGATGGCGGCGCTGTGCGAGCGGAGCGCGCAGCAGTGCTCGGTGATCGGCGCGCTGGCGGAGCGCGTTGACGCGCTGGAGCGCGCCGTGCGGCGGGCCGAGGACGCCGAGCGCCGGCGGCGGCGTGCCAAGAAGCTGAGGAAGGAGGGGAAGGGGAGCAGCCACGGCAAGTGCTACAGCGACTGAAGGAGATCTCAGCGCTAATAACAGCATTATGTTTTTGAGCTTTTTTGCCCCCCTGTAGTTTGGTAGAAATCGGTGCTGTTTTGTAAATTTGTTTCATTTGGTTTGTACAATTCAGTTTTCCCAATGTGGTTTGCACGTCTTGGCTTGGAGAATCATGTCCTCGCTTCCTTCCGTGGCATCAACCTTGGAAAGTTTCTGGTTTTTTTTTGTGTCAAGAGCTGAAAATTAAGAGTGGCAAATTTGCAATGTGGCATGTAGGGGTCAGAATCAGTTCCAGAACAATGTTGTTGCTGCAGGGCAAGCCTCTTGCATCATCGAGCTACCAGGCTCATAGCGCACGAAATTCAAACAAGTCGACTGCTACCAGCAAGCCTCTTACATCATGCGAGCTTTCTCCGAGGCAAGCCTGGTAAGATTTTACGAGAACTGGCAAACAAAATTCAAAGTCATTCTATTCTTCCTACTTCAGCATCACTGTAGGCAACGGTTGTACTATTCCCATTACAGCATAAAGTCATTCTATTCTT
The DNA here is from genome assembly GCA_032594955.1 of Panicum miliaceum. Classification (NCBI taxonomy): domain Eukaryota; kingdom Viridiplantae; phylum Streptophyta; class Magnoliopsida; order Poales; family Poaceae; genus Panicum; species Panicum miliaceum. The sequence continues at coordinate 26,309,507 of CM064072.1, read as the reverse complement.
CCTACTTCATCATCCACCTTTGCTTTAAGCAATATCCTTGTTGTCCTATCCCTAGTTGGTAACCTCCTCTCAATTCACACATGATAATTGACGCTTTTGGTTTTTCTATCAAGGATCCACGTGAAGCTTCGCTGCAATAATGGTGGGGCCTTTACACCCTTCCCTCGACCATGCCATCCAGCTCCGCCTCCGCCTCTGCCCACCTCGCCGTCACCGCACCCATCTGGCACCAACGCCTCCGCCATCCCAGTTCAGCAGTCCTTGCCGTCCTTCAGAATAAATCAATTATCTCTTGTAATAAAGTAGAACATTCGCTCTGTCATTCATGTCAGATAGGCAAGCACACACGTCTACCTTTTACTAGCTCGACATCGCATACTTCTGCTCCTTTCGAACTAGTTCCGGTTGCGAGTATTTCAGGATCTCTATATTATTTGGTGATTCTCGATGATTTCAGTCATTCCGTCTGGACTTTTCCTATGAAATGTAAATCTGAGGTTGATGCAAATATTGTCACCTTCTCTCAGTATGTCCACACTGTAGCAGAACCGTCTGAATTATTTTGGCTTTAGTGCGCTAACCATCACCATAAAGACAATCCGGGCTAATACGCACTTAAAACGGAGTAAAACGACAGTCTATCGGGTAACATCCTGATGTAATCACTGGTTTTCCAAATGAAATAAAGCATACGTACTACCCACACGAAGGTGAGAGCCTAGAAATTACAACAATCCAAAATTTTACATCACAGAGTTCAACATTAATTATTATCACAATTCAAGTTTGAATTCATAAACAAGTACTTTCAGAGTTCAACAATGCAGCGGAAAATAAGAGAAAGTTCTAACGACGATACAAGATATCATGATGAAGCCCGTACATGACATCATTCAGCGTTATTATCGTTGGCCGGGGACACATCCCATTCCACCGACAACCAGGAGGAAGAGTACATGGCCAAGTCAAACTAGCAACCATGTTCTGAAAGATCTCACCTGAAAACAAAGCCACAAGCGAGGCTGAATATACTAATACTCAGCAAGGTTTACCCGACTATTGATATATATACTTAGCCGACTCCTAAACATGCAAGGCTTTTGGCTTAAGGGGTTTGTTTTTACCATAAAGCAACTAAGAGTAGATCCTTACTTTCAAATTTTAGCATCAAGTTGTTGTTGATTAACCATTCTAGATAAGCAACTATCCAACACCATACATGGTGGAAAGAAATTAATTAAACATACAACAATATTAATCATCATCATCATTGTTCATCTTTTTACTCTATGTGGTAAAAAGGTCAAGCAGTCTCAATGGCCGCGAGAAACGAACAATTTGAATCGAATTTTTTAACCTTGCAAGGGAAACCTAAACACACATCACGTGGTTACTCACAGAGTCACACGTGCGACTTTTCCCCTTTATTTCTGTTTCGCGGAACAGGGCCACCGCCCTTGAGTACAGAGCCGCTGTAGGATCTAGGATACCGACTAGAGGGGGGTGAATAGGCGGTTTAAACAAAAATCACGACACTGATAAAATTTGATTAGTAATACAAGAGAAATCCTATTTCTATTTAACTCTATTCTAGATGAAGGTTTGCAACCTAGGATGAGAAGTATCAATTCAATCTCTAAGAATGTAAATGCTCAAAGTAAATTGCAAGAAATAGCTTGAGCAAGAGAAAGAACCAAGCACACAAGAGACCGAATTTTTCCCGTCGTGTCGATGACTTGCCGGTCAACCCTAATCCACGTTAAGGTGGATTCAAAGCTCCAACCGCTCCTCTATCAAGTCACGCTTGATGTATGAGCCGACTTGGATCAATGAATCTCTCCAAACCTCGATTCCACTAGAGTTGCCCTTCACCGCTCCGGCGAGGTGAGCACAAGACCTCACACAAGAACAACCGGGGCTCCTTCACAATCTCCTTGAATGGCTCAACGGTTCCACAGCTCCAAGCCTTCTAGGAGGCAGCAACCTCCAAGAGTAACAAGTCGATGATGCTTGCTAGAAGACTCCCTAGTGCCACAAAGCTCTAACTCTTGATGCAATGCACTAGGATGCTCTCAATCTCATAAAGATGCAACCTCAAAGCGAAGTGAGTGAGAGAGAGGAGGAAAAAGGCTCAAATATGTCAAGAAAGATTTTCAAAGTGCCAAGAGACCTCACCCACGGCCGGGCATGAGGTATATATAGCTCCTTCCCTCGTGGCTAGCCGTTATAGTCAAATCCCGTGAAAACAGAGCATTCACGGACCGTCAGCCTCACAAGGACCGGACGGTCCGCCATTCAAACCAATGGCTATGTTCAAAGTCAAACTGGGTCAGAAGTGACCTTTACAGCCCAGGCGGACAGTCCGCCTCACAAAACGCAGACCGTCCGTAGTTCAACGAAGTTCCAAAACAAAACAGTTGAGTTTCTGTCGGGATTCAAATTTTAGCCGGCGGACTGTCCGCCACCCAGGGCCGGACCGTCCGCCGTACATGGTTAAAGAGCCCACAGAACCAACTGAGTTTCTGTCATTGCGCAGCATCAGCCGGCGGACCGTCCACCACCCAGGGCCGAACCGTCCGCCTTACCCAGTCAAAAATAGACAGAAACATTTTAGTTTCTGTCGACGCACAGCTAGACTAGGCGGACTGTCCGGTAGTACCAGGCGGACCGTCCGCCGTTCAACGTGAAAAACCCACCAGAAACTTTGAAGTTTCTGTCGATTCACTCACATTAGCCGACTGTTGACGCCAGATTTTGACACGTGTTGAATCTGTGTTAGGGAAGGAGGAGATTGGCCGATGCAGCAGACTTAAAGGCTACAATTGGGAATCGGCCGATTGACGCTACAGTTAGGAATCGGCCGATTGGCGCTGCAATGTTTCGGGCGATTGGCGAATGGAGTTGGTGGGGGTCGGCCGATTGAAAGGCTGGAGCATTTGGGCCAATATGGGCTTGCGCCAACAGATAGGGGATGAAGCCAATGGAATCCCAAGAGGGGATGTTGAGTCAAGATGATAGAGGATTCCAGTCAAAGATGACCTAACGTTGGTCAAAGAACGACGCCGACTCGGTCGAGGAGCAATGGAAGGAGTTTGGATTGGACTAGGAGATGGCAGCAGAAGATCCTGCGGGAGCCCATTTCCTTTAGGAAAGTTTTATAGATATAGTAGTTTTTATTTAAATCAAGTTTGTAACGGATCGTGATAGATCAGGAGTCTTAGTTCTAGGGTATAAATAGGAGCAGTCAGGGTTTTGTAGAGACACACATCAATCAATACAAACAATCTACTTTTTCATCGTACTTTACTTTCAAGTCAGCGACTTCGCCAATACATCTTTTTCTTTCACGAGTTCGTACGGGTTGGCAGGGCTGCATCGACACGATCTCCGGCCAATTGGTAAGTTCCGTTTATCGAATAATATCTAAGCTTTAACTTCGGGCGCATCGCTGTTGTTTCATTTAGATTTATTCACCAGTTATCGATATTTACTAGAATTATAGGTTTTACCTATTGTTCTAGTTTTATCACCATTTATCCAGCTTGAGATCGAACTGTCAGCTTTATCATTATTTTTTCTTATTTATCATCATATAGCCGATTAGATCTATTTCGAGTGTTGCATCGGTGGCGGTTGTTTAAGTTGCTCCAGTAGTTTCTTTGCAATCGCTACGTGATTATCGGCTGATCTATAGCCGGTCATCTTCATAGCAAATCGGCCGATTCGCTGATACGCTTTTTCGGGACAGATCGAAACTTTAGCCGATCGAAACCCTGGAATTTAATACGTTTCTTTTCTTGTCAATCAACAGGTCAGATTGACTGGCACGTCGCGCGAACTGCACCAGGGCGATCACCCGAACAGGAGTTAAGCAGATTCTCCCGGGTCTTGTGTGCGACGCTGAAGGTCATCGGCCGATTTTCGGCCGATTTTTAGCGCCAACACACTTTTGGCACGCCCGGTGGGACAACCTCAATATCTAACATGTCAAAGACCGCCGAAATCTCTGAAAACAACATCATTGAGGTTACGGAGGCAGATCTCAAGGACGACTAGAAAGAAGAACTGGCAAGACACCTAGAAGACTACAAGAAGGTATACCTGCAATCTTTCAGTCGTACCAGAAGCGGGGAGACCGTCAAGAAAGCTCCTCTTCGCGCCAGATCACCATCGCTGAGGATTCGGGCAAGATGTCCGATATGATTCAACAGTCCATTTATCAGGCTTTCATCAACCAATCCTCAGTGATGAACAACACGGTATACAATGCCATCATCAGTTCTCTGGTCGGCGGAGTAGCTCAGGGATATCAAGGGCCAGCATACGCCCCACCTATTGTAGCTCCAGTCAGAAGCTTACCAGGCACGTCTCACTCGGCTCCTCAGCCAATATCAACACAACACGGAGGATACAACACTTCATTACCTTCAATGCCTCCAGGATATAACGGTGCGCCATGCTTTCGATCACAAGCGCCGCCTCAGCTTGCCCAGATTTCTTCCGTGCAATCACTGCCCTCAAACTCAGTACCTTGGGGGGCACCAGCAACGGCGGCTGTTCTGGACCAGTCAGCTGGTCATGGAGGCTCTCCGATCCAGGCACCGTTCTAATCGGCTGTCCGGCCGACAGTCCCTCAATATCAACCGGCCATGTCAGAAATCGGCAAGGGGATAGATGCTGCGGAAACAGTCAGAAGCGCGACGCCGATGATGCTGTACGATGGGGCGGCAGATTCGCTACGCCACCAGCTGTCAACCGCTCAGCCGGCCACGCTGCCGCAAAATCCACCACACGCTTTGATCCATCACCCGGCCATCCCACCGCCGATCCATCAACATGTGCCGATCCCCCAACCAGTTGTTCATCAACAGCAAGTGGATTGGACAGCAAGGATAGCGGAGGTGATTCAAGACCAATTCGGGTTGAAGCCGAAGGTACAAACCTATACGTACAAAATGCCATACCCAACTGCCTACGATCTACTGTCGTTTCCCCATCGGTACAAAGTTCCTGACTTCAACAAGTTTTCAGGGCTGGATGACACCTCAACTGTGGAGCACGTGAATAGGTTCATCATCCAGTGCGGGGAGGCCGCCATACAAGATGCTCTGCGGGTGCGTCTATTCTCGTCGTCTCTATCTAGGTCGGCTTTCCAGTGGTTCACTACGCTACCACCCAATTCCATCATTACTTGGGCCGATCTGGAGAAGCAATTCCACAAGTACTTCTACACGGGAGTCCATGAGATGAAGCTTTCAGATCTGACCAGCCTCAGGCAGAGGAGCGACAAACTAGTAACTAATTACGTACAGAGGTTCAGAGAGGTTAGAAACAAATGCTATACCCTAGCCCCGACCGACGCTCAGCTGGCCGATATCGCCTTCCAAGGTCTACTGCCACACATCAAGGAGAGGTACGCCTCATAGGAGTTTGAAAGTTTAAGTCAGATCATTCATCGATTGGCCGGTCAAGAAGTACGTCCGTTTGATCAGCGAAGGAATTTTCAGAAAAAGGTGGCGTATTTAGAAGGATTTGAATCTGAAGAGGAAGAGGAAATCGGCCTAGCAGAATGGGTCAAAGGGAAGAAGACGATATCATGCCCTTTCGGGAAGAAAGAACCAGAAGCGTACGGTTTTGACACGTCAAAGGCCGACAAAATCTTCGACTTACTTCTCCAAGAGGAGCAGATCAAGCTCTCACCTTACCACACCATTCCGTCGGCCGAACAACTCAAAAAGATGAAATATTGCAAGTGGCACAATGCCACGTCTCACGACAAAATCTTCCGTCAGTAGATACAATCGGCCATTGAGCAAGGCAGACTCAAATTCGAAGTCCCGACGAAGCTAGTAAAGTCGATGAAAATTGATCAGCATCCTTTCCCTACTAACATGGTTGACACGGGAAAAAACTCACTTCAAACCAAGGTGCTGACGTCGGAATCGGCTAAAAGAAGCGGCACCGTGGACCCCAGAAATCAGGCTACGATGGACAATGTCAAAGGGAAAAGACGGGTTGAAGACGAGGGCGAAGGATCAGAGCGATCGCGTAGACCCGTCACCTCCCAATTCTTACTCAACAAATATCAGCGGCAGTAGGAAAGGTCGAGACACCGCGAAGAGATGATACGCCGACACGAAGTTCATTGGCGATGCCCGTTCTTCATCCACTGCTGGGCAAATAACCTCAGATTACCATCAGCTGATAATTGCCCTGAGTGCAGCGGACCATATCGCAATGATCGCCCGCTCAAGAGGTCGCGCTCCAGAGACAGAGGATCAGAGCCGATCAGCAGAAACTGGCGCGAACAAGAGGGTCAGCGCCTTTCGGTGCATGATCGGTTGGGGGGCAGAGTTGACCGGTATGATCGGCCAAGGGGCAGGCTCGAACAGTATGATCAGCTGGGGGGCAGGATCAACCAGGACAAGCGACTGGGGGGCAGAGCCAGTGCACACGATCGGCTAGAAGAATTGGCCGATGCTAGGGTGTCAGATGAGAACCCCCTAGGACGGGAACCAGACTGGGAGCGTGTCAAACCGCCGGCCAAACCGTTGAACCCCAGGTGGTGCCCTGATGGACTGTCCAAATCTCAAAAATGAAGGATCCAACATCTGCGCCAATGGGAACAACAAGAGGAAGAGCAGAGGCAGATGGTGGATAAGAAAGATGACAGGCCTCGAGTCTGGCGCCTCAAAAGAAACAACAATAAGGAAGGCGACAATCAAGAATCGGCAGCTGACGTCAGCATGGTGTTCATCTTGCCGATGGAGTTCATGGCGCCCGCCGATCGAGACGACGCGACAAGGATGGAGGAGCAGATGGCGCAATTGGTTTTGGAGCCAATGACAGCCACTTTTGAGAAACCGGAAGACGAAAAACGACAACATCTCAAGGCTCTATTCCTCAAAGGACACATTAACGAACGACCTTTCACCGGGCTACTAGTAGACGGAGGCGCTGCAGTCAACATCATGCCGTATGCCATGTTCCGGAAGTTGGGCAAAAGCGATGAAGATTTGACCAAGACGGACATGATGCTCAAAGACTTTGAAGGCAACGTGTCTCCCGCCCGCGGAGCGCTCTGCGTCGACCTCACCATCGGCAGTAAGACCCTTCCCACTACCTTTTTTATTATTAATGACAAAGGGTCCTACAACATGTTGCTCGGTCGCGATTGGATACACGCGAATTGCTGCGTCCCGTCTACAATGCACCAATGCCTTGTACAGTGGGTCGACGACAATACCGAGATAGTCACCGCCGATTCCGCCTACAGTGTTGCTGCGGCCAATACGCAATAGTGGAGCTGCGAACACGTCAAGTGTATATCCGGTAGAACTTGGGACACCGATTTCCTGAAAGTATCCGATTTTGGCCTACAGCCGATCCGAGCAGTCGGCTTTGAAGATTCAGACTAGATGGATGAGTTCGTCCGAGAAGACGGGAAGCTTGGGCATGGATTTACGTCGGCCGATTCATTGGAGATGGTGGATTTAGGAGATGGCAGCAAGCCAAGGCCGACGTATATTAGTGCTAGCTTGGATCCCGAGTACAAGTGTAAATTGACAAGTTTATTAAAAGAATTCAAAGATTGCTTTGCTTGGGAATACCATGAGATGCCTGGTCTAGACCGGCCATTGTCGAACACCGGTTGCCTATAAAACCAGGATATCGGCCATATCAGCAGCCTGCACGACGATGCAACCATAAAATTCTACCTGATATAAAGGCCGAGATTACAAGATTGATTGAAGCGAGATTTATTCGGCAGTGCCGTTACACCGAGTGGATTTCTAATATTGTACCCGTATACAAGAAAAACAGAAAGTTGCGCGTATGCATCGACTTCAGGAACCTAAATCAGGCTACACCGATGGATGGGTATCCATTGCCGACAACCGACGTCTTGATAGATGCCGCCGCAGGACATAAGGTCATCAGTTTCATGGACGGTAATGCTGAGTACAATCAAATATTAATGGCCGAAGAAGATATTTTGAAAACGGCTTTCAGGTGTCCGGGCCACCTCGGTTTATTCGAGTGGGTGGTAATGACCTTTGGATTAAAGAACGCCGGCGCTACATACCAACGGGCTATGAATTATATCTTTCACAAACTTATTGGTGTATTGGTAGAAATCTACATCGACGATGTTGTGGTCATCAGGAACATCTGGCCGATTTACGAGAGGTGTTGGAGTGCACAAGGAAGCATGGGTTGAAAATGAATCCGAACAAGTGTGCATTCAGTGTGTCGGTCGGACAGTTCCTAGGATTCATGGTCCATGAGCGCGGGATAGAAGTCAACCGGAAGACCATAGCTGCTATCAATAAGGTTGTGGCCCCGTAGAATAAAACTGAGCTGCAGTCCCTAATCGGCAAAGTCAACTTTATCAAGAGATTCATATCCAACTTGTCCGGGCGTATTCAAGCTTTCACTCCTTTGTTGAAATTGAAACCCGATTAGGAATTCTTGTGGGGAGAAGAACAACGCAAAGCATTAGAAGACATCAAGCAATATCTAATTTTTCCACCTGTATTAGTCCTGCCACAGGCCGACAAGCCGTTCAAACTATACTTATCGGCCGACAAGCGGGCTATCGGATCGGCGCTGGCACAGGAGTTCGAAGGAAAAGAACGGGTAATATATTATGTCAGCAGAAGACTCCTGGATGCCGAAACGAGATATTCCCCGGTGGAACGGCTGTGCCTGTGTCTATATTTCTCGTGTACCAAGCTCAGGCACTACTTGTTATCGGCAGAGTGCATAGTCGTATGCAAGGATGATGTGGTGAAATACATGCTATCATTGCCAATTTTGAAAGGACGGATTGGAAAGTGGATCCTGACTCTGTCAGAGTTTGACCTAAGGTACGAATCGGCCGAAGCTGTCAAGGGTCAAGTCATGGCCGATTTCGTGGCTCAGCATTGTGGACCGGAAATCGCTGTCGTTGAACCAGTTCCATGGACTCTATACTTCGATGGTTCCTCGTGTGGGGCCGGATCAGGAATCGGCATCGTTCTCATATCGCCTCGGGGGGCAAGTTATGATTTCTCTCTGCCGATAGAGGCATCCGCGACCAACAACCAGGCGGAATACCGAGCCGTCCTAAAAGGTATCCAATTGTAAAGAGAAATCAAAGCCGATGCGGTGGAAATTTTTGGGGATTCCATGCTCATTGTGGATCAATTAACGGGGAGATCTGAATGCAAAGATGATGTCTTAAGGATTTACTACGAAGATTGCCTCTAACTGTTAAAGGAATTCAAGTCTGCGGTTATTGAGCACATTCCCAGAAATTACAATGAAGAGGCCAATAGGCTTGCCCAACACGCGTCCGGGTATCGGCCGATTCAAGGCACCATGACTCTGGAATTTGCGGCCGACGATTGGCGAAAGGAGATCGCCAATTACTTAAAAGATCCGTCCAAGAAAGTGGATCGGCGAGTGCGTTTTCAAGCCATGAAATATGTGTTGCTCGAAGACGATTTATTTTACCGGACGATTGATGGGGTTCTACTCAAATGCCTGGGAACGGAAGAAGCAAAGGTCCTGATGGGAGAAATCCACGAGGGCGTATGCAGAGCTCATCAATCGGCTCACAAGATGAAGTGGATGATCAGAAACAACGGGTATTATCGGCCGACGATTCTCGAAGGTTGTTTTAAATATTATAAAGGTTGTCAAGACTGTCAGAAGTTTGGCAATGTGCAGCGCGCACCAGCCTCGACTATGAATCCGATAATCAAACCATGGCCGTTTAGAGGTTGGGGAATAGACCTCATCGGACAGATTTACCCTCCATCAATCAAAGGGCACAAGTTTATATTAGTAACCACTGACTATTTTACCAAATGGGTGGAGGCAGTTCCGTTAAAGGCCGTGACATCAGCCGCTATGATCGATTTCATAAAGGACTATATTGTTTATCGGTTCGGCATCCCTCAAACCATCATGACTGATCAAGGAACTATGTTCACCTCAGGAGAGTTCGAAGAATTCACCGCCGATATGGGGATTAAATTGTTGAATTCCTCTCCGTATTATGCTCAAGCCAATGGCTAGGCCGAATTGTCTAATAAGGGGATAATCAAGTTGATCAAGAGGAAGATAGAGGAACAACCCAAGAAGTGGCACCTGTCTTTAGCCGAATCTCTATGGGCTTACAGGATGGCCTGCCATGGGGCCACTAAGATATCTCCTTATCAGTTGGTATATGGTCACGAGGCAGTATTGCCTTAGGAATTAAGGACGGGGTCGAGGCGCACATCGCTTCAAGATCAGTTGACGGCCGATGACTATTCCCTCCTCATGAAGAGAGAGCTTGACGATTTGGCGGGTCAGTGATTAAGGGCCCTGATCGGCATTGAAGAAAACAAGAAAAGGGTGGCTAGGTGGTACGACAAAAAGGTCAAGGTCCAACAATTCTCCCAAGGAGATTTGGTATGGAAGTTGGTGCTGCCGATAGGGTCTAAGGATCCCAAATTCGGTAAATGGTCGCCCACTTAGGAAGGGTCGTATAAAATCGGCCGATGTGCTCCGGGAAATGCATATATACTAGAACTATCGAAGGGAAAGAATTCACAAGAGGCTTAAACGAGAGATATCTGAAGAGGTACTATCCTAGTATATGGGTGGGTGCATAACTTACGATAGGGTGCATCAAGACAACGTGGCCAACTGCTATTGGCTCCTGTCTATATAGCCGATGCAAAGAAAACATCGCCTTAAGGATGAAACATTCGATTAGTCTAACCGATTTATTATTCGGTAAGAACAGGAGGGTACATGGCCGACACGGTACAAGTCGCCCTTAGAACAAAAGTTGACCACGCTTTTTCTTAATCTCCCTCTCGATCCGGCCTAATTCTATCAAGAAGCAGATACTCTTTTCCTCCAGATCCTCCATGGCGGCTTCAACCTCGACTTGATGAGGGAGTGGGTGGCTCCTGTCGAGAGGTGGTTGGGATGTCCCCGCCGCAGCATCTTCAAGGGCGACTGAGTGAGGGAGTGGATGACTCTTTTCAGTTGGCGGCCGCCTGGAGCAGTTAGCGTCTATATGGTCCCAGATCTTCTGGACGTCAGCGGGGACATGATCTTTGAGTTCTTCGAAATGAGCCTTGATCAGATCTCTGTCCACCTGCGACAATGGTCCATCTGAATGCATGACTTTCAATCGCTCGTTCCAAACTAGGGCTAAGGTGTTTCGGCTAAAAGGGGAGCAAACAACCACCCAACATCAGATTGATTGAAATGTCAAGAGAAGAAACAAAGGAAGATTTCATACCTGGTTGACGGAGAAGGTAGAAGACGAAGAAGACATCTTGGCGTCTACTCTGGGAGGATGGAGATCAAGTCGTTAGAGGAAAAGAAGACGGGCGATGCAAATGCCTTTGGAAACGATACGGGGCCTCATACTTATAGAAGGAAGAGGGTGAAGGAATGGTAGGATGCGTCCCATCGGAATAAAAGGGTTAATAAATGAAAAGCTGCCGAAGAGGACGGTCCAAGTTTGAATCCGCACGTCAACGGCAAGTGGACATTAAATGTTTACAGAACATTCAGTACTTTTACAGTTCACCCGAGGAGGGCATCAATAGCCGCAATCGCTCATTGCCTAACTTGATCGGCCGAGTCTAAGGTTCTCTAGTCGTCATCAACCGATCCAGGGTCTTCTGGCATTTGACGATGGATTTTTATTGCTTCATGGGCCAGATTCTGCCTCTCCTGCTTCAGCTCGGCGATGACGGATGAGAGGTCTTGAAGTCTTTTCTCTTTAGCAGCTATGGCCTGGGTCACCTGCTCCATCTCCTTGGCTAGCTCTGCCCTTCGCCATTTGAGGCGGTCTATGGCACTGACGATATCTGGATGAGAGCTTTCAAGAAAGCTGATTCGTCGATGCACCTCTTGAACTCGATGTTTATAGGAGTCTTCCTCCTTGCGGGCTTTCGCTAATTTAGCGCGATCGGCCATACGGCGCAAGGGCCTGAACACTGGAATTTGCATTGACTCTATGTATGCGGCAGGTACCAGAGCCTCTTTCGCTTCCTCTTGAACTCAGCCTCTTATTTCACTAAGAAGTTGCCGAATTGGCGAGGCGTCTTCCACTAGTCGGCCGATGTCGTCTTGGAGGAGGGTCCGTATGCTCTCAAGCTTGGCACAGACATCATCAGGGATCGAGCTTAGTGTGACTTGGCGCGAGGCAACCTCTTCATCGTCAGAAAGTGCAACCGCAAAAGAAAAAAGACTGTTGTTGGGAGTGTCCTACTCCTGCGGAAGAATAAAAAAAATAAAAATAAAAATGCAGATTAGCCGACGGTAAGGGAAAATCGGCTGGTTTGGGCGACAAGTTCCTTACCTCTTTGAAGCAGATTTCTTCTGCTTGCACCGGCGGGAGTGCCACCCTCATCTCGGGAACTGGCGCGATTGGCTCATCAGAAGAAGAAGATTCGACGATTATCGGTGCCCTGCTCGGGCCAGCCTCCTGGAAATGTATGTGAAGCGGATTTTATAAGTATAATGCAAGTGATTAAGTCTGATGATATATAATGACTGCCATACCTCTGTGAGTCGTCCTGCCGATGGTTGTTGGAAAGGTACAATTGATGCACCCAGGGTAGCCTGCATCAAAAATCGGTTAGTTTTTGGTTAAGTATCAAAAAATTGAGTTAAGAGACTCTCTACCTCGGTGGGAGAAATTGCTGGCATTCCGGTTTCCGCCTGGGATGTAGCCGATTGATGCGGAGATTGCACTAGGGCAATTTGCACAGCCTGACAGAAAGAAGAAGTTAATATCGACAGAATACTTAGAAGGATGTGAGGTATGCGAAATTACCTGAACAGCTTCTACTAGCAATGATGCAGCAGCCGCTCCAGCTTCTGTAGCAGTCTGGGGATCGACTTCCTCAATAATCGGCAGAATCGGCGCAGCTAAAGGTTCAGCCGATGCCGCTGCCGACTGATCAGCCGGTTCTATACGGGCACGCACTCGGCGGCTCGTCTTCTTTCAGGAGGGTTTCTTCGGCGTTTGTTTCAATCGGCCGGTGATGATGTCTTTGATGGTTGGGGCATGGTAACTGATGAGTGGGAATGGTGTGTATGGGCGGTTATTCTCTATTGGCCTACCACTTCGGCTCCACGTCGGGGGAAGTCGACTTTCGGACTGAAAATAGAAATAAGAGTTAGCGGCAAATTTGTAGCATAAAAAGGAATAACATCGAAATCGGCCGAGAAAAGGGCAGTACCGCTGCGTTTGAGTCGGTGTTGTCAGGATCCAGATCATTGCAATATGTTGAAGGAGATGCACAAAAGAGATGCTGCTTCCATTCTGCCCACCATAACTTGAATTGTTGGACAGCAAAAGGAGCCACTATCCAATTGCTTAGATCAATGGTACTGGAGTCCGGCACTAAATTGCACAGCCGACTGTAGTCAAGGCCCTTAGTTAGCTCATCTCGGAATTTTGCGCGGCCGGCAAAATAAACTTGAATCGGCAGCTGACCAAGGCCGAACTGCCATGCTGCAACTGATGGGTTGTAAAACTCATAAGTTGGGGAGTCTTTCCCAGAGAATAAGTTCGCCGGTAAGATCCCTGGTTTGATCAAGGCATCCATGAGATCATTATCAAAGGAGTTGGACGTCGAGTCATAGCAGAAGGGAAGCTCAAAAAGTGGCTTTGTTCTCTGGTACGGGTACCAACTGGTAGTTTCTTCACTAAAGCCGTTGTAAAAACATCTGAAATACTTGGCTGTTTGGGTGGCGGTGAACTGGCAACCAGGAAAAACTGATGCTGCTTCGCCAAAAGAGGTGCACCGTCATCGTACTGTGGGGTTCTCCTCTGACTCGATGTTGGGGAATGTCTTGGTCTCTATCTGCTGCTGGTAGATTTTGCTCATGTACAAGTTGAGCCAGAGTGTGATAAACCACTAGGGGCCACCAGGGTTACCAATCGGCTCTCCCTTTGATAGTTTGACACTGATCTGGTGCATCATGTGGTAGGCCGATCCTAGCAGATGCTTCCCAAGAGGGATGGCGGATCCTCTTGACAGGGCTTCGGCCAGAGCTTGTGTATTGGAAGAAGGGCCAACCGCTCTGCCGCAGAAGAGGTGCTTCTCTAGCCACATCATCAAGAACGCTGAATGTTCTCTCTCCAAAATCGTCGCGGTCCTCATGTTTCTGTTGATATACCCTTTCCACCCGCTGATTCCTCAAGAAGGGTCAGCTTGATCAGATAATCAAAAGGTGTATCAGGGGAGGAAATGTCGAGGCCGGTTAGCATCAGGACATCGGCCAGAGTTGGGGCCATGGGTCCTTGCCCAAAGAGAAACGCGTTGAGCGCGTCAGATCAGAAATAGGAGGCTACTATTACGAAGGGTTCATTCTTCTCCATCTGGGACAAAGAGAGATTGATGCACTGGCCGATTTTTAATTCATCCCATTGAACTCTCTTAAAGTTGGCCATTCTTTGGTACCACTCTTTCCAGCCGGGGGTTTCATTCGGCCAAGATCTAAAAGTGCCTGACCACTGACCCAAATCCATAGGTGATTGCTTGAAAGGGATTCTATGGGTTTCTAAGTTAATCAGATCAGTCGGGTCTGGATTCCCCATAGGGCCTAAGCAGATGAGACCAGGAGCTTCGGAATGGGGAATAGTGATTTGGTGTCTAACTGCCTAAAAAAGGTAAAAAGGGAGGAACTAAGAATAGATCTAAAAGATGCATGGGCGGTAAAAAGTAAAAAAGGGAAAGTTTCGGATGTTTACCTTCGGGATGAAGCTCATCGTCGCCGATGGAATCGTTGATGGAACCACCGTCACCGATGGAGTTGCTGGCGGAGCCTCCGTAGTTGGTGGAGTTGCTGATGGTGCCGCCATTGAAGGAATGAAGCGGAATGTAGACGAAAGAAGGATCACCGGAGAATGCGGTTGGAAACCAAAAGGGCGCTGGGTGAACATAGAAAGTGATTCGCTAGGGAGAAAATTAGTAAGCTCGTGGAGAAGAAGCGGTGGAGAACGCCAGTATTTAAAGACGGTTCGAGGGAGAAGGGGTAAAGGCGGGATTTTTATCGCGCCGTCTACACGAATTCCGGGGGAACAGTTGTCTCAGGCGCCCAGTATGAAAAGATTGCAATCATCATGTAGAAGACCGCGAAACAGAAGGAGATTTTTGCCGCGTTTGTTTTGGAGGAGAGATTAAAAAAGAACTTCGAAGTAAAAGTCATGTTTTACTCCGAAACTGGGGGGCATGTGTTGACGCCAGATTTTGACACGTGTTGAATTGGCGTCAGGGAAGGAGGAGATTGGCCGATGTGGCAGACTTAAAGGCTACAATTGGGAATCGGCCGATTGACGCTACAGTTAGGAATCGGCCGATTGGCGCTGCAATGTTTCGGGCGATTGGCGAATGGAGTTGGTGGGGGTCGGCCGATTGAAAGGCTGGAGCATTTAGGCTAATATGGGCTTGCGCCAACAGATAGGGGATGAAGCCAATGGAATCCCAAGAGGGGATGTTGAGTCAAGATGACAGAGGATCCCATTCAAAGATGACCTGACGTTGGTCAAAGAACGACGCCAACTCGGTCGAGGAGCAATGGAAGGAGTTCGGATTGGACTAGGAGATGGCAGCAGAAGATCCTTCGGGAGCCCGTTTCGTTTAGGAAAGTTTTATAGATATTATAGTTTTTATTTAAATCAAGTTTGTAACGGATCGTGATAGATCAGGATTCTTAGTCCTAGTTTATAAATAGGAGCAGTCAGGGTTTTTTAGAGACACACATCAATCAATACAAACAATCTACTTTTTCATCGTACTTTACTTTCAAGTCGGCGACTTCGCCAATACATCTTTTTTTTTTCACGAGTTCGTACGGGTTGGCAGGGCTGCATCGACACGATCTCCGGCCAATTGGTAGGTTCCATTTATTGAATAATATCTAAGCTTTAACTTCGGGCGCATCGCCGTTGTTTCATTTAAATTTATTCACCAGTTATCAATATTTACTAGAATTATAGGTTTTACCTATTGTTCTAGTTTTATCACCAGTTATTCAGCTTGAGATCGAACTGTCGGCTTTATCATTATTTTTTCTTATTTATCATCATATAGCCGATTATATCTATTTTGAGTGTTGCATCGGTGGCGATTGTTTAAGTTGCTCCAGTAGTTTCTTTGCAATCGCTACGTGATTATCGGCTGATCTATAGCCGGTCATCTTCATAGAAAATCGGCCGATTCGCTGATACGCTTTTTCGGGACAGATCGAAACTTTAGCCAATCGAAACCCAGGAATTTAATACGTTTCTTTCCTTGTCAATCAATAGGTCAGATTGACTGGCACGCCGCGCGAACCGCACCAGGGCGATCACCCGAACAGGAGTTAAGCAGATTCTCCCGGGTCGTGTGTCCGACGCTGAAGGTCATCGGCCGATTTTCGGCCGATTTTTAGCGCTAACACCGGCTGACCGTCCGCCCGGCACAGCTGGACTGTCCGACGTTGAAAACTTCAGCTCGACGAGACAACTCGAATTTTGGCTAAGTCATGGAACGGTCCGCCATACAAATGGCAGACCGTCCACCTTTCAAGCGCAGTTAGCCATTTCCAACTAGCGTTTACTCTTCGATCTTTCCACTTTTTCAAACACGATTTTCCTATATGCATGCAATGCAATTGTTTGAGCAGAGTGGCACTATAGAACCATCAGGCAAATGAAATTGACCCCTCTTGATAGTACGGCTATCTAGCCTATTAATCCGGTCAAATATCATCCGCTAATCACCTCTTGATCGGTAAAATGGAAAAGCCCTATCTTATACCTTTGCCTTGAGTCATCCATCATGCATTCACAAAGAATATCTCCATAGCACATATAGAGGCTCAAATCATCTCCGGGACTAACCTATACTCAATTCTCAAATGAAATTGTTAGTCCACAACCGTTGTCATTAATTACCGAAATCCAAATTAGGGACCTAGATGCTTTCAATCTCCCCCTTTTTGGTAATTAATGACAACAATTCAAGGAGTGATAAAAAGTTTTCAAGTCAACTCCATACACAAGGCATAAGTCACTTACCCATATACCAATTGAGCAAATAAAATGAAGGATAGATGCCAACAAAATTCAATGAGTAGAGGAACCCCCCCCCCCCTCCCCCCTGATATGCGCATAGAGATTTGAGATTATTTTGTGCACATATGCTTGGATGTGGAAATTTTGCGGAGCCTCCCCTACAAAAATGGAAACTGAGGTAACAAGGGTATTTTCAATAATATTCCGATATGAACCATCCATGATATCCTTGCCTCAAGTTTCCACAAGTTAGTACTAGAACATCCATAAGATAAAGATATTAAGCAAACCAATCATAGCTCATCACATAATACAATACTAAGTAATACCACGTACAAGCGAGAGTGCATAGAAATTATTACAAACCATGTTCATGCAAGCACAAAATGCAAAGTTCAACGCACATGCAACATGCAAAGGTCCAAATGCAATGCAACAAATAACATCATGAACTCCCCCTAGATAGTTGAATCCATCCATCACTCCCAACAATATTTTTCTCCCCCTTTGGCATCAATTACCAAAATGGAAAATTTAATCACCCTAAGACAGCGGTGATGGAGGAGGATAATATGGATGATGCGGATAAAACTGAGGAGGAGGCACAGGAGCTGGATAAATGGAGTAGAAGTGATCACTGAAGCCCGAGAAGGTAGTGGAGAAAGTAGTGAAATCATTCTCAAGCCTCTGCTGCCTGTCAACAAGCTACTGGTGCTGCTCTGAGGTAGTCAAGTCACTGAATCTATCATTTAATGCCGCAATGTCTGTCTGAAGATCTTGTCCAACATTCTCAAGCCTAGTCATCACAGGCTCATAAAAATCAGTGCGAATCTGCTGCCCAAAAGTCTAAAACCCAGCATCCAGCTGCCCCTGAAAAGTCTGCCGCATCTGCTGCCCAAAGGACTGAAAACCAGCACTCAACTGCCCCTCGAAGCTCTCCTGCATAGTATGGAACCTCTGCTGCATTTGCTCACCAAGACCCTGCTGCATGTTCTGAAAGTATGGATCAAAGAAACCAGCTGGAGGTGCCCACTGTGGCTGCATAGGTGGAGGAGGAGGCATAGCCTGAGCATCACCATCAACATAAGCATCCCCACCATCATGTCCAGTGCCCTCACCATCATCATCACCATCTCCCTCTACCTCGGGAAAAGGAGTCAATTCTCTACCAAGAAAGCCAGAATCATTGTTGAATGGACGAAAAGACTTCATTTTAATTAGACATGCACCTCTAAACCTTGTTTTCACTTTGATCAAAGCCATAACATAAGGTCCAAAAGGAATATTATGCTCCAAGGTCACATTCTTTTCAGCCATTTGATCCATCATAAGAGCCACCACATCAATCTTGCGGCCAAACATGACATGATTAATAAAGTTCCAATATTTGAATCTAACCATGTTTTTGTCTCCACCCTTTGGCATAAAAGTTACCCTCACAATCTTGTTTATAACAGTAGGATGATGCTTAAGTCCGGTTGTTTGACCAATTACATGTCTTATTCCAGTTCTAGGATGCTCATAAAACTGAAATTTATCATCATCACTTAAATATTCCTTAAGCACAATATTATGGCTATGATCATCAGTGAGAAATTCATAGTCTAAATGATTAGCAGCAGCAAATTCAGCAAAAGTGGCATTATATTTGCGATGTCCAGTCATCCACTCTAATGTTTGGTCCTCAAAGTTAATCTCAAGTGTGGCATAGAATTGTCTAACAATAGTGGCATTCCAATCACATCTATGCTCAAGAAAAGGACGCAGCCCCACAGCTCCATAGCCCCACAGCCCCATAGTGGCATTCCAATCACATTGTTGGTGCTTCGATCTAGGGCATATTGATATGAGCTTCTCTCATGTGCAAATTCACTAGAAGTATAGTTTCTTGTGGGTGCAAAAATATGACCAACTTCCATCTCCACATCATAATTTTCATTTTCAGACATCTCCACATCATCACCATCATCGCCAACATCACCAGCCATTGAAGATTCTTCTTGCAATTCACTTATATCGGGATCATAATCTGCATCTCGATCATCATCATCATTTCTTGCCCTTTTAGAAGAACTCCCTCTTCTAACTTTGCTCAAAATTTTCTTCACACATTTGTGAGCGGCTTCACGAGGAAAACTGCCAAAATATGTCACAAGGATAAGCATTTGATTGAATGAATTGGGCAATTAAACCTCCAAGTGCCATAGTCCCTGCTGCAGTTGACAGTGACCGGCGGACCGTCCGCCTGGGAGGTGCGGACCGTCCGCCGCTCACTGTGCGGGCGCGAACAGGAACCGTGGTTCCAAAATTGAATCCCATGAAACTCGAGTTCTAGAGCGATTCGACCAACCAAACTTTGCATAAAACATCTCCTCAACAATAGCAACAAATTCCACCAACCAATTTCATGAATCCATGGACGAATTTCGGATCACCAAATCAAACCCTAGCCTCATTCAAACTTGAAATCCAACCAAACCGAGAGAAGATTCAAAAAAATACCGAGAGGACATGATGGAGGATCACGCGGAGTGTCCGGGGATGCGCTCGGACGGTCCGGGGAAGAAGCCAAGGTCCTCCCCCAAGTGGAGGAGCTTTCCACGGTTTGGAAGAAGAAAAGGAGAGGTGGACGGGTTCATGGTCGGGTGGAAAAGAAAGGAGGAGGGGGTGAGAGATTAAGGCTTGGTCGACTCGGGCCCACTCGCTCCAGGCAGGTGCGGACGGTCCGCCCCTGATGTGCGGACGGTCCGTCGTTAAAATTTTGGCAGCGTCCAGAATCTCCTCAGGTTCGGTCAAGTTTTCCTTCACAATCGTGGACGTTCCGGCTGAGCCACGCGGACGGTCCGCCATTCAAATTTCTGGCAATGTCAAATTTACACAGATTCTGTCCAGGAAGTTGCTATCTTTCATCACTGAACCGCGGACGGTCCGCGTCTTACCCGCGGACAGTCCGCCTATGACTGTCAAACTCAACCCGAGGACTGCCACTTTGAGACCAATTTTGAGATTCAACTTGGGATCATAGCTCATGATAAACTTGAACACATCCACCAGGAACAAGAAATCATCTCATACCATGATAGAAGTGTCTCAAACCCATATCTCAACAAGAATGCATGATCATGAATGAGAATCAAAAATAGCTCAAAAATACACCTAAAATACTAGATAGGCATGCTAAAAATTATAAGATGCTCAAGCAAGCACATGCACTTGGTTTCAAGCCACATTTGAGAAGTCAATGACATTAAGCTCATTTCTTATCTTGCAAAACCTTTGCTCATCCAAAGGCATGGTGAAAATATCCGCCAATTGATCATTTGTGCTAATACCATCAATTTTAATATCATCCTTGCTCACATGATCTCTAAGAAAATGATGCCGAATATCAATATGTTTAGTTCTTGAATGTTGAACCGGATTATTTGCAATTTTCACGGCACTTTCATTGTCACATAAAAGAGGCACTTCCTTGAATTTCACACCAAAATCAAGAAGAGTTTGCTTCATCCACAATAATTGGGCACAACAACTTCCCGCCGATATATATTACGCTTCGGCGGTAGAAAGGGCCACTGAATTTTGTTTCTTTGAAGACCATGAAACAAGTGACCTTCCAAGAAATTGACAACCACCAGAAGTGCTCTTCCTATCAACCTTGCAACCAGCATAATCCGAATTCGAATAACCAACCAATTCAAAATTAGCACCCTTGGGATACCAAAGACCGATATTAGGAGTATACATCAAATATCTAAAAATCCTCTTCACGACGGTCAAATGACATTCTTTAGGTGCAGCTTGAAACCTTGCAGACATGCACACAATAAACATGATATCGGGCCTAGATGCGGTAAGATAAAACAAGCTACCAATCATGGATCTATAAAGCTTTAAGTCTACCGGTTTACCTCCCCCATCAAGATCAAGATGTCCATTTGTAGCCATAGGAGTCTTGATTGGCTTTGAATCATCCATGCCAAATTTCTTCAATAAATCCTTCACATATTTTGATTGGCAAACAAATATGCCTTCCTTGAGTTGTTTTATTTGAAGTCCAAGAAAGAAGGTTAATTCACAAATCATAGACATTTCAAATTTCTTAGACATCATATCACCAAATCCACATAAAAATCTTGGTTAGTAGACCCAAAGATGATATCATCAACATAAATTTGACACACAAAAATATCTTTGCCAATGCATTTAGTGAACAAGATAGTGTCAACTTTACCAATTTTAAAGCCCTTAGAAATAAGAAAATCCCTTAGCCTCTCATAACATGCCTGAGGGGCTTGTTTAAGACCATAGAGAGCTTTGGAGAGCTTATACACATGATTTGGCTTCTTAGGATCTTCAAAACCGGGAGGTTGCTCAACATACACTAGCTCACTAATTTTGCCATTCAAGAAAGCACTCTTCACATCCATTTGATAGGATTTATATTTTGAGAGCAAGCATAAGCCAATAAGATTCTAATTGCTTCCAATCTAGCCACGGGAGCAAAAGTTTCACCAAAATCCAATCCTTCAACCTGAGTATAGCCTTGTGCAACCAATCTAGCCTTGTTTCTCACAACAATGCCATCTTCATTTTTCTTGTTTCTAACAACCCATTTTGTGCCAATAATATTATAATTCTTGGGCTTCTCAACCAATTCCCAAACTTGATTCCGGGTGACATTATTCAATTCTTCATGCATAGCATTCACCCAATCGGGATCTTGTAGTGCTTCATCTACACGGTTAGGCTCAAGAAAAGATACAAAAGAATAATGTTCACAAAATGAAGCAACACGAGATTGAGTTTGAACACCCTTACTTCCCACGATTTGATCAATGGGGTGGTCTTTAGCAACACCATGATGAATTCTTGGTTCAATAACCGGCTCTTGAGTTGATGTAGATGGTGAAGTAGATGGAGCCAATTGATCAACATCTTGTGTAGCAACTTCATTGCTTGATTCAACAACTTGTTCAATTTGATCATTTTGAGTGGAAGTAGATGGATTCAATCTAATTGAGATAGTTGGACCATCACTCTCATCTTCTTCCCTTGGCCTTACATCACCAATTGACATGTTCTTGATAGCATCTCTCACATCACTAGACTTGTCTTGCTCATCTTGACACCCATTAGATTCATCAAAGTCAACATCATATGTTTCCTCCACAATTCCATGAGTTTTGTTGTAGACTCTATAAGCCTTGCTACAAGATGAATATCCAAGAATAAAACCTTCATCACATTTACTTTGGAATTTTGACAATCGGGATCCTTTCCTAAGAATAGCATTTGCAACCAAAAACCTGGAAATATGATATATTTGGCTTTCTTCCAATGAGTAGCTCATAAGGGGTCTTGTTCAAGAATCTATGACAATATAGCCTATTTAAGGCATGACAAGCGGTGTTGATAGCCTTGGCCCAAAAAGAATCCGACACATTATATTCCGAGAGCATTGATCTTGCCATATCAATAAAAGTTCTATTTTTCTTCTCAACAAGACCATTTTGTTCCGGAGTGTACTTGGATGAAAACTCATGTTTGATACCCTTCTCATCACAAAATTATTCAACTCTTGTGTTTCTAAACTCACTACCATTGTCACTCCTTACTTTCTTCAATTTGAGCTCAAATTCATTTTCGGCCCTTGACACAAATTTCTTAAAAATATCACAAGTGTCGGCCTTGTCATGAAGAAAGAATAGCCAAGTATATCTTATGAAGTCATCCACAATAACAAGACAATAGCAATTTCCACCAATGCTTCTATATGTAGTTGGACCAAATAAATCCATATGCAACTTACTTTTCGGCTTGGCAAACACTACACAATTTATCCTTCTCAAATTTCACATCTTTCAACCCAACAACAAGATCATATTTCAATAACCGGTTGAGTTGTTTCATTCCAACATGAGCAAGCCTCATATGCCATAGCCAACCTTTTGATGATTTTGAGAATAAGCAAGAAACCAAGTTGTCTTGACTAGATGAGAAATCCACAAGATATAAATTGTCATGCCTAAAGCCCTTGAAAATACAATTTTTCCCATCCAAAGTAGTCAACTCAACACCATCGCTAGTAAAAGTGCATTTATAACCAAGATCACAAAGTTGGGTGATAGACAATAGATTGTACTTGAGAGAGTCTACTAGCAACACATCTGAGAGAGAATAATCATTGGAGATAGCAATTTTACCCAATCCTTTTACATCACCTTTACCATTATCTCCAAAAGTGATATTATCATATCCAGCGGCTTCATCATCAAGAGTGGTGAACATCTTTGCTTCACCGGTCATATGTTGAGAACACCCACTATCAAGTACCCAATGTCTTCCACCGGACTTGTAATCCACCTACAAAAAGGAGATTACTTGCTTTTAGGTACCCAAACTTGCTTGGGTCCTTGTATGTTAGTAACCAAAGCTTTAGGTACCCATATGTCTTTCTTCTTAGTGCTACTAACGGGAAGACCAACAAATTTAGCTCAACACCCTTTGAATCTTTCTTAAGAACATAGGATGCATCAAAGGATACGGTCTTCTTGTTCTTGCACTTGTGATTTACTTCAACTCTAGTCTTGCATATGTGACAATGCTTAAATTTATCTTCTTCTTCATATTGTACATGAGCCTTGGTAAATGTAATCTTCTTGGGAATGAAAGCCCTCTTCCCTTTCTTGGGCATGTAGTCAATGCCATTTCGATTCAATGTAAACTTTTGGCTTGCCCAACAATATTTGAACCGAGCATGACTACCAAACCATTTAGAGAGATCCTTGGACAAACAATCAATCTCTTTCTTCAAGGATTCATTTTCCATTATAAGAGAAGCATCACAAGAGAAGCCATCACTCATACAAGATGAATCATTTGAGCTACAAGATGGGTTAGATGAACTAGGAGCACAAGACTCATCATTTAAGATATCACAACCAACACCAATGCTCACTTGATTTTTGACTTCTTGTGCAAGGGATGTGTTGTGAGCTTCCTTAAGCTTCTCATGAGTTTATTTTAGATTCTCATGAGAAGTCTTTAGCTCCTCATAGGATTTCTTGAAGAGACAAGTATTTTCTCTTCAAGTCCCTCAACTCTTCCTTCTTCTTGCACATGTAGTCATCGGTTTCATTGAGCATTGTCACAAGATCATCATAAGAAAGTGCATTATCAAGTTCATCATCATGTGATACCTTTGCTTCACCTTTTGCCATGAGACAAAAAGGAGAAGAGAATAGTGATGGAGCTTCCTTTATAGCGATGCCCGCAATTCCCTTGGAAGGCTTGTCATCATCATCATCATCATTGGAGTCGGAGCTTGCATCGGAGTCTCACTCAACATAATAAGCTTGGCCATTCTTCTTTTTCTTGAAAAACTTCTTCTTCTTTTTCTTGTCATCATCTTTCTTGTACTTGTTCTTCTTGTTTGGGAAATTTATGATAATATGACCTATTTCACCACACTCAAAGCATTTCTTGTCTTCAAAAGGATTCTTCTTTGATGTTTGCCCCTTCTTGTCATAATCCTTGTTCTTCATCATTCTTCTAAATCTCTTGACAAAAAGAGTCATTTCTTCATCGGAGTCTTCATTTTCTTCTTCCTTATCATTTTTGTCTTCCTTGGTAGATTTAGCTTTGAGAGCAATGCTTTTGTTTCCATCATCATTTGTCAAGCCATGAGCTTCTCCTTTTGACTTCTTGAATATATCATGAGTTTGCACTTCACCTAGAACTTCGGTAGGCGTCATTTTCCTCAAATCCTCTCTCACAAGCAAGGTGACAATAGTCTCATATTTTTCTGGGAGACACCTAAGAAACTTGTGAGAGAAATCTTGATCCGGGACATCAAAATCAAGAGTCTTGAGCTCATTCACAATACCATTTAACCGGTTGAACATCTCGGCCACACTTTCATCTTTCTTCATAGCAAACTCACTAAATTGTCCCTTGTACACAAATAATTTTGCTCCCTTCACGGTAGAAGTCCCCTCATATATTTCCATGAATTTTTCCCAAATTTCATGAGCGGTCTTGAGATTCTTTATCCGGTTGAACTCACTCACACTAAGACAACTATATATCAAATTCATGGCTTGATCATTAAGAGCATCATTCTCATCATCTAAAGGGGTTGGATTCTTATCATCTAGGATGACATATCCATCTTCCACAATTCTCCAAACCTTCTTACTAATAGCCTTGATACGAACCATCATTCTAGTTTTTCAATAATCATAATTATTCCCATCAAAGAATGGTGGTTTTCCCGCATGACCATTGTTGTCACTAGCCATTTATCCTACTCCGGGATGATTAAATCCTTGCAAAACGGAGACCAAGCTCTGATACCACTTGTAGGCTTTAGGGTACCGACAAGAGGGAGGGTGAATAGGAGGTTTGAACTAAAATCACGACACTAATAGAATTTGATTAGTAACTCAAGAGAAATTCTATTTCTATTTAACTCTATTCTAGATGAAGGTTTGCAACCTAGGGTGACAAGTATCAATTCAATCTCTAAGAATGTAAATGCTCAAAGTAAATTGCAAGAAATAGCATGAGCAAGAGAAAGAACCAAGCACACAAGAGACCGGATTTTTCCCGTGGTGTCGATGACTTGTCGGTCACCTCTACTCCACGTTAAGGTGGATTCAAAGCTCCAACCGCTCCTCTATCAAGTCACACTTGATGTATGAGCCAACTTGTATCAATAAACCTCTCCAAACCTCGATTCCACTAGAGTTGCCCTTCACCGCTCTGGCGAGGTGAGCACAAGACCTTACACAAGAACAACCGGGGCTCCTTCACAATCTCCTTGAAGGGCTCAATGGTTCCACAGCTCCAAGTCGTCTAGGAGGCGGCAACCTCCAAGAGTAACAAGTCGATGACGCTTGCTTGAAGACTCCCTAGTGCCACAAAGCTCTAACTCTTGATGTAGTGCACTAGGATGCTCTCAATCTCACAAAGATGCAACCTCAAAGCCAAGTGAGTGAGAGAGAGGAGGAAGAAGGCTCAAATATGTCAAGAAAGCTTTTCAAAGTGCCAAGAGACCTCACCCACGGCCGGGCATGAGGTATATATAGCTCCTTCCCCCGTGGCTAGCCGTTACAGTCAAATCCCGTGAAAATAGAGCATTCGCAGACCGTCCGCCTCGCAAGGACCGGGCGGTCCGCCATTCAAACCAACGGCTATGTTCAAAGTCAAACTGTGTTAGAAGTGACTGTTACAACCCAGGTGGACCGTCCGCCTCACTCCGCGGACCGTCCACAGTTCAACGAAGTTCCAACACATAACAGTCGAGTTTCTGTCACGATTCAAATTTTAGCCTGCGGACTGTCCGCCACCCATGGCCGGACCGTCCGCCGTACATGGTTAAAGAGCCCACAGAACCAACAGAGTTTCTGTAGTTGCGCAGCATCAGCCGGCGAACCGTCCGCCACCCAGGGCTGGACCGTCCGCCGTTCACAGTCAAAAATAGACAGAAACATTTGAGTTTCTGTCGACGCACAGCAAGACCAGGCGGACTGTCCGCCAGTACCAGGCGGACCGTCCGCCGTTCAACATGAAAAACCCACCAGAAACTTCAAAGTTTCTGTCGATTCACTCACATTAGCCGGTGGACCGTCCGCCCGCCAGAGTCGGACCGTCCGCTGTTAAAAACTTCAGCTCGACCAGACAACTCGAATTTTGGCTAAGTCATGGAACGGCCCGCCGTACAAATGGCAGACTATCCGCCTTTCAAGCGTACTAAGCCATTTCCAGCTAGCATTTACTCTTTCCAGTCTTTCCACATTTCCATAGCACATATAGAGGCTTAAATCATCTCCGGGACTAACCTATACTCAATTCTCAAATGAAATTGTTAGTCCACAACCATTGTCATTAATTACCAAAATCCAAATTAGGGACCTAGATGCTTTCAGCCACGCTCTGCACTCACCATGTGGCCGCATAGGAACGAAGTCAAGATGATGGGGTGGTATGTTCCACGCCCCGGTTCAATCAGGTACTTAAGCTTATCGATTACCATATTTTCGGCATGTGGTTAGTACGTTCAAAAAAAAAGACCATCACTACCACACACTGCGACCTTAGCCATTTCCACTATACAGACGAGGCATCAACCATCAACATGAATATCATAAATAGCCCCGCCTGTCAACCTTATGATTCCCATATAAGTAAACAAACAACTCCTATATCTCGCGAGTGATGGGAAATCACTCGACTTTTACCGGAGTTCTATTAGCATGGCAATCTAGCAAACTTTACAACTAGTGTTCATAGCATGGGTACCTAGGATCATGCAACTAAGGTTTCAACCAAACTCCTATAAATGTAATTGCACAAGTAAATAGAATTACAATATTGCATAATTTTGAAAATAAGGGTTATGCTCCGGGGTTTGCCTTTTCTGAGCAGTGCTAGCCTTGGGCTCTTCCGAACATTGGTTCGGATCTTCGATGACTTCAGTTAAATTGATCTGAGCTTCGCACTGCTCACTCTCGGGCTCCTGCACCAACTGGTAGGTTCCGTCGGCGAGAGTCGTCGATTCTATATGAATGCATAGGTTTATTTTGATGGTAAAATTTATTAATTATTTCACTATAAAGTTGTAATCCAACAGAACTTAAGTTAACTTGTAAAATATTTATTTATATTCTCTTGGGAAATCATTTATAGGGTATTTATTTTGTTTACTTATTTCATTAGGTAAGTGGGGGTTTTGTCATTTTAGACATTGTTATTTTTCAAAAGTAGACAAGGAATATTCATAACAACTACTTAGATATAGTTTAAGGTATTGAAATTTTTACACAAGGTACCTCTCTGAGTAACTAGTTTTACTGTATATATTTTAGCTCTTTTTATACAGCAGATTAAACATGAAAAATAAAATAAACAGCTATGACTAGAACCTAGTTCTATTTATATAGAACAAAATATGCAAGCCTTGTCGCTCAAACTTTTCCAAAGTTTTAACATATCAAAATTAACTCTGCTGTGAATTTATCAGATTTTATTGAGCATTAAAGAGTATAGAAAATCAAATAAATCAAATCTGCATTAACCAAGATTTATTTCTACTGACAGTTCTACTATGTCTCTATCTCAAAGTTTTCCAGCATGAGTAACTACTCGAATATGTCCTCTGGTAACAATATCATAATTTTCTAAATACAGAAACTATTTATCTTGATTTAATGAATTTATTTATGGCAAAAATTAAAGGAGCAAGCTCCACTCAAGAAAAAAGTCCTAAACTTTTTATACAGCCTCTATATGTTAGTGTAACAGTACTGTAAAAGTTTCATCCCAATAATAATAGTAGAACACCTACAACAATTAAAGCTATCTATTCATGACGTAGAACAAGATCTAATAGGAGCTTTAGCTAGGGGTGTACTCTGGTCTTGAAACATTTACACAAGGTTACTCATCAAGAATCTAACCTACTATCCAACAATCACCGTCAGTACATGCCTAGAACAGGAGATACAACTAAAAGCTAACAAAACTAAAATTTATCCTAGAACAAGTTTTATTTTGAAACTGACCAACATCCTGTACAAAAGTTGTAGGATTCATCAAGAGGATCACAACAAATTTTAGTTTTCTGTTTTCTGATTTTTCTACGATTTTATCCATATTTTACAAATTCACTATTTTTGAAACAAGAGTTGAAACTAAGATTTCGCAGATAGGTCCTTGCGTTTTTGCACCAGGGATCCTAGAAATATCTGGGCGATTGCAATGTCACCCCTGCCCGTGTTTCATGGCGGGGATGGCTCGGTCTGGCCGAAATCCGGCGGCTAGGCTCGTCGTCGGCGAGGGCAAGGTGGGGGAGGAGCACGAGGAGGTCAAGATCTACCTGTAGGTGGTCATGGTGGGGTCGGAGATAGACGGAGGAGGGCTGCCGGCGTGAGCAGGGTCTCGCCGGCGGTGCTCCTGCGAGGTGGAGAGGGCGCGGCTGGGTCGGGGAGGTTTGGTGGGAGGTGGGGGAGCTCGCTGTGGGGGGGGGGGGGGGGGGGGGTTCAATTTGGGCGGAGGGAGTCCTGAGGTAGGGGCTCCACAGCGAGCTCGAGCGGCAGTGGCAATGGCGAGCAGCGGCGAGGCTCGGGCGCGGGTGCAGGGGGTTGGGCGGCCTTTTATAGGCGCGCGAGGGAGGGGAGGCGAGTCTGGGCGCGGCACAACGGAGGGAGGTGCGGCCGAGACGAAGCCGCAGCAGCGGCGCGGCATCGCTGTCGTGTCATGGCTCGGCCGTCGGGAATCGACGGCCTCGTGGCATGTGCACGTCGGGCATGGGAGGATTCAGGGCAGCGGAGATCGGCGGGGCACAGACTTGGTCGCAGCCCGTTGGGGTTCGAGCCTTGGCGCGGCTCGGGGCTCAGGCATCGCCGGCTAGGTGGGCGGCGGCCTCCGCCACGGCCGAAACAGAGCACGGGAGGGGAGAGAAGAGAGAGAAAGAAAAAGGGCTGGTTTGAATTCACTCAAAATTTTGCATTGCAATTTGAAAAACTTACAACATGAAAGTTGTGGGAAACTTAAAAATCTACCACTTCTGTTTTAGTCCAAAGTTCAGTTGAGCTCTAGTTTTGGAGTTAATCTAAATTCACTCGAAGTTGAACTGTTTGTCATTTTCATGTTTAAAATTCAAATTTTGGTTAAAATTTCTATTTCATTTCCGTAGATCAGGTCAACAGGGATAAGTGAATATATTTGCTAGGCATGTTAAGTTGGTTTTGGGAAAAAATATAGAGTACCTTATACTAAGCACATCTACACACATACACATGCACATACGTACCTACATGCATACACATGCATTCATGAATGAAATGCTCTGTTTGAATTTTTTTTTTTCATTATACATGATGTTGTATGCACGATCTTTGTTTTAGCATTTTAAACACAAGGGTGTTACAAACACCCACGTCGGCCTTCCCCTAAAGTGCTTCCAAGCCAACAACGGTACCGAGTTGGTCAACAATGCCACTACAGTCTTCCTGTCTTCCTGTGGCACTCTGTTGCGACTCTCTTGCCCATACACAAAACCGCAAAATGGCAAGGGCGAACGCATTCTTCGTACTTTAAATAATTCCTTTCGCATGCTCCTCGTCCATGTGACCATGCCGCCGGCCTATTGGGCCGAGGCTCTTGCCGCCACGACATATTTGTTGCACCGCCTACCCTCCTCTACCATCCAGAATCATCTACCATATGAGGTCCTACATGGACAGCCTCCTGATCTGTCCCATCTTCGAGTATTCGGGTGCTTGTGCTATCAAATCTCTCTGGCACCGCACCACAGAAGCTTGCCCGTCGCTCTATAGCTTGGTGTCTTCATCGGGTACCCCTCATCACACAAAGGCTATCGCTGCCTTGATCTATCCACCACTGTGTCATCATCTCACGACACGTCATCTTCGATGAGCAGGTTTTCCCCTTCATGACTCCGATCGGGTCGTCCTCACGATAACTTGATTTTTTGGTGGATGAAGACCCCTCTCTTGTGCAGTTCTCACTCCGATGGGGACACCCGCGGCTACTCCACTTCACCCGAGTGTTGAGCAACCGTGACCTTCGGCAGTGGTTGCTCCACCTCCATCAGGTGTCGAACAGCCGCCCCACCTCCCAACGGTCGCTCCGGCTCCTAGAGCCGTTGAGCAACCGCTTCTCCCCTCCACAGTCGCTCTGGCTTCCGCAGCTGTTGAGCAGCCGCTTCTCCCCTCCGTGGTCGCTCCGGCTTCCGCAGCCATCGAGTAGCCGCATCTTGGGCCGCCAGCCGCGACCAGCCTGCCCGGACCGTCCGCCGCTAACACAGCGGGCGGGTCCCTAGGGCCGGCACTCATGCAGGACAGACTGAGGCCATGCAGGCATGACCTTTCCTACTCCCGTCAGTCCCCAGCCTTCCACGCGCCCCTGACATCACATCACCTGGCCGCGTGGCAGCCCGGGCCGCCCTGCAGCCGCCCGATCTCCTGTTCAGGGGATGAACCTCTCCATCATGCACACTGTCGTGTATCCACTTCCGTTGAACTACTGCAGCGCTCTCACAGATCCGAACTGGAAAGCTGCGATGGCCGACGAGTACCAGGCTCTCATTGATAATGGGACATGGCGCCTTGTCCCACGACCTCCCTGCGCCAATATTGTGAGGGGCAAGTGGATCTTTAAGCACAAGTTCCATGATGATGGATCAAGGCTTGCTGGGTTATTCGTGGCTTCTTGCAGCAACACGGCATCGACTGCGATGAGATCTTTAGTCCGATTGTTAAGCCAGCCACAATTCGGGTTGTCCTCGGCATCGCTGCTTCGCGTCATTGGCCGATCCATCAGCTTGATGTCAAAAACGCCTTTCTTCATGGTCATCTCGACGAGATAGTCTACTACCAGCAGCCTCCAAGTTTTGTCAATCCTTCGGCCCTGGATCATGTTTGTCTCTTGCAGAAGTCCCTATATGGGCTTAAGCAGGCACCTCAGGCATGGTACCAGCGTTTCGGCACGTACATTCGTCGACTGGGCTTCACGGCTTCTACTTCCGACACATCCCTCTTTACATTTAAAGAGGGATCCAGTGTCGCTTATATGCTCCTCTACGTCAACTTGACGACATCGTGCTCACTACGTCTTCACCAACACTGTTTTAGTGCATTCTGGAGTATTTGCGCTCTGAGTTTGTCATGAACGACCTCGTTGCCCTACATCACTTCCTCGGCATCTCCGTCACGCACTCCGATGATGGTCTGTTTCCGTCCAAGCGGCAGTACGTCGTGGATCTTCTGCAGCGCGCCGGCATGGCTGAGTGCCACTCGACCGCGACACCCGAGGACTCTAAGTCCAAGCTGTCGGCTACATATGGGCCTCCAGTTGCTGATCCTTCGGAGTACATGAGCCTCGTAGGTGCTCTTCATTACCTCACTCTCACGCGTCCAGATTTGGAATATGTAGTTCAGCAGGTCTGCCTCTTCATGCATGATCCCCGAGAGCCTCATCTTGCGCTCATCAAACGTATTATGCGATATGTGAAGGGCACCTTGTCTGTTGGGCTTCACATTGGCGTTGGCTCAGCGGATTCACTCACAGCTTACTCTGATGCTAATTAGGCGGGATGTCCAGACTCGAGCAGTTCTACATCGGGCTACTGTGTTTATCTGGAGGATAATCTGGTGTCCTGGTCTTCGATACAACAGATTACGATCTCTTGTTCCAGTGCGGAGGCTGAGTATCATGGTGTTGTCCACGCTATTGCAGAATGTTGCTAGCTGCGACATGCGACAACTTCTTCAGGAGCTTCATATTTCTATCTTCGATGACTATTGTCTATTGCGACAATGTTAGCGCTGTCTATATGACTGCTAACCCTGTACATCATCGGCGCACGAAGTACATTGAGATTGATATCCACTTCGTTCGCAAGAAGGTTGCCTTGGGACAGATTCGGGTTCTACATGTTCCCTCAGATCATCCGTACGCGGATATTTGCTCATCAGTACGCGGATATTATGATTATGATCAAGGGACTCCCTCTACAGTTGTTCACTAAGTTTAGGTCCAGTCTTTTGCGTCTGCGAATCTCCCGCTGCGACTGCAGGCGGGTATTAGAGTATGTATAGCCTTGTATGTGTATACGACTTGTATTCGTATTGTACTTGTACTCCAAGCCATCTCGGCTATATATATATATGAAGGTCACCCCATCAAGGGTGTTTACCAATCTTATTCTCTGCAGGGAGACGCAGCAATGGGTAGGGACCTGCTCGACAAGCACGGTGAGGTAGTCATCGACGAGAAGCACAAGCTGGACGCTTACCTGGCTCGATCCAGAAGCAGCAGCTAACTGAGGGACGAGATCCGCGCTGACTACGTTTCGACATTGTCAGCTTCATGATTAAATAGAAAACAAATGGTAATCAAGGTAGTATCTCATATCTCAAATCTCAAATCCACAATGTAGCTCAACCATACCTGAAATCCACAAGGCTGGCTCAACGACAGAGGCCAAATCAACTAACCAGCACCACACCGTCTCTAGGATGGCCTATCATGTTCACGACGGGTAGACTACAACATAACACCAACAACAAAGCTATGTAGTGCTGAGCACTTATCTCAGCATGTAACCTTAACTCTGCCATCGATCTATGGCCGGCATGGTAAGCTCTGTCGATTTTTTTTCCTTCAATCAGGTGAGTTTCTGCTGTTCAGGATTGGATGGCAGCCTCCTAGATGGTCAGGCCTTATGCCTGTCCGCACTTCCTTAGGCACGCTACGCCTTCTTCCTGGTACTCCTGCCTGGTGATCCAGAACTCAGGCGCGTCCTGCATGCACGGAATGATAGGCAGCAAAGCATGTAAATAGCACAGTACAATGATGTAATGACAGTGATACATGAGAAAACGACAGTGTTTATTGCGCTCCTTTCCTACACTTGTTTTCTCTATCCCAAACTGACTTGTACATAACAGAATTACCTTCATGATTCCAGCAAGTACTGCACCTCCCAGGTAGACCATGTGCTTTCTCCTAGGAGGATCCTCTATCCGCAGCCGTAATTTCTTTGCACAGTAAGATGGAACTCGTCACCATTGGAAACACGGAGCAGATGCTAATGCAGTAATATCAGGATGATGGCATATCCTTTTGGAAAATGTATAGGGGTTATTCTGTCTATGAATTCAATAAGCTTATGCATTTATATTTCTTATCTGTATGTAGAAAAGAAGTGTAAGTACTTTGACAGAAAGGATTTGTCATAAATTTCAAATTTCAATAGAAGGATAACAACTGTAGATCAATAACTACAACAATGCAAGGGCAGAACATCAACAATACTACAACTATTTCGACCAAAAAAAGTCTATATATTACCTTCAGGCCATCTTTGTTTCCCTTCAAAACTACGTCAAGATAACGATCAAGAATTTCCTTCTCCAACCTTGTCAAAGGTACTAATTTGTTAGGCATATGCAACCTAGAGTCCTATACTTGGCTAGAAGCTTATATGAAGCAGGAAAACATCACTAAAAGAAACATGACCGGTAGTTATCATAACAATATCCATATGCACTTATATGACAATACAAAGAATGCTATTAAAAAACATTAAATAATTAACATTCATAATGTTGTTTCCACTCATGATATTTCCATGCTGGTATGTAAACTAAAATAGACAAATGAAGACGAGCAAATCTTCATAATTACAAAGTTAAAAATTAAAGAATTATAGTCTTACCGACTTGGCAGACCAGGGTACATGGTGCTTCCTCCACTCAGGACGATATGTTGATAAAGCTGCAAATCAAGATCATATATTCTAATAAGAAAAAAGACACACAACATGATCAACCTATTAAAGAAACTATGAAATCAAGAGCAAATAGGAACTAAGTTGGCGTTTGGATTGTGGGAAATGTAAGGTGGGAATAGGATACGAGGCTTGGGTTATACCGTAACCTATGTTTGGATTTCGGGTTAGCGATAAGAGAAGGTATGGGATTGGGAAATGATGGGATCATATCCCATGGAACTAAACCTAGCGGGGTATGTGGGTATGGACTGGGATACGAGAGTTGGGCACTGCTTGCCCCTCCGTTGACCAGGAACGACGAGCGTCGCCGCCCCTAGCCACCTGGGTCCCTTCCGTATCAGTGTCAAGTTAGCTCGAGAATAGCAAATCCTTCACCTGCCGCATCTCATTCCATCCGCATCTGGCGCGCCTATCACAGGTACAAACCGTGTTAGTCGCCACTGGCTGATCCAAATCTCTCCTCTTGCCGCTGCTTTCGTTGCTAGAGGTGACACACGCTGCTGACTCGCTGAAGCTGCTTCCGGGGTTGCGAGCTCGGTGGGCGACGATTGGGCTTGATTCCATGCCGTCCGCTGGGTAGTATTTGTTTGGATTTTTGCGGTAGTGTCTGTGCTCCCTGCTTTGTTCTTTTTTTTCCTCGGCAGTTTGATTCCTCGGATTGAGGTGAGAGAGAAGAATAGGATACAATATCTTTGCAATCCTCCAAATCAATTTTGCTTGAGTACACATTCAGTTTTCTACATGCTTTTTCGCAGCGGATCCCATTCATCATCTTTTCTCTTTTATTTTTGGGAGGGTTATTTTGGTAATTTTAGTTCATATCCCAGTATCATATCCACGGGAAGCCGAACATGGGAAACGGATAAATTCCCATTTTCCTATCCCTAACCCACCTTATCATAACCAAGTTTCATATCCCTATCCCTAACCCAATGCATATCCAAATGTGAGGTAATGGAGTTGATATTCCGAATGGTTTCAGCCTCTTTATTGAATTTGACTTAAGAACATCAAATAAATATAATTTAAATTCAACATTCTAAATAAATTTAACTACTATACTGTTTAATAACAGTATCTAAATAGCTAAGCTTGTTGAGTTGCCATATTCATGATGCAATATCACAGCCTCTGTATAAATATATCAAACCGAAAATATTACAACAAAGCATATAATTATATATGACTGTGTGTTGGCAGATATTGTCCCGGAAAGTTCGAATCCACTAGTATCCTAACTCATAAAAACTAGATCAGTAAAATATTAACCCATCATTTCTTCCAATCCATGTTTCATTTGAACAAGTGAAAAGCTTAGACAGACAATGCACTGTACTGGTAAGATGTGTATACCGTCATACGGTTGTCGATATCCATTTCTTGAATGCAACGAAATGCCATATCTGCCATCCCGTCACCTTCAACATCTATCAATTCCTGTTCAATAAATGTTTGATTATTACTACCTTATTGCTGACCTTGCCGACACGATTAAATACCACAATCAGCAATACTATGAAGGAGCAGATGGGAGTCTTACAGGAGTGAAAAGCGCTTCAGGAGCTTGAAATCGTTCAGTGCCCACTTTAATAACTCTTCCATCTGGAAGCTGATAACAAGAACTGAACTTACAATAAGAAAAGGAGCAGAGAAGAAATAAAAGCAGGGCAATATACTTACAGTGTAACTTTTCACAAGGATTGTGGTCTCAAGTCCAAGCTGGTATTCTCGTTTGTAATCATAGCTGCACATCATTTAACTGTCATGAATACATAAATAACAGCAAGGTAGTAATAATAGGAATAATAAAACAACCGACCTTATATAGCATAGCTTCTCTTTTATTTCTCTGACCGTCTCAAAGTCAGCAGCTTTGTTCATAGCATACCTTTTAAAGTGGGAGAATTAATTGATTAGAAAAAGTAATGTAGCAACAACTGCAGAAGAAAATATCTTCAGAGAAGGATAGGTATTACCCTCTTCTTGAGAGTAGATCAACAAGATAAGATGTTATATGCCTTCCAGCTACATTCATTCTTTTTGTCAGATGTGGATAAGAGTATCCATCAACTACAGGCACCTGATGCATAAGAAAGATGATAAGTATAAATTTAAGGTTGGAAAAATGAAATGAATTGTAAAAACTAGAAGCTTCACAGTATTTTCTCAATAAGTCAGAATGTAGCAGGGGGGGAAAGGCAACTGCTCATGCCTCCAAACTAAATACCATAAATTGGAAGTAGGTTTGTGATAACATGTGCAAAAACATATTCTGGTTGAAATAAATGATTAGGAAATAACATATAATATCAAAGGAGCCTGTTGAAAGGAGCAGCTTGAGCACAGAGGACTCAAATGTGCTTTGTAAAACCTAATAATGCGCACGGTCAATTACATCATTTTTATGCTTTTCTACTATTCATCAGTGATTACCGATTTATAAGTTTAAACTACGTTGCCGGATTCTTAAACCCTTTCATACAGTGTACTGAATTCAGTGACTGGCGCACTACTTAAAATGACATCATACAATGTCCTGGATTACATGTCGCTGATTACCAAGATATTTGAGTTGGTTACACAGAGATAATTAGAAATGGAATGTAACACTTCGAAGCTTATTAGTTAGTACAATTTAGGGAAGAATATTATTCTCATACCACATGAGTAACACCATCACCAGAATCTATCACAAGTCCAGTTAGCAAACCTGAAATGTATACATACACGTAAAAGTGGAGCTTTAACACAATCTTGTATGTGCTTGTGTGAAAGCCCAGACAGTATCATGTAGTAGGGAGGGAGGGAGATGACCTTGAGCATATAGTGAAAGAACTGCTTGTATCTGGATGAAGGCCCCAGCAAAGTTATATTTCTCGAACATTGTCTCGATCTGTACATCATGGGATTCAATATGTTTGTCATTGATGTTAGGAACTGCAATGTGGTAGTATATGACAACTTGATAAAAGGAAATGACATACCATTTGTTCACGGTTTTTCACAGGATTGAGTGGTGGATCTGTCAGTAGGATTTTACACTCAGATGGATCAACCTAAATGGAGAAAAATAGAAAGGTGTTGCTTTACCTAGAGCTAGGAGACTTTGAGAATTATAATGAAGGATATAGGGATTTTGTTTCCAAGAGAAAGCGTATGATGTTACAAGAAGATGTAAGCATATCAGTATAAATATACCTTCAGCTCACTGTAGAAGGCATGATCCCAAATATGGCCCATATCATCCCAATTTTGAACAATCCCATTGGTAACAGGATACGATACATCAAGTTGATGTCTTAAGTCAGCACAAGCTGCTCCAACTACAATGTCCTGCAATGAACACAGGCGCCAATTATAAGGTTTACTCAAGAAGTAAGTTCCAGAAAGGTGATAAGAGAAAGGTTCAGACCGTCAATTCTTGTTCCTGGAGCGACTCCTCATAGCGAAGCAGTGGTCTTCCAACAACACAAGGGAACACTGACGTAGGAAAGTTCTCGCCGGCAAAGCCACACTTTACATACTGCAGCCAAAGGTTTCGAATTAGAGAATGGAACCATTCACACTGAAATCTGGTGTATTGTTGTTTTATCATAATCAATCAGACATTCAATAAGTGACAAATTTGTCTATACAATGCAGCAAATGCAGAAAGCAGATAGGGCTCACTAGATTACGGCAGGATGTCACAAGAATACTGCAAAGTAGCAAAATGGGAATTTAGTTGTGATAGAAACCCCAGGCCGAATTAACATTTCTTCTGCTAATGAAATCAATCTTATCGCACGATTACATGGTTGTACAGGTCCAGCATGCATGAAACATTTTCTTATTATCCATTAACAAAAAGTAATACAACAAGTTAGAGAAAGGTAGCCCGGAGACATTGTCAAACACAATTTCACTGACAATTGTAATATGATTAGGAGCTAATGTCCTTGAGGTTCATCAAAAGCCCAACAGTTTAGGTGAAACCTCAGCTGTGCGTTCTGAACATTTGGAAACAGTTGAACACGCCATTATTTGTGATTTAACAGCTCGTCACGGCAGGAAACAACATCTCAACCAAAAATTCTATTTATCGGGAGTTTCAACTAAGAGAATAATAGGCAGGACAACTAAGAATGCATCGCGGAATACATTCCGACATGCAAGGAATTTTTCCTGTCAGGAGGGCGGCTGCCTTCTCCAACGCTCTTGAACTACCTACCTACGGCGACCGAAGCCCCCTAACACCGTGTCTCGGTTCCAATCCTCCATCCAGCCGCGGAAGGACTGATCCCAGAGTCCCTCGATCCCTCAACACCCTGGCCGTCAACCGGGCACCCCGCCGGCGGCCGAATCATCGGCGACAACACCGGGGGCGGAGAAATTCGGTCCGAGATTCGGAGCATGAATGAACATGTCGGGAAGCGGATCTAGGAAGGGAATGGAGCGGAGAGAGGGTGGATAGAGGGATCGGGGAGGGCTTACCCCGGTGCCATTGTCGCAGACCACCACGTTCCTGCTCTCCATTGGCGCCCCCTTCCTCCTCGCCCTCGTTTCCACCTTTCTGTTTCCCTGGGCGTGGAAGCTACGGCAGGGGGGCGAGGAAGGGAGTGGGGAGAAGACGAACAGGATGTGGGGACTGACAGCAGCAACTGCGAATGCACGATCGCCGTCGGATGCCCACGTGGACGACCTCTGATCAACAGCTCGGTAGAAGAAAACAATTTATCCTTCCCTGTTATTTTTATTTTTTATTGCACAGATGAATCAGTTGAGTCTTTTACTCATAGCTGTGGAGCTTTTCTGCATACTAGTAATATTTTAGTCAGTTGTGATCATTTTTTATTAACAGACAGACAAACTATTTCATTTTTTTGAAACAGAAACAATGACTATTTGGTTCTGAAGCAGCGCATGCTATTTTGTGATGCATCAAGCATCTCCAGCAAATTATTTCTCTCTCGTACCCTATATATTTTATCTCTCCATTACCAATAATTTTTTTATACTTTAGGAGTCAGTGCTATAGCAGATTAGTCAATCAATAGGGTGGAGGAAGGAATCCCTTACTTTTGAGCAAGAGGAAGGTATGTTTTGGCGATAACCAAAAGTATTTTAATATTAACAATAGAATTGGTAATCTGTTGGAGCACCTTCCATTATTTAAAGGACAGTTTTTTGATCTTGGAAAGAGGGATGGATAATTTGCCGGAGATGCTTTTAGCTGACTAGTAGTCACTCTAAATAAAAAAATATTATTTATAAAATATTAGATTACTAAAAATTTTGGCTAAAAGTTTGGAAAAAGATTGCGTCAACAAGAAAAATGTTGATTCAACGTTTCTTGTAAAAATAGTTGGATCAACACATCTCACATAAAAAGTTGAATCACTAAAATAATGTCCAATCAACTGTTCGGTTGAGGCAATTTATCTATCTTTTTTAACGAGTAAATTCTCTACATACCACTAAAAATTATAGCACTTCCTCAATATCATCCAAATTTCTTCAATTCCCTTTACTGCCACTGGTTCAAGTTTTCAATCCCTCGGCTACCATTTCCATTAGTTGGCTGCTAAGCTGTTGTCATTGTTCAACGGAAAAGACAATTATGCCCCTCCCAACATATTGGAATGGAATTTGGTCCATTTCCTTGATGCCATTGCACAACTCAATGATGTTTGAGATAAATGAAGTTGACAACCAACAAGCAATATATAAGATATACCATGATGAGCAAAATTAAAAACCATGACACAACATATTTGCGTATTCGGTTCACATGAAAATGAAAATAACTGGTGCCATGCTGAAACTGAAAGAGGTGGCCTCTGCACCATTGCCACAAAACAGGGTAAACAAACATAGGCACTGCAGAGGTAGGAAAGTAACAAACGTAGGTGCTACAGGACCAGAGGCAGGAAAGCATCCCGTGAAGAGCTGAGAAAAGGAAGCTGGGGGAAGAAAGACAGGGAGAATCATTCCCCTTAAAATAAGCTTGTTTTGCTTTTGCTTGTCCATTAGCTGATGATTTGGTTATCAGCTTTTTGTTAGCCCTGTTGGATCTTGCAGTGAAAATAAACCAAAGGTTGTGCACCATTGTGAAATCATGAATCTCTGAACCCCCAAGGAATATAGAAGCTTCAAATTCACTTTTACTAGCCAATTATCGCGACATATTTGTAGGAAACTAGCAAATTAATATGAAATCTCAGAACCTCATGGGAGATGCTGCTTTGGCCACTCTTATTATGCTCTTTGCGTACTTACTCTCTGTCTAGTGAATCGGATAGCAACACTGCAAAAGCCTTTTATGGCATTCTGACCCATTCATGTGGTTTGCTGAAGTTCAGCAGGCGACTTGTAGAGCTCCATCTCAATCATAGGACTCCCTGATGGTCTGCAGCTTCGCAGCCACTTCTCTCACGCTCGACCTCTCATTCGGTGATTGGGATGTGCAGGACAGCCCGACCCTCAGCACGGACCGCACACAATCCATACCGTCACCGTGCTCTCCTTCTGAGCTTCAAAGTCATCAATTTCTTCCAGCAGCTCGGTGTCGACGATCTCCGTCATATGGTCAGGGAAACTTGCCTCCACGAAGCTCACAATGCTCACCCCATCTTTGAACATGTCATCAGTAGGCCTCCTCCCAGTGAACATCTCAAGCAGGATTATCCCAAAGGCGTATACATCACCGGAAGCCATCACTTGCCCTCCAGCTGCATACTCTGAAAGACCAAAATAGGTTAATGTTAATTTAACACATCGGCCTAAAATTTCACCCACTTGTAGGGATTTTCTTTGAACTTTATTTCCAGAACAAATGTGTTTATTGAGCATTACCTGGAGCAATGCAACCGATGGTGCCCTTCACCGCAGCGGTACTAGCCGTGCTTACGTCAAAGAATCTGGCGAGGCCAAAGTCACTGATGTGAGCAGTCATATCGTTGCCGAGAAGGATGTTGCTAGGCTTCAGATCATAGTGTACAATGGGCCTCTGGCTACTGTGGTGCAGATATTCAAGTGCATTTGCGATGTCAAAAGCAATACTCAACCTTTGAGTTAGAGTCAGATAACAGGGACCATGTGTATCTTCATTTGGATGTAAAAAAGAGTCGAGGCTACCAATAGTCATGAACTCCAAACTGTAAAATGATCCTCAAGGCTGGAATATTCTTAGCATATTCCCGACGCCTGGGGACAGACTAGGAATTGTGTGGCTGAGGTAGGGGATAAATACCCCTTCCTTTACAGTAATGAGAATGATTTTTAAGATGAGCATTTATAAGGTTATTTCGTTGAGCTAGTTATTCCTTTTTCAGTTTTTGCTTGGGATCCTCATTTCCAACATGACTCCATAGCCGATGCCATGTTGGAACTCTTCGGAATCCCAGTCGGTGCGTTCCTTTCGTTTATAATATATATTTTTCTTGTCAATTACATGTTAAATTGACTAACACTCCGCGAACCTCGACATAGGACCTGCACTGAAGTTGAACGGATCTCCCAGGCCTTAGTGTGTTCCGTTACGTGAAGATCGCCGTCCGATTTTTGCATCAACACGCTTTTTAGCATGCCCGATGGGACACGACAACAAGTTTTCGACAAGA
This sequence comes from Panicum miliaceum, assembly GCA_032594955.1. Classification (NCBI taxonomy): domain Eukaryota; kingdom Viridiplantae; phylum Streptophyta; class Magnoliopsida; order Poales; family Poaceae; genus Panicum; species Panicum miliaceum. The sequence continues at coordinate 26,267,515 of CM064072.1, read as the reverse complement.
TATCAGGAAATCCTGAAGACATAATTAATGTAGCAATGGAGGATATGATAGAATATCAAAAGAAACAAGTCCAAGACTACACCAAATTATATCTGGAATCTTTCGCAAAGACTAGACACAGAGTAGTATTGAAGGTTTATCTGCCAAAACCCTCCGTAGTCGAGCTTCCTAAGAAAGATCATCTCACGGCCAAGGAAAGACAAGTTTTTGAAGAAACAATCAATGAGGTCGTGCACCGTGCATTGACCAACCAATCGGGAGTGTTGATAAGCACGTTGACAAATCTGATAAAGAATGTGGTGGGTGGATCTGTTACTCAAGAGCCGATGAGGGGACCATCGTACTTCAACATGGATCCATCGGCTTCAGGGAGTAAGGGTAAGGGTCCGCATGATGGGGGAGCACCACCGTTGCCAAGGATACCACAGTCGATACCACTAAACATTGATCCCTAGTTTCAGCCACCTCCACCACCAAATGGCCATCAGCAGCACGCGCCACCACCTCCGCCGCCAAGGAGCAGTCAGACAACTGCACCGCCTATTAACTGATGGCCAACTTGCTGAATTAGCATTTCAAGGCCTCTTGCCGGTAGTTAAAGAAGGGTTTTCATCACAAGAGTTTGAAAGTTTGGGGCACATTATCCATAAAGTGTCAGTTCAGGAAAGCCGATATCAGGATTTCAAAGGTGACAAGTATCAGAAACGAGTTGCCCAAGTAATCTCCCAACAATCAGACTCGGAAGATGAAGCAGAGATGGACTTGGCAGAGTGGACAAGGAACAAGAAGCTAGTGTCATGCCCGTGGGTCAAGAACAATCCGATGAAGTACAATTTTGATATTACCAAAGCCGATCAAATATTTGATTTGTTGTTGCAAGAAAAGCAGATCCAGCTTCCCCCAAATTATACTATTCCATCGGCTGAAGAATTGAAAAAGAAGAAATATTGCAAGTGGCATCACTCGGTATCTCTTAACACCAATGAATGCAAGGTTTTCCGACAACAGATCCAATCAGCCATTGAAAAAGAAGCCTATGTAGATACTTTTGTGCAGAGGGGCACGTGCTGATGTGCCCACAGCCGCCCAGGGTGCGGATGATTAGTCCAGATGATGTTCACCAATATTCCTTCCTATGTGCATGCTACCAAGCTGATGCAGCCATTTGAGCTGCAGCACCCATTATAGGGAGCTGTTCGAGAGGACGAAGGATTACTAGTTAGCAAGCCTGGAAAGAATAATAGTACTTATGTGCATCGGCCCACCAAGCTGATGCTTATTGACTTTCTTTTTGATAAAAGCCCTTAGGCAAGCTTTATTGATTGAAAATAGTTACATCATTGGATAATAACTGGACAATGAAACTAGGGGGATCATCGTCCCAGATACAATTTTCTTTAGTAATCATAGCTTGCCTAGCTAGCTCATGTGCCACTTGATTTGCTTCCCTGCTTAAGTGCTCAATGGAAGTCTCTTGGAACCCACTCCAAACTATATTGCATTCATCATATATTGCGGCAGCTGAATTCGCAGTAAAGCCTTCATTCTCCATAATTTCAACGACTTCCATACAATCAGATTGAACAATCAGTCGGTTACCTCCAATATATTGAGCTAGCATCAATCCTGAGAGCAAAAGCTTCCGCCATTGGCGCATCCTCTAGGTAGGGAATAAAAGTATTTGACGCTGCAATCATACCCCCCGAACCATCTCTGATAATGGCACCTGTACTGCCGCACCCCTATCCTCATCATAGGAAGCATCTATATTCAGCATAAGGTAACCCTCAGCAGGTTTTCTCCATCCTTGTCTTAACTTGGCACCTTTCTTCCCTGCCATCTTGATAAGCCTGATCTTGATGGTGGCTGTACAGTTTGTCCATGAGTTAGTTGCCGCCTTTCCCACCACAAGAACCAGCCTCTAGTTAGGATGAGCTCAGCAAGACCTAATTCCAGACCTTGAACCTGCTCTCCTCTATGGATCACTTCTTCCAAAACAATGGACCCCGATCGATTGGCCTCCAGTAGGTGTCTGATCTTCTCCCAAACTCCTATCGACCTCCATACTGCTCTAGCTCGATCACACGTGAAGATCAAATGTTTAATATCTTCTGCTCCATTATGACACACCGGACATCCTCCCTCAGGTATAAAATGCCTATTTGCCAGTATTGCTTTGCACGGCATCACACCACGAAGAGCTGTCCAACCAAAATTTTTTATTTTCCCCGGCACTTGGAGTTTCCATAGATTTCTCCACACCTGGCGATTGCTAGTTCCACTTAGCGTCAAGTCTACCTCCAAAGTTCTTCTTCCATTGGCCGTGGTAAGCTGATTTCACCGAAAACAAGCCGTTTCTATTATAATGCCAGGCAACACAGTCTTCTCTCCCTGTGGTAATAGGTATCTGTAGTATACGATTAGCATCAATATGCTCAAAAATAGAACGCACCAGGTCCACATCCCATGATGCATCCACAGGATTGATTAGCTCATCCACTGTGCTTACTAAATTATTCCCTCTCCGTGTCTGTACTTTCATGTTGTGGCTACCTGGAATCCAATTATCCTCCCAGATCTTAATCTGTGTGCCATCACCAACCCGCCAAATGTACCCAAGTTTGAAACAATCAAGCCCTGCTAAAATACTTTGCCAAGTATAAGAACTTCCACCTTTCATTCTCGCATTTAGCAACTTCCCATCAGGATAGTATCGCGCTCTTAAAACTCTGGCACATAATGATTCAGGATCTCTTAAGAGCCTCCAAACTTGCTTAGGTAGCATTGCCAAGTTGAAAGATTGTAAATCTCTGAATCCCATACCTCCTGATCCTTTAGGCATACACAGTTTCCACCATTCTAGCCAATGAATCCTTTTATGATCATTGTCATCACCCCACTAGTAATGCGAAATGGCATCCGTTATTTTGCATATATTATTAGGAATTTTAAACACCATCATCGCGTACACTGGAATAGCTTGAGCAATGGATTTAATGAGGATCTCCTTACCTCCCAGACTCAATAGCTTCTCCTTCTCCCCGTTGATTCTAGAATTCACCCGATCAATAAGATGACAGAAACAGTCACTGCGATCTGCCCTCACCATCGCCGGTAAGCCCAAATATTTATCACTAAGAGATTCGGTCATAATGTTCAAAGCTTCACACACCTCTGCCTTGACATTCACTTCTGTATTATTGGAAAAGAATATGCTCGACTTTGCTTCACTAACTTTCTGCCCTGAGTATGCACAATATCTATTCAAAATATCAATCAAGCAATCTGCATTCTTCTTGTCGGCATGCATAAAGGTGAGGGAATCATCTGCGAATAGCAGGTGTGAAATAACAGGAGCTTCCCTGCACACCTTGACACCCTCCAAATCCCCTCTTTCTTCAGCACCCTTCAACATACAAGATAATCCTTCTGCGACTAGAAGAAAAAGGTATGGTGATAGTGGATCACCCTGCCTCAATCCCCTTGTTGGTGAGATAGTGTCCGTTTCTACAGAATTGAATCGTACTCTATACTTAACCGATTTAACACAAGCCATAATGAGCTTCACCCATCTTTGATCAAAACCAAGCTTCAGCATAATTTTCTCAAGAAAAACCCATTCAACTCTATCATAAGCTTTATGCATATCCAGCTTTACAGCACACAACCCCCTATTCCCCTTCTTCTTTTTCATTGTAGGTATGCATTCATAAGCCAATAAAATGTTATCTGTAATCAACCTCCCCGGAACAAAAGCTCTTTGATGGTGGCTTATAATATCTGGTAAAATGACTCTTAGTCTACTCGATAGGATCTTTGAGATTACCATGTAGACTACATTGCATAGAGAGATTGGTCTGAACTGGGTCACTTTATCTGGATTCTCCACCTTCGGAATCATAACAATGGTAGTATCATTCCACCCCTCAAGAATAGTTGAATTGTTAATTGCATTCAGCACTTCATCAGTCAATTCTTCTCCCAACATATTCCAAAAATGCTTAAAGAAAATTGCATGTAATCCATCAGGGCCCAGGGCTTTGAGATCACCAATACTAAACAGAGCTTTCTTCACCTCCTCCCTGGAGAAGGGAGCTAAGAGAAGATGATTCATATCAGTGTGACCCTGCGGTTTACATCCCTCAATACATCTTGATCGACTTCATGCACTTCAGATGTAAAAAGATTAGCAAAATACTCCTTCACCATCACATTCATCTCCCCGACATCCTCATGTAAGCTGATGCTTATTGACTTGGTAGACCAGCAGAGCGCATAGCACCTTAGTTGCCAGAAGATATAGCTAGCGATACTGTTCAACTTCCAAATGAATCCTTAAGTGGGTCCGCTTATATCAGAGTTCTTTTAGAAATTATCTCCAACCTCTACAAAGCAGGCATCCCAGTTTTATTTCAATAATGATGAAATATTGTGGAAAGCAAAGTATATTAAATATATCCTGCCGCTGCAACAGTGGTGCGACGTATGCTTTGTTACAATGTCAGATTCGTATGTGTGTGCGTTGTGTGTGTTCATGGTGAACATCTGCAAGGGTGGTGCGACGCTGTTGATGACGTGTTTGAAGCACTCCCTTCACAACGTGTTCTTGTTGTAAATCAATGTGTAATGTAAATGAACACAGTAGAATAGAGATAGAAAAAAGTGAACTGAGTAATCCTTTATTGACAATCTCAGTACATATTTATAGGGAAAAGAGGAGCAGAATGGATGGGGATGCCGGTGTCGTGGGCGTCGTCGTCCACGACGCACGGCCGCGAGAAACTCGCGATCGTGGGCGTGGACGCGGTCCTGCCCTGGTCGTGCGTGTGTACGGGGCGGGAAAAATCCCGCCCCTTTTCATTTGGCCACTGTGGATGAGGTCATCCACCTTTTTATTTGTAACACTCCCCCTTGGCCGAATCCGCATTTGAGATTAATTTGTCCAAAACTTTGAGATCAATGAAATGATTAATTCCTCCAAAACCCTATAGAAAAAATATGAGGAAATATATATGTGTATATGCCACTAAAACTCCTTCAAACCCGGTGGGAAAATAAGGAGAAAAATGATATGGCATATGTGAACATCGCTCAATCAAAACCGTAAAATTTAGAGAGCAATGCATGTCTTTGATATCCTACTAAGGAGCAATAGTATAATATTTCTTTCACATAACCTGTCCGCATCACTCAACGAAGTCTTACATGCACAGGTTAGATTTCGGAGTGATGCGTGGGAATAATCATTAGAGTCTATGACAACTCCTATGAGAATCCTACTATAAAGATACCAGTCTGTGATAAGCATTAACGGGGATTAATTGAGCAGTATCTTCGTATCCCTCTATGGTTATGCTCAACTCACACAATGACAAGTCAAAGGCCTTTAGTACCATATAGATATCTATTGATATCCCTTGACTCCTATGTTACTGGAGTAGTGCTATTTTGAGCTAGCAAGTATCTGCAAATGCAATATCAGGCCTGTTGTAACTTGCATGATACATGAGCGCTTCATTGGTACTAGGATTCAATCCTAGGGTCAGAATAATAATAATCCGTGTGTAGGGACTAAACAACCATAAAAGTTGATGTCTATGATCAACCAATATCATTAGATATTGGTAGACTGATTTGAGGGCTTAAGTTGTAGACTTAAGCGTGACTTGGGTTTATCCAAATCTTCATCTCATAATCCATCATAAGATGATTGCATGATTAATTGTGTGATCGGGAATGATTCAAAATCAATTTATAATTTTAGTACGAGCACACCTATGCAACCATCATTGTTGGGAGCAAACTTTCCGAGGAAAGAACTCACATAATCAGTGTACCATAAACACCGACTATTTCAAGTCATGCATTGACTTGAGTTGTACATAATGTATGTTGCGATTTTGATTTCTAACACAAAGCTCATTGTCTTGTGTATCCGAATCCATCAAATTTCAAAGATTTGCCAGTGATCGAATGTAGGAACATAATTTTCACACATACCGAGGGTATGTTAACTAGGTTTCTATGTGAAACCATATGCTACAAGCTCTTGCTATCTCACCACCTTGCTTTTGTAAAGAAAGCATTATGAGAGTAAGATATTACTCAATCATTGTTTAGCGAGAGCGATTCTTCTCAATTGCCACCTTTGATTTGACCCAAAGTGAGCGTGAAAATACTCTTGCCTAGGACTTTTGGTCTGGATCCAGTAGGTGTAAGGCAATTTAAGATAGATAAATGTCGACATTATAGACTTTGTATGTTTGGTTCAATACAACCAATATTGCTTGTAAAAATATTGACCCATGAACTCTATGTCACTTCCCATAACGATAGAGTTAGGTCGTTCCAATGACTCAGCGCCTGAATATGTGTACACTTATGTTGGTCTTTAGGATGATGCACATCCATAGGCTTTGGATAGTAAATATCCATGAGGTGTCAATCAACTTGATGTTGATTAGCATTCACTCTATTTTTCACAAAAGCTTGTAAAAAGTTATCTTTCTTGTGACCATACTTCTCCCCCTCTTATTGGGAGTTGAGTGGTTTTGAAAATGGTACCTCCACTCTTTCTGTTGGCGCTAAAATCGGCCGGATAGGAATCGGCCGATGGGTCTTCAGCGTCGGACACACGACCCGGGAGAATCTGCTTAGCTCCTGTTCGGGTTATCGCCCTGGTGCGGTTCGCGCGGCGTGCCAGTCAATCTGACCTGTTGATTGACAAGGAAATAGAGTATTAAATTCCAGGCGCGTCGATCGGCTGGATTTCCGATCTGTCCTGAGGAGCGCGTCGGCGGTAAATCGGCCGATTTGCTGTAGAGATGATCGGCTATGAGTCAGCCGATGATCGTATGGTAATTGTAAAAACTGCTGGAGCAATCTAAACAATTACTATAGAGGCAACACTTGAAACAGATCTAATCGGCTATATGGCGATGAATCGAAGGAGAACGATGACGAAGCCGATTACCCTGATCTCAAGCTGGATAACTGGTGATAATACTAGAATAACAGGTGGAACTTGCAATTCTAGTAAATATCGATAACTTGTGAATAAATCCAAACGAAACCACAGCGATGCGCCCGTAGTTAAAGCTCGGATATTACTCGATAAGCGGAACCTACCAATTGGCCGGAGATCAGGTTGATGCAGCCCTGCCAATCCGTACAAACTCGTGAAAGAAGAAAATATTGGCGAAGTCGCCGACTTGAAAGGTAAAGTACTGGTAAAAAGTAGAAGTATTTTGTTGATTGATGTTGGTTGTCTTTTTGCAAAACCCTAGCGACTCCTATTTATACCCTGAAACTAGGACTCCTAGTCGATTACGACTTGTTACAACCTTATTTAAAAACAGGAAAACTACTATATCTATAATAACTTTAAAAAGGAAACGGACTCCCGCAGGATCTTCCGCCGCCGTTTCCTAATCCAATCAGGACCTCTTCAATTGCTTTCCGGCCGTCTTAGCATACCTCGTTGACCAGCTTTTGACCAAGATCTTCTGGAATAATCCTATCCTGTCGGTGTGGGCTGTGCCACCAATCGGCCAATTTTCGACTGTTACCCCGATCGGCCGATTCCTTACTGTAGCTTTCAGATCCGCTTCGTTGGCCAATCTTCTCCTCCTGACGCCGATTTAATACGTGTCAAAATCTGGCGTCAACACATGCCCCCCAGTTTCGGAGTAAAATATAACTTTTCCTTCGAAACTCCCTCTTTAATCTTTTTCTCCGAAACGGGCGCAGTAAAAACCTCCTTCCGTTCCGCGGCACAATGATTGCAATTTCCTCGACCCGAGCACGCGAAACGACCGCTCCTCTGGAATTCGCGTAGACGGTGCGGTAAAAATACCATCTTTGCCCTTACCCCCTTATCTCTCTTAAGTACTGGTTTTCTCCGCCTCTCCTCCTCCACGAATCCAGCATCCTTTCTGCCGCATTACTGTTCATCTTCCTCCAAGTCCTTTCGATTTCCAAGCGCTCCTCCTTCTCCGGCGACCTCGTCCGCAGCTAGCTCCGACCCCCAATGGCGTCTCCGTCGGCGACCACCCCATCTACAGAAACTCCATCGGCTGCTCTTTTGGCGGCGGCGGCCCAATCGGCGGCTTCTCCAGCGGCGTCATCGGCGACGAGGGCTTCCATCCCAGAGGTAAAATACCCGAAAATTTTTTTCTTTTCGCCTTGCTGCTTCAGTATTTTCCGGTCCCTTTCTTAGTTCCTTTCCTCTTTCCCTTTCTTTTTAGGCCCTTAGGCACAGGATCACCATTCCTCTCTCAGAGTCTCCTGACCTCATCTGTCTAGGCCCTATGGGGAGTCCTGATCCAACAGATCTAATTAGCTTAGAAACTCACAGAATCCCCTTCAAGCAGTCACCTATGGATTTAGATCACTGGGTAGGCGCATTCAGATCCTGGCCGAACGAAACACCCGGGTGGAGAGAGTGGTACCAGAGGGTAGCTGGGTCTTGGAAAGTCCAATGGGAAGAACTTAAAATCGGCCAGTGCATAGATCTGTCCCTGTCTCAGATGGAAAAGAACGAACCTTTGGTCATGGCGGCCTCTTACTTTTGGTCTGATGCGCTCAACACATTTCTTTTTGGACACGGACCCATGACCCCGACCTTGGCCGATGTCTTGCTGCTGACCGGCCTAGATGTTTCCTCCGCCGATACCCCTTTCAACTACCTGTTCAAACCATCTCATAGGCTAGATACCAAAGGAATCGGCGGATGGAAAGGATACATCAGTAAGAACATGAAGACAGGGACAGTCTCACAGAGAGAGCGCACCGCCTTCCTGATGATGTGGCTGGAGAAACATCTCTTCTGTGGCAGAGCGGTCGGCCCCTCTTCCAACACTCAAGCTTTGGCAGAATCTCTCGCACAAGGATCGGCCGTTCCCCTCGGCAAACATTTGCTGGGATCGGCATATCATATGATGCATCAAATCGGCGCCAAGCTGTCGAAAGGAGAGCCGATAGGGAATCCAGGTGGTCCTTGGTGGTTCATCACCCTCTGGCTCAATCTATACATGAGCAAGGTCTCTCAGCAGAGGATAGAGACAAAGACCTTTCCCAACATTGAGTCAGAGGAGAACCCATCGGTCCGTCGCCGCTGCAGATCTGTCGGAGAGGCGGCATCGGCCTTTCCTGGCTGCCAGTTCACCGCTACCCGGGTAGCCGAATATTTCAGATGCTTCTATAATGGACTTAGCGAGGAGATGATCACCTGGTATCCATATCAAACCGCGGAGCCGATTTTTGAATTGCCTATATGCTTCGACTTCTCCACCCACACATTTGACAGAGAGTTGATGGATGTCCTGATTAAGCCGGGAATTCTGCCGGCTAACTTCTTCTCGGGGAAGGACTCACCCACTTATGAGTTCTACTGCCCATCAGCTGCAGCAAGGCAACTAGGTTTCGGCCAATTGCCGATCCGAGTCTATTTCGCCGGCCAAGCAAAATTCAGAGACGGATTAACCTCTAGTCTCGACTACAGCCGATTGTGCGATTTAGTACCTGACTCCAGCACTATTGACTTGAACGGCTGGTCAGTTGCCTCTTTCGCCACCCAACAGTACAAATTATGGTGGGCAGAATGGAAGCAACATCTTTTCTGTAAATCCCCATCAATTTACTGCAACATTCTGGACCCAGAGAACGTCGACCCAAATGCTGGTATGTCCTTTTCTTTTCAGCCGATTTCAATGTTGCACTATCATCTTGCTGTTAACTTATGTTTACCTCTTCAGTCTGAAAGCCATGCTCCCCCAACACGGAGCCGAAGCGGCCGGCCGATTGATAGCCATCATCGATACACAGTGCAGCCACTCATCGGCTTCCATGCTCCATCTATCAGAGATATCTCCACCGGCCGATCAAAACGAGCGCCCAAGAGACCAACACCAAAGATATCCAGCCGTCGGATGCGGGCTCGCATTGAATCGGCCAATCAGACGACAATAGCATCGGCTGAAGTCTCTCGTATCGGATCGGCTAGCCAGATGGTAGCAGCATCGGCCGAGACTCCCCGTGTTGGATCGGCTGATCAGATGGGAGTGATGCGCGCCGAGACCCCAGACCCTTCACCTCCATCAGTGGTCGAGACGGCCGATCCCCAAGTCGCCGCCGAAGCCGGGGCTGCTGCAGCATCGCTCTTAGTAGAAGCTGTCCAGGTAACTTTATTTATCTCATGTATTCCCCAAAAACCTTCTGCTGACATCAATTTCGTCCCTCTACCAGGCGGCACGAGTTGTCCCACCACAATCTCCACGGCTGTCGGCCACGTCTCAAGTAGGGACTGAAACTATAGCAGCTCCTATTGCCGAGGTAAATGATCTCTTACTCTGCATCCTCAATATTTAGGAAACTTAACCAATTCTGATGCAGGTTGACTTGGGCACGCCGATTGTAACTCCACAGCTGGAATCGGCCGGAGAACCCGCAGAGGCATGTCAAATTCCCATTACCATCTTATCTTATTTTCCACAGTACCTTCACGAGCATTTATATCTTTCTCAGGAAGCTGGCCCAAGCGGAGCACCAATAGTGATCGAATCTTCTTCTTCTGGTGAACCCAGTGCACCAATCCCTGAAACAAGGGAGATACTTCCGGCGCAGGCAAGAGAGATTCGTTTCAAAGAGGTAACAATCTTACCATCAGAATCGGCCGATTTCCTCTCACTACTTGCTTACCCTTTGCTTCGTTCCCTTACAGGAGCAAGATTCTCCCAACAATAGTATCTTTTCTTTCGCTGTCTCCTTGGCCGACGAAGAAGAAACCGCCTCACATGCGGTTCCATCGAGTTCTGCTTCCGACGATGTCCGCTCTAAGCTCGAGAGCATCCGTACCCTCCTCCAAGGTGACATCGGCCGACTGGTGAAAGATGCATCGCCGATCCGACAACTTTTCAGTGAGGTCGTAGATCACATTCCGGAAGAAGTGTCGGAAGACTTGGGGTATGCTGCCTATATAGAAGGCATGCGGATTCCGGTCTCGCGGGCGCTGCGACGTATGGCCGATCACGCTCAGATGGCCAAAACTCAGGAGGAGGTTGACTCGTACAAGCACCAGGCCCAGGAAGTACATCACAAAATCAACTTCCTCGAGAACTGCCGTCCGGACATCGTTGGCACAATAGATCGGCTGAAACGGAGGAGAGCAGAACTAGCCAAGGAGATGGAACAGATAACCAAAGAGATAGCCGCTGAAGAGAAAAAGCTCCAAGAACTCCCAACCATGATCAGCGAGCTGAAGCAAAAAAGACAACATCTGGCCCGTGAAGCAATAAGACTCCGTCGCCGCGTGTCAGAAGTGTCAGGATCGGCCGAAAGTGATCAGAGGATACTAGAATCTGCCGATCAAATCAGACGACGAGCGATTGTAGCCATAGATACTTTCCTTGGGCTGTAAACAATATGTTAAACATTGTTGTTCCTTAATGCCACCGCGCTGATTTGGTTTTGAACTGCTTCATGTAATCTGTAATTTCCACCTAACAATGAATCCCAATATCTCTTTCACCGGATGTGTAGCCAGAAAACCGATGAGAAATCGGTCATGTTAACTCGACATATTTTCTTTTTGTGCTCAGAATCCCGTACGTCGGCCTTCATCTAATGCTATCTCTTGAATCTCCCATCTCTAATGAATTGGCCGACGTGAACCCATGCCTCAGCTTCTCATCCTTTCGAACGAGCTGAATCCTCAGAGCCGACTGCTTGGATCGGCTGTAGACCGAAATCGGACACTCTCAGGAAGTCAGTGTCCCAAGTCCTGCCAGATATACACTTGACATGCTCGCAGCTCCACTGTTGTGTGTCGGCCGCTGCAACGCTGCAAATGGAATCGGCAGCTACCACCTCTGTACTGTCGCCGACCCATTGCACAGGGCATTGATGCATAGTAGATGGGACACAGCAATTTGCATGTATCCAGTCGCGACCGAGCAACATATTATAGAACCCCTTGCCATTAATGACGAAGAAAGTAGTGGGGAGGGTCTTACTGCCGATGGTGAGGTCGACGCAGAATGCCCCGCGGGCAGGCGACACGTTGCCTTCGAAGTCCTTCAGCATCATGTCCGTCTTGGTGAGGTCGTCCTTGCCCTTGCCCAGCTTGCGGAACATGGCATACGGCATGATTTTGACTGCCGCGCCTCCATCTACCAGTAGTCTGGTGACGGGTCTTCCGTTGACATAGCCTTTGAGAAACAGCGCTTTGAGGTGCTGTCGTTTCTCTTCCTCTGGCTTCTCAAACATAGCCGTCATCGGCTCTAACGCCAGTTGTGCCATTTGCTCTTCCTCTGTATTTGTCATTTTGTCCCGATCGCTTGGCGCCATGAACTCCATCGGCAGTATGAAAACCATATTGATTTCGGCCGCCGATTCCTGGCTGTTTGCTTCCTGATCTTTTTTCTTTGGGCGCCAAATTCGAGATTTCACATTCCTTCATTCTGGCACGTGTCTTTGTTCTTCTTCTTGATGTTCCCACTGGCGTAGGCGTTGGATCCTTCGCTTCTGGGATCTGGATAGGCCGTCAGGACACCACCTGGGATTCACTGGTTTGGCCGATGATTTGGCGTGTTCCCACTTTGGTTCCTTCCCTAGGGGATCTTCGTCTGATACCCTATCATCGGCCACCTCTTCCAGCCGATCGTGTGCGCTGATCCTGCCCCCCAGTCCATCTTGCTGGCCGATCTTGCTTTTTGACCTGCCGTACTGGTCAACTCTGCCCCCCAGCCGATCATGCACCGAAACGCGCCGTTCTTCGCGCTGATTTCTGTTGATCGGCTCTGATCCTCTGTCCCTAGAGTGTGGCTTCGGGCGATCGTTGCGGTTTGATCCGTTGCACTCCGGACAGTTATCGGCAGAGGGCAGTCTGATATCGTTCTCCCAGCAGTGGATGAAGAAGGGACACTGCCAGTGATCTTCACGCCGGCGTATCATCTCTTCCTGGTGTTGTGCTTGTTCTTGCTGCCGCCGATATTTACTGAGTAGAAATCGGGAGGTGACAGGCCTGTGTGGTCGTTCTGGTCCTCACCTATTCCTTCTGATTTCTTCCGTCGTGATCTGCCTCTTGGGATCGACGACGCCACCTCTTCTCGCCGATTCTGATGTCAGCACCTTGGTTTGACTTGACTCTTCTCCAGCGTTGACCGTGTTGGCCGGGAAGGGATGCTGATCTATCCTCATCGGCATTGCCGATTTGGTTGGAGTCTCAAATTTGAGCCGCCCTTGTTCAATGGCCGATTGTATCTGCTGACGAAAGACTTTACATTCGTTGGTGTCATGAGAAGTAGCGTTGTGCCACTTGCATTACTTCATCTTCTTCAGCTGATCGGCCGTAGGGATGGTGTGATGTTGCGACAGCTTGATCTGTCCCTCCTGAAGCAGTAGATCAAAAATTTGATCGGCTTTTGACGTGTCAAAGCCGAATGTCTCTGGCTCCTTCTTGCCAAAGGGGCAGGATATTGGTTTTTTCCCTTTTACCCATTCCGCCAGGCCGATTTCCTCCTCTGCGTCAGATTCAGATCCCTCCAAATACGCCACCTTCTTCTGAAAGCTCCTCCGCTGTTCAAACGGTCGGATCTCTTGCCCTGACAATCGGTGGACGATTTGACTCAGGCTCTCAAACTCTTGGGCGGCATATCTTTCTCTGATTTGCGGTAAGAGGCCCTGGAAAGCGATATCGGCCAACTGTGCATCGGTCAGGGCCAGGCTGTAGCACTTGTTTTTGATCTCTCTGAATCTCTGTATATACCCTGTCACCAGCTCATCGTTCCTCTGCCTGAGGCTGGTTAGATCCGAGAGCTTCATCTCGTGTATTCCCGCATAGAAATACTTGTGGAATTGTTTCTCCAGATCGGCCCACGTGACGATAGAATTTGGCGGTAAAGTGGTGAACCACTGGAAGGCCGATCCGGATAGAGATGATGAAAATAACCGTACCCTCAGAGCGTCTTGCGTGGCAGCTTCACCGCACTGGATGATGAATCTGTTGATGTGCTCCACAGTGGATGTGTCATCCGTCCCTGAGAACTTGGTGAAATCAGGAACCTTGTAGTGGTGTGGGAACGGCAATGAGTCATAGGCCGATGGATATGGCGTTTTGTAAGTATAAGTTTGAACTTTCGACTTCAGCCCAAACTGATCTTGAATTACTTCTGTTATTCTTGCCGTCCAATCCACCTGCTGCTGATGAACAGTTGTTCGCGGTGCGGGCACGTGTTGAAGGGCTGGTTCAGCCAGGTGATGAATCGGCGAAGTTTGCTGAACGGCCGATAACTGCTGGCGAAACGCGTCCACACCCCCTTCGTACATTGCTGCTGGCGCCGCGGCTCTGAATGCCTCCACAGTGCTTGACCCCCTGCCGACTTCTGGTAAAATCGGCTGGTACTGGGAGACCGTCGGCCGGGCGGCCGATTGGTACGGCACCTGAAACGGATAAGTGCCATGCCCGTTCGCCGGCTCGGGAAAATGCGTCGTGGCTGATGCCCCCCTGCCGATTTCTGGTAAAATTGGCTGGTACTGGGAGACCGTCGGCCGGGCTGCCGATTGATACGGCACCTGGAACGGGTAAGTGCGATGCCCGTCCGCTGGCTCGGGGAAACACGTCGTGGCTGATGCCCCCCAAGGCACTGAGCTTGTAGGCAGTGTTTGCACCGAAGCCATCTGGATGGGTTGAAGCGGCGCTCGCGACGGGAGACATGGTGCACCGCTATATCTTGGAGACGCCGGAAGTGGTGGAGAGCTGTACCCCTCGCGCTGCGTCAACATCGGCTGAGAAGCCGATTGGGATGTGTAGGGTAAGCTTCTGGCCGGCAGGGTAGTTGGAGGGGCATATGCCGGTCCCTGATAACCTTGAACGGCTCCGCTGGCCAGAGAGTTGACGACGGCGTTGTACAACGTGTTGCTCATCACCGAGGATTGGTCAATGAACGCTTGATATACGGACTGCTGAATCATCTCTGACATCTTGCCCGAGTCTTCAGCAATGGTGATGTGGCGAGGTGCTGGAATAGGAGCTTTCTTAACTGCTTCCCCGCTTCTGGTACAACTGAACGATTGGAGGTACGTCTTCTTATAATCTTCTAGATGTTTGGCCAATTCCTCCCTCTGGTCGTCCTTGAGATCAGCTTCTGTGACCCCAATGATGTTGCTGTCAGAGATTTCTGTGTTGTTCGACATATCAGGTCTTGGATGGTCCCACCGGGCGTGCCAAAAGTGTGTTGGCGCTAAAATCGGCCGGATAGGAATCGGCCGATGGGTCTTCAGCGTCGGACACACGACCCGGGAGAATCTGCTTAGCTCCTGTTCGGGTTATCGCCCTGGTGCGGTTCGCGCGCCGTGCCAGTCAATCTGACCTGTTGATTGACAAGGAAATAGAGTATTAAATTCCAGGCGCGTCGATCGGCTGGATTTCCGATCTGTCCTGAGGAGCGCGTCGGCGGTAAATCGGCCGATTTGCTGTAGAGATGATCGGCTATGAGTCAGCCGATGATCGTATGGTAATTGTAAAAACTGCTGGAGCAATCTAAACAATTACTATAGAGGCAACACTTGAAACAGATCTGTTGGCGCTAAAATCGGCCGGATAGGAATCGGCCGATGGGTTTTCAGCGTCGGACACACGACCCGGGAGAATCTGCTTAGCTCCTGTTCGGGTTATCGCCCTGGTGCGGTTCGCGCGGCGTGCTAGTCAATCTGACCTGTTGATTGACAAGGAAATAGAGTATTAAATTCCAGGCACGTCGATCGGCTGGATTTCCGATCTGTCCTGAGGAGCGCGTCGGCGGTAAATCGGCCGATTTGCTGTAGAGATGATCGGCTATGAGTCAACCGATGATCGTATGGTAATTGTAAAAACTGCTGGAGCAATCTAAACAATTACTATAGAGGCAACACTTGAAACAGATCTAATCGGCTATATGGCGATGAATCGAAGGAGAACGATGACGAAGCCGATTACCCTGATCTCAAGCTGGATAACTGGTGATAATACTAGAAGAACAGGTAGAACTTGCAATTCTAGTAAATATCGATAACTTGTGAATAAATCCAAACGAAACCACAGCGATGCGCCCGTAGTTAAAGCTCGGATATTACTCGATAATCGGAACCTACCAATTGGCCGGAGATCAGGTTGATGCAGCCCTGCCAATCCGTACGAACTCGTGAAAGAAGAAAATATTGGCGAAGCGCCGACTTGAAAGGTAAAGTACTGGTAAAAAGTAGAAGTATTTTGTTGATTGATGTTGGTTGTTTTGCAAAACCCTAGCGACTCCTATTTATACCCTGAAACTAGGACTCCTGGTCGATTACGACTTGTTACAACCTTATTTAAAACAGGAAAACTACTATATCTATAATAACTTTAAAAAGGAAACGGACTCCTGCAGGATCTTCCGCCGCCGTTTCCTAATCCAATCAGGACCTCTTCAATTGCTTTCCGGCCGTCTTAGCATACCTCGTTGACCAGCTTTTGACCAGGATCTTCTGGAATAATCCTATCCTGTCGGTGTGGGCTGTGCCACCAATCGGCCGATTTTCGACTGTTACCCCGATCGGCCGATTCCTTACTGTAGCTCTCAGATCTTCTGCATTGGCCAACCTTCTTCTCCTGATGCCGATTCAATACGTGTCAAAATCTGGCGTCAACAAGATCTAATCGGCTATATGACGATGAATCGAAGGAGAACGATGACGAAGCCGATTACCCTGATCTCAAGCTGGATAACTGGTGATAATACTAGAATAACAGGTGGAACTTGCAATTCTAGTAAATATCGATAACTTGTGAATAAATCCAAACGAAACCACAGCGATGCGCCCGTAGTTAAAGCTCGGATATTACTCGGTAAGCGGAACCTACCAATTGGCCGGAGATCAGGTTGATGCAGCCCTGCCAATCCGTACGAACTCGTGAAAGAAGAAAATATTGGCGAAGTCGCCGACTTGAAAGGTAAAGTACTGGTAAAAAGTAGAAGTATTTTGTTGATTGATGTTGGTTGTCTTTTTGCAAAACCCTAGCGAGTCCTATTTATACCCTGAAACTAGGACTCCTAGTCGATTACGACTTGTTACAACCTTATTTAAAAACAGGAAAACTACTATATCTATAATAACTTTAAAAAGGAAACGGACTCCCGCAGGATCTTCCGCCGCCGTTTCCTAATCCAATCAGGACCTCTTCAATTGCTTTCCGGCCGTCTTAGCATACCTCGTTGACCAGCTTTTGACCAAGATCTTCTGGAATAATCCTATCCTGTCGGTGTGGGCTGTGCCACCAATCGGCCGATTTTCGACTGTTACCCCGATCGGCCGATTCCTTACTGTAGCTTTCAGATCCGCTTCGTTGGCCAATCTTCTCCTCCTGACGCCGATTTAAGACGTGTCAAAATCTGGCGTCAACACTTTCTTGCACAATGAGAAAGATAAACAAATGACACCATGACTAAATGCCTTTGGCAGATTATTTGCAGGAGACTGCAAATATATGATTCCGAACTACTAGTCTAGATTCTTCTTGTACATGGATATAAATGAGGGAGAATATCAAGATGTGACATTCACTCATGATTCCTGGCATTCTATGTGTGGTATGAATCTCCCTCTAATGCCTTGAATCCTCCTAAAAAATGAACAACATACAAGCTATGAAAAATCCCCTTTGGATGATCCAAGGTATGTAATGAATGATGGATACTTATACCTCCAGGATTCCCATGCCCATAAGTGTATGTTGAGGTGGTGATATCAGTATGTGCAAGACATAGACGACATATTAATTGGGAAATATTTGATTGTTGAATATTCATGTATTCATTGCAAATGGAGGGAGCCGTATGATTGAAGTTTGATTAATTTGAAATGTATGTGGTGTGTACATCCACATCCACCAACAAATGTTGGCAATTTGCAATTCTATTTTGATCATGTAAAATAGTTGCATTCTCTTGATCAGAGATTCAACTAGACCATCATGGATGTAAGGTACTTAATATTATAGTTCTCAAAAGACCAAACAATTCCATGTATATGGATGTGACCCCACGTCCAGGATCATTTGCTCCAAATGAATTATTTGAGCAACGAGTTTGGCACAAATTGTATCACCCTAAGGGACTCAAATGGGACTATGTTATGCATTAACATTCTCTTAGAAGTACCTAGTAGATCCACATGATGCTTGAATAGAGCCACATGAGTGTTCTTGAATGTGATCAAGAAAGTTCGATGCTCATATTTGAAATTTAAGGTAAGAGGCCCTCAAATTAATTTCCTTATCATGCACATTATGCTCATCAAATCTGATGATTTGGGGAATTGATGATGTGGCTCATAGAATTTGATAATAATTCTCATCATCCTTGGTAGAATGAGTAGGCAGTTATGCCAAATCTTGATGCCATGAAGAGAGAATTATTTTGTACGCAACAAATATTACGGGTTAAATGTATGTGTAGTACAATCCAGTTGGAAGAGAGGGCACTTTTTCAAGTTTCTATTTGCCTTATCCGATATCCTTTCTGAAAAGAAGAAAATCTTATTTATTTTCTTCATGTGTTTCCACATGAATTCCATTTTTCTGGATATCTCTATAACTTAGTAGGGTACATGTTGAATCAGGATACAATAATGCTTCCTCGATTTTATTTGAGTACCTATTTGAAGTGTGATAGTGGCCTTTCCAGAACCTACTATCATAGCATCGCGTCTAGCGATGGTCAGAACCATTCCTTCCCTCTTTGAAAGGGTTTGAAAATATCTCACTTCCCTAAGCATAGTGTTAGTGGTACAGCTGTCCACTCGGCACATCTCTTCTTCCATTATATTGACTCCCGTGTAAGTCTATATAATTCAAAATTTAAATAAGAATTCATGAAAAATATAGAATGCACTAATGATATTCATTAAGAATAGTGCTAAAAAATCAATCCAGCAAATCAAATGAAAGGTAGCAACATCATGTTCAAATTACGAGGAGTATAAATGAGATCT
The DNA here is from genome assembly GCA_032594955.1 of Panicum miliaceum. Lineage (NCBI taxonomy): Eukaryota > Viridiplantae > Streptophyta > Magnoliopsida > Poales > Poaceae > Panicum > Panicum miliaceum. Next base: position 26,248,510 of record CM064072.1, on the reverse strand, counting down.
CCAAACACATCGGTGGAGTAGTCCACGATCATGTCATCGACGTTCAAAGGTTCATCCTCAGCAGTTGGTGAAGTTGTGGCGTTGCTTGGTCCCGCTCCATGTGGAGCTTGGTCCGAAGTGCATGTCTCCAGCTCGTTGGAGCTAAAGTGTGCTTCAAACTTCTGATTGTTCTATCCACGACTCACGGACTTCATATAGAGTTCCACCAGATGCTTCGGGGTCCTGCATTTCTTTGCCATGTGATTGTAACAACCACACTTGAAGCAAGTGCTTTTGTTGTTCTTCTCATGCTTTGGCTCAGAAATTTCTTTCCCCTTCTGGAATTTGCCACTTGGTTTGCGGGTTCCCTTGCGGTTGCCTTTGCCAGTAGAACTTTCAGATTGGGTGTTCCCATTCTGATCAGATTTCTTAATGTTCGCATGTACCTCAAGCAGAGGTGCAGTTCCCAGAGGGCTCTGCTAAGAGTTCCAGGTGATTATCTCATGGTTCTTTTCTGCCTGACGTAATGTCTGAATCAAAGAAGCATAATCTTTAAAGTTCTTCTCATGGTATGAAAATGTAAGGATCCTTTCAGAAGGAAGCATTGTGGACAATGTTTCTCTATCTTTTCAGCCTCAGTTAGCTCCTTATCATAAAACCGGAGTTTCTGGCTAAGTTTATGAACAACATGGTTGTAATCATCTACAGTCTTAAAGTCCAGTAGGCGCAAGTGGTTCCACTCATGAGTTGCCTCAGGTAGAACTGTTGCCTTTTGCTGTTCATAGTGCTGCTTGAGATTTTTCCACAATTCACGTGGATTTTTCTCCATCATGTATTCAGACTTCAAGTCTGGGTGGATATGATTCCTTATGATGTATAAGGCCTCATATTTGGATTTCTCTGGCAATGCTTGAGCACCCTTTTTAGGGTTTACCAAGCACTAAAAAAGTCCACATCGCGACAGAGTCACTTTGATGTCTGTTGCCCATGTAGGGAAATTATGTCCATCAAGAGCGAGAACCTCAAACTCTTTGTTAGCCATCTCACCTACATTCCAATGTGCCAATAATTTTGAGCAATATGGTAATATTAATGCAATAACGTGAAATCAAAAATTGAACTCCAACAATTAAATAATCTTAATAAGTTGGTGTGAAACTGAGGCAATTTTATGTTTGAATAGGCTCGATATTCATTTCATATTCCAAAATTTGAAAAATTATATGTTAGTATAGTCACTAATAATAGTGTAGATCCTTTAGTGATTTTTGAATATCACTTTGCATAGAATAGAGTAAGTTCAAATTAAATGTGAGCCATCAAGTTTTATTCCGAGTTGAGGAGATTGTCACTATACGTTTGTATGTGTAGATCTCATGTTGTCTCAACATCGAGGAATTTATTCCAAATTAGAGATTGCATTGAAAGTAAATTGCATTAAGTAAATGGGCAAAAACTAATTTGAAAAAGTAAATGTAAAGAAATAAACATGGAAATGCAAAAAGAGTGCTGAACAAACACATATTTAAATTAACCGGAAATAACAGGAGTCCAAATGTAAGAATACATAGACTCAGAAATGCTGGAATGTAAATAACAGAAAGTCTGAGGACTTGCATGTAAAATTGCTGAAATAAAATGGAAACATAACTTGGCAGTGGGCCGAAACAACCTCGGTTTTGGCCCGTCAGCCCAGGGGGGCACGCGGGCAGGTGATGGGGTGCAGGCGGTCCGAACTGGGCCTCTGGGCCAGCCCAGCACGATCTGTGGAGCGAGGGTGGAGCTAGGAGGCTTTTGGCGCTCGGGCCGTCCAAGTTGGGCCGCCGCGCAGCCCACCGTGGCCTGTGTAGCAAGCGGGGAGCGGGGAGGTTTCTTGACAAGTGTTGGATATATTAGTTTCCCTAAAAAAAGGTGATGGATATATTAGAATTTTTTTCATTTAATCTGGAAAGAAGATTTAAGTAATTAATTCATCATGACTATAATGATTGCAAAATTATAGTATTGTATATCATGATGACAAATTCATTGTTTTGTATATAACATGTAAACTACGTGAAAACACGGTATTGGTAATGTGGGAAATGGAACGGAGATCGAGAAAAAGAAGAAAATGGTAAAAGAGTCCAGCACTCGTAGTACAGCATGCAACGTGTGAAGAAAAAACAACAAATAGGAGGAGGAAAGGTGAAACATGACATGTTAAAAGAAGGATAAATTGCACTGGTCCCCAAACTTGTCCCGCAGTTTCACCTAGATCCCTAAAATCTCAAATCGTCCATTTGAATCCCTAAACCGTGTTAAGTGGTCCATTTGAGATCCCAAACGCGCCATGCAAGCTTCCGATGCCGACGTGGTGCCACGTTGGCAAATATTTAAAAAACCCCCCTCATAGTCTTATCTTCTCCCATTTGCTCCTCTCTCCCTCCCTCTCCAATCTCTCTCCTAGCTTGGGCCGAGCCGAGGTCCCTCCACCGCCCGTACGGAGGACTTCCTCAGCCCTTCCTCAGCTCGCCGGCGATGATGGCCTCGCCGCCACGCTTGCAGGAGCGCTTCGCATTCAGATGCACACGACAGAAAGGAAAACGAAGAGAGAGAGGGGAAAACTCGCGAGTGCGCAGCCGAAGACGGGTCCAACTCGCCGGCCAAATCCGCCGGCCATCGGCCATCCCCGCCCGAGTCCTCCACCAAGCACCCTCCCCACTGTAAAGAAATGGGAATGCTACGTTAGCGCGAATTCATAATTCTACTGTGTTCAACAAGGATCTCATGTAAGCAGATGATCATGGATCATTACCACTAGACGTGCAGCGTAGCGGAAGTAGAGTTGGGGTAGCTCACCCCAACGTAGTCGCGCGTCGGGGAATAGGAAGCGGATCGCAGCTTGTAGCTCCTCCTCCTTGTCCCGCCGATCACCACCACAGCAATGCAGCAACGCCTCCTCGAAGTCCACACGTACGGGGCGGGAACGGCGGTCAACGGTGTGCTAGCACCGCGCGCTCGGCTAGGCCTTCGTGGCGAAGAGAGGCGATGTTAGCTAGGGTTTGTGGCACAAGAGCATTAGCTACCCTAGCCCCGCCCCTCATTATATAGACCCCACTAATGGGCTGTCACGCTGGAGGCCCATTAGGGTTCTAATACTTTTTGGATCAATATCCGGCCCACGCATGATTGCCTCTTGGGCATATCACCAACAATCTCCCACTTGCACTAGAGACAATCATATAGGCAAGTTTTCGTTCCAACCCATTAAGTGTGTGACCCGTAAGGTTTATGTGTGAGTAGTTGTACTGCAAGAACCATTCTTGCACTACTAATTAGCAGAGGCACCTAGCAGGGCAAACTGACTCCCATGCACACATAAAGATCATATCGGCAAAAAACCTTTGGATATACACATTCACTAATATCTTTGCCTCAGGATACAAGTCACGCTCAAGGCGAGTTTCGTGCCACCCTTGTGATAGCTTCACCACTTAACTCGATCTTGCAGCGGATTACAATTTATGACTAACTCTTTAGTCATTTAGTGATTAACTCTCTAATCACTTTGGCACGGCCATACACTTTCTTAATCCGACTGCATCGAGGGGCCCAGAGATATCTCTCCTGTTATCTAGGAGGGGAAAATTCAATCTTGATCCGCTCACATCCCATTCCATGTTTCATGATATACCCAAAGACTACTTTTATAGCCACCCAGTTACAGAGTGGTGTTTGGTAGCCCCAAAGTGCACCACTACGCATAGTGAGAAACAATGGCGATCTCAGGTCTAAGGATTCTGCAGGATACCACTCGAGACCAACTGATGGCACATTTAAGACAACTACCTCCGCAGTGTCTCGAGGTGGGTCAATCCAACACCATGTTCCCTAACATGTGTCCACATTATTGATTTGATATCTCCATATCTATGATCTGTGAAACATGATCATCGATCAATACATGTGCTAGTTTATAAACCATTATTGTTCCTCATAATGGTCAAAACTAGGGATCATTTAGAACAACAATATAATAAAATAAGAGAGTTTCACAAACAAGTCACACACTTGTTAATCAATTTAAATAATTTCCATTCTGGGAACAAATAACACTTTATTGAATAAAACATAAACTTAGACATGATTACAATAATCTCCCACTCACTCTAGATTCAACCATGCAAATATCTAATACCCATGGAACTCTTATGCGCCTCATGCTTCTGTTTTGAGAGGGCCTTTGTCAGCGGATCAGCAATGTTTAAATCCATATGCACCTTGCAAATCTTGACATCACCTCTATCAATTATCTCACGAATAAGGTGATAGTGCCGCAGTACGTGTTTGGACTTTTGGTGTGATCTAGAATCCTTAGCTTGTACAATGGCACCGCTATTATTACAATAGAGGTCCATTGGACTGGACGCACTAGGAACAACACCCAACTCAGAAACAAACTTTTTGATCTAAATAGCCTCCTTCGCAGCTTCCAAAGTGTCTATGTACTCAGCCTCCATCGTGGAACTGGCTACAGTATCTTGATTGGAACTTTTCCAGCTCACTGCCCCTCCATTGAGGTAGAACACAAATCCAGATTGCGATCTAAAGTCATCCTTGTCAGTTTGGAAGCTAGCATCGGTGTAACCATTTACAGCGAGTTCCTCCTTACCTCCATAGACTAGGAACTTATCCTTAGTTCTTCTAAAGTAGTTCAGGGTCTTCTAAAGTGAGCCTCTCATAGGTTTGACTGGTATGTACTTGCAACACTTAGAGCATAGACTATATCAGGTGTGTACAAAGCATGGCATACATGATGGACCCAATAGCCAAAGCATATGGAATCACACTCATCTTTTCTTGCTCATCAGGTGTCGATCTAACATTGTGAATGGCTCTATCTTTTGCAGAGACTAACATATGCAGCCTTTTCAATCTATCTCTACAGATCTTAATGCCCAAAATACATGCAGCCTCACCTAAATCCTTCATTGAGAAACTTTTTCCTAGTGAAGATTTAGTGGCTTCCAATATTGGAATATCATTTCCGATCAACAATATGTCATCCACATAAAGGACCAGAAATGCAACTGCGCTCCCACTAGCCTTTTTATAAACACAAGGCTCTTCTTCATTCTTGATGAAGCCAAACCCTTTGACCACTTCATCAAAACGAATATTCCAACTCTGAGATGCTTGCTTTAACCCATAAATGGACTTTTGAAGCTTGCACATTTTTTTAGCATTTTTAGGATCGACAAAACCTTCAGGCTGTATCATATACACATCCTCACTAAGGTTTCCATTCAGGAAAGCTGTTTTGACATCCATTTGCCATATCTCATAGTCATAAAATGCGGCAATAGCTAGAAGAATCCGAATAGACTTTAGCATTGCGACGGGCGAAAATGTTTCATCATAGTCAACACCTTCAATTTGTTTAAGCCCTTTCACCACTAAACGCGCTTTATGGATATGAACATTTCCATCCATATTTATCTTTTTCTTAAAAATCCACTTGCACTCCACTGGTCTTACACCATCAATGGGATCAACCAACTTCCAAACTTGATTGGCGTGCATGGATTCTATTTCGGATTTCATGGCTCCAAGCCATTTTTCAGTGTCTGGTCCCATTATTGCTTCCGTATAGGTGTTAGGATCATCATTATCCAATAACAATACGTCGCGCTGCCCCTTGGTTCAGAGCGTGAACTTTTCAAGTGCGCGGCGTGCCCTTACAGACCTTCGTGGGGCTGGTTCTTCAACAGCGGGTTCTACAACTCCTTGTTCATCCCATGAAGGTCCAGTGGGGCTGAAACCATTTCAGGTACATCCTGGATTTCTTCAAGTTGCACTTCAAAGTTGTGTTGTGCTCCCACTAACTCCTTTTGAGAGAAACTCTTTCTCTAAGAAGATACCATTGCGGGCAACAAACACTTTGCCTTCCGCTTGATTATAAAAATAATATCCTTTGGTTTCCCTCGGATAACCCACAAAGAAACACCTGTCTAATTTTGGAGTGAGCTTATTGGTCATAGTTTGACATAAGCCTCACATCCCCAAACTTTGAGGAAAGATAACCTGGGATGTTTTCCGGTCCACATCTCATATGGTGTCCTTTCCACAGACTTACTTGGAACCCTTTTTAGTGTAAACGCAACAGTTTTCTAGAGCGTAACCCCAAAATGATAATGGAAGATCAGTTTGGCTCATCATCGACCTAACCATGTCTAACAAGGTTCGGTTCCTCCATTGGAGACCCCATTCTGTTGAGGCGTTCCAGGCGGAGTCAATTGTAGAACAATTCCACATTGTTTTAGATGATCACCGAATTCGTGGCTCCAATATTCAGATCGCAGAAATTTAATTGACTTGCCCAATTGGTTCTGTACTTCACTCTGAAATTCCTTTGAACTTTTCAAACAATTCAGACTTGTGCCTCATTAAGTAGACATATCCATATCTACTAAAGTCATCAGTAAAAGTAATGAAATACTGAAAACCACCTCTGGCTATTGAGCTCATCGGTCCACACACATCGGTATGTAGAAGTCCCAACACACACATCGGTATGTAGAAGTCCCAACAAGTCACTTGCCCTCTCACTTTGACCAGTGAAAGGCGTTTTAGTAATCTTCCCACGTAAACAAGACTCGCACATGTCAAATGATTCAAAATCAAATGAGCTTAATAAACGATCTTTATGGATTTTTTCTATGCATTTCTCATTTATATGACCTAAACGACAATGCCAAATAAAAGTATGATTGAAATCATTCGGTCGAAGCCTTTTTGCATTAATGTTATAAACATATTTATCCTCAAGATCAAGAACGTACAATCCATTCACCAATGGACAGTGAGCATAAAGAATATCATTATAATAAATGGAACAACACTTTTTCTTTATTACAATCTCATAACCATCAACTTCTTCCAAACATGAAGAAGAAATAATGTTCTTACTCAAAGCAGGAATGCAATAACAATTATTTAATTCCAAAACTAATCCTGAGTGTAACAACAAGTGATAAGTGCTGACCGCAACCTTTGCTCCATTACCGACACGAACATCCAACTCGCCCCTTGCAAATCTTCTAGTCCTTTGAAGTCCCTACAACGGTCCCTACAAAGATTTCCAAGTGTGAATCATTGACCCAGTATCAAATACCCACGATTCACTAGAAGATATAGCAATATTAATTTCTGTAATATTTATAACATTTATACCTGAGGCGGAAGTCTCACTTCCGTTCTTCTTCTTCAGATTCTCCAAGTATTTATTGCAGTTTCTTGACCAATGTCCCTTGGCATGACAATGGAAGCATTCATCATTAGGAGTAGGGCCAGATTTGACCTTTAGCTTTTGCTTGGAGCTCGAGGGCTCATTAGGAACCTTTCCTTTAGCTTTGTCTTTAGGAGGCGTCCAACGCTTCCTCTTTTCGTTCTCCTTCTGAACCACCCTCACATGAGTGGGGTTTCTCTTAATGCTCTCTTCTGCTGTTTTTAGCATCCCATGTAATTCAGCCAATGTTTTCTCCATGCCATTCATCTGAAAGTTCATGATAAAAGGCTCATAGCTCGCCGGGAGCGATTGGAGAATGACATCAATAGCTAGGTTAGGCTTGAGTTTAGAGCCATGTTTCTCCAAAGTCTCAATGTAACCAATCATTTTGATCACATGAGGACTAACTGGGTTACCCTCTACCAGCTTGCACGCAAACAAGGACTTTGAGATGTTGTACCTCTCAGTCCTAACTTGGTTCTCAAACATTCCACGCAACCTCTCAATCATGGAGTGAGCATCGGCATGCTCATACTGCTTCTGCAGATCAGGGGACATGGTGGCAAGCATGGGACAACAGACATCAAGTGAGTCATTGCAGTGCTTCTCATAAGCTCTTCAAGCTGCAATAGTTGCTTCGTCAGGGAGTTCATCAGGGTATGGTTGCTCAAGAACATACTCCTCTTGCCTGAGAACAATTCTCAGGCTGCGGTACCAATCAATAAAGTTCATCTCATTCAACTTTTCTTTCTCGAGAATAGATCACAAATTGAAAGTGAAAGTGTCACTGGCAGACATGATCTACAACATTAAAATAAAAGCAAGGTTTTAGCACTAAGTTTTATATAATGCTTCTATTAACAAGTTTAATAAAAGACTCCCACTATATTAACATTGTCTTCCCTCTAACGACATATAGGGGACCAAGATCCATATTCACTAGTGAGCTTTGGCTTTACTGCTAGAAAGTTAGTGACATAGGTAAACAACAAATTGCTAATCATATCTCTATATGACTCTTGTTTGTTGGGTGGCATCCAATGCCCCGGCTCGAACACAATATCCTAAAGCCCAAAACCATTTTGATAGCTTTGTTGAGTAAACTAATACTATGCTAGTGAATGTCCGACGCCCACCCTATTCATGATGATAGTTGATGGTACTCTACTTTGGTAAACCTACCACACAACGATCAAAATTTTAGTAGGTGCAGCTATTGGAAAAGGATATTAAAGTTCTCAATTTTAATGAGGGAAGCTATTCTGTCATGATTAAAAGCATATCGACCATATGAAAGACATGAAAGAATAGTATGACAGGAAAATAAACATCACAGGCATATAATCATATTATATTGTGAACATTATGGCCTTTTGCATCACAATGTGCTCCATCGCCATGGCTCCACGGTGACCTCCATTGCCATCCTTCCTGTCTTGTGGTGATCATCATCGCCATCATGCTTGAAGCCTCCAAGGATAAATACTAAGCCATTACATCTAATAGCACTAGTAAAGTAAATTATATGAGGGGATCAAGCATCACATGTCGACATGCAGGCTATTATACAATAATGGGACAACCTCAACCCGGTTATTTTAACTGGTGACACAAAGGTCACACTACTTATTACACATAGATCATCACACGATATTGAGGACATACCATTCACATCATACCTTGAAAAAATGAGTTAGGCACAAAACGTATTCTATAGAAGGGGTATGAAGAGGCCGCCATCAACAGAATGCAACGGTGGTCCCTGAAAGCTATTCGGGAAAACATAGATCGCATCTATAAAATGGCTATGAAAATCTCATCAGATTGACCCAATCAAGTCGATTTAGAGCCATTCACAATGTCCCTTATTTTCACTAGATCAATCACATTGACCATCGCAATAGGTACATCGGAGAAGACCGCAACACACGACTTAGACCATATGGTGATTACAGCCATTATGGGCAAGTCGTGCGCATGCCGAGAAAGAACACGAACAAATCTACAGTCATCCTGATGCTATCAATTCGTACCGATCCCACACCGTGCACTAGTCTATACATCGCATATGAATAGATTGCAAACCCTAAACAAAACATATCTCTATATGCGCATCCAGACCAAAAGCTAAACATGATTGCTCTGATACCACTGTAAAGAAACGAGAACACTACGCTAGCGCAAATTCATAATTCTACTGTGTTCAAAAAGGATCTCATGTAAGCAGATGATCATAGATCGTTACCACTAGACGCGAGCGCAGCGGAAGTAGAGTTGGGGTAGCTCGCCCCAACGTAGTCGCGCGTCGTTGAAGAGGAAGTAGATCGTAGCTTGCAGCTCCTCCTCCTTGTCCCGTCGATCAGCACCACAGCAACGCAACAGCGCCACCTCGAAGTTGACACGTACAGGGCGGGAACGTCGATCACCGGTGTGCTAGCACCGCGCGCTCGGCTATGGCTTTGTGGAGAAGAGAGGCGATGACAGCTAGGATTTGTGGCGCAAGAGCATTAGCCGCCCACAGTCCCGCCCTCATTTTATAGACCCCACTAATGGGTTGTCATGCCGGAGGCCCATTAGGGTTCTAATCCTTCTTGGATCAATATCCGATCCATGCATGATTGCCTCTTGGGCACATCACCAACACCCACTTGCTCCTCCACCGCCTGGCCCCCTCCCGACTCATTCTGCTCGCTCCAAAGCTGGGAATTGGCGCACCACTGTCGGTCGCCATTGGAGCCGCATGGGCTCCGCCCTCACCGACGACTGCGTTCTGTGGCCCCTCTCCGCCCGAATCAAGATCACGGTGACCTTCCCCGTACTCCCCTCATACTCATCACGCTTTCCCCACCAGCTTCGATGTGCCATCAGCGTCGGAACGCCGTGTGCCGAGCTGCCACGGCCATGGCCACTGCCTGCTCGCGGCTTCTCCCCATGCTAGCCCACGCCCCGACTTCTTCTTCCCACGCTTCACCTTTGAGCGGATTAGGGGCTGCGTCTACTGTGTAGAGCTCGGGGGAGAGGGAGCCAAGTGCTGTGGCCATGGTGGCCTCGGCATCGGCCACAGCGTCCATCGACCTAGACCTAGGCTTTCTCGCCTCGGGCGGTGCCGGCGCCGGGGGCCGGAGGAAGTACTGCGGCATGGTGGCCGAGTGCCTGACCGAGGACGAGGAGTCCGAGCTGGGCTCAGCCTCCGCTGAATCGCACAGCGCGGCGTCGGCCTGCGCAGCGGTGGCTTGTGCGACGCTAGCAGGTGGAGGTGCTCGACGGAATGCAAGAGGAGAAGAGGGAAGGGAGAGTGAGAGAGAGATTGGAGAGGGAGGGAGAGAGGAGCAAATGGGCGAAGATAAGACTATAAGGTGATTTTTGTAAATATTTGCTAGCGTGGCACCATGTGACATGTCACGTCGGCATCGGAAGCTTGCGTGGCGCGTTTGGGACATCGGATGGACCACTTAACACGGTTTATGGACCCAAATGGATGATTTGAGAGTTTAGGGACCTGGGTGAAACTGCGGGACAAGTTTGGAGACCTAGAGTGCAATTTACTCTTAAAAAATCATGAATCTTGACACTGAAGGAGATGTACAACAGCCCTAATGCTCCGAGGAGGTAAAAAAAACTACTGCAAATGATTCCGGTGGGATGGCGAATAGGGCTCCATGATGGTTGCACGGACACCGATGACAAATGCAAAGAAGGCACCAGTGTAGAGGACGACAGGTATATTTGTTGTATTGTCACATCGGCATAATAAGGAGGGTTGGCTTACAAGAATTTGCATACCGAAGACGTCACAATACAACATATAACTTATTTCCCTCAACAGGGTACCAGCATATTTACTAGTAATATTTAATTTAATTTTCCTAATATTGTCATACACTTCTCTCCTGTTGGTCTGAGATTTCCCGCCCAACAATGGGTGTATTTCCAACCGCCGTAAGACCTCGGGCCGATTGGTCCCATCTTGGTTCTCCTTGATTTTTCTTTTCGCATATAGGATGTACACATGAACTCTATAATTAATTTATGTGGGCCTTTGATTTGTTTGATTTAATTGCATCTAAATGAAATGACAAGTTCATTAGATGCAGCTTGATTTACACTAATTATGACGGCTGGCACCCAATTTCATTCAAGATATATATATATATATATATATATATATATCATGGTATCAACTTGTATCCATTGATCTATATGTAAATGAAAAAAATGAACTGAACATCTCTGTCGAGCTATAAATTTATATACTTATATGTAAAAATAGTATAGAACCTCTTGCCAAAATATTCATATTATCTTTTGGGTAGGTTGTTTAAGTAATGATCCCATAAATCTTGGCCTCTTCATTTTTGTATTCAATTTATTATAATAGGCTGCTGTAGAATGGGCAAGAGAAGCGATCTGCATGAATGTAGTAAGCGGCTTTAATTTGGAGTATAAAATGCTATCCAGATTGAGTTAGATATTAAAACAGTGCAGATTTTTGTGATTTATAATCTGAGCATGCAGCCCATGCTGATGGTTTGTTAATTTTGTTTCAATAGAAGGTTGATGTTGACATGTTTGACTTCAGGTAAAAAAGATAACGACAGTTCCATCACATGTATATGTGTATATATATGCCAAGGAAGCAGGAGTCCAAGATGCTCATAATGCACCCAGCACCTTTCGTTAGAGCATCAACACACTACACCGGACAAATGAGTGTTTTAGTGAGAAAGTCCTCGCCGGTGCTTGCTAGGCCATCGGAGCCAGTATCGATGAGCAGTACTACCATTAAACTCTCACCTTTAGACAAGGGTCTAGATTTCCCAGTCTCAGCTTTGCTCATGTTTGAACATCCGATCCATGAGGTTGCCAACACCATAATGAGGGCATTATCCAAAGCGCTTGTCTACTACTGTCCTATTGCAGGTCGTATCCTCGCAGGAGCCGATGTTGATGAGGTTCATATCCACTGCAACGACGAGGGCGTCGCGTTCGTCTCCGCATCCGCCAATTGTGCCTTGAAGGAAGTCATGTTGCTGGACTGATCGCATGGCGCAAGGACACTACTAGATGAGCTCGCCACCGTCTACCCAGCCAAGGGCTTTTGCCCTACTGATCCATTGTTGCTGGTGCAGGTGACAGAGTTCACATGCGGTGGGTTTCTCCTCGGGGTAACCTGGAACCATGCCATTGCCGACGGTGCTGGGATGGCCCAATTCTTACAGGCCATCGGTGAACTCGTCCGCGGGTTGTCATCACCGTCGATTGTTCCAGTCAGGTGGGATAATGCTCTCAGGATTCCCCCTCCAATAATCAGTCAGCCAGAGCAGCAAACTATGACGAATCTGGACCCATTCGATGACCTCGTCTGGCTTGAAATCACTGTCCCCTCAAGATTGACAAACCGCATCAAAGCTGAATTCAACAACCGCTTCACTGGCCAGACATGTACCACGTTTGAGGCTGCAAGCGCTGTGCTATGGCAGTGCCGCACCCGTGCTATCATGAGCAACCCGGAGACCCCAGCATTGTTTCTGTTTGCAGCTAATGTCCGCAACCATGTGGGCGCCAGGCAAGGCTACTATGGCAACTGTGCAACCGTGCAAGTTGTCATGGAAAAAAGTAGCACAGTAGCCAAGGGAGGCATCCTCGACCTTGTCAAGATGATCAAGGACTCCAAGGAGAAAATAGCTGACCAATTGAAGAAGTATGAAGGCAGCAAGCCGTAGCCGATCAGACACAGCAGCTCCGAGAGTTTCGATACAACATATTAATCATGTCGTCTTGGGTAAACCTTGGCTTCAATGATGCTGATTTTGGTAGTGGGAGGCCTGCTAGGGTGACTTACTACAGGAAGGACAAACCTTCCGTTCCAGAATGCACGATGTGCCTGCCTTGGAAAGCGAAGAATGACGGGTTAAATGTGCTATCAGCTGTTGTCAAGGAGGAGCATGTTGGTGCCTTTCTTGGAGAACTAGCAAGGCTCACATGATATATTATACATGCTTTATGATTTGAGGAATAATGTACTTTCACTGCATGCTTTACGATTTACGGAATACTCTGTATTGTCATGTAGCTATATTTTTGTTGACTGTTCATTGTTTCTTGTATTTGTGCTCTTAGTTCCATATCACTATATCTTTCGGAATAATGTTATGCATATGGTGTTATGAAGAATAAATTGAGCAATCTTGTAATAATACATGACTGGTCCAAGAGCAAAAGCTTTAACTGAGAATAAACTAGTCCAATTGTCAATGTAGCTAGCTAGTTGTGTACTGTGGCTAGATGATGAAAAGGACTCTAATGCTCTCGATTTGTTGTTGCTTCTCGTGCTTTCCTACTTTTTGGTGCCCATTGGCCACCTGCTGCCCTGGTAGGATTCAATTGCCACCTACGTGTGTTACCAGGAAAAACCACCACATCCCGAATCCTTGATACCTTTATAGTTTATTCTTGCCACCTACATGTGTTCCCAGGGCGTGTGTAACATAAATTCTTGATTTTTTTATTTGTATTCTATTACGATGGACCCGAGAGAGGATGAATTTGGTAATCAGTTCCTAATGAACATGATTGCCGATGGTAATGTCGAAGAAGAAGAAGCCGGTGTTGATGCTCATCATCATGTCGAAGAAGAAGAAGCAGGTGATGATGATGCCAGCAATACCAACATACATCTCAATATGTCTGGTGATGGGATTGAGCAATCCGATGATGGTGCTGATCAATAAACCGAGAATGTTTATATATCTAACATTTCATTCTTCCGTATGTATATATATAAAACAATATAGACAATGACTATTATTGAGCATGAATAATAATGTCTTTTATTTGTAGCACTCGGCATCGGAGAAGCGTAAAAGAGGCAAATGAGGCCCGACCAGAAAATTGGAAGGGCAATACATTATCACAGAAGTGGCATATGATGGCGAACCCATGACTCCCGCCAATGCTGAAGGGAAATACATAAGAGAATGTGGATGTCTTGTGAGGGACCATATCCCGATCAGCTTAAGGTTGTGGAAATTCAATAATGCAAACGAGCAAAGTTTAGCGGTGCCTCAAACAGATAAGGAACAACTTTGGCATGTGTCAGACCCGGGCACACGGGACTGTGCATGTGGCGTACTTTTTCTAGGATAAGGGATGGGACATGGCCCACACCCTACATCTGTTGTAACTGCTTGTAGTGGAGATTAGTAAAACTAGTCGGACACGGTAGGAAACTACCCGAGAAGTACTCGGGTAGGACTCCTAGGCTTGTACCTGACTAGGACTTCCATGTAAACCTGTCCCTCCCAGACTATATAAGAGCGGACAGGGACCCTCTCCAAACAGAAGATCACCCGATTAGCACCTAAGGAAATACAAACCACACAGGACGTAGGGTATTACTCTCTCGGTGGCCCGAACATGTCTAAACCTTATGTTCCTTGCACCTTCGAGTTCCTGATCTCGATGACACCCTACCTACAAACTCACCACCTCGAGGGTATCCCTCGGTGGGCGTGGCGGTAAAACACCGACAGCTGGCGCACCAGGTAGGGGTGTTCATCGAGCATCCACTGGAGAACTCGATGGCATACTTCAACTTCACCAGCACCGTGCTCGACAAGAGCACAACCTTCATCTTCGGTTCCGGGATCTGTGTCGCCAACGGTTTGGGTGGCTTCAACAGCCACCTACTCGACTCCAGGAAGCCGGAGGCCTCTACATCAACTCGAAGCAGCAACCTCGACGAGTTCGTCAACAACCTCGACGAGTTGCTGCTCCCCGATCTGGCCCTACAGATCGAAAAGACGTCTGTTTTTGACGCGACTTCCACTTGTGACGCATCAGAACTAGTCGGATCGGACTCAAACTGATCTAAAGGGACCACAGCATCTACGTCCCCCTCTGACTTGGAGGACTTAGATCTGCTGCTCAAGCTCAAGGATGTGGGAGCCACCGCTTGCTGGGGGGGCTCCCGTTTTCGACAAATACTCGGATTCCAACGAAGAGTACTCATTGCTTAGTACTACACCTTCAAGCCAGAGCCAACGAGGACTCGGAGACGAGGGAGCCACCGCCCTTGAAAACCACTCGTAACCCGAAGGCTACACCGAATCATTTTTGGGCAACCATCTGGGTTTAACCATAATATCTACGCTGCAAGGCTGTTTCGTGTACTAAAAGGGCTTTGAGCCCTCCGAACTACTTGACTACGAGTCCCGCCTTATGGCCTTCACGCAGGAACTGCCCTTCTAGGAGGGCAAACCTCTCTCTCCCATCACGGAAGAGGGAGACAGCAGCACAGAGCTACTCGAGTACAGCCTTACGGCTAACAACTCGCCGGATCGTCAAGTCTACATGGCCTCCCTTCACAACGCGGATGATGACGAGCTGGGCTCCGAGTACGATGACGAGCAACTCGCGGACGTCTCTGCCGATGAGCCCACAGCTGACGCCCCCCAGGACAGGAACGAGGAGCACCGAAGGATCCGGCGGGAGAAGAACGCCAAGCGCGCCCAGTGCAGGCGGAATGCAGAAAATCGCGCACGCAATCCAATGTACCAAAGGAACCTCAACAATTCTTTTGCAGCAGCCGCGGATCGGGAGTATCGTACACCAATTGGCGCCATCGCAGAAGCAGCTCTACCAGCCCAACAACTACCACCCAACCCTTAGATACAAAGGCTACAGTATCTGACCCAGCGTGCGCTCGTGCAACTGGACGGGCAACATCCAGTATCTTCCACTCAGAATCTACCCTCGAGGTCTGAGCGCCATGGTGAAACTGCGCTGATCAGTCGCACCCCCAGGGCCACTCAGAATCCGCACGAAAGTCGCCAGCGCAACAAGGGCCACCCTTCCGCGTGTGGCAACGATGAATAAGAAGTACAACAATCTACTCAGCAACCTCGCAACCAGCATGGTACAAGGCCTCAAGGCCAAGCTCCACTTGAGGCTAGCCTTCACGACGCTCCCACGATCGACCTTAGGTAGAAGATCAATGACGGCCGCGATGCGGGGCGTGTTATCGAAGCAAGGAGAAGAGA
Source organism: Panicum miliaceum (assembly GCA_032594955.1). Lineage (NCBI taxonomy): Eukaryota > Viridiplantae > Streptophyta > Magnoliopsida > Poales > Poaceae > Panicum > Panicum miliaceum. The sequence continues at coordinate 26,232,220 of CM064072.1, read as the reverse complement.
CCGTACCGACGAATACCACGACGACGACGACAACAACCGCTTCCCCACCTTCACTTCCAAAATCACTGACAAATCCTATGCCAAGGAGCTCAAACCAGTCGGAATCCCCAATTACGACGGCAAGCAGGACTTGCGCCAGTGGATCCGATGCTACTCCATTGCCATCGAGGTTTCAGGGGTATCTAACTCCACCAAAGTTCTCTACTTCCCGATAGCTCTGGAGTCCGCACCCCTCACTTGGCTTGAAAGCCTCAAGCCAAACTCCATCAACTCCTGGGCGGACCTCAAGCGGGCCTTCATCAACAACTTCCAAGGATCCAGGATCAGAGTGGGCACTCGCCATGACCTATCCTAGGTGAAGCAAGAGATGAATGAGACCCTGAGGTCCTACACCCGGCGCTTCTTTGAGACACGCACCACCATCGCCAACATCACCGACGAGGACGTCATCTGCTGCTTCCAGAACGGGCTCTTTTTGAAGCACATGTACCACGACTTCGGATGCAATCGCCCGACTACTGCCGTGGAGCTACGTGACATGATGGCACGGTGGGCTGACCAGGAAGATGAGGAGAACGACTGCTTCCCCAAGCGCAACAGCAACAAGTAGGGCAATGGCAACAGCCACTCCGACAAGAGCCAGTGGAACCACTCGGGCAACCCCTGAAAGTGCAAGCCATACCAAGAAGTCGCGGCTGCTGAGCGCAATCCGCGTGGCAAGAAGTCGGGGACCAATGACACACAATTTGAGAAAATCTTGCACAAACAATGCCCGATGCACCCGAAGTCGCGACACACGCTCTTTGAGTGCGTCAGCCTCCGCAAGTCACTCAATGCCCCACCCCTCCTTCAAGCTGGAATGCAAAAGGAATAGGTGGACGATGACAACGGTGACAAGTCGGGGGCTCAAGACTTCCAGGATTCGAAGAACGTCATCAACATAATCTTCGGTGGAGACGGCGGATTCCCCTCCAAGCGCACGCAGAAGTTGACCCTGCGCAAAATCCTCTATGTAGAGCCGGCCACGCAGAAGCCTCTGAGATACAGCGAGGTCCCGATCTCCTTCTCCAGGAATGATCAATGGACCAGCTTCTCTGAACCGGGAAAATTTCCGCTCGTTCTAGATCCTATTGTGGTGGTCTCACAGTTGACCCGAGTACTCATCGACAGCCGGAGCGGCCTCAACCTGCTTTTCGCGAGTACTCTGAAGAAGATGGGCCTGGACATCTCCAAGATGCTCACCCCTAGCAGAGCTCCTTTCTACGGCATCTTCCCGGGAAACGCGGCTACACCACTCGACTCAGTGGTCCTGCCAGTTACCTTTGGAACGAAAGATAACTACCGCACTAAGTACATCAAGTTCGAGGTGGCTAACTTTGACTCGTCATATCATGCCATCCTTGGTAGACCGGCACTGGCCAAATTCATGGCCGTGCCCCACTACGTCTACCTGCTACACAAGATGCCAGGCAAGACAGGCGTACTCACACTCCGTGGCGACCTGAAGAAGTCGTAGGACTGCGACCAGGAGGCGATCGAGTACGCCACAACATCACGCGTGCTAGAGCCATCTGCAGAAGTACTCGCGGCCGCGCAGAAGCTCACCCACTCAGAGATGGTGATCCCCGGCCAGCGGCCTAGCCAGTCGAGAGTTAAACCCAATCCCATTGACGTTGGCATCAAGGCCATCCAGCTGCAAGAAGGCGACCCGTCCAAGACTGCTTTGATCGGAGGCGGCTTAAGTGACAAATAGGAAAGCGCGCTCATCAGCTTCCTTAGGGCTAACCGAGACATATTCGCCTGGAAGCCAGCGGATATGCCAAGGGTGCCCAGGGAGTTGATTGTGCATTGCCTAAAAGTTGACCCTAAAGCCACTCCGAAGAAGCAACGGCTACGATGCTTCGCCCCCAACAAGAGGGAGGCTATCAAGAAAGAGCTAGAAAATTTACTCGCAGCTGGTTTTATTAAAGAAGTGTACCACCTCGAGTGGTTAGCTAACCCTGTACTAGTCTTGAAAAAGAATAATAATGAATGGATGATGTGTGTGGATTATACTGATCTCAACAAACACTGCCCGAAGAATCCCTTCGCGCTCCCACGCATCAACCAGGACATCGACTCTACAGCTGGCTGCATCCTGCTCTCCTTCCTTGACTGCTACTCGGGCTACCACAAGATAGCTCTCAAGGAAGAAGATCAGATCAAAACGGCGTTTATCACCCCTTTTGGAGCATATGCATACACAACAATGTCATTCGGCTTGAAGAATGCAGGAGCCACCTATCAACAGGCCATCCAACTATGCCTTGCATCACAATGTTGAAGCTTACATGGACGACGTGGTCATCGAGACTAGATTCCACGACGAGTTCATCGCTGATCTCGAGGAAACATTCAACAGCTTGCGGAAGTTTTGATGGAAGCTTAACCCGACGAAGTGCATCCTCGGCGTGCCACAAGAAAAACTACTCAGTTTCATTGTTAGTCACCGAGGAATTGAAGCAAACCTAGAGAAGATCATTGCCATTACAGCCATGGGTGCTCCACGGATGATTAAGGACATCCAGAAGCTTACAGGCTGCATGGCAGCCTTGAACAGATTCATCTCCCGACTTGGAGAACGGGGACTACCCTTCTTAAAATTGCTCAAGTGCCACGACAAGTTCCAGTGGACTGAGGATGCAAAGCAGGCGCTACAAGATCTCAAGCACAATTTGCAGTCGCCCCCCATCCTGACGGTTCCCCAACAAGGCGAGAACCTGCTACTCTACATCGCCGCGACTACTCACGTCATCAGTATGACAATCGTGGTGGAATGCTAGGAGGAAGGCCACGCCTTCGGGGTGCAGCGACCAGTCTATTTCATTAGTGAAGTCCTTTCTGAATCCAAGGTCCATTACCCAACAATTCAAAAATTACTTTACTGTATACTCATCACCTCGATGAAGCTTCGCCATTATTTCGACGCATACAACATCTTGGTGGTCACCGACTTCCCATTGGCGGACATCCTCCACAATCAGGACGCCACTGGGCGCATCTCCATGTGGGCACTAGAGCTGGGAGCCCTCACCCTCGATTTCAAGCCCCGGACGGCCATCAAGTCACAGGCACTAGTCGATTTCATGGTGGAGTGGCGAGAAAACCAACTGGAAGCCCCAGCCAACCAGCCAGAGCATTGGGTCATGTACTTTGATGGCTCACTCAAGCTCGGTGGCAGAGGCGCGGGAGTACTTTTTATCAATCCGAGAGGAGAACAACTCAAGTACGTGTTCCAAATATTATTCGAGGTCTCTAACAACGAAGCCGAGTACGAGGCATTATTGCACAGACTACGCCTGGTAGTCTCTCTGGGCATCAAGCGACTACTCGTCTACGGTGACTCCTTACTGGTGGTCCAACAAGTCAACAAGGAGTGGGACATCAACAAGGACACCATGGACGCGTACGTTATGGAGATATGCAAGCTCGAGAACAAGTTCTCGGGGATGGAAATCCATCATGTAATTCGCGACAACAATGTGGGAGCGGATGTGCTCTCCAAACTGGGTTCTGATCGAGCTAATGTCCCACCGGGAGTTTTCGTTCACGAGTTGCATCACCCTTGTATCAAGGCACCAGACTCAAGTTCCATCGCTCAGGGTCCAAAGGAACCCGACTGAGAGGTCTTAATGATCGAGGTCGACTGGAGGGTGACCTTCATCGACTACATCCAGGAGCACACACTACCCCCCGGCGTCGACCCAAAAAGTGTTGAAGCTACTCGCATCCTAAGCCGCAGTAAAGGGTACATTCTAGTCGGGGATAACCTGTAAAAGCATGGATCATCATCAGGCATACTCATGAAAGTGTGTTCGTACGGAGGAGGGCAGAGAGATACTCCAAGAGATTCACAAAGGCGTGTGTGGGAACCACGTGGCTTCTCGCACAGTAGTCGGCAAGGCTTTTAGATCTGGTTTCTACTGGCTGACTGCATTGGTAGATGCCAAAGCACTCGTTCGCCGGTGTACCAACTGCTAGTTCTTTAGCAAACAATCCCATGTCCCAGCTCATAACCTCATCACCATACCACCCTCATGGCCGTTTGCATGCTGGGGTCTGGACATGATAGGGCCATTAACTACTGCGCCAGGAGGTTTCACACACGTGTTGGTGGCCATCGACAAGTTTATCAAGTGGATCGAGTACAAGCCAATCACAACGCTCTCTGCAGATCGAGTGGTTACTTTCATCTGCGACATCCTACACTGTTTTGGCTTCCCCAACACTATCATTACGGACCTGGGATCCAATTTCCACTCGCATCAGTTCTGGGATTTTTGTGCACGTAGTTCCATTGAAGTCAAATACGTTTCAGTGGCTCACCCTCAGGCCAACGGCCAGCTTGAGCACGCCAACGGCTTGATTCTTGATGGATTGAAGAAAAGACTCTATGACGAGAACAGTAAAAAGGGCGGCAAGTGGATCGATGAGATCTCTTCAGTAGTCTGGGGGCTTCACACACAACCAAGCAAAGCCACAGGAAAGTCACCTTTCTTCCTCGTATACGGATCTGAAGTTGTATTACCAGCTGACGTGATGTGGAAGTCTCCTCGACTGGAGATGTTGGAAGAAGGCAAGGCTGACACCGCACGACATCTTGAGCTCGACTCAGACGAGGAAATTAGATGCAACGTCTTGTTCCAGTCGGCCCGCTACTTACAAGGAGTCCATCGTTATTGCGACCAGAATGTTCAATGACGCTCTTTCAATGTTGAAGATATGGTTCTTTGATGAATCCAGGATGACACCGGGTTACACAAGCTTAACTCACGATGGGAAGGGCCTTTTATCGTGCACAAGTTTACAGGCCCTAGGTCGTACCGCTTACATTCCCCTGATGGCCAGGCAGTTCCTAATTCCTAGAATATCGAGCATCTACACCGTTTTTATCCTTAATCAACCAGGACATCTCCTGACGGTGCCTGGAGATCACTACTTCCAGCATAACTCTGTTTTACTGGTTTACGACTAGTATTATACACAAGGTTGCTGAAGGGGGCCTCGCTCCCATACTTCCAGTAACAGATTACTAGTTTCCGACTAGTATCTTATGTTATTGAAGGGGCCTCGCGCTTATACTTCCAGTATTACTCCGTTTTACTGGTTTACGACTAGTATTACGCGCAAGTTTGCTGAAGGGGCCTCGCTCCCATACTTCCAGTAACAGATTACTAGTTTTGGACCAGTATCCTATTGTACTGAACGGGTCTCACTCCCATAACAAGGTGTTTTACTAGTTTACGACTAGTTCCACACCTGTTCGACTACTTTGACTACTCGTCTCGCAAAAATCTAGTTGGGATCGACTCCGACTAGACGGCTTCATCGACTGTTCAAAATCCAGCGGCTACTGGGCCGATGCCTGGGCTCGGGGGCTGGCGCCACCGACTGCTAGGTATACATTATTATATTCATATAGCTTCCTAGCTCGGGGGCTGGACGCGATAAGGCACCATGCTTTTAGTGCCAGCTCTCATGCTTTAACGCTGAATGCTATACAACCACTCGGAATTTCCCGATTCAAGAGGCTTTTGAAGATTTATTTTGGGAAGATGATTGTTAACCATTATTTCAGGGATTTTATTCCGAGATAAGGGTTTTTTTCAGATTATTACTCAGAGGTCTTATTTAGTCATTGACTCCGGGAACAGGTTCTTCCCGAAAAAATAGGTTTTTGAATCCATTGAATCGACTTGCCCATCTTAACCATCAAATGTTTACTGTCATATATTGCATGCCACGATTCTTTGGATCCTTTATTCCAAACCTTGGAGATTTGGATTTAAGGCTCAGGGGCTGCGGGACACGTGTCATCAGCGACTTATTTTCAAATTTGTTGGAAGATAAGGATAGAAGACTCAAGATTAAGTTGACCCTCAGCCTGATTCTACGAGTCAACCTAAGGTTCGAGGGTTACTCCATATGGAGTGCGAGTTTAATCGCTTCCCATATAAAAGAAGACTTGATGACTACTTGGGGCATGAGCACCTCAGAGCCTCGATGCAGTCAACGAAGTACTCGGAGGACATGGCCCACGCCCTACATCTGTTGTAACAGCTCGTAGTGTAGTAGGACTACTCATACAGTAATAAAACTAGTCGAACACGGTAGGAAACTACCTGAGAAGTACTCGGGTAGGACTCCTGGGCATGTACCCGACTAGGACTTCCATGTAAACCTGTCCCCCTAGACTATATAAGAGCGGATAGGGACCCTCTCCAAACAGAAGATCACCCGATCACCACCTAAGGAAATACAAACCACACAGGACGTAGGGTATTACGCTCTCGGTGGCCCAAACTTGTCTAAACCTTGTGTTCCTTGCACCTTCGAGTTCCTGTGACACCCTACCTACAAACTCACCACCTCGGGGGTATCCCTCGGTGGGCGTGGCGGTAAAACACTGACAACGTAAATTAAAAAATAATTTCACACTTCCACCAGAATCATAAGAATTAGTTAAGGACTGGACCTTTAGGAAGATGGCCACACAATTTCAGACCTTCAAGAAGAATTTGGTTAAGGATTATATCAAGCAAGGGAAAATGCCAACATTTACAGGAGCACTTGAAAAATAGAAGGACCACTGGGATGCATTTGTGGCATATAAGTGTTCGGAGCTTGGTATCCAGTGGGTGCAAAGGAACAAAGAAAATGCATCGAAGAAAAAATATCACCACACTCTAGGACAAGGTGGCTACAAGGTCAAAATCCCGAAATACGAGAAGATGGAGCAAGATTTGCTTGCTAGAGGTATCACACCTGCAACCATCAACTGGCCTGAACGTTCAAGGAACCTGTTTTATGGTCATGGCGGAACCTTGAACCTAGAGAATGGCGAGTGCATTTTTGGTGAAAGAATTCAGCGAGCAGCCATTAGACTACAGGAGGCCATAGAAGCAGTTGCCACGGAATATTCCAGCCTGATAGAGAAAAAGATGAGACGACTTATGCCCTTGAGAATCCAGAACATCCGGGTCGAACACGAGGAAAATGCGTGATTCCGTGGAAATATGGGTTCAGCCAGTACATCAACTCTTACAGAAGCCGACAAAGAAGGAAGAATGAGGAGCAAGCGCGCTTGAGAAGGCTTGAAGAACAGTTGTTATCTAATGATGCCGGAATGGTGGATGAAGTGAAATGACAAGTTGCCATGGCAATAAGTCAGCAACAGCAATCACAACCGGCTTCGGTGCCTAATGTCAATGAAGCTAATGTGTCTCAGCGAAGAAGCAGCTGCACTTCCACGGAGCTCCATGTCGATAATGCAGTTGAAACTGGCCAGCAGCGCTATCCTGTGGATGATATCACTCAACGGACACCTTGTGCGCTGCAAAGTAAACACAAGGGCATAATCTTCACGGTTGGCTACGGTACTGTTGTGCCAACCCAACCAGGAGATGTGTACCATGGACAACTAATTCTTGTTGGATACGCTAAAGTAGGTGTGGAGGAGGTGTGCTAGGATTATGAGATGCTTGAGCTCGACATTCCTAGAGGTGATGGGGAGATGACACTAGCACAGGCCATTCATGGTTGGATCTTGTGGGAGAAGCGCAACATCCTCCTCAAGCTTACCGATCAGGCATCAAGGCCAGCATCTCCACAACCTCCTCGAAGGGCACACATAACGAGTCCACCATCTCCGCCACCTACACCACAACATTCTCCTTCAAGGGCACCTACCATGAGTCCACGGTCACCTGCTTCATCTTCTGGGCAGACGGCTTCTTCTCAGTCACCTCCTCCTAGGCAGCGGTCTCCTCCTTCACCTCCTTTGGCGCCTGCAAAGAAGCAAAAGCAACCTCCAAAGAAGCAATCATCAGTTAAAGAGCCTCCGAAGAAGAAGGAGAAGACGAAGAAGAAAGCTAAGGAGCCTGCTAAGCTACCGTGGGAGAAAACTAATGAGGAATGTTGTGAGGAAGCTAAGAAAGTGGTTGACGAGCACTTCAAACCGAAGAAGCCAAAGAAGAAGGTACCCATAAATCCAGCAGATTTAGCCTTTTTCTTAAAAATGACCGATGCAAATAGGAGAAAATTCATTCCACCATCAGACTACAACCGCTCAATTACCAAGTCATACGAGAAGAAGAAGAAATCTGCTGGGTCGTCTGATGTTCCATAGCTCGGAGCCCAAACGAAGCAATCAATTGAACCACTCATCGTGCTACCAACAGAACAACAAGGGCTAATTGCTTTTCTGGGCACCTCTCGTCTCTCGGCGGCTCAGGTTGCAGGGCGTGATGAAATTGAAACACACCCCGGAGTTGCTAGATGGAAATATGAGTTGCGCAAGAGTCTTGTTACCCCGGAAGTCGTGCTTGTGCTTCCAACGCAAATGTGTAGACTACATGATTACTACATGCTCGCGTCTAGCCGTAACGACTGCATGCTGGGTGTACGGATTAAAGATGAAGATTACTTTCGGGGCGAGGATGTCATGTGGTTGTATTTCGAAGAATTACACCAAGTATAGCATCAAGACACCCTCGACATCAATTTTGTCAGCACCTGGCTTCTGTAAGTGGTGTTCTTCAATTTTCATTTATATAAATAGCGAATCTTATGGCATGCCCTCAATCTATAGATTCCTTGTTTCTTTTATATTACGTAGAATTGAGATTCAAACTTGTAGGAAGAATGACTACTTGCACTTGGGCTTCGTCGACCCAGTGGTTATGAATTGCGTTACTCTAAAGGACAACCCTCAGGAAACATTTCATAACTTATACAAGTTTTTATTCATTCATCATTACAAGCAGAATATAGTGTTTCCTTACAACTTTCAGTGAGTGTTTTCTCCCTAGTAACCCTTTTACTTTTGTACAATTGAATTTTTCTAACCCTAACAAAAAGTGGCTCTGTATAATCTTGCTGAAATCATTGGATACTAATTAACATAATTTCGGACATGTGCTTAGCGATTGTTATGGACTCATTGAAGAAAAAGCCAGAACTTTACCAAGACATTACCGACTTGTTGAAAATTTAATTACTAATTGTGAGAATTCCTTACATGTGCTTAGCGATAAATATAGTTATTAGTTCTCGGTCATGCGCAGGGTTTGGGAAAAGTTATGTGAAAAACAACCACGTAATTTCACAGGCGAACTTAGATTGAAGACAGACTTTCTGGTACATACTGGATGCTGCTTTGCACATTTCATCTGTTTTATTATATATTCATTTGGATACCTTATGACTTCTTTTGTTTTAAAGTGTTTGAGGCAGTCACAGGGTAATAATTTATGCGCATACTATGTTTGCAAGAACATTCACACTCTTGTAGGTCCTTACAAGACATATACTTCTTCAGAAGCGGAAGTAAGTAATAAACAACATTTTGCAATGTTTTAACTAATTTTTAAAATTATCATAATTAGTATTTTTCATATTTTTATAGATCCATAGGATGCGGGATTAGCTCCTTCCGAAAGAAAGAGTTTTGGCGATTAAGAAGCTTATGACAGGATTTATCTATTAGCAAGTCGTCAAACCAGATGGTGAATTTCACTATGATGGACACATTCTTGATAGAAGTAGTAAATATAGCATAGATGTCATATAAAACTTTGTTGCACTTTGTATGTATATATCTATGCATGTTTCATTTTGTTGTACTTTAGTGGTGAATCCCACTTGCTATGTGTGTGTGTGTCTATATATATATATATATATATATATTGGATTTCATACTCAGCTCGAACCAGAGCGTGTAGGAACGTATAGTAACACTATAAAATACTACGTAATTTTGAGTATAAAAATATAACTGAAACAAAAAAGAAATGAATGGAAAGAATACAGAAAAAAAAAGAACCCGAGACTAATGGGGGTCCCTGCCTCGCCGTGGCTAGGAGCCTTTTTAGTCTCGGTTAGTGTTACCAACCAGGACTAAAGGGCTTCTTTAGTCCCGGTTGCCAGACCCGGGACTAAAGGTCTGGGCCTTTAGTCCCGATTGGCAGTCCCGGTTGGAGAACTGGGACAACAGAGGTTTCCCAATCGGTACTAGTGAGCCTCTCTGTACTATTGAACATTTACTTCCTATAAAGTGAATCTCATTCTTCTACACCACCATAAATTTTCTGCTGTACTATTATCATTTCATACAATGGTTTGACCATCCATTCATGATTTGTGGAACATTATTTGAAGTCTAGGATTGCATTCTTTTGGGACCGAGGGAGTAATCCCTAATGTTTATTTGCTGGTTTTCCACTGAATGTGCGTAATGATGTGTGCAAAAACCTATATTCTTGGTTTCGTAAGTGGATCTTCTTTAACGTGGAACGCTTGTATTCATCAATAAATCAAGCCTTGTTTGCTAGGTGGCACATAAAATACTCCCTCAGTTCTTTTTGATAGCCATATTTCATTACGGCACAATGACCAAGGATAAGGATCTTGGTTATCATTCGATTAATCACATCATCATGTACTCATCTTTAGTGCAAACGATTTTTCACGAGGACCCCTTGGTATCGATATTATCATATACATGCGCCAGTATTTTTTCTAGGTGAGTCATCCGTATTAGACCAAGACGACAACTCTCAAATTACTATCAAAAGAGAAAATTTCAATTTTGGAAATAGTACTATCAAAAGACAAGAGAATGAAGGGAGTAATAATATGGAAAATCTCCCTGTTCACTAAACAGTCCACCGCTGTTCGCTGGGCAGGAACAATAATGGTAATGTTTCCATCACAGTTCACTGGCAGGAACACCCACCATTTATGATAGCTACACAGGTGACGAATCACAGACGGGTCATGATAAGGCTCCTCACTGCTAATTTTATTTTTAGAAAAAGGAGAGTTTTCAGCCTCTGCAACGGGACACAACCAATTTTTACAGCAATCTTAGCTCCAAAGCTGATCACAAATAATAAGTAAAAGTGTACACCAACTAAAGAAAGTAACTAAAAGCAAATTCGTTTATTGCTTCTCCATCCATTGTTGGCAAAGATATCCAAAGCGATGACCTCTAAGGCTTTGGTTGCCAAACGGAGAGTCCCCCTTGATTCCTCAGACAACAGTAGGGATAAAAAATCACAGCCAATATGCTCCTCTGAATATAGCCTGCATAAAATAGGTAACCTGTTTTTTCTAAAAAATCAAGTCGTTACTTTTATACACCAAATCGCCCACATAAGAGTAAACCCTACAAAAATTAATAATCTATCTTCTCATTTATGCCAGTTAACTAGTGTCCAAGCATATGAGATATTGACTTTGGTGGGGTTAATCTAGTAGCTATATGAACAATACGCCAAATAATTTTAGCATGTTGACAATTAAAAAAGAGGTGCTTAATTGTTTCATTGCAATCGCATAAGCAACATTTTAGTGCCATTGCTTAATATTAGCTCATCACTGCTAATAAAGTCACATGGCATAGCATTTCCTATTAGTGCCATGTTAATAGAATGACATCAGTGCTAATCTAGTGACATGGCTCATCTCGGTGATAGGATGTGCTATGCCATGTCACTCAATTGACAGGCCATGGTTTTGCCCGAACCCGAAGGCCGTAACAATGATAGATCATGTCACACCCTCGCGTTTTGGTCAATAATAACATGCCGTGAATGACCGTGAAGGATCCCACATCACTAATGGTCGATTTTCACATAGTGGTAGGAGTGTTGGACAAAGAACAGCATAAGGTACTCCCTCCGTTCCAAAATGTAGTTTGTTTTGCCTTTCCTAGGTTTATAGATTTTGATATACACCCAGACATACATTATATCTATACATATACATAGAAAATACTATGAATCTAGAAAAACCAAAACGAACTATATTTTAGAAAAGGGGGAGTACACTCTATCGTTCAACAAGTCTCTTCTCCAAAGATTGCTAAGCAATCAACCTTCACTTTGCTGGAGGCATTTGTTGGATTACTACACTGGCATATACTCATTTCTTCAAAATAGTATTCCAAAAATTATCATTCTACTCTATATACTCATTTTGATGAACTAATACAATTAAATCACATCTACACATGCAAACCTTAAGTGAATTTGAACTCAAATGGTGTATAAATTGAAAAAACTCCAACATTTAACCCAATCTAGAAAATCTCAAAATCTCTATTTCAAAACCATGAAATGAGCTCCACTATCAATGGAAGTTAAAAGGATGAAGTTTCTAACCTTTAGAACCGTTGGATTGAAGGAAAATCAAAAACCTTCACAAATCTTGGAGAAATTGGACATGAACTCCCCACACCCGAGCCAAGAACAAGAACACAACTGCAAGAATGGCTCGGGCAGGGGGAACAAGAAGGGGCTAAAAAGGCTTGGGGAATTTAGTCCCGGTTCGAGCCACCAACCGAGACTAAAGGATCATCTTTAGTCATAGTTGGAGGCTAGCATCGGAACTAACTGTGCCGCATGCCACCAATCGGGACTAACGATGGACCTTTAGTCCCGGTTGGTGGCTCCAACCGGGACAAAAGGTCCCTCCCTGCTCCTCCATCCCTAGCTGTTGGACCCGGAACTAATGCTTTCATTGGTCCTGGGCCCAACCCCGGCCGAGACTAAGGGGATGGATGAAAGGCTTGTTCTGTACTAGTGCATTTTTCTGCCTTATTAGATAGTCAGATTCTTTTTTGTGAGAGTGGTGTCTGTTCACGGAGAACAGATGGGGACGTTGTCGATGATCATGTGTTTGAAGCACTCCCTTCAACACGTGTGCTCGTAAATGAGATTAGGGCCTTGCTACAGTACTCTGATTACCTCTCAGGAGGTAAGAGGTCAAATAAATCTAAGCCATTGAATTTTTGAAGAAATAAAGAAATTAGTTACAAGTAAAAGGAAAATAACCAGCCATGCAAATAATTGATTTCGCCCTTATCCAACTAAATGCCAGATTTTGCATGCACGCGTACGTGCTAATATATCTGTTTTCCATCAGGATCTAACTTTGCATGCGGTTCCGATAAAACAGTTCACCTATGTCACGTTACGAAAAATAATGTTAGAACTCACCCATGTCATGTTTCAAAATAAATCTTTGTTATATTATGAAAAAGTGTTACAACTCATCACACATGTCACATTAAGAAATAAATATTACAATTCATATATATCACGTTATGAAAAAATGTTACAACTCACCCACGTCACATTTGGAAAAAAAGATGTTACAATTGAGCCATCTCATATCTATTATAAGATCACACGCCGTGTGACTTCTTCTAACAAATCTATGTCACAAGATATGATTGGCAAATGTCACGTGACGAGATGGTAAAAGAATGCAAAGATTACATGCAATCACGTGACGTGCTTGGAGGGGATAAAAAAATATTTCTTGTTTCAATGGCCGGCACATCATGTGAAAAAAAAACAGAAATCTGAGATCTCAACTAATCATGCATTCAAGTTAGATCTAATTATCTATTTTCTGATTTAAAATATATATAATAAATATTAAAGCTATTACGTCTTGGAATATTAAGGTATTAGATCAACGGTCCGCGGTCACTTCAGTGTACCGTGGAAAAACCCATTAATAATTTAATGTAAAAATGTGCTACGGAATTCATCACGATAATAATTTATAGGATTGGTATAACAATAGTCGTACTACTCACAACATAATGATAGCTGTCACATTAATTTCATATGGATACAGTATTGTATATATAACAAGAAGGTCCCTAACAAAGATGGTAAAAGATAGTAGCAGGATCAGTACCGGGCACTAGTGGCGTTGTTCTTTGGACAGTAGCCACTGGTTAATGTAATCGTTTATGTAGTCGACGCAAATAAACACTATAGCACGCCATCACGAACACGAGCGCATAATTTTGCCAAGGAAGTAGTCAATGCAGAACAAGCAAAGCCGCGTATATGTCAGTGTATTTATATTTTTACATATCCTGAACTTCTTAATTTCTCGAGCTATAAATTTAATGTATTGTTGGATATCAACAAAGCTTATCCAATCGTTGTTTAATGGATTTATATAAAGTCTGTACATTGTATAATGGGCAAGAGAGAGGCGACCTCCATACGAAGGTAGCAAGCATCTGCGAAGTGTAAATTAGTATCCAGATCGAATTAGATATATAATTGAAACAGGAGCACTAGCCAGCAGTCGAGATCCAGATCTGGTTGTATAGAATCTGAACATGCAGCCCATGCTGATGGGGTGTTACATTCATTACAAAAGAAAAGATGTTTACGTGACCGGGTTTATTTATGCAAATGCCACGGGAGCAGGAGGCCAGCATACACAACCGGTACTGAGCAACTAAAAGTATTCAGTACCGCTTACATGATGTTAATTTTTCATGCAAAATACACAAACATGCGGTGTGTCGGATTCGAACTCGGACCTTTTGCCTCACATATACTTCTCTTACCATCTCACCTACATAACAATTTTAATTTTAATTGGTAGAGAGATGCTTTCTTTTTGAACTAACACATGGAAGATCATTTAAGTACTAGGTGGATCAAAGGCTACACATTAGTACGGAGTGGTGTTAGCAATCTATACTAATGTGGTAACCGATACTAAATGCTCTGGACCCTTCTGTCCGCCATAAATATACCGGTAGGTATTGTACCCAAAACTATTTGTGATAGACCGATAGCTTCAATTACGGATAAATTATTCAATTGGGCATGGTTAAGGAGTGCTTCACTATTTGGAATGATGCTATGCACGTAGTGTTATGAAGAATAAATTTAGCGAGCTTGTCACCTCTCTTATTCTTTGGCAGGTGAATGCCAGTGGGCCCTTGGGTCCGTCATGTGTGCACTGGCACTGTCTTAAGTCGGTTGCATATTTTTGTGGGCCCGTTGATCCATGTGAGGCTGAACGGTGCGTTCTGGTTGGTCGATAGTTTTTGCCTTGGATTCAAGGGTGAGTTTTCCCTCCATTTCTGCACAAATTCACGCATAGCACATATTTCCAAGGGAAATGTGGAAATAACATTATTCTACATAAATATGCGTTCAAGAAATGTGAGTTCTCCTAATTTTCTAATCAAATTGACGGTCGAAATTGGTCCGTAATGAGCGTCAACAAGATCCCCCCAAGCTCGTCCCGATCAAAGAAGCACATTTAGGTTGTTGATCAAAAATTGCTACTACTCATTACATATCATCGTGCCATGTCTTGCAACTAAGATGATCTCCATGAGGCTAAATAAATTGGCATGAGTACCTTTCCCTTGTTATCTTAATCATCTATGAGGCCTATTAGTTTCTCCTTTGTCTTAAGCTGTTGAGAGTTAGAACGGTCGATAGAACAATCCATCTGGAGGTTTTCTTAAATTTTTCAAATCAAGACCAAGTTCCTTGAATGAATCTCTCAGATCACTCAATGTGTATGAATCCTTACCATGGAACTTCTCGCCTTCTCATATCTAAAGCTTTTGTAGGGCTCAAGGTATGGGAAGGATGAGGCGTACCTACATTTCATATGTTGCAAAGATAAAGAGTGGATCCATGGAGAAACAAGTCATAAATCAAGATCAAGATGTGGACGTGTGTGGATGGATGATGGTACGATTACTCCTTTTGTATGATGTCTCTCTCCTCTTTATTTTATTTTGAGAATGGTTACCCCTTTTCTTTTTCTTTTTTTCTTCTTCTTCTCTTTTTTTTGGGGTCATGCTTGTGAGTATGCCTTTTCTTTGGGATAACCATATCTCCTTTTTTTTTAGGAATACCTGTAGAGAGATCACACAACACATGGAGCATTTATTTGTTGGGTGCATGGAGTGTACTAGTTCGCGGTGTAGGAATTTCGCGATGGATGTGGACTGTGCGTGATCTTGATCAAGGGAATATGAAAAGCATCTCACTAGGGTCTCAACAATTTGGCAAACCTCAATGAAACAACAAGTAGCATATGTATATGGTTTTCAATGTATATGGCATATGGCTCTGGTAGGACTTTTAGTATCATTGAGGAACTTGTCTTTCCCTTTTTATTATGAAAATAAAGTCTCCAGATATCATATCTCACTCAAAAAGAGATTGTAAAGCTCCTTCTACCATATCTATGCTCACAACAACCTAGACATGGATGAAGCATGTGCAACCCACAAGATTTTAATGTTCATGGCAAAGGTTTAAACAGCCAACAAACTCAAACTCAGGAGAACACTATGCTTGATACCAGGCAAACAAACAAGCAAGAGAGAAGCAATTTTTCATCCTTTCCACTTAGGAAAACTAGAACATTCTTACCGAGCATATGGAGGGGAACTTTAAGCAGAAAATATTTTTGTTGTTTTTATAGTTTTTATTTTTATTGAAAGCAGTAAAGATACAATTCACTTAGCGGAGATCCTCCCCCAAGCTAGATCTTGGTTTAAGGTCTGATGAGCAGGACCCTCTCCATACCTATTTAACTTGAGGTCTATTCATCCGTACCTGGAGAGGAGGTCGAGGATGGCGACGTCTTCACTTGCCACACCTTCTTGTTCTTCCTTGACTTAGGCTATGTGGGTGACGGGTCTTCAGATGAGAGCAACGGTTCTGCCCATAATCCTTGCCCTTCATCATCTTGATGAATCAGGTAGAATTGTTCTTTTTTGGTTTGAAACCTGAACATCATATTCCGGCCCATATGCGGAGGCTGATCTTTTATGCCCCAACATCAATCCTGGCTTTGGCATCCCTTAGGAATGGTCGCCTGAGAATAAGCGATATTCCTAGGTCACCCTCCATGTCAAGAACCACGAAATCCGCGAGGATGAATGAACCCTTGACTTGCACCAGGAGATTCTCCACTATCCCCTAAGGATACCGTATTGTAGAGTCTGCTAGCTGTACGCACATACATATTGGGGAAAGTGCTGGATAACATAATCTTTCAAACATTACCTTTGGCATAATGTTGACACTTGCTCCAAGGTCGTAGAGGGCTTGCTTGAAGTGGCAATCGAATATCGAGCAACTGATTACTGGGTACCCTGGATCTTCCGTCTTTGGTGCTGCTAGATCGCCCCACAAGTTTCTTCTTGGCATGCGATCCTCTCTGTATGGTTAGTGTAGATTGTACCACGTGGTGGCTTACCCCATTTAGAGGTCACCGCATTAACACTCTCCAGGGAGGCTTCGGGTTGCCCTGGAATCTTCCCTATTTTAGCAGACGGAACAACAGCAGCTAGCTGAGCTAGTTGAGTTTCAAGCATTTTGTTGAAGCTCAGCTGGTTCTTGATCGCAGAGGAGCTGCCATCCATCTTTGCCTAAATAGTCTCCAAGGATTTGTCGTTGGCGGCCATGTTCTTTTGTAATTATTCGTTGACTTTTGCTTGGCCTAGGATAAGATCCCTCAAGGAAGGTTGGTTAGGATTAAACGAATTTGAATTACCATTACCTCCTTGGTAGTAGGGGCACGATTGATTCCACCCCTTCCCTCCTTATGGATGAAACCCTTTGTTGTTGTAGTTGTTCATATACATGACATCTTCATGGGTTTTGGAGAAATCATTCCCTGAATGTCCAATGCTCTAGCAAACCTCGCACGTATGCAAGCGTCTAAGGCTTGGAGTGCTTGCATTGGAGCCTTGTCTTGGGGACGTTCATCTATCTTTTTGAGGAAGAGGTCGAGCTTAGCGGCTAGTATGTCCGTATCCTTGATGGTGTGCATGCCCCGCTGGCGTGGTTGGAGACGTTCATCATTCCAACCTTGGATGGACACCATCTTCTCGATCAAAGTTTTGGCCCTGTGAATGGTTACCGAGAAGCAAGCACCACCTGCAGCAGCGTCGATGTAGTAGCGGGATGTTAGAGTCAGCCCATTGTAGAAGTTCTGAAGAATAAGACAATCGTCCATCCCGTTGTGAGGACACGCTAGGTTGTACTCCTGAAGCCTCTCCCAGGCTTAAGAAATTGACTCATTGGACGCCTGCTGGAAATGGGAGATTTTTCCTCGAAGAGCGTTAGTTTTGCCCATCGGGAAGAATTTTGCTAGGAATGCCTTGGTACACTTCTCCCATGTGTCCATTGCACTTCTGTTAGCATAGAACCACTGCTTTTGCCTTCCCTAGAAGAGAAAATGGAAATAGTCGGAGTCGGATTGCATCCTGAGTGACTCCCTTGATAACAAAAGTACCGCAGAGTTCTAGGAATAGTTGGAGATGTGCGCTGGCATCCTCATTGGCCTTGACATAGAATGGGCTAGCCTGCACCATCATAATGAGACCCATCTTGATCTTGAAATTTTCAGCTCCAGTGTTGATAGATGGCCCAACTGGGACATTGTCATCAGAGGGAGCAGAGAACTCACAGAGTGTCTTCTGGGCCATGGCATTGCAAGTTGATGGAGCAAAAATAGCTGGTTCGGCTGTCGAGAGTGAAATCTGAGGAGGTATGACACGGGGTCGAACTCTTCTCAAAAATGACTCTGGATCCAGAGTGAAATTTTGCGGCAGATCGAAATTAGTCATAAACTACCCTATTTTCATGTAAAAGAGAAAACAAAGCCAAGTTAGCCTGTTTAAGTAATGAATACCAACTAAGAGATTAATCAACAACTTTATCTATCCTTTTAACCAGTGCCTTCCCCAGCAATGGTGGCAAAAATGCTTTTTGGCATTTCTTACGTCACAAATAAATCCATAAGCACACGAAGTACCATTGTAGCATTTTACCCATGAGTAATCTCGGGTGTCGTATTTATATTTCCGCAGGGAAGGTGGCGGTTATAGAATAGGTAAGTTGATGATTGCATAAACAGGGGTAAGATAATATATGAATAATGAGGTAGTGTGACACACAAGTTACTCAAGCTCAAACTCAAGAAAGGTCTAGGCAGGGAGAAAGGAAGAAGAAAGCTACTCGGGACTTATGTACTTCTATCTAGATATACAACCCATACTATACATACTCATACACATACACATGATTATCCTAAGCTCTAGGCTCCCAGGCACTACCGGGAGAACCGCACATGACTGGCAAAGGAGCCGCCATCCAACTCGGCTACTTTATGGACCTCCTACAACCACTACCCGAACAGGGAGGGTTACGCTGGACAGACAGGGCTCTCACCACCTACCACCTACCTCATCAAACCATGGGATAGGACCGCATCCGGCAACACTAATTAACCCAGACACCATGCCTACATTATGGACAGACATCATACTAGAGCAAACATAAGAATACCGGAACCGTTACCGTGGCACTAGATTTACTCTTATAATCATGCAAGGTATAAGGTATGAATATAAACTAATCGTAGCATACATGTCTGACACCGCAGAAGATAAACTATGCAAGTATATAAATCTAGAAGATAACTCTATTAAAGATATCTGAGAATTACATAGGAGAGGAAGAGCAAAACCAATACCAAATACTCCTAGGCAACCTCGGAAACCCGAAGAAGAGCTTCAGCCTAAACTCCACTAGCCTATGGACTAAGCAAGAGAGGAATGAGAGAATGAGCAACTTGAGGTGTGTCTTCTTTAGGAGCCTCTCCCCTCATATTTATAGATGTGTCACAGAAGCTCACCACCGACAAATCAGCAGGATTCACCTTGTACCGACCTTGAGGACCAATGGGGAAGCTCCACGTGCAAGAGGTAAGTCGGTTGTGCTTGGGTTGGTTCGTCCGAAACATGTGGTTCGGCCTAACTGGCCGGACCACCTCTGCTCTTGTTCTTTGGCAGGGTGACTGCCCAATGGGCCCTTGGGTCTATCATGTGTGCATCGCCGCTGTCTTAAGTCGGTTGCATGTGTTTGTGAGCCCATTGATCCATGTGGGGCTGAATGGTGCGCTCTGATTGGTCGATAGTTTTTGCCTTGGATTCAAGGGTGTGTTTTCCTTCCATTTCTGCTCAAATTCCTGCATAGCACTTGTTTCCAAGAGACATGTGGAAATAACATTATTCTAGATAAATATGCGTGTAAGAAATGCTAGTTCTCCCAATTTTCTGATTAAATAGACGGTCGAAATTGGTCCGTTACGAGCGTCAACAATTCATCATGCAATTAAAGAAAGCTAATAGAATGATAGTAAGAAAGCATCACCTTCATTGGCCATATGGCTGTTGGCATCACCTCCATTGGTATTGTGGGTGTTGCTATCAAGCAGGGCAGTACAATCACCTAAAAAATGTTAGCAAGTAAGAGTGCATTCATCTTTTAATCAAATCAAGAATGACATTAAGAAACATGGTAGTAGAACTATCCTTCTTTAGCATTTTTTGTGTGACCATCATAGTTTCCAACAAGTTCACCAGCTTGGGTCACATTAGGCTGGGATGGAGATGGCACACTGATATTACTTGGTGTCAGACTTGCATCAGCTTGGGCAATGCTTTTCAATCTCCTTGTAGCTCTAGTAGGTGGTTGCTCTGCGTAGAGCCTCTTACGAGACCGAAACTTGACTCCAGCAAGATGCATATCTGAAGTATGTTGTTTAGTTTTCTTGCAACTCTTCTCCTTCGAGCCCTGCTAGAAATGGAAGTATGGATTAGTGAACAGAGTGTCGACAAAATTATATTGCATCAACAAACAAACAAGTGAAGCTTTGACAAGATGGAGGAATTAGCACCCTATCGTTGTCATCATCAATGGAATCTCTTTCACCAGTATCATCTTACTCAGTATCAGAGTGTTTACTCTGTTTACAACTTCGTTTACGCTTGTTTGGAGCACTGGCACGCATGTTTGGCATCATGCTGGATAAAGTAGGAATTCCAAGTTGCTGCAGCCTTGCACTGTTATGCATATATTGTCTCAGGCGGTTCTCTTCATACGGAAGCAGTGTAGGTTCTGTGATGAGAGAAAATATGAACAGATTACTATTTCTAAAATAAGCAAAGAGTAATAGACTATACATACTCTCCTACAAATCAAATCAGTCTCTCAAGGTTCATTACGTGCATACAAGATATAATGCAACAATGAGTTTAACTAATTTAATTACACACATGTCCTTAGATAAAAAAACAACATATCATTGAACTAGATCCAGTAATATAATCAAGGATTCTGCATTTTCTTCCTACAGGAATTCCACCTAGTGAAAACATACCTAATTCCTACAGCAATTCCACCTAGCAAGAATAATTGTTGCTGATGTTCCTAGTTTGATTTGATAAAAATTAGCGCTATTGCTATTCCTTAGTCAAGCTACAGCCTTGCACTGAGTTTAACTAAGTTAA
Organism: Panicum miliaceum; assembly: GCA_032594955.1. NCBI lineage: Eukaryota > Viridiplantae > Streptophyta > Magnoliopsida > Poales > Poaceae > Panicum > Panicum miliaceum. The sequence continues at coordinate 26,211,024 of CM064072.1, read as the reverse complement.
CTACACACATATCCTTAGACAAAAAAACAACATATCATTGACCTAGATCCCGTAATCTAATCAAGGGTTCTGCATTCTTCCTATAGCAATTCCACCTAGTGAAAAACATAACTAATTCCTACAGACAAATTTGACTCTTTACAATTAGGGACCCATCAACCGACGCAAGCAAACTCAGTTATCATTTCTATTACTAATACAAAACCATAGAAAGGAATGGTCACAAAGAGTATGAGAGGCATTAAGATTGAACCGATGTAAGGAGTAACCTTGTGGTCTGTTTGATCGACCCTTCATTGCCATCATGACAGTAGGGGGGATAGCGACGTAGTGGAAGCGGAGATGCAACGACGGTGGAGGCGGCGGTGAAGGTACCCTTGAAGCGGCAAAGCCTATGGTGGCGATGGGGTCCTAGAAGCGGCGATGGTGGAGGCGGCGGTCAAGGTACCCTTGAAGCGGCGAACGGTGTTGCGACGCTAGGGTCCTTGAAGCGGTGACAATGGAGGTGGTGGTCGAGGTACTCTTGAAGCGGCGAAGGGTGTGGTGGTGCTGGGGTCCTTGAAGCGGCGATTGTGGAGGCGATGGTCGAGCTAACCTTGAAGCGGCAACGGTGTGGTGGCGGAGAGGTCCTCGAAGCGGCCGCCGGTGGTGGTACAGGTGGAGTGCGGGAGATGGGTGGCGGCGGGTGGGGCCTCGTGGCCGCCGGCAGCGGGCGAGCTAGGGTTTGGGCGTTTGAATCGGCGCCAATGGATATTTGGGGCGGACAGTGCGGTATGAAAGTTACCATGGTGCCCATCAATATGTATGTGACATTCTGGAAACTTACCATGACGCTTCATTTGTATTTTATTTTTCCTTTTTAATTTTATTGCACCATTATGAAGTAAAACAGAAAAATAATCGTCTTACATACATCAATATATTTTCTATATGTAATATACTACATATAAGGTTTCTTGTTGAAGTTTCAAAATTTTGAAACTTAATTACTATTTTCTATATGTTAAATAAGTTTCTACATGGTTATCGAAATTAGTTCTTAATTGAACTACATGTGCATCTAATAAGATACAAAAAATTGCACAAAAAATATATTTAGCCTCGTATGTGGCTTCCGAGTCGGTGTCTTCAAAATAGATGAAATATTCAACTGTATTCTAGGGAAAATTCATTCTTCTATCTTCAAGTTACCATAGAATAATTAACATAATATCTAAAATTGGTTAGAATATTCTACAAATTGACATGACAATATATTTTAGTCCATAATCTTGCTATTAAAAACTCAAATAGTTTTAGTAAAATTGGACCATACATTGTTCACATAAGGATACATCTATCACATAACTTCTTACAACTTAAGTGAAACTTTGAGGTTTGAGTACCTCATAATATTTTTTGAACTTGTATGCATCTCAAATTTAGACACAACCATATGCTTACCATAATGTTAGAAAATATGAAGTTACATGACCAATTGTTGTGCAACAGCATATTTTTTGTATTAAAAAATAAATGACATGCAAGGCTTAAACAAGGACAAAAGTTGGCTGAATAAAATTGTAAGCATTTTAAAGAATAGTTATACATTGCAACCTATTTACTAAAGCCATTAGTGAAATCCATCCCACATTTATGAATAAAAGAGATAACTGATAAATAAAAGAAAATTGGAACAATTAAATAACTGAACTAAAAGTAGATCCAATAAATTATCATGCGAGGGTTCATATCGCTCTTAACCGTGAGCGGGGCTGATATATAAGTTTTACACTTTATAGAGATTGTACATTTTTACCCACAAGTCGAATTTTTCTTGATGCCCTGATTTGCAAGGCCCTTAGACACTTGCAAGTGTATTCCATAGACTCTCTAATCAGTTAGTATCCCACTAAAGTTTCAGCCGCTACACGAGTGAATCTTCCCCAAGGCCCGATGAAACCAAACAAATACGTACACCCTTGGCAGGCAACGAACCCCTCATCACAGGCCCCCCATGCGTCGAATCGAGCACTAACAAATTAGCGACATTTTACTTACTTAGCCAAGACTTGAGCACTAACAAATTAGTGGTTCCATAAAGCATGAGCCAGTTATAGTGTTGAGATCAGAAACCACTCCTAACCATTATTTAGCAACTAAGCAAGCTACCCAACATTAAAATAAATAACCTAGCTTTCAAGGACGTGGATAACAATTAATGGATAGAGTGGGACCAGTCATATTAATGCTTGCAGGCGTAGAACATATATAAATAAAAAAGTAAATCCTATTAGGACAATGATATGATTAAGGAATACGCTTACCTTCCTTAGTGACTTGCTGCTGCTCAGACTCTTCAAACTCCTGCTCTTGGAAGTTCTCGAACGGCTCCTTGTCTACGTGTCACAATCAAGCCAAACAATTGCAAGACATGCACATACAATCAAACAAAGGAAAATAATTAAAAATAGTACATCAAATAGTGAAAAATAGAAGAAAAATCATAGAAACTAACTCTACATGTTACAACGGTTGAAACGATACTAAGAGCGCTTACAACGGAGTTAAAACGCTAAAGATACGCTAAAAACAGCTTTGCAGGGGCTTAAACGCGAGGAAAACTATTTTAAATGGGCCAAATAGCAGGAAACTAGAGCTAAAACATAACTATATATAAAAACTCAAGGCCTAAAGCACTAAAAAATAAAATATGGACGGTGGGTTCTTTAAACAAGATCACGGGGTTATGTGAAAGAAAAAGGACCGAAAGGGAACTAAATTTGAATATGCATGGATGGCGGATTGATTTCAGAGAACGTTAGGGGTTTTTCTACAAAACTGGCTTGCTTTACCATACCTTGACCCGAGAGCTTGACTTGGTGTACGCAATTGGATCGAGGCCCCGGCGGCTCGGCCAGTGCTGGCCATGGCGGTGGGGTGCCAGGATCGCGACGCCACCTGGCCGTGCGGCAAAGGGCTATCGAAGCGCACCCGATTTGGGCTCCAGTGTGCCAAGGCCATGTGGCGGCACAGTAATGGCTAGCTAGGTTGGCCGTGGTAGTGGGAGAGGGAGGCTCGGAGTAGGCGGTAAAGCTTAAGGGGCTCACAACGATGCTCCTGAGGCCCTCATATTCCGTCAGCTAGTGGTGGGCAGGTGGGTTGACGACAAGAGAAGCAGCGAGTTGGCTGGGCAGCGGCGGCGTGCATGCTAGGGCTTGCGGGTGCTTGCGTGCAAGGGCGTGAGGGGTGGGGCAGAGGCCGGGTCAGCCTTGGTATGCGTGTCGAGCACACCTAGGTTGGCCTCAGACCTAGCATGGGTTGAAGGTGGGTGATGACGAACAGGTCCTACCCGTGAGATAGAGAAAGAGAGAGGGGGAACAGAAATTGGGTCGAGGATATTGGCCCGAGTGAGAAAAAGGAGAAGAGAACCGAGAGGGGAGAGTGTGTTGGGCCGGCGGTGAAGAAGGAAGGCCGGCGCGGAGGAAAGGGGCGGGCCGCTGGGAAGAATTAAAGAAAAGGAAAAAGGGAAAAGGAAAATAAAGAATTTTTCTTTGTCTAGAAAATTAGGAAAAGCTTAGAAAATAGAATTAAACCTGGAAAAATTGGGAAAAAATTTTGGAAGGCTTCACAACGCATGCGCACTCAAATAAATATAAAATTATGCTACGGAATGAATGCATCACACAAATTTAAACATATGATTTATTTAATTAAACCAAAATTAATTCTTTTTGAATTCTAAATATTTGAATGGGCATTCTAAAAGTGAATTTTAGGGCGTTACATTAAATAATTAATATAATCTTGAAAAAGAAAAAATGCCAGCAATCTTGCCAACCGGCCCGCACGCGCCAAAGTTACTTCTCTATCTGCTCGGAGGCATGCGGATGTGACGGCAGGCAGAATCGAACTCGTATCCGACTGCAGTCATTCCTGAGCTCGCCAGCATCTGATCTTGTTCATCACCGAACCGCAGTCCCGACCCCATCATCTCTTCCACAAACCGTCAAGATTCTTGATCTCGGTTAGCCTGGTTCCTGTAATCCATGTAGTTCCTCATGGATTAAGGTGTTGTCACTACAGGCGGGCTAGTAAACGCACAGAGCCCGGTTGTCGTGCCTTCAGTCCAGTGGCCCTGCCGCGGCCGCGTGCTCGCAATGCCCTAGCGCGCCAGCTAGCACCTCAATCTGCTGCTCTTCTGGGGCGTGGAGGCCGGCGGCGCATTGCATTCACAATGGTTGCAGCAGCTGACTACCTATGACATGGGCTGCGGCCCAAGGGAGGAATTTGATTACACAGGTAGGGGTTACAGAGGGGCAGATGGGCTGGAGGTTTGGACTGTGTTCTAAATGAGCCGCAAGATGGGTCATTCAATTACATTAGTGTTTTAAAAAATTATAAAAACAGTGATATGTGAACCTAGCTCATATTGCATAATTAATTCTATTATTTAGACTAGTATTTGATAAACTGTAATAGGTTATCAAATTGTGGTCCTACCTCCCATTGCAACACATTTTATAATTTACTATTTCAATTTAGTTTAGAGAAATTTTAACATGTCAAAAAATGTGGGCCTACCATATATTGCATACTATCTCGGTGCTTTTTTCATGAACTCACAATAGAATTATTTATTTATCAATCATGTCTATGATAATGAATTCAAAAATTATACGCTATTTCGAATGCTTCTAAGAGTTAATTTGATGTCACATCTAAATCATTTCATAGTGTTGAGACAATTATGGGGTAGGTGTGACAGATGATGACAACTGTGGTGTTGATCCTTTAGAAGGGATTTTAGGAGACCTAAACACTGCAGTAGAACAAGAAAATCAGGATGATGATGTAGAACCTTATGATGATGCAGAACCGTATGAGCAAAAGTCATTTTTCAGAATAGCTATGAAAGAGGAAAAGCGTCAGCTTTATCCTGGTTGTACCAAATTTTCAAGGTTCTCTTTGGTGGTAAAGCTTCTTCATATGAAGTTATTGCATAGAATTAGCAATTCTGCTTTTCATCAATTTTGAAGCTATTGGCTGAGGCATTCCCGGAATTCAAAGCATTCTCAAAATCATATAATAAAGCAAAGAGTCTTCTCAAGGAATTAGGTCTTGGATATGAATCAATATATGTGTGCTGTTCAGAAAGAACTATGCCAAGCATGACAATTGCCCTGTTTGTGGTTTGTCAAGATGGAAAGACCCGGAAAGAAAGAAGATTCCACATAAAGTGTTGCGGCATTTTTAGTTGTAACAAAAGAATCATCAGAAGAAGCACAATGGCACAAGTTAATGCAACAGCCCATTGAGAATGAAATGAGACACCCAGCTGACGGCGAGGCATGGCATGATTTTGATAGAGAATATCAAAATTTTGCGAGACATGCGAGAAACCTTAGACTTGGCCTTGCTACTGATGGGTTCAATCCTTTTTCAGAACAGAACACCAAATACAGCATGTGGCCTGTATTTGTTGTGCCATACAACCTCCCACCTTGGGCATGCATGTAGGAGTCAAACTTCATGATGGCTTTGCTTATACCAGGTCCTTCATCACTCGGGAAGAACTTTGATGTATTTCTAGAGCCTCTAGTAGAAGATTTACTTGAGCTTTGGAAGGGTGTGCGTACATATGATGCTCTTAGTCACAAAATGTTTAGCCTTCATGCTTCAATTTTGTGGTACATCCATGATTACCCAGCTCTAAGCACATTTTTAGGGCGTACCACCAAAGACTATTTTGCATATATGGCCTTAGGAGCAAAATTGCATATTTTGGGCACTATCGTTTCCTTCCAAAGGGACGTCGTTTGTGGAGAAACAATGAGTTTGCTGGACTTCATGAAAGCAATGATCCACCAGGTAAACTCTCAAAGGAAGAGTTGCTGGTTGAATTGGAGAAAGTAAAAGATGTTAGACTTGGGAAGCAACAAGGACGTGGGAAAAGGAACATTCTGACTTGGAAGAGGGTCATGTGCTAATTTGGAGCCGTATGGTTAGTTTATGGAAATTAGCATATTGGATAAATTTGAAGCTTAGACATAATATTTATGTGATACATATTGAGAAAAACATATGTGAGAGCCTAATTGGGACAATTCTCAACTTAGTAGGGAAGACAAAGGACACAGTTAAAGCTAGGCTTAATCTAAAGATTTGGAAATTAAAGAGGAGCTGCAATTTATAGAGGATGGAGATTCCTGTGAGATGCCTCATGCTCGATATACCTTGTCCAATTCACAAAAGAAGGCCTTTTGTGAATTTTTTATGGGAGTTAAAGTTTCTAGATGGATTTGCTTCCAACATCTCAAGATGTGTAAATGCTGATGGAACCAAGGTACAAGGGCTAAAAACACATGATTGTCATATTCTTTTGCAAAGAATCTTGCCAGTTGCCGTGAGAGGATTTTTGGACAAGGATATCAATGAAGCAATAGCGCAGTTAGGGAAGTTTTTCAAGGAACTGTGCTACAGAAACCTTTACTAGGATGTGTTGGCTGAAATGAGTAAAGAGAACCCTATAATTTTGGTGAAGCTTGAGAAAATTTCCCCCTATCTTTCTTTGATGCGATGATGCACCTTGCCGTACATTTAGCTGATAAGGTAATGCTTCGAGGTCCTGTGCAATATGGGTGGATGTACCCAGTAGAAAGGCGGTTGTATACTTTGAAGCGCTATGTGAGGAATAGGGCACGATAAGAAGGTTAAATTGCTGAGGCATATATTGCTGATGAATGCCTGACATTTTTCTCTAAATACATGGAGGATGTTGAAACAAGATTTAATTGGGAACCAAGAAATACAGGTTTTTTGATGAAGAGGCCTATGGTATTGATGTTTTTGAGCATGGAGTTTATTTTACTTCTGCACCTGAACTTGTATATGATGAAAATGGCTTTGATCAAATGGTCTACTATGTGCTGAACAAATATAGTCAAGCAGAGAAATATGTGAAGTTCTAATTTATTCATGCCTTCTATGTACAACTTTGTATTTAACATATGCTAACTTTTATTTTTTTAGGATGTTCAGAGATGAACTAGAGAGAGAAGGGATGCCTAACATTGAAAGAACAGTTTGGCATGGATTTCAGAATTAGTTCAGGAATCATGTTAGTTTACATTCATTTCTGTTTTGGTTACAATTTATTTCAGTATAGATTCTGACATATGTATGTTCCATGTGTCATATCTTAAGGTTGCGGAATACTGATGAAGAAGAGATAGATGAGGACCTCTTTTCCTTGGCATGTGGACCTGATTTCAGAATCAAGAAATACTCCTCATGCATACTGAATGGTTTGCAGTTTAACACCGTTGGCCGTGACAAAAATAAGAAAACACAGAATAGTGGAGTGATGGTACAAGGTTCACATAACAATCAGTTCATTGATTTTTCTGCAACCTTGAAAGAGATAATTCTGTTAGACTATAAGTGTGTTGAGAGGTAAGTTGTTTTGTTTAAATGTGACTAGTTTAAACTGGATGGGAAGAGAACTGAACTTAAATTTGATGGACTTTTTAAAAGCATCAATGTTGGAAGTCTATGGTATAAGGATGATTCTTTAATCTTGGCTACTCAAGCAAGGAAAGTCTTCTATCTGCAAGACACTAAGTTGGGTAAAAATTAGCAAGTTGTCCAAACATTTGACCATAGGCATCTTTATAATGTAAGTGAAACTAAGGCTGCAGAATATAGTGCTCTTGCATATCAAGAGGATGAGTGCTGTGAAGAGGATTGTAGCCAACAAGCGATTTCAGAAAATACATATGATAAGCCTTTAAATAGAGATGATGAATAAGGGCCTCGGTTTGAAGCTTCTGAAATTGCCCGGTTGGTGAAACAAAGAAACAAAGAGCATGAGAGTGATGGTGATGAAGACGAAGAAGAAGAAGATGACATACTGTTGGAGTACTGCAGCGATGATGAAGGATTTGCTGCAATGGAGGTTGACAGTGATGATGAATAGCTATTGTAATACTATTATTTTTTTAACCAAGACATCATCTTTTGCTAGTTGTTCTGGTTCAGTGCTCATGTGATGTGAAAAATGTATAATGGATTCTGGTTGTTCTAGTTCAGTGCTCATGCATGTGATGTGAATAATGTATAATAGACAGTATTTCACAAACTGCAGGTTCAGTTCACAATGCTGATAATAAACTGGATTCAGTCATCACATAGATAGGTTCATTTCACAAACATAGATAGTATTTCACAATCTGCAAGTTCATTTCACCAACATCAAGCATCAACCTTCTAACATCTGAACCAGTAACCATTCATGCATTGCAAGACTTACTTATTTAAAACCATAGGACACATGTCACATTCTACTTGACTTGCAGGAAGACCAACAACAAAAGAACAACAATCATGCAACCAAAAACCAACACTCTTGCATGATGTCATGTCTTGGTGATGTTGGTCTGAGAGGGCTCCATCTGTTGGTTCTGAGTGAGCTTCCACCACTACATGTTGGATGGCTTCTTGTGTACTTTAGCCATTGCACGTTGAAGTGTCTTCTTCTTTGCCTTTTCCTTTTGAAGCTTATTAGCTTGTCGTGTAAGTACCGGCATTCTTGAAGAGGCCCTTGCGAGATTGCCCGTGTGAGAAATTCAATTGAAATCAGTTTAGTCTAGGAAAAACAAGCATATGAATTTTTCTATGAATAAGTATACATTAACAAGCATCTAAATTTTTCTATGAAAAAGTACACATTAACAAGCATCTGGTAGCGGACCGCTTCCGGCGGAGGGGGAAGTGCCACGCACGTTGGGCGGAGCTGAGCGCATCCGGCTGGTGCCGCCCCCACGGGAGGGTGAAACGCAGAGGAACTGGCTCCACTCATCTCGATCTTGTAGCCGAGCCAGTGCAGAGCGCTTCCCCCTCACCATCTTCCGTGCACCGCCGAAGGATTTGTCAAGGAATGAAGGAAGAGAACGGGGCGAGGAAAGAAGATGAAGGAGTGTGGAGAGCGAGGATGCGCCAACTTTAATGGGCTAGGCTGCATGAAATTATAAAACTATACAATCTTTAGCAAGTAAACTTGAGTAGCGCAATGGTTAACATTGTTGGTTTGGAGAACAGAGGTCACCTTGCCTTTTTTTTGTATTTACCTTCCTTTTTCCCTTCCTGCAACCGGGGTCCATCTGTCAACAGTAAAATAAATTTGGCAAAAATGGTGGAGCGCGACGGGGATTGGAACCAGTGATCTCACTCATCCACGAGAACGACTTACCACTATTCCAGTGAATCAATTCTGGTAACTTTTGGTATTAGTATTAGCTGAATTTGTACGTAACACGGAACATTCTGTGAGATGAATAACACATGAATAGTTCATCTTTCTCCGGAATTAAAATTTGCAATTGGTATATCTCCCTCATAAGAACTCAAAATTTGATGGTTGTTTTTATGAATTTTTCTTAAATCCAGATCTTTCATTTAATGACATTTGTTTTACATAAGTTACTATTTCATGTAGTTTGTAGAGGATATCAAAGATTACTAGTTGTATGCTCCCCAGTTAACTACCTATGGATATTGGTCGTTCCGCTGCTAGAATAAATATGATATTCAACGCTTGTTCATTTATTTTTGCCTATGATTAACTACAGTACTTTATGATATTGCTACTCTTATTTACTTTTGTTATCATATACGTGTAATTTGATCCTGGCGCACATATAATTTACCGCTTGCCTTCAAAATCGGGTGTGATATTTAAATGTTTCATCTATCTAGAAAATTGACAATTGTGATTCATTCGAGCCCTTAGTTCCTAGGAGGTAATCGGAGTACTGTAACATTATTTTTTTTTTAGCATGGACTCTTTGATGCTATCCATTTCTTGTTGCTTCACTAGCTTCCCTGCATTATGTTGCTCATTGGCCAGCTTCTGCCCATGGTGGGATACAGTTGTCACCTGCAGTCTCGCCCGGAATCACTGAAAATTTGGAATCATCGAATGGGTTGTTGACGATGCCCCCTCCACCGCCGTTGCACCTGTCCACCATGAACACACGCCACGCTCAAATATACGAACCTGACTTTATGAAAAATCAAGGCTGGGAGTACGTATGGGTTTATGGCTACGTAGTGCCTGCGACAGTAGTCCACATATTTCCCAGTCCATTGTGTTGCTTATAGTACGGGCGTATGCCTACCTATTGGCTGCTTGGGGTACCAAGGCTCTTTTTTAGGGGAAAGAAGAGAGAGAAAAAGAAGAATAGAAGAGAAAGGAGTGAAGAATGGAGAAAGGAGCGAGTCCCCTCTGAATCCCACATCTGTCTCTGCCACTGGTTTGGAAGGTTGCTCCCCGCAAGATTGTGGTTTGTGGATGATGCGGCCCAGCTGCAAAAGATTAGTGGCCCGATATTGGGCAGTTGATCAAAGCCCGCGGATAACAGAGCAAACCCGCAAGACCCGCGAGAACCCGCAGCTTTATTTCTCATCGGCTTGCCTTGCGGAAGCCGCCGCCATCATCGTCGGCGCCCCCATCTCGCCGCAATCGATGTCCCCGTCCGGTCGTCCATCATCTCCTCCTCACGCCGCCCTAGCGAAGTCGCTGAACACTGATGCCGGTACAGTCGCGGCGCCACAGCTCCAGTGCCGCCGTGGAAGGCGGGCAGCACAGCACTGCTCCTGCGCCCAAGCATCGAGCCGCTGCCGTCTCCGTCCGACTCCACCAACCAGCATCACTGCCTCCCTACGGAATACACCAGCATATCTTGTCCTGTCTCAAGTAACAGCCAACCCTGCGCCTGTTCTTCAAGTCTGCATCTCAGGGGAGTGTAGTGTAGTGCGTAGATTTGCTTAACTGCTTAGCGTTCACCAGAAATTTGCGTGTGATTCCGTATTGCAATGGTTAGGGATTTGCTTAGCTAGTCTGCATCTCGTGTCAGGAGCAATTTAGAGGGTGAAACAGTGGTGAAGTGCATTCTAAATCTCTAAATTGATGAATTATGCTCCCATCTGAAGAAAACAAATGCCATGGAATGTTACTACTGCAGACATGCAGGCATGGCACTGGCTTGCTGTTCAGAGTACTATTTGCTAAAGAGCATTAGTATGGAGAGAGAAATTTTTGCTAGCTGTTAGGCTAGACCCAACATGCACAGATCTTAATGTTTAGATTATAGTTTTGTTTCATTATTTGTTTATGATAATTATTTTGGTTTTGCTAGGCTTACCCTGTAGGTTTCATATATGGTTCAAATGGTCTTTGTTGAGAACGGTAGATCTTGTTAGTAAATAGTGTCTGTTTTAGCCTTCTTATTCACTATTGCTCTGTAATCAGAGCTCTCAACTCTGAATCACTATATTCAGACGCCAGTAGTACCCAATACACTCTGATTGCTGGTGCAGCTAATATTTCATCTAATAGTCCTGCTGCTCTGATGAAGATTTTTTCTTTCGATTTCAATGTATTCCCAGGTTTGAAGAAAGGATGTGGTTGAAGGAAGAAGAGGCTTTACAGCTACTCCTTTCTTTTACTTAAAACATTGTGAGATACTGAGTTGGATTGCTGAAAGAAGTTAACGAGATGTTGTTCATCTCAGATGTTGTAATCTATCCCGAGTTGTTAGTTTAATTCATTCGAATAGAACCATATGAGGATTCTGAATGTTAATGCCTTTCTAAATCAGATCCTTCTTCTAGATTTTTGTTTACATTTTTTATCAATAATACTCAGCGGCTGGGAAGCAAATGAACGAGCAGTGGGCAAGCCAGCCAACCATGTTGTACAGTATAATAATCAAGTCCTATGATAATGTCGTCGTTTGCTAGAAGGTGTTCATCGGTGTGAAGATTATCAAGCTGGACTTACTATTAGACAAGCTCACAAGCAACCTTTGTGCCTATGCTTTTCTAATAGCGCTAAGGGGGTGTTTCGATGCCAATTAGGAGGACTAAACATAACATGAGCTAATTATAAAACTAATTGCGGAAGCCTACGGCTAATTCATGAGATACTATGTAAGCAAGGCTCATAGGAGATAGGAGACGCGGTTTATTCGTGTCTCCATATTTACGTCTCCAATGTGAATTCATAGGAGACGCGAAACATCCACGTCTCCTATGAGGAACGAGATCGGAGACGCAGTTCAGCCGCGTGTTCTAAGTTCCTTAACAAGCGTCTCCCATTTCCCACATAGGAGGCACGGAAAATCTGCGTCTTCCAAGTTATTTATGCAACATCTCCACTGAACGATATTGGAGACGCGGAATGCAAGCCCGCGTCACCTGTAACAGCCCTGTTAGGAGACGCTTAACCTGCGTCTCCTATAAGACTTGTTATCTGAGACTTTATCACGTCTCCCAACTTGCTTATTCCCCATCTCCTGTAAGCGATATAGGAGACGCGGTTCAGCCACACGCGTCTCCTATATGAGTTTATATGGGAGACGCGGTGCAGGCAGATGCGTCTCCTATATGATTTTATATGGGAGACACAGCTTGGTAACACGCGTCTCCTTTCTGAGTTGTTATGGGAGACGCTATTTGCTATCTTTCCGCGTCTTCTATGACAGTTGCATCTGTGTCTCACAGATTTTGCACACGCACATACAAAATCACAGCTCAGTAGACACATCTCACATATTACAGGCACAGGAAACTATTTTTTACAGATTTAACAAGTTCAAGATTTAACGTCACAATTCAAGTTACAACATTATACAAGTTACAAGAACATCACAAGTTATCCAATTCATCTAAGACCATCATAAGAAGAACATCTAAAACAGTATACGACATCTAAGGGACATTAGGCCCTGGATTACTGCAGTGGAACTCTCTTTTCTCAGATATCACCTGGTTCATGATGAAGGAGGCAACATTTTCGTGAATGCCATGCAACACATTAGTTTCCAGGGGTTGTCATCACTTCGAACTCCTGATTGTGAAAAACAAATTAAGCAAGGAAACTTAGCAACTTCCAGAGATAAAAATGCCAACACACATAAGTATTGGGTCAAAAAGCAACTCATGCAACTTAGCAACTCATGCAACATAGATAAAAATGCCAACATAGAAACTTAGCAACTCATGCAACCTCTAACTATTGGGTCAAAAAGCAGCAGAATTCCAAAAACTAATCCCCAAATTACCAACATATAGTATTTAAGACACATAATATGTAGCTAGAGGGCTAACAGAAATTCAGTTCAAAGTCAGTTTATGCCATATTTCTACATTTCAGAGTAGACGGCTAATCGAAATTCAGGGCTAACATAGAGTATTCATGCCATATTTCTGCATTTCAGAGTAGACAACTAACAGAAATTCAGGCCTAACAGAAAGTCATGTTATAGATTACTCCTGCCATAATTTTAAAATGATACATCCGTAACTTTACTTGCACATTCAGAATAATACAGAGAACCTAGGCATGGAAAAAAGGAGCCATCACTGCATGTGTCTTGAATTGGGAGATATACCTCAGGGTCACCATCCATACATAGTAATTCCATTGCTTTCGTCGTGTGATTGATGGTATAGAAGCCACATGCGTTGCCTGGAGGTTGCTGGTGGCACCATAAAAATTAAATAGATCAGAAATAGTGAGAAGAAAGAAACTACACAGCTTCATTACCGGTTTTCACATCAATGTACCATACCGGGAACTTTGTGACATGTTCCAAGATGCTGCTATTGTCCATCTTCTTCATTGTGCAGTATGAAATAAAAGCCCTACAACAACACAGCCATGGAATATTGTGTTGGTTCACTGTCAACACAGCCATGGAACTGTATAGGGATTATTTTGCGAATTATTTGAAAGTTATGAAAGAACTAACTCATTAAGCACCTCTTTCAACACACTATGATCACGCACCTTGGACCCTTGTGAATCAAAGTACAAGGCCTTTTCCCACTTTGGAATGATAACCACTAAAATATAGTGGTCATTTGTGTTATGCGCAAACATGATAAGTTTCTTCTTAGCATATTTTTGCAAGGCCTTTGTCACATATCCCGCCACATAAGATTTGTCTAAACTTATGGTAGCCAAGGACATCAACTCCAGATCAAGGAAGCCCACAGGCATAGACTTTGCCTTTGTTTCCACAATCATGGACCTAAAGTTAAGAAGAAAAAACAGTGTCAAGACAACTACATGGTACAAATGAACTAAAATAAACCAGATTTATCAAGCTATATCCAACAAATGTTACTGAGAAGCAGATTAGAGCAACTTACAGTGTGAAGCAGCGGATAGGTAACACATCCAATGCATCAACATTGAAAAGGTCATATAAGTCATTAAAACCCACAAGTAAACACTCTGTGTCCTACGATCGCTGAAAATGGCAATGCTTGTACTGGACCAATATAGCTTTCTTCTTTGCAGCACAACCTTTCAAGTAGTGATTATGGAGTGAAGTGGTTGCAGGTCCAGCGCTCTTAGGTTCATCAGCTGTCAACATTGGCAATCCATATGTGTAATGTGGGTTGTCTTGAGTCCATGCTGATGCTGCACCTTTCTTCTTAGGCTGATGCTTAGTGCTTTTGATGGGCTGCTGCTGCATCTTTGAACCCTCACTAGGAGCCTTCTTTGAACTCTCAGCCAATTTCCGCTTCACTGGCCTACTATTGGCAGCAACATTCTTGCCTGCACTAATTGCATCATCAACTGCACTCTTGGCTGCAGTATTGATGGGAGCACTCTTGGCTGCCACAATGATCGGAGTACTATTGGGAGCACCAGCAGGTTCCTTTGAAGGAACAATGGTCTTGGTTGCATCAGTGATCGGTGCACTCTTCTTTGCACCAGCAGGTTCCTTTGGAGGACTAAAAGTATCACTATTTGCTGCAGTAGAAGGTTCCTTTGAAGGAACAATGGCTTGGCTGCATCAGAGATCGGAGCACTCTTCTTTGCACCAACAGGTTCATTTGGAGGGCTAACAGTATCACTCTTGGCTGCAATAGCAGGTTCCTATGAAGGAACAATGGTCTTGGCTGCATCTAAAGCACTCTTTGTGATGTCCTTTGCCATAGTTTGTGAAGAAGGTTGCTTTTGCCTAACAACAATATCACGCCGCCGCCACTGTATCCTTTGCAAGAGAGCTTCTCCAAGTTTCGAGATCTCATCAATAGGAGGGAATGGAAGCACAATATCAAGCCACTCACTTACAAGCTCCATTTTGACCACTGCACATTCTTCATGAATCACAACTATATGTAGCTCAAATTGCCTTGGATAAACCTGACCCCATCCAACCTCAGCTTGGTAACTAACAACTGTGTGTATTAGGGCAGATCTCCCACCATCTGCTCTAGATCTTCATCTTCATTCATTAAAGGACCATCATTGTTCTCTCTAGCTGCGGAGGCGGACGCACAGCTGCTCCTTCGTCCGGGTGCGGGGCTTGTGTTCCTGGAAACTAGCACTATCTGCAATCCCTGTGATGCAAGCTTCGATATGAGGTCGTGTGTCAACTCAGCCCTGAGTTTCTTCCTTTATCGCCCGCAAGTCTGCTGAGCTACCCTTTCTCCTCTTCCTGTAATACTCGAGTGCTCAGTCCATGCATCCTTCCAGCCATTGTAGCTGGAGACACCACGCACGCAACCGGGTTGCTCGGGTCCCAAACATTGAGTTAGCACGTCAGCCATTGTAGCTGGAGACACCACGCACGCAACCGGGTTGCTCGGGTCCCAAACATTGAGTTAGCACATCCTGCTCACTGACCCAAGAGATGCCTAAAGATTCTGCACATGCTTGCTTTTCTTTGATTTCTTCAAAAACTCGCCTAGTTACCTATATCTTCCACCAAATATGAGCAACACCTTCTGATACCTCTAGCTTACTCCTTGCTCGCAGCCAACTCCTAGGCTGCCCTTCAAGGAAGGCCTCATTTGGATTGGGGATCCCTAGAGCAGTTAACTTGTTGTCCTCTTCATCCTATTGTGCTTGCATCCCTTCATAACCGGTCCGACCCATGCATTGCACATGCTTGTATTTCTCTCGAAGCGCCTGGAATCTTCCACTCTCTTTTAAGGCTTCTTTAGATTCCGTCATCCTGACGAACGCTTGCCAGTGGTCCGGTTCAATATACAGGTGCTTCCCAAATGGAGTCAGTCCTTTCTTGATATAATGTGTCTTAAGCTTGCTTTTGTGGGTTCTCCATGCCTTGGCTGTTGTCTTCATGACCTGCTTAAACCCAAATGACTTCATCTTTGCCGTGAACACCAGAAAAAGGCTGCACCCATTTATCAAACAAGGACCACTTGTCTTTGTCACTTAGGGATTTGAAACCTGGCATAACTAGAGAGAGCCTTTGTCTAGCAATGATACCAGCAAGCGTCCTTAACCTCAACTTCTGCCTCCTTTCTTTTGGCATCCCCCTTGATCAATCCCGGTTACTATAATCAAGTCCTTTGGTCACTTTGTTGATGTCCTAGCTTTCTTTGCCACAGACCCATCCTACTGCAGCTGTTCATCATTGGTGTTGCGATCCTTAGCTTCTTCCTCTGATTCAGAACCGTCTTCGCCAGAATGTGACCATTCATCGAATGACGCCTGCGAATTAACAACCAAGAGATTAGACAGCTATCATAATATTAAAAATTTCCAATAATACTGATATGTACTTGTAGGTGATAAGCAATCTTACCATTTTGATGAGGTAGAGGTTGGCATCCGTGGAGGTCGATCCAGGAGTTGTTCAGCTTCAACAAGAATGAAGTACATATAATGGGCACATGCAACAGGAGTAGCAGGTATCAGTTTATGATTGTGACAGCAAAAAACTATAAAACCTGCTCCGTTGGATTTTCGTCGACCCCAAATAAAGACTTATGCATTCAGCACCCACCACACAAAGTTACAGGTTGCAATTTTTATGTTCCAAAAAATAAATGCATTACCACAGATATAAGTTAACAGACACTGAAAAAGGACTCCCAGACATTGAACCTGAACAAAAGTACACTAAGTTAATAGACCAGGAACACACTATCATGCAAGCAATATAACAAGAACAATGATTACACAGATTTTAACACCACAAAGACTTGAACAACAATGCAATTCACTTAAGTAGGAGCTAGAGAAGCAAAAACTGACATTCAACCATTCAGTCTAAACCCTAAGCATTTCACATTCAGCCCTTCAATCCATAATCAGTCTAAACCCTAATCAACAGCAAAAGACTACTGCACTAAGCATTAGTCTAAACCATAAACATCAATCTAAACCATAAGCCTTCAGTCTAAACCCTAGACTACTGCCCTAAGCAGATAGAGAAGATGCCACTGACCTCAGTCACTGATGAGCAGCAGCTTGATGAAGTAGTCGCTAGTGGAGCCTGTGGTGGCCCGTTTGTCGTCGTCGCCGGGCCTGAGGTGGCCGGGTCATCGTCGCCGGGCTTGAGGTGGCCGAGTCGTCGTCGCCGGGCCTGAGGTAGCCGGGTCGTCATTGCCTGGGCCTTCACTAGTGGGGCGCGGTGCCAGGGGGACGGCGCGGCGGGCGCGAGGGGAAGAAGAGGCGCGGTGCGGCGAGCGGGGAGGGGCACGGCGCGAGGAGCACGGCGTGCGTGAGAGGAGGGGTGCGGCGCAGCAGGGAGGAGTGTCACGACGCGGCGGGCGGGAAGGAGAGATGCGGTGCGGCGGGCGGGGAGTGCGAGAGAGGTGGGCGGGAGTGCAAGAATCCTAGCCTAGTAGTCCTTCTCTTCTTGGGCCTTTTGGGCCTCTTCTCTTACCGGCCCAAAAAAATGAACAAACTCACCGGCCCAAGAAAAGTAGCAAAAATAGTGCGTGAGTCGGAATCAAACTCACGACCTCGCACTTCGAAACAGACAGCCATACCATTGAACTAAACTAGAATTTCAGTTCTAAAGCCATATGTTTTTCTATCTAACATTACTACATTCGCAGATCAATAACACCTACAAGAGGCGACCTCTCCGCTCCCAAACCACATCATGAAGCCACCTGCAATCCCTAACCCTAACGGTTGCTGTGCTGGAGAGGGAGGCGACCGGCGCGGCAAGCTGGGGAAGATGGCTGGTGGAAGGTTCTACAAGCGTGACCGGTGCGGGAGGTTCTGCGCCAGCCAGCCGCAGCGCCGGGAAGACGAAGCCGCCGTGAAGCGCGGCCATGAGGAGAAGATGGCTGTCGACAAGAACTTCAGCGAGAAGATGCCTGGCCAGGTGGCGTACAAGAGGATCACTAGTGGGAGGTTGTTCCGCGCTACCTCATCGGTGCAGCCTCGCACTGCAGTGGAATCCGCGATGCCACGCTCGCAGATCGAGGTCCCGCCGCCTCTGGGTGTGTACGTCGACGTCATCGACTCGGACTCTGGCGACAACTCCGGAGGCCATGGCAGCAGCGACCCTGGGCAGCACAGCGGCGGCGACCAAGGACACCACGGCGGCGACGATCCAGAACACTAAGGAGGCGGCGATGACTCCAGCGGTGACGCTAGCTACGATGACTCCAGCGACGACTTGAACAGCCCTAAGGCAAGTTGCCCTAAACCTTACTCAGATTTTGCTTAGAAACCATGCACAACCCTAAGGCAAGTTCCCCCTTTCGCTTAAATTGTCATTCATGTGCCATGGAGCTGAGGAGTAGACTGTGAACGCTAAAATGGAAATAGGCCTGAGTAGACAATCAATACTACTATGCATATTCGTGTTAGTTACACCATGCAAACTGAGGCCCGGATCAAATGGGAGATCAGTGTTAAAAGAACAAAGAACAGAACAGAGAACATGTGCTCTTAAAAATTATAGTTGCTTCCTATACTCTGAATTAACATGACATTCTTTTAGTGGTGAGTGATAAAAACATGTTGATTCTTCAGTGATGATCTGTTCCCAGTCAGAGAACACATACTTATGCGTGGTTGTTTCTATTTTGATTAGTTAGAGAACACACCCATTCAGTAGTTTTCATTAGGCAGGGATGCAACAGCTACCTCTATCCTGACCTATGTTTCCACACAGCTACCTCTATTTGAAAAAGGGTTCATGCTGTTTTTTAGAGTTTATCCAAAGTACCTCTGTTTGAATGCAAATTTAAGTACATTGCTCAATTGAACTTTGTTCTATGGAAATGCAGTATCTTATGATGATATTAAGGAAATCTGGGACAAATGGCAAAGCAAGAGGAAAAAGTGCACTCAAAGGTTACTGCACTTGAATTAGCACAAAAGAATAGGAAGAAGCAGATGGAGAATGGGTTTGTTAGATCAGAAGAGACTATGGGCGCCATGGAAGTTGGACTTCAAGAATTGGAAAAAAGGTGGAGGCACTTGAAGAAGCACAAGACAAGAAGGACCTGGCCAAAGTACGACAGAGGGTCTGTGCCCTAGAAGATGCAATTGCAAAATTAGAAGCCAAGGTGGCTGCAATTGAGAACCCAAGGTGTTCCCTGGCCGTTGAGGTTGGAACATCAAAACAAAAGATCAATACCATGGCAGATGCACTAGCAAAATTAGAAGCAAATGTGGCTTCACTTGAGAAGGTGGCTTATACATATAATTTATAATAAATAAATTATCTTACAATATTTTAGACATGCAAAATTACAATACTTGTGACCTAACTTATCTTATATATAAATTATACATAAATTACCTTACAAATTTGAGAACTAACTTATCTTACAATTTATATTACAAATTTGGGACATGTCAAATATCTTACAATTTATCTTACAAATTTCACACATACATGCGTCATCTTTTTTTGACTTGGCATTTTTGCCTTGTTTTGCGGCCTTTTGCCTTGGTGACCCCTTTATCCTTCTGGCCGCATCATTAGTAAGGAGTTGTCTCACTTTCTAGGATCACAGCGAGGTTGCAGCTACCAAATGGAGGGACTTCGTCAAATTGATTGTACTCCTCGTCATCCACGACTTTTTCGACACCCACTACCCGTCTTTTTCCCAGGAGCACCACATGCCGTTTCTTGTTTCTCGTGTCGGGCGCATAAAAGACTTGGGAAACATGAACCGCATGTACAGATGGGTCTTCCTTGTATCCAACTTTCTCGAGGTTGACGGTTGTGAAGCCATATGGGTCTTTCATGACACCCTTTGCGCCTTGAACCTAGCGGCACCTCAAAACTGGCACATTAAAGTCCGAATAATTGAGCTCCCATATATCCTTTATCAGCCCATAGTATGTTGTCTTCTCGTCGTCAGAGTCTACGGCATCTATACGCACACTGCGATCGAGGTCCCGCGGCGATGATAACTCCAGCGGCGACGCTAGCTACGACGACTCCAGTGACGACTCGAACAGCCCTAAGGCAAGTTGCCCTAAACCTTACTCTGATTTTGCTTAGAAACCATGCACAGCCCGAAACCATGCACAACCCTAAGGCAAGTTCCCCGTTTCGCTTAAATTGTCATTCATGTGCCATGGAGCTGAGGAGTAGACTGTGAACGCTAAAATGGAAATAGGCCTGAGTAGACAATCAATACTACTATGCATATTCGTGTAAGTTACGCCATGCAAACTGAGGCCCGGATCAAATGGGAGATCAGTGTTAAAAGAACAAAGAACAGAACAGAGAACATGTGCTCTTAAAAATTATAGTTGCTTCCTATACTCTGAATTAACATGACATTCTTTTAGTGGTGAGTGATGAAAACATGTTGATTCTTCAGTGATGATCTGTTCCCAGTCAGAGAACACATACTTATGCTTGGTTGTTTCTATTTTGATTAGTTAGAGAACACACCCATTCAGTAGTTTTCATTAGGCAGGGATGCTACAGCTACCTCTATCCTGACCTATGTTTCCACACAGCTACCTCTATTTGAAAAAGGGTTCATGCTGTTTTTTAGAGTTTATCCAAAGTACCTCTGTTTGAATGCAAATTTAAGTACATTGCTCAATTGAACTTTATTCTATGGAAATGCAGTATCTTATGATGACATTAAGGAAATCTGGGACAAATGGCAAAGCAAGAGGAAAAAGTGCACTCAAAGGTTACTGCACTTGAATTAGCACAAAAGAATAGGAAGAAGCAGATGGAGAATGGGTTTGTTAGATCAGAAGAGACTATGGGCGCCATGGAAGGTTGACCTCAAGAATTGGAAAAAAGGTGGAGGCACTTGAACAAGCACAAGACAAGTAGGACCTGGCCAAAGTACGACAGGGGGTCTGTGCCCTAGAAGATGCAATTGCAAAATTAGAAGCCAAGGTGGCTGCAATTGAGAACCCGAGGTGTTCCCTGGCTGTTGAGGTTGGAACATCAAAACAAAAGATCAATACCATGGCAGATGCACTAGCAAAATTAGAAGCAAAGGTGGCTTCACTTGAGAAGGTGGCTTATACATATAATTTATAATAAATAAATTATCTTACAATATTTTAGACATGCAATATTACAATACTTGTGACCTAACTTATCCTATATATAAATTATACATAAATTACCTTACAAATTTGAGAACTAACTTATCTTACAATTTATATTACAAATTTGGGACATTTCAAATATCTTACAATTTATCTTACAAATTTCACACATACATGCATCATCTTTTTTTGACTTGACATTTTTGCCTTGTTTTGCGGCCTTTTGCCTTGGTGACCCCTTTATCCTTCTGGCCGCATCATAAGTAAGGAGTTGTCTCACTTTCTAGGATCACAGCGACGTTGCAGCTACCAAATGGAGGGACTTCGTCAAATTGATTGTACTCCTCCTCATCCACGACTTTTTCGACACCCACTATCCGTCTTTTTCCCAGGAGCACCACATGTCGTTTCTTGTTTCTCGTGTCGGGCGCATAAAAGACTTGGGAAACTTGAACCGCATGTACAGATGGCTCTTCCTTGTATCCCAATTCCTCGAGGTTGACGGTTGTGAACCCATACGGGTCTTTCATGACACCCTTTGCGCCTTGAACCTAGCGGCACCTCAAAACTGGCACATTAAAGTCTGAATAATTGAGCTCCCAAATATCCTTTATCTGCCCATAGTATGTTGTCTTCTCGTCATCGGAGTCAATGACATATATACGCACACTGCGATCGAGGTCCCGCCGCCTCCGGGTGTGTACATCGACGTCATCGACTCGGACTCTGGCGACAACTCCGGTGGCCATGGCAGCTGCGACCCCAGGCAGCACAGCGGCGGCGACCAAGGACACCACGACGGCGACGATCCAGAACACTAAGGCGACGGCGATGACTCCGGCGGCGACGCTAGCTACGACGACTCCAGCGATGACTCGAACAGCCCTAAGGCAAGTTGCCCTAAACCTTACTCTGATTTTGCTTAGAAACCATGCACAGCCCGAAACCATGCACAACCCTAAGGCAAGTTCCCCATTTTGCTTAAATTGTCATTCATGTGCCATGGAACTGAGGAGTAGACTGTGAACGCTAAAATGGAAATAGGCCTGAGTAGACAATCAATACTACTATGCATATTCGTGTTAGTTACACCATGCAAACTGTGGCCCGGACCAAATGGGAGATCAGTGTTAAAAGAACAAAGAACAGAACAGAGAACATGTGCTCTTAAAAATTATAGTTGCTTCCTATACTCTGACATTTATACGCACACTGCTATTTTGGTATATGCTTTTCTTGTCTTGGGCGGTGGTATAGAATGTGTAACCATTTATATCATAACCTTGGTAGCTAGTTATTGTGAACAGAGGACCGACCGCCAAACTTCTAAGAGCATCGTCTATGCTAGAGTTTGAGTTTTGTATTCGGTCTCTAAACCAAATATTGAATCCCTTCATATGTGCCCACGCTAACCAAGCTTCGCTACAGTCTGGATTCTATCAACGCAGGTGCACTTTATGCTGGTCAATGTATGGGGACACTTCTGTTGTCTGTTGCAACATAAGAAAATGAGCCTGTCGGAACGCATCCACGTGTGGATTGAATGTCTTCTCCCCTAGTATACCCGTCCCTACTAACCTTCCCTCATGGTGAGCCTTCGATATGCCAATCGGATTTGTAGGGCCAATGAAATCAAGGCACCAGTCAACTACCTCGTCAACAGAGTATGCCTGAACCATGCTTCCCTCGATATGAACCCGACTCTTTGTATAATTGTTCAGAGTGCTCATGAATCTCTCGTATGGATACATATGATGTAGGAACACCGGCGCATGGTACCTTATCTCCTTAATCATGTGGGCAATGAGATGCACAGATACATCAAAGAATGATGGTGGGAAGTATGCCTCAAGTAGAACCATTGTCTCGATCAAGTTCTTGTCTAGCTCATCGAGTGAGTCCTCATCGATCACCTTCTGAGAGATTGCATTGAAGAAGAAGCACAAGCTCATGATAGCCATCCGTACTTTTTCCGGCAGTATGTTCCTGATAGCAATAGGAAGCATTGTGGTGAGCATGACATCGCTGTCATAAGCCTTCATGGGGAGAAATTTTTGCTCTTTCGCATGCACAAGTTTTCGGATGTTTGATGAATAGCCAGAAGGAACTTTGACAGTATGGAGGAAGTCACACAATTCCTTCTTCTCTTGGTTAGATTTATGGCACATGCCGGAGGCTGAGTACCGGTGCCGTCATGACGAAGCTCAGGTCTTATGCCCAACTCTTCCAAGTCTTTTCTTGCATTTTTGTGGTCCTTGGTTTTATGCTTGTCATTCATGAGTGTACCTGTTGGCGCTAAAATCGGCCGGATAGGAATCGGCCGATGGTCTTCAGCGTCGGACACACGACCCGGGAGAATCTGCTTAGCTCCTGTTCAGGTTATCGCCCTGGTGCGGTTCGCGCGGCGTGCCAGTCAATCTGACCTGTTGATTGACAAGGAAATAGAGTATTAAATTCCAGGCGCGTCGATCGGCTGGGATTCCGATCTGTCCTGAGGAGCGCGTTGGCGGCGAATCGGCCGATTTGCTGTAGAGATGATTGGCTATGGATCAGCCGATAATCGTGTAGTAATTGTAAAGAAAACCACCGGAGCGATCTACACAATTACTACAGGGGCAACACTTGAAATAGATCTAATCGGCTGTATGATGATAAATCGAAGAAGAACAATGACGAAGCCGATTACCCTGATCTCAAGCTGGATAACTGGTGATAATACTAGAATAACAGGTAAAACATGCGATTCTAGTAAATATCGATAACTGGTGAATAAATCCAAACGAAACCACAGCGATGCGCCCGTAGTTAAAGCTCGGATATTACTCGGTAAGCGGAACCTACCAATTGGCCGGAGATCAAGTTGATGCAGCCCTACCAATCCGTACGAACTCGTGGAAGAAGAAAATATTGGCGAAGTCGCCGACTTGAAAGTAAATTGCTGGAAAAGTAGAAGTATTGTTGTTGATTGATGTGTTGATCTTTCTCAAGGCCGTGACGACTCCTATTTATACCCTAAAGCTAGGACTCCTGGTCGATCACGACTTGTCACAACCTTATTTAAATTACTATATCTATACGAACTTTAAAAGGAAATGGACTCCCGCAGAATCTTCCACCGCCGCTCCCTAATCCAATCAGGATTTCCTTCAATTGCTCCCCGACCGACTTAGCGTGCCTCCCTTTTGACCAACTTTTGACCAAGACCCTCTGAAACAGTCCCATCCTGTTGGCGTAGGCTGTATCACCAATTGGCCGATTTCCAACTGTTACCTCAATAGGCCGATTCCTTTCTGTAGCCTTCAGATCTGCCGCATCGGTCAATCTTCTCCTCCTGACGCCGATTCAACACGTGTCAAAATCTGGCGTCAACACATGCCCCCCAGTTTCGGAGTAAAATATAACTTTTTCTTCGAAACTCTTTCTTTAATCCTTTCCTCCGAAATGGGCGCAGTAAAAATCTCCTTCCATTCCGCGGCACAATGATTGCAATTTCCTCGAACCGAGCGCGCGAAACGGCCGCTCCTATGGAACTCGTGTAGACGGCGCGGTAAAAATACCATTTTTGCCCTCGCTTCCCTGATTTGTCTTAAGTACTGGTTTTCTCCGCCTATCCTTCCCCATGAATCTAGCATTCTTTTCCATCGCACCACTGTTCGTCTTCCTCCAAGCTCTCTCGATTTCCAAGTGCTTCCCCTCTTCCGGCGATCTCATCTGCGGCCTGCTCCGGCCCCCAATGGCGTCTCCATCGGCGACCACTCCATCTACAGAGGCTCCATCGGCTACTCCTTCGGCGGCGGCGGCCCAATCGGCGGCTTCCCCAGCGGTGTCATCGGCGACAATGGCCTCCATCCCAGAGGTAAATGCTCGAAATTTTTTCCTTTTCGCCTTTTTACTGCTTCAGTATTTTCCGGACCCTCTCTCAGTTTCTTCCCTTTTCCCCTTTTTTAGGCACTTAGGCACCGAATCACTATTCCTCTCTCAGAATCCCCTGACCTTATTTGTTTGGGCCCTATGGGGAGCCCTGATCCAACGGACCTGATCAGTTTAGAAACCCATAGGATCCCTTTTAAGCAGTCATCTATGGATTTAGATCATTGGGTAGGCACTTTCAGATCCTGGCCAAATGAAACACCCGGGTGGAGAGAATGGTACCAAAGGGTAGCTGGATCTTGGAAGGTTCAGTGGGAAGAACTGAAAATCGGCCAGTGCATAGACTTATCCCTGTATCAGATGGAAAGGAACGAACCTTTGGTTATGGCAGCCTCTTATTTTTGGTCCGATTCACTTAACGCGTTCCTTTTCGGACACGGACCCATGACCCCGACCTTGGCCGATGTTCTGCTGCTGACCGGCCTCGATGTTTCCTCCGCCGATACCCCTTTCAATTATCTGTTCAAGCCATCTCATCGGCTGGAGACCAAAGGAATCGGCGGGTGGAAAGGATACATTAGTTAAAACATGAAAACCGGGACAGTCTCGCAGAGGGAGCATACTGCCTTCTTGATGATGTGGCTGGAGAAGCATTTCTTCTGTGGCAGAGCAGTCGGCCCCTCTTCAAACACTCAAGCTTTGGCAGAGGCTCTTTCACAAGGATCGGCCATCCCCCTTGGAAAACATTTGCTGGGATCGGCGTACCATCCAATGCACCAAATCGGCATCAAGCTGTCGAAGGGGGAGCTGATAGGGAACCCAGGTGGTCCTTGGTGGTTCATCACCCTCTGGCTCAATTTACACATGAGCAAGGTCTCTCAGCAGCGGATAGAGACAAAGACCTTTCCCAATATCGAGTCAGAGGAGAATCCATCGGTCCGTCGCCACTGCAGATCTTTTGGACAAGCGGTATCGGCCTTTCCCGGCTGCCAATTTACTGCCACCCGCACAGCTGAATACTTCAGATGCTTCTACAATGGCCTTAGTGAAGAGATGATCAGGCAGTAGAGCCAATTTTCGAATTGCCCGTATGCTACGATTTCTCCACTCACACCTTTGACAGAGAGTTAATGGACGTTTTGATCAAGCCGGGTATTCTGCTGGCCAACTTCTTCTCAGGAAAGGACTCACCCACCTACGAGTTCTACAGTCCATCCACTGCGGCAAGGCAACTGGGTTTTGGCCAACTGCCGATTCGGGTCTATTTCGCCGGTCAGGCAAAATTCAGAGATGGACTAACCTCAAGTCTTGATTACAGCCGGCTGTGCGATCTAGTACCCGACTCCAGTACCATTGACTTGAATGGTTGGTCAGTTGCCTCTTTCGCCACCCAGCAGTTTAAATTATGGTGGGCAGAATGGAAGCAGCACCTTTTCTGTAAATCTCCATTGTCTTACTGCAACATTCTGGACCCAGAGAACATTGATCCAAATGCAGCGGTATGTCCTTTTTTCTTAGCCGATTCCAATGTTATTTCTTTCCACATTGTCATCTCGTTGTTAACTCATGTTCATCTCTTCAGTCTGAAAGCCACGTTCCCCCGATGCGGAGCCGAAGCGGCCGGCCGATTGATAGCCATCACCAATACACACCATATCCACTTATCGGCTTCCATGCTCCAACTGTCAGAGATATCTCCACCGGCCGATCAAGGCGAGCACCAAAAAGGCCAACATCAAAGATAACCAGCCGTCGGGTGTGAGCTCGCATTGGATCGGCTGATCAGACGGCGATAGCATCGGCCGAAGTCCCCCGCATCGGATCGGCTAGCCAGATGGCAGTGGTATCGGCCGAAACTTCCTGCATCGGATCGGCCGACCAAGTGGTAGTGACACCAGCCAAGACTCCAGGTCCTTTACCTCTGCCGGTTGTCGAGATGGCCGATCCCCAAGTCACCGCTAAAGTCGGGGCTGCTGCAGCATCACTATTAGTAGAAGCTGTTCAGGTAATCTTACTTATCTCATATATTCTCCAAGTCTTCTACTGACATCAACTCTATTCTTCTGCCAGGCTGCACAAGTTATCCCACCGCAGTCTCCGCAACAATCGGCCACGTCTCAAGTGGGAACCGAGACTCCAGCAGCTCCTGCCGCCGAGGTAAACGATCTCTTACCTTGAATCCTTAACACTCAGAAAACTTAGCCAATTTTAATGCAGGCCGACTTGGATATGCCGATTATAACTCCACAACACGCATCGGCCGGGAGACCCACAGAGGCATGGCAAATTTCCGTTACTTATCTTATTTTAATTTCACGGGAATCTTCCTTTATGTCTTTTTTAGGAAGTTGGTCCAAGCGGAGCGCTAATAACCATCGAATCTTCTTCTTCCGACGAACCAAATGCACCAGTCCCTGAGACAAGGGAAACACTTCCACCGGCGCAGGCAAGAGAGATTCGCTTTAAAGAGGTAATAGTCTTACCATTAGAATCGGCCGATTTCCTTTCACCGCTTGCTTACCCTTTACTTTATTTCCTTACAGGAGCAAGATACCCCCAACAATAGCATCTTTTCTTTTGCTGTCTCCTTGGCCGATGATGAAGAAATCGCTTCACACCCAATTCCATCGAGCTCCACCTCCGACGATGTCTGCTCCAAGCTTGAAAGCATTCACACTCTCCTTCAAGATGACATCGGCCGATTGGTAGAAGATGCATCGCCGATTCGACGACTTTTCAACGAGGTCAAAGGTCGAATCCCGGATGAAGTATCAGAAAATCTAGGGTATGCTGCCTATATAGAGGGCATGCAGATTCCGGCTTCCAGGGCGTTGTGTCGTATGGCCGATCGTGCTCAGATGGCAAAAACTCAAGAGGAGGTCGATTCATACAAGCACCGGGCTCAGGAAGTACACCACAGGATCAACTTCCTCGAGAATTGCCGTCCGGACATCGTCGGCGCAATAGATCGGCTGAAACGAAGGAGAGCAGAACTGCCAAGGAGATGGAACAGATAACCAAAGAGATAGCCGCTGAAGAGAAGAAGCTCCAGGAACTCCCATCCATCATCAGCGAGCTGAAGCAAGAAAGACAACATCTGGCCCGTGAAACACTAAGGCTCCATCGCCGCGTGTCAGAAGTACCAGGATCGGCCGATGATGATCAGAGAATACTAGACTCGGCCGATCAAATTAGACGACGAGCGATTGTAGCCATAGATGCTTTCCTTGGGTTGTAAAAAATATGTTAAACATTATTGCTCCTTTAATGTCACTGCGCCGATTCGGTTTTGAACTGCTCCTTCAGTCTGCTTTGCATTTATGTATGTATTTACTCCGATAGGACGTGTCTCACCATCCATCTACCTCCTCTTCATTTATAAGCAGACCGTTCACCATCTCTAGAGGCACACGCATTACTTATCTCCTCTCCTTCTTTTACTGTCCCAAATTGAATGGCAAGATGTCTTCTTCGTCCTCCTCATCCTCTTCCTCTGTCAACCAGGTATGAACTCCCCCTCTGCCTTTCTCTTAAGCATCTCAATCGCTCCGATACTGGGTAACTCCTTTTATCTCTGTTTAGCCGAAACGTCTCAGCCCTGGTCTAGAACGAGCGATAGAAATCATGCATTCAGAAGAGCCACTATCACAGGCAGACAGAAATCTGATAAGAGCTCATGCTGAGGAACTCAGAGATCATGTCCCTGCCGCTGTCCAGGAATACTCGGACCTCATAGATGCTCATTTTTTGGTCCGCAAGCGACCATCTTCCGAAAAAAGTTCTTCACTTCCTTGTAAAGCCAAAACTGAAGTCCCCATGGAAGATCTGGAAGAGGAGAAGACCCGCCTGCTGAAAGAACTCTGCAACCAAGCTGAAACTGGAGCCACTGCAGAGGACCCGAAAGAGAAAAGGCTCACCCTTATGATAAAACTGGGTCGCATCGAGAGAGAAATCCAGCGTAGGCTTAATCAGTAGACACACCAGTATTTTTATTCTAAGGGCGACTTGTACCATGTCGGCCATGTAATCTATAATTTCCATTCAATAATGAATCCCAATGTTTCCTTCACCAGATGTGTAGACAGAAACCGATAAGAAATCGGCCATGTTATCTTGACATATTTTGCTGCAAGTTATGTATCTACCCAAATGCTTGGATAGTACCTCTTCAGATATCGCCCGTTTAAAGCTCTTGGGAATTCCTCCCCTTCGACTGTCTCCAGAATATATGCATTCCCAGGGGCACATCGGCCGATTCTATACGGCCCTTCCCAAGTGGGTGACCATTTACCGAATTTGGGATCTTTAGATCCTATCGGCAGCACCAACTTCCATACCAAATCTCCTTGAGAGAACTGTTTAACTTTGACCTTTCTGTCATACCATCTGGCCACCCTTTTCTTGTTTTCTTCTATACTAATCAGGGCTCTCAACCGTAAACCCGCCGAATCGTCAAGTTCATCTTTCATGAGAAAGGAATAGTCATCGGCCGTTAACTGATCTTGTAACGATATACGTCTTGACCCTGTCCTTATCTCCCATGGCAAGACCGCCTCATGACCATAAACCAACTGATAAGGGGATATTTTAGTGGCTCCATGACAAGCCATCCTGTATGCCCATAAAGATTCACCCAAAGACATATGCCACTTCTTGGGTTGCTCTTCTATCTTCCTCTTGATTAGCTTGATTATCCCTTTGTTAGACAACTCTGCTTGGCCATTGGCTTGAGCATAGTATGGAGAAGAATTCAATAATTTAATCCCCATATCGGTGGCGAACTCTCCGAATTCTCCAGAAGTGAACATTGTCCCTTGATCAGTTGTGATGGTTTGAGGAATACCAAATCGATATATAATATGGCTTTTAACAAATTCAATCATATCGGGCGATGTCACGTTCCTCAAAGGAACTGCCTCCACCCACTTAGTAAAATAATCTGTAGCCACCAATATGAACTTATGCCCTTTGCTTGATGGAGGATGAATCTGTCCGATGAGGTCTATTCCCCAACCTCTGAACGGCCACGGCTTAATTATTGGATTCATAGCCGATGCTGGCGCGCGCTGCACATTGCCAAACCTCTGACAGTCTTGGCATCCTTTGTAGTACTTGAAACAATCCTCAAGGATGGTCGGCCAGTAATATCCATTGTTCCGGATCATCCATTTCATTTTGTGAGCCAATTGATGAGCTCCACACACGCCCTCATGGATTTCTCCCACCAGCACTTTCGCCTCTTCTGTCCCCAAGCATTTGAGAAGAACTCCATCAATCGTCCGATAAAATAAATCATCCTCAAGCAACACATATTTTGTAGCCTTAAAACGTGTTCGCCGATCCACCTTTTGGGATGGATTTTTCAAGTAATCGGCGATCTCCTTTCGCCAGTCATCGGCAGCGAGCTCTAGCGTCATCGCTCCCTGAATCGGCCGATACCCAGAAGCATGTTGGGCCAGTCTGTTGGCTTCTTCATTATAATTCCTGGGGATATGCTCAATTATTGCAGACTTGAACTCTTTTAAAAGTTGAAGACAACCCTCATAATAAATCCTCAAGATATCATCCTTGCACTCAGATCGCCCAGTCAACTGATCCACAATGAGCATGGAATCTCCAAAAATTTCGACTGCATCAGCTCTGACTTCCCTTAATAATTGGATGCCTTTCAGAACGGCTCGATATTCTGCCTGGTTATTAGTTGCAGAGGCTTCTATCGGCAGAGAGAAATTATAACTTGCCCCCTGAGGCGACACAAGAACAATGTCGATTCCTGATCCGACCCCACACGAAGAACCATCAAAATATAGAGTTCATGGAACTGGTTCAACGGTAGCGATTTCTGGTCCACAATGCTGAACTACGAAATCGGCCATCACTTGACCTTTGACGGCTTTGGCCGATTCATACCTTAAATCGAATTCTGACAAAGCCAGGATCCATTTTCCAATCCGCCCTTTCAAAATCGGCAATGATAGCATGTACTTCACCACATCATCCTTGCACACGACTATGCATTCTGCCGATAGCAAATAGTGCCTGAGCTTGGTACATGAAAAGTATAAGCACAAGCATAGTCGCTCCACCGAGGAATATCTTGTTTCGGCATCTAAAAGTCTTCTGCTGACGTAGTATACCACTCGTTCTTTCCCCTCAAACTCCTGTACCAACGCCGATCCAATACCCTGTTCATCAGCCGATAAATATAACTTGAACGGCTTATCAGGCTGTGGTGGAACTAATACCGGAGGTGAAACCAGATACTGCTTGATATTCTCCAGTGCCTTGCGCTGTCCTTCTCCCCATATGAATTCCTGGTCGGGCTTTAATTTCAACAGAGGGGTAAAAGCCTGAATACGCCCTGACAGATTGGATATGAATCTTCTGATGAAATTGACCTTGCCGATGAGGGACTGTAGTTCAGTTTTATTTTGTGGGGCCACCACTTTGTTGATGGCGTCTATGGTCTTGCGGTTGACTTCTATCCCGCGCTCATGGACCATAAATCCTAAGAATTGCCCGGCCGATACACCAAATGCACACTTGTTTGGGTTCATCTTCAACCCATGTTTCCTTGTGCACTCCAGTACTTACTGTAAATCGGCCAGATGATCTTGGTGACCTTTTGACTTGACCACGACGTCATCTATATAAATTTCCACTGATGAACCAATGAGCTTGTGGAAGATGTAGTTCATGGCCCGTTGATATGTAGCGCCGGCGTTCTTCAACCCGAAAGTTATAACCACCCATTCAAATAAACCAAGATGACCTGGGCACCTGAAAGCTGTTTTCGAAATATCTTCCTCGGCCATTAATATCTGATTGTACCCGACGTTCCCATCCATGAAACTTATGACTTTATGGCCTGCGGCAGCATCCACCAAGATATCGGCCGTCGGCATCGGATATCCATCCATCGGCGTAGCCTAATTTAAGTTCCTGAAATCGATGCACACACGTAATTTTCCATTCTTTTTGTATACAGGCACAATGTTAGAAATCCATTCGGCGTAGCGGCACTGCCGAATAAATCCTGCTTCAATCAACTTTGTAATCTCGGCCTTTATATCAGGTAGAATCTTGGGGTTACACCGTCGTACAGGTTGCTGATATGGCCGATATCCTAATTTTATAGGTAACCGGTGTTCAACAATAGACCGGTCTAGTCCTGGCATCTCATGATATTCCCAAGCAAAGCAATCCTTGAACTCTTTTAATAAACTTATCAGTTTACATTTGTACTCAGGATCCAAATTGGCACTAATGTACATCGGCCTTGATTTGCTGTTATCTCCCAAATCTACCATCTCTAATAAATCGGCCGACGTAAACCCATGCCCAAGCTTCCCATCTTCTCGGATGAGCTGATCCATTTATTCTGAATCTTCAGAGCCGACTGCTTGGATCGGCTGCAGACCGAAATCGGACACTTTTAGGAAGTCAGTGTCCCAAGTCCTTCCAGATATACACTTGACGTGCTCGCAGCTCCACTGTTGCATGTCGGCCGCTGCAACGTTGTAGACGGAATCGGCAGTGACTATCTCTGTGCTGTCGCCGACCCATTGCACAAGGCATTGATGCATTGTAGATGGGACACAGCAGTTTGCGTGTATCCAGTCGCGACCAAGCAGCATATTGTAGGACCCCTTGCCATTAATGAAGAAAAAAGTGGTAGGGAGGGTCTTACTTCCGATGGTGAGGTCGACGCAGAGCGCTCCGCGGGCAGGTGACACGTTGCCTTCGAAATCCTTCAGCATCATGTCTGTCTTGGTGAGGTCTTCATCGCCCTTGCCCAGCTTGCAGAACATGGCATATGGCATGATGTTAACTGCAGCGCCTCCATCTACCAGTAATCTGGTGATGGGTCTTCCGTTGACATAGCCTTTGAGAAACAGCGCTTTGAGATGCTGCCGTTTTTCTTCTTCTGGTTTCTCAAACGTAGCCGTCATCGGCTCTAATACCAGTTGTGCCATTTGTTCTTCTTCTGTTTTTGTTACTTTATCTCGATCGTTGGATGCCATGAACTCCATTGGCAGTATGAACACCATATCAATTTCGGCTGCCGATTCTTGGTTGCTTGTTTCTTGATCGTTTTTCTTTGGGCGCCAAACTCGAGATTTAACATTCCTTCTCTCTGGCACCTATCTCTGTTCTTCTTCTTGATGGTCCCACTGGCGTAGGCGTTGGATCCTTCGCTTCTGGGATATGGATAGGCCATCGTGACACCACCTGGGATTTGCTGGTTTGGCCGGTGATCTGGCGTGTTCCCAATCTGGTTCCCTTCCTAGGGGATCCTCGTCTGATACCCTGTCATCGGCCATTTCTTCCAGCCGATCGTGCGCGCTGATCCTGCCCCCCAGTCCATCCCGCTGGCCGATCTTGCTTTTTGACCGGTGGTACTGGTCAACTCTGCCCCCCAGCCGATCATGTACCGAAACGCGCTGTTCCTCGCGCCGATTTCTGCTGATCGGCTCTGATCCTCTATCCCTAGAGTGTAGCCTCGGGCGATTGTTGCAGTTCAATCCGTTACACTCCGGACAGTTATCGGCAGACGGCAATCTGATGTCGTTCTCCCAGCAGTGGATGAAGAATGGACATTGCCAGTGATCTTCATGCTGGCGTATCGTCTCCTCCTGGTACCTTGCTTGTTCTTGCTGCTGCCTTCTTGACTGCCTCCCCGCTTCTGGTACGACTGAATGACTGGAGGTACATCTTCTTGTAATCTTCTAGATGTTTGGCCAATTCTTCCCTCTGGTCATCCTTGAGATCTGCTTCTGTGACCTCAATGATGTTGGTGTCGGAGATTTCTGCGTTTTTCGACATATCAGATCTTGGATGGTCCCACTGGGCGTGCCAAAAGTGTGTTGGCGCTAAAATCGGCCGGATAGGAATCGGCCGATGGTCTTCAGCGTCGGACACACGACCCGGGAGAATCTGCTTAGCTCCTGTTCGGGTTATCGCCCTGGTGCGGTTCGCGCGGCGTGCCAGTCAATCTGACCTGTTGATTGACAAGGAAATAGAGTATTAAATTCCAGGCGCATCGATCGGCTGGGATTCCGATCTGTCCTGAGGAGCGCGTCGGCGGCGAATCGGCCGATTTGCTGTAGAGATGATCGGCTATGGATCAGCCGATAATCGTGTAGTAATTGTAAAGAAAACCATCGGAGCGATCTACACAATTACTACAGGGGCAACACTTGAAATAGATCTAATCGGCTGTCTGATGATAAATCGAAGAAGAACAATGACGAAGCCGATTACCCTGATCTCAAGCTGGATAACTGGTGATAATACTAGAATAACAGGTAAAACATGCGATTCTAGTAAATATCGATAACTGGTGAATAAATCCAAACGAAACCACAGCGATGCGCCCGTAGTTAAAGCTCGGATATTACTCGGTAAGCGGAACCTACCAATTGGCCGGAGATCAAGTTGATGCAGCCCTACCAATCCGTACGAACTCCCGCAGAATCTTCCGCCGCCGCTCCCTAATCCAATCAGGATTTCCTTCAATTGCTCCCCGACC
Source organism: Panicum miliaceum (assembly GCA_032594955.1). Classification (NCBI taxonomy): domain Eukaryota; kingdom Viridiplantae; phylum Streptophyta; class Magnoliopsida; order Poales; family Poaceae; genus Panicum; species Panicum miliaceum. Next base: position 26,176,312 of record CM064072.1, on the reverse strand, counting down.
GACTTAGCGTGCCTCCCTTTTGACCAACTTTTGACCAGGACCCTCTGAAATAGTCCCATCCTGTTGGCGTAGGCTGTATCACCAATCGGCCGATTTCCAACTATTACCTCAATTGGCCGATTCCTTTCTGTAGCCTTCAGATCTGCCGCATTGGCCAATCTGGCATCAACAGTACCAAGTAAGTTGCTATAGACATTCTTTTTCACACGCATGGCATCGATATTGTGGTGGACGGCTATGTCTACCCAGTAAGGTAGCTCCCATAGAATTAACGTTTCCACCTTTCCTTTGGATCATCTCCTTTATTGCGTTTTTGCTTTCCAAGGGTACTGCCTTTCTTCCCATGGGCGGCGGGGAGATCCTTGACCTGGTTGAAGATATGTATTCCATTGAAATGCCTTGGAGCATCTCCTGTCTCTGTTGTGCCGTCAAATTGACATTTCATGTTTCGGTACGCATGGGACTTGGGAGGAAATGCCGATGACGCACGTACACCTATTTCTTTGAGTTGTTCAGCCAAATTATCTCCACATCATCTAGGCAACGAGTGCAATATTTTTCCCCTTTACACTATCCGAACATGGAATGGCCAACTGGTAGATCAGTAATCGTGCAGAACAACAAGCCACGTAGTGTGAAGGGTTCCCTCTTGTACCTGCCGTAGGCGTCAATACCTTCCGACCAAAGTGTTTTGAGATCATCCACAAGAGGTCATAGATACACATCGATATCAATCCTTGGCTGATGTGGACTTGAGATAAGAATCGACATCATGTATTCCCTCTTGTTACACAGCCATGGCGGAAGATTGTAGATCGATAACAATACTGGCCAAATGCTACGCGAGCTGCTTATCTGACCAAATGGGTACATCCCATCTATACTTAATGCAAATAGAAGACTCCTCGGATCATCTGAAAACACTTTATACTTCCAATCAATGTTGTGCCACTGTGTTGAATCCACCGGGTGGCGTATATAATTATCTGTCTTGCGGCCTTCTTGTGCCAACACAAGAGCTCTGCATCCTTGCTTGATGCAAACAAATGCCTCAGTCGAGGAATTAATGGGAAATACCATGCCACCTTCTGAGGAGCTCCGTGCACCCTTTCCTCATCACCCTTGTCATTCCTTCGTTTGTATGGAGGGGTACCCATCATTCCTTCCTTGTCACCGGATACAGTGGCGTCTTCATATCTCTCACCATCTTTTGCAGTTTCGCAAACTCCACACTAGTGTACCCATCATACAACATTGCATCACGCACCATCTCCTCCATTTTGTCAGCTATGTTGACATAACTGTCACACTCCGCTTCATCATTCTGGCAGGTAGGACATCCGGGAGTGTTGGCGTGTCTTAGTGTCATCACCAGGACAGTTAATGATGAGGACATCACTCCTGCGGATGCACACAACACTCCGCTGGACATTCAAGGTCCAATCACTAGAGCTCGCGCAAGATAATTGAATTTAGAGATGAGCTCGTTCCTAAGCACTTCCTTTTATGATTTTGAGAATAGATTACTACCTAATGATTATATTATGATTAGGAACGAAGGAGAGGACCAAGGGATGCATGGAGAGGAGCTTGGAGTCAGACAAGGCTAGCAAGGGACGTCCAAGACACTTGAAGGCCCAATACAACTCAACTTCGAGTCCACCTCGGAGTCCAGGAGCAGTCTGCCTTAGATTGGATGCCCAGGCCACATATGGAGTCCGATTTCAACGTTCCACATATGGTTGGAAAGATATTTTCATAGAGTTTCCAATGGCTGAGTCAATGGGAATCTTCAAATCAAGATAGACATCCAAAATCTGTCTCGGTGCTGCGCCGCCATCTTTTGGGCTGTTGGCCCGTGTATTGTATTGAAGCCCATTAGGGGTGCGTCCAGGGGTCTTGCACGCCCCTAAACACTTTATATTTAGTAGAGTCGCCCAAGTTAGGGTTTGGATTTTGCTTAGATTAATCTATCAAGAACAGTTTCACCGTTCGTCAGTTTGTGAGACCCCAACTTCGTGAGTTAATCATACATCTGCAATTTTGGTTGCATTCTTTCTTGTTCTTGCTTGTGTTCTTCGATTTGCAGGAAAGGATTAGCCTTCTTGGCGAGGTCGGCCGTGCAACACTGATCGTTAACCTGAGGAGATGTGGTGCTGCGATTGCGGGGTTCGGAACGTGTTGTTCAGAAGCCGGATTGAATTGTGTCGCGACTCCACCAAATCGAGAGTTAACAGAACCTTTCGGAAGATCGGGAAGCCTAGTTCACATCAGTTGGTAATCAGAGCTTCTGGTTCACTATCAGGTTTGCCCTTAACCTAGTTCGTGTGTTTTCGCTTTTGTCCTAGAGTCCACGGAAAAGCCCAAAAAAATTTTTAGTCGGTAAGTTTCCCTGTCCCATACCTTGTTTATCCTTTGCATAATTCTTTTTTAGAGTCCTTAGTGTTGAGTTTGTGTCCTAGTTCATGTTTTGTTGCTGGTTTACTTTGTGTCTGAGTTGAGTCGTGTGATCCTCGTCCGCTGCCACCATATTCATTCATCCGATCCAGTTTCTACCTCAACGAAAACCTAATACGGAGGGTCCTCCTTAAAATAGGCATTACTTTTCGCTCGGAACTCCAATTGAGATGTTCATTTTTTTTCAAATTTTCCTTGCAAAATTTTTCACATGCGATTCCCCCACTTAGCCGGGTTTGGCGAATTCAGAATTTCCAAAAAAAATTCAGAAAATTGTCTGTTTTTGCTCTGAAGTTCTAGCACCCGCTTTAAAGAAAGCTCGTGATTTTCTACAGATCATATCATACATCAGATTGAGCTAATACTTTGTTGTGTTCCTATTCTCATGCTCCTGGTTGAGAAAAAATATTAGAAAAGTAAAAGAAAAAGGAAAAAAATTGATTTCTACCAGTGCTAAAAGACAAAACAGGAGGCATATAGAGAGGATACACTTGCTGACATCTTGTGCGTTGCTGGTTATTTGCTGAATTGTGTCGTTGCTGATCTTCATTGTTTCTTTCTTGCTCCTTACTTGTTGACACTACTGTTATAAGGATACGAGTAGACCAACAACTAAGGACAAGCAATTCTGACATTTATTCAGCATTGCTATCTGTTATTGAATTGTGTTCCACTCACATACTTGGCCTTCCTATAGCTCCACATACTACTTCTGGATAACTCAGGTTTTTGACCCTAGCAATCATGAGCTACATCTCCCAGGTATCCTTTGTCTTGCTGGTAAGAACCTTGTAAGAGCTTGGTAAGGTGTTTCATTTTTGTTGTGTTGCTTGAGAGACACCACTATCCCTGCATAGTAGATTATTTGGGATACCCTTTACAGTTTGTTGCTATTCTTGTGTCTACAATCCCAGGTGACGATGGAAATAACAGTCCTAAGGACTTCAATGAGTGTGTCAGCCAAGAGCAACTACAGTCTACTGTAGACAATGCTCAGAAAGATATGAAGGAGACGGTCGTCAATGCCGTCACTGACGCGTTCATTGAACTCAAGCTCGGCGACATCATGGAGAGGTTGGACAGGAGGGTATCCACGCTAGCCGATAGGGTTGCTGCACTGGAAACTCGTCAATCGACCTATAAAGACACCGGACACCCCGAGGACGAGGTGTATGATGCCCATGGTAATATAGATCACGTAGCTACACGACAAGCACGGCTACGACTTTGTCTTCACAACAACACCACAGGTATGGACGGTACTGGTAATCGTAATCGTGTTTCCGATGATCATTATGCTAAGATTAAATTTACCATAACTTCTTTTTCGGGACATTATGATGCTGAGGGATACCTTGATTGGGAGATGACAGTAGAGCAAAAATTTAGTGCCCACCTTGTTCCTGAGCAACATAGAGTTAGACAAGCCACTAGTGAATTTAAAGACTTTGCAATCATTTGGTGGACTGGTTTAGCTGCAGAGGGCACTTCACCTAGTACATGGGAAGAACATAAGTTGCTATGCGTGATAGACTTGTTCCACCATCTTATACTAGAGATCTGCGTAAGAAATTGATGCGCTTAGAATAGGGAGATAAATCTATGCAGGACTACTATGGTGACCTTCAAAAAGGTTTGATGCATTGTAGCATAGTGGAGGGAACTGAAGATTCTATTTGTCGGTTCTATTCTAGTTTGAGGCGGGAAATTCAGGACATTGTTGACTATAAAGAATTTAATACTATCAACCAGTTGTTCTAGTGTGCTATGCTTGCAGAGAAGGAATTGCAGGGACGTGAGCGGCAGAACAAGACCAACGTCCAGACATCCTTTACGCCACGTACGCTGGTGCATTCGGGGCCGGCCAAGCCCTCCAGCTTTCGGACGCCCACATCAGCAGGCAAACGACCTGCCACGAGTGGCGTTCCTGCTGCACCAAACAAGCCTTCCACTTGTGCTGCAGACTCGGGTAAAAATTCTTTGCAGCTTCCTGCCCAAAGTTCCACGTGTGCTATCGATGCCATGGGATTGGCCATGTGAAGAAGGATTGCCCAAGTCAGCGGGCATATGTGGCGACAGAAGATGGAGGTTACGTCAGCACCTCCGACATAGAAGAAGAAGAAGAGATGATGATGATGTCGCTGCCAATGACACCGAGGACCATGTCCTTGGTGGTGGAGATACTTCGGGCTACATGAACATCATTGTTGAGCGTGTGCTCAGCACACAAATTCAGCAGCCTGAGAGGCTACAACGCCACAACTTGTTCTAGATTTTCTTCGTCATCAAGAACCGTCGTGCACATGTGATTATTAACGGACGAAGCTGCAACAACTTGGTGAGTTCAGATTTCGTCAAGAAGCTTTGCTTGACCACACGACTGCATCCACATCCATACCATATTCAGTGGTTTAATGATTTTGGAAAAGCGAAGGTAACAAAAACTTGCAGAGTTTCCTTTTCCATCAGTGCCTATGCTGATTTTATTGATTGTGATGTGGTACCTATGCAAGCTTGTTCACTTTTGTTGGGTCGTTCTTGGGAACATGATAATGATGCTACACACCATGGTAGGAGTAATAAATACACTTTTATGCATAAAGGAAAAAAATACTTTGGTTCCTTTGACCCATGCGGAAATTGTACAAGCTGATAAGGAAATTGTACAAGTTCGAACAATGTTAAATATGAAAACCAGCAAGTTGCTAATTCTGTTTTCCCACCTAAAAAGGAGAAACCCCTACCTAATTCAAAGGCCGAGGGAATTAAATTAAAGGGGGGAGTTATGCTTGCAACAAAATGTGACCTTGCTGAAATTTCTGATGATGACGTATGCTATGCTTTGATATTCAAACGAGCTTTGTTTTCACTTGATGATATTGCTAGCTCTTTGCCTCCTGCTGTCACTAACATTTTACAAGAGTATGAGGACATTTTTCCAGCTGAGATATCCCCGGGGCTACCACCTATGAGAGGGATAGAGCATAAAATTGATTTGATTCCGGGAGCCACTTTGTCAAACTGTGCTGCTTACAGAACCAACCCCGTGGGTATGTACGTGAGAGCCTTAGTCCTTATGTTGTTCCTGTGCTTTTGGTTCATAAGAAAGATGGTACTTGGCGTATGTGTGTTGATTGCAGAGCCATCAATAATATTACTATTCGATATCGTCATCCTATTCCTAGCCTAGACGACATGCTTGATGAATTGCGTGGCTCTATAATTTCCACAAAGATTGACTTGCGTAGTGGTTACCACCAAATAAGGATGAAACTTGGAGATGAGCGGAAAACAGCTTTTAAAACCAAATTCGGGTTGTATGAGTGGTTAGTAATGCCTTTCGGTTTAACTAATGGAGCTAGATTTGACCCGATCTATGTGTTTGTAAGTTTCCGCTGCTAAAGATCACTTCTAGAAGTCTCAAGGCACTTGTTGTAAGCTTCCTATTCAAGTGGATTCTTCACAAACTTGTCTTAGTTTAAATTTCATGTTTAAGTTCTTTGGGGGGGGGGGGGGGGGGGGTCAGAAGTTCCTGCCCTCCGTCGGAAGTTCATACCCAATATTAGAACTTCCTTCGGAAGTTCCGATACTGCATCGGAAGTTCTGACAGTTTTAAAAGTTTTTCGTGAAGAACATGCAGTTTTTTTAACAGGGCCTATTCACCCCCCTCTAGGCCTACTGTCGGTCCTTTCAGAGAGAAAGGAGGGGTGGGCCGGGAGAGTTTTTTTCTTTTAACAGGGTGTGACAAAACCTACCCCCTTAAAGAGAATTTTGTCCTCGAGATTCGGAAAGATTGGAAAACAACTAAGGGAATTCTGCAATCAGCTCATCTTCTCTTTGCCACGTAGCTTCATCCTCTTAATGGTGACTCCACTGTACTTTACACATTTTGATTACTTTGCTCCGAATGACTCTCTAGGATGTTTCCAATATTTTGACAGGGCACTCTGAATAAGTCAAATCATCCTGCACATTGAGCTCTTCCAGCGATAATTGTTCTTCAGGCACTCTCAAACATTTCTTTAGCTGAGATACGTGAAACACGTCATGAACATCTGACAATCGTGCCGGTAGTTCCAACTGATATGCCACTTCACCCTTCCTTTTCTAGAATCTGAAAAGGACCGATATACCGAGGTGACAACTTTCCCTTTACCTTGAATCTGCGGAGACCTCTTATAGGTGATACCTTAAGATACTGTTGGCGCTAAAAAATCGGCCGGGAATCGGCCGATGACCTTCAGCGTCGGACACACGACCCGGGAGAATCTGCTTAACTCCTGTTCGGGTGATTGCCCTGGTGCGGTTCGTGCGGCATGCCAGTCAATCTGACCTGTTGATTGACAAGGAAAGAAACGTATTAAATTCCGGGGTTTCGATCGGCTAAAGTTCTGATCTGTCTTGAAAAGTGTATCAGCGAATCAGCCGATTTGCTATGAAGATGACCAGCTATAGATTAGCCAATAATCACGTGGCGATTGCAGAGAAACTACTGGAGTAACTTAAATAATCGCTACAGGTGCAACACTCGAAATAGATCTAATCGGCTATATGAGAATAAACAAGGAAAAATAATGATAAAGCTGACAGTTCGATCTCAAGCTGGATAACTGGTGATAAAACTAGAACAATAGGTAAAACCTATAATTCTAGTAAATATCGATAACTGATGAATAAATCGAAACGAAACAACGGTGATGCGCCCGAAGTTAAAGCTTAGATGTTATTCGATAAATGGAACCTACCAATTGGCCGGAGGTCATGTCGATGCAGCCCTGCCAATCCGTACGAACTCGTGAAAGAAAAAGAAGTATTGGCGAAGTCGCCGACTTGAAAGTAAAGTACGATGAAAAAGTAGATTGTTTGTATTGATTGATGTATATCTTCTACAAAACCCTGACTACTTCTATTATACCCTACGACTAAAACTCCTGATCTATTACGATCCGTTACAAACTTGATTTAAATAAAAACTACTATATCTATAAGACTTTCCTAAAGGAAACGGGCTCCTGCAGAATCTTCTGCTGCCATCTCCTAGTCCAATCCGGACTCTTTCCATTGCTCCTCGACCGAGTTGGCGTCGTTCTTTGACCAACGTCAGGTCATCTTTGACTGGGATCCTTTGCTGGGATTCCATTGGCTTCATCCCCTATCTGTTGGCGCAAGCCCACATTAGCCCAAATGCTCTAGCCTTTCAATCGGCTGACCCCACCAACTCCATTCGCCAATCGCACGAAACACTGCAGCTATAATCGGCAGATTCCTAACAGAAGCGTCAATCGGCCGGTTCCCAACTGTAGTCTTTAAATCTGCCGCACCGGCCAATCTCTGCCTTTGCTGACACCGATTCAACACGTGTCAAAATTTGGCGTCAACACATGCCCCCCAGTTTCGGAGTAAAACATGACTTTTACTTCGAAATTCTTTTTTAATCTCTCCTCCAAAACAAACGCGGCAAAAATGTCCTTCCGTTTCGCGGTCTTCTACATGATGATTGCAATCTTTTCGAACTGGGCGCCTGAGACAACTGTTCCCCTGGAATTCGTGTAGACGGCGCGGCAAAAATCCCGCCTTTACCCTTTCTCTCTCGGATTGTCTTTAAGTACTGGCGTTCTCCGCCGCTTCTTCTCCACGAGCTTAGTAATTTCCTCCCCAGCGAATCACTTTCTATCTTCTCCCAGCGCCTTCTTGGTTTCCAACCGCATTCTCTGGCGATCCTTCTTTCGTCTACAATCCGCTTTATTCCTTCAATGGCGGCACCATCAGCAATTCCACCAACCACGGAGGCTCCGCCAACAACTCCATCGGCGATGGCGGTTCCATCAGCGACTCCATCGGCGACGATGAGCTTCATCCCGGAGGTAAACATCCGAAACTTTCCTCTTTTACTTTTTACCACCTAGGCACCTTTTAGATCTATTCTTAGTTCCTCCCGTTTTAGACATTTAGACACCAAATCACTATTCCCCTTTCCGAAGCTTCTGGTCTCATCTGCTTAGGCCCTATGGGGAATCCAGACCCAACTGATCTGATTAACTTAGAAACCCATAGAATCCCTTTCAAGCAATCACCTATGGATTTGGGTCAGTGGTCAGGCATTTTTAGATCTTAGCCGAATGAAACCCCCGGCTGGAAAGAGTGGTACCAAAGATTGGCCAACTCTAAGAGAGTTCAATGGGATGAATTAAGAATCGGCCAGTGCATCAATCTCTCTTTGTCCCAGATGGAGAAGAATGAACCCCTGGTAATAGCAGCCTCCTATTTCTGGTCTGACGTGCTCAACGCGTTTCTCTTTGGGCACGGACCCATGACCCCAACTCTAGCCGATGTCCTGATGCTGACCGGCCTTGACATTTCCTCCCCCGATACACCCTTTGATTATCTGATCAAACCAACCCAACGGCTAGAGATGAAAGGAATCGGCGGGTGGAAAGGGTATATCAACAGAAACATGAGAACCGGGATGATTTTGGAGAGAGAACATACAGCGTTCTTGATGATGTGGCTAGAGAAGCACCTCTTCTGCGGCAGAGCGGTTAGTCCTTCTTCCAATACACAAGCTCTGGCCAAAGCCTTGTCAAGAGGATCCACCATTCCCCTTGGGAAGCATCTGCTAGGATCGGCCTACCACATGATGCACCAGATCAGCGTCAAACTATCAAAGTGAGAGCTGATTGGTAACCCTAGTGGCCCCTGGTGTTTTATCACCCTCTAGCTCAACTTGTACATGAGCAAAATCTCCCAGCAGCAGATACAGACCAAGACGAGTCAGAGGAGAACCCCACCATACGACGACGGTGCACCTCTTTCGGCGAAGCGGCATCAGTTTTTCCTGGTTGCCAGTTCACCGCTACCCAAACAGCCGAGTATTTCATATGTATTTACAATGTCTTTAGTGAAGAAACCACCAGTTGGTATCCATACCAGAGGACAGAGCCACTTTTTGAGCTTCCCTTATGCTATGATTCGTCGTCCAACTCCTTTGATAATGATCTCATGGACTTCTTGATCAAACCAGGGATTTTACCGGCAAACTTCTTCTCTGGGAAAGACTCCCCAACTTATGAGTTTTACAACCCATCAGTTGCAGCACGGCAGTTCAGCCTTGGTCAGCTGCCAATTCCAATTTATTTTGCCGGCCGCACAAAATTCCGAGATGAGCTCACTAAGGGTCTTGACTACAGTCGGCTGTGCAATTTAGTGCCAGACTCCAGTACCATTGACCTAAGCAATTGGATAGTGGCTCCTTTTTCTGTCCAACAATTCAAGTTATGGTGGGCAGAATGGAAGCAACATCTTTTTTGTGCATCTCCTTCAACATATTGCAATGATCTGGATCCTGACAACATCGACTCAAACGCAGCGGTACTGCCCTTTTCCCGGCCGATTTCGATGTTATTCCTTTTTATGCTACAAATTTGCCTCTAACTCTCATTTCCCTTTTCAGTCCAAAAGTCGACTTCCCCCGACGCGGAGCCGAAGTGGTAGGCTGATAGAGAATAGTCGCCCATACACACCATTCCCACTCATCGGCTACCATGCCCCAACCATCAAAGACATCATCACCGACCGATTGAAACCAACACCGAAGAAACCTTCTTTAAAGAAGACGAGCCACCGAGTGCGTGCCCGTATAGAACCGACTGATCAATCGGCGGCGGCATCGGCTGAACCTTTACCTGCACCGACTCTGCCGATTATTGAGGAAGTCGATCTCCAGGCTGCTACAGAAGTTGGAGCGGCTGCTGCATCATTGCTTGTAGAAGCTGTTCAGGTAATTTTGCATACCTCACATACTTCTAAGTATTCTATCGATATTAACTTCTTCTTTCTGCCAGGCTGCGCAAATCGCCCCAATACAGTCTTCGCAGCAATCGGCTACATCCCAGGCGGAAATCGGAACGCCAGCAATTCTTCCCACCGAGGTAGAGAGTCTCGTAACTCTTTTTTGATACTTAACCAAAACCTAACCAATTTTTGATGCAAGCTACCCTGGGTGCATCGATTGTACCTTTCCAACAACTATCGGCCGGACGACTCACAGAGGTACGACAGTAATTATATATCATCAGACTTAATCATTTGCATTATACTTATAAAATCCCCTTCTCATACCTTTCCAGGAGGCTGGCCCGAGTAGGGTACCGATAGTCGTTGAATCCTCTTCTTCCGATGAACCAATCGTGCCAATTCCCGAAATGAGGGTAGCACTCCCGCCGGCGCAAGCAGAAGAAATCCGTTTCAAAGAGGTAAGGAACTTATCACCCAAATCAGCTGATTTTCCCTTACCGTCGGCTAATCCGTATTTTTATTTCTTTTATTCTTTCGCAGGAGCAGGACACTCCCAACAACAGTCTTTTTTCTTTCGCGGTTTCCCTTTCTGACGATGAAGAGGTTGCTTCATGCCAAGTCACACTGAGCTCGATCCCTGATAACGTCCGTGCCAAGCTCGAGAGTATACGAACCCTCCTCCAAGATGACATCGGCCGATTAGTGGAAGACGCCACGCCGATTCGGCAACTTTTTAGTGAAATCAGAGGCCGAATTCCAGAGGAAGCGATAGAGGCTCTGGAATCTGCCGCATACATAGAGTCAATGCAGACTCCAGTGCTCAGAGCCTTGCGCCATATGGCCGATCGCGCCAAACTAGCGAAAGCCCGCGAGGAGGAAGACTCCTAAAAACATCGAGCTCAAGAGGTGCATCGACGAATCAGCTTCCTTGAAAACTCTCGTCCAGATATCGTGGGCGCCATAGACCGCCTTAAACGGTGAAGGGCAGAGCTAGCCAAGGAGATGGATCAGGTGACCAAGGCCATAGCTTCTGAAGAGAAAAGACTCCAAGATCTCCCATCCGTCATCGCCGAGTTGAAGCAGGAGAGGCAGAACCTGGCCCACGAAGCAATAAAAATCCATCGTCAAATGCTAGAAGTCCCTGGATTGGTTGATGACGACCAGAGAATCGTAGACTCGGCTGATCAAGTTCGGCAACGAGCGATTGCGGCTATTGATGCCCTCCTCGGGTGAACTGTAAAAGTTCCATAAAAATTTAATGTCCTCTTGCCGTTGACGTGCAGATTCAAACTTGGACTGTCCTCTTTGGCAGCTTTTCATTTGTTTACCCTTTTATTCCGATGGGACGCATCCTACCATTCCTTCACCCTCTTCCTTCTATAAGTATGAGATCCCGTATCGTTTCCAAAGGCGTCCGTATTGCCCGTCTTCTTTCCCTCTAACAACTTGATCTCCGTCCTCCCAGACTAGACATCAAGATGTCCTCTTCATCTTCTTCCTTCTCCGCCAACTAGGTGCGAAATCCTACTCTATTTCCTCTCTTGACATTTCAATCATTCTAACGCTGGGTGGTTGCTTGTTCTCCTTTTAGCCGAAATGCCTTAGTCCCATTCTGGAATGAGCGATTGAAGTCATGCATTCAGACGAACCATTGTCGCAGGCGGACAGAGATCTGATCAAAGCTCATTTCAAAGAACTCAAAGGTCATGTCCCTGCTGACGTCCAGAAGATCTGGGACCATGTAGACGCTAACTGCTCCAGGCGGTCGCCAACTGAAAGGAGTCATCCACTCCCTCGCTCAGTCGCCCTTGAAGATGCTGCGGCGGGGACATCCCAACCATCTCTCGACCGGAGCCACCCACTCCCTCGTCATGTTGAGGTTGAAGTCGCCATGGAGGATCTGGAGGAAAAGAGCATCTGCTTCTTGATAGAGTTAGGCCAGATCGAGAGGGAGATTAAGAAAAAGCACGGTTAATAAATATGTTGGTAAAGGGCGACTTGTACCGTGTCGGCCATGTATCCTGCTGTTCTTACCGAATAATGAATCGGTCAGACTAATTCGAATGTTTCATCCTTAAGGCGATGTCATCTTTACATCGGCCATATAGACAGGAGCCAATAGGAGTTAGCCATGTTGTCTTGATGTACCCTATCGTAACTTATGCACCCACCCATATACTTGGATAGTACCTTGTGGCAGAACCACCTGAATTAATCCGGCTCAAGTGTATTAACCATCACCATTAGGGCAATCTCGGTTAACCTTACAGTTCAAACGGAGTAATCCATTGGTCTGTCGGGTAACCTCCCGATACAACCACGGTAAAGCGGATCGAAGCCATACATACAAATGCCCATGCGAAGATGAGCCCAGAGAATACCACATTCCAGCAGATATTACAAAATTATCATAAGTGAATATTACAAACCATGTTTGAGTTTAGTGACCAAGTACTTCAGTGATCATAACCAATAAGTTCTTCAGAGTTTAAGTTGCAGCGGAAATAAGATAACGAAAGCTACTCGACGATAAGGATGTCTCGATGAAGCCCGTACGAGACATCACTCGGCATTATCTCCATTGGCCGGGGGCGTATCCCATTCCACTGACCAACCAGGAGGAAGGGTACAAGGCCAAGTCAAACTAGCAATCATGTCCTCGAAAGTTTCACCTGAAAACAAGCCACAAGCAAGGCTGAGTATACTAATACTCAGCAAGGCTTACCCGACTAGTGGGGTATACTTAGCCGACTTCTAGACATGCGAGGCTTTTGGCTTGAGGGGTTTGTTTTGCCGAAAAGCATATATAGTAGGTCCTTACTTTCAGATTTTAGCTCCAAGTTCTAGCTTTCTTTAACCATTCTAGGTAAGCACCTATCCAAAATCATTCATGGTGGAGAATTATTTGCATCCAACAAGATTAATCATTAGCCTTGTTCCTCTTCTTACTCTATGTGGTAAAAGGGTCAAGCAGTCTCAATAACCGCGAGAAACGGACGATTCGAATCGAATTTCTTAACCTTGCAAGGGAAACCTAAACACACGTCACGTGGTTACTCCCAAAGTCACACGTGCAACTTTTCCCTTCAATTCCCGCTTCACGGAACAGGCCCACCGCCCTCGACTACACGTCCCCACAGACCACGGTACGTCGGGCTGTGGCGGCCGATGCACCCGCCATTAGCTAGATGTGAACGAATTCAAGACAGTGGGGAGTATATTCCGGCCTCGGTTCAATCCAGTACTTAAGCTTACCGATTACCATATTCTCGGCATGTGGTTAGTACGTTCAAAGACTTAAACACCACTACCACACACTGCGGCCTTAGCATTTTTCACTAAACAGACGGGGCCTCAATCATCAACATAAACATCGTACCATAGCCCCGCCCGTCGACCTTATGATTGCAGCATGTAGTAAACAATCAACTCCTGATTTCTCGCGAGTGACAGGAAATCACTCGACTTTTACCGAGTCCTATTAGCATAGCATTCTATCGAACCTTGCATCTAGTGTTCAGAGCATGGGTACCTAGGATCATGCAACTAAGTTTTCAATCAACTCCTATAAACTTAATGCACATGTAAAGTAGAGTAATAAGTTGCATAAGTTTAGAAAATAGGGTTCATGTTCCGGGGCTTGCCTTCTTGGGAAAAGCTAGCTTGGGGCTCTTCCGAACTTAGGTTCGGGTCTTCGAGAGCTTCAGTTAAATTTTCCTGGGCTTCTCGCTGCTCACTCTCGGACTCGGGCACCAGCTCGTAAGTCCCGTCGGCGAGAGTAGTCGTTTCTACATGAATGCACAAGTTTAAGTAGTGGTGATGGTAAACGATATGATTTCCTTCACGATAAGGTTGCAGTTTGTAAAACATGAGTTTGTTGTGAAGTGAGTTACTTTATCATTCGTGGGCAATCGTTAATAGAGTAGAATAGTACAATAAGTAACTTCGTTAAGCAACGTGGGGTGGGTGTTCATGGGAACTTATGTTCCTCATGTAAACATGATTTAAGTGTAACTACCACAGCGAGTAGTTTCTGGTCATGAAACCTTGGATCTAGGCACATCAGGGAAGGATAAGCTTACTGTAAAATTTTCAGATATTTTCATGCAGAAGATTAATTATGAAAAATATAATACATGCTTGCTGCTAGATTCTTGTTCTTTTTGTACAGAACAAATGGTGCAAAAACTGAGACTAAGATTTTTACAGGGCTTTCACTTACTCATGCAGGAGCTACTGTAATTTTTATAGGATTTATTATGCAGTTTTTAGAGCATAGTAAATATGACATTACACACCTAGGTTATTCAAGGATTTATTTTTACAGGACCCTACACAGGGTTTTTGTCGATGAAACATTTTACACAGCAACCTCTACCACTGAGTATCTTCTAGTAAAAATATGAGAATTGTCCAAGCTAAGATACTATTTTCTTGATTTAATGTATGTTATTAGCACCTAAATCAAATAAATAGGTTCCTCTGAGATAAAAAGTCTCTCAATTTTTCTACGGCATCTAGGTACCATTACACCAGTATAGAAAACGTTTCATTAGGTGATTCATAACCTAACTGCAGGGACAATTAATTCTATCCAAACATGGTATGAAACTAAGTTTAATAAACAGTGTAGATAGAGATGGAATTTGGGCCTGCTCTTTTTACATTGGCTTATATAACATGTAAATCTCCTACTGTAAAATTTTCAAGACCAGCACTTGTCTCAAGCCAAGTCTATGAATAAAAGCCATCAATATTTCCATTTTATTTAAAGCATGATTTAGCTAGAATCTAGGATGATGCATGTAACAAAAGTTGTTAAGCTTAACCTAAGGTCCCCAGAGCAGTTGAGTTTGCATTTTTCTGAATTTCCTACAATTTTATACGAATTTTACAATTTCGCTGATTTTGAGTCTAGGTTTGAATCTTTCTCTTACATCTGGGTCCTTGAAATCTTACGGACAGAACCTTCTAAAGATTTCAATTACTGCAATTGGGTCCTTGGGTGGCTCGGGGGCGGTGGCCGGCCAAAATTCCGACGAGGGGCTCGCTGGCGGCGAGGGGTGAGGGCCGGGGAAGGATCAGGGGTGCGAGGGCTACCTCGTGGGGGGTCTTGGTCGGGTGGGGGACGGCCGGGAGTGGCTCGTCGGCGTTGGAGCAGGGGCGGCGGCGGCGGTACGCGTCGACGGCGGTGCTCCGGCGGGCTTGGGGCGGTCTGGTCTGGACGGGAGCTTCAGTGGCGCGTGGGGAAGCTGCTCCGGTACTTGGCTGGGGCGGAGGGGGTCGGAGTCGAGCTGTCCGCGGTGACCAGCGGCGGCGGCGGCGATGACAGCGCGGGCGGCGGTGCTCCGGCGGTCTTGGGCGGCGTTGAGCGGGTCGGTGAGCTCCGGTGGGATGATGTGGTGGTGGCTGGCACTTCAATTTGGGTAGGAGGCGGCTGTGGAAGGCTGTCCACGAGCGGGTGGAGCTCGGCGGCGACAATGGCGGCGGCGATGTTCTCTGTTTGCTGGTAGCTCGCGCGGGCGGCCTGGGGCGGCTTTTATAGGGGCAGGAGGGAGGGAGGGGTGCCGGGCTACGCGCGGGGGTGGATGCACGGAAATGGCGCGGGGTTGGCCGCGGTGGGCGGCTCGGTTCACCGGCTCGGCGTGCGGAGGGCGGAGCGCGCGACTGGGCACCGGAGATTTTGCGTGGGGGAGCGAGGAGATAGCGCGGCACGGGATTGGAGGGCAGCTGCAGCAGCGGCTCGGGCGGGCGGCAAGCTCAGCGACGGGCCGTGCCGCGCCGTGCCGCGCCGCCCGCCGCGACCCGCCCGTTGGGCGCGGCGGGCGGCGAATAGAGGCACGGCCGGCGTGGCGCGCGTGGTGAGCGCGGGCTGGGCAGCGCGGCGGTGGGGGGGGGGGCAAAGCCGCGCATGGGGGCGAGGGCCGGCGGCCACTGGCCTGGCGGCTTGCGCCGGTCAGGCATCGCCGGCCACCTGGTCGGGCTGTCGGGCGGGGAGGGGAGAGAGAGGAGGGGAGAAGGGCCTATTTCCGAGAATTTGAAATGTTCCAAGGGGCTGGTTGAAAACAGGATGTTTTCTCCACTTTCTAATTTGAATTTCAAAAACTTTTGAACATGAAAGTTGTTCAGAATAAAAAGTTCTACAAGTTTGGTTTCAGGCAACACCTCATTTGGCTTGTGGTTTGAAAGTTAATTTAAAAATTCAAAGGTATTCATATGTGCCCAATTTCAATTTGAATTTCAACTTAACTTGTTCTAACTCTTTTCACCCTTTTATTAGTTGGTTAAGCATAGGGTTGGGCTAATGACATTGCTTTAGAAATGTAATTTATCAGGGTTGTTACAGCCTTCCCCCCTTAACAAGAATCTCGCCCCGAGATTCGGTAAATTTTAGTGTGGACAGGAGTGCACATACCAGTGGTTGAGATAAGAAAACCAGGGAAATTTTGGTTTAGGTAGCTCTCGGTTTCCCAGGTGGCTTCTTCTTCAGTGTGATGATTCCATTGAACTTTATACATTTTAATCACTTTCCTCCTGGTCCCTCTTTCTTTTCGATCCAAAATTTTAACCGGGTGTTCGACATACGAGAGGTCGGGTTCTACCAATATTTCTTGTTGTTCCACAATCTCGGTAGGGACTGGAATACACTTCTTGAGTTGAGATACGTGGAAGACATCATGGGTGGCCGTGAGCTGAGGGGGCAGTCGTAATCTATAGGCTACGGGTCCGCAGCTCTCAATGATTTCGTAAGGACCAACATAACGGGGAGCTAGTTTGCCTTTGATTCCGAATCTTTGCACTCCCTTGGTTGGTGAAACTCGAAGATAGACATGATCGCCAACTTCGAATTTGAGGGGCTTTCTCCTTTTGTCGGAATAGCTCTTTTGCCGGGCTTGTGCGGCTTTAAGATTTGCTTGTATTACTTTTACTTTCTCCTCTGCCTCGATTACCAGGTCGGGTCCAATTATTTTACGTTCTCCGGTTTGTGACCAGCTTAAAGGAGTTCGACACCTTCATCCGTACAGGGCCTCAAATGGTGCCATTTTTAAACTCGTTTGATAGCTATTGTTGTACGAGAACTCTGCTAGGGGTAGACATTTGTCCCAATTCTTGTCATAGTGAATGACGCAAGCTCTCAGCATGTCTTCAAGAATTTGGTTTACTCTTTCCGTTTGTCCGTCAGTCTGAGGATGGTATGCTGAGCTGCGAATCAGTTTAGTACCAAGAGACGTTTGCAGTTGTTCCCAAAAGCGTGCTACGAACTGAGTACCACGATCAGAAATAATTGTCTTAGGTATTCCATGTAGGCAAACAATACGATCGAGGTAAATCTCGGCATATTTCTTGGCAGAATAGGTGGTGTGTACCGGAAGGAAATGTGCCGTCTTTGTGAGTCTATCAACGATAACCCATATGGAATCATGTTTCTGGGAAGTGTTTGGTAGTCCAACGATGAAGTCCATACTTATGTCTTCCCACTTCCAGGATGGTATAGGTAGCGGTTGAAGTGTACCGGCTACTTTCAAGAGGCTAGCTTTTACTCTCTAGCGCGTGTCACATTCTGAGATATACGTAGCAATTTCTCTTTTCATTCTAGTCCACCAGAAGTTTTGCCTTAGGTCTTGATACATTTTGCTACTGCCGGGGTGGATAGAGAATTTGGAAAGATGTGCCTCATCGAGAATTTGCTTGCGGAGTTCATGATTCTTCGGAACGACTATACGACTTTTGAACCATAGAACTCCCTTATGGTCCTGGCGGAAACATTTATACTTCTCCTCACCTAGAGAGAGTTTTTGTTTGATGATCTTAATTCTTTCATCATGTAGTTGTGCCATGACGATTTGGTCGTGAAGAGTGGGCTCAACTGAGATGTGATTTAGAGTGCCATGGGAAACCATTTCCATGTTAAGCTTCCTCATTTCTGCACACAATGTCTCATTGTAGGATTCCATGGATAAGCAATGGCAATGGGACTTGCGGCTTAGTGCATCCGCGACTACATTAGCCTTGCCGGGGTGATAGTGCACTTCAAGGTCATAATCCTTGATTAATTCTAGCCATCTTCGTTGTCTCATATTCAGATCGGCTTGTGTGAAGGTATACTTGAGACCCTTATGATCAGTGTAGATATTGCACTGTGTACCCATGAGATAGTGCCTCCATATTTTCAGAGCGTGAATGACAGCTGCAAGCTCAAGATCATGAGTGGGATAATTCTGCTCGTGGGGCCGAAGGGCTCGTGAGGCATATGCAATCACTCGATTCTCTTGCATAAGCACACATCCTAGACCAGTACCCGATGTGTCACAATACACATCGAACGACTTGGTACTATCGGGTTGAGCTAACATAGGTGCAGTAGTCAGATGCTCTCTGAGAGTGTGGAAAGCTTCTTCACATTTCTTATTCCATACAAACTTTACTTCCTTCTTTAACAGTTCAGTCATGGGCTTAGCAATTCGAGAGAAATCCGGGATGAAGCGACGGTAGTAACCGGCTAAGCCGAGAAAACTGCGAATCTGATGAACAGAGGTAGGGGGTTTCCAATCCATCACCTCTTGTACCTTGCTGGGGTCAACAGCTATGCCTTGGCTGGAGATCGTGTGACCCAAGAACTTTACAGTATCCAACCAGAATTCACACTTAGAAAACTTAGCATAGAGCTGATGGTCTCTGAGTCGCTGAAGAACAATGCGAAGGTGCTTGGCATGCTCTTCCTCCTCCTTGGAATAGATAAGGATGTCGTCGATGAACACTACGACGAATTTGTCAAGTTCGGGCATGAATACCGAATTCATGAGATACATGAAGTAGGCAGGGGCATTTGTGAGTCCAAAGGACATGACCAAGAATTCATATAGTCCATATCGTGTGGAGAAGGCAGTCTTAGGAATATCACACGGGCGAATCTTGATCTGATGATATCCCGAACGAAGATCAATTTTTGAGAAGACTCTGGCTCCAGCTAATTGATCGAAGAGTACATCGATACGAGGAAGTGGGTACTTATTCTAAATGGTTACTGTGTTGAGAGGCCGGTAGTCAACGCATAACCTCAAACTGTCATCCTTCTTCTTTACGAATAGGGCTGGACATCCCCAAGGTGACGCGCTAGGGCGAATGAAACCTTTGTCCAGTAGTTCTTGGAGTTGAATTTTCAGCTTTGCCAATTCTTTAGGGGGCATCCTATATGGTCTTTTGGATATAGGTGCAGTGCCCGGTTGCAGTTCGATGATGAACTCAATATCCCTATCCGGTGGCATTCCTGGTAAGTCATCTGGAAAAACGTCGGCATACTCGTTTACCATAGGAATATCCTCTAGCTTAAGTCCTTCCATCATGTAAGCACAGGAACTCGTGCAATCCAGTAACGGTAGGTAAAAGGTAGTGGCTCCGTGACTAGGTGAATTTATTTCCACAGCTCGGGACGAGGGGTCCATCCAAAACATCTCATACTTTGGCAGTAGTTAGCGAACTTAGGGATGCACCACTTTGGTATTTAACTTAGGTGCTAGAACTGTAGCTAAGATGGTCGAAAGGCTCGTCCTTTGCCTTACTGTCTCAGCTGTTTTTCAGCAGATCGATAGGTGATGTTTTGCCTATAACTCAAACTAGCGAGGTCCAATGATGCTGAATTTCTGTGAGAACCACGATCACAAAATTCCTGACAGGTTTGGTATTCAACTCACAGCTCAGAAATGTAAGGAGACATGGATAAAATTTCCGACAAGTTTCAGCGACTGTGGATTTCATCGTTTACCAACTTACAACGAAATCACCCAAGTTTATCGCCGTTCCTTCCATGCTGAGGGTATCCACATGGTTCAGGTGTACCCATCTCAAAAGAGTTACTCAACTCCTAGTTAGCCTATTACAACACTTGCCAAAAGTTAGGCTACCCTATCGAGGAGTATGTGCAAAAGTCCTTCTAGGTCATCATCTAGAAGTCATCCAGGTCGTTGACGGACGACGCGCTACTGGTAGGAGAGTGAGCTCCCATCGGAGGTGGCTGTGGTACCTCACCCTCGAAATCCATACCGGAGGCACTGTCAACCTCCTGTGGCTCCTTTTCATCTTCCTCCATGTCCTCCTCATGGGGATGGTCATTCTGATCCTGATGCCACTGGAGATGCTCAATAGCATCCTCGAACTCCAAGTGTAGATCATGGAGCTGCTCCTCCAAGTGTGCTATCATGTCATCTCTCTCACCCATGAGAGTGTCGTGCTCCTGAATTTGGCCCTCAAGTTGGCCAATCCGGGTGTCTCTATCCTCGAGTTCCGCACTGAGTTCCTTAATCTGCTCATCCCTGGTATCTGCCATCATGTGGTAGGCCTGTGCAAGATCAGTGAGCTGCACAAGCGCCTGACTCTGGAGAGTTAGAAGTCGGTAGAGTGCATTCGTGCACCGCACGGAGGTATCGATGGTTTCCTGGGCATGAAAGTCCACCAGGTACTGTGAATGCTGCACCCTGTTGAGCCAAAAGGGGTCGTTGTCCTGGGTAGCAGGAAACAAACCGATGGGAGCGAGTGTGACAACCTCGGGACGCTGCGCACAAAAAGTGGTGAGCACCCTCATGGCTACAAGCTCCCAAGTATCGGCCAAACGGGGACCAACAGCCTCAACCTCCAAGGCGGGCCACTCCGGGTGTAGCGGGTGCGGAAAAATGGTCACGTTGACACGGCACTGGGTAACTCCATTCTCTGCAAACTCCAGTCCGGCGTAACGTGGGGGAATTGGATAGCCCACGGTGCTCAACACGTCCCACAAAATAGAGGGAAAGCCCTCCCAGTGGAGACACTGTGAGTGAACGCGTCCATCCTCATCCACCATCATGGCAATAGGCTCGGCCATCTGAACAAAAGATTAAATGGGTGAGGCCAAGAAAAAGTGTGAAAAGCACAGGGACAGATTCTGTACAGGGTGCAAAAATAACCATAACTTCCACAGTTCATATCCAAAAATTCTCAAATTTCACCAGAACACTCCTAAGGTATTTGTGCACCACTTTTCTATTCAACATTTTGGCTGGATTAGGCTCTAAGATGGCTGTTCCCTTAAGGTCTCACTTCTCTGTCTACCCAGAATTTTCAGTGAACAGAGGGCTAGAGTCTCGTGTATCAGAGAAAATCTACCCAGCCAAAAGTTACCAAATTTTAACAGCAGCTACCTGGGTAAATTTGGAACAAGTTTTGTGTTGTACTCTTTTGCAGAAAACTGTAGGAAGGGGGCCTAAAAATTTAAGGGGCAGAAGTGCTTATTCTGGACAGAATTCTGACATTCCATGGTTTCTGTTATTTCTTACTATCCATAAGTTCAGAATTTTTCATTTTTGAACAGGAAATAGAACACAAAATTTGGAACAATTCTTTCAACATGAACTTTACCAGAAAAGGTCATTTTCTCAGCTTAATAATTTCATCTTTTCGGATAAGGCGGAAAGTGACCGGTTTGCTAGATAATCCTTATGCAAGACAGTCGTGTGGGCGCATGAACCTTGCCACTCTCACGCATCGTATTTTCAATTTCAGATTTATATAGCTATGATGCATGCACGTCCTATTCATCCTCACAAAATAAACAATTGCCAAATAGCTTTGGTCTTACGAAGTTAGTTTCGGTGGCATACACAATACGGCTCTCCCTATAATAGCTAGTCGAGATAACTCTAACCGTTCTTAACTTATCGCAATCGCGGTTAGTGTACCTGCAGAAGATTGATATAGCATATATATATATCCACTGAACCTTTCATGCCAGCACTCATGAAAGCGTCCGTATTCATTACCGTTTACTTATAGAAACGATATCTGTACAATTTCCGCCGTACAGACGACGTTAACATACGCTATCGAGATAGCGTATTCACGGGGGTACCGTCATGAGACGGGGGTATGAACAGCGATCGCCATACCCTGCGCCAAACCTTCTACTCCCAATATATTCAACTAACAGTTGGCATATTGGCAGCACCTCAATTAAGCCACTGCTTGAGGGCAGCGTTCGGTTCGCATCACCGACAGGAAGGCCAAGCTCTCTCAGTTGGCTGAGGATTCTTACCTTCTTACCTTAGCGATGAGTGTGTCGTTACAGAATTTAAGGTCGGTTGTGCATGAAAGTAAGTTTTGACAGAAAGTAATATGTTGGAAGTCAGTTGATAATATATAGAAGTTAGATAGCCACCTAGTAACTTTCCCATAATCCCTTAGGGCTTTACGAACTAGGCACCATCCTTAACGAACCAACGCATTTCGCAACAAAATTTTTGTGGTCAAGTTTTAGGAAAACGAGTTTTTAAGGCTTGTCGCATTCTCTGGCGTATGCATTTCGGCTCTGGTGCCAGCTGTTACCAGCTGTGACACCAGCTACGGCTCTGATACCAGCTGTGGCAGAACCACTTGAATTAATCCAGCTCAAGTGTATTAACCATCACCATTAGGGCAATCTCGGTTAACCTTACACTTCAAATGGAGTAATCCATTGGTCTGTCGGGTAACCTCCCGATACAACCACGGTAAAGCGGATCGAAGCCATACATACAAATGCCCATGCGAGGATGAGCCCAGAGAATACCACATTCCAGCAGATATTACAAAATTATCATAAGTGAATATTACAAACCATGTTTGAGTTTAGTGACCAAGTACTTCAGTGATCATAACCAATAAGTTCTTCAGAGTTTAAGTTGCAGCGGAAATAAGATAACGAAAGCTACTCGACGATAAGGATGTCTCGATGAAGCCCGTACGAGACATCACTCGGCATTATCTCCATTGGCCGGGGGCGTATCCCATTCCACCGACCAACCAGGAGGAAGGGTACAAGGCCAAGTCAAACTAGCAATCATGTCCTCGAAAGTTTCACCTGAAAACAAGCCACAAGCAAGGCTGGGTATACTAATACTCAGCAAGGCTTACCCAACTAGTGGGGTATACTTAGCCGACTTCTAGACATGCGAGGCTTTTGGCTTGAGGGGTTTGTTTTGCCGAAAAGCATATATAGTAGGTCCTTACTTTCAGATTTTAGCTCCAAGTTCTAGCTTTCTTTAACCATTCTAGGTAAGCACCTATCCAAAATCATTCATGGTGGAGAATTATTTGCATCCAACAAGATTAATCATTAGCCTTGTTCCTTTTCTTACTCTATGTGGTAAAAGGGTCAAGCAGTCTCAATAACCGCGAGAAACGGACGATTCGAATCAAATTTCTTAACCTTGCAAGGGAAACCTAAACACACGTCACGTGGTTACTCCCAGAGTCACACGTGCAACTTTTCCCTTCAATTCCCGCTTCACGGAACAGGCCCACCGCCCTCGACTACACGTCCCCACAGACCACGGTACGTCGGGCTGTGGCGGCCGATGCACCCGCCATTAGCTAGATGTGAACGAATTCAAGACAGTGGGGAGTATATTCCGGCCTCGGTTCAATCCAGTACTTAAGCTTACCGATTACCATATTCTCGGCATGTGGTTAGTACGTTCAAAGACTTAACCACCACTACCACACACTGCGGCCTTAGCATTTTTCACTAAACAGACGGGGCCTCAATCATCAACATAAACATCGTACCATAGCCCCGCCCGTCGACCTTATGATTGCAGCATGTAGTAAACAATCAACTCCTGATTTCTCGCGAGTGACAGGAAATCACTCGACTTTTACCGAGTCCTATTAGCATAGCATTCTATCGAACCTTGCATCTAGTGTTCAGAGCATGGGTACCTAGGATCATGCAACTAAGTTTTCAATCAACTCCTATAAACTTAATGCACATGTAAAGTAGAGTAATAAGTTGCATAAGTTTAGAAAATAGGGTTCATGCTCCGGGGCTTGCCTTCTTGGGAAAAGCTAGCTTGGGGCTCTTCCGAACTTGGGTTCGGGTCTTCGAGAGCTTCAGTTAAATTTTCCTGGGCTTCTCGCTGCTCACTCTCGGACTCGGGCACCAGCTCGTAAGTCCCGTCGGCGAGAGTAGTCGTTTCTACATGAATGCACAAGTTTAAGTAGTGGTGATGGTAAACGACATGATTTCCTTCACGATAAGGTTGCAGTTTGTAAAACATGAGTTTGTTGTGAAGTGAGTTACTTTATCATTCGTGGGCAATCGTTAATAGAGTAGAATAGTACAATAAGTAACTTCGTTAAGCAAGGTGGGGTGGGTGTTCATGGGAACTTATGTTCCTCATGTAAACATGATTTAAGTGTAACTACCACAGCGAGTAGTTTCTGGTCATGAAACCTTGGATCTAGGCACATCAGGGAATGATAAGCTTAATGTAAAATTTTCAGATATTTTCATGCAGCAGATTAATTATGAAAAATATAATACATGCTTGCTGCTAGATTCTTGTTCTTTTTGTACAGAACAAATGGTGCAAAAACTGAGACTAAGATTTTTACAGGGCTTTCATTTACTCATGCAGGAGCTACTGTAATTTTTATAGGATTTATTATGCAGTTTTTATAGCATAGTAAATATGACATTACACACCTAGGTTATTCAAAGATTTATTTTTACAGGACCCTACACATGGTTTTTGTCCATGAAACGTTTTACACAGCAACCCCTACCACTGAATATCTGCTAGTAAAAATATGAGAATTTTCCAAGCTAAGATACTATTTTCTTGATTTAATGTATGTTATTAGCACCTAAATCAAATAAATAGGTTCCTCTGAGATAAAAAGTCTCTAAATTTTTCTACGGCATCTAGGTACCATTACACCAGTATAGAAAAAGTTTCATTAGGTGATTCATAACCTAACTGCATGGAAAATTAATTATATCCAAACATGGTATGAAACTAAGTTTAATAAACAGTGTAGATAGAGATGGAATTTGGGCCTGATCTTTTTACATTGGCTTATATAACAAGTAAATCTCCTACTGTAAAATTTTCAAGACCAGCACTTGTCTCAAGACAAGTCTATGAATAAAAGCCATTAATCTTTCCATTTTATTTAAAGCATGATTTAGCTAGAATCTATGATGATGCATGTAACAAAAGTTGTCAAACTTAACCTAAGGTCCCCAGAGCAGTTGAGTTTGCATTTTTCTGAATTTTCTACGATTTTATACGAATTTTACAATTTCGCTGATTTTGAATCTAGGTTTGAATCTTTCTCTTACATCTGGGTCCTTGAAATCTTACGGACAGAACCTTCTAAAGATTTCAATTACTGCAATTGGGTCCTTGGGCGGCTCGGGTGCGGTGGCCGGCCAAAATTCCGGCGAGGGGCTCGCCGGCGGCGAGGGGTGAGGGCCGGGGAAGGATCAGGGGTGCGAGGGCTACCTCGTGGGGGGTCTTGGTCGGGTGGGGGACGGCCGGGAGTGGCTTGTCGGCGTTGGAGCAGGGGCGGCGGCGGCGGTACGCATCGACGGCGGTGCTCCGGCGGGCTTGGGGCGGTCTGGTCTGGACGGGGAGCTTCAGTGGCGCGTGGGAAAGCTGCTCCAATACTTGGCTGGGGCGGTGACCAGGGGCGGCGGCGGCGGTGACAGCGCGGGCGGCGGTGCTCCGGCGGTCCTGGTCGGCGTTGAGCGGGTCGGTGAGCTCCGGTGGGACGATGTGGTGGTGGCTGGCACTTCAATTTGGGCAGGAGGCGGCTGTGGAAGGCTGTCCACGAGCGGGTGGAGCTCGGCGGCGATAATGGCGGCGGCGACGTTCTCTGTTTGCTGGTAGCTCGCGCGGGCAGCCTGGTGCGGCTTTTATAGGGGCAGGAGGGAGGGAGGGGTGCCGGGCGACGCGCGGGGGTGGATGCACGGTAATGGCGCGGGGTTGGCCGCGGTGGGCGGCTCGGTTCACCGGCACGGCGTGCGGAGGGCGGAGCGCGCGACTGGGCACCGGAGATTTTGCGTGGGGGAGCGAGAAGATAGCGCGGCACGGGATTGGAGGGCAGCCGCAGCAGCGGCTCGGGCGGACGGCAAGCTCAGCGACGGGCGGGTCGCGGCGGGCGGTGTGGCACGGCGCGGCGCGACCGTTGGGCGCAGCGGGCGGCGAACATAGGCACGGCCGGCGTGGCGCGCGTGGTGAGCGCGGGCTGGGTAGCGCGGCGGTGGGGGGGGGGGGGGGCAAAGCCGCGCATGGGGGTGTGGGCCGGCGGCCACTGGCCTGGCGGCTTGCGCCGGTCAGGCATCGCCGGCCACCTGGCCGGGCTGTCGGGCGGGGAGGGGAGAGAGAGGAGGGGAGAAGGGCCTATTTGCGAGAATTTGAAAAGTTCCAAGAGGCTGGTTGCAAACAGGATGTTTTCTCCACTTTCTAATTTGAATTTCAAAAACTTTTGAACATGAAAGTTGTTCAGAATAAAAATTTCTACAAGTTTGGTTTCAGGCAACACCTCATTTGGCTTGTGGTTTGAAAGTTAATTTAAAAATTCAAAGGTATTCATCTGTGCCCAATTTCAATTTGAATTTCAACTTAACTTGTTCTAACTCTTTTCACCCTTTTATTAGTTGGTTAAGCATAGGGTTGGGCTAATGACATTGCTTTAGAAATGTAATTTATCAGGGTTGTTACATACCTCTTCAGATATCTCCCATTTAAGGCTCTTGTGAATTCTTCCCCTTCGATAGTTTCTAGTATATATGCATTTCCCGGAGCACATCGGCGATTTTATACGGCCCTTCCCAAGTGGGCGACCATTTACCGAATTTGGGATCCTTCGACCCTATCGGCAGCACCAACTTCCATACCAAGTCTCCTTGGGAGAATTGTTTAACTTTGACATTCTTGTCGTACCACCTGGCCACCCTTTTCTTGTTTTCCTCGATGCTAATCAGGGCCCTTAATCGCTGACCCGCCAAATCGTCGAGCTCTCCCTTCATGAGGAGGGAATAGTCATCAGCCGTCAACTGATCTTGAAGCAATGTGCGCCTTGACCCTGTCCTTAATTCCCAAGGCAATACTGCCTCGTGACCATATACCAACTGATAAAGAGATATCTTAGTGGCCCCGTGGCAAGCCATCCTATAAGCCCATAGAGATTCGGTTAAAGACATGTGCCACTTCTTGGGTCGTTCCTCTATCTTCCTCTTGATCAACTTGATTATCCCCTTATTGGATGATTCAGCCTGGCCGTTGGCTTGAGCATAATACGAAGAAGAATTCAACAATTTAATCCCCATATCGGCGGTGAATTCTTCGAACTCCCCTGAGGTGAACATCGTTCCTTGATCAGTTGTGATGGTTTGGGGGATGCCGAACCGATAAACAATGTGGTTCTTCACGAAATCGATCATAGCGGCCGATGTCACAGTCTTTAACGGAACTGCCTCCACCCATTTGGTAAAATAATCAGTGGCTACTAATATAAACTTGTGCCCTTTGCTTGATGGAGGGTAAATCTGTCCGATGAGGTCTATCCCCCAACCTCTAAACGGCCATGGTTTGATTATCGGATTCATAGCCGAGGCTGGTGCGCGCTGCACATTACCAGACTTCTGACAGTCTTGACAACCTTTATAATATTTAAAACAATCTTCGAGAATCATCGACCAATAATACCAGTTGTTTCTGATCATCCACTTCATCTTGCGGGCCGATTGATGAGCTCCGCATACGCCCTCGTGGATTTCTCCCATCAGGACCTTTGCTTCTTCCGTTCCAAGGCATTTGAGAAGAACCCCATCAATCGTCCTGTAAAAAAAATCATCTTTGAGCAACACATATTTCGTGGCCTGAAAACGCACTCACCGATCCACTTTCTTGGACGGATCTTTCAAGTAATCGGCAATCTCCTTTCGCCAATCGTCGGCTGCAAGTTCCAGAATCATGGCCCCTTGAATCGGCCGATACCCGAACGCGTGTTGGGCAAGTCTATTGGCCTGTTCATTGTAATTTCTGGGAATGTGCTCAATAACCGCAGACTTGAATTCCTTTAACAGTTGGATGCAATCTTCATAGTAAATCCTTAAGACACCATTTTTGCATTCAGATCTCCCCGTTAATTGATCCACAATGAGCATGGTATCTCCAAAAATTTCCACCACGTCGGCTTTGATTTCTCTTAACAATTGGATACCTTTTAGGACGGCTTGGTATTCCGCCTGGTTGTTGGTCGCGGATGCCTCTATCGGCAGAGAGAAATCATAGCTTGCCCCCCGAGGCGATACGAGAACGATGTCGATTCCCGATCCGGCTCCACGCGAGGAACCATCGAAGTATAGAGTCCACAGAACTGGTTTAACGACAGCGATTTCCGGTCCACAATGCTGGGCCACGAAATCGGCCATAACTTGACCCTTGACACCTTTGGCCGATTCGTACCTTAGGTCAAACTCTGACAGAGCCAGGATCCACTTTCCAATCCGTCCTTTCAAAATTGGCAGTGATAGCATGTATTTCACCTCATCATCCTTGCATACGACTATGCACTTTGCCGATAACAAATAGTGCCTGAGCTTGGTACATGAGAAATATAGACACAGGCACAGCTGTTCCACCGGGGAATATCTCGTTTCGGCGTCCAGGAGTCTTCTGCTGACATAATATACCACCCGTTCTTTTCCTTCGGACTCCTGTGCCAGCGCTGATCCGATAGCCCGCTCATCGGCCGATAAGTATAGTTTGAACGGCTTGTCAGCCTGTGGCGGGACTAATACAGGTGGTGAAATTAGATATTGCTTGATGTCTTCTAACGCTTTGCGTTGTTCTTCTCCCCACACGAATTCCTGATCGAGCTTCAATTTCAACAAAGGAGTGAAAGCTTGAATACGCCCGGACAAGTTGGATATAAATCTTTTGATAAAGTTGACCTTGCCGATTAGGGACTGCAGCTCAGTTTTATTCTGCGAGGCCACAACCTTATTGATGGCAGCTATGGTCTTCCGGTTGACTTCTATCCCGCGCTCCTGGACCTTGAATCCTAAGAATTGCCCGGCCGACACACCGAATGCACACTTGTTCGGGTTCATTTTTAACCCGTGCTTCCTTGTGCACTCCAACACCTCTTGTAAATCGGCCAGATGTTCTTGATGACCTTTTGACTTGACAACAACATCGTCGATGTAGATTTCCACCGATACACCAATAAGCTTGTGAAAGATATAATTCATATCCCGTTGGTATGTAGCGCCGGCGTTTTTTAATCCAAAGGTCATTACCAGCCACTCGAATAAACCGAGGTGGCCCGGACACCTGAAAGCCGTTTTCGAAATATCTTCTTCAACCATTAATATTTGATTGTACCCAGCATTACCGTCCATGAAACTGATGACTTTATGTCCTGCGGCAGCATCTATCAAAACGTCGGCTGTCGGCATTGGATACCCGTCCATCGGTGTAGCCTGATTTAGGTTCCTGAAGTCGATGCATACGCGCAACTTTCTGTTTTTCTTGTATACGGGTACAATATTAGAAATCCGTTCGGCGTAACGGCACTGCCGAATAAATCTTGCTTCAATCAATCTTGTAATCTCGGCCTTTATATCATGTAGAATTTTAGGGTTGCATCGTCGTGCAGGCTGCTGATATGGCCGATATCCTTGTTTTATAGGCAACTGGTGTTCGACAATGGATTGGTCTAGACCAGGCATCTCATGGTATTCCCAAGCAAAGCAATCTTTGAATTCTTTTAATAAACTTGTCAATCTACATTTGTAGTCAGGATCCAAGCTAGCACTAATATACGTCGGCCTTGGCTTGCTACCATCTCCTAAATCCACCATCTCCAATGAATCGGCCGACATAAATCCATGCCCAAGCTTCCTGTCTTCTCGGACGAACTAATCCATCTAATCTGAATTTTCAGAGCTGACTGCTCGGATCAGCTGTAGGCCAAAATCGGACACTTTCAGGAAATCAGTGTCCCAAGTCCTACCGGATATACACTTGATGTGTTCGCAGCTCCACTGTTGCGTATCGGCCGCCACAACACTGTAGGCGGAATCGGCGGTGACTATCTCGGTACGGTCACCGACCCACTGTACGAGGCATTGGTGCATTGTAGACGGGACGCAGCAATTCGCGTGTATCCAATCGCGACCGAGCAACATGTTGTAGGACCCCTTACCATTAATAATAAAGAAGGTAGTGGGAAGGGTCTTACTGCCGATGGTGAGGTCGACGCAGAGCGCTCCACGGGCGGGAGACACGTTGCCTTCGAAGTCTTTGAGCATCATGTCCATCTTGGTCAGATCTTTGTCGCTTTTGCCCAACTTCCAGAACATGGCATAAGCCATGATATTGACTGCAGCGCCTCCGTCCACTAGTAGCCTGGTAACAGGTCATCCGTTAACGTGTCCTTTGAGGAATAGAGCCTTGAGATGTTGCCATTTTTCGTCCTCCGGTTTCTCAAAAGTGGCTGTCATTGGCTCGAAAACCAATTGCGCCATCTGCTTCTCCATCCTTGTTGTGTTGTCTCGATCGGCGGGCGCCATGAACTCCATCGGCAAGATGAACACCATGTTGACGTCAGCTGCCGATTCTTGATTGTCGCCCTCCTCGTTGTTGTTTCTTTTGGGGCGCCAGACTCGAGACCTATCGTTTTTCTTATCCACCATCTGCCTCTCCTCTTCCTCTTGTTGTTCCCATTGGCGCAGACATTGGATCCTTCGTTTTTGAGATTTGGACAGTCCATCAGGGCACCACCTGGGGTTCACCGGTTTGGCCGGTGGTTTGGCGTACTCCCAGTTTGGTTCCCTTTCTAGGGGGTTCTCATCTGACACCCTAGCGTCGGCCATTTCTTGTAGCCAATCATGTACGCTGGTTCTGCCCCCCAGTCGCTTCTGCTGGTTGATCCTGCTCCTCAGCCGGTCATACTGTTCGAACCTGTCCCTTGGCCGGTCATACCGGTCAACTCTACCCCCCAGCTGATCATGCACTAAAAGGTGCCGATCCTCTTGTTCGCGCCAGTTCCTGCTGATCGGCTCTGATCCT
This sequence comes from Panicum miliaceum, assembly GCA_032594955.1. NCBI lineage: Eukaryota > Viridiplantae > Streptophyta > Magnoliopsida > Poales > Poaceae > Panicum > Panicum miliaceum. The sequence goes on along the minus strand of CM064072.1, from coordinate 26,145,188 downwards.
CTGTCTATAGAGCACAGCCTCTTGAGCGGGCGATCATTGCGATATGGTCCGCTGCACTCGGGGCAATTATCAGCTGATGGTAATCTGAGGTTATTTTCCTAGCAATGGATGAAGAACGGACATCGCCAATGATCTTCGTGTCGGCGTATCATCTCTTCACGGTATCTTGATCTTTCCTGCAGCCGCTGATACATGTTGAGCAAGAATTGGGAGGTGACGGGTCTACGCGATCGCTCTGATCCTTCGCCCTCGTCTTCAACCTGTCTTTTCCCTTTGACTTCGTCCATCGTAACCTGCTTTTTGGGGTCCACGGTGCCGCTTCTTTTAGCCGATTCTGACGTCATCACCTTGGTTTGAAGTGAGTTTTTTCCCGTGTCAACCATGTTAGCAGGGAAAGGATGCTGATCAATTTTCATCGGCTTTGCTGGCTTCGCCGGGACTTCGAATTTGAGTCTGCCTTGCTCAATGGCTGACTGTATCTGCTGACGGAAGATTTTGCACTCATTTGTGTCGTGAGACGTGGCATTGTGCCACTTGCAATATTTCATCTTTTTGAGCTATTCGGCCGACGGAATGGTGTGGTAAGGTGAGAGCTTGATCTGCCCCTCTTGGAGAAGTAAGTCAAAGATCTTATCGGCTTTTGACGTGTCAAAGCCGAACGCCTCTGGTTCTCTCTTCCCGAAAGGGCACGATATCGGCTTCTTCCCTTTGACCCATTCTGCTAGGCCGATTTCCTCTTCTTCTTCAGATTCAGATCCTTCTAAATAGGCCACCTTTTTCTGGAAATTCCTCCACTGATCAAACGGACGTACTTCTTGACCGGCCAATCGATGAACGGTCTGACTTAAACTTTCAAACTCTTGTGAGGCGTACCTCTCCTTGATGTGTGCCAGGAGACCTTGGAAGGCGATATCGGCCAGCTGAGCGTCGGTCAGGGCTAGGGTATAGCATTTTTTTCTGACCTCTATGAACCTCTGTACGTAATTAGTTACTGCTTCGTCGCTTCTCTGCCTGAGGCTGGTCAGATCTGAAAGCTTCATCTTGTGGACTCCCGCGTAGAAGTATTTATGGAATTGCTTTTTCAGATCGGCCCAAGTAACGATGGAGTTGGGTGGTAGGGTAGTGAACCACTAGAAGGCCGACCCAGATAGAGACGACGAGAACAGACGCACCCGCAGAGCATCTTGTGTGGCGGCCTCCCCGCACTGGATGATGAATCTATTTACGTGCTCCACAGTTGAGGTGTCATCCAGCCCTGCAAACTTGGTGAAGTCAGGAACTTTGTACCGATGGGGAAACGGCAGTAGATCGTAGGCAGTTAGGTATGGCGTTTTGTACGTATAGGTTTGTACCTTTGGCTTCAACCCAAATTGGTCTTGAATCACTTCTGCTATCCTTGCTATCCAATCTACTTGCTGCTGATGAACAACTGGTTGGGGGATCGGCACATGTTGGTGGATCGGCGGTGGGACAGCCGGGTGATGGATCAAATCGTGTGGCGGATTTTGCTGCAGCGTGGCCGGTTGAGCGGTTGACAGCTGGTGGCGTAGCGAATCTGCCGTCCCATAGTACAGCATCATCGACGCCGCGCTTCTGAGTGATTCCGCAGCATCTGCCCCCCTACCGATTTCTGACGTGGCCGGTTGATACTGAGGGACCGTCGGCCGGACATCTGATTGGAACGGTGCCCGGGTTGGAGAGCCTCCATGACCGGCTGTCTGGTCCAGAACAACCGTTGTTGCTGGTACCCCCCAAGGTACTGAGTTTGAGGGCAGTGATTGCACAGAAGAAATCTGGGCAGGCTGAGGCGGCGCTTGTGATCGAAAGCGTGGTGCACCGTTATATCCTGGAGGCATTGAAGGCAATGAAGTTTTGTATCCTCCGTGTTGTGTCGATATCTTCTGAGGAGCCGAGTGAGACATGCCTGGTAAGCTTCTGACTGGAGCTACAATAGGTGGGGCGTATGCTGGCCCCTGATATCCCTGAGCTACTCCGCTGACCAGAGAACTGATGACGGCATTGTATATCGTGTTGGTCATTACTGAGGATTGGTCAATGAAAGCCTGATAAACGGACTGTTGAATCATATCAGGCACCTTGCCCGAGTCCTCAGCGATGGTGATCTGGCGGGGAATTGGAAGAGGAGCTTTCTTGACGGTCTCCCCGCTTCTGGTACGACTAAAAGATTGCAGATATACCTTCTTGTAGTCTTCTAGGTGTCTTGCCAGTTCTTCTTTCTGGTCATCCTTGCGATCTGCCTCCGTAACCTCAATGATGTTGTTCTTAGAGATTTCGGTGGTCTTTGACATGTTGGATATTGAGGTTGTCCCACCGGGCGTGCCAAAAGTGTGTTGGCGCTAAATATTGGCCGGGAATCGGCCGATGACCTTCAGCGTCGGACACACGACCCGGGAGAATCTGCTTAACTCCTGTTCGGGTGATTGCCCTGGTGCGGTTCGCGCGGCGTGCCAGTCAATCTGACCTGTTGATTGACAAGGAAAGAAACGTATTAAATTCCAGGGTTCCGATCGGCTAAAGTTCTGATCTGTCCCGAAAAGCGTATCAGCGAATCGGCCGATTTGCTATGAAGATGACCGGCTATAGAATAGCCGATAATCACGTGGCGATTGCAGAGAAACTACTGGAGTAACTTAAACAATCGCTACAGGTGCAACACTCGAAATAGATCTAATCGGCTATATAATAATAAATAAGGAAAAATAATGAGAAAGCCGACAGTTCGATCTCAAGCTGGATAACTGGTGATAAAACTAGAACAATAGGTAAAACCTATAATTCTAGTAAATATCGATAACTGATGAATAAATCTAAACGAAACAACGGCGATGCGCCCAAATTTAAAGCTTAGATGTTTTTCGATAAACGAAACCTACCAATTGGCTGGAGATCGTGTCGATGCAGCCCTGCCAATCTGTACGAACTCGTGAAAGAAAAAGAAGTATTGGAGAAGTCGCCGACTTGAAAGTAAAGTACGATGAAAAAGTAGATTGTTTGTATTGATTGATGTATATCTGTTACAAAACCCTGACTGCTCCTATTTATACCCTAGGACTAAGACTCCTGATCTATTACGATCCGTTACAAACTTGATTTAAATAAAAACTACTATATCTATAAGACTTTCCTAAAGAAAACGAGCTCCCGCAGAATCTTCTGCCGCCATCTCCTAGTCCAATCCGGACTCCTTCCACTGCTCCTCGACCGAGTCGGCGTCATTCTTTGACTAACGTCAGGTCATCTTTGACTGGGATCCTCTGTTGGGATTCCATTGGCTTCATCCCCTATCTGCTGGCGCAAGCCCACATTGGCTCAAACACTCTAGTCTTTCAATCGGCCGACCCCTACCAACTCCGTTCGCCAATCGCACGAAACACTGCAGCGCCAATCGGCCGATTCCTAACTGTAGCGTTAATCGGCCCATTCCCAACTGTAGCCTTTAAATCTGCCGCATCGGCCAATCTCTTCCTCTCCTGACGCCGATTCAACACGTGTCAAAATCTAGCGTCAACACTTGTACTTTCATGCGTTTGATGAATGAGGTTTTGAGGGCCTTCATTGCTCGATTTGTGGTGGTTTACTTTGATGATATATTAATTTACAGCAAGTCTTTGGTTGAACATATGGATCATTTACGTTTTGATTTTAATGCTTTGAGACATGCACGTTTGTTTGCTAACCTTGAGAAGTGCATCTTTTGCACCGTTATAATTTCTTTTCTTGGCTATGTTGTTACTCCAAAGGGAATTGAGGTGGATGAGAAGAAAATTGAAGCCATTGAGAGCTGACCGATACCCCAAACCATCACACAGGTGAGAAGTTTTCTCGGTCTTGCAGGATTCTATCGCCGCTTCGTCAAAGATTTCAGCACCATTGCTACGCCGTTGCACGAGTTGACGAAGAAAGGTATGGTGTTTCATTAGGGAAAAGCACAAGAGCAGTCCTTTGCCACTTTGAAGGACAAGCTTACACACGCGCCATTGCTGCAACTTCCAAATTTTGGTAAGACTTTTGAGCTTGCATGTGATGCTAGTGGTGTGGGCATTGGTGGTGTTTTGATGCAAGATGGTAAACATGTTGCATACTTTAGAGAGAAATTGCACGGTCTTGTTCTGAATTATTCTACGTATGATAAGGAATTGTATGCTCTTGTACGTTCTTTAGAGACGTGGCGTCATTATTTGTGGACTAAAGAATTTGTTATACATTCTGATAATGAATCGCTTAAGTATATTTGTTCACAAAATAATCTGAACCATAGACATGCTAAATGGGTTGAATTTATTGAATCTTTTCCTTACATCATCAAACATAAGAAAGAGAAGGATAATGTGATTGCTGATGCTTTGTCTAGACGATATACATTGCTGTCCCAACTTGATTGTAGGATTTTTGGACTTGAATCAATAAAAAACCAATATGCGCTTGATCCTGATTTTAAAGATGTGTTGCTGAATTCTAAAGAGGGACATACATGGAACAAGTTTGTGATCAATGATGGATTTGTGTTTAGAGCTAACCGCCTGTGCATTCCAGTTGGTTCCGTTCATCTTTTGTTGATACAGGAAGCGCATGGAGGAGGATTGATGGGGCATTTTGGAGCTAAGAAGGCGGAGGATGTTTTGGACTCACACTTCTTTTGGCCCAAGATGAGGAGAGATATTGAGCGGTTCGTTGCTCGCTGCACGACATGTCAAAAAGCTAAGTCTCGGTTGAATCCACATGGTTTATACATGCCTCTTCCTGTTCCTTCTATTCCTTGGGCAGATATTTCTATGGACTTTATGTTAGGATTGCCTAAGACTAAGAGGGGGAGGGATAGCATTTTTGTTGTAGTGGATCAATTTTCTAAGATGGCACATTTTATACCATGTCATAAAAGTGATGACGCTATTCATATTGCTGACCTCTTTTTTAAAGAGATTGTACCTTTGCATGGTATGCCTGCTACTATTGTTTCAGATCGTGATGCAAAATTTTTGAGTCACTTTTGGCGTACTTTGTGGAACAAGTTTGGTACAAAATTATTATTTTCTATCACTTGTCATCCACAAACTGATGGTCAAACAGAGGTGGTGAATCGCACTTTGGGCGCCATGTTGCGGGCTGTTTTGAAGAAGAATTTGAAGATGTGGGAAGAATATTTACCTTATGTGGAATTTGCATACAATCGAGCAACGCATTCTACCACAAAGGTAAGTCCTTTTCAGGTACTGTATGGTTTTAGTTCCCGTGCTCCTATTGATATTCTACCTTTGGCTACTAGTGATAGAATTTATAGTGATGCTAAAGAACGTGATGATTTTATTTTGAAAATGCATGAAACAACTAAGCACAACATTGAAAAGATGACTGAAAAATATAGAGTAGCTGGTAGTAAAGGTAAAAGAGAAGTTAAACTTGAATAGCGTGATTTAGTGTGGTTGCACTTGAGAAAGGATCATTTTCCAGATTTGAGGAAGTCAAAGTTAATGCCTAGAGCTGATGGTCCTTTCAAAATAATTGAGAAGATTAATGATAATGCATATAAACTTGAGTTGCCTCCCGAGTTCGGGGTTAGTCCTACTTTTAACATTTTAGATTTGAGGCCTTACTTGGGGGAAGAAGATGCACTTGAGTCGAGGACGACTTCAATTCAAGAGGGGGAGGATGATGAGAACATCACTCCTTTGGAGCACACAACACTCCGTTGGTTATTCAAGGTCCATCACTAGAGCTCGCGCAAGACAATTGAATTTAGAGGTGAGCTCGTTCCTAAGCACTTCCATTTATGATCTTGAGAATAGATTACTATCTCATGACTATATTATGATTAGAAACAAAGGAGAGGACTAGGGGATGCGTGAAGAGGAGCTTGGAGTCGGACAAGGCTAGCAAGGGACGTCCAGGACACTTGGAGGCCCAATACAACTCAACTTCGAGTCCACCTCGGAGTCCAGGAGCAGTCTGCCTTAGATTCGATGCCCAGGCCACATACGGAGTCCGATTTCAATGTTCCATATATGGTTGGAAAGATATTTTCATAGAGCTTCTAATGGCACTGGGCCCACGGCCAAATGATTCCTGAGTCAACGGGAATCATTGAATCAAGTGGATCTCTCGGTGCTGCACCTCCGTCTTTTGGGCTGTTGGCCCGTGTGTCGTATTGGAGCCCATTAGGGGTGCGTCTTGGGGTCTTGCACGCACCTAAACACTTTATATTCAGTAGAGTCACCCAAGTTAGAGTTTGGGTTTTGCTTAGATTAATCTGTCAAGAACAGTTTCACCGTTTGTTGGTTTGTGAGACCCCAACTTCGTGAGTTAATCATACATCTACAATTTTGGTTGCATTCTTTCTTGTTCTTGCTTGTGTTCTTCGATTCGCAGGCAAGGATTAGCCTTCTTGGTGAGGTCGGCCATGCAACACTGGTCGATAACCCGAGGAGACGTGGTGCTGCGATTGCGGGGTTCGGAATGTGTTGTTTAGAAGCCAGATCGAATTGTGTCGCGACTCCACCAAGTCGAGAGTTAACAGAACCTTTCAGAAGATCGGGAACCCTAGATCACATCAGTTGGTAACCAGAGCTTCTAGTTCACTGTCAGGTTCGCAGTGTGGTATTTCTTACATCATAGATAAATCCGCAAGCGCTCAGAATACCGTTGTAGCATTTTACCCGTGAGTAATCTCGGGTGTTGTATTTATATTTCCGCAGGGAAGGCGGTGGTTTAAAGAGTTATCAAGTTCAGGCGAATATCATGATTAAATATCCAAAGTCTTAGCAGGGGTAATTTATAATATAGTTGAGAGGTTGTGTGACACAAGATATACCATCCTCAGATTAGAGCTAGGCACAGGAGCACTCAAGGGCATATAAAGATTATTTCTATCAAAAGCAAGCATAGATCATACTTGTATACACATACACATACACATGCTCAGGATCAGGCTCTAGGCTCCCAGGCACTACCGGAAGAACCGCACAAGACTGGCAAAGGAGCCACTAGTCCACTCGGCTACTTTATGGACATCCTACCGAAACTACCCGAATAGGGAGGATTACGATGGACGCACAGGGCTGTCACCACCTGCCGCCTACCTCAACTAACCATAGGGTAGAGCCGCATTCAAACGTAACCTTTAACCCAGACACCACGTCTGCATTAATGATTACCATTCTAGCCTCGCGCAAAGACATAGAGCGCTCCGTTAAGGGAGATGAAACTGTTGCCGTGGCCTAGATGTGTTACCACATCTAAACATTCAAGGTACATGATTCAAGTATGAACGGATCACATACTAACCATAAGCACATGAACAAAAGACAAGCTAAGATAAGGGAGTAAACTTTATTACTAAACTCGAGTCATTACATAAAACAGAAGATACAAGACCATACCATACTCTTCATGAAGACCCAAATACCTTGAAGAACTACTCTTCACCTACACTCCACTAGCTTAGAGAGCTTTATAGAGGAGGAGAGGACTACATCTTGGTGTGTTGATTTAGGGGGAACCCCCCTTGTATTTATAGGTGTGGCACAACACCTTGCGGCCGGGTAAACAGGAGAAGCTCCCTGGAACCGACCTTGAGGAGGGCTGTGGAGGCGACACGTGGAAGATTAAGTCAGTTGGTGACTAAATTGGTTCGGCTGAACAACCAAGTTCGGCTGAACTGGTTTAGGCCCCAGCTGGTCTCATCTTTGGTCGTGTTACTGTCTACTGGGCCCTTGTGCCTTTGGTTGAAGATAGCACAAAGGTTAAGTCGGTTTGCCTCGATTGTGGGCCCTGCAATCCATGTGATGCTTGCATGGCGGCGTGTGATTGGTTGAGGCTTTTCTCCTTGGATCAAAAGGGTGTGCTTTCTCTTCTATTTCAGCTGAATTCCTGCATTCATAAATTTCTCCAAGGACATGTGGAATGTATGGGTTTTATTAGTAGCATGTGTATAAGAAATGCAAGTTCCTCCTTATTTTGTGATCAAATTGACGCACATTTTTGGTCCATAACGAGCGTCAACAGGGAGCCTTTCATTGCCATCCTTGCAAGCTATTTGCTGACTGGTTGAGATTCCTTCACCCATACGACCGCCATGCAGGTCTCGATCATTAACACCCTCCTCCCCATGCTGGTTCCAACACAAGTAGTCATCCATGAATCCTCAGATGATGAGATGAGCGTGCACATGAATCGAAGTTGAGAACTTTCTCACATTCTCACAATCAATGCATGGACAACATATGGCAGACAAGTGCTGACTCAACTTGTCCGGCTCTGCTGCGCTAATGAAAGACTTTAGACCACTTAAGTACTCTTCGCAAGTACAGTTCTCAAGATACATACACGTTCGGTCCGCCATCTGCATTATTGTTAAACAAGAAACTTATCAATATCCAAGAAAAATGAATACAAGTTACGACAATACTGAAATGGGCCTAAAATAGCATTTGGATCTCAAATGGGACTAAAATACTAGAACATGAACAAATGGGTCTAAAATTGCATTTGGACATCATATGGGCCTAAAATACTAGAACATCAACAAATGGGCCAAAATTGCATTTGGACCTCAATTATGAAAAGAAAAGCCTCACCTTATTAGCTTCCAGAACACCTGCCGTGAGGGGAGCATGATGTGCAGAAGAGTCAACCACTTAAGCTTCAGAGAGTAGTGGTGGAGCCATGGCATCTAGGTCCAACAGGATGGCGCTGAGCTTGAGCATGGCGACTGGCTGGCGGGCTTCAACACAAGCTCAACATGTTCATCAATTCTGCACACACACACACACAACGGAATCGAATTAAACACACAGACACTAGGAATTTCAAGCATGACCGAGCTGGCTATAAGTAGAGCCACCTTCTTGGCAAGACCCGATGACGGCGGAGGAGGAGGCCGGGATGCCGGCGGTGGCCCAAGAGGAGTCCGGGATGCATGCAGCGGCCCTGGATGAGCTAGAACGTCGACGGCCCCAGGCGGGCAGCAACAGAGCTCTCACTGAGCGTGGACACTGAGGAGCGAGGCACGCGGTCAGGAGTAGAGCGGTGCCATGCCAGCAAGGAGCGAGGGGCGCAGTATGTGCCTCCGGCCGACCGCAGCATGCACGCGCAGACAACGGCGAGGGAGGAGGAGGTGTGTACCGCCGGCCACAGCACGCACGCGCGGATGACGCGATGAGGAGCGAGGCATGGGAAGGAGCGCTCGCCACGCCGGTGACAAGCGAGGGGCGGAGGAGGTGTGACGCCGGCCGGCCGGTGCACAAGGACACACATGAGCTAGTGTTGCTGGCCGGCTGACAGACGATGGCGGAGGGCGCGGCCTGGAGAAAGCTGGTGAAGGAGAGAGAGGAAAAGTTTCTCCTATAGGAGAGGCTAAAGGAGACGTGTGTTGCCAAGCCGTGTCTCCTTTCAAGGACATATAGGAGAGTGGGATTAACAAGCCGTGTCGCCTTTACCTCACATGATATAGGAGACGCGGGTTCTAAAATCGTGTCTTCTATTACTGGAGACATTTGAGATGCGGATTGTAACGCGAGTTCTGAAACTGAGTCTTCGTTTACGAGACACATTGGAGACGCGTTTCTTGAACCCGCATCTCCCATAGTTCGGGAGACGCAGCTTCTATACCCGCTCTCCTATGTGGGTACATAGGAGACTATTGACGCTCGTTATGGCTCAATTTCGACCATCAATTTGATCACAAAATTGGGAGAACTAGCATTTCTTGCACGCATATTTATCTAGAATAATTTCATTTCCACATGTCCCTTGAAAAATAGTGCTATGCAGGGATTTGAGCGGAAATGGAGGGAAAACACACCCTTGAATCTAAGGCAAAAGCTATCGACCAATCAGAACGCACTGTTTAGCCTCAGATGGGTCAAAGGGCCCACCAGAACATGTAACCGCCTTAGGACAGCACCAAGCCGTGCACCATTGGCCTAAGGGCCCATCTGTCAGCCACCCAGCCAAAGATCAGGCCGGTTGGAGCCAGGCTTGGGTCGGCTAAACCAGGTGGTTCGGCTGAACCAGGACCAGCTCCACCGACTTAGTTCTTCAACGTGGAGCCTCCCCATTGGTCCCCAATGTCAATTCTCCAAGGCTTCAACTATTTGCATGGCCAGAACACCCTTGGACACACCTATAAATATGTGGGGAGGGGAGTAGAATTAAGACACCCCTCAAGTTGCTGTATCTCAAGTTCCTATCTTGCTTAGTCCATAGGTTAGTGGAGTTTATGCTGAAATAGCTCTCTTCGGGTTTCTGAGGTTGCCTAGGAGTGTTCGGTATTGGTTTATCTCTTCGTCTCCTTTGTAATTCTCGGATATCTTTAATAGAGTTATCTTCTAGATTTATATACTTGCATAGTTTATATACTGCGGTGTCAGACATGTATGCTATCATTAGTTTGTATTACACCTTATGCCTTGCATGATTAGAAGAGTAAATCTAGTACCGCAGCAACGGTTCCGGTATTCGTATGTTTGCTCTAGTGTGATGTCTGTCCATCCGGAGGGTGGGGGCTTCGCGCGGGATGCTAGAGTATCACTCATTAGCGTAGATGTGGTGTCTAGGCTAGTCAGTGTTGCTGGATGCGGTCCTATCCTATGGTTTGATGAGGTAGGCGGCAGGTGGTGACAGCCCTGTCCTTCCAACGTAACCCTCCCCATTCGGGTTGTGGCTGTAGGAGGTCCATAAAGTAGCCGAGTTTTCTGGTGGCTCCTCTACCAGTCATGTGCGGTTCTCCAGGTAGTGCTTGGGAGCCTAGAGCTGAGGATAATCATGTGTATGTGTATGAGTGTATAGTACAAGCTGTATGTCTAGATAGAAGTACATAAGTCCCGAGTAGCTTTCTTCGTCCTTTCTTTCTGCCTATGCCTTTGCTTGAGTTTGAGCTTGAGTAACTTATGTGTCACACTACCTCATTATCAATATATATCTTACCCCCGTTTATACAATCGAATACTCAACCAAGATTTGATCATGAACTTACTTATTCTATAACCACCGCTTTCCATACGGAAATATAAATAAGATACCCGAGATTACTCACGGGTAAAATGCTACAACGGTATTCCGTGCACTTGCGGATTTATCTGTGACGTAAGAAATACCACACAGAGTTTCAGGCACCATTGCTAGGGATTAAAGATCCTAGTGATGACACTAGCAAACGCCAACAAGCATTTTTGGCGCCATTGCCGGGGAAGGCACTGGTTAAAAGAATAAACTAAGTTCGTGATTAATATCTTAGTTGGCATTCATTGTTTAAACAAGCTAACTTGGCTTTGTTTTCTCTTTTTGATGTGAAAACAGGGTACTGTATGACTGGTTTTGATTTGCCGCATAATTTCACCCATGATCCAGAGTCTCTTTTGAGAAGAGTTCGAACCACTGTCGTACCTCCTCAGATTTCACTCTCGACAGCCGAATAAGTCAATATTGCTCCATGAACTTCAAGGACCATGGTGTTGACAGCTCTTAAATACAAAATATATGTTGTCAACTCCTGCATGAACACATAAAGAATGAACATCAACAATAGTGGTAGGAATTATTACTAACGAATTCCACAAGTGTTGGTGAATCATTGATTTCAGGAAGCATGTCTGAAACAAGAGGAAAACACGAAGAAGACACAACATAAATGCGCAGAAGATCGTTCGCTGCACTACACAGGATTGAAGGGCCCACAAATGAGGCCCATCTTCATCCACCACGTTGGTTTGTGTCTCTAATCTCCCTTATTCATGATTTTGAATGAATTTTAAATCTGATTCTTTAAATCAAGCTCAAATAAAATCAATCAACATGCTCACCTTAATTTCTATGGTTGGCCTGCAAAAGTTCCATTCCATCCTTATCATCTTGATGCTTGTGAACAAATATCTTTAGGACAGCATGCTCATCTAAGTTGTGAACAAATTTATTTGTAAAACTTAAAAAGCCTTTGCAAGCTCCTCTTTGATTTGCCAAAGTCCTACCAAAGCCATATGATGAGTTACCTTGAAAACCTTATCCATATGCTGCTTGTCTTTTCATTGAACCTCGTCAAATTGTTGCGACCCTTGGAAGAATTCTTTTCATGCTTTTGTGATCAAGATTCATGTGCACACCGTATACCCCCTTGCTATGCTTCTACGAGAAGTTAGAATTGTACCATCAATTTCATTCCACAAAATTAAAAAAGCTCCACAATATGTGTTGGTATCTCTCTCCATCTATTATTACAAAAGAGACATGGGGCTATCGAAAAAAATATATGGACACGTGAGGGTCCAAGCATTAAGAAAAAAGGGTTGGACACATGAAGGTCCAAGAAAAAAAATAAAAAAAGAAAAAAAGGGGAAGAAAAGAAAAAAGAAAGAAAGAGAAAGATAGCCATGTTCTCAAAAGGATTTACCAAGGGAGAGAGATCATACAAAAGGAGTTGCCATCCACCATTTAACATCCACTATATCCATACACATGCACAACTTGATCTGATTGTATGACTTGCTTTTCTCCTTGGATCCGGTCTTTGACTTTGCAATATATGTGATGCAAGTATGCCTTATCCTTCATACCTACCTTAAGCTCCACATATAGCCACCATTAGAAGTAGGATGAAGAAAAAGAAAAGTCAAATGCCTTGGTGGGGTCATATACATATTGAGCAATCCGAGAGAATCAAATGAGGACCCAAGCAAGGTTTGTTTTGAAAACTCATTGAAAAATCCCAAGCTACCTAACATAAGGAGTTGAGGTGACATGATTCAATACCGTTCCATTCCTCAACTACCCAAGATGGCATGATAGACACTTCAAATTTCACAAGTGCAAGATAAGATTTGGAATATCTCTTATGCTCGCTTCATACCTTTGGAAGTTTTGTTTCACCTTAGTCCTTTCTCCTTCACTCGAGGACGAGCAGAGGCTAAGTGTGGGGGTGTTGTTGATGGCTCTTAAATACAAAATATATGCCATCAACTCCTACATGAACACATAAAGAATAAACATCAAAAATAGTGGTAGGAATTATTACTAACGAATTCCACAACTGTTGGTGAATCATCAACTTCAGGAAGCATGTCTGAAATAAGAGGAAAACATGAAGAAGACGCAGCATAAATGCGCAGAAGATCATCCGCTGCGCTACACAGGATTGAAGGGCCCACAAGTCAAACCAAACGGGCACGCCAAGCCACGAATCAACACCAAGGCCCACCTGTTAGCTGTCCAGAGGAAGGCAGACCCAGGAGAGCACCATCTGGGTTCGGCCGACCCCCAGGTTTGGCCGAACCTGGATGGCTTCCCGGCTTCCCTATCTTTGGCGGGAACATCGTCCTTATCTCTTTGGAGGCGGTGGCTAAGGTTTCCATACAAAGAGATGGCGGGTACCGCCCTTGGAGGCTATAAAAGGAGGCCTTCCCCCCCTATTCACACACCACCAAGACCTCCAACACCTTCACTTGAAGATGTAGCGCTCCACTCCATGGTGAAGCCCTGCCTAGGCTAGTGCTTAGAATAGGGGGAGAGAGAGCGAGAGAGAGAGGGAGTAGCTCGGAGGACTGCTAAGTCTCTCACCACTCTACTCTGGCCATGTACCTCTACGGATGCTAGCTTCCTCTGGTGTGAGTAAGTTAGTATTTGTGATTCCTGCCTTGCATAGTACTTATATTTGAGTGAGATCAGTTCTCTTATTCGCGGGTTCATCACTCTATATTTATACAGAGTGCTATAGTTTGCTACGGGAATTCAGACGTACTCAGACTGCAGTAGTAATCAGTAGCATAGACGTGGTGTCTAGGCTAAAGGTTAACTTCGTTTTCCTTATATCCCACAGTTTGTTAGAGGTAGGCTGCAGGTGGTGATAGCCCTATTGGTACTTCGTAATCCTCCATGTTCGGATATAGCGTAGAGCCGTTGGCTAGAGTCTCCAGACCATTTTCTGGGTAAGCCGGTGCCCGAAGCGAGTATTTCTGCCCGAGAGATCAACCTTTAACACATCTTTAGTACTACCTCATGAATCCTCTCCATCCTCGCCACTTATCCTGGTGTGTCCGTGGACCGACTAAAGTAGAAGTTAGTGCACACACGTTCCCTGTGGATTCAATATCCTTGAATACTCACGGGTGAAAGCTACGATGATATCCGTGCGCTTGCGGATTTATTCGCAGTCGCTAAAATACCCAACAAGCTTTCTAGCGTCGTTCCTGGGGAACGGTTGCTGTATCTTTCTTCGAACCTAGTTCATCCTCATATCTTTATCTTTTCTTTTCCAAAAAATACCATATCCTTTGTTTTTTGTTACCTCTACCTTCACCCCCGTTACCCAATTCGCCCTCGTATCTTTTTGCTTTTCTTTATCTCTACCTTTACTCCCGCTATACGTAAAAGGTTATCCTTGTACACACCTTCCGACCCTTTGGGGTGAGTCTTTAGAGTCATCCTTTCTGGAACCCAATCCCTCATCCGACTACGAGATTCATCCCTCACTAATAGAGCTATTTCAGGAAACTTCCTTCTTAGGGATAAGCTGTGAGAACCCCTACCATCACCTGAAGAGGAGGAATAGGCATAGCATGGGCTTGTTTTTATGCTCTCACATAGATTTTCCTAGTCCTGTCAAAACCCGAACGCGTGCTGCTTCAACACTTTCTGTTCGAACTTTCCGAGGATGCTAGCCTACAACTTGACGCTCTCTCCGAAGGCTCGTTTTTGCTTAAGGATTTGACTGAAGGGAAGAAAATCTTGGATCATATCCGAGAAACTACTCCCCTGATCAATCTGCATAACGATGCCCCGTCAGGAGGAGAGCACATTGAGCAACCGAGGACTATCGTCAGTAGAATTCGAGCTTTCATCTCGATTATATCTAAAATTCTGCTGAAGGTACCTCTCCTGGACATCAGAAACCTTGGGGAAAGAGCAATTCGTGCGAATCCTACCCCGAGATTCACTTATGGTGCTTTCTCCTTAATTTTCCTCGAGACCATGTCTCGAGGGAGGTTGAGGAAGGAGTGGTTGAAAGAAAAGGATCATTCTTTATGACTCGTCTGTTTCAACCATAATTTCTTGGAAGAGGTACTATAACAAAGCCCATCTTGTTCCTGTGTCAAGGTAACATCCGAGGTGTTCCGTATACACCAAGGAATATGCCTCAACATTGACCACCATTTTATAGTTCGTCGGGCTCATCTTTTTGGTCGAGGGGTCATAGGGGCCATGCCAATTGAATCGAGTGAACCAAACTCATATCCTCATCATCGATCGATGCCAATCAAATCAAGTGATTCAAAACTCACATCATATTCTTTGATTTTGATTGATGCCCAATAGAAGCCACAATCACACTTTATATCAATTGGACTTCTATTGGAAGCTTAGGATGTCATCACATTCATCTTTGATGAAACGCGAGGTTTTCCACCTATGGAGGGGAGGAGTTGAAAGAAACTCATTTCCCTCGTGACCCGAACTCGGAATCATTCCTATGGCCCACAGAGTTACACATCCCTTTCAGTATGGGGCCATGAACGTTCTTGAGTTGCTCTATCCGGAGACCAAACCACCCACTCCATGAGCATGAAGTTCCATTTGGATTCATCATAAGGATCATGCTCATCCGAGATATCTTCGAGATCTATCGTCATTTGTGCCAAGGCACTGTGAGTCGTACGATCATCTCAGGGTTTCCCATCATAGATGCCCTTTAGGATGGTTGTGTTTGGTTCTACATATCATAATATCTATGCAGGGCTCGTTGTTGTTTTTGTGCATTAACCTTGTAGCTTGAACGACGATAAATCAACAAATGGTTGTGAAGCTGGGAACTACATCACCACTCGATAGCTGCAAGATGAAACCCACATAGTCGAGCTTGTGACCATAAACAAAGCACTACCGGGAGATAGCCCGAATTATCCTAAAAAGATAAATAAATATAAAAAAGACTTTCTCCCAAACAATAAAAGCAAGAACATATTTTTAGGATAGTATGCACATTCGGGTATTCTTGGACCTAGCCATTTCAAGTTAAAATTAAGAAGAGCAGGGGACATAGGACACCCGAGAAACATGGGAGCTCCATCAACTGTACACCTTGAAGCTCTTTGGTGATGGAACACACTCGAAAGGAGACACCAACATGGCACACTTGATTTTTACAAAAAATCCTAAGTGTGGCGGGAAATCGGTGAGCGTCTCGCTGCAAGTTCCATCCATACCAAAGGCTATCCTAGTTCAAAAGGTGATGTCAGCTCTGCCTTGCTAAAAAAAAGAGTGAAAAAAGAAGAGAAAAAAGAGAATCTAAAAAAAGAAGAGAGAAGCGAAAAAAAGAGAGAAGCTAAAAAAACGGAGAAAAAAATGAATGATGCGAAAAAAAGGCATAAGAAGGGAAGGAGAGAGAGCCTACAAGCCCTACATAGATCAAAGGACGCCATATATGCATGCCTGCAAGCTGTGGCATTACACCTTGGTAGAAATCATTTTGCCTCTTGGCTCCACCTTTCCTTGCTCTCGTGTAAGCATGCAAGCCTTGGCTTAGTCTAGTTTTGATCCCGGCTTTGCATAGCCCCGCTCTAGCAAGCGCTTGCGCACATCCAAGCAAGAGGAATTCTCCTCTTCTTTTCCAGGCCTCTGCTATTTGACTACACTTGGCACCTGCTCATATGCATAAAAGGAGACGTACTCTACGTCTCCAATCCTACAGCATTTTGCCAACGAATCATGCCTCCAAACGAACACGGTTCCCAAACATGAGGCATGAGTACCACTCGCTTGAGTTGGCGTGATCAAAGTGCATTCCTCCGCTATAGTCCACAGTGAAATGGAGGATCGATCAACAACCATATGTGATCACACCACTGCTACAGCAATTTTGAGACATCCATCCTATATGCTGGCAGTAGAGTACACTCAGGTACGTCAAAGGTAAAATTCACCAATCCCTTACTCATTTTTATCTCCATTTGAGCATAGCTTGATCATGCAAATTCATGCTTCCTTTATCTTTGGATATATGCTCTTGTTTGGTTGTATTTAATTAGTGCATCCATAGGCTTTTTAAGTTAAGCATGGTGCTTAGGTTAAATAGCCTTCTTTAATCAAAATTAGACATGGTGTCGAATTTTGATTAATGAACGTCAGAGTTAATATTTTCATAGACTTTGGATGCATATCTTTTGTGGACTAACCCCTGCAAGAAAATTCTCAAAATTGATGGGTAAGTCCTCAAGTTCAACTCATACTGGAGATAAACCAAGACCCGGGACACAGTTCAAAAAAATATGCACAACATGCAAAGGAGGCATAAATCACCTTCCAAGGTGTACTGTGAGTACCTTGATAAAACGCCCCTTGCTATATCCCAGCCTTGCTTGAGCTTTGCGGCAAAGATAAAATTGGTGAATACAAAAATTAAAAAAAATAAAGAGTCTCTCTCAAAAAGAATTAAGAAAATAAAATCTTGGCAAACAACTTTTTGGGGCCCAGGATTTGCATGCCCAATATGCCATGATAAGAAAAACAAAAATAAATAAAATAATGATAACAAAGAAAAAAATTTGAGGTGCCACACTCTCTTCTTGCGCCTTGATTGAAAAAAGTTTGAACCCCCCGGTTTTCAAACCGGTAGAGTTTTTGTTTTTCACCCTTTGTTTCCTTTGTAAAATAAAAGCAGGTACAAGAATAAGTGTCTCATTCACACATCACTAAGACCTCCAACACCTTCACTTGAAGATGTATCGCTCCACTCCATGGCGAAGCCCTGCCTAGGCTAGTGCTTAGAATAGGTAGAGAGAGAGGGAGTAGGTCGGAGGAGTGCTAAGTCTCTCGCCACTTATCTTGGTGTGTCCTTGGACAGACTAATGTAGAAGTTAGTGCACACACGTTCCCTATGGATTCGGTACCGTTGAATACTCTCGGGTGAAAGCTACGACAGTATCCGTACACTTGCGGATTTATTCGCAGTCGTTAAAATACCTAACACATGGCCTAGAAGACACTTCGGGATTTCTCTGCTCCCTCAGCTGAAAATGTCCCAGTCGGGCCATCTGTTACTACAGGAGTTGAAAGTTTCGAGATCTAGATGGGTCTCATTAAGATGGTGCAGGCCAGCCCATTCTGTGGCAAGGCCAATGAGGATGCCAGCGCACATCGCCAACAATTCCTGAACCTCTGCAGCACTTTTGTCATTAAGGGAGTCACTCATGATGCAATCCGACTCCAACTGTTTTCGTTTTCTCTTCTTGGGAAGGCAAAGCAGTGGTTCTATGCCAACAGAAGTGCAATGGACACTTGGGATAATTGCACCAAGGCATTCCTCGCTGAGTTGCTCTTCGAGGAAGAATCTCCAATTTCCAGCAGGCATCAAATGAGTCTATATCTGAAGCATGGGAGAGTCTTCAGGAGTACATCCTAGCGTGTCCTCACCACGGGATGGACGATTCGCTCATCCTTCAGAACTTCTACAACGGGCTGACTTCAATAGCCCGCGACCACATCGACGCTGCCGCAGGTGGTGCTTTGTGACAACCCTGGTAATTACAATCCCAAAATCAATGTCATTAGCCTAACTCTATGTTTTAAACCAACTAATGAGAGGGTGGAAAGAATTAAAACGAGTTCAGTTGGAATTCAAATTTAATTTGAGCACATTGGTTACTTTTGAACATTTAAATTTAACATTCAAACCATAAGCCAAATGGGTTTTTGCCTGAAACCAAAGTTGTAGAACTTTTTATTTTGAACAACTTTCGTGTTCAAAAGTTTTTGAAATTCAAATCAGAAAGAGGAGAAAACGCCCTGTTTGCACCCAGCCCCCTGAAGTTTTCCAAATTCTTGCATCCAGGTCCCTCGTTTCCCCCCCTCCTCTGCCGCACCGCGCGCGCTCGCCCGCCCGCCGCGCGCCAGGTGGCCGGCGTCGCCTGACCGGCGCGAAGCGCCAGGCCAGTGGCCGCCGCACCACCCCGCCACGGCCGGCTTTGCCCCGCCCCCACGCCGCGCGGCCAGTCAGCGCCCGCGCGTGCTGCCGCGCCCAGCCCGCCGCCCGGCCGCCCAGTCGCCGCGCTCCGCCGTGCCGCCCCGGCCCCCGCGCCCCACCAGTCGCCGCGCCCGCCCTCCGCCCAAGCCGCTGCCGCTGCTGCTTCCCCACTCCGCGCCCGGCACTATCTCACCGCGCTCACGCCATATCGCGGCCGCCCAGTCACCGCGCCCGCGCTGCCGCACGTCGCGCCGGCGTTCTGCCGCCGCCCGCCGCGGCCAGTGCACGCCGCTGCCGTGCCCCGCCCCGCGCGTCGCCCAGGCACCTCCACACCCCCTCCTGCCCCTATAAAAGCCCCGCCAGGCCACGCGCGCGAGCCACCGCAGCCCAGAACGCCTCGCTGTCGCCATCGCCGCCGCCGAGCACCATCCGCCCGTGGACAGCCCTCCATCGCCGCCCACTGCCCAAACTGAGCCCCCAGCCACCACTACATCACCCCACCGCAGCTCGCCGACCCACCCAACGCCACCCAGAGCCACCGGAGCGCGGCCGCCCACACTGCCGCCGCCGCCGCCGCCCCTGCTCGCCGTGGACAGCACGACCCCGACCCCCTCCGTCCAAGCCGAGCCCCTGAGTAGCTTCCCCACGCGCCCCTGAAGCTCACCGACCGGACCACGCCGCCCCAAGCCCGCCGGAGCACCACCGTCGACGCGAGCCGCGCCGCCGCCGCCTCTGCTCCAACGCCGGCGAGCCCTTCCCGGCCGTCCCCCACCTGAACAACACCCCCACAAGGTAGCCCTCGCACCCCTGAACCTTCCCCGACCCTCGCCCCTCGCCGCCGGCGAGCCCCCTCGCCGGAATTTCGGCCGGCCGCCGTACCCGAGCCGCCCGAGGACCCAATTGCAAGAATTTAAATCTTTAGAAGGGTCTGAGCGTAAGATTCAAGGACCTGGTTGTAAAAGAAAGTTTCAAACCTAGATTCAAATTCAGTGAATTTGTAAAATTCGTATAAAATCGTAGACAATTCAGAAAAATGCAAACTCAACTGTTCTGGAATCCTCAGAACAAACTCTACCACTTTTGTTACAAAAGTTTTCTCAGTACCTCAAAATATTTTGCTCTACATTAAATAGAAGCTTTAATGGACTTATTTTGTGCCCACTGTTCTAGAACAATGCTGACCCTAAATTTTGGGCAGTGAATTAGTTGCTTGATGTTTAGGACTGTGTAAAAATATCAGGCCCAAATTCCATCTCTAGCTCTACTGTTTGTTAAACTTAGTTTTAATTCATGTGTAAGTAGAATGTTTTATCCCTGCAGTTAGGTGGTGAGTCACCCATTGAAACTTTTTCTATGCTAATGTATTGGTACCTAGAAGCCAGAGAAAAATTAGGAGACTTTTTATCTCACAGTAACCTACTTAATTGATTTATGTGCTAATAACATACATTAAATCAAGAAAATAGTATCTTAGCTTGGAAAATTCTCAAATTTTTACTGGGAGATAAACTGTGGTAGAGGTTGCTGTGTAAAACGTTTCATGGACAAAATCCCTGTGTAGGGTCCTGTAAAAATGAATCTTTGAATAGCCTAGGTGTAGAATGTCATATTTTCTATGCTCTGGATACTGCATGATAAATCCTACAAAAATTACAGTAGCTTCTGCATGCTCAAGTGAGAGCTCTGTAAAAATCTTAGACTCATTTGTTGCACCAATTGTTCTGTACAAAAAGAACAAGTATCTAACAGCAACTATGAAATATATTTTTCAGAATTAATCTGTTAAATAAAATTGGCTGAAAATTTTACAGTAAGCACATCTTTCCTTGATGTGCCTAAATCCAAAATTTCATGACCAGAAACTATCCCTTGTAGTAATTACTCTCAAATAGTATTCAAGTGCTATTTCCACGACTTAAACTTGTGCACTCATGTAGAATCGACGACTCTCGCCGACGGAACTTACGAGCTGGTGCCCGCGTCCGAGAGTGAGCAGCGTGAAGCTTAAGCAAATCTAACTGAAGCTTTTGAAGACCCGAGCCCAGGTTCGGAAGATCCCCAAGCGAACTGCGAAGGCAAGCCCCGGAGCATAACCCCTTCTTTCCGAAATTATGCAACTCATTACTCTTTGCTTGTGCATTAAGTTTATAGGAGTTGGATGAAAACTTAGTTGCATGATGTCAGGAACCCTTGCTTGAAAACTAGATGTAAGGTTCGATAGAATGCTGTGCTAATAGGACTCCGGTAAAAGTCGAGTGATTTCCTGTCACTCGCGAGAAAATAGGAGTTGAATGACTACTACACGCTGCAATCATAAGGACACGGACGGGTTACGTAACGATGGTTACGATTGAAGCCCGTCTGTCTAGTGAAAAATGCTAAGGCCGCAGGGTGTGGTAGTGATGGTTAAGTCTTTGAACGTACTAAACACATGCCGAGATTATGGGAATCGGTAAGCTTAAGTACCTGATCGGCCCGGCAAGGGGACGGCATCCTACCCTTTGAACTTCGGTCCCATGTGCATATGGCAAGTGCAGAGAGTGGTCACGACCCGGCGCCGAACCGTGGCGTGGAGCTCTTGTACTCTCGGAGGGTAGCCCCGATCCACGACCCGGAAAGAAAGGGGAAAAGTTGCACGTGTGACTCTAGGGAGTAACCACGTGACGTGTGTTTGGGTTTCCCTTGCAAGGTTAAGAAATTCGATTCGAATCGTCCGTTTCTCACGGCTATTGAGACTGCTTAACCATTTTTACCCACAGAGTAAGAAGAGGAACAATGATGATGAATGAACTGGTTGGATGAAAGATTAAATGCTTCACCATGTATGCTTCTAGCTAGCTGCTTATCTAGAATGGTTAATGCAACTAGAATCTTGAGCTAAAAAGTTGAAAGTAAGGACCCACTTGTAGACGCTTTTCGGCAAAACAAACCCCTGAGCCAAAAAGCCTGGCATGTCTAGAGTCGGTGGAGTAGTTTCCACTACACGGGTAAGTCTTGCTGAGTATTAGTATACTCAGTCTTGCTTGTGACTCGTTTTCAGGTGAGCCCTTCGAAGACATGATTGCTAGCTTGACTTGGCCCTGCACTCTTCCCCCTGGTTGGTCGGTGGAATGGGATGCGCCCCCGTCCAACGGAGATAAGGCCGAGTGATGTCTCGTACGGGCTTCATCGAGACATCCTGTATCGTCGAGTAGTTTCCGTTGTTTATTTTTCCGCTGCAACTTAACTCTGAAAAACTTATTTATGTTAATCGAAGTATTTGGTTTCTAAGCTCAGAACTTGGCCTGTAATATTTGCTTATGTTAATATCGTAATATTTGCTGGAATGTGGTATTCTCTGGGCTCATCGTCGCATGAGCATTTGTATGTACGTCGCTCGATCCGTGCACCGTGGTTGTATCGGGAGGTTATACCCGACAGACCAGTGGATTACTCCGTCTGAAGTGTAAGGTTAACCGGGAGTACCTTAATGGTGATGGTTAATACACTTGAGCCGGATTAATTCAGGTGGTTCTGCCACATGCTTTCTTCTCGCTAACCATCGACAGGGCCAAGACTTTGATCGAGAAGATGGTGTCAATCCAAGTTTGGAACGAAGAACGTCTCCAACCACGCCAGTGGGCATCGACGCCGTCAAGGAGATGGACATGTTCGACGCAAAGCTCGACCTCCTCCTCAAGAACATCGAGAAATGACTCCAGGACAAGGCTCTGATGCAAGCACTTCAAGCCTTGGATGCTCGCATGATGTGGGAGGTCTGCGGGAACACTGCACATTCGGGGAACAACTACCCCGAAACCCAGAAGATGTCATGTGCATGAACAACAACAACAACGGGTTTCGTCCACAAGGAGGTCAGGGGTGGAATCAGTCGCGCCCCTACTACCAAGGAGGTAATTGTAATTCAAATTCGTTTAATTCTAACCAACCTTTCTTGAGCGATCTTGTCCTAGGCGAAGCAAAAGTCAATGAATCGCTACAAAAGAAGCTGGCCGCCAATCACAAATCTATGGAGACCATTCAGGCAAAGATGGATGGCATCTTCTCCGCTATCAAGAACCAATTGAGCTTCAACAAGATGCTTGGAACGCAATAAGCTCAGCTAGCTACTGTTGTATCCTCTGCGGAAACCGGAAGAATTCCAGGGCAACCTGAAGCTTCCCTGGAGAGTGTTAACGCAGTAACCACCAAATTGGGTAAGCTATCACAGGATACATCTTTTACTACCTATGCAGAGAAGCTCGCACGTCCAAGAAGAGACCGGTGGAAAAGATTGGTAGCACCGAGAACAGAAGATCCGGGATACCCCATGATCAGCTGTTCAATCTATGACTATCACTTCGAGCAGGCCCTTTGCGACCTTGGAGCAAGTGTCAACATCATGCCCAAGGTGACATTTGAGAACCTATGCTATCCTTCTCTTTCCCCAACATGTATGTGCGTGTAGCTTGCCGACTCGACGGTTCGATACCCCAAGGGGATAGTAAAGAACCTTCCAGTGCAAGTTAAGGATTCCTTCATCCTCGCCGACTTCATAGTACTCGACATGGAAGGCGACTTAGGAATATCACTCATTCTTGGGCGACCATTCCTAAGAGATGCTATGGCTAAGATCGATGTCGGGGCAGGGAAGATCCATCTCCGAATCATGGGCAAGAAGATGATGTTCAGGTTTCAAACCAAGGAAAGACAAACATACCTGATTCATCAAGACAATGAAGGAAATGGGTTGTGGGCGGAGCCATGGCTCC